>CM034146.1:344916584-347328148 GCA_019776745.2 Taxus chinensis | reverse complement strand
GTTTCCCATTCTTCTTTGGGTGTCGTCCACCTACTGGTTTCACATCTAAGATGATTGGAGTTGGTTCTCAGTTGGGCAATTAACATCTTTTCTTTCCATTTAATTTCCGCTCCTATGTATGCCTTTTCTTCGTGCTCCGATGGATCAACTGAGTTCAACGACCTCCATTGATTCACATCCATGTCATGTGCCTCCTAAGTTTACCAATGTTTTCTTGTGTATCGATTTCCTAAAGTGCAGGGAGCTTGTTGTGAGTTACATCAAGCCAATATCCTTTTTGGCCTAGCCAACACTTAGGGTTGTACTCCCTGATAATAAAATGGTGAAGAAGGCCAAAAAGGACTTGGAGAAGATCAAGATAATAGAAAACAATCAGAGAAAATCCATATGGAAGCCACATGTCAAAAACATGTGCGAGATTTGCAGGCTTTGGTGTTTTTCATGAGAATTTTGAGAAGGCAAGCATGCCATTTCTGACGTGTCATGGCACGTCGGATGAAGTGACAGCCCACAAGCTGAGCACTACATTGTATGAAAGAGCCAAGAGCCTAAACAAGATGTTGAAATTGTGCGTTAACATTGATTCAGGGGACCCAAGCCAATAGTTCTCTTTCTTTTAATTTTTTTTAAATATCAGGGTGGAAAATAAATCAAATGCGCTCTATATAATATGTCTTATGTCATTGTTAAAATTGCTTATTATTTTTTGGGTACTTCATCTAAACATGCATCAACTACATATATGGTTTTTGCTCCTTTTTTCCATTGTAGAATGTTGGGACGAATTGTTCAAATCAGAAATAATTAGTGCTGTGTTATGTGCTTGATTTTCTTGTAATGATATATTTTCATTACACTTTTCTTTTCTAGATTCGCACCTATTTTTATACTATGTTTAAGATATTATGTAAGTCGGAATTTGTGTTGCTTTCTAGATTATGATCCAAAATATTGTCTATGATCACCATTATCTTTCTAATTATATACTATAGACTCATTAAACACGTTTTAGGAAATTATTTCCAAACTTAATTATCATAATATTCTTTCATGTAGATTTTACATGCAGGGAAAAGCAATAAAAATACAGCCAAGGCAACTTGTTGTTGTTAAATTGGTGCAAACATTAATCGACCTCCAAATTTTAAGATGGGTGTAACAAATAAATTACCATCATTTCTTAAAATTAATTCTATTGGAAAGGTATGTTGCAATATTTATGTTGAAGACGTTTCTTTTTGGAATCAGGGTTGCTTCATTTGACATGGATCGAGACACAAATGGCAGAGATTTGGTTTACAAAGACGTTGACAACACAGGGCAATATGTGCCATCCAAGTTGGTAGCCGTTAAAATTATTTATCGTCATTTTAATCTTTATCAATGTTTTGTGTGGTTGAGCATCTAAGTAGGTAGGTTTCCTCGTCACACACCCATGTAGATTTATCCGCAGTCTTAAAATTGTCTACCCAAATTTTGATCTTTTGTGCGGTGTCTTTGATCTTTGCGACCCATCTTTTGGATGGCCTCTACCTCATGCCCATGAATTTCTTTATTTTCTAATCTAAACTTCAGAACTTCCACTTGAATAGCTATGGCAGGCCTGCGACTAGATCGCCTTGAAATATTCCAATGGTGAACTTGCTTTTGCATTTACAACATAGAATATATCCAAGCCACATTGGGAAAAATGAAAAGATTTTCGACCAACAAACGACACTAAAATAAGTATCACTAATTATATTTAAGTTTTTTGCCTAATTATTTTTAGAGATTTTGTAACTTGGGTAGTGAGCATATTGATCTGGTGTGATTTGTGTGTTACAATTTGAATTGTGGAAAAGGTATGGTGCATGGAGGTATTTAAATGGAGTCTTAGTCTAATACTCTCTCTTTCCAGACATGTATGACATACAGTTGGAGGGACTCAATTATCGATAATGGTTTGGTTTTGAATGTGAAACCTATTCAAGCTTCCCCATTTTTCATTTTTCCCCCTTTAAGCAAAAATTGCACTCATGTGAGTAATGCGAGCCATATTGAGATGACAAAGTGGAACACAAATAACAAAAAAAAAATTGGGTAAGAACAATTTGAGTTGTGGAATACATGTGGGACATGCATGTATTTAATTCCCACATTTTTATTTCCAAATTTACATTCATATCTTCTCCTTATCTAAAAAACGAAATGTCTTGATGCCAAAAAATAAATAGAAAATCCCATTTAATGGTGGCCACCGTGTTGCCGCCATCGGACAACCCCTGCTATATGATTCATAATTTTGGACCAAAGATGGTTGGTTGCACATCTCCTTCTTCCTTACAATTTCTAGAGCTTAAAACTGAAAAGGGGTGTCACAAAGTGCTACAATAAGGAGTCATTATATATAGCCCATTTTTTATTTTATCCTCTTTAAGCACAAATTGCACTCATGTGAGTAATGCAAGTGAGATTGAGATGAAAAAGTAGAGCACATATAACATATATTGTTTGGGTAAGAACAATTTGAGCTGTGAAATACATGTACGATATGCAGGTATTTAATTCCCACATTTTTATTACCAAATTTCCATTCATGCCTTTGCCTTATCTAACAAATTAAATGTCATCCACTCAAAAACCTTGATGCCAAAAAATAAAATAAAATAAATAGTAAAGCCCATTTTTTAGCAGTCACCATGTTGCTGCTAGTAGATAGCCCCTAACGCATGATTCATAAGTTTTGATCAAAGATGGTTGGTTGCACATCACCTTCTTTCCTACAATTTCTCGAGCTTGAAATTAAAAAGGAGGGCCACAAAGTGCTACAATAAATAATAATTACATATAGGTTTTGATCCTCGAATGTATTGGATTTTGCACTCACATGAATAGTGCAAGTGAGTTGGAGATGATAATATGGAGAAAGCATAGAAAATATTATTTTGGTAGGAACAATGTAGGTCATGGAATAGGTGTGGGACATAGAGGTATTTAATTCCCACCTTTTATTTGAAACGTTCAATTCATGCCTTCATCATATCTAACAAATTAATTTTTGTCCATTAAAAAATCCTTTACAACCAATGATCATTGAAGGATGAGGCCTTAAAGATTGTTGATGAGGGATGCCCTGATTGTAACCCTAATAACTAGAAAGAAACCCTGACTAAAAATGTCCATGAAATCGCTACCCTGGGAAGGTGGGTGCACTCCACATATCCCTATCTCTTAAGTTTATCATGATTCACGTAAGAAATTTCCCCTTACATTTGCATTTGTTCAAACTAACCAATACACCCAAGGGCTAAATTTATAAATAAAAAATATTGACAGATAGACACTACTTATCGACCATTTCTTACTTTCTAATATATCTCAAAAATTATGATGCCTCAAAGACTTGCACATCGTATACCATTTTCCCTTCAAATGATTACCAAAAAGGACATGTGGTTTTATAAGATTAGAGTTTCACATTGGTTCCCCTTTGCACTTTCCCCTCCCTTCCACTTTTTCTCCCTTAAACCCCTTCTTCACCACCCTCTTCCTCTCACAATGTTTCACTCCCTCCACATTAACGTCTTTGATGCATCCCCTTCGGCATTTCCATCGTACATTTCACCTACGATTGTTAGTCTTAAAGACACACTTTCCTTGTGGATCTTGAGAGCACCATCAATTCTTGGACTCGCCTCTTTGAGGGATCAACACCTCCATCCTCCAACATTGTAGTGTGAATAAGGCACTATCCATGGGGGAAATTTGCAACAAAGATAAAATGAGGAAACCAATAATAAAGATAATATAATTAACAATCTTCTTGCAAAGAATTAACTTGCTCTTTAAATCCCCTCATAATGCAGGCAGGGGACTAAAACCATGAACCCATGGGTAATGGTTTTTTAATTTCTTAATTTAATTTGAATTTTCATATGTTTGCCCCCAAAATAAATCATTTTCCATGAAATAAATAATATGATGTCTAAATAATATTATGATGCTAAAATATAATGTATTTGTATTTTCTAGATTACGGTTTATTAAGGTGAAACAAATTTGGGGCATATTCTTGTTGGTGGGAAATTTATTAATGTCTTCATCATATCCTTGTTAGTGGGAGATTTCATGACTTATTGGATTACTCAATCAATATGTCGAAGGTGAGGGAGACTTCTTGGTCACGACTCCAGCCTATGTTTAACATTGATAGCCATTGACACATGTTTATGTGTTTTAAAACTATAAATAATTATTAATTTTGTAGCTTTCTTTGTAAGTTTCTTATTGATAGATCACAGATGTTGTCATGAATATATATATACATGGTCATAGTTTATCGTGATCGTTATGCCAATAGAGGTGACACTGTAATGGAGATGGCCCTCTCACTATTATAGTATACTAATAAATGTGACACCCTAACCTCTATCTTAGCTCAAGCGATGCTGACGAAACCATCGGAGGTGGCGGTGACATACATGCTTGGTGTTGTGGGCTAGGTGCACCTTTGAATTACTTCTATAACTCTAAAAAATCGACATTCAAATCAAAAAATAATCCCACCTTGTTCGGATGGTGTGGTGTGCGGTAAAATATCACAATCCTTGTGCTAATACACTACTGCAAGGGGGCGTGTTTTGAGACCTTAATTAGAGACAAAAAATATATTTTTGTCTCTAATTAATACACTCCTCATAATTTTGTCTCTAGTACCCTTAATATAACATTTTTTAATTAAGAAAATTTGCATACTCCTCCTTTTGGGCGGCTTATAAAGTGTGGAAACTGCGTGGAAAATGGAAAACTGCATTGGGCATAATATTGTGCAGGTAATTTCATTCTCGCATGCATGCAAAAAAGAAACTGGTAAGTCAACATAAAGCAACTGGTGCGGATATTAGGCGAGGAGGAGGACGAGCAGGTATCCACCATTAATCCATTTATTTTACCTTTTTTATCTTTTATCAGTTCCAAGTTCAATTCTGGTAATGTTTTATTGGGAATTTCTGAGGATTGTGCACAAAAATGACGAGGGTTTGGTTTTCGGGTTGGGAGATTTTTATAAGGTGTGTTTTACTAGTATGAATGAAGCGGCTTTTGACTACATTGTGGGAGGATCAAAAGGTTGGGTTGTGCCCCCTATTCCTACATCTCCTGAAATTTGTTTGTTGTTGTCTTCAATTCCTAAATGGTGAAAACATGATCAATTTTCAATGAAAATAGTTATGTATGAGGAAGGTTCGATGTGGGGTTTAGAAAAGTAGATCTATTGATGTTGGTATGAATTGTGTGCATCGACATAATTATGGGTACTGAGAATAATAATTATATAGGTAATTATGAATACAGTGAATTCCAGTCTTAGAGGATTGCTAGGCTAACCTGTTGTATCTGGTTTTTATTTTGGTTAGTATTAAATTCTAAGCCATATAAGGCCTACATGGTTTCTTTATATTAATTGTGCCCTACTCTGGGTATCCTAAACTGGTGAAGTTTTTTTTTTTAAAGGTGGAGTGTGGAATACAAATTATAAAATATCTTTGACCATTGATCGGCAGTCGATGTGTTATCTAGTTAAAAAATCCATTTTTTAACTAGATAACACATCGACTGTTGATCAGTGGTCAAAGATATTTTATAATTTGTATTCCACACTCCACCTTTAAAAAAAAAATT
This sequence comes from Taxus chinensis, assembly GCA_019776745.2. Classification (NCBI taxonomy): domain Eukaryota; kingdom Viridiplantae; phylum Streptophyta; class Pinopsida; order Cupressales; family Taxaceae; genus Taxus; species Taxus chinensis. Next base: position 347,322,487 of record CM034146.1, on the reverse strand, counting down.
GCATAATCTACTATATGTAGTTTGTATTGAGAAATGGTATCTTTTTAGGCATATAAATCTATTTTCGTGATGTTGGTACGATTTTGGTAAGAAAAAGGGACGGTTTGACCAGTGCACACTGAGATCAAGGTCTCATACATTCCTGTACCTACAGCTAAACCTCCCAGTTAATTTTTTTACTGATATTTTTGGAAGCCATATCAATTCATGTTTCTCTAGAACTACCCAATCCTAATAAATTGAACTTGAAATTTGGTCTAAGAGTATGAGCTACTTAAACTCAAGGAACCCATCAATTAGAGTAACAATATGTTTCATGGTTGGATTGTAATTGATTATTGCATACCTCATTTCAGCTTGTAAAGGTTTCCCAAACCTCTCACAGTAGATCTGAGGTAGAGAAGCAGGTGACCTGCTTCCTCTGAACAACTCCTAAAATTCTAAATCCAATTTTTCCAATGACCCATTACACGATCCAATGACTTCATCTGAATAATCATTTTCCCCACTTACATACACCGCCACTATCAAGAAACCTACAATTTTTTCCCAAATCTCTCATTGTAGAGCTGAGGTAGAGAAGTAGGTAACCTCCTTCCTCTGAGCAACTCCTGAAATTATAAATCTAATTTTTCCAATGACCCATTACTCGATCAAATGACAAAAGAAAAAGTCTTTGAGTTTCTTAGTTATCTTTGTGTACTTTGAAAAATTACCTTCAAAATATTCTTCATCTTCATGTTGTTCATACAAAATTTTATATCTCTTCTGCATCCTTCTCATCAAGCTCTTAGATTTTCAATCATCAACATGTGTGATTCCCATTTTCTTTCCTCTAGCACTAGTTCTTTTGAATTGAAGCCACAAGGATTTGATGGTAGAATCTTCATATGCAGCAATCTTATCCACTCTACATATCCTTTTTAAATCTCACTAACATTATTTCCTTTTTCTAATTCCAGATTTTTGGTTGAAGCAATCGTTGTACCAAAAACCATACTTTTGCAAGAGCTGGCCCAGAATTATGGTTTCTCATAAATCTTGATATCTTGGTGGTCATCTTATTCTTCATTGTTTCTATCACTTATTGGTTTGAACATCAATCTTGAAAATTCATCATTGTGATGTGGGAGATGAACATGACATAGGTTCGTTCCTTAATAAAGTCACCTTTAAAATCTGATTTTGATATCTAATGTTTTTGGAATATTATATTTCATTACATTTTCTTGTCTAGATTTCGCACTATTTTTATACTATTGTTAAGATATTATGTAAGTCGTGAAGTTGGGTGGTTGCTTTTCTGAGCTTATGGATCCAAATATTGTCTATGATCACCATTATCTTTCTAATTATATACTATAGACTCATTAAACACGTTTTAGGAAATATTTCCAAACTTAATTATCATAATATTCTTTCATGTAGATTTTACATGCAGGGAAAAGCAATAAAAATACAGCCAAGGCAACTTGTGTTGTTAAATTGGTGCAAACATTAATCGACCTCCAAATTTTAAGATGGGTGTAACAAATAAATTACCATCATTTCTTTAAAATTAATTTCTATTGGAAAGGTATGTTGCAATATTTATGTTGAAGACGTTTTCTTTTTGGAATCAGGGTTGCTTCATTTGACATGGATCGAGACACAAATGGCAGAGATTTGGTTTACAAAGACGTTGACAACACAGGGCAATATGTGCCATCCAAGTTGGTAGCCGTTAAAATTATTTATCGTCATTTTAATCTTTATCAATGTTTTGTGTGGTTGAGCATCTAAGTAGGTAGGTTTCCTCGTCACACACCCATGTAGATTTATCCGCAGTCTTAAATTGTCTACCCAAATTTTGATCTTTTGTGCGGTGTCTTTGATCTTTGCGACCCATCTTTTGGATGGCCTCTACCTCATGCCCATGAATTTCTTTATTTTCTAATCTAAACTTCAGAACTTCCACTTGAATAGCTATGGCAGGCCTGCGACTAGATCGCCTTGAAATATTCCAATGGTGAACTTGCTTTTTGCATTTACAACATAGAATATATCCAAGCCACATTGGGAAAATGAAAAGATTTTCGACCAACAAACGACACTAAAATAAGTATCACTAATTATATTTAAGTTTTTTGCCTAATATTTTTAGAGATTTTGTAACTTGGGTAGTGAGCATATTGATCTGGTGTGATTTGTGTGTTACAATTTGAATTGTGGAAAGGTATGGTGCATGGAGGTATTTAAATGGAGTCTTAGTCTAATACTCTCTCTTTCCAGACATGTATGACATACAGTTGGAGGGACTCAATTATCGATAATGGTTTGGTTTTGAATGTGAAACCTATTCAAGCTTCCCCATTTTTCATTTTTCCCCCTTAAGCAACAATTGCACTCATGTGAGTAATGCGAGCCATATTGAGATGACAAAGTGGAACACAAATAACAAAAAAAAATTGGGTAAGAAACAATTTGAGTTGTGGAATACATGTGGGACATGCATGTATTTAATTCCCCACATTTTTATTTCCAAATTTACATTTCATATCTTCTCCTTATCTAAAAACGAAATGTCTTGATGCCAAAAAATAAATAGAAATCCCATTTAATGGTGGCCACCGTGTTGCCGCCATCGGACAACCCCTGCTATATGATTCATAATTTTGGACCAAAGATGGTTGGTTGCACATCTCCTTCTTCCTTACAATTCTAGAGCTTAAAACTGAAAAGGGGTGTCACAAAGTGCTACAATAAGGAGTCATTATTATATAGCCCATTTTTTATTTTATCCTCTTTAAGCACAAATTGCACTCATGTGAGTAATGCAAGTGAGATTGAGATGAAAAGTAGAGCACATATAACATATATTGTTTGGGTAAGAACAATTTGAGCTGTGAAATACATGTACGATATGCAGGTATTTAATTCCCACATTTTTATACCAAATTTCCATTCATGCCTTTGCCTTATCTAACAAATTAAATGTCATCCACTCAAAAACCTTGATGCCAAAAATAAAATAAAATAAATAGTAAAGCCCATTTTTTAGCAGTCACCATGTTGCTGCTAGTAGATAGCCCCTAACGCATGATTCATAAGTTTTGATCAAAGATGGTTGGTTGCACATCACCTTCTTTCCTACAATTTCTCGAGCTTGAAATTAAAAAGGAGGGCCACAAAGTGCTACAATAAATAATAATTACATATAGGTTTTGATCCTCGAATGTATTGGATTTTGCACTCACATGAATAGTGCAAGTGAGTTGGAGATGATAATATGGAGAAAGCATAGAAAATATTATTTTGGTAGGAACAATGTAGGTCATGGAATAGGTGTGGGACATAGAGGTATTTAATTCCCACCTTTTATTTGAAACGTTCAATTCATGCCTTCATCATATCTAACAAATTAATTTTTGTCCATTAAAAATCCTTTACACCAATGATCATTGAAGGATGAGGCCTTAAAGATTGTTGATGAGGGATGCCCTGATTGTAACCCTAATAACTAGAAAGAAACCCTGACTAAAAATGTCCATGAAATCGCTACCCTGGGAAGGTGGGTGCACTCCACATATCCCTATCTCTTAAGTTTATCATGATTCACGTAAGAAATTTCCCCTTACATTTGCATTTGTTCAAACTAACCAATACACCCAAGGGCTAAATTTATAAATAAAAAATATTGACAGATAGACACTACTTATCGACCATTTCTTACTTTCTAATATATCTCAAAAATTATGATGCCTCAAAGACTGCACATCGTTATACCATTTTCCCTTCAAATGATTACCAAAAAGGACATGTGGTTTTATAAGATTAGAGTTTCACATTGGTTCCCCCTTGCACTTTCCCTCCCCTTCCACTTTTTTCTCCCTTAAAACCACTTCTTCACCACCCTCTTCCTCTCACAATGTTTCACTCCCTCCACATTAACGTCTTTGATGCATCCCCTTCGGCATTTCCATCGTACATTTTCACCTACGATTGTTAGTCTAAAGACACACTTTCCTTGGTGGATCTGAGAGCACCATCAATTCTTGGACTCGCCCTCTTTGAGGGATCAACACCTCCATCTCCAACATGTGTAGTGTGAATAAGGCACTATCCATGGGGGAAATTTTGCAACAAGATAAAATGAGGAAACAATAATAAAGATAATATAATAAACAATCTTCTTGCAAAGAATTAACTTGCTCTTTAAATCCCCTCATAATGCAGGCAGGGACTAAAACCATGAACCCATGGGGTAATGGTTTTTTAATTTCTAATTTAATTTGAATTTTCATATGTTTGCCCCCAAAATAAATCATTTTCATGAAATAAATAATATGATGTCTAAATAATATTATGATGCTAAAATATAATGTATTTGTATTTTCTAGATTACGGTTTATTAAGGTGAAACAAATTTGGGGCATATTCTTGTTGGTGGGAAATTTATTAATGTCTTCATCATATCCTTGTTAGTGGGAGATTTCATGACTTATTGGATTACTCAATCAATATGTCGAAGGTGAGGGAGACTTCTTGGTCACGACTCCAGCCTATGTTTAACATTGATAGCCATTGACACATGTTTATGTGTTTTAAACTATAAATAATTATTAATTTTGTAGCTTTCTTTGTAAGTTTCTTATTGATAGATCACAGATGTTGTCATGAATATATATATACATGGTCATAGTTTATCGTGATCGTTATGCCAATAGAGGTGACACTGTAATGGAGATGGCCCTCTCACTATTATAGTATACTAATAAATGTGACACCCTAACCTCTATCTTAGCTCAAGCGATGCTGACGAAACCATCGGAGGTGGCGGTGACATACATGCTTGGTGTTGTGGGCTAGGTGCACCTTTGAATTACTTCTATAACTCTAAAAATCGACATTCAATCAAAAAATAATCCCACCTTGTTCGGATGGTGTGGTGTGCGGTAAAATATCACAATCCTTGTGCTAATACACTACTGCAAGGGGCGTGTTTTGAGACCTTAATTAGAGACAAAAATATATTTTTGTCTCTAATTAATACACTCCTCATAATTTTGTCTCTAGTACCCTTAATATAACATTTTTTAATTAAGAAAATTTGCATACTCCTCCTTTTGGGCGGCTTATAAAGTGTGGAAACTGCGTGGAAAATGGAAAACTGCATTGGGCATAATATTGTGCAGGTAATTTCATTCTCGCATGCATGCAAAAAAGAACTGGTAAGTCAACATAAAGCAACTGGTGCGGATATTAGGCGAGGAGGAGGACGAGCAGGTATCCACCATTAATCCATTTATTTTACCTTTTTTTATCTTTTATCAGTTCCAAGTTCAATTCTGGTAATGTTTTATTGGGAATTTCTGAGGATTGTGCACAAAAATGACGAGGGTTTGGTTTTCGGGTTGGGAGATTTTTATAAGGTGTGTTTTACTAGTATGAATGAAGCGGCTTTTGACTACATTGTGGGAGGATCAAAAGGTTGGGTTGTGCCCCCCTATTCCTACATCTCCTGAAATTTGTTTGTTGTTGTCTTCAATTCCTAAATGGTGAAAACATGATCAATTTTCAATGAAAATAGTTATGTATGAGGAAGGTTCGATGTGGGGTTTAGAAAAGTAGATCTATTGATGTTGGTATGAATTGTGTGCATCGACATAATTATGGGTACTGAGAATAATAATTATATAGGTAATTATGAATACAGTGAATTCCAGTCTTAGAGGATTGCTAGGCTAACCTGTTGTATCTGGTTTTTATTTTGGTTAGTATTAAATTCTAAGCCATATAAGGCCTACATGGTTTCTTTATATTAATTGTGCCCTACTCTGGGTATCCTAAACTGGTGAAGTTTTTTTTTTTTAAAGGTGGAGTGTGGAATACAAATTATAAAATATCTTTGACCATTGATCGGCAGTCGATGTGTTATCTAGTTAAAAAATCCATTTTTTAACTAGATAACACATCGACTGTTGATCAGTGGTCAAAGATATTTTATAATTTGTATTCCACACTCCACCTTTAAAAAAAAATTGCATAATCTACTATATGTAGTTTGTATTGAGAAATGGTATCTTTTTAGGCATATAAATCTATTTTCGTGATGTTGGTACGATTTTGGTAAGAAAAAGGGACGGTTTGACCAGTGCACACTGAGATCAAGGTCTCATACATTCCTGTACCTACAGCTAAACCTCCCAGTTAATTTTTTTACTGATATTTTGGAAGCCATATCAATTCATGTTTCTCTAGAACTACCCAATCCTAATAAATTGAACTTGAAATTTGGTCTAAGAGTATGAGCTACTTAAACTCAAGGAACCCATCAATTAGAGTAACAATATGTTTCATGGTTGGATTGTAATTGATTATTGCATACCTCATTTCAGCTTGTAAAGGTTCCCAAACCTCTCACAGTAGATCTGAGGTAGAGAAGCAGGTGACCTGCTTCCTCTGAACAACTCCTAAAATTCTAAATCCAATTTTTCCAATGACCCATTACACGATCCAATGACTTCATCTGAATAATCATTTTCCCCACTTACACCGCCACTATCAAGAAACCTACAATTTTTTCCCAAATCTCTCATTGTAGAGCTGAGGTAGAGAAGTAGGTAACCTCCTTCCTCTGAGCAACTCCTGAAATTATAAATCTAATTTTTCCAATGACCCATTACTCGATCAAATGACAAAAGAAAAGTCTTTGAGTTTCTTAGTTATCTTTGTGTACTTTGAAAAATTACCTTCAAAATATTCTTCATCTTCATGTTGTTCATACAAAATTTTATATCTCTTCTGCATCCTTCTCATCAAGCTCTTAGATTTTCAATCATCAACATGTGTGATTCCCATTTTCTTTCCTCTAGCACTAGTTCTTTTGAATTGAAGCCACAAGGATTTGATGGTAGAATCTTCATATGCAGCAATCTTATCCACTCTACATATCCTTTTTAAATCTCACTAACATTATTTCCTTTTTTCTAATTCCAGATTTTTGGTTTGAAGCAATCGTTTGTACCAAAAACCATACTTTTGCAAGAGCTGGCCCAGAATTATGGTTTCTCATAAATCTTGATATCTTGGTGGTCATCTTATTCTTCATTGTTTCTATCACTTATTGGTTTGAACATCAATCTTGAAAATTCATCATTGTGATGTGGGAGATGAACATGACATAGGTTCGTTCCTTAATAAAGTCACCTTTAAAATCTGATTTTGATATCTAATGTTTTTGGAATATGTATTTTTTAATTTTCTAGAGATCTTTAAGGGTGCAAAAGAGCAGATCACTCCCCATTAGAGTTACCAAAAACTATTGGTGAAATAATTTGTTACACTGTATGTTATTGGTTTTCACCAACAGACACCGGGCTAAGCACCTCCATCTTGGGTATTGGGAGGATCCCATCATTTAATGTAAACTAACTAAAAGTTGAGGGGTGGTCATTAGGTTGGGGATCACATAGGAATACTCCACCAAACTTATGGCAAAGTGCTTGTACAATATAAAAGGGAAGAATTTGTTGTAAGGGGAGGCAAAGGGGAGTAGGAGAAATAAGGAGAGAGGGTTAATGTTTTGAGTACGAAATATCATATTTTCACCAATAGTAACTCGAGCAAGTCCAAATTCAATTAGAAGAACACAACAATGTAATAAATCGACGAGTCTAACAAACTAGAGACACAAAGTTCTGCAAATTCATTAATCAAGGACACAAATTTTCTTCTTGGTTATACAAAATCACCATGCCTATAAAGTTGGAGAGTGCAGAGGATAGAGGAACATAGAAAAGGAAATAGATTAAATATATATTTTATTTATTGATGTAGTAGTGATATAAATCTCAACAACATTCAACAATCAACAATTGCCAACCGCTTTGGAATGGAGAAGCCATTCTAATTTATAGCATTAAAATATGTATTTTCACCTCCCCCCTACATGACTTCTCACCCATCTTCATCACTTGTTGTTAGGAAATTAAATATTAATGTTTACATTATTTATGTATTCATTAAATACAAATGTTAGTAATTATATTATTGTTATATTAACAATAATATATTGGTTGGAGTTGTTTTAACAACTCATATGATTTGAGTTGTGTATTGTTACGGGAGTAACAATCACAACTAAATAGGAGATATTTGTGGTTGAGTTGTTTCCTACTTAATAGGAAACTATCTCCCTATATATTGGCAGCTTGTTCAGTATGTAAGGATCTGGTATGAATTGAATATAGAGAATTAATAATATATTCTGGGTTCGTACTGTGCAAATATGTAGTTGTTCCATTATTTGGCATCAGAGCGATATCGATCTTGATGAGAGTCGAGAGAGAAGACAGTGAAAATGTTTGGAAGTTTGGCATAGAACAATATAATTTGTTTTAATATTTGAAAGTTGAAGTGCCCAATCTGTGCCATCCGTCAAAGTTTTCTATATCCCAGATCGGTTGCGAATTATTTGATCTACGAAGTGATTGATTTTAGTTAAAAATCAAAAAAAATTGGGCAAAGCAGTCTGATTTCCCCAATTTGTCCTATGATGCACACGCAGATATGTTCGAATGGAATCATGGGAAAAGATGTCTTGATGAGAAGTTGCAATATTTTTCTATAGTATTTATGTGGTTTCAGTCCCAAATTACGACCTGCAAACAGTGTTTTGGACAAGGATATATAGTGATCTGTCTAAAAACTACGCATCGGAGCCTGTATTGACATCTCCTCCCCTCCTGCGCTCTTCCTTCTGTGTGGACGTGAAAATTTATACAATTCATTTCACTCGACTGCATCGATAGGTGTCGGAATCAGTTTGGACGCGATCTGTGTATTGTAACGTTAGTTACCTAGAAGAGTTCAGTGGATTGGACAGAATGTTTGGTGGTATTCTGCATATCGACCTCCTTCGTTGATGTAACCAGATCCATTGAGTACATAGATCAATACTTGCTAAAATAAAAAATAATTGTCCAAAAACAAGTGTTGTCTGTACGAGCCGTGGCAGTATTTTGGAGGTCGACACCTTAAAAGAGTGCATTCGATCTGACACCTAATCAAAGTGCCCAGCTGTTGAAGTCGATATTGAAGTGATTGTTTACAAGTCTGCACCGCTGTCAAATATATACAAATCTCTATGAGCGTATATGGTGCATGTTTTCATTATTGTGTGTATACGTGTTGATTCGCATATACATATCTTCTGACATTCACATGTGCAGTCGACCAGTCTCCACGTCAAAGTTAAGTATAGTCTTTGTTTGTTTGAGTCAAGTCCAGTTTTTATTAAATGTAGTAAGACGATACTTGTGTTTGTAATTTGTAGTCTTCCTTCAAAGAATCAAAGTCATCAAATTCAAAGGAGTCATGTAAAATGTTCTCTACGTAATGTTGTCTTGTATTCAAAATGTCAAAATTCTACTAGATGTTGTCAATATTAAAAACCATTGGCATCTCACTGTCAATATATATATTTTCTTAAGTTGTCATTGTTATAATACATTTGTCAGTCAATTGTAGAGTCATTATAAAATTGTCAAGTTTTGAGTCGTATAGGTGATTTTAGGTTTTATTTTTAATGGTCATTTTGTAATGGTCATACGGTCAATGTCACTGTAAAAATAGTACTTGTCAAAAGTCAAAAAAATAAAAATAATTTTTTTTTACGGACGCACTAGCGGTGGAATCCGACATCCTTTAATATGCATTTGAGCTCCATGAGCAAATCCAGCTGATCTAGCAGCATGAATAATGGAGGATGAAGGCACAAGAGGCTGGAGGTCATTCAGCGACCTCTCATCAGTCACCAACAACGGGGCCGCATGAAGTTGTGGTGACAATGTGTGTGTGAGTTTTCTTTCATTTCAGAATTGCAGTTTGTTGTGTGCAGTATGATTTCAGAGTTCCTGTTGTGTGTTGAATAAGTGAAATGTTCACATTGAGGGGGGAACATGATCAGCATGATCCAATGTTCCATTTTCAGTTTTTCAGTTGAGTATGTGGTTATTCCTATTTCCCCAAATGCAAAAACATAGTACAGAACAAATAACACAGTGAAATGCAGCATCATGAGGCTTGATGAGGTAGAACAGTCAGATGTGTTCCTATTCGTACCTAGGTTTGTGGTTAGCCTCTTGAAAACAATTGAAGGTTGTTCAGATGTGTTCCTGCTTGAGTTCCCACACTGCTAGGTTAGATGTGTTCCCTAGAGTGACTGGTTGATAAGCAGATGATTCCTGAGCGTGTTCCCATCCTCGTCGGTCAGATGTGTTCCCGACAGTGCTTGGTTGATAAGAAGTTGATGTGTTCCTTCTTCTACCTTCAGTTCGAGTGTGTGCCAAGATCATGAACGCACAGAGGCGGCAGGCTGCAAAGGAAGTGTGAAAGTTCTTATGTTACCATGTAAACATTAAGGGGGGGAATGTTAGGAAATTAAATATTAATGTTTACATTATTTATGTATTCATTAAATACAAATGTTAGTAATTATATTATTGTTATATTAACAATAATATATTGGTTGGAGTTGTTTTAACAACTCATATGATTTGAGTTGTGTATTGTTACGGGAGTAACAATCACAACTAAATAGGAGATATTTGTGGTTGAGTTGTTTCCTACTTAATAGGAAACTATCTCCCTATATATTGGCAGCTTGTTCAGTATGTAAGGATCTGGTATGAATTGAATATAGAGAATTAATAATATATTCTGGGTTCGTACTGTGCAAATATGTAGTTGTTCCATTACTTGTGACATTTTATATTCCTAAGAGACAAAAGTGTGTTTTTTTCCTTTTTTAGTGAACAAGAACTCTTACAATATTAATATTGAAGGTCACTTAAGTGAATAAGACAAAATAACAAAAAGTACATTCTTAATGAAGAATTAGAATATGGGGAGAGAAGAATAAGAGGAAGAGAGAAGGGTTCATCAATCTGATGAGGGTGAAGCATCTACTGATGAAGAACTAGCCATTTGTGAGCCTTGAGGGAGAATTCCCATAATGATTTCCTCTCCTTTAAATCCTCTAATGAACTCGGTTGCCATATGTGCCACCTTTTCTACTTCAACAATATGGATGTAGCTCAACACTTTGATCCATGTCTTGGGAAAATCATTGATAGCCTCGAATTGATTAAATCATACCATGTGATCTCCTGCAATGTTATAAATAGAGCCTCTAACATTGGTAAGGGACTCCAAAGTATCCTCGTTAAATGAGAAAGGATCACTTTCCTCCTTCTTAACCAACTCTTGGAAAGAATAAATGAGTCCTTCCGATGATGAATTCTCAATTAGCAGATGGGATCCAAGCTTCTGAACACATTTTCTAGCATCATCTAAAATCTCAAAGGCATGTTGCTCACTAGATTTGAGTTCGGAGATCGCATCGTTTATCATGTCATATCTAACATTAAGAGTGTGGGTCCAAGATGGGGAAAAGTTCAAATCAACATATATGAACACATTCCTATTCATGAGAGTCTGGGAATCGAGGTAACTCATTTCACACACAATTGGGAACAACCCATCCCATTAAATATTTTCTTTTCGATCTCCTCCCTTGTTGGATTTTCTTTCAAAACAGTGGCAAGAACATACTTAAATAGAGAGATAAGCTCCGATAGCAATGCCTTTCCTTGTTTAAGGATATTTTCAAACCATTTTTCATTGTCTCTCCCTTGTATTATATGTCCTTGTGCCTTCTTGATCACCTCAGGGTCAAAAAAACTGATCGGAGAAATGGCTTCTGTGGGAGGAGGCGGCACTTCATTGGGCTCCAAGAAAGATTGAATGTAGGAAGTGAGAGTTCTCACATGCTCCTCTAAATGCTACTTTATTTGTATATATTCTTTATTTTGAGAGAGCATGTGGGCAGCGGATTCATTGAATAGATGAGAACCACCTTCATGTGTAGCTTGACCCAAAGAGATACAGGTAAACTCATAGTTCTATTGAGACATTTCATCCGCAGGTTTTGCAACTTTTTGCGAGGCCACCTCCACATATTGAGATCCAAAGGCTCCCGAGAGGAAACGAGAGGTTACTTGTTCCTTCTAACTTTGTTTGGTTCTCAATATTTTTGTGATGGCTAAAAATTTAGGAACTGCAGCTTATTGTATCATTCTTGGTTCACTTCCAAGGAACTCATGAATTCATGGGAATGATTCTACCGGAGTAGATATGAAGCTATTCATATGGAAAATTTCAGGAGCTTGGTGAGGGATCAAATCTTTCTCATTATGGGAATATTTTTCCACCAAGAGAGGAACTCTAGAATGAAGATGAATAATAAGCGATTGTGATGGATAAATATCACCTAGCTCAAGAGGCTCATTGGGATCTTCAATGATTCCGGCCTTCTTATGAAGCTTCCTAAAATGTGGAACTTTTGTGTGCTCTTCTTCAATAATCTTTGTCTTTAAAGACTCTTTTGAATGAGTGGAACCCATGGCCTTTTTGGTTTTCCTAAAGGGAGAGGTGTGAGAAGGTTGTATTTGTGGTGCCAACAAACTACTTGATGTGATAAAGGATGCTCTCTTCTTTTTGAACCGTTCCTTTGATCATTGGATCACTACCATGGTTCACTCTTTGATATCACCTGATTCCTTTATGTTCCATAGAGTGAGAGGAAGATGGGAATATTTTTTCCTTTGAATTAAGGATCGAACTAGTCTTTTCCATCATCTTCTATTTCATCCATGATACAATCAGACTTGAAATCTCTCATTTGATCTACTATCATCCGCATATAGTCCTTTATTCTGACTTCAAATTCATCCATGCAATTGGCCTAGTATTCCTCAATTTGAGGTGTGTGATGCAATCCTAGGAGGGTTAAGGTTTCAGGATTCTTTTTGATGTCAAAATTAGGCTGGGATGTGTAAGAGTACAGATTGAAAGTGAAAGAGGCTTTAATGTTCAATGCATCTGCAACACTCTTACATGAATAAATCCCCAAATAAATGTGAAAATATACACCCTTATTTCTATTTCTACGCTGATCATGCACATGAGCTAGTTACCTACATAATTCAAACATGATGATTTTGTCACTCAGGTATTGTTAGGAATATTAATGTTGACATGGGCAATAATATTTACATGTGGTAAAGATTTGGTAATTGTAAATGAGTTGTATCAAACTCATGTATTTAAGTTATATTGGTTTGGTGTAATATTGTTGTATTGTCGAGGGAGATTCTTGTGAGTGAATAGTGGAGATTGCATCTCCCTAATTATAGGAATATTCTTCCTATATATTTGTAGTCGTATTCAAAGATATAAGAAATATATTTTGTGTGTGATTCTGAGAGTTATTTCCTATACAAGTCTGGTTTAGAGTTTAGATTTGGTATCAGAGCGATTTTATCCCTCGGGTCTGTGATGGAAATCTAAAATAACTATAGAGGGGCAGTGCATTTTTTTTATCGCCCCTGCAAATGCAACTCTTTTTTTGCAGAACACCGAGGTATCTGAATATGTGCATGTCGTCCACTTCAATACTTCAAAGCCGAGGTATTTACATTTAAAAGTGTCTGAGTTAATAGCTCTCATTTTTTCAATCTCAAAGTTCACAAATAGCCGACAGATCTCACAAAAAAAAAGGTGTGATTTGTTATTTATAGATACATGTTCATTAAAAGTGGAAGTTTCAAATTGTTGATATCTCAGTTGGTATGAATTTTTTGGAAACTTAGAAAGATAAGTCATTATTGATTGCCACGAAACGTATTTTTGCAAATAAACGTCATTATTTTAATGATCTACAAAGCCATCCACGTGCTTGATATGCTCTGATAAGTGGATAGCTCTGCCAATGATTACGTCTTCTGTTTCTATGGAAACTAGGTGTCAATTGTTTATATATCTGCATTTTTTTCCTTAAACATGGCAAGTGCCCCTGATTGGACGAATATTTTGTGACGTTATCTATAATTTTCATGCAATTTTCATTGTACAAACTGGTTAATGCATGCATCTTCAATCCTGCATTTGGTTCAGATCAAATTCGTTGGTTGAAAATCTCTCCCCGTCAACTCGACAACGAATGAAGCATATAGGTCGGTCTTGTTTTTTAAGCAGGTTGTTTTAATTTGTTTTAGATGATTAGTCCCTTTTTAAATGATGTGTCTTCGTGGTCCATTAGATTTTTTTAATTTTCTTTTGTTCGTAATACCAAATTCAACTGTCATTAAGAGTCAATTAAATCATTTTCTCCTTGTAAGTCTGTATTTATGAAGACTACTTATATGTGATTCAATATAAATCAATATTAGGTGTTTGTATTTAGGTATTAGTTGATAATGTATCATTGTTAAGAGTATAGGTTTTTGGTGTTTAAATATTTTATTAGAGTTATTGTGTATCACGGTAAAAAAAATCGTACATTTGTTTAAGTCAATGTTTGTAATTGTCAACATATTAGTGATAAATATCACCGTCTCGCTCAAAAGAGTTGTTTGTTTATACCATCATTGTTGTAAAAATAAAACAACTTGTGGTGTTAAAATTGTATCATAAAAAGTTGTATTTTCAAGAGTAAGAGTAAAAAAAAGTTTGAAAATAATAAAAAAATTGCCACACTAACGCATTTTCAGTGTTACCTGAAGTCCATAAAATAAACTATTTCACATTGAAGGAGGAAGAGTAAATAAACAATGTGAAAATATTTGAGTTTCATATTCCAAATTTGTTGAGTTAGCAACACATACGATGGAGGACGGAGGCATCGAAGGCTGAAGGAAAACCAACAACCTCTCGTCAGTCTCCAACGACGGGGCCGTACTTCTGGTATGGTGACTTGTGTGTTCAGTTTTGTGGTGTGGATTTCAATTTTTCAACTTGTTAGTGTGGTGTGAAGAATAAGAGTAGAGGTTCATTCCTGTTATCATGTGTATGTGGCTATTCCTACACAATTACCCAATGTAATAACTCAGTGAAGAACAGATAGCATAGTGAACTGCAACATCATGATTCTTGAAGAGGTTGAACCGTCAGATGTGTTCATGTGCATACATAGGTTTGTTGTTAGCCTCTAGAAAACCATTGAAGGTTGTTCAGATGTGTTCCCGCTTGAGTTCCCACTCTTTTAGGTTAAATGTGTTCCTTAGAATGATTGGTTGATAAGCAGGTGATTCCTAAGCATGTTCCCATCCTCTTCGGTCAGATGTGTTCCTGACAACACATTGTTGATAAGAAGTTGATGGGTTCCTTCTTCTACCTTTAGTTCGAGTGTTGTACCAAGATCATGAGAAAGCACGAGCGGTAGGCTGCAGACAAAGTGTGAAAGTTCTTTTGCTACCATGTAAGCATTAAGGGGGGGAATGTTAGGAATATTAATGTTGACATGGGTAATAATATTTACATGTGGTAAATATTCAGTAATTGTAAATGAGTTGTATCAAACTCATATATTTAAGTTATATTGGTTTGGTGTAATATTATTGTGTATAACAACAATAGTTTGGATATAGATTGTTGAGATATATTGTTGTAACAATATATCATCAAGGGAGATTCTTGTGAGAGAATAGTGGAGATTGCATCTCCCTAATTATATAAATATTCTCCCTATATATTTGTAATCATATTCAAAGATAGAAGAAATATGTTTTGTGTGTGATTTTAAGAGTTATTTCTTGTGCAAGTCTGGTTCAGAGTTTAGAGGTACCTGGGTAGTTGACGAGGGGAAAGATCATAACCTCAAATCCTGATGTAGGTGAATGTAGAGAACTAGATTGAATGGATTTTGTATTTCCTAATCAGTGTAACTTCTTTAGAGGAGATCCTCAGCTCTAGGTTTCCCTTGAGGAGTCTAGTGATGAAAATGGTGAATGTATCATTCACCTTGGTAAAATAACAATTACTTTCTCTATACGTGAGTTGTGGATACTTCTCATAGGAAGGTGATTTATGAGATACATTGAGAGAAGTAGTAAGGCCCCTGAATGGTATTATGACAAAAATAGTATATACCAGGTAAGAATTCATGATGAAATTCTTAGTGGAAGGAAACTGAAGAAAATACCGATGGATGTTAGCATTAATAATCTACCCCCAATCTATCACTTGATTCCCTTTTATAGAAACAAGTGTGGACATATCCATCAATTCCTAGAACTCTTTTTTATTTCCTCTCCCATCATCCTACTCAGTAAGCTAATGGCATCTGGATATCCTTCATGAAATTCACTTCTGGAAAAGATTTTAGGAACATGAGAAGGTTTTTTTCCCTTCTTAAGCCGTGATCTAAGTGTCAGGCCTTACAAGTAGAAATCATTCTTTCCCCACTCTTGTGATCTGATTTCCTTGGTAATGATAACCATGTTACTACTAGTGGGAATTTACAGACATTTAGAGATGCCCCTTGAATTGAGGATGGCAAGGATTGAATTGTTGTCTACTCACACTATCCTGGAATCAACTTCATAGTGTTGTGAACAAGCGAGGACCAATTCATTACTCTAAATGGATAGTGGGTGACCTCTTGCTAAGAATAGTCTTCTAAAAAAATATTCTCCTCCACTCATTCACGAGTTCCACCAAGCATTCGATTTCCTCCATATTCGTGTGAGTGACATCATTGTCTGCCACACCATGATATTCAGTGATCAAGGTTGAAATGACTTCCTAACCTGAACATTTGAACTTCAAAATTCCAAAAAGCACAAAGAGGTAGAGTAGGGGTTTCCACAAACATTTTGAACTCAAATCTAAAACTTTCTATTTTTAGTAGGTCATGCCTAAGACTACTATTTACAGTAAGTTTTCATTATATTTTCTCTATGATGTTTCTTGCTCATTCAGAGTATTAAAAATTCCAGAAGCTTGCTATTTTTAGACATCCATTTCTCTAAATAATTTCTATTTTTATAAATTGCACTTACATGTGTCAAGTTGTAACGAAAACATTGTCAAAAAAATTGTTTGCACCAGGACCTTATAATTTGAACTTCAAAGTTTTCCATCTACCAGATCTTCATATAACTGAAAAAGTAAGTTTAGGGTTTGATATTTTCTAATCATTGTTGTAAAAAATAGAGAGCCTCAATGGATTTTCTTTGATAGTCTTCTCAAAGGCATTTTGGAGAGGAAGATGCTAACAAAGTTTCATTTGAAATGGATGCACAGTTGAGGAGATACGAGAAAATCTTCATTTTGATGGTTATGGATTCCTAGGAAAAAATTTTGCACCATTTCTAGATTAAAATGGATTTTGGAAGATGTTTTATCAATACCTTGACATGAAAAATTTACTAAGTGCTTTGAGAGTGAGAACAGTTTCAATTTGTATGAGTTTCTTTACCCGTCTGAGACCCAAGTTAGTTAACTAGAGCTAAAAAAATTTACACATGAGGGGTGAGGTCACACTTTTATGTTCCCTCTTTCCCCTTTTTCCCCTGGGGTATAGTTGGGATAGTATTAGGCAAACGTGTGACTTGCGATTGTAAGGGGGTTAAAAATGAGGTCTGAGGGCCAGAACAAGGTTATATGGAGCTGAAAATGGCTATTCAAGTGACCAAGGGTTGAATGAGAAGAGAGGGGTCACAATTTCATGTCCCCTCTATTATTTGGGGGACAATTGGGACAATCATGGTGAAAACGTGTGGCCTAAGCGTGAGGAGACATGAAAGGGGGCAAGTGGCAGAGTGAAAACATGTAACGTAGGGGCAAAAGTTGTAAGTTGTAAGTGACGAAAGATTTATTTGAAAAGGGGGGTCACAATTTTTTGTCCCTTTTGTCTCATAGGGGACATTTGGGACATTGGAGGTGAAAAAGTGTGACTTTCCACTTTAGTAAAGTTGTATTTAATTCACTATGTCCAAATCAGGCCACTTAGAGTGAGAATTCTGCCTCAGGAGCTTGGGAAAGTGTTTTGGGGTCAAACCTTATATTATTTTGAATCCAAAACACTTAGAGATATCAATGGAACCATTATTGAGACCCAATTGTTCCTAAAATTCCAAATTTATGACCTATTCCATCTTGAACTAAGAAGGGTAGTTATAGAGTTCTAAACTATCTTGGGAAATATTTGAGATTTGGAGAAAAGTTTATTTTTCCATCTTGTAGAGGATTTTAATATTTTATGCCTATTTGTTTTCTTATTAACTCTTTTTGGAGCTTCTGAAATCATCTAGAGAAGTCAGCTTTCACTATTAAAGCATTCATTCCCTGAACCTATAAAGACCTAGTCTTGCACAAGTTGTTCATGAATCAAATTCTCTTTGCAAAATTTTACTAAATTTCTTTGGGCATCTTCAATACTCTCCGAAATTACCCTCAAATGCTTTATATTTTCCTTGAACACTCCAAGAGGATGTCTATTGGCTGCAAAATGACCAAAAATGACCTTTTTAGGCCTCCGAAGGGAGTTTCCTTTCATCGAATTTCATTGGATTCATACATCATCTTAGGAACTCTTCCTTGCACACTAAAACAATGTTAAAAACTTATTTAGCAATTTCTTTTAAGATGGGCTGAGGGTGGAACTGAAATCAGGTTGTCCAGAAGAGAGGCTCATTGTGACTAGGAAGCAAAATTTTCAATTACGGGCTTAGTTATCATGCTTAGAGTTTCAATTTTTTATGCCAGTCGTTTTGCATGACGACGCGGTCTTTAGTTTGTTGGTTTTCTTTTCGTATCAAGTAGTTTTGATCTTGTTCTATGTATGTTGGTAGTGTGTTTTAATGTTTTATCTTATGTTATTGATTAAGGTCTAAGGATCCTTTCAAAATCCCATTTTTTACTTTATCATATAAAAAATGTCCGAAAATAAAAATGGAAAAATATTGTTAGAGAATTATAAAAATGTTTGTAGTCTCTAGGATTTAGAGAACATGAGAGAGAGAGAGAGAGAGAGAAGAGAAAATTTGTGGCAACAAGGAATTTCTAAGTTTGTTTATGATTATATAAAAGTTTTTGCCACTGCGTGAATATTATTTTTCAAACAACAATTAATGTTCTAGTTAATATTACATACATAACAACTACATGTATAACATATACCTTTAGATAATTAATGTACAAATTAAAAATGGTATTGACATGCACTTCAACTTTTAAAAATTAGGAGTATAAAAGGTGGGAAAAGGGGAACAATGGGATAGCTTTAGAGTGGACCACTGAGGATGACCATGATTATCATGGATTATCTTAATAGGTGTGAGGATCATTGAGAATGTTCGTGACAGGGTTAAATAGGGATGAAAATCACCAATCACGAGTCACCAGTACACATTAATAACATTTAATTTAGACTAAAAACTAGCAATCGCATGTGTACAATGCAATGTGAACGCCGAACAGAATAAGTTATTTGTTTTAGAGGGATAATTATTAATTTTCTAGTTAATGTCGATAAGGGGTGTGATTTATTTTGTAAGGGTAGGAATATAGATAGGGCATTACATTTAAAGGTTCATACATATACATTTGCAATTCTTATATCATGAGTGCTAGCGTTTTGTGGACTATTTTATTGGAACTAAACATGAATACATGAAGACTTCAAACGCCGAAAGGTATATATTATTTGATTTAGAGGGATAGTTATTACTTGTGTAGTTGATGTTGATAATGGGTGTGATCGAATTTGTTAAGTGTAGGAATATAGATGAACCACTTCATTTAAAGGTTCCATCTCTACATTTCAAACTTGTTACAAATTCATACTCATGTCAACATAACATACTGCCATTTAATATTATTGTTAAAACAAGGTATTCCGAGTCTAAAATTGACAAGTAAATTCCCAAGTAACATGTACTCCAACCACTATTGAGTTTTGCTTTTTGATTTAATTTGGGATGTATCAATCCCAAAATAGGCGCTCATCTTACTCGCAAAGATACATCTTAAAAAGTAGAAAAAAAGAATGATTTTATTTACCAAATAAAATCATTACTGCATCTGCATTAGTCATGTAGTGCTCAATAGTTTCCATGCACAAGTGCAAGGAGACAAGGGTTCAATATAAAAGCATCAGTTCAGTAAATTTCTTTTGCAGATAGATGTATCTACATTAAAAGGAGGAGGGAGGTAATCACTAGACTTTTCATGTGATGGTACTTGAACAATAAAAAGAAAGAACTTCAATCAGCCATATCAAATGTCAAAGGATCGGAATGGTCCAAGAAGAGGCCAGAAGGACCTACCAAAAGTAGTAAAAACATTAGAAATACACCCCATAGGAAAAAAAGGAATATCAAACATGTTTCTATTGCAGAAGGAAATTGGAATAGTAGACTTTTGATACACGTAATAAAATATACTTTTTTATTTGTTCCAAACTACAGAGCTAATATTTATGGTCCCTCATCTCGCACGTATGAATGGCAAAATAGAGGCTCCACACATGTCCAAATTTTATTATGGCTTGAGAACGCCCCTAAAGTTGATGCAATGGACTGGGAGGATACAACATTTATTGAGGTGAAAAAATAATACTTTAATAAGTTTATGTCTACCTAAAACCCCCTACTGGCTTGCAATCTTGTATGGAAGTTTATTGAGGTGAGACGACCTTTGTTTGCTAGATACAACACAAATTCTATCATCCTCCCCGCATGTGGACCTTGAAGAACTTCTTAATCATGTTCAGTGCCACACTAAATGTTCAAATTAAACATACTTGCATAAAAAGTAATCACATTTGCAGTACAGGTACAATGCCCCCTGGGCCACGGAACCTACTTCATCCTTGTTCATTGAAAGTGATGGGAAAATTAAGTACCTCCCTTCGAGAAACGAAGATAGATTGAACATCCAAAATCAAACTATGATATCCATCTGGAGAGAAAATTTTGATGGCCAACTGGTACATTCCTGCCATGCAATTCTTAAGTATATTGCAAAATATGCTTCAAAAGTAGAGCAACGTTTAGAAACCTATCACCAAATACTATCCATATTTTCAAGAGATGTTGATGCAGATTCTCCATCACATATTGTGATCTACAAAATCCTCAATGAAATTCGATCTTCAACAGACATCATCAGTAGGATTTTTGAACATCATTGACATATGCTTTGATATCCATGCCCAAAACCTGCAAAATTAACTATTTTCTTTCAAGATCTTCAATTTCAGTAAGAACATCTTTAGGATCCAAGATTTGTACCTATAAATAGTCTTGGGAGGAAATAATTCGTTGAACTTCACCATTGTGCACAAACCCCTCATTTCCCACGCATCGCACAGAAATTTTGTTAAACCATTCACATGCCTTTTGTAATCTTCCACATTTTGTATACATGGTTATAAGGGATTTGCAAAGATAACATCCGACAACAATCCACTTTGCCAATTGCATATACATGAAAGTTTCCAAAGCCTTTTCAACAAAACCATTTTGTGCATATCCTATAATCATCAAAGTTCGTGAGACCACATTTCTTTGAGGCATTTCTTCGAAAAGTTTTAAGCCCTGGTCAAGAACACCATTTTGTACATATCCTATACTTAGTGTGAATTGCAGAATCCCGTGAATCATCGAGTCTTTGAACACAAGTTGCACCCGAGGCCTCGGCCGAGGGCACGTCTGCTTGGGCGTCACACTCTAAAATCATATAAACACATGAAACCACATTGTTTTGAGGTATTTTATCAAACAGTTACCGTGCCTTGTATATTCTTGCACTTTTAATATACATATCTTTATAATTTGTTGTGTGTTCATACCCTGCTCTAAAGCTCCCATTTTGGCACAGGCCCAGAGTATGTTGGAAACGGGTGTGGAGTTTGGCTTTATGCCTTCTAATTGCATTTGCTTCGAAGTTTCCAAGGCCTTTTCAACAAACCCATTTTGCACGTACCCTGCCATCATAGCAGTCCATGAGACCACATTTCTTCGAGGCGTTTTGTCAAATATTTCTCCTACCCTGTGTGTATGCTTTTTCCAACTGTATAAAATGTCAAAAAACCCTTTTCCATAGTTCTTTGAGGGATGTCCATATCCAATTTAAAACACCTATGGATGTTCATACCCAATTTAAAACATCTATTTTGGCACACAGCTGAGAGGGTGTTGGAAAAGGTTGCGCAGTCCTACTTTACAACTGCCAAATGCATTTGCTTAAAAGTTTCCAAGGCCTTTACAACAAGCTCATTTATGAATACCCTGAAATCATTGCATTCCATGAGAAGAAATATTTGAGGCATTTTGTCAAACAATTCACATCCCTTGTATACACTTCCACATTTTTCATACATATCAACTATGACACTTGCAAATACAAAATCTGAGCAAAAACCAGATTCTATTGTTCATACCCTGTTCCAAAACTCTTATTTTGCCACGGGCTGAGATTACGCTGGAAAAGGTGTTTCTTTATCATCGTCTCTACCACTGGCTTTGGAAAAGCAGCGAAGGGCAACAACAGTATAAGAAGGAACCCAACCCAAATTTGTCTCCAGCATAAATGGGTGTGGGGTATCCCAGACAACACACTACAGGGGATAAATACAATGGGATAAAAAATGTCATTACATGGTTGAAACCAGTCGATTCAAGCTCTGAATTTCGTGGATCTGAAAAGAACAGCAGCTCCAATGGAAGGTAAGTTTTAGAATCTGGAACTTTCCACATCCCTCAATATTTTTCAGAACTTAAGACCACCATCATGCTCCTAAGTCCTAACCACCATTGTTATTACCCTTCAGATGCTAAAATCAAAGAAAATATATATATTACATAAATTCATGTATAAAGTTAAACATCCTTCAGCACCCTCTCATAATTTTCCATTGGCTTGGGCTACCGTCTTCAAAAAATTGATTGCATTTTACTGTAAAAAATTGTAAATACGATCATACAGTCCTTTAACCCATGCAACAAGTTCCATCCCAGATTCCCATGTATGCACAGAGAATGCAAATTCCACCTGAGTTTGCATCCTCTAAGCACGTGTGAATGGAGGTGCTGCCCTATGAATGGACATTAACTAAGTGGTGCAGGAATGCATCAACAGAGAAGGCATAAAGGAACATGGAAATGTTTGAGACATGAAGGGGAATAGACTTGTATACAGGCCTAAGACAAAAATTACGTATCCAATTCACATTGAATACCACAAGTTAGTATTTCTGCACAAACATTGGAGTCTAAGTTTTTTTATAGAGAGGAAACAACAAGTCAAAAAAACCTGCATGACTGCATAACCTGAAAGTCGGCCGATGAACTCATTGAAATTAGAAGCCCACATGCCAACGATTTTCCCAACTAAATTCTTTTGTATCTGTTGGCAGTCTGTGCGGTGTCACCATGCGGCCAGATAATGGTGCCGAGCTTATCAATTTATTTCCATATAGATTGAAGCCACCCCTTTTCATTTTTCCAAATCCTGATTGTGTTCCTGATCTCATCGGCGAGGGATGGTTCGGGATGGTGTAAAGAGGTACGATTTCTGACTGAACTGCCACAAAGAAGTCGAGCATGCAAGCATAAAAAAAAGTTAAAAATATCCCAAAAATGCGAAAATGTCCAGACGGCCGTCAAACCGTCAAAGTTAATACAGTCCTAGAAACGTCCGCAAGGGCCTTTCCCATAGGGGAAACGCCATCGGCGTAATTAACATACAAACTTGTACATCAACTACAAACGAAATAACAGTATAAAAATAGTATGAAACCATTTTTAATTGTCTAAAATAATATGATTTTTAATGATGCCATGAGTATGCGTATGCGTAACATTGAAACATGTATCAAACTTGTTTTATTATACAACATTGAATAGGAATTGAAGTTCGATAGCAAACCCCAATTCAAATGCTAAAATTTATTAGCATCCAGGGATAGCATTGGTTTCTTAGATATTTGATGAGTATCCACCCTCCGCCATTGTTAGACATGCAAACGTGGTCATTTAGCAAGTATTTAAGAAAAACATATACCAACCTACAAAAGGAGGAGAAAGAAAGGGACCCACTTCTTCAAAAGTATTTCAACAGATAATTGATTGGAGTGGTTACGCATACATTCAACCCGCATACTGAAAATAAGCAAAACCCAAAGCCATGCATACCACTCATTTCAACATTACTTCGACGAACATTTTGATAGCTTTACGTGTATTATGTTAAGATTCATAAAAAGACATTGGAAGAAGTTGAAAATATCATAAATTCAATTAGAAAACTTGCACTATATATTATTTAATTGTAGAGGCGTTATTAAAATCTTCCTAGCTTTTTTATTATGTTAAATATTATATATTGTTTAATTTCATTTGGAAGTATGATGAAAAAGTTTATCTAGGGGCAGCTATCAAGGGTAAAGGAAGGATTTTAGTGATTCAATGGAGGACCAGATTGCATCACTTTCGATGTGAAACTGGTAGATGGACTATACCGGTAGTTGGGAAATGAGAACTTGTATTTTCTGCAGCAAAGGGGTGATAGAGACGGAATGACACTTCATCATGGAGCATTCAGTTTAAGATGACATTCGTATCCAGTAAAAAAACAACTTGAAGGTGGACAGATTAAATGAGTTATTCGAAGAAACAAGACTTGAAAAGATCTTGGGTTTTGTGCTCGAGATTCACGATAGAAAAACTAATATTGAAAAGAGTTTGAATTCATCTTAAAGTCTCAACTTTTGGTCCTATAAACTCTCGAGTCTCGTGGACATCATTAAAATCTTTTATTTCATTCAGATAATTATATGTTTGGTAATTCTCAAAATAAATATATTTAATTATCTTTAAATACACACTTTACTACTTCAAATTAAATTATCTGAAAAATATTTCTAATAAATTTTAAATTGTCATTCATAACTCTTTTAAATTGTCATTCATAACTCCCACGCAATCTAAACATACTCCCAATCAACCCAAAAAATTCACTACTTGACATACTCCCAATCAACCACATCAGATTTGAAGTTACCCTCCGTTGGAGTGTGTGTTTTTGTTGGAAAAAAAAAGCTTTCAGTAAAAAGGAATATCATCTAATCGGACTGTGTTTTTTCAGTGAAAAAAAAGATGTGATGAACGAGAAGGTACGGCCTGTGAGTACTTTTGGAGCTTTTGAAAACTGAATATCGCCCAGTAAATAAATTGACGACCATATGAAGTTGGTATTGAATTGGATATTATCTTGGCTAAATTGTGGCTGTACATTAATACTGACTCCAATGGAATTCATATTCTTCAACATAATGTTTTTGGGTACAGAGTTGAACGTGGTTTGTATATCTTAAATGTGGTCCAAGTATTTGGTAATGCCATTTTTATGCTCCCACAATTTTTTCACATGTATGGTGTAAAACTATTTAATTCTTCTCATCATTAATTTTTCAAACTTGCTAATAAAGTATAGTTAATCTTCTTATGGTATCAATCTATGTTTTAAGTCACTAACAATAGTAAGTAGAATATATTGTCCATTTTTGTTCTTTTGATCAAATATACATTACAAATTGATTTTTTTTAATTTGTCGGTAGGCGTTCTCTTTTGAAGATGCTCCTGTTAGAAAGTGTCGAATTTCGGCGGATCCAATGTTTACAGGTTGTTGGATTTTAGATATTTGTTGTTTGCCGGATTTTAGATATTTATAGTTGCAACAGTATTCACAATTAATATATTTGGTGAAATAGTGTGAGTTGTCTTGCATATCTATTTGCTAGAGCAATGTTTTTTGCTTAAAAGTGTTTGGAATTAATTAATTTGGTGAAACAACATAAATGCATAAGCAAATATCAAATACATTGTCACACTCAATTCCCTCCATAATAAATTTACAATCTAACCTCACCGGCATTAATTACAACTCATGTACAATTGCTAATAATATGTTTTATCCACAATCTTTTGGATCACTTGCTGCAATACACTTTTCACAAAAAAATTGTAATACATTAAAGATGTTTGAAATCTGAAATCAAAAATTAACATACTACTTTTTCTGTTAATGTGAACACAACTAACTTGAATATTTTACTCACAATTTTTAAATTTTAACATCCAATTTCTTTTTTAAATTTCTTTTCAATTTCTGAATCTGCAAGCAGGACAATTATACAAAACTGTGTGTGTGTATTATGTTGGGTGAATTGTGCCAACTCTAACACGCGATGATTCGTACTTGCAATTTTTTTAATGTTGAAATACTAATGACAGAGTTGTCTATGTAGTGCTGCAACTTTTGCATATAGAAATGCATTTCAAAATTGAATTGTTGCCTTTACTTTCTAACATCATCACTACCATCTTTTTTTGGCCACCATATTGTTTTTGTGTTTTAGCTCTTGGGAATGTTTTTTGATCCAAAATGTTTGGAGTTCAAACATGTTTGATTTATATACAGCTGATAATTCTTTTCTTTACAAATTCTAAGAAATCGTGCTTAAATTTAAAGTAATTACATCATATCTTAAATTACAAAAAATTGTTTCAACTTAAAGTAACTACATCAAATCTTAAATCAAGAAAACAAGTAATTTATTTACATACAATTTGATTGTTTTATTGGTAAAAAACTCTACTTGTACATAAAAAAATTACTCTAACAACATAAGAAATCATATGTAGTCTCAGTTTAAAACTTTCAATCCAATACATAAAACTAACTATTGGGATAAATTTTCTTCAAAAATTTTTATTTATAAATAACTTTAAAAATAACAACAATTCACTGATATTTTCATATTTGATAAATTCATATTTCTGCAGAGAGCTCCAGAATTTTGTCTACAACACCAGCTAGAGAGAATTATATAGTCCCTGAATGAGGCCAGTGCCTTACTGTATTTCCATTTTGATAAAGTCGGAGATGCAGCGGAGGGCTTCCTCCATTTTCATGAGAGAGAAGTCGTGGCCTTCCTCCTCGAACACATGCACTTGATTCTGCTTCTTGCATCCGCCCCCGTGAAAAAATAGTAATATGGGCACCCTGGTTTCCGGAGGAAGGTAGACTCACGCCCACAACCCAAGTTTGGGGTGAAACACGATGTCTTTGAATGGCACAGAGTTGTATTCATGTGCAGGTGAAAGCGGAGGTGGCTCCACTTCCCTCACGACCGATCCATTGTTGTACAGTTTGATAAAGCTGACCACATCTTCCACCACGCAAGGCTCTGCTTTATCACACATTTTTCTTTTTATCTTCTTCTCTCCCGCAAGATTCGAGTTGTGGATGAACGGTGAACCGCTCGACAAGGCCGGGAATGTTATAAGCGAAAATTGTGCCAAATATTTACAATCAGGATTCTCCTCAAATGTTCAAATCAACGGTGAATGTTATGTCCTTCCATGTGCAACACCATGGAATTGTTGACAGTAGTTGATAATCTTGTTTTTCCCTATGTAGAAGGCTTGTTGAAAGTTTAATTGACTAGTTGTTCATCTCACCTGCTACGTCCTTTTCTTGATTAATGCAGGTCTGTAGTACCCTTCCATTGAATGTTCCAGATTACTCAAGCACCAAGCGGAAGCATTCAATTTCACCTCATTTTATCCTTCTGGCATTGTAATGATCTTGCATTGCAGGGTTGGCAGCCATAGTTGCAATGATGATTGGGAATACCCCTTTCGCTGAATTACATGAGAAATATCATGATAAAATAATGGCAGAAAAGGATAAACACGTGAGGGCCACATCACAAACCTTAAAGAACATAAGGACAATATAAAGTTGTTGTATATGCTTGCAAATTTGTGATCTGAAATTGTCACAATTTATTTTCTTTCTGTTACAAAGTTCTTTGTCTGTGTGCCTTTAAAAGTCTCTATTATTATTTTCAGAAATAATAAAATAAAAATAAAATAGGTCACTAAGATTTGAACGATCTTGTGTGATTTATGAGTTAATCATTCTTCATACTTGTCACTACAATATATCGTTTCAAGTAATTTTTGTTCTCCTAAATTTTAATTTTTGACTCATTACAATCTATTTTATATTTTAAATAATAACGTCGCACAAGTTACACCTAGATTTATTAGCAATCGCACACGAGTAGTGCAATGTGATCGCCGAAGGGGAAGAGGAAGATGAATTAACTGAAATGGGAACTGAAATTATGTTAGAAAGAGAAGTTGTATTAATAACAAGGCATAAAGTGAAGTGAGTAGAAGGATAAGGGGGAATAGAGAAGTGAAATATTGATAGGTAAAGAGGAGGGTAGAAGGAGGAGCAGTGATAGACATAATAAGCAGTGTGGAAAGAACTGGAAGGCAAGTGCGATGTTGTTCAAGGGGCAGGGAATAGTTTAAGTGAATGAACTCTTGATACGTACTTTATACGTCATTGTAGTAAAGGTGTTTTAGAAATTTTAGAATAACATGAAGAGGAGAAGGGAGGGAAAACCCGAAGATTGGAAAAGCAAGGAACTGCAGAGGTAGCTGCGAAGGGAATACCATGTATCTCGGTCCTATCGATAACAATAGTGACATTATGCAAAGTAAGACCTAGAGACTTGTGGATAGTAAATTCCCAAACGATTTTGACTGGTAACTATCTAGATGTCCTTATTCACTGTGTATGGTATATTAAGCAATGGATTGGGCGATTAGAAAGTTCAATCCTCTTGCCAGATGAAGGTTGTGCTAGTAGAATTTCTCATTTGTTCCAAATAAATGGGGGGCTTCCTTGAAGGTAAGGATGTCATGTCAAGTAAATGTGTGACATGAGAATTTCCCAATCCTTACAGTGGAACAGAATTATGGATGTTGAGGGGTAGTTAATATGAATTGATAGCAAACACATGAATGTTCACTACAGGGGGAAGTTGTCGATGGTATGCGACGAGGATGATAATTGTTTTGCCAAACGCAAACATCATAGAATGGGGAAATGCTTCACAGAGGTGGCAGTCAGTTTTGGTGAGCATGTTTGGCGCAATGAAACTAATTTCATAACATTAAAGAGGTACCATTTTCATGTCCCGCAGTACATTGAATCCACATTTGTAATGGAGGAAGGGAGTTCTTGCAAGATAAGAGCTTTAACATAGTGTCGGAAGGTAGTTGTGTAAAGATGGCTTGAGAATGCTCCCAACATCAATGTTATTGAATAAGAAGATACTGCATCTATAAATACAACTACATAATACTTTGATAAATGCGTGTCTGCCTGGATCCCGTGCCGCGCCTCCAATCGATTAACATTCGTTCGCAACTCCACTGGAGATGATCCCTGCTTATTGCAAAAGAGGCAAGTACTTCCTTCCTCCTCACTTATAGACCTAGAAGAGCTTATTAGTCATGTTCGGCATTACATAGAACAATTGGACCCTTCATAATGTTTCATTCTTTGTGGTCATGTGTACGGGGTTCATTCTATGTCTAGTCATGTGCAAGTGTTTCGCTAGTTATGGGTTTCATTCTTCCAAATTCCTTATGAGAAATATCCTCATGTATTATAAGGGTTTAAGTCTTTGTGTTTTTGTCAACATTTAGTTGGAGCCGAAATGCGGGTAAGGGAGATGGCGGAAGAAATAGTTTCGTAAGTTTTATGATCTGCCTCTTTCTCACTCAACCTTTTGCAAACAATCCTCTCTGCCATTACCCTCTTATGTAATCCCTACATCAAGACCTCCATCCCTTATTCTCTTCTATCTCGGAAGGATTTTATCGTGGCCATCATATTTTTCCGCAAGTCTTGCTAGAAGGATTAACTTTCTTCTAGTCATTGCTTACTGAGGGAAAAAATTGATTTAGATGCACACTTCCTCAACATTTGTATCTTCTATATGTTATCCAAAACATATGGCTAATCAAGGAAATATGGCTTGAAACTGTAATTGATTCTATGTAATTCAATTATTCATAATTGTGCGGTGAGGCATTCCTACAAAGCCATCCAGGTACTGTAATGGCATGAGTTGCTCACTTTTATTCTCAACATTAAATTTGACATCCATTTGACTACCATGTAATGATTCCTCATTTAATTTGACCGAACATATGGCAATGCATAGACCTCCTTTTATCATATTTTTTCTTTTGAAATCAACAAAAGGGTGTACCTAAATCGATATCGTTTGTCACAATTTTGGAGAAAATCGATAAAGAATGTAACAAATATATTAAATATCTAGAATATACTATCTAAAATACACATAGATACCAATCGGAAGGTGCATATATTGGATGTTTTATATAGATTATATATGCACCTCAATATAGATTTGTAAATATATTTAAAATATCCATGCTAATTACTTTTATACTAGCAATTGCACATGAGTTGCAATCAACGGAGGTGAGGTTAGATTGTGAAATTATTATGGAGGGAATTGAGTGTGACAATATATTTGATATTTACTTCTGCATTTATGTTGTTTTGCCAAATTAATTCCAAACACTGTTCAGCAAAAAACATTGCTTTAGCAAATAAATATGCAAGACAACTCACACTATTTCACCAAATATTTTAATTGTGAATACTATTGCAACTATAAATATCCAAAATCCGGCAAACAATAAATATCTAAAATCCGGCAACCTGTAAACATTGGATCTGCCGGAATTTGACACTTTCCAACAAGAGCATCTTCAAAGGAGAACGCCTACCGACGAATTAAAAAATGATTAAAAAAATAATATTTATTAATTTATTTTCATATAATTAAATTATTATTTATTTAAATCAATCATCTAATTTTTTAATTAATAATCAAAGAGAATTATTAAAAAAATCGTTGCGTCTTCCATTGTAACAAATATTAAAACCATAATTAACACGCACAGAGTATTTATTGGTTATAGAAGTTTGAGCTTATCAAGCCACTCAGATTCAAACCAATCCATGCCATATGCGGATTCTGCAAACTGCATAAAATATGATGCGGCAGAGTCAAACGGTCCAATTGAATAATAGAGTTAACTACAAATGAATGCCACTGGACATACCTCGAAATGACGGACGTTGACGTACGTCACTACACGGGTCGCTGATTTCCTGGAAAATATCAGAATCCGCAAGGCTTTTCTCACTTATAGAGACGCCAACGGCATAAATATATTTACAATTTTAAATTATGATAATTTATTATGATTTTTTCAACCTGAATTTATTTTGTATGTGTGTTTAGCCAATAGCCATTAAAAATATCTATAATTGTTATTTTAATTTTTAAATACTTACTCTCCCAAAAAGTCTGGACGTTACCAAACATCTAGGATGTCTCCCCGCAATCTGGAAAAATTATATAACATTGTCTATAACTCCTAGCGTGAAGATTGACAAATATATCTACAAGTTTTACTCCCAAAATTTCCAAAATTATGTAGTATTTATTTTGAGAAATTCACTCTAGAGACGCTCATTTGAATAGATATTCAGGGTTAAATTTTGCCCCACACGACTCCTCCCCATCTGGTATCTTTCTAAATGCAAAAAGAACTGCATTAGATGCCGTATTATAGATTGTTCCTCTGCTGAGAGACCAAGTTACTCCTTACTTCTCCTTAATAACTGTTAAAACATTAAAAGATTGGCATGTAGCCAGATTCAAAGTTATCACTTCCAGAATGTATTTGGAGACAAAAAACACTCGGAAAACCTTTATTCTCATAAGTTGAAAACGACGGTAATAATTCCCCGTTGTGCAGATTGTTAAATCCCGTCTCGGACCAAGCTAGGGTACAAAGTAAGTTTACACATAACTAATACAAATATATTAAATACATCTATAGATATCAATCTCAAAGCTCTTATCTTGGATTTTATGTATAGCACATTGATTAATAACTCCAATACCTTCTCCAAAAAAATTCCAGTGACTGGTGATAAATAATATTAATTTAGCTGCATCAATGTGTCGGGCTCAAAAATATCTTGCTGGAAAAGAAAGCGCTTCAAACTCCACCGTATGGCCAGAGATATTACGATTTTTTGATTGACTTCTCAAAGCAAAAAACAAAAACTACAAAGTGAACGTCAAATTTAAAGTTGAAATTACCTTGTGACAGTCAAATGGACGTCAAATTTAGTGTAATAGTTAATTGTTTATGCACAGACATTACATCCCCCACCACCACCCTGGCTGCCGTTGGAGAACACATATCGGTGTAAATATGATAGTCTCAAAGACTTAAAGTGAGCAATACCATAGTTATTCTCTGAGCATAAACAGCTATTTCAATTTCTCCGTAAATTATCATAAAAAGCATATCCTCTTGGATAACTACTAAGCAAGCATTTGATCAGATGTTGCCACATGTTAAACTATTTTCATCTGCTAGAAAAGCATGACATGCTAGACAAAAATCAAATGCATCATTGGAAGAATAATATATTTGTAAATATAAGAATGTGCATAATGCTAATTTAGAGATGACTAATGCCCCATTTTTCATATCAAAATTCTCACTGAATTGATCTTTTGTCATGTATTGAATTGCACAATAATGGCCTGCAACAAAAGAACACACGCATCACAAATACTCCTGGAATTAATAGAATGCCCAAAATCATCTATCCATCCTCAAGCATTTCTCTATGGACATGCATACATGAGGTACTACAATATTTATAGTTATATCTATGGAAAGGTATTTTTCCAGCCAAAGAAATTGCACAGCATGAGCAACTCATGTCCCTGGTTCCTACACTATTTGGTAGTGCAGAAGCAATATTTCCAGAGTTGCTGCCAAGCACTGAAAATCTCTTCTCGGCAGCTGCTGCTCGTTTCTCTCTCTCTATGGCTTGTGCCTTCAATAATTCCTGTGACAAATAAACAAACATATACTTAGAACCTGTCAATTAAAACGTCATCTAAGTTACAGTAGCAACCAATTTTAAGCCTCAAAATAGTATGACGTAGGTCTAAGAGATATGACAGAAAAACCTCTTGAAATGCTTGAGAATTCATGCTGGGGAGTGCCTTCCCTTTCTGAAGGAGGTCAGAAACTGCAGCCGGTCCATAACGCACAACTGCGGAAGCTGCTTGCTCACTGATTTGTTTTGCCTGCAGCAGAAAATGTAACCCTGGGTTAAGAAAAGGCACAGATGATATATTATAAGAAGTAATATTTCAAGATAAATTTGGGTGAATATAGGATATCACTATAAGTCTCGACTCTTTTCTAGCTTGTCTTTGTGCAGTTATAACTTGTAAGATTCAAGTCTAGATTAGAAAACAAATGTTCATAAACGCCAAAGACTACGGTGAACTCTCTGAAATTCAAAAACTTTAAAAGCAGGGTGATATGAGCGTTCCCATTCAGTCCTAGATAGCTTAACAAGCTAAAAGAAACAAAATATATTTGGCCATAAGAGCAATCTACCTGTTCTTTCTCTTTTTCTTTGCGTAATTTCTTCATCTCTTTTGCTTTAGCTTTGCGCTTGGCATCTTTCTCTGCCTATAAACATAAAAGATTAGAGAAGACTCTAGCTAGAAAACAGATCAATCATGTTCAGCAGAAACAAGAACATAAAAAACATTAAAGAATAGTAATTCACAACAAACTAGTTTAAGATGGTGTATTCTTTTGTCCAGTTGTAATTCATGCAAGCACTCTAAGCATAGAAGAACTTGGTGAGCTTCAAAAAGTAATAATTGAATGAGATTGAAGGAATAGTTAAAATACATGAGCCTTTTCCTATACCGAGTCCTCCATAACAAGGTCAATGAAACAAAGACATCCTATGATCATGGATGTTTGCATAAATTTCAAGAATATGTTGTTTTGAGCAAATAAAATTAAGTATCGATAATTCCAGACTTTTGTGAATAATAAAGTTGAAGTTGCATTGACCTGATAGGCTACAAAAAAGGCAAAGAGAAGAAATTTTTGAGCTAGAGGCTTATGTTTTGAATGTTTCCCAAAAAATTGCAATCAGAGTTGTCTGGAGTTGCCTTGGACAACTTTTTACCAAAAAGAATTGATGTGCTTCACATTAAAGCAAAACTTCAAAATCTTTAGTCGGTATTCAAATTTAGCAGTAAAATCCATAGTACCTGTTTTGCTGCTTGGGCAGCCTCAATTTCTTCTGTCAGTGGACTGGGCACATTGGCTGCATGCCAATCCCACTTGTCAGGATATGCAGCCATGAACCGCCGAAACACATTTCTTGTTTCTTTGTCTGCAGCCAATAAATATGGTGTCCGTCCCCTCTCATCTTTAATGCAAGGGTTATTATGTTGCTCTAGCAGTTCTAGAACATGTGATGCATTGCCCGACTCTACTGCTTCATGGAGAGGCATTGACTGGTTTACCATTACCGTGTTGCTGATATTACTAACATCAGGTATGCATAAACCATCCAGGTGTTCTGACTTGGAAGAAACTCCAGGATCACTTTCCTTTTCTATTTTGCTCTTGCTTTTCATTTTTATTTCACTTACAATTTTGAGGTCCTCTTTCTCTCTCCCTATGCTTGTGGCTGGTTCTTCTAGCTGTTTGGGAACCTGAATCTCTGCTTTTTCAGCAAAGTGTATACACGTCAATTGATGGTAAATCCGTTTTGCTTCTTTCAGAGTAGGTCTACGTGTGGTGAATGGTATGCGTCTCACACGATTATCATGATGACTCAAAGGTGGATTTTCACCACTGAAAAAAATCTGACCATTGCTTGAAGGAGCATAAATATATATGCACAACGCTGAGTCCAAGTAACATTTCCAGGCAGCAAGCAACTCTATAATTTCCTGAATAAGAAAATGGTAATATCAAATTACATTAGCAATATTTTAATGACAAAGTGACAAAAACATACAAAAAAAACCATTACATTTAAACAAAGTGCCAATCTGTTTATAGTATTCTGCAAAACTATTCTACTAAATGTGAGCAGAGACACAATTATCAGTACATGGTACCATGCACAAACTACTAAGAAGAGATAGGACATGGAAGTCAGTATTGAAAAGGAAACTGGATGTTCAAAGAATTAATTGCATATTCCAACATATAGGTCCCATTTTACCTCATAAACACAGTCAACAAAATAGGAATCCTTGTCTTAAGGAATAAAGATGATAAAGATAGATCTGAATAGGATTTCGCACTGCAAAGAAGGGATACGATTTAACAGAGTACTGAAAACAGAATTCATCAGAGCTACGTCCACACTCCAACAAAAGCTTATACTAATGTACCAAACCACAGAATCCAAATTTATATGCATTGGTAACAGCTATTTCTTGCCATGCAACAACATTTTCAGAAAATTATGTTTTTGTTTGGTTTTTCTGTCAGATATTTGCAATTGCATGCTACAAGGAAAATGTTTTCATATTTATTGTCCTTCTCAGTGAACTCTCAGCCTTTATTTTATCCAAAATATCCCATAAGGGAAAATCTATACCAAAACATTTATCCTTTATATGGCTAACCAATCATTCACATAAAAGAACATTAATTTTGTCCGAGGAGTTGTGTACTGGTAATGGGTGCCACACATAAGTGTGTGACCTAGGTTCAAATACCCCTCACCTCAATAAGGCAGCCCATAAGCAATATTTCCTGAATAACACAATGGTAAAACCAGATCACACTAGCAATATTTCACTGGAACGTGATAAAAACATACCGTAAAGAACCATTAAATTTAAACCAAATGTCAATCTATTTATAGTATTCTGCAAACCCATTTTACTAACATGAGCAGAAATCTGGACTGCACGGAAACGCCCTAGACCCTTTTGTACCAGGCTGGGTACGTTTCGGGTACGGGTACGTCGTGGGTACATACCCACAGTTTTTTCTTTTTTTTAAGTGCAAAAAAATAAATAAAACATGAGGGCTTTGACTGGAATTGAACCATACCCGAGGTTTTTAAAAATAAACTATTATCCAAGAATGGGTTTGGATTCTTGGAATACCCTTTGCCGGCATGGAGGTCCAACTGTTTGGTAAGTCTTTGGCACCAATGCCAGAGCAGAGGCATACAGAA
The DNA here is from genome assembly GCA_019776745.2 of Taxus chinensis. NCBI lineage: Eukaryota > Viridiplantae > Streptophyta > Pinopsida > Cupressales > Taxaceae > Taxus > Taxus chinensis. The sequence goes on along the minus strand of CM034146.1, from coordinate 347,286,639 downwards.
CACATAACAACACAATTTTATAAGAATTGAGGACAATTTCTTATGGTTTCCAAGCTAGTTACATAACAAGCGACAAACTTTAAATGTTTTTTTAATGTCCAATGAGACGTCTAACTCAAGCTTAAGGCATTAATAATGAATTATCAAATCTATAATACAGTCTATGTTAATAACTATTATGTTTTGAACATTATGAATCAATACAAACTCAAGTCTCAATTCTCTAAGTATTGGAAATTGTTTTCATGTTCTATGAATGATTTTAAGTTGTATGAGTATTAAATTTCAATACCGAACCCGTACCCGTATTCGTACCCGTCCCATACCGAAACAGTCTAGGCAGAAACACAACTCTCAGACTACTAGGAAGATATGGGACGTGGAAGAAAAATGTTTGTTCATAGAATTGTGTGCATATTCCAATACACACAAAAGGTCCAACTCTAAGTCACACAATACTTTCCACAAAATATTTCATCTTCTTTCATGTCGAATACAAAGACTTGTTTTAAGGGTCACAAATGGAAAGAAAACACATAAAATTTAGCACTTCAAAGAAAAGATAGGCTTCAACAGATTATAGAAAACAGAATTCATCAGAAATACACGTGCACTTGTTTTGTTTAAAGAAGCTGATGAGAAACATGTTTGGAAAGATGCAATGAATGTGGAGTATGATAAACTTTCGAAACATAAGACTTGGAATTGGGAGAGCTGCCACCACATTAAAATATCCGCTATGATGAAGGTGAGTGTATTGTATGAAGTTCACAGCAAATGGATCAATTTGTAAATACAAAGCCAGAATTGATTGAAAAGGTTGTGTAGCAAGAAGGCATGGAGTATTTAGAAACCTTTACTCTCGTAGCTAAGTCAATTACCATAAAATTGCTGGCTCTTGCAAGGCAATTTGGATGGAAAATATATCAAATGATCAAAAGAGTATCTTTTTGAACGGAAATTTGGATGAAAATGTTTATATGGAGCTGCCACAAGGTTATTTTGTTTAGGTAAAGAAAGTTTAATTTTCATGTTGGTAAAAGCATTGTATGGATTTAACAAGCCCACAAGCATGGCACAATATGATTGATTGATATCTCAGATTCAAAGGTTTTATCCAAAAGAATATGAAATTATTGTTATGGTTGTTTATGTCGATGACTTGATAAACAGAAAAAATAATTTATGCTTGACAGAAGGAGGTTATATTGGCAAAACTTTAACATGAAAGCTTTAGGATTAAAATATTATTGTTTGGGATTAAAACTTTGACAACAAAAAGAAGGAATATTTATATCACAAACTTGGATCAGATTTAAAAAATAATAATCAGTAACAAAAATTGCAATCCCAACAGGACACCTACGGACGGAGGCCTGAAATTTTGAAAAAATAATAAATTAGAAGTTAAAGATGAAACCGTTGTACTCCAACTTGTAAAAAGTTCCACTTGTCTTCCAACAAACAAAATATCTTTATATTTAACACTCAATGCATTGTCGAGATTATTGAATTGACCTAGGATGATGGATTTGAATTCAATAAAAAGGGTGTTGAGATACATCAAAAGCACTTTGCAATGTTGTATTGTATTTGAGTAGACAACGCTTTTCAAGTTCAGGGAATTCACAGATGCAGACTGAATGAGCAGTTCAAGACAGCAGGTAAACATCATGTTATACATTTAATCTTGGAAGTGGTGTAATTTCATGAACAGACAAGAAACAACCATCTATTGCACTTTAATCAGCAAAAGGATAATATAAGGCTACACTTGGAGCATCTTGTGAAGCAGTCTGTCTTTGTAGATTACTTGAGTTGATGTTATGACAGATGAAGGCAACATTCTTGAAGTGTGATAATGAAAGTACAATAAAGCTGACTAAGAATCTAACTTTCTATTCAAGAAGAAAGCATATAAACATATATAAACTAAATAAGAGTACATGTGCATTCATGCATATACACAAAGCAGACGTTATAGATGAATAAAATACAATAATTAGAGTTCTCTAGCTGGTGAATCCAACTTCACCTACAATTATGCCTCCCAAAGCAAATTAAAAGGGTGTCTATAAACATAAAGGGGAACTAAATGAATGATCACAAAGGTAGATAACAATCAATTGCATAAACTAACTACATTATTAGCAATAATGCCCTTATTAGTCTACCTCCATCCCCCCATGAAAAATTAGGACATCACTCTAAACTAGCATATACGAAATATCATCATATATGTTAGGGGATAAATACCATTCATCACCATTGTAATATTTCGGGTTTGCGGAAATATTTCTTGTCCAAAGTATTAGTCATATCCACCTTTTAAGAATGTATACATCCAGCACACCAGAGGTTTTAGCAATCAGTCATATAAAGTTGTGTTAAGAGTGAAGTTTCTTTTTCTACCATTGAATAAGTTCGCTTTATTAGAAGCCATTAGCATTAGCCTCAGGTAGAAAACCAATGAGCATTTCATCAAGTCCAAAATGTTTTCAACCAGATCGTTCTCTCCTTTCCTTCTATCATCAACAATTCAACTTTGGATGTCTTGCAAACATTAGAGACAAGCTTCCAATATTAAAATAGATACACCACAAATTGTTAGGAATAACAACTCGGTGCTTAATACTTATGCCCTTACCCTAACCATCAATTAACACATTGCATAATATATAGGCATGCCCATCTCATAATAACAATTGGCCCACACAAGTAACCACATAATCATTGATTGGCATAATCGTTTGGCCCCTCATTGATATTGTGCCTCTAACCATTAATATTCCTTTCATATAACTTGAGCATTGTTTGCTCCTTTGACAAACCAATGAAAACATTTCACATTCTTCTACAAGTGAAAAGTTATAATGTGTCAATTGAAGTCTCATAAAAAATACATATATGTTGACCCAAAATATATTTATAATTATCTGCCCATAAGTCCTCTGGAGTGCTCGCGACCATATTGTATGCAGATCATGCTGTGCATAAGCCCTGTTCAAGCAGAATCCCATCCCCATCTAAAGGGAGGCTTTGTTTCCCCTTGTCAAAAGAAGGTCTGAATGAAAAGGGATTTACATGTTGGAGACTGCAGAAAGTATAGAAAGGGATTCAAATATCACCCTTTTTGCAAAATATTAACAAGGAACCATATGAATTTCAAACTTATTATTACTACTGCCACCAGCCCACCACCATTCACAGCAACAAGCTCGTCCGGTTGTTGGTGGGCCTCAGATTTATAGCCACACTACTTTTGGACCTTCCCTAATCATCATGAAAAACAATGATGACCGTAATTTCAACCCTCATCTAATGTCACCTAATTCCTGTTTTGTGTGGCAAAATGAAAGAAATTAATTTCAAATGTCTCCTCAAGCTTTTGAAATGCTTTTGAATTAGGTAAGTTAATTCCACGTTGTGAAAGGCGAAGTGTGGAGCTGCTTCAGCCAGTGTTGAATATCATTGGATTTCTCTAGTAACATACACACAGCCATCGAGGTCATATAACCAGTGTAGAAGAGCTTCATTATCCTCCATTTCACAGTGTGTTCGTCAGTTGGAGAAATTCAAAAAAGCTAGCTCATTGATAAAGGAAAGGAATGTTAGCCGATAAGAAGGAAATTGTCTCGGCCGCCAGTCAAAAATGACTTGCCAAGCCCACCAATTGGCAATGGATGAGGGCATATGTAAGTTGCCCAGACAAAATTGAGCTTTTCAGTTGACATTGAAAAGTGGTGTGTATCAATAAAAGTTATAGAGTATCCATACGAAAGCAACATTTGGTTGTCAATCAGAAAATACTGAAACATCTGTTGAAAAGCTTTGAAAGTGATTCCTCATTTGCTAATGAGTGATTGTTACAAGCATTCGCATGTTTCACAAGATCTATGCATCTCTTAAGTGCCCCCGAAAATGCTCATAAATTTGCCACACAAATCAGGAAGATTCGCATCCTTCTCAATTTTCTGTTCCCCATCTAGCAGACAAAAAGTTCCTCTTTGCTGGAACATTTTCTGATACAATGTATGTTTTGGAAGATCAATTTCAGATTGCCATGGATGTTCCCTTCACCCTCAACATCATGTGCATGGATGGTTACCTCAACCTCACCATCATTTAGTTTGCACCCCTGCTGTTCTTTGGTGAAACATTCTTTCAGACATTATATACATGTATTCTTTTTGTGTTCTTCTTGTCAATGTTTATGGTTGGTGCACTTTCTAGGCTATGATCTTGTTTTACTTCACCGTATTTGATTCTTATTACAATTTTTGAGACCTAGACTTAGTATAACTATGACACCATTTATTTCAAATATTCAATAATTGATGAAAATGATGATTGATTGAGATGTTTCTCGTATTAGTTCAACCAATTTATCCCCCGATTGAGATGTTTCTCATATTAGTTCAACCAATTTATCACCCGATCAAGATGTTTCTCAAATATGAATACATCTCTTGGCCTAAAGCTAAGTCACAAAGACTGAGACTGTGAATACCAAAAGTAATTTGTTGATATTCTCGAGGTGAAGGAGTTTGGCAGTAAATTCAATTTGGGCAATATGTTGAGGAAACATCTGTTCTGAACAAATCATACACTAGCATGAGAGGAAATTGAAGACTTACATATATAGCAAAACCCCACACAATTGATCTCTTTGTTACCAGCATTCAAAATCAGTTCAAGATGATACAAGTTTCAATTTGATCGTCATTAAATATATGGACCAAGATCCTGATCATTAGTTCGACAATTCAAGATTCGAGTTCCACAAGTGTGAGCCCTAGATCATTCCCGTTTTGAATATAGTTGACTCAAGCATATCGGTCTATTTAAGACTCGAGTAGAAATACACACAACACCACTCACATTAAGTAGAGCCAATTTCAGCACTAGCAACAACATTGCAAATTGTAATGCAACATCATCATCATTAATAGTGGTTATTTGATAGTAGCAAATATGGATACACTCCCTCTATTCATAACTTCTCTTGAGGGGTGTGTTCGAGGAGAAAATCAAAACTCCATTGTATCCCTATGCTATATTATAAAAAGGTGTATATTCACAATTCATACTACATAGGTGTAAAATTATACATGTGTTGATAACATGATAATGACATTGACCAGGTGGCATCGAGTACACTGTACAACTATTGCACCTGCGCACTTCTCCCTATCCATTGGGAACCCTTTTGTATTCATTTGGTGAGATTTTAATATATATAAAAAACATTTAGTCATGCTTCATATGCACCGGGCATTCATGTCTATTACATTTATCATTTTCCCACTTTACATAGTGTGAAATGGAATAGTGTGCTTAATGATAATCTACAAGATGTACCTGGTCTAGTAATGATGATTGTATGAATTTCAGCATAAAATAGAAAGGCATGAAGTGATTTGGTGAGTTATTAGAGAGGAAACACCCAAAGGTGGTAATGGCGGGCCTCATGATAACCTACAAGATGTACCTGGTCTAGTAATGATGATTGTATGAATTCTAGCACAAAATAGAAAGGCACGAAGTGATTTAATGAGTTATTAGAAAGGAACCTAAAGGTGAAGATGAATATGAAAGCATTCAAGGCGACGAAATGATACCAATAGAGGCATTTTCTATTGAAAAGAAAAATCATAAGATTGTACTGTGATATTTCTTGAGATATAGTTATATATTTGAGCAGATTCAAAACTAGCCAAGTCCTTGTCTGTTTTTTATTTCTGTGTGGTGTATGTTTGGTCCTTTATCTATAGTGTTAGCTTCTATTAAACAAAATAATAATATACTAAAAACTGAGAGGATTTAAGGTGACAATGCACTAAATCAACCTGTCTTCCAACCTGCTAGCAGTGGTTACTTATGTCTGCATAGATTACATCAATAGGTCGTTAAATGCAGAACTATGTATGGCCTAACCTGTGACCAATGTACCCATCACTGTAACTGCCAATTGATAATTACTTTTCTGTAAGTTGAATTTATTTCAAAAAATGCATGTGTCATGTATGGAAGTGGGAGTAAAGTTGACAATTAATTCTTTATAGAATAATTTGTTTTATTTTGATTTTAATTTTTTGCAAGAATTAGACAATTTAGGTAATATAAATGGTTTCCACAAAGTCGAGTGTTAATAAATGACGCATCTTGTTTCAAAGAAATGCTATGAAGCTTAATGTCAAATTGTGAAGCTATTGGTTACATGGTGTTGGGTTACATCCTTGTTAAGCTCTGGTAGTAGAGATAAGATAGCTACAATTTGAATCTTAAACCAGCAAATTTGGATCAATCACGTACTTGCACAACACAGTGCTTGGAAATCAATGTGACAACCTTAAAAATAGTGGTATATTTTCTTCAAAGCATTGATACAGATAAATGTAAAACATATTTAACCATCGCAGCTGGTAAAATGTATTCTTATTGGTTCATTACTGGAATAATTTTTCGCATGTTGTTTGTTCTTTTATCTTATTTTTCTGAACGAACTTCATTTGCTTATTGTTTTTAATTTTTTGTATACTTGCTTTTTGTATATCTAATAAAAAAATCATCTTAAGCCCAAACTATTGCTACAATTCGGAAAAAATGATCAAAACTTTGTAATTCCAAGGGTGGTGGTTGATTGACAAAGCTCAATTTCCTCTCAAACTTTATCACAAAATCAAAATGGAAGCCCAATGGGGCATAAAATTGAAGCAATTCAAAGGTTGAAAAACCTCTTTCTTCAACCGGAGTAATTGGGGGACTACAACTTGTGACCTAATAAAGAATTAAAATAAGAAATAAAATAGCTTTGAAAAGGACCTGAAGACCCAAGAAGAAACCTTAATCAACTTTGAATTTGGCAAGCATCATTACCATGGTCATCAAAATTTGGTGATGGTAACTTTTTTCATAGTGCTCTTCACCAAATGTCTACTACTAAAATAAATTTGTCATCTTACTTAGTAAACACTGCTTGCATAGCTAAAAATTTCAAACTAAAACCAGTCATGTTTCTATTTTAGTACCCTTGACCAAATATATTTTCTGATTAAGATTAAGTTATTAGTTAGTAAACACCACTTGGATACCTAAAACTCTCAAACTAAAGTTTGGTGATGATTTATTTTTCATAGTTTGTTTACCAAACGTGTCCTATAAAATTAGGTTTAACTTTTTACTTAGTAATCATACTTACATAAATAAAATCTCCAACCTAAAACTGGCAAGTGGATTCTTTTACATTGTGATTTTCACCTAACATTTGCTTTGAAATTAAGTGTTAATTACTACATAGTAACCACCACCTATAAAACGAAGATTCTCAAACTAAAATAAGAAGGCTATTTTTTTCATAAAACCCTTAGCCAAAGGTTTTGTTGTCAAATTAAACTTACGTTACTGCTTACTGAGCACAACTTGCATAGCTAAAAAAATTGAAATACATCTCATAAAAGTGCACAAGAAAAGATGCAATTAACCATAAAATCCACTGTTCATTCATAATCAGCAATAAGAGTGTGAAGCAGTTGTATTAGACATGCATATTTCCCAATTTTATCCTAAATTTTCCCTTGGGTGCCAACTCATGATTAGGGGGCTGTTTTGTCCAAGTCCCATAGGAAGGTTGGCCCCATCACAGCATGGCCAAATTTAATTTGATTTGGTTCCTTTGTGCCCCAACCTGTGATTAGCAGTTATTTTGTATAATCTCGTGTCTCATAAGAACTTGGGCCACACGACAACAAGCATGAAACATTGGGTGTAGAGCTTATGGCAAGGGTATTTCACCCAAAGTTATTTTGATTAAGGCCCTCGTGATTAGTGGTCATTGTTTCTAGAAATTTGGCTTTCATAAAGAAATTTATGTACCCTGCTATCCAATGGAATCTACCTCCTGCACAATCTCCATGTTCCATGCCATGTTACAAGAAATGAAAGGCAGATTTTATGTGCTAATTGCATTTTTTGAGATGCATTTCTAGACTATTAGTTATGCAAATGGTGATTGGTAAGTAGTAATTTAAACTTAACTTGATGGCAGGGTGTTTGGCGAGGGTACCAAAAAAGAAACAGACAACTAAATTTCACTTGAGAATTTTATTTATGCAAGCAATGATAACCTGGTGATATTTTAAACTTAATTTTGGGGGAGATATTTGCTTAGATCTCTATGTGAAAAGAAACCACCACCCAATTTTAGTTTTTTAACACTTTAGTTATGCAAGTGGTAATTAATGACTAATGATTTAAACTCAACAAACAAGATACATCTAGTGAAGAGCCCGATGGAAAGAATCTCCACCAAATTTTAGCTTGAGAATTTTTCGCATTCTATTCGTGATTACTAAGTAGTAATTTACACTTCATTTGAGAGCATATGTTTAGTGAAATCTGCCACATTCTAGCTCGAAAGTTTTAGTCATTCAAGTGGTGCTAAGTAAGGTTTTAAACTTGTTTCGAAAAAAACAATTGATTGAGAGCACAACGAAAAAAGAAACTGTAACCAAACTTTAGCAGAAAAATATTTGCATTGCCTCATTTTGTCCAAGTACATCCCATGGAAATTCCGGTCCTATTACTCTAGGTAAGACAATTTTTTTCGATTTGGGTCCTGTGTGTCCCAACTCGTGATTAGTGGTCATCTTGTATAATCAGAAATAAATTGACCATAGAAAATTATTTTATGGTTTTCCATAGGAACATGTGATTCTGCCTCACTCCTATTATCCAAAAGTGTAAACCTCCTTGCGCATGACAATAATTTTTAAGACTTTACAAGTTAAAACTAATCCTTTCTTTGGTAAAATAGTTTCTCAAACATTCTGAACCATCAAAATTCACAAAGATGGTTCTAATGTACCTCTGAATTCAAAAATTCTGTATAAATATTTTTTGTTTGCAAGCTAAGAATGGTCTATAGAATATCCTCTTTCTCTTCTCGATAAAATAGATTAGGATGAGAAGGGGGGCATTCTAGGGCCACATAGGTCATTCTAGAAGATGGTAGTTCACTCTCTATCAAGGAGGTAGGGTTCCAAAGCCTAAGCCCAAGATAGGGGTGGCATCTTGCTAGTATCCTGATTGTAAATAGGTTGTACGGATTGTAAACAAGATGAAGATATCTATGTTAGGGTTGTAAACATGGGGTGCAAACATTGATGGGTTGTAATGCCCAAAGGGCAAATTATAAGGACAAGACCTGTAGATAATAATGCAATAAATTAAGAATATGTTGCTCTATTCTAGCATATATACATGACTAATCAGCCAATAAAGGAAAAGAGAGGTTAGAGATGCTTACCTTAATGCAAACACCAGTGGTGCATTAACTTTCCCCAGGGGTTAACAACACCTTATGCCACACTCATCTCTCCATTTTAATAGATCTCATATGAATTAAGGTATATCTTATTATATGGCATCCATGTCAAATAACATATGATTAAATTAACTTCCCCCAAGGGTTGACAACAACTTATGACCCATTTTTTAAATACTTACCATAATCACTGGATTAAATTATCATTAATCACAACATGGTGCCCCAGGGCCCCTATCGGAATAAATTTGGGTCAGTTTTACGAGCTTGGTCCGTAACCCACATAAGTCCTTTTCTGGGGATGGACTCTATCGCAAGGACTTGGGAAACTTATCAATTCCCCTAATGAAAATTTAATCTCATATGAGTTAACTTCCCTAGGAGTTAACAACACCTTATGACCCATTTTTCAAATACTTACCATAATCACTGGATTAAATTGTCATTAATCATGACATGGTACCCAAGGGCCCCTATCGGGATAAATTTGGGTCAGTTTTATGAGCTTGGTCCCTAAACCACATAACTCCTTTTTTTGAGATGGACTCTTTCGCAAGGACTTGGGAAACTTATCAATTCCCCTAATGTCACCACAACAAAAGGACTTTGGACGATGTCCTCCATGTAGGCACATCTTCTATGGAATAAGAAACTCAACCAAGTCAAAAAAAAAAAACTATTAAAGGCCAAAAATACCAAATCAATAAATATAATATATGCCATAATATATTTTAGACATAAATTTTATGCCTAACATATAAATGTTTCCTTACAAATTTTAAATATAAGTTTGATAAGTGTCACATCATAACACTGGAACAAAATAAAATGTTATTGCCTACGATTTAAAAGAAAAAATAACATCCATTGAATATGAATGAAAAAAAACCTGTTTGGAATTTGAGCTCAATCGATGTGCTTGTAGGAGAAATTTAAAATTTGGAAAATGAGGTAGAGTGATGAAATTAATTTCATTATAATTCAACCCTCATGCTCTTTAATTGTTACTTAATTAGATAGGCTCGTGGCATGGGGCATCCATTGTCATATATTATTTGACGTCGATGCCATATAATAAGATGGACCATAATTCATATGAGATCCATTAAAATGGAAAGAAGGTGTGGCATAGGACATCCCACATGGCATGGAACCTTTGATGACATCCTGGAGGTAGATGGCATCATATAGGATGGACCCCTTTTTTAAATACTTACCCAAATCACTAGATCAAAGTATAATTAATCATGAAATGGCGCCCAAGGGCGCCAATCAGAATAATTTTGGGTCAGTTTTAAGAGCTTGGTCCCTAACCCACATAACTCCTTTTTGTTGGGACGGACTCTATTGCGAGGACTTGGGAAACTTAACAATTCAACTAATGTCACCACAAAAAGGGGACTTTGACAAATCTTCTCCAACGTAGGAACATCTTCTATGCAATGGGAAACTCAACTGAGTCAAAAAAACAACCTATTAAAATCCAAATATACCAAATCAATAATATAATATATGGTATAATATAATTTATATATAAATTTTATGCTTAACATATAAATGTTTCCTTACAAATTTAAAATATCAGTTTGGCAAGTGTCACGTAAGAATGTGATGTGTCCTTGTCTAAAATATAGAGTATAATCGAATTGAATCATTAATGAAATTTTAAATTTTATTTTTAGTATAAGATTATGGGAAAGTTCTATACAATATAAACATCATACCTAACTCATATTTCACAGAAAATAAGTTTTGTATGTAATATTGCTTATCTATGTGTGAAGATTTCTTGTTTTGTATGTAGGCACGTCTTCTATGCAATGGGAAACTCAACTAAGTCAAAAAAAAAAAAAAAACTATACCAAATCAATAATATAATATATGGCATAATATATTTTATATATAAATTTTATGCTTAACATATAAATGTTTCCTTACGAATTTTAAATATAAGGTTGACGAGTGTCACATAAAGATGTGATGTGGCCTAGTCTACAATATAGGGTATAATCGGATTGAATATGATACAAAAACGCAAGTTATAATTTTCAAACTTGAACTGTTCACAAGGTTCTAGGAACTCAACATCAATTTTACGGGTTTAAATTAATCCCAAAACTGATTAATTCCTTTTTATAAATGCACCTCAATCTGATTTTCAATCATAACACCGAAATGTGCATACCTCATTCCGTTGTGGATTATGGATACCTAAGTCCATTTTCCCGTTTTAAAGATGATACTTAACTTATCTGATCAAAAGCTTCATCAAAAAAGAGAATTAAAACATCCACAACAACAAAATTGATAACGGAGTTCACCCAAATGGGCTACATCTCTGAATTCTCAAAAGAGAATCGATCTATTTAACGTCCAATGAAGTACAATTACCCTTCAATAATGACAAATAGATCACAAACCCTGCAAATGGGTCGATACCAGACCTCATGGAACTCTGCAATCACCAGAAGCACGTTCTGAAGTTCATCGGTGGCCCCTACAGTGTCTTCATAATGCAATCCCCTTGCAACTGTACTCGAAAAGCACCTACAAATGGAGAATCCTAAGCATTACATGAAAACAAATCATATGGTTGGAATCCTCTTGGAAAAATGAACATTTTTCATTTTTGCACTAAGGCCTCATTTCGCCTGTAAGTGCTCCAAAACGGAGGATTTCCATAGCTGCCTCTTGAAGCCTTGTGGCTCTGCACATAACAGGGTTACCATACAAACAAAACGAGCTCCCTTTTAAACCATGTCGAGCTCAATGGTATGTTGGCGGGGATTATTTGTTTTTACATGGGTGGTGGGGGTTCGAATCCCACCACCAACTCCACTATCTTTTCCAAATCTCATGGATTTACCAAATAGCACTAAAGGCTATAACTTTAACCTCTTCACATTTTTTTAATGCTTTGCATTTTCCAATGCCACCCCACATGGCTTCCTCCTTGATCTGTTGTCCACTGTCCAAGTGGACCTCCAGTTGGCAAGGGGAAACATTTTCTTTGTTTGGACGTGCCGCCCAAATCCCACGCGACCTCCTTGATTCATTGTTTTCGGTGGGGAGCACTATTTCCTTATTCCACATATGTGGGAAATCAAAGTGTATAATCCTTTTTAAAAGGCATGCCAACCAACGGATCTATGGCTTGGGCCACGTATCGCCCCTTTTATTGGGCCACACAGTCTCTGTCGAGCTGTTTGCTTTCGTTGTCGAGCTGTTTGCTTTCACTGTCGAGTTGTGTTTGAGGTTGGTCATTGTTTATCTGTGTCGTGAGTTGGGAGGTCAGCGGTAATCCAACATGAATGTTTGAACGCCCACGGTTTGGGCCGAGCAGTGTTACGCGGGGACGCATCCCCCCCATTTTTAACACGTCCCGGACGTCCTGGGGACGCAGGGACGTGGGGAAAACGTTCCCCCCACGTTTCCTTTTTTTGGCAGGGGGCGCGAAACGCCCTGGGTACGGCTGGAGGGTGGCGGAAACGTCCCGAGGACGGCGGGGACGTCTGGACGTCCCTGCCATCCCCTACGGCTGCTGCGACTTTTCCAATAAAAAACAAACTTTTAATACACAAAAACACATTTTTTTTATTGTATATGACTAATAGCATAAAAGTAACATTCCTAACCTAACTCTAACCCTAACCCTAAAAGTGCTATTTTATGTTATAAATTTACAATATGGGCTCATTTCATATTCACACCAAGCAAGAGCAAGAGCAAGAGTGAGAGCAAGAGCAAGAGTGAGAGCAAGGGCAAGAGGAAGAGCAAGAGGAAGAGCAAGAGCAAGAACAAGAGGGAGCAAGAAGTATTTATAATTTTATTTGCTTACAATACATGTTAAAGTTTCTTTTTTTTTTAAATTTAGATTATATTTGCATTTGTTAGGGGCTGTTTTTTAGCATTTGCATCTACATTCACAATGTAATCATGCATATAGTTTGTAGGATTTTTAAAAATGCATATTGCATAGGGTTTGGTTATACAAACTACAATGTAAATGGTTACGTTTTTTTTTTTTAATTACATTTTTATTTCTAGTTTAAAAATTATATTATTTTTGCATTTTTTAGGGGTTGTTTTTTTAGCATTTGCATCTACATTCATAATGCAATCATGCATATAGTTTGTGGGATTTAAAAAAATGCATCTTGCATAAGGTTTGGTTGTAAAATTTAAAATTTAAATGGCTACGTTTTTTTTTTAAATTAATTCATTACATAATCAATCAATCATATAGTTATGGTTGTTTTTAATTCATTGCAGCAATCATCGCCATGAGTTCTTCTTCTGAGACTGAGTATGAGTATGAATCAGAGCATGAATCAGAGCAGGAGAGAGTTGAACGGGAAGTTGAGATAGGTGGCCGTGGAAGAGTTGGTGATGCCACAATGGGGGAGAGTGAAGAAGGGACACAAAATGTAGTGGCAACGGCAACTGGTAGTTCAGCTGGTAGTGCTACCAATTGCCCCTCTCAAATGTTGTCCAAATTTGCCATTGGACCATTTGATAAGAAGAAGCCATTGCAACAATTTGCCCAAATAATTGATAACCCCAAGTCTGCAAGGGGGAGCAAAGTATGGAAGTGCAACATATGTGCACTGACTTGGCATGGTAGTATCACTAGGACCAATGCACACTTGTTGCATCTTACAGGAAGGGGGGTTGGCACTTGTAAGGGTCTTTCACTAGAGCAAAGAGCTGAGATGGTGAGAATCTTCAATGGAAATACCACAGACAAAGTGCCAGAAGTTCGTGGTTCTACGGCTACTACTCCATTGAGCACTCATAGGACTGGCAAACTTACTAATACTCTGGTTGGTTCTAGTTTTGAAGTGTCAGAAGTGGAAAGCAGAGGGAAGAGAAAGGCGGTGGGGGCAGCCCCAAATTCAGTTATTGACATGTTTGATTCAAAGGCAAAGGAAGAGGCAGATGATGCTATTGGGAAATTTTTCTATGCTGCTGGGATTCCATTTAATGGTGCTCGCTCTCCTTATTACAAGGAGGCTATGGCTAAGGTTGCAAAAGCAGGTACAAGTTATGTGCCTCCTGGAGACACAAAACTCAGGACAACAATCTTGGATAGAAACTATTCCAAGGTTAATGTATTGATGGAGGAGATGAAGGTGACATGGGTGTCACATGGATGCAGTGTTATCATGGATGGGTGGACGGATATTAGACACCGTCCTCTCATCAATATCATTGTCTCTTGCAAAAATGGACCGTACTTCTTGAGAGCAATTGATTGTTTTGGGAAGCGAAAAGATGCTGAGTTTCAGTTTCAGATTTTGAAGGATGCCATTGAGGAGGTTGGACCTTCAAATGTTGTACAGGTTATCATAGATGCAGCTTATGTGTGTAGAGCAGCAGGCAAGCTAGTGGAGCAGGAATATAGGCATATTTATTGGACTCCATGTTGTGTGCATGCCATGAACAATGCACTGAAAGACATAGGGAAGATTCAGTGGGTTAACCAGATAGTGACTGATGCCAGAGATGTGCAGAAGTTCATATGCAATCACCACACATCATTGGCACTTTTTCGAAATTTTTCAAAGAAGGAATTTTCGAAACCAGTTGACACCCGCTTTGCATCCTATTTTATTTTGTTGGAGAGGATGTCTGAGTTGCAGGAGCCCCTGCAAATTATGATTATGACACAGATCTACGAGTGCATTGATAGCATGCTTGGGCAAATGAAGGCAGCTATTCGGGTGAGGGACCCCACTTTGGAGTTCTATAATGAACATATACAACCCATTATTCAGCGGAGATGGGAGAAGTTGAACACTCCTCTTCATATGGCTGCGTATGCACTGAATCCCAAATGGTATGTGGAGAGGCCAGGCAGAGTTGTCCCATTGGATGATGATGAGGTGAAGAAGGGCCTTATGAAGGCTTTTAAAAAAATGTACACTCCACAAGAGGCTTCACAGATCAGAATGGAGTGGCTCGACTTCACTGAACTCGATGGGTACAAAACATCAGCAAAGGCAGACAAGGTAACATTAGCACAGGAGAAACCAGTGAGTTGGTGGCGACTATATGGGCTTCCAGGATTGCTGCGACCACTTGCCATTCGCCTCCTTTCCCAAGTTTCTAGCTCCTCTGCCTCTGAGAGGAATTGGTCTACGTATGGTTGGATACACTCTGTTAAGAGGAATAGGCTTACCTCTGCGAGAGCGGAGAAGCTTGTAGCTGTACATAGTGCTTTGTGTCTTATAGATCGCAGGACACCTGAGTACAAACAGACTCCAGCATTACAGTGGGATGTAGATCCCGAGGAGCCGAGGCAGGTTGAAGAGGACAACACTGTGCAGCGAGGATTGATTGGGCTTACCTTTGAGGACGAGGATGCTAGTACCAGCAAGGAGGAGTTCATGGATATTGCTTCAGATGCAGATTCTGATTTTTAGGCTGATACTTGTAGTTGTCCTCTTTTTTTGTAATATTGACAATAGACAATTGTTGGTGTATTTGGCTATGAGATTAATGATATGAATATTAGCTATTGTCACTTGATCAATCATATTTTAGAATGGTTTTACTTTTATATTTTGTAATATTAATATATTTGAAATTTCAAATTTCAGCTTGTCTCATATTCAAAATTCAAATATGTATTATGAATTTTCAATTTATGACATTAACATATTGATATTATAGTGTATTTGATGTTTATGAGTTCAAGTTTCACCTTATTTAAATCTCAAATGGTTTTATTTCAGCTTATTTATATAATTTAGTCACTATATCTTTTTATTTTAAATATTTATATATTTTTTAATCAGCCGTCCCCCCGCCGTCCCCAAAATTTAGAAATTTTTTGCCACCCCCCCGTCCCAGGTAACTATGGGGCCGAGTCATCTCCGAGGTGGCTGTGCAAGGTTATGTGGCATCGAGCGATCCGTCATCCCGAGCTATGCATTGCCACGTTGTAATGTGGATCCCCTCCGAACTGTGGGGATAGGTAGTTTAGCTGAGTCATATGCAAATCGACAAAAGTACGCGCCAAGGTAATAGGAAAATAGGCTATCCCAAACCATGGTGGAAATAAACGTGATCAACTCGACTCGGTGGGGAGTTGATCATCCCACCGAGCTATTAAAATAGCTCGCCCGAGCTCTGCATAATGCAAATCATTAACCCTGCAATGCACAAATCAACTCTCTAATACAATAATCCCACATGGGCAATGTTAGAGAGATATATGGCATATATAACCGAAAATTCGATGATGGCAATATGAAATAGGCGGCAAAGGCACCCCTCCTAATTGGCTATCCATCATCCCGAGCTATGCATTGCCACATTGTAACGTGGATCCCCTCCGAACTGTGGGGATAGGTAGTTTGGCCAAGTCATATGCAAATCAACCAATGTACCCGCCAAGGTAATAGGAAAATAGGCTATCCCAAACCATGGTGGAAATAAACGTGATCAACTCGACTCGGTGGGGAGTTGATCATCCCACCGAGCTATTAAAATAGCTTGACCGAGCTCTGCATAATGTAAATCATTAACCTTGCAATGCACAAATCAACTCTCCAATACAATAATCCCACATGGGCAATGTTAGAGAGATATATGGCATATATAATCATAAATTCAATAATGGCAATATGAAATAGGCAGCAAAGGCACCCCTCCTACAAAAGAGTGTGCCGAACCTGGCTGAGGGTCCCCGGCCAGAAAATAGCGGGGCCCACCAATTTTTTCGTTCGTCGAAGACTGGAGATGATCAAAAACACAAACTTTCAACCTTTTGCCAATATACCAAGTGTCACGTCCAATTGGACTAACCATATCTTTCGCGTATGCGCTCCGTTTTCTAAGTTCCACCTATCAATGGAAAGCTCTCGAAACACTCTACCACTTGGTCATGGTTTAGGGAGATTTAGGGAACTCCCGAACGTCCCATAATGTCCTCCGGATCAGAATATTTAATGAAATCTTATGTTTTATTTTAGTATTTGATTATTGGAAAGTTCTATATAATATAAACATCATACCTAACTCATATTTCACAAAAAATAAGTTTTGTATGTTATATTGCTTATCTTTGTGTGAAGATTTCTTTTTTACAATCCAATGAAAATAATAATAATGAACAACGAGATACATAAAAAAGCTGGCATCTATAATATGTGCATGTGTACAGTAAATTTGAGCTTGAGTTGTTTCATATCTGCTATAATACATGACACTTGAACAAGAAATTTTGTTATAGCATGGGATTTAAAAGAAAAATTAATTGAAAAAAAATCTATTTGGAATTTGAGCTCATATCGATGTGATTTAGAATGTTTAATCTAGAGTTTGATTTAAAATTGAATTTGATTTTGAATTTTAAATTGAACTTGAATTTGAGTTTGAATTTGAAATTCAGCTTGAATTTGAATTTGAAATTGAGCTTGAATTTGAATTTGATCCTGAATTTGCATTTGAGCTTAAATTTGAAATTTGAAACTGAGCTTGAATTTGAATTTGTAACTAGGCTTGAAATTGATTTTAAATTGAACTTGAATTTGAGTTTGATTGACTTTGAGTCTGAACTTGAATTATGGTTTGAATTTGAAATTGAAATTGAGCGCAAGCTTGAATTTGAAATTGAAGATTCAAAGAAATAAGTCTGAAGAATATTTTTAAAATAATAATTTATACATTTGAACATTTACAGACATTGTGCCAAACATGATAGCAAAGTCATGTATCCACAAATGTTGTGATTGTGATCTTTCACAAATTCAAAAGAATATTAGGAATAGAACGGAATGAGCCTTACCGTGACGACAACCCTGAGGTTAATAATTATAAAGACAACAATGTAGGACAATCTTAGAACATAGAACATAAGTAAATGTGAACATCATCCATACAAAGTAAACAGAATAAGAAGCAAATTACACGTTTCCATAGACAACTAGATAAAAAAAGGTTTGATGTAGCAGAGGCTATTTCTAATTCACTTCAATTATTTCTGGTGGAAAAATAGATTGCTATTTGACACGTTTTTCAACCCCACGACCACTGAAAGTGTTGCATGTGTTTGCCTCTTCCATGTCCAAGTAAGTATGTATGACTAATCTACTAGTATGCTTTCAATGAACTATGTAATTACATGTCCATGTGAATAAAAACTATGCACTTATATTGTAATATTCATATATATGACTTTCCTATCATGTTTATGTTACAGCCTCTCTGAACTCAAAGCAAACAGACCGTAACTTGAGCATTCATAGGAATGAGTCAGAGTAACATTTGATCATTAAAATACATTTTGCCAAACGATTCACAGGCGCTCTTTAAAAGAGTAACAATGAACTTAGAATTGGCGGGTAAATTCCCTACCAAGGACTTGAGTGAACACACACGTGCATCTACATTTATTTATATGTAGAGAGAGAGAGAGAGAGAGAGAGAGACTGAAACTCTACAATGCATTTATGAACAACACAGACGACAAGTAAATTTAATTGTCCTAGGGCTACATTGATATGCCACTACAAAGGGAAGATACTTAATCTTCCCGAGTAAATTAATGGCCTTGGGCTACATTTATGTGCCACTACAAAGGACAGATGCTTATTCTTCCCGCACATTCTGTGTAGGAAATTCTGCCTTAGTTATTTTGGAGCATAGCTCCCATAATATCTTTCACAACATATCTGACGTATTCATGAGCCTATTTTATTACTTTCATGTTGCAGTCAGGAGTCATCCTCATCTATGGAGCAGACCAGTCCAATCTTTTGATCAGAGGTGTCCTTGCTAGCTGAAGTACCCTGGTCAATCTCATGGGAAAATAATAAATATGGATTGAAAAGTTAAGAAGGAATATCCATGAAGGAAGCCATCCAAGATATATGCTCATGACACAGCAGTTTTTGTTGAGAGTAAGAGAAAGGGTTCAGACTAAATATCTAAGAATGGATGTAATTGGAAAAACCCCATCAATGGGTCACAGGGAATTTCAAAGGTAAAGAAGATAGTGGAAAATTTTGCCTAGATGTAACCTACGGTGGGGTTTTACAAACTTAATCTTGATGGAGCGGACAGGGGCAGGCTGTGTAATCCGTAATTGTTCAGGATCCTTGATTAGAACAATGTTGCAGAAATTGGTAGATCGGCACTAATAACGAAGTTGAGTCTCAAGGCCTGGTTTTGGTTTTACAAGCGGCAGCTAATTATGGGATTCAAAAAGTGATAATTGAAGGGGACTCGATGATCATTGCGAATGCCCTCAACAACATGAACTCTCAGTGCTAGAAAATTGAAAACACCCTTGTCAAAGCCTGGTCTCAGCTACTGAATTCCGACTCTTGGACAGGCAAGTATTGTTTCCAAGAAGCTAATGCCATGTCAGACTTTTTGGCAAATGTGGTGAATGATAAGCTAGAAGACCTAGTCATGGATAATCTTCTTTATCGGTGGTGATTGATCAGGTAGAAGACCTTGTCATGGATAATATTCTTGATTGGTGGACTGGGGTGTGGGATAAATGGATGGGAGAGCTCCCTTGTCAAACTTCCCAACACTTGTCCTAAGTGCGCGTGCGTGTGTGCATGGGTGTGTGTTCCTATAATTATAAAAAGGAATCAATTTCCCTCTAGTTTCCATGGCCTTGTTCAAAGAATTAGAACAGCATTTTTACCACATTCTAGAGCATGTTGAGAAGATATAGGGGTTCTTCTATGCTGAGAATTTCTTGGGAGGAGAACCATTCCCTGTTATGGACTTCAACCCACTCAGAAGATAGATGGTTGTTGCTCCCCCAACCATGGAAAGCAAAAAGGCAGAGGTGTCTCGGAGAGCAGGAGGTTTGTTGCTGAGGCTAGCTTGGGTGGTGCCAATGATGGTTGTCAGAGATGGACGTGATCCTGGGTGGAAAGGGGCATCAACAAGCAATGTTGGAGCCACATTGGATGTGGCAGAACAGAGCCCTGTCAATTGGGAGCATCTTGACGGAAAGTGTCCAGCTGGGGTGTCTGCCAGTTTCATGGAATACAATTTTGTCTATTTGGACAACATAAATGTGTGTCTTATTGGACTCTACTTTAGCTTAGATATGTTGTCTTTGCTGGTCTTAGGTCGTTGGTCTGTCCACAAGGGTTTATGTAACAGTTCCTTTTGTTGGCTTGAAACATGTTAGGTAAAAATACATAGATAGAAGGTTAATTATGCATGGTAATTTACCTATAGTAATTAGTTAAAATATTAACAATATTTGTTATATTGTTATTTGTATTTTTATGGGAATAGTATTCCCGTATTTTATTTTCTTGCATTTTGTTGGGTTTGTTAAACCCTTATAACAAGTATGTTAAACTTGTTACTAGTTGTGCAATGTCTATAAACATTGCAGCCTTCTTTGAGCTTTGTACTAAACATATTTTGATTAATAAAATGCAGTCTATGCCTGATTTGTGCTTCCACATTTGGTATCAAAGCAGACAAAGACTCTGAACCTCTCAAGAGTGTAAGATTTGTTCAGGAGAGTTTGAAAGGATCTGGTGAAGTTTGAGCGAGAGAGAGCCAAAGTTGCCCGTGTCTTCACACCTCCAGCCCATGTCTCCACACTCTGTTTGCTACACAACATTGGTAGCAATAAAATTCACTTGCAGAGCATTCAGACAATTGAAGATTGGAAGCAACAAAAGAGGGTTGTTTTTTGATTGCAGGAGTCGCAGATTGCTGAAAAAAAAAAAAGAAAACGACAAGCATTTCCTGAAAGGAGAGTCTAAATCTTTCCAAAAATTTGCACGCACATGCATTCTTTTATTGCCCAATTTTTCTTATTCAAATTTTAAACCAAATTTTGATCAATTTTCATATAAATTAGGGCTGAGCACAAATTTTTTTAAGTTTATGGAAAATAAACTTTAGAAAATTTAAATTTTTTCCTATACTCTACCTGAAAAGTCAATTACTTCGTATCTCATAAACTAGGAGTCAAAAGCTAAACTAGGCCACATTATGTCTTTGGCCATTTTATTTCAGACAAACAAACAAAAAAAATTGAAAAAATTGTCCTAAAACTCTTGTTTTTGTATTTTACCTTGAAAGTTACAATTAATTTTGTATCAGGCAAACCAAAAGGGGTTGTGACTTGAAATTTTGTGAGCATTCCTAGAATCACGGCATTCAAAAACCCTTTTAAGGAATTTTCTACAGCCCCTAAACTTTTTGATATAATAAAATTGGGGTTAAAAATTTTAAATTTTGTCTTGTAAAGCCCTGAAACCACAATTAATTTATTTCTTGCAAACCATGAATCCAATGCCCAGAAGCTGAAATTTTGCCACATTTTTTGAAATTCCATTGAAAATAGTGCTTTGAATCATCATAAAAACACATTTTTAATGTTTCTATGGGTTTTATAAGAATAAACAAGCAAATCAAAAAATATCAACAATAAGAAGCACTATTGTCACCCGCAATCTCCATCAAGGCTGCAAATGCTCCTAATTTTTTTCTTTCAAATTCCCAGTTCCTCAGAGGAGACAACTATACGGCATGGAAGACCAAAATCAAAACTTATCTCAAATTTGAAGACATATGGCCTATTGTGGAAGGCTCTTTCACTAGACCAGAACAGATGTTGTTGCACAATGTCAGTTTGATACAGCTAATCAGAACGCCAAACTGATAATCTTATTTGTATTGTTAGATGACGTGCAACCACATATTCGGGATGCCAAAATAGCCAAAGAAGCGTGGGAGAAATTGAGCAGTCTACGAGGCCAAAAACAGAAACACCATTTTACACCGGCAAAGTCAGTTTCATAGTCTCAAATTGAAAAGTGGTGAGAAATTTGAATCCTTTCTACGGCGTGTTGCAGCATTGTGAGCTTCTCTCCAAGCATTGGAAAAGGACTTAAGAGATGAGTCTCTTGTACCCATCATCTTGAGAGTGTTGCCCTCCTCTTACCAAATATTTATGACCATTTTGAATGTCACGGGACAAACACCGACCTTTGAAAAGTTGGTAAACATGTTGCAACAAAAGGAATCCACGCACACATAAGTGGAAGAAGAACATGCTCTACCTTTACACCAGAAAGGGAAGAGACCATTTAAGTCTTCTAAGCAATCCCAGAAGCAAAACAATCAGCCAAATCAACAAGGGAACAAACAGCAGAAGCAACATCTAATTTGTGGTCATAAGGGCCATGAATTGAAAGATTGTTGGTATAACACATTCCAATAGGGATCATCCAGTGGAAAGAAGCCAAATAACCAACAATCACATCAAGGACAACAAAACAAGAAACAAGGGAAGTACAAGG
This sequence comes from Taxus chinensis, assembly GCA_019776745.2. Lineage (NCBI taxonomy): Eukaryota > Viridiplantae > Streptophyta > Pinopsida > Cupressales > Taxaceae > Taxus > Taxus chinensis. The sequence continues at coordinate 347,264,013 of CM034146.1, read as the reverse complement.
GGAACTGAGGGAAGTACAAGGGGAACTGGAAGAAGAAGCCTCAATGGCAAGGCAATGTTGCTGAACAGGAAGATCACTCTAGTGATGGAGATTTCTTGTATGTTTCTCAGTCACATTAAGAATTATTTTCACACAATGCCATCTAGTAGTTGATTCGGGTGCAACTCGGCACATGACTAGATGCAAGGACTGATTCTTCACTTTGAATAACACACCCACTAAAAATCATGTTTCGCTGGGTGATGATAGCTCCTACAATGTCCAAGGTATTGGTGGTCTTTCTTTACCCCTTGGTATACATAATTGTAAAATAACTAATGTTTTATATGTCCCTGGTTTGACAAAGAATCTACAATCAGTCAATCAACCTTTAGATCACAATCTGAAGATTGATTTTGGCTATAAAGGTGGTACGAAATTGAAATATCCCTTATAGGATATCGCTGTAAAATATGCAAAAGATAGACAAAACACAGCCGAACAAAAATCTGGTTTTTTGCAGAAAATTACAACTAGGGCAGCGAACAGTAAAATATGAATAACTCCCAAAATATCCGCTCAAATCACTTGAAAATTTAAAGAGAACTAGATAATAATATAAAGAACACAAGGGAAATATTTTTGGAATTTTTCAGTCAATATAACGCTGCCAGAAAATTACAGCGCGCCTAAAACAGCTGGAAAACTTCTAAAATTCATATCTTCCCGATTACAAGTGCAAAAATTATGAAACTTGGGAAATAACATATATAAATATAGAAGATGACTTTCCAACCTTCAGATCTGAAAACGGCCAACTGGAAACCCTAAAAATTAGGGCTGCAATCTCCCAAACAAGTCGCCCTCTTTGGTAGATGACCAAAACCTTTGTGAAAATCTCTGTAGATGATGTCAAACCCTTCCTTTATTGCTGCCGTAGGTCTGATCCAAAATCCAGCTGAAAATCTCCACCAAAACTCACCAAAAACCCTCAAAACCCTATCTCTGAAAACCCTAAAAATATCTCTGTAAAACAGCCCTGAAATCAGCTCCAAATGACAAGCTAGGGTAGATTTCTCACTACAGAAGAATGCCCTGCTAGCTAAAGATGTATCTCTCACCACCGAAGCTAGGGTTTCCGTGGGATCTTACTCCACAAGCTAAATAATTGCAAACAGCAGTTGCACATGAAAGAAATATAAGTGTATGCATGAGTGAATATCCTTTCACCCCTCTTCTCCTTTTATAACCTTTTCCTTGCCAAGGAAACCCTGAACCCCCCAAGTCGCACATTCCTAGAGGGGGCCCAATTAATAAAGTAACTTAAAGTTACTTTTTCCCCTTCAAGGCGCCTTAGCCCAAAAAGGTGACCCCAACGCAAAATTAGAACATTAGGAGTTAAGTGGCCCCTCCCAACAATAAAACATAACATCTAGTCTCTTCAAAAGCACTTTATAACCCTGTCAATGGAAAATAATAACTGGACTAAATATTCATACCCATAGGTCATAGTGTCCGTAACCCCTTGGGCATGACTAGGGTTAGGACTCGCACTGGTCCTCAGGCCTTGGACGCGGGGAAGGGGACATTACAGAAATTGTGTTTGATTTGAGATAAATCCAAAATATTTACGATTGTTGCACGAGCTTCCAATGTGGGTCAGACGTTCCAGCTTGATTTTGTCCAGAGAGACAATCAAGATCTTTTGACAAAGGACATAGCCTCAACACAATTGTGGCACAGAAGGCTTGGCCACGTCAGTTTTGGATATCTCAACACACTCTACTGCTATGATATGGTGAGAGGATTGCCACCTCTCAGAGGATTGTTGTCTCTCAAAAAGGGTTCAGATAGATGTCAACATTGTTTGGCAGGAAAACAACATAGAGCACCATTCCAAAATAGTACATTTCAGGCTCTAGGTAAGCTTGATTTGGTGCATACCGATCTTTGCAGACTCATGAGACCTAGTCATGTTGGTTTTCAATATTTAATGTTGTGTTGATGATTTTTCAAGAAAAATGTGGATATATTGTCTTCGTACTAAAGATGAAGCTTTTGAGAATTTCAAGAAATCCAAAGTTGTTGAAACCATGTCCGATCGTAAAATCAAAACACTCTACTCAAATCAAGGGGAGGAATACACCGGCAACAAGTTCAAAGCATTCTTAGAAACTCATGGAATTCGTCGGCAAATGGCTTTTCCACATATGCCACAACAAAATGGTGTTGTTGAACGGAGAAATCGTACTATCATGGAGATGGTGTGATGTATGATCAATGATTCTGGATTGATGAAGACATTGAGTCAAAGCAGCCAAAACAATAGTATAACTGCTAAATAGAGTTCCCATTGTTGCTCTTGGTGGAGTAGCACCACAAAAAGCTTGGTTAGGACAAAAGCCATCTATTGTGCATCTAGGAGTTTTTGGATGCAAAGCGAGCACGCACATTCCCAAGAAGAAGAGAACAAAACTTGAGAAGAAAGAAGAGGAAGCTCCTTCCAAAATCTCGCCTGATGATCAAATCAGTTTTGTTGCTAAAATAGATGATGACCTTCCCTCTGATGAAGACAATGATGATGAGGATGATGGTGATGATTTGACAGGACCACCACCCATGAGAACAACTCAACATATGCCTAAACGGTATACTAATGTGATACAAGATGCAAAATTGGATGGCCTCCCAGACACATCCACACCTGGACCACGAACTCGCAATAAGACACGAGATGAGGTGAGTTTTTCCTTAATGAGAATTGTTGAATCTGTTGAGCCCTCTACAGTTCAGGAAACCCAACAGTCCAAACCTTGGAAAAATGTCATGGATGTTGAGTATTAGTCTGTGATGAAAAATAATACATGGCAGCTTGTTGACCTTCCACGAAAGAAAGCCATTGGATGTAGAGGGATATTTAAGATGAAGTACAAAACAGATGGCACTATTGACAAGCACGAGGCGAGGCTGGTAGCAAAGGGGTATGCTAAGAAAGAAGGCATTGACTACAGGAGACTTTTGTTCCCACAACTAAAATCAAAACTATCAGGATGATTTTTGCTCTAAATGCACAATTTGGTTGGAGAATCCACCAAATGGACGTGAAAAGTGTCTTTCTCAATGGGGATTTGTAGAAAGAGGTTTGCATGACTCAACCAGAAGGTTTTGTTGTACCTGGAAATGAAGAAAAGGTATGTAGACTCATGAAATCTATATATGGTCTCAAATAGGCTCCCCAGGCTTGGTGCATCAAGATAGATGAACATCTCATTCATCATGGATTCTAGAAGAATCCTTATGACCACAATCTCTGCCTCAAAAATCAAGGGGGGAGATCATGATTGTTGTTTATGTCGACGATTTAGTCATCATTAGTAGTTCAGTGAAGATGATTGATGCCACCAAGAAAAATCTTAATCAATCGTTCGACATAACTGCTCTCAGGCTATTGCACTATTGTCTTGGCTTGGAAGTATGGGGAAAGGAGAACCACATTTTTGTATCTCAGTTAAAATACACCAAGACTATGCTCGAGAAGTTTCAGATGATGGATTGTAATCCAATTGCCACACCTATGGAGACAAGGCTTTAGTTGTCTCATACAGATCCATCACCACAAGTAAATGCATCTCTCTATCAGCAGTTGATCGGGAGTCTCATTTACTTGACTTACATTGGGTCAGATATCAGCTATGTTGTTAGCTATCTTTCACGGTTCATGCAGGAACCAAGGATATGTCACTTGAAAGTAGAAAAACAGATTTTGAGGTACATCAGAGGAAACCATGGATTTTGTCCTAGAATACAAAAAGAATGATCAATTCTTCTTGATAGGATATTGGGACTCAAATCATGCAGGTAATATTGATGACAGAAAATCCACTTCTAAATATGTATTCTTTTTTGGATCTGGTCCAATATCACGTGGAAGCAAGAAACAAAACTTTGTTTCTCAATCTTCCACAAAAGCTGAATATCGCACTACAAGAGGAGTTGTCTACGAAGCGATATGGCTACGTCACATATTTGAGGGACTAGAACAATCACAGGAAAAAGCTACCATTTTGTATGTTGACAATGAAGGTGTTTTAAAACTTGTTCGCAATCCATTGTTTCATGAGAGGACAAAGCACATTGAGGTATAGGTACATTTCATACGCAAACATATTCTACAACACAACATTCAGCTCCAATTTTGCCCGGCACATGAACAATGTGCGGATGTCTTCACAAACTCACTTGTATGAGACAAATTTGAGGCATTCAGAAAATTTCTCTCCTATTCACTTGAGACCATGCAGAATTAAGGGGGGATATTAGGTAAAAAACCTCAATAAAAGAGTAATTATGCGTAGTAATTTACCTATAGTAATTAGTTAAAATATTAACAATATTTATTGTATTGCTATTTGTATTTTTATGAGAATAATATTCCCGTATTTTATTTTCTTGCATTTTGTTGGGTTTGTTAAACCTGTATAACAACTTTGTTAAACTTGTTACTGGTTGTGCAATGTCTATAAAGCATTGCAGCCTTCTTTGACTTTTGTACTGAACATATTTTGATTAATAAAATACAGGCCATCCCTGATTTATTCTTCCACAAAGCACTTGTCTTACATTTGGTTTAGCAGGTTTCTTGTGTTGTGGTTGGCTTTTTTAGGACAGTTTGAGTAGTTTGTTTAGCTGGGTTAAAGTTGACAGATTGTGAACTAACTTCCTCGGTGTAATATAGGTTTTTGTTATACTTGTAACGGTTGAGAGACCCCTCCAACGCTCTTTTGACCGCTAAATAAAAAAATGGATGTAGTTGGTACATTCTTATTTCATTAGATGCAAATTTTGGGCATACATGTTTCTTGGGTAAGGAATAACTCGTGATATAACAAATCGTAATCATTGGAACACTAATCACTATTATAGCAATTGGAAATAAAATGATATAGAAGATATTGTTAGCATAGGAAATGTGTATCACATCTATTTTTGCTTCCGTAATAGAAAAAAATTATTATTTAATAAATGGTTTAGCAATTAATGTAAACTGGATTATAGTTATCTCAAATTGTTAATTTAGGCAATATGTGCTTATGGATAATGATGCAGTAGCATAAAATTCTTAATTTTATGTATCTAATTTGCTTCGGCTATTTATATCCCTAATTGTCGGACTAGCTACTTATTGGTGGCACGAGTTGGATGCAGGAACAGGTTACCCTTACTAACACGGAGACACCCAAAGGGAAGGCATCATCAGGGAGAAGATTGCAGATCAGACACAGACAAACTTGTATAGGGAAGTGTTGAGAACCTCACACACTCACGGGTTTGGGTTTTATATATTGCCTGTTGTCTAGTCATGTTGGTAAGTACCTCTATACAGTTGATGTCATGGTTAGTAGCTTGCGTGTTAATGCATCTGTGTGTTTGCTTCGGTTATTTTAGTTTACCCTTCTTTGCTGCCACAATGCGCCAGAAAGCAAGTAGGGACACTCGTTACATGGGTTACATAGAGCGAAACAACCACCCAGTATAACCCCGGTTGCACACGCCTCCACTTGCGGCATAAACACAGTTAGTACATACTCAAGCAACATTGATCTACACTAGTCGATTTTCAACTAGCTAGTTTCAATTAAGCCCATTTCATCAACAATTAAAGATTGATTGAGGCTTAGATTCATCATTACCAATTTGGTGTTGCAAGTCTTAGCTTGCACCGACAAAATTTAAATGAGATTGCATAATTTATTATGCTTGGCATGACATTATGTTATTTCATATGATTGTTGGACCTTAGGACCTTGACCATGTTTAGTGGATGAATGAGTTATTGTCCAAAACACCGCCCCTTTGAGGCATTATTTCCTTTGTTGATTTGAGTATTATTTTAAAAAGGAAATAAAATAAAATCCCTAAAGGCTTGAACCACTCAATAGTAAAAAGTCGTTTTGGCGGTTGACCTTTCAACCATGATTACTCAAGCTCATGAATGGGCAATTACTTAGATTGGGAACATCATGTAACAAGAGATTGCATGGAACCCTAAAAATTGTAACTCTTTTGTGTTGCATGACAAAAAAGAAACCCTAGAGGGGTGGAACAATGGCGGTGGCAGTTGTGACTAGTAGAGTAATAAATTAAGGGAAAATATTTGTAATGTCTCTAACTAGTCAGTTAGCTCAAATTCACCAAATTTTAACAATCAACACAAATCCAAGCTCTTTTTGATCACCAAGATCCCGATGTGGGCAAGGCTTGAGCATATGGAAAGGCGGCAAGCTGCACAGTTTACAAGCAATGCCAAAATGGCAGGTAATAGAATGCAACTCTTGGCAGCTTTGCAATCCAATCATTATTACAATGTAAGTGCGAGAAAATAAATATATGTATGGTGGTGAACCGCACGGAAATTTACAATAATCATAGAATATCAATGCAAAATGATAACATAAATGATTACAAACATGAAACCAAATGTTGATCACAATTTCAAGTAGCTAAATCAAACCCTCATATACTAATATAAACCCTCAAATGCATCAAACCATAGATCTAGCATGTAAATGATCAATTCCAACCAATGTGCTTGCTGATTTGTGCATGAACAGTAGTATCAAACCCTAGAGCAACAATAGCTCTCAAGTATGCTTGCTGATTTGTGAATGAACAGAAATAAACCTCATAACAACAATAGATCTCAAATGAACATTGTTGATAATGAATATACAACAATGTAAACCTTAGAATAACAATAGAACATGGATGTACTTGCTTTAAGTACTTTAAATCACTCTTGCAGTTGTCTAATAGGTCTGGGTAATATTCCCCTTTGGGGAGCACAAAAATATATTTTGGTTGGCATCTTGGCTTATCACTTTACTGATGTAGCTTTATGCTCTTGTGTTTAAGGTACCTAGATAATTAAGGAGGGTGCATGACAGTTTTGTATCCCTCTTCTTTACTATTGTAGCTTGCTGAATCAGTCTTGCTGGGCTCGAATGTGTTCATGATACTCTAACCACCAGCTCATTGTATAAAGTGGAAACTTGGGTGTTCATTCATTTGGAGGTTTGAATGAGAATGCAGGCAGTAATGCTGTAACATTAGCCAATGTAGTGAATTAGGTGACAGAGCTAGGATATTTGGTCAAGGGATTAACTAGATCCCTGACAGTATTGGTACCAGTCAACCTTGAGAAATTTTGTATTGCTTCCTTAATTTGAAACACCTGATTTTTCTATTACCTCTACATGGTGCCAAGGGAATCTGTTTCATACCAGATATGACTGTCTCTTGAATGTTGTCTTTTAATGGCTATGGATTAATTGAGTTTCAACTCTCTTTGGAGCTATTGCATTAAACCTTTAGGATGTATAGATATATACATGCGTACATGTTGGAGTGTATACAGAGAAATTGGTATTTTCGTTAGCTGTAAATTGATATCCAAAAGCCATACTTGTCTGCCTATATAGGAAGCTATAATCAAACTCTAAATGCTTTCCTTGAACTTTATGCTCTGTGAATAACTGAATGTTAAGGACTATTTTGCTGAATTCTGAAAGATAAATAGAACTGAAATTAGTGGGATTCCAACATAGTTGATGATAGCAAACTTTTGTCATTATTAATTGATCTACAGTTAATTCATTACTTTTTATAAGAAAAACAGAGTGCATGTTTATATGGGGGGGATTTGAGCACGAAGGTGGGTTTTAAGAGGTTTTCTCCAGCCTCTTTAAGGTCACTCTCTTGCCCCAATTTACTTGTAAATGCTTGGTCGTGTATTGAGATAATTGTGTGCGAACTGAGGACCCAGTCCTTTGAGTTAGTGAGGACCTTGGGATATTGAACTCCCAATAAAAATTTAGAATGCTTAGGCCAAAGTAGTGTATGTTGTTTGCACCATCCATTCACATTACTCCTAGAGCTACGTATAGTTGGAAATCATTACAACTACGTTGAGTACACTAGATTCTTGTGATTGGCTTGCATGTAGTAGGGGTAACTTTGATACACGTGGGTCTCATTTTTCTTCTGTTGAGGTTTGAATGTCCTTGTCTGCTTCTTTCGTTGAAGGGCACGACCACCACCCACTTGGGTAGGTGAAAGGAAATCCTTTGTGGTTTGTGGTTGGATGTAAAACGATCCGATGCTGCTCTCCCTCATTTGCAGCTGCACTGACTAACATAGAGATACATGCACAGAGACCTTGCACAAACGTAGGGCGTGTATTGCTGAGTTGTATTCTTTCCTAGCTGTTGGGCAGGCTTGTTACCCATTTTATCACTGATATGTACACTGCTTGAGAGGCATATGCTACCTTTAGTACTGTCGTTATAACTTGTAAACAATCTGAAAACTCTCCTTTGTCAAATATATATTGAGAATTGATGGATTTTGCAAAAATAGATAACCGTGTTGTGTACTTTATCTGACCACTTGATTTTACTTCCTTGTAGTAAAACTGTGTTATTATGAGAATATTGAGGATTGATAGATTTTGTAAAATTAGATAACCGTGTTGTGTACTTTATCTGATCACTTGATTATACTTCCTTTTTGTAATAAAACTGCGTCATTATGAGAATATTTTGATCATTAACTTAGTAATAAGTGGCTGGCAAAAATTAACTATAGTTAGATCTACAAGTGGGTACCTTTAACTAGTGATTTGTTTAATTCAATTCTTTAACTATTGTTGCACATTAAAATGTTATGAATGAAAACATGGAAAATAAACTGAGAACTAATTAGCAAAAAAAGAGATTGCTGTTTTTTGTTGATTAACAACTGAGGTTGCTACATTTTGGTATCAAAGCCCAAGTTCCACACTCGAGCCTAATTGGCCTACTCATGCTAACGCAAAACTCTTAATTATACTGAACAGATATCATGGCACGTACCCAATCTAGTGCCAACCTCGCCAACAACAACGCCAATGAGAATCAGCCCAATAATGTGGGAAATCAGATAAAAAAAATTGGATCAGAACCTTGCCATCCTCCATGATACATGTGATCGAATCACTGCCCTAGAGTAGGAAGTCCATGGGAATTAGGATTTGGAAGCAAAGGATGAAGAGCAGAACCAAGACCAAGAACAAGAGCAAGAGCAGGAGAAATAGGAGAACCTTGAAGGTTTAGACCAGGATTAGGAAGAAGATGGGTCTAAAACCAAGAAAACCTGTTTCGCCTAGGAGTTAGCCAAGGACCTCAAGAAGATTAGCCCACCCAAGTTTGATGGAACAATTTTAGGAGATGGTGTCAAGCATAGTTACCAGGTTCGGAAATCCGATTAAATTCGGAAGGGCAAAAAAATCCGAAAATTCGGAGTTCTCGAAAAAATCCAAAAAAAAACGGAAAAATCCGGTTCGGAATATATATACTTATATTATTATAAATTTATATTATTGTATACTTATATCATTATATATAGACAAATCATAGAAAAAAGCATCCATCTACCATAATCATCATCATCATAATGATTCTTTCAAAAGATTGCAAGAAGTTGCTTGGTCCAAAAAGGTACAAAAATGGATTTTATGAAAATAAGAAAAATATTGCCATCAATGTGTAGAGCTCAAGAAAATATACACTTTTAGAGAAGACGACACCTGAAATGGAGCCACAGAATGAAAGTTATGGCACATGCAAGTTTTTGCGGCTACATCTTCCCGGACCCTTTCCAAAAATGGCAAATTTTTTTCTGTCCTTGCGATTTTTTCACCCGAAAAAAAAAATGCCAAAAAAGGAAAAAAAAATTTTGCAGAAAAAGGGCCGAACCGAACCGGATTTATTCAGTTGCTTCAAAAAATACGGTTCGAACCGGATTTCATTCAAATCCGACCGAACCTGGTAACTATGGTGTCAAGGCCTGGTTGAGAAAAATGGCAAAATACTTCGACATTTGTGATTTCTTTGAAGAAACTAAGGCCATTTGGGGAACCTATCAATAGTCTGATGAAGCTTCGGCTTGGTGGGACAATAAAAAGACAAAAATGGGTCTCGTAGCAACATATATCACCTGGGACCAGTTGTATTTTGATCAAAAAATGACGAAGTTCCAAAATCCCCGTCTTGGCTTCTACTTGGCTTCTAAACTCTTGGCATTGCTGAAATTTTATTTATGCAATTTCTCCTTTGTCTTTATCAACAACAAGAAGCATACGGGATATGAAAACCATAGTTACCACGTTTGAAAATTTCAGGTTGTTCGGGTAGGGAAAAAAGTTCTGAATTTTGTAAAAAATTGGTATGATTCGGTTTGGCTTGAAAAAATTATAAATTTTAAAAAAATATAAAATATGAATAATTACAATTTTTTTTTAATAAAAACTAAAATACTTATTAATAATATACTAAAAGCTAAACCTAAAATAATTAAATTTATGTAACTAGTTACTAAAGTAACTTAAACATTCGGTAATAAATTAAAGTATTACTATTATTAAGTATTAATCTCTACATATTGCAATTAAATTATTTAATTGTCTCTAAATAAAGAAGTTAAAAAGGTGCAAAAATGGATTTTATGAAAATAAGAAAAATATTGCCATCAATGTGTAGAGCTCGAGAAAATATACACTTTTAGAGAAAAAGGCACCTGAAACGGAGCCACAGAATGAAAGTTATGGCACATGCAAGTTTTTGCTGGCTAAATCTTACCGTACACTTTCCAAAAATGGCAAATTTTTTTCTTGTCCTTGCGACTTTAACAAGTCCGAAAAAAAAAATGATAAAAAGGAAAAAAAAAATTGGTCAGAAAAAGGGCCAAACCGAACCGGATTGAAACTACTTCCAGTGGGCAGCAAACTATACGGTATCGAACCGGATTTCATTCAGAATCGGCCGAGCATGGTAACTATGGTGGTCAAGGCCTGGTTGAACAAAAATGAGCAATATACTTCGACATCACTTGTGATTTCTTTGAAGAAACTAAGGCCATTTGGGGACTGACCTATCAATCGAGTCTGATGCCAGGATCCCATATCGGCTTGGTGAGTAGACAACCTTAAAAGACAAAAATGGATCTATCGTAGCAACATATATCACCTGGGACTACTTGTGCTCTTGATCAAAAAATGACGAAGTTCCAAAATCTAGGTATAGGAGACCTTACTATGATTGAGTATAGGCTAGAACTCTTGACCCCTGCTGCTGAAGTATGTGACTTAATGCAATTTTTCCTTATAATGGGACTATCAACCCAACAAGAAGTTGCATACGAGGATATCCATAGACCATAGTTACCACCTTCAAAAATTTCGGATTGTTCGGATAGGGAAAAATGTTCGGAAGTTCGGAATTTTGTAAAAATTCGGTTCGGTTCGGTTTTGCTCGAAAAAATTATAAATTTTAGAAAAAATATAAAATATGAATAATTACCAAAAAAAATTATAAAAAATAAAATACTTATTAATAATATACTAAAAGTTAAACCTAAAATAATTAAATTTATGTAACTAGTTACTAAAGTAACTTAAACATTCGGTAATAAACTCAAGTATTAATATGATTACGTATTAATCTCTATATATTGATATTAAATTATTAATGTTTCTAAATAATAAGAAGTTGCTTGGTCCAAAAAGGTGCAAAAATGGATTTTATGAAAATAAGAAAAATCTTGCCATTAATGCGTAGAGCTTGAGAAAATATACACTTTTGGAGAAAACGGCACTGGAAACTGAGCCATAGAATGAAAGTTATGGCACATGCAAGTTTTTGCTGCTACATCTTCCCGGACCCTTTCGAAAAATGGCAAATTTTTTTCTCTCCTAGTGAAAAAAATCCAAAAACAAACTTTTTTGCCAAAAAAGGAAAAAAAAATTTAGTCCCCAACCGAACCTAGCGAACAAGTTCGCTTTTCCCTGAAAATTCGGTCCGAACCGAATTTCACCTGTGTTCGCCCGAACATGGTAACTATGACATAGACCCTCCACCATAGACTAGATATTTGAAAAAGTAATTAAATAGAAGCAAAAAATGCAAACTATGGTTGCACTAAGAGAAAAGGAGAAAACGAATCAGTCTTCTTCTTCAACTAATCCTTCGTCAAACTTCACAAGGTCATGATGGAAAAAGGAAAAAAAAAGAAAGGGAAACCTTTCCACAAGGAATTTGGATATGGCAAATCAAGTCACACTTATGGCTCCCACAAATAGGATAACACTCCCAAGAGGGATAATCAGGGTCAAGGAAACGACGACAATAGGCCAATAGGACAAAAGGGACAGCCAAAAGGATGTTTCAAATGTAGTGGTGATCATTGTGCCAACAACTACCCACAGAGATGGCAACGTAACTTTCAACAACACAAACCACTACCATATTAGTGCAACACTTTCCCACATTGGATTCACTACTAGTGGACAACCACCAAGCTGAGCATTAGGCCACGCCAGTAGAAACCACATGTATGTTGTTTGAAATATCAGTTACCATTTTGATAGATTCTAGAGCCACTAAATGTTTCATTTCACCTGAACTAGTATAAAAAATTCCAAAGCAATCCGATTTTATGGAACAATCATGAACTATTCAATATGGCAATAGGGCAGAGCATAGGTTAGAGCAAATGTTTAATTGAAACAGAATTGATATTCCCTTAATTTAACACTAAAGTCAATCTTTATGTAGCCCCTCTAGGGTCATATGACATCATACTTGGAGTTAAATCGCTGAGTCAACACAAGCTGAGAGTGGATTGTTTTATTAAAATGGTCGAGTGTCTCGATAATTTTGGATACCCAACTAGTATTCAAGGGGTTAAGAGAGAGATAAGTTTTAGGAGAATTTTGGCAACGCAGTTAAAGAAGGCTCGGAGAAAGGGTTCCAAGGTGTTTTTCCCAACGAGATGCCTTATCTCCCGCCGAAAAGAGAATTTAATTTCTCCATAGACAGTTCCTAGGTCAGAACCAATCTTGAAAGCACTTTACAAGATGACCACGATAGAGTTGGAGGAGTTAAAGGCTCAACTGCAGGAACTATTATCCAAGGGCTTAATTCACCCAAAGTGTATCTCCTTATAGTGCTCCAGTGATCTTCGTCAAGGACAATATACTGCAGTTGTATGCGGATTGCAAGAAGTTAAACAAGGCTACCATCTAGAACAAGTATTCATTGCCTTACATTGATGATTTATTTGATCAAATGCATGGCTATCTTCTCAAAAATTGATCTTAGAGCAAGTTCTCATGAACTGAGAATCAAGGATGAGGATATCCCAAAATCAGCCTTTCGAACTCGATATGGATATTATGAATTCATAGTGTTGCCATTTGGATTGACTAATGCACCCGTAACTTTCATGAATTTGATGCGCAGTGTGTTTAGGGATTCCTTGGATAAGTTCATGCTAGTCTTCCTGAATGACATTCTGATATAATCCAAGAATGAAGATGAGCACATTCATCATTTACGACTAGTAATGGAAAGATTAAGGCAGCAAAAATTGCACGAAAAGCTATCAAAATGTGCCTTCTTCTAGAGAAGAGTACGGTATGTAGGGCACATCATCTTAGAGGATGGGATAACAATAGATTTGATGAAGATCGAAGCCATTATGGAGTAACCTACTCCTAAGAATGTCCACAAGGTGTGCAGCTTTATAGGCTTAGCATGGTATTATAAAACATTTGTCATAGGTTTCCCCAAGATTGTTGATCCCGTCACCTCGTTATAGAAGAAGAGTAAGAAGTTTGACTGGACCGAAAAATGTGAGAATGTCTTTAATCTCCTCGAGGAGAAGCTTACCACTACACTTGTGCTTCAAGTTTTGATCTAAATGGAAACTTCACAGTGGTAACAGATGCTTCAGGTGAGGGTTTTGGGTGGAGTGTTTATGCAAGATGGGCAAGTTGTATCACATGAGTCTAGGAAACTTGAGCCCTATGAGTAGAATTACACTCCATGTGGCTCGGAATTGGCTGCAATTGTGGACACTTTGCATATCTAGAGACATTTTTAGATAGGCAAACCCTTTGATTTGAAGACAAATGACCCTGGATTAAAGTACACCTTCACACGGCCAAATCTAAATCCAAGGCAGAAATGTTGGTTGGAGTTCTTATAGGAATATGATTTCAATATTAGTTATATTAAGGGTAAAGAGAAGAAAGTTGCAAATGCCCTCATCTGTAGAAAGTATATAGTAGCAATGTTGACAGTTAGGTCAAAATTCAAAGAAGAGGTTTTGAAAAACTCGCCTAGGGATAAATTATACCAACAAATTAAGGAAGCACTAGAAGCTAACCCTCAGGATCATCGATATGATGGTGAAAAGTTTGAAAGCGATGGGTTACTGAGGCATAATGGTAGAATTTGTGTTTAAGGAGGGAAACTTGAACATCAATGCTAGAAGAATTTCATAGTGCTCCTTATTCTGGTCATCTTGGGGTGACCAAATAGCTAGCAGACATGAAATAATTGTATATTTAGAATGGGTGAAAGAAGGATGCCACAAAATTTGTATCACAATGTTTAGAGTGTTAGAGAGTCAAGGAAAAACACATTCACCCGGCAAAACTTTTCTACCCACACAAAGTGCCTACAAGGAAGTGGCAACTAATCAACGTGGATTTTGTACAAGGGTCGCCTATGTCGAAAAACAAACATGACTTGGTCATATTAGTTGCAATGGATAAGCTTAAAAAGATTGCCCTCTTTATACTGGGCAACCTAAAGGTTGATTTTTCTGTACTACCAAGGAGGTTCATTCATGAGATCTTCATATTACATGGGATACTAGAGTGAAAAATCTCAGATAGAGATACTCACATGACATCCTGATTTTGGCAGACACTTCATGCAACCTTAGAAATAAATTTAAACTTTTGTTTTGCTACTCGTCGGGGGTTTGATAGACACATAGAGCGTATACCAAGTGTTAGAGGATTTTTTGAGGATGTCTTGATGGACCAGCAATACAAATAGGAAGAATACCTCCCTCTAGAAGAATTTTCCTACAATAATACATACCATTCTACTATAAATATGGCACCTTTCAAAGCATTGTACAGCAAGAAGTGCATAACACCCATCAGCGAGGATAGTATAGCAGACAGAGATTGTACGTCTGGATATGTTAGTAGAGATGGAAGAGATGGTCAAGGTCATTAAACAATGCCTTAAGGAGGCAATTGACAAACAAAAGAGTAAAGAGGATAAGAAGAGAACGGGCAGTATGTTTTCAATAGGTGACAAAGTGTTCTTGCAAGTCAAACCTAAAAAGAGCTCAATTAAATTTCAAAAATCAGCCAAGTTGGCATCTCGTTATGTAGGACCCTTCCATGTTCTGAAAGTGATTAACCCAGTTGCCTAGAAATTAGCTCTGCTACCAGCCCTATCACAGTTGCACAATATTTTCCATATCTCCTTGTCAAAGAAATATATTGTTGATGCATCGCATATCCTTGAGTGGAAATCAATACAGGTGCAAGAATCCAACATGGTAACCGTCAAGCCAATTAGAATATTGGATTTGCGCAAGCAAAGGGGTGGCTCAATGCAAGGTCCAATGGAACCAACACTAAGAGAAGAGTGCCACCTGGGAGAATCATGAAAACATGCATTCACCTTTTCTGCATCTTTTTAGTTAGCATTGCTTGATGCAGTTCTTAGAGACTCATATTTACCTACTAGATTATTTGTTTGTGGCCTTTTAATTTAAATACATTGCTATTGTCATAGTCATTATTATTTGAGACATTGTTATTTTTTTGAGATATGTAGTTGTTATTACTATTCCAAACATTGTTACTAGTCATCATGACGATGACTCTTTCTAGTTGGGAAGGATGTCACATCCTATTTTTGCTTCCATAATTAAATTAATTTGTTATTTAAATAATGGTTTAGCAAAGAATGTCAAATGGATTACAGTTATCTCAAATCGTTAATTTAAGCAAAAGTATGTGCTTATGGATAATGATGCAATAGCATCAATGTCTTGATTTCATGTGTCTAATTTGCTTCGACTATTTATATCCCTAATTGTTAAAGTAACTACCAATTGGTGGCACGAGTTGGATGCTTGAAAGGAAATAGATTGCTCTTGCTGACATGGAGACACCCAAAGGGAGGGCATCATTGGGGAAAAGGTTGCAGATCGAACACAGACAAACTTGTACAGGGATGTATTGAGAACCTCACACAATCACTGGTTTGGATTTTAGATGTTGCATGTTGTCTAGTCATGTTGGAAGTGCCTCTGTACAATTGATGTCATGGTTAGTAGCTTGCATTTTTATGTTTGTGTGCGTTTGTTAGGGTTATTTTAGTTTACCCTTCTTTGTTTCTGCCATGCGGCGGAGAGAAAGTAGCGAAGCTTGCTACATGGGTTATATCAAGCAGCGCAAGCCACCCACCATAACCCTTGTAGCGCACAACTCCACTTGCATCATAAACAAAATAGTACCGACTCAAGAAACATTGATCTCATGAGTCTTAGCTCACACCAACAAAATTTAAATGGGATTGCATAGTTTATTACACTTGGCATGGCATTATGGTATTTCTTCATATGATTGTTGGGCCTTAGGACCTTGACCGCGTTAAGTGGATGAATAAATTTGATTGTCCAAAACACCACCCTTTGAGGCATTGAATTACCTTATATTATTGATTTGCGTATTATTTAAAAAGGAAAATAAAATAAAATCCTTGAAGGCTTAAACCACTCAATCGTAAAAAACATTTTTGGTGGTTAACCTTTGAACCATGATTACTCAAGCCCACGAATGGGCAATTCCTTGGATTGGGAACATCATGCAACAAGAGATTGCACGTAACCCTAAAAATTGTAACAACACTCTTTTGTGTTGCATGACAGCGGAGAAACCCTAGAGGGATGGAGCAATGGTGGTGGAAGTTGTGACAAGTAGTAGAGTAATAGATTGAGGAGTATTAGCAGCGAGAAAGTGGAATAAGACAGCAATTAACTTATTCAAAATGGTGGTAATGGGAAGAAGACAACACACAAAGACAGTGAGGAAGGAGGTGGGGAACTAGGGCACTGGAGAGCTTTTGGATCGGCAGAACCAGTGAAGAAAGGCTATCATCAAATTCTCTTGGGTGTTCCCCTGGCATCCATTTCAAAGGCATGTTTTACCTTTTTCCAACCTTATTGCTCTTCTTTCAAGTTTAATGTAGAAGAAAAGAATGTGTTGGAATTCTGCCGCCTGAAATAAAGTACAGTTAGGCATGATCATGAAAATGGATGACTTATCTGTTATAACAGTCAGTTGTCTTCTCTGAGACCATATATGGAGTTATTGTTTTCCTTGAAAGGCTTGTGAGTCTATACCGGTAGCAAACGGAGTTGTAATGTGTTTAAAATTTAGAAATCCCCCTTATGGGGGAATGGGAACACCCTTCAAAATGAGCTTCTTTAAACCTGTATGTATGAAATATGGTATTAGATGCGTACTATGGACTATGTTGTTTATAACATCTTTTGAACTTTGATTTGGGGTGGAGAAATTTAGCCCAGATTTGCCTCCTAAATCAGATCTGGGTATCTTTGAAAATTAGGATTAAAAGTAATAGACTGAAACTACAAAAGAATCTTTTGTTCTAACCGAGTTGTAGAGCTCTGACTAGAATTCATTGAGTAGTTTAAATCAGAGTTTAAAAAATCGTACTCAGCAATTAATCAGCAGCACAAAATTTGACTAAGAAATTGGGAATCAGCAATTTATCAGCATTAATTGGTAACTTTATCGCTACTTTAAAAAACAATTAAATTCATAATATAAACTTAAATTAAATGTAAAACATTGTTAAATGACATGACAAGTGAATGTACAGACTGCCACAAGTATATTTTAATTTTTCTATTAATTTTTGACCAAAAAAGAGTACGACTACAAAGTACAAAGTTACAAACTACAAACTTTCTAGAAGAGTCTTAGAGACAGGCAAAGAATGGCTCATGAACAATGAAAATAACTTAAAATGATTGTGGTTTTGTAACCTGTTACTCCTCCTGCCTGTAGGCTATGCCACTGTTTTGTAACCTGTTATTCCTAGTGATCTTTGAAAGTTTGAGACCCTAGTCTCTAACAAACGGGGAACCCTAGCTGACCCAAAACCTAGCTGGACATCACCAAATTTGTAGAGAAAAATAGCGGACAGGAAAATTGCAAAAACAACCTTTTTTTCATTTCATGCACTTTATAGTATTATACTATTCACGGGCGATTTATGGCAATTTAGTCGCCAATTTTCAGTAAGTAGTGGCAAAATTACTTGCTGAAAATCAGTGATAAATCACGATTTTTCAAAAGATTCATTGTTTTGCATGCCTATCACAATTTATCGCCGATAGATGGTGATTTTTGAATCAGAGGTTTAAATCACTCTTGCAACTGTCTTACCAGGTCCAGGTAAGAGTCCCCTTTGGGGCCCCTTTGGGGAGTGCAGAAATATTTTTCATTGGCTTGTTGGCTTAACATTTTACTGCTGTAGCTTTATGCTTTTATGTTTAAAGCACCTAGATAATTAAGGAGGGTGCATGACAGTTTTGTATCCCTCTTCTTTATTATAGTAGCTTGCTGAATCGGTCTTTAGGGTCTCGAAGGTGTTCATGATACTCAAACAACCAGCTCATTATATAAAGTGGAAATTTAGATGTTCGTTCAGTTGGAGGTTTTAATGAGAATGAGAGCAATAATACTGTAACATTAGCTAATGTAGTGAATTAGGTGACAGAGCTAGGATATTCGGTGAAGGGATTAACTAGATCCCTGATTGTATTGGTACCAGTCAACCTTGAATGCTTGTATTTCTTCCTTAATTTGAAACACCTGATTTTTCTATTACCTCTACATGGTGCCAAAGGAGTCTGTTTCATACCCGATATGACTGTCTCTTGAATGTTGTCTTGAAACGGATATGGATTACTTGAGTTTCAACTCCCTATGGAGCTATTGCATCAAACCTTTAGGGTCTGTAGATATATACGTGCCTACACATTGGAGTGTATACACATATATATGTATACATTCCAATGGTCGCTGAATGTGAAATACATATAAACCATCATGAAATCTTATGATTCAAATCATTAACACTTAAAGAGATCAACTGGAAAGATAATGTAGAGATTAAGCTTCCTTAGGAACTGTATCTTGATGAAGGCAGCATATCTAGTTGACTGTTAAAGAGTATTTGTTTGAACTTTGACATATTAGTTGACTGTCCAGAAAGTTGTTGGGCATGTTTGGTTCACTGTCAGAAGGGATGTTTGTTTGTCATGATTGCCAAGTTAATTGGATTGACAATTTAGGTGGCTGTAAATACATAGAGATTGGCATTTTGGTTCACTATAAATTGATACCCAAAAGCCGTACTTGGCTGCCTGTAAGGAAAACTATAATGAGACTCTAAATATCTTCCTTAAATTTTATGCTCTGTGAATAACTGAATGTTGAGGACTGTTTTTCTGAATTCTGAAAGATAAATAGAACAAAAGTCAGTGGGATTCTAACATAGTTGATGATTGAAAACCTCGGTCATTATTATTTGATCTACAGTTATTTTCTTACTTTCTATAAGAAAAACAGAGTGTATGTTTATATGGGGGGAATTTGGGCACAAAGGTGGGTTTGAAGAGGCTTTTTCCAGCCGCTTCAAGGTCAATCTCCTGCCCCAATTTACTCATAAATGCTTGGTCATTTATTAAGATAGTTGTGTGCGAACTAAGGACCTAGTCCCTTGAGTTAGTGCAGACCTTGGGATATTGAATTTTCAGTGAAGTTTAGAATGCTTTGGCCAAAGTAGTGTATGCTATTTGCACATCTGTTTAAAATTTACATTACTCCTAGATCTACATGTAGTCGGAAATCATTAGATGGCGGGGTACACTATATTTTTGTGATTGACTTGCATGTAGCAATGGTAGCTTTTATACAATTGGTTCTCGTTTTCTTTTGTTGAGGTTTGAATGCCCTTATCTGCTTCTTTCGCTCAAGGGCGGGGCCACCACCCACTTAGGGAGATGAAGGGACATCCTTCGTGGTTTGTGGTTATAGGTATAATGCTCTAATGATACTCTCCCTTATCTGGAGCTGCACCAATTGATATAGAGAGACATACACGGAGACCATGCACAAATGTTGGGCATGTATTAACGAGTTGTATTCTTTCCTAGCTACTCGGCAAACGTGTTGCCCATTTTGTCATTGATATGTACATTGCTTGAGAGCTGTAGGGTACCTTTAGTACTGCTGTTAAAACTTGTAAACAATCTGAAAACTCGCCTTTTGCAAATATATATTAAATATTAACAGATTTTGTAAAAGTGGATAAACATATTGTGTACTTTATCTGATCACTTGATGAAACCTCCTCACTGTCATAAAATTGCGATATTAGGAGAACATTCTTATCATTAACTTCGTAATAACTGGCTATAACAAATTGACTATTGTTAGATTTGCAACTGAGTACCTTTAACTAGCGATTTGTTTAACTCAAGTATTTAGCTACTGGTGCACTTTAAAATGTTATTGATGAAAACGTGGAAACTAACCTAAAAACTAATTAGCAAAAAAAATGTTTATTGTTTGTTGATTAACAACCGAGGTTGTTACAATGTGATTGTTTATACTATCAACATTTATCCCAGCTCCTTGATGGTACAACTTCTCAGTAAGATGGTTTGAAAGGATATCAAGGCGTTCATGAATAAACTTGGGACACTTGGTGCACCCAGTGCAGATGATCTATTCCAATTATCTACAATGAGAAACACAACCCATGTTGACTGCTCCTGCATTTTCACCACCTCCCCTCCCATATTTGTATTCTGCTCATTATAACAATCTCTATGAAATGGAATGGAATCCATGACTACCATATACCCCATAGCTACCTCCTCCCTTCCTTCTCTCTACCTCTGTCCATCTTCACCACTTCCCTTGTAATATCCCCTTGTGGGATATTAATAATATATTATTATTTACTTCCAAAAACCAACAACTTAGAAGATAAACCCTTCGAGGGTTACCTCAACTAACCCTAGTGTCATCTACAATACAACCCAAATGGGGTTGGAGTGAGCCAAGGTGAGGGTTTAGATGAGCAATCCAGTCAGTATTTATACTCATTTTTCCAATATACTTTTGGAGAAGTAAAATAATAAATAAAACTGCTGAAAATCAATGAAAACTTTGAAAATCCATAATTTCGAAAATATTAACTCTTTCGAAATGAAACCAAGTGCAGCGGAAAGGGAAAATTATGAGCTTCAATCCAAAATAAAAACTAGATCTGTTCACACACTAGAAACCCCTCAAAACAGCTCCCAAAATCCTAAACCTAGTCGCTAGGGTTAGGGTAAAATCTGCAACACAATTCCAGCACTTTTCTTTTCACTTTAAGAGTCAATAAATGCAATTTCAGATCTACAATTAATAAATCTAAACAGCAGATTTATAAATACTTCAAAATCACTCCAAAACACTCTTAACATATGTCAAAACAAGTCGACTTCATTGAGTAAAAACCAGCAGCATGTAAATAAATATATTCATCACAAATCACACTTCAAACCCTCAAAGCAAGCTTAGATCTTCTCCCAAAAATGGCGCCTTGTATATATAAAGAGAAATGATTGCAAAACTTATTATTTCAAGCTTGTATGGGCACACACACTTCACAAATGGTGGTGTTAATAAACACCTTTTATTTTTTATCATAAGTGGGCATACATCCCTTTTTTCAAGCATGAAGATAAGTTTTTATAAACCATCAACATGTCAAAAAAGGAGTAGCCACATCTTTTTTTATAGCTTTTGCTTGCGCATCCTCCAAAGTTCTTCTCCATCTTTGGCACCATCGTCTAGGAGGAAATCTCATTTAAAAATGTGCTTGAAAGTCATCAACAAATATTAAATGCATAGGGATATTAAAAAAATGTTTTAATGGGTCGATCCATGCTTAGGAATAATCACTTTATTTCAAATATTAATTATTACATGCTCCCAGGAAAATGCGACTTGCCTAGTCACTTGTTTTATCTTTAAAAACATTTATTTATTTTCTCAAGGTGAAGTCGAACTTCCCCTTTTTAATTCGATTTGCGTAATTTATAAAATTTCATTTTAAAATTACATGTGCAAATCGACTTTATCTTCTTTTTAATTTTTTATAAAAAAGGGGGACATTACAGTCCTCCCTTCCCAAAATTAATTGCCCTCAAGCAATTGCATACATGGCTGGTCAATTTTTTCTTCCATCCCATGGGGCCTTCTAGATAGTGCATCTGCAGCTACATTATTCTTCCCCTTCACATACTCGATGTCAAAATCGAAAGCCTACACTTTACTTACCCATTTATGTTGTCTGTCATTTAGTTATCTTTGGTTAAGAAAAAACCGCAAGCTATTATGATCAGATTTAATGACAAACTTCTCACATACCAGATATTGTCTAAATTTACTCAAAGCATGCATGATTGCCAACATTTATTTATCATACACACTATATCCTTTTTCATACTCTTTTAATTTCTTGCTCTCAAAAACAATGGGATGTCTTTCTTGCATTAGGACAGCCCCTATTCCCTCACCCGAAGCATCACATTCTACCACAAAAGGTTTAGAAAAATCTAGAATTGCAAGAACTAGACAAGAGCACATCACCTCCTTTAAGTTTTCAAATGCTTCTTGGGATGACTTGGACCATTTAAAGGCTCCTTTCTTAGTTAAATCTGTCAAAGGAGCTGTAAACCGTGAGAACCCTTTAACAAATCTCCTATAATAACTACATAGACCACAAAACCCTCTTAGTTGTGTGAGAGATGTGAGAGTAGGCCATTCCATAATCACTACAATTTTCTGTTTGTCAACCTGCACACCATTAGCACCAATAACATGCCCCAAATAACCAATTTCTCTTAAACCAAACTCACATTAAGATTTATTTGCAAAGAAAGAATGTTGTTCCACGGTGGATAAAACCAAATTCAAATGTGTCAAATGTTCTTCCCAAGTTTTGCTATACACAAGGATGTCATCAAAGAACACTAGCACAAACTTTCTTAGATATTGGTTAAATACATGATTCATGCAAGATTGGAAAGTGGCCGGTGCATTAGTTAGTCCAAAAGGCATAACCAAAAATTCAAAGTGCCCAAAATGACATCTAAAAGTTGTGTTGTGCACATCTTCTCTTACCTTTATCTGATGATAACCGGATTTGAGATCTACTTTTGAAAATAAAGAAGCTCCATGCAATTCATCAAGTAATTCATCAATTCTAGGAATGGGGTACCTATTTTTGATAGTCCTTTTATTCAACATTCTATAATCAATGCACATCCTCATAGTACCATCTTTTTTTTTTACCAAAACAACAAAAGATGCGAATGGACTAGAACTAGGCCTTATATGTCCCATCTCAAGAAGCTCCCTGATAGTCTTTTCAATTTCTTCCTTATAAACTCTAGGATGGCGGTAAGGAGTGATCATAATGGGCTTAGTATCCTTTTCCAACTCTAGAATATGCTCAAACCCTCTATGGGGAGGCAACCCATGTGGTAAATCATCAAAAACATGAACATGTTTTTCTAAAAGAACTTCTAACTCACCTTCTAATGATTGTTGTTCTGATTTTTCTGATTTTACTGTGATATAACAGCCAGCTGCCCACTCAATTTGACCCCTTCTAAAATCCCTTTCCATCCTCTTCATGGATACCTCTTGTGGTGCACCATTTGCCATGCCTTTTAGAATGATTTCCTTGTCATCTTTAGTGAATTTTAGCTCCATAGTTTTGTAGTTTTGTGTGAAATTACCTAAAGAATGAAACCATTGAACACCCAACACAAGATCAATATCCCCACTATCAACAACATAAAAATCATCGATTACCTTGTGCTTCCCAAGTATGAGAGGAAGTTATGCAATTTTTGTAGAACATGGAAGAGCAGTCCCATCCGCAATGGTTACTTTAAAAGCCTTACAATTTGTGGTTTCCAAACCCATTTTTCTTACTAGACTTCCATCAATTAAATTGTGGGTGGCCCCACTGTCAACCAAGGTAATCACTCTTTGCCCTTGGATGGTTCCCTTTACCCTGAATGCATGATACTTGGGCACACCTGAAAGAGAAGCAAGGGCACTTTCCATTTCCTCATTCTCTTGCACATGCTCAATCATTTCTTCATTAGTATCATGGTTAGCATTATCAAAATCAAGTTCAAAATCTGAATCAATAATTTCAATGTAGTGGATTTGACCTTTACCTTTACAATTGTGACCTTTTACCCATGGAGTTTTGCAGTCAAAACATAATCCCTTTCTTCTTAGCTCGTCCCTTTCCTCTTTTTGTGAATTGTTTTGAGGTTGATTTCGATAGGGCTGAGTGACCCTTCTTGGGGCTTCTCTTGACGGCCCTAGGGGCTGACCTCCTTACATTTTAAGGGGTTGTTGTAAATCAGACCTTGACTGTCCTCTGAATTCTTTCTTGGGCAGCGTTTACGAGGTATTAGAAGCCTGTCCTTTAGGCACATAAGCCCCTCTATAAGTTGCACATTCTAAATCAAGAGCCTTAGTAATACAATCTTGCAAAGTCATAGGGTTAAAAGCTCTTACCAAACCTTTTAGAGGCTCTATCAATCCCTCCATAAAGAAGACAACCAACCTCTTTTCACTAACTTCGGAGACCATAACTGCAATTCTTTGGAAGTCTGTAACATACTCATCAACATTTCTCAATTGTTTGAGTTGAGCCAATTCTCTAAAATGAAGTTTTGGGTCCTTCCTTTCAAACCTCTCCATGATCCTTCGGCTAAATTCTTCCATTGTGTGAATCACGTCATGACCTTGGGTGTGCATACCATGGAACCACCACTCATGTGCCATGCCTTCCAAATGGAGGGTAACAAATTTGAGGGCCTCTTCTTCTTGCATGGGATTGAGGGAGAAGTAAGTCTCCATCTTTTGCAACCAAGCTCTTATCGTAATCATATTAGAACCATCAAAGTTGGGGAGTGAAACTTTTTCCAATCTTTGTTGAAGATTCTTATGTGGTTGCTTGTGGAGCCTTTTTGACTTCTTGCCCAACTTGAGGGCACAAAAATCATCAAATCCCAACATATCTCTTCTGGCTTGGCTCAAAGAACCATACTCCAACCTTAGAGCATCTATGAGTTCGACTAAGGTGAGTTCTTCTTCTTCCTCTCTCTCTCTAATGGTCTCTTTAGGTAAGAAGACATCTTTAAAAAACTTAGAAGTAGAGCCTCCTTTATGTGAGCTCCCCTCGTTGGAGCTGGCACATTTATCTTTACCCATAGCCTCTCTGAGGAGTTGGGGCATTAGCTCATTCATGGATCTTTGTAGTTCTTGCCCACATCCTTGCATTAGTTCATGCAAGAATTTCACTTGATCCGATGTGAATGCTCCTTCATCCATATTCCCCTTATCTCTCCTTTTATAAAACAACTACTCCTTATCACCCTACATGCACAATCACCCACATGAAAAGAGGAAAGAAGCTTTGATACCACTGTAATATCCCCTTGTGGAATATTAATAATATATTATTTACTTGCAAAAATCAACAACTTAGAAGATAAACCCTTCTAGGGTTACCTCAACTAACCCTAGTGTCAGCTACAATACAACCCAAATAGGGTTGGAGTGAGCCAAGGTGAGGGTTTAGATGGACAATCCAGTCAGTATTTATACTTTTTTTTCTAATATACTTTTGCACAAGTAAAATAATAAATAAAACTGCTGAAAATCAACGAAAACTTTGAAAATCCATAATTTGAAAATATTAACTCTTTCAAAATGAAACCAATTGCAGCGGAAAGGGAAAATTATGAGCTTCAATCCAAAATAAAAACCAGATCTGTTCACACACTAGAAACCCCTCAAAACAGCTCCCAAAATCCTAAACCTAGTCGCTAGGGTTAGAGTAAAATCTGCAACACAATTCCAGCACTTTTCTCTTCACTTTAAGAGTCAATAAATGCAGTTTCAGATCTGCAATTAATAAATCTAAACAGCAAATTTATAAATACTTCAAAATCACTCCAAAACACTCTTAACATATGCCAAAACAAGTCGACTTCATTGAGTAAAAACCAGCAGCATGTAAATAAATATATTCATCACAAATCACACTTCAAACCCTCAAAGCAAGCTTAGATCTTCTCCCAAAAATGGCGCCTTATATATATAAAGAGAAATGATTGCAAAACTTATTATTTCAAGCTTGTATGGGCACACACACTTCACAAATGGTGGTGTTAATAAACACCTTTTATTTTTAATCATAAGTGGGCATACATCCCTTCTTCAAGCATGAAGATAAGTTTTTATAAACCGTCAACATGCCAAAAAAGGAGTAGCCATATCTTTTTTTATAGTTTTTGCTTGCACATCCTCCAAAGTTCTTCTCCATCTTTGGCGCCATCGTCTAAGAGAAAATCTCATTTAAAAATGTGCTTGAAAGTCATCAACAAATATTAAATGCATAGGGATATTAAAAAGATGTTTTTATGGGTCGACCCATGCTTAGGAATAATCACTTTATTTCAAATATTAATTATTACATGCTCCCAAGAAAATGCGACTTGCCTAGTCACTTGTTTTATCTTTAAAAACATTTATTTATTTTATTAAGGTGAAGTCGAACTTCCCCTTTTTAATTCGATTTGCACAATTTATAAAATTTCGTTTTAAAATTACATGCGCAAATCGACTTTATCTTCTTTTTAATTTTTTATAAAAAAGGGGGACATTACATCCCTCAAAATATTACTACTCTTTAATAACTTAAGATGCTAATAGTTAAGAGTCGACAAACAATTTTAAACTATTGTATAGGTTAATTTTTAGTTTGTTCTTTTAAATTGGCATATGCTCCTAAAAAATAGGGTAAACTGAATGCAAAGTCTTTCTCTATGGAGACAAGGACAATAAACATAATAGTCTTACCTTCTCTAAGACATTTGATAGCGTGTTGGACTAGGTGAGTGAAATTTTTTGAAATATATCCCACACGATAACTTTATGATGAAAGGACTAGACACATCTCTCAGCGTAGGTGGTACCATATGAACAGACTCTTGCACATGATAGCCTTTGCATTGAACCTGTTGGCTAGATTTTTTGCACAGCTGAAAACCTACGCAGTCATGAGATAAATCTCCCTCATTTACTGGTGAGGCTCCCGTGTCAAATTTGTCAATAAAAATATGCTAGTATCTATATGGGGGTTTTACTTTAACTATTCAGCTCATGAACCATAGCTGTATAGCTCTGCAGCAAGTAAGCAGCTGTTTAAGAAAGGAAATATTTATAGAAGAAGGAAATAATAAAACACAGGGAAGAAATGGGAAAAATGTGCAACCCAATCAATAGATAACAGAGTTGATTGCATGCACATAGAAGAAATTAATAAATATCAACGCACAGAATTATAAGCAAAGACAACTCCAGATCTACATCTAAAATAACACAAAGTTTATTAGAAGATCTAAGATAGAAAACTAGAAATAAAATGCATCATGACACAGTTCTCTGGAAATCTGCTCCTTTATATTTCTTTGTTTCAAGTGGTTATCAGAGGTTTCAGCACAAAGTCTGGAACACAAGAATGTTGCTTCCAAATTTTGATCCTTTTAACCCGAAGGTTCTTCCTCTACTTATAAAATGTAGAGGGGCAATTACAAGTCAGAAGCTTTTAGTTGAACTGGCACATGTGGAAGTGGGAAAGGATACAACTGGCAATCTCCCTCTTGGAATTCCTCTTTGCATGACAAGCATGATTTGCAACTGAAGATAGAACCTTCTATTTTGCACGTCTGCCACCTATCTCCAAGTAGTTAACTTCTTCAAGTAATGGCTTTTAAACCAATCATTTAAGTTGTATAATTTAATTGATCGCTCAATTACTTTGTCGAAGGAAAGAAGAAGAAAGAGGAAAGTTGCAGTCTTGTCATTTTTCATGTCTGCACGCAGCTGATTCTTTTGCCTTTAATTCTCACCAAACTAGATCTGGAAGCAAGTGACTGTGATTTGCTTGCGAGTATTGCCTTTGACATGTCTTCCCTCCTATCCTTGAAGCTTTTGCAGTTCTTCTCCAGTACATGCATCAGTGCAATGTTTGCCGTAAATACCTCATCATTTTTATTTTTAATTGCATATGAGCAATTAAAAATTCAGGAAAGCACTCCAGGTGAATGCAAATTCAATGAAGGCTTCAACTGGAAGATTGGGAGCACATGCACAAGATCCTAGAAGGAATTTTTCACATACTAACTTCTACACAAGCTGCGTCAGAAACAAGAGGATGAATTTTTGCCGGAAGCTTTTGCAATTATGAGATCTGGATCTGGATCTGGATCTGGGCCTGGATTTGTGTCTCCGATGTCAGCAAATCTGGAAATAATGCATGATTTCGCTGAGCTTTCTCGTTCATCCCGCTTTGCCATGATTGGAGCAATCTTTGTCTGAACAATTCTTTTCCTCTTTATTCGGCCGAAATTCTTCACAACCGGTGCAGATCTGGATAATTCTTCAAATTCGGAGGATGTGTTCAATGTATTGGACATTGATTTAAGCTCCCTTTCTCTAAAAGCACCTGTGATGAATTCCTGAGCACCTATACCACTATGCAGACAATTATTCAGACACAAATCAACCTCCTTCAACCTTGGCGCCAAATTTGGAAGCTTCCAGCATTAATTACACCTTCTGAGCAAAATTCCTCTCCAAATGGGGCGCACTTTTTGTCTGGGCTGCACTTCTCTACTTTTGAATTAATTAATTCATCCTTATGGCAACCCCTGCTTATATAATCCTCATAATTCTATAATTAATTAATGTCTTTCTTATTCCTGGCAATTAATTAATTATTTAATAAGCTTTACTCTTCAAATGGAGCGCTTATTTTGTGCATGCTCATGGCTGCCATTAAATAAATTAAATTTATTTAATTTTAGACTTCTGCTTCCAGTTAACTCAAGCCTCACAGTATGCTTTGACCTTAGCCATTGAAAATAGGAATTAATTAAATCAATTAATACTTTAAAAAGTATTATTTCTCTCCCAAATGGGGCGCACTTTTTTGTCATGAAGGGGCTGCATTAAATAAATAATATTTATTTAATTTTTGAATTTATAATTCCAACTTCCTTTATCCAGTTTTCCCTTGTTGACTTTTCCTCATGCTTGGGCACCAAAATTGGGTGAATAAATATTAATAAATATTATTAAATGCATTATTATTCACCCAGGGTGGGTCGCACTTTTTGGCAAGGGTGAATTCTATTTTTAAAAGCCAATTAACAATGGGATTATTCACCCTGCACCGTAGCTCCAAAAATCCCATGATCCACTTAAGTTGTTTGACTTTCATAATGGGATTATTTACCCTGCAAGATAGGTAATAAAATCCCATTAATACCTTAAGTGATTTTTTTTTTATTTCACAATGGGAATGTTTACCCTGCAAGGCAGGTAAGAAATTCTCGCCTGCCTACTGCCTCTAATTTTCTTATTGTGGCTTAAGTGACATTGCTTCCATGGGAAAAAGTACCCTGCTAGGCAGGTACAAAATTCCCACCTACCTGCTGCTTCCAAAAATCTCATGATTCACTTCAAACCCTCTTTTTCCAAAAATGCGGCCAGCCCAGAAAAAGCTTTTTGGTGCACGACTTCATCTTTTCTGAGAGAACCAGACCTCCGATGGCGAATTCCTTCCGGCACAACGTGCATAGGTGATCTCCAAATACTCCAGGCCAATTCACAGAAAATGAAACGGGAAAACACAAACACAAAACGTTGTTAGAAGTCACAAATAAAGCCTAGGATTCATTCCTGGTTAAAACCCTACTGGTATATGGGAATAATGATATGTACGATCACAATAGAGTTAAACCGGAGCACAAATTGCCTCAAACGAGGCTCAAAATAATTAAATACAAATTTCCTGCAGGAAAACCCTAGTGATAGAATAAAACAATTTTGGGCATCTGGGTATTTGTCGAAAATGGCTTATACGGCTCCTTGGGAATATCTTGACACATTACAGGAACTTTCTAACAATAAAACACAAAACGACCCATTCTTTTAAAAGTACGAAATTTTTTTAACTAGGGTAGTACCAGATTTTAGGGTGAAATCTGGGGACACCAGAACCCAAAATGACATTGGGATGGGCCTAGGAGAGCTGTTTGCATTGATGATGAGGAAGTAAATCAAGGTTTTTTGTGATGTTATCAAGATTTATTCTGGGGGCACAAAGAGAAATGCAGCTAAATGTCAAGTATTTTCTTCAGTTTTGTGAAACTTTCAACAAACCCAATACAGCTAAACGTTGAGCATTGTCTTCAGTTCGCAAAACTTTCAACAAATCCAATGCAGCTAAAAACAGACCAGGTTTGGCACAAATGGCATATGAAACTACTCATTTGTCATACTTCTCCCACTTCTATGAGTTTCTATTAGTTTCCACTCATAGAAAGTTGTCTAAATTGTGGGGTTTTGTTGCCACACCTACTCATTTTTCATGTCATTCCCGTGTCACTCATTCCGGTAAGTTTCCATAAGTTTCAGATACTATAGGACCTAATAGCAAGTTATCTAGATTGTGAGGTTTTGCTGTCATGCCTCCAACACCCAACTGAATACAACCCTGCTCGTAATGATCAAGAGATGGTAATCAGCACTGACTATGAGAAAAACTTGTTAAAATATATGAGAAACTTATAGATTTAAACTTGCTATTTAGTGGAAATTTATCAAAACTCGTGGTATCAGAAACTACTCATTTGACAAATTGATCAAGAGAAATGGTGTCAAAAACATATAGAAACTCTTTAGGTTTAAAATTTAGTTTATTTTTAGCAGAAACCGTTGAATTTGAGTTCAAATGCTTAAAAACTTACGAAAGAGTGGCAGGAAACTGCCAACAACAATTTTGGCAATAAGTAATTAGCTAGGTATTTTATTTTTTGGAATTTTCCACCAAATGGAGTACTTTAATACTGTGTTAAAGTAGTCATTCTTTCTATGACCTTTCACTTATGTACATCGGCAATAATCAATGTTGGTACCAGAGAGAAGATGATGCTAACACATAAACCTCGGGACTTGTTACCATAATTATGCACCAAGGATTTGCGCCAAAGGGGTAAATATGCATGGAGGTGAATGAATAAAATAAATTAAAAAACAATCCTATAGTTAGTGCCAAAAGATAAATATGCATGGGTTGATAAAATAAATAAAAGAAAGCTACAGTCTATTTTGGGAGTTGGCACCAAGCATAGAATACAAGTGGATAAAAATAGCAGCCCCATTCGCCAAAGGAAGAACAAAAGGACTGTCCATGGAAGAGATTAAAATAGAAGATTCTATTTTTAGGAGTTTTGAATAGAATTAGAAGAGCATGTTATTCTATTTCTAGAAATTGATGCTAAGAATAGGTGCATGGAGGAGTTAAATATAAAAGAAAGAGAGCTGTTGTTGACACCAAAAATAGGAATTTTTATAAATAAATTAGCTGCTGTCCTATATGTGGCACCAAGGAGGAATAAGAATGTCAATGGATAAAAATTAGCATGCAAAAGTCTATTCTGGCATGTGGCGCCAAAGATGGATAAATAAATTAATAAAAAAAGACATGCTGCTGTCCCATGCGCCAAAGGGGTAGAAAAATAAATAAAAATATGCAAACAGCGGGCTATTCTGGACGCAGCAGTCTACATAGGCAGATTTTTTATTGTAAAAAGCTGAGACACACTTAGGCTGATTTGCTTTGGCAATTCTAGCCTTGTACTTGCACCTCTGAAAAAAAAAAAAAAAACTCCATTTTTTTCCTCTCATATTGCTGTTTTCTGATTATTCATTGTGTTTGATAGGAATATTGTGTTGCTTTAGTGTGAAATTACTCCCTCTACCGCTGTCCTTTTCTCCTATACCCTTGAATTAATTTTGCAAAATAGCTTAGAGTTGTGCAAGTGTGTGGATCTTTGATTTCTCTGTGTGTAGAGTTACATGCATGTGTTAAATTATTGGTGTTTTCCTCTCATATCGCCATTTTCTGATTATTCATTGTGTTTGATAGGAATATTGTGTTGCTTTAGTGTGAAATTACTCCTTTTCTCCTATACCCTTGAATTAATTTTGCAAAATAGCTTAGAGTTGTGCAAGTGTGTGGATCTTTGATTTCTCTATGTGCAGAGTTACATGCATGTGTTAAATTATTGGTGTATCACCCTACTTCCCATTTTCCGAATTTATCTTCCTTTTCCCTTGTCAAAGTTTTCGTTTTTTAGGAGATTCACAAGGGAACCAACCCTCTTTGGAGGTTCACCTCAGACATAGGTTACCCACAACCTTGAGGGGTTCCAATTTTGTCAACAGGAGAGAGAGTACACACACCATTCTCTATCAAGGTGCAACTTTTGGGTGACAACAGGACTTTCACCCCAAGATTATGCTTTTGGATTGGCGAAGCTTTTGGTGCATGTAATACGTTATAAGCCTACCTTGATCATTATTATTATCAATGTGGGATATTCCACTCAGCACATTGTTTGCAAGTAATTGAAGCTTAGTAGTGTAGTATTAGTTAGATGTGTTATTTTTGTGGGATAGTCCACAATGTGGACTATTTTAATACTCAATTGATCTCTATGTTGACTTTTTGCATGAGTAGTCATTTCTTCCATGAGCTTTCACTTATGTACATCCGTAATAATAACAAGGCAAGGGGATCCAAAAAGCACACAAGCAACTCTAAGCAATGTTAGTACCAGAGAGAAGGATGATGCTAACACACTAACCCAAGGACTTACACCCTAAAGTTATGCTTCCAAATTGACAAAATGGCAAAAACACTTTGGTGCATGTAATGCCTTACAAGTCTTAGAGTCTATCTTGACTCACGATTATCATCAACTTTGGCAGTTTCTGGTCACGTGCAAGAGTTTCCAGAAGTTTTTATGATGCCATTACATCCCAAAATGCTTATCATAGGTTCCTACTGTGTGGGAAACCATTTCTGGGATTCAGAGTTTAATGTTCATATTCTTCAATGCCGATATTACAAGCAAGACAATGAGGCATCAGAATAGCACATGTTTATTGTTATCAAACAAAATAGTCACCACCAAAGAGAGAATCGTGTGATACTGATAAAAATAAAGCAAATCAAAGAATGCGAACAACTCTGCCTCAAACAAAAAAAAAGAAGTATACCATGTGCTGCTCAACTAGAAAAATATTCAATTTTACACACTGAAAATAGACATTACATCATGTGAAGTAATTCCTTCATCCAAAAACCCTGTCTAAAATTTCAAATTTGCAGAGACTTAATCAAATAGGGTCTAAATGCATTACCTTTTTCAATGCAGTTTCATTGTAACGCCGAAGGGAAGCCCCACCAGACTTTGGTGCTCTCCCAGTTGAATCTTTAGTTGACTGCCTTCCACCTGCCTTTGCCCTCACTACATACCTATAGAATATTCAATAATAGAAATTTACCTCATAAATGAACCAAAAAGGAAGACAGGGTCTATATAATACAGGAATAAAAATTAGAAAACCTTATCTGCTTGAATTTTTGAAATAATACAGCCCAAAACCAATGATAGAACAATAGCATAAGCAAATAATCATTATTCGTGGATAGTAACAGAAACAACTAATATTGATGGATAAACAGTATATCAAATAATAACTTATAAATAGACAAAAGGATACCGAAAACGTGTCCTTTTATCCTCACAGGGTTTACAGGGGTAACCTAATCATTGTCAAATGCCTAGAGAACAGCAAATAGACAAATACAAGTTCATATTCTGTACAGTGTAAACCAATCCCCTGCAAGCCGGAGGGATTTACAATTAAGCATGCAAATATGAATGAGAATTGTATTGGATTACACACCAAACTGATACCAATATTTGCAGTGATGAGATGGAATACTAAATATTCTACAAGTCCTGAAGCTTTAAACATTTACTGTATTCAGAATTATGAATGTTCAAAATTGTCTAAGTTAAATCATTCTCCAGCAGGCCATGGTCTAGTGGTAGGAAGGATTTGATTTCCATGAGGATGATCAGGGTTCAAGCCTCATTGTGCATGCTTCCCATTTTGATGCGAATACAATAATGCAGCCCACCCAGACGAGGACGAGTGCTATAAATACTTGACCATTCATGTATGTGACAGAGAGAGAGAGAGAGAGGGAGAAGACAAGAAACAAACTGTTATTAATGTAGGAGAGTCTTTATATAAAGCATCAAGGCTTTATTTATACCCCCGGACATTAGGTTTAAGTTACCAACTGTTATCCATCTAACTAACAAACATTAAATATGACATATAAAGTGAGTACTCCTAACACACGAGATTTACTATCTAACAACCTCTCTTAACACGGAAATTGTGTTACTTTTCAGTATTACACCCCACAGAATTACTTTTCAGTATTATACCCCACAGAAATTGTGTTACTTTTCAGTATTACACCCACCAAGATGAGGCCGGGTGCTATTGATACTTGAGCAGTCACATATATGTGACACATAGAAAGAG
Source organism: Taxus chinensis (assembly GCA_019776745.2). NCBI lineage: Eukaryota > Viridiplantae > Streptophyta > Pinopsida > Cupressales > Taxaceae > Taxus > Taxus chinensis. Next base: position 347,229,455 of record CM034146.1, on the reverse strand, counting down.
AGAGAGGGAAGAACAATTTATCAACGCAGGAGTGTCTTTCTATACAGCACCAAGACTTTATTTATACACCAGGAGATTAGCTTTAAGTTATTAACTATTAACTATCTAACATTATACTTTTACTCTAACAACCTCCCTTAACATGGAATTTGAGTTAACTTTTCACAGTTAAGTATTACACCCCAGGGAATAATGCAACCCACTCAGACGAGGCTAGGTGCTATTGATACTTGAACATTCATGTATTTGTGGCTGAGAGAGCAGATAATCAAAAATTTATTAATGTAGACATCAGCATAAAGGTACAATTTGAAATACCATGAGCAATAAATATCAGTACCACTGAACTTTTGTTGACTAAAAAGTAAGAAACTACAATTAGAAGGGGTATTTCTATAGACCAACACAAAGATAAAGTACCAATAACATTTCTAAATCTCAGTACCAATTTTCTCATGTCAAGCAATTGAATACTTCAATAAAAGTATAGAAACTAATTTTCCAAAATTAGAAAGGAGTCCCATACCTGTGGTATGTTTTATGAGCTACAATATTATTTCCATCAAAAACACAACCGGCAAAATGTCCTCCACTTGCAAGTAACACCACCCTCATGTTTTTCTGCTCTCGAGATTCCTGTACCAAAGATTGCAACCTCCTGACCAGCTCCTCATCAGTCACATGCAAACATTTACCATCATCATCCCTGACCATAGAGTTCTTGTCTTCAAGAAGTATATCCTCTCTGTCACCTATAAACAAACTCCTCCAAACTAAAACAATTTCTCCTGACTGTAGAGATATTGAAATCTGCCTCTTCATAGTTGCAACTCCACTCACAGATTCAGTTTGAGGCTGACCATCAGTACTTATCAGCTCCTCTGACTCTTCATCTGATCCAGATATGCTAGAAACGTCACCCTCCTTGAGAAACATTCCTTGTGCCACTTCCTCAAATTCTACTTCCTTGATAGGATCTCTTCCATTCATTCTCCATTTTACCTGAGAAAAATACATAGCTAAATTACCAGCGCTTTTTGCACTCGTGTGCCCAAAGACGTCCAATTATAACAAAAAGTTGGAACATATCCAGCAAACAAAATCTCCGAAATCACTAGCCCAAATCTCATAAATTGCTTAGCCTATCTAACTGATCGGATCCCTCTTTTCTTGAATCTAGCTGCATAACTACAGATATTTTTGATAAAATAATAACAGACGTCAGCTGCTAAACTCTAGCATTAACCTGCTAATCTTAATATATGGATGAAGTTACCAGTATTCATCCTATTTCTTTTTCATCCATCCGTGTAATCTTTGAAAAATCATTTTTATGTTTTAGCTAACTAAAGGTAAAATTATATTAATTCAAGGTCAAGGGCAAAGGTGTACATATAAAACCTTATTGATTAATAGTAACAGTTATAGATACTCCAACCAGACTGTCTGTAATCAATATTTGGTAAAGAGCCATAACAAGACAAAGACAAAGACAGACAGACCACCAAGTAAACTGTTTAGAAGCCAAATTCAATTTCAACGTGAACAAGTTAAGAAGTGGGAAGTGGTGCAACAGCATGTACAGTTGCATCCACCTTGTCTCTTTGAGCTGTCTGTAGCTGGTGATCAACAGCTCTAAGACAAGGGAACAAATGGCAAAGGGATTTTTTAACCACAAGAAAATGCTATGAAGCACACATAGAGAAACAAGCTTTTTTAGCCGCAAGAAAAAGTTATGAAGCACACCCCAAGAGTGCCTGGATCAGGAACAAAAGGTGTAGGCAGCCACTGGTGCATGATTTGAAACTGTCATCCACTTCAACCAGCATTTGGTTTGCTCTTTCATACGCCTTGCTGCAGTAGGCTTTAATTTCTTGGCCTACTTCATTCTTTCCCTTGCCCTTAACATGCCACCTTATACAAAAATAGGACAACAGATTGGAATGATATCTCAACTAGGCAGAATGAACCATAGTTTACTAGACTTGCATCAATTCACTTAAAGACATGATAAATATTAAAAGGTATCAAATATAAGAGAGAGAAATTGCAACAAATATTTTGCTTCAAAGAGCACCCCTGTTTTCTTTAACTCTCTATCATTGAGAAGTTCTATGAAATTTGTCATTTTGAGATGCAAATCTATTAATCATTTAAGTTTTTAGTGTATCCTCTATATCTATAGATTCACAATCTTTTGCCTTTACTGTTGTTTCAAGACTCGAAACCATTCCACAGCTCTAGTATTATTCCTTTTAAATAGAGAACAATCAATGGTATTTTCAAATTTTGTCTTCTTCATTTATTTTACATAGTTAAAATTAAATTTTACTAACATCAACAATGCTTGGAAAATGCCCCAGCTTCTTCTCCATCTAAGTCAGGAGGGATGCCTTGTTACAATATTAGTTAATGGTACTTTGCTTGCATCATATACGAAGTTTGATAGTCATTTATTTTTTGTTTATCAGCTTCTATGGCTACGTCCATCAGTCGCACTATTTTGCTGCTTAATGGAGTTTTATGTGAAGACTAAGGAAGTCTAGTTATCCAACATGCAAAATACAAAAGAGCTAAAGTAGGACATTAGGCAAAATAGGCTCTTAGACATTAAAGTGAGGACATTAGACAAAATAGGCTCTTCGCCTTAAAGTGGTGACATTAGACAAAATAGGTTCTTAGCAATTAAAGTGGGACATGTCTTTTGATGGAATGAGTTTTGTGCACACTTTTACAGAAATTGTCTTCACCGAGTGCTGTAACAATACTGCTTCTCAGAGAATTTCGCCTCTTCCATGTACCTCCTCAACTGCTATTTAAATAATAGTATAGTTTCGTTTATTTTTCAGTATTAACTTATTAAGCAATCTGAGTACTGTTTTCTTTGTTGTGCAAATGAAGCAGTCACGGCTAGGGGTCGCAATCAAGGGATGCCTTGGACCATGCAACCCAAAGATTCTCAGAGTTAAACATCATTGTAGCAAGATCCCAGCACAGCTTGTAAGAAAAAATAAAAGATTCTTCTATTAATATAAGGAAAGGATTACAGACTCGGCACAATTACATTACTGTTTTGTCACATTCTTATGAAACACTCTGCAGATATTCTCTATGAATTTCAATCCTAGGACCTATCCTAGCTAAGCTTGCAAACTCTACAAAGCTTCTATAGAACCAAGCTCGACTCCTTGCACAATGGAGCTTTACAATAGCCTAAGCTACTTTCTATTCGCTTCTATAGGCACTTGCTTGGTTCTCAATTCACTCTTTAGTTCCCTCCCGATGCTCTTTGCTAGTATTAGCCTTTTTTAGCATCTTCTCCCTTGCATGTCCATCACTCTCTCCATTTATAGAATCTGGCCGAAGAAGTAAAGATACCTTTAGAAATAAAGATGCCTTTGCAAAGATTCCTCAACTGGATCAGATCATTGTTGATTCAATCCTTCTGTTTGCAGGTATCCACTCACGGGGCATCCTTCGTACGATCGAAATCTATCAGGTTGCTTAGACATCTAGTTAACGAAGAAAACAGATCAAGGCCCATGTGTTCAAGTCCAATTGTGTTGATGTTGTTAGGCGCACAAAAGAATCACATACTTCATTAATGTGCAAACGTGTATAACTTCCACCGACAGGCATGCACAAAAGAATATTAAAGGCACTAAGTTCCAGAGCATCCGCAGGCACAAAACCTTTGAAGACTGTACAAAACCATAATCTTCTCAAGCCTTGTCTCCTATATTGCACAAGTTGTTATTCTCCTACCTCTACCTCTTTTTGGTTGATGCAAGATTGCAAGTGAACCCAAATGCTCCTACATCATACACCTTGAGTAAGAAGAAACGTGAGCCCTTGTTCATGTGGGCTTCATAAGGTCTTTGATGGATCAACCAAGTTTAGCAATTTTGGCTTCGCTAAGCAAGATGCATCCTCAACTTTGCCTCTTTGCTTTACCAGATATTCTTTGTATTTGTTTCTTCCCGTTGTCTTTTCTACAAGTGTACCTAGTATGTATTCAATTTCTTTGCACTCTTTCTCTGGTAGTTGGTGCTTTCTATCTACTTGGGCATGGTCTGCTTCATTACTTATCACCTTCAAAATATTGGTACAAATCCACAACATTGAAGATAGGTGAAATGTCTATCCCCTCTGGCAGTTCTATCTCATATGTGTTCGGCACAAATTTCTTTTTGGATTTTACATGGTCCAATCTTTTTCAAATTCAACTTGTCATACGTTCCTCTTAAGAACCTCTCTTTGCGTTGGTGCGCAAGAACCATGTCTCCAATTCTAAATCCTCTCTTCTTCTCATATTTGCATGTTTCCTTGTATTGCGTGTTGCTCTTTTCCAACTATGTGTGCACTTATTGGTGCACATCCTTCATATATGGCACAAAGTCTTTGGCTTTTGTGCTTCTTCCCTTTTCTTTCAAAATATCACACAATTTTGTAGCTCCTCTTGGACTTAGTCCATAAACAATCTAAAACATGAAACTTCCCAATGCTCTTGTTTCACAAAGCTATTATATGCAAACTTTGCATGCAAGGACTGAATCCCACATCCCTCGCCTTCTCTTTGACCAAACATCTTAGCAAATTGCCAAGGCTTCCTGTTGATATCTTCAGTCCGGCCATCCATTTGCGGGTGATATGCAAAACTAAACTACAACTTCATGTCTTTGTCCAAAAATGACCCACAAACCTAGTATCTCTATTGGACACAATATTGTGTGGCAATCCATACAGTCTCACAACTTCCCTGAAAAACAAGTTAGCTATATGCGTAGTATCATCGAGTATTCTTACAAGAAATAAAATGAACCATTTTTGAAAATCTATCCAAACAATAAAAATAGAATCATGACCCTTTTACATTCTATGTATACCAAAGAACAAAATGCATACTCATTTGATCCCACAGTTTCTTAGGTGTTGGCAGTGGCTGCTACAACCTTGCATTCTGACTCTTCCCTTTTGCCAATTATAAAATTTTGCACTCTTTGTATGCATCTATGCACATCTATAGCTATCCACGGCCAATAATATCTCACTTAGTTGTACCAAGATCTTGTCCATACCAAAGTGACCAACTAATCCTCAACAATGTGTCTCTTAGATCAAATTCTCCCTCGTTACCCTCTAGGTACGCACAACTGTGTGCTTTTGAAAAGCAACCCTTCCTGTAGGAAGTAATCTGACCAGGGCGTGCATATCGATGCTTACTAGTTCTACACATGCTTTCCATGCCTCCCCAAAATCTTCATCTTCTAAGTGTAGATTTCTTTCATGGCATTGAACCCTACTACTTCCACATGCATCTCACTCAAGAGGATGCATCTTCTACTCAATGCATCTACAACTCTTTCGATTTTCCACTTTTATGCTTTAAGACAAAATGAGTAACTCTATAAGAATTCAACCCATTTCATTGTCTTTGATTCAAGCTTCCTTTGCCATTTTATGAATTGTAATGTTTGATGGTCTATTTACAACACAAAACTCTTTAGGCAATAAGTAGTGCATCCACTTCTTTAGAGCTTGCACTTTGGCATAAAACTCTTCATCATAAATTTAATACTTCAAACATGTGTCATTTAGTTTCTTGTTGAAATAGGATATGGCCTACCTTCTTGACTCATCACTAGCTCCAATGGCTGTTACACTTGCTTCACAATCAACTTGAAATATCTTATTGAAATCAAGCAAAACAATATTGGTTCAATGACTTTCTTCTTCAACTTCTAAAAGCCATATTTTGCATGTTGTGGCCACGCAAACCCTTTCTTATCTACCCACATCACTTATGATCAGTGTGCGAATTCCAATGAAGTCTTGTATGAAATTTTTGAAAAAGCTCGGCAAACCATGGAAATGTTGCACTTTAGAAACACTCTTAGGTGACAACTATTCCACTATAGCTTGCACCTTCTTCAGGATTCTATCTTCAATCCAAATTGAGACATCAAAAATCCCAAATACACCAACTCTCCCTTCATGAAACTACACTTCTTCAAGTTCATAAGCAACTTCCTCATGCTAAACATCTTTAACAAATGGACCAAGTGTTCTTCCATGTTTGCTAAAAATAAGATATTATTCAGATGAAATACTTGTGTAGCAAAGGCTTCAACACCTCATTCATGAGCCACATGAACATGCTTGGTGCATAGGTTAGTCCAAGTGAGCATGACCAATCACTCATACAATCTCATCCTATTTTATAAGTAGTCTTTCGCTCATCACTTTCTCTTATTCTGATTTGGTGATGCCTAGTCTTTAAATCAATCTTTGTGAAGTACTTTGCTCCACTTAAACAATCCATCAAATCATCCATGTGTAGCAATGGAAACCTATACTTGATGGTAATCTTGTTGATGGCCCTGGAGTATTAGTACACTCTTCCACTCACCTCCTTTCTTTGCACTAATATTGTAGATACTGTGCATAAGCCAAGCAATTCGATGATCAATCCCTCTCAAGCAATTCTTGAACTTGCTTCCTCATCTCCTTGTTCTCCATAGGCATCAACCTATATGCGGCCTTGTTCAGTAAACTAGACCCTGGAATCAGATCCATTTGATGAGTTATATGCACATAGGTGGTAATCCATCCAGAATATCTTGTGATGTCTTGCAAACTTACCTAGCATCTCCCCCTTATGGCCTCATTGTTGACAAATATCCTTTCTGCATCAGCTTGCGAACACAAACCATTCTCCTTCACTTCGTTTAAAATCTTTTCCTAATGAATGCAAAACATCTTCACTTCTACACTTTACTTCAAAGGATTCAGGAATTGTCTGTTTTTTTTCCTCTTCACTCATTCAGAAATCAAATCACCAATCAAACTCTTCTCACACTTACATCCTTCAAAGCATTCAAAGTGTAGCATTGTCCGTATTTCACCAAGGTGTATGTATTAGTGTGGTCATCATGTTGCGCTTTTTTGTCAAACTGCCAAGGAAAACCAAGTAACACATGGCATATGTCCATGGTCATTATATCACACAGGACTTCACCTTCATATAAACTTGATCACACATTATACTCGTACTCAAGGATGTCCCTTCGACAACCAAGACTTTCCAAATGAAGCCTCTTCAACCACTTTTCAACGATCTCATTAGAAATAAGATTGTTAGTGCTACCGCTATCCATAATGACTTTACAACTCTTACATCCAAACTTGCAAATGGTCCTGATCAAATTCTTCCTCTATGCAAGTGCATTTTCCACTTTAGTTTTCGACTAAAGTGGTCCTGATCAAATAGTCCTGATCAAATCTTCATCATGAGAGCTTCTCCACACTTCAACTCCACATTGTTCGACACGATACTCTTCGTATCTGCATGTTGTGCAACATGGTTACTAGCATCATTTCTCTTACGCAACTGCAATTTTTTGTTGTTTGCAGACACTCGAACACATGATGCCTGACTTCTCCATTGGAAACATGTTCTGTTGAATTCTCTACCTCTTTCGTGTCCTCTTCCTTTGAAAGAAGATCTACCTTTGCCTCCGTGCACATGACTTTGATCATGCGAGGAAATCACTTCAGTTATGCACATGATTTTGCATATCACTGTGCAATGCTTTGCCTTCCGTGGGAACTTTCCCTTCCCTCGTGCACTGCTTTGTTGTTTGTGCGACAACTTTTCTTTTGCCTTCAACCCTAATTGGTAGGCTTCTTCAATAGGCCTTAGCCTAATCATGTTAAAATCATTTGAGTGGAAATGCACAATTGATCAACATACCTTGAATTTTTTTTATTGCGTTTTCTTCAACATGACACGCTTTGGTAGAGAGCCTATAGCCTTGACACTCGAACTCCTTGTGTCGTCGATTTTGCAACTTCTTGAACAAATTTAATTGTTAACCCGCAAGCATGCACTTTGCCTTCATTTTCGTAACCAATAGTCTATCCCAATTCTTTATCTTCTCTTTTCCTCTACATATTATTACGGTTTGCATGTGTTCCTACCATAAAGATGCACAACCTCTCAAGTTGGTACAGACAAATCTCACCTTTTTGGGATTTTCAACAACTTCATAATCAAAATATTTCTCTAGCTTAGCAATCCAATTGACAAGATCTTTAGGATTTAGACTCCCAAAATAATTAGGAATATACATCTTTGTCTTGCTACCAATCCTTGTAATTGCATGCAAGAATCGATCCTCTTGAGCATCAATATGCTCTCCTTCAACACCGTGTCCTTAAGTGCTCCTTCGGTAACTTAATCATCTCTTGCAGCATCATCCACAGGCACTCCTCTCCATTGAGCGGTCTCCATGGCCTCCAAACGGGCTTGTACTCCTCTCATCATCTCCACCAAGTCTCCAAGTCTCAACACTCTAGCTTGCTCTAGCTGTGAAATCTCCTCTATGTGCCATTTCAATTTCCTCACAACACTCAATAGTAACAAAAGACTGTAACCTGCACCTTCTACCCAATAAGCTAAATGCTAGAAGATGTCTACAACTACTTTCTACCTACACACATATGTATGGAATCTAGCAAATTGAAAATTACACACCTACAAGACACTAAGATCCCAATCTGATACCAAACTGATGACTTAAAACCCTTGCTCTAATACCAAATTGATGCTAATCGCAGTTAAGGGTCCCAATCAAGGGATGCTCTTAGACCATGCAACCCAAATATTTTTAGAGTTAGATCTCACTGAAGAAAGATCCCAGCACAGCTTGTAAGAAACAATAAAAGGTTGTTCTATTAGGAAGAGGAAAGGATTACAAACTCACAATTACATTCCCATTTTGTGACAGTCTTATGAAAGACTAGATATTCTCTATGAATTTCAATCCTAGGACCTATCCTAGCTAAGTTTGCAGACTCTGCAAAGCTTGTACAGAACCAGACTTGGCTGCTTGGACAATGGAGCTCTACAATTGCCTAAGCTACTCTCTATTCGCTTCTACAGGCATTTGCTTACTTCTCAATTCTTCTAGCTCAATTGATCTCATCCTCAAGACCACTGGATCTTCTCTTAAGATGATTTGCACATCCATCACTCCCTCCCATTTATAGAATTTGGTAGGAGGAATAAAGATACCTTTGCAAAGATTCTTCAGATTGATCAGATCACCGTTGAATCCATCCATCCAGTTTGCAAGTAATCACCCATGGAGGCGTCTTTGTCTGGTCAGATTTCATTAGGTCACTCAGTCATCCAATTAGCGAAGAAAGTGAATCAAGACCCACATGTTCACATCTAACCATGTTGATATTGACAGGCGCACAAAAGAGTTACGGGCTCCATAAAGGCGTAAACGTATATAACCTCAACCAATAGGCATGCAAAAAAACACACAAGGCATAAAATCTCAAAAACCTGCACAAACCATAACTCCTCATGCCTCGTCTCCTCTATTCCAAGCAACACAACGCGCAAGATTGCATAGGTCATGCAAAGCTACGCACAATTGCGCAAGCTTTTATTCTCCTAACTCAACTTTTTTTGGGGCGATGCAAGATTACAAGTGAACCCAGATGTTCTTGCATCAATAAATAATTGGATCATTCATTAAAAACACTCTTTTCAGTCTTTAAAATGGAACAAAAACAGATTTTTTTCCAGTCAGAAATCATTATTTAAGTTTTTATCCCACTTAGGATTAAGAATTTTTCAAAACTAAGGTTCCTGTAATACAGTTTACAGAAGTTATAGCAAGGTTTATAATTGGGCTTACAACAAGGGTATCAAAGGTTCGGCCCTCCCCTCCTGGGAAGAGATTAATAATGACTTTACAGAAAAGATAACTGAAAATCAGAAATCAAATTATTGATGGAAGACTTGGCTACTCATGAAAGAGACAACCTTGGATTGGTTAACCCTTTCTAGCATAGAAATCAGAGATGAAATAAATTTGTCATTAATCTTTACCTCTCTGTTTGTTGTTGGATCAGTTACTTCCTTTGATAGAACTCAAAAGTTTCATTAACTGTACCTTGAAAGGTGGCCTAAGCATTGGTACACTCAAAAGGCCTTTCTTTTAGTTGCAAAGAGGTTCCGTCCGAGGGACACAAGTGCAAGGCCCATGGAAGGATCCACATGATTGTGCTGGGACAAAGATCTTCAATGATGTCGATAAGGTAGAAGAAGGGTCCATTATATGTCTGCATTGACTACCGAGAACTTAATAAAAGTATTTTTCTAGCATAGAAATCAGAGATGAATTAGATTTGCCATTAATCTTTACCTCTCTTTGTTGTTGGATCAGTCAATTCCTTAAATAGAACTTAAAAGTTTGACTTTGAAAGGTGGCCTAAGCATTAGTACACTCAAAAGGCCTTTCTTTTACTTGCAAAGAGGTTCCGTCCAAGGGACACAAGTGCAAGGCCCATTGAAGGATCCGCAAGATTGTGCTGGGACAAAGATCTTCAATGGTGTTGATAAGGTAATGGATGTCTGCATTGACCTCCGGGCAATGAATAAAAGTATCTTTCTTGCATAGAAATCATAGATGAATTAGATTTGTCATTAATCTTTACGTCTCTTTGTTGTTGGATCAGTTTGAATGGAACTTAAAGTTTGATTAACTGTACCTTGAAAGGTGGCCTAAGTATTGGTACACTCAAAAGGCCTTTCTTTTAGTTGCAAAGAGGTTCCATCCAAGTGACACAAATGCAAGTCCCATGGAAGGATCCCCATGATTGTGCTGGGACAAAGATCTTCAATGGTGTTGATAAGAAAGATCTTCAATGGTGTTGATAAGGTAGAAGAAGGATCCATTATATGTCTGCATTAACTACTGAGAACTGAATAAAAGTACCATTAAAATAGATATGCCGTTCCACATATAGGTGAACTACTCTTCAAAATGTACAATACAACAATATTCAAAATGATTGATTAACAATTCAGCTACCATTAAATAAGGGTGAGGGAAGTAGCCAGCCAATTCAAGACAGCTTTTCGTGCTCCTCATAACCACTATGAATTTAAATAACACCTTTAGGATTAACCAATGCTCAAGAAACATATCAAGGTGTAACAGATCAAAAGTTTTATTTAAGGAAACTTGTTCTGGTTTCATTGATGATACTGTTGTTTGAGGTAAACCTGAGGATTATTTCAACCACTCGAGAATTGTTTTATAACTCTTGCCACTAAATTCTTTATTTGCAAAAGAAGTAGAATGTAATTTTGTAAAGAATAATCTTGTGTACTAGGGGACACATTATCAATGAGGAATTCAGAGTTGATCCTGCTCAAATTCAAGTCATCCTTAACTTCCAATTGATCAATATTTTGTATCTTAAAACACTAGCTATGTCAGCTAGATGTTTCCACTATTCTCAAATACGTAATTCGTGGTTGTAAGGCACTTTTGCAAGATAACTCGTGTAAAGTTATCAATACATAGGAGTTGCAGTGGCGGTATCAAAGCTACGATGATCCAAACATCTTGCGGAAGATGAAGCAGGCAGCCTCATGGTTCTACAACCAAGAGTTTTGTGAAAAATTGTGAAACCACCGGTATGAACAGGTGGCAGTTGCGCAACTTCTGGTCTTGAGCAAAGCGGCAGTTTTGCCATGGGCAAAATTGTGGGCAGTGGAATGGTTGTAAACACTTCCTTTCCCATTTGACTATTTGTTTTAGTTCCTTGGCAGATCTCTTGTGGCATGGGCATAAATATGGGCGTCTATTGAAGGAAGAGGCATTGAATGAGAGTTGGATTTAATTGTGCAATTGTATGTTTTGGATCCATGTTCAGACTTCTCATTGTTTTGGTTGAGAATGATTGCTCCAGTATGGTGAATTGTTGGAATTGTTTGTTAATCAGTTGCAAAGTAGCAGTGCAAGATTTGGATAGTATTGTATTGGATTATCTGTCCATAAAGGCCAAGTGTGGTAGTAAACTTGTACATTGAGAATTACATAGTGGATTGGGGAGTGCAGATTGCCTCACCAACAGAATTTTTCCAACAACGGGTTTCTGCAGGTCAAATCTATTGTCTTGTGTGCTTTGTGGTGTTCTCTACTTCATTTACAGTATTCTCCATTTTCAACGATCTTTTTAGGAGTTAGGAATATAAAGGATTTGTATTGGTAATTCTTGAGTGGAATCTCCACCTAGTTTATGGATCAGATTGGTATACTAGCTGGTTTAGTTCTTTTGTGTGGTTTTTATGTGTTTGTGACTATTGTGCAGTTATATGCTCATTATCAGAACAGAAAGTACTATTGATAAAGGTATCTTGGTTCCTTTGTAAGAAGACATTTCCACAAGGAAGTGGAACAAATAAGTAAGAAGTATGGTTCATCCTAATGAAGAAGATACTCGAACAGCCAAGAGTGGTTCCACAAGTTGGAAGAGAGTGTTGCCAACATCTCTATTTCCATGATCAAGCTTGATAAGTTGGGGTTTGTTATGGGAATTCTCATGACAAAGCTGGGCGTCGGAAGCTCAAGGATGAAATGAATGGAAGCAAGCTCCCAAACACGAGGAGGTGCCCCATACCAACTGTAGCAACCCCTCTTCCAATATCCGGACATACAACCAAAAAAAAAAAAAATTAATTTTTTGTTTATCTTATTTATTGTTTTCGTAAATCGTCCATCAAAAGAGAAGTGTCACTTAAAAATACTTAAAGTTAATTTTACCTAATAACTTTGATATAGGCTTGTGTTGCTAAGTCTCTTAACTGCTCGTAACTAATTATGATAATTATTGTTTATTGGTCTTTTGTGGAGTCCTGTGGGTTGGACGGCCCACTATACTAATCTCTAGCCTACGTGACAATTTAACTCTAGAAGCCTTTGTCCTTTCTCGAAGCCTATAGGTTGATTCAATGTGTGCCACTTCGGCTCTCCTAACATTAGTGAAGGACTATGTTGCACCCTCATGTTATTCAAGTTATAAATTCATTCACCCAAATCTCATTTCTTACTTACCTGGTTGGCTTGGATTAGGAAAAAGCTGCATTTCTAGCATTTAGTTGTTTAAATCAAATTAATTTGGTCTCATCCATCCAAGGTCCCTTGCAGCAAAAGAGAGGCCATATCTTTTAAATAACAATGTTTGTTTCTGTAGACACTCATTTTGGTAATTCATGCCTTGCAAGAACACTCTTGCACTAGTCCATACTTGCTCAATTTCACCAATTAGGTTATCCCTAGCTATGTCTCACTCATTCTTGCATGCATACACAACCTATTTGTTCGCACAACAGTCATATTAATCCATCAAATTAGGCTATACCCTTGCATAGCACAATTCCAACTTTCAAATCATCTGCACATGCATCTGGGACCATAGTGGATAAGGAGGGCCATAGCGCCCATACGCTATGGGATGACTTGGCTGCTTTGGTCCATTTCCCTCCAACGGTGCTTTTCACAATTTGAATTCCTTTGGTACACTTCTACTCGGCCTTTCCTGAGTTTTCCAAATCCGGAACACATATATAAGCAAGTTATTTATCTCCATTGAGGAGGGCATTCATTCTACTTGGCACCTAGCATTCCAATGAGAAAACACTAAGAGCAATCACAAGCAAAGCTACTCCAAGACTCCCTTGAGCTCCACATACTCTGCATACTCATTCTAGGGCAGTCATCCACTCAGATTTGCAAGTACAAAAGGAACATTATCAAAGTCAAGTCAAGCTAGGGAAAGTATCAAGTACAATCCCATTGTTGCAAGGTCATGGTTATCAATTTGGTTGCATACATTCTAGATATCACATGCTATGCGAGAATGATGTGCATTTAGTTTGAGCCCTCTTCATAGTAGTGATGACATCAGCAGTGCACAAGGGTGCCCACAACCCACCTAATATTTGTTTTGCAGGACTCTCTCACCATAAAGGGTTTTGAAGGTTGAATCAGTTGCACAGCGAGCATCACACAGTTTTGGATGTCCAGATTCCACACAGGAGTAGAGCATGAGGAAGTAGTTCACAAGCACAAAAAGTTGTAAAGGATGAAAGTATAGAGGGACCAAAGCGTACATAAAGGGCCATAGTAGGGGTACTTTGGGTCATACCATACGCCTTGGTCCAAACAATTGCTCAGGTCACGGTTTCAATATCGAAGCTTTGTCAGATCATTTCCGGTCATTTCCAGTCATCAGACCAACCTAGATCAGCACACAGTTCAAGATATCAACTAAGTTCTCTTTTCCTCCTCATTGCTAGTGCTTTTGTTTCATTATCTATCATTGTTTAGCTTTGTATAATGATTATTCCTAATATTGTTGCAATTAGCTTTGGAAACTAGTTGATTAGGATAATCTACCATCGGTTACTACCCCCTAAGATATTAACCATTTAGGTTAAATCATTTGGTGAACTTGAACATTGTATATTGTGCATCGGATCTATCTTCTTCTAGGGTTTCTAGCAATTCTTCATCATGGTTGAGGCTCCTCTTGAGGCATTTACTATTGAACATTCAAATGATCTAAATGCATACATAGCTGCCAACCCTCATAATCTGGATCTTTTCTTATATGTCACTCATGAGGAATCACAACGGCTCATCATCCTTTATTCCTACTATCCTACATTATATGTCACCTCCATGGTTCCCACATCTTCCATTCTAGCTTCTTCTCCCCCCACCTCCATGGGAGCATCTAGTCTTAATGTCTCCATTCCTATGTCTACTACTCATTTTTCTTCTCCTCTTATCTCTCATATTCAACCTAATTCTTCTTCTGGCACCCATGCCTTAGAATCCTTGGTGTGTGATCTACAAGCCCAAGTTCTTCAATTACAACAGGGTGTCACTACCTCCTCTTCTTCTATAGATTCCTCACTTCTTCTACACAATCCTCTCACACCTGAGGTTACATCTTATCCTCTTCCTCCCAGTTTTGTTTCACCTAAAATTCCACTTTTCAATGGTAAGGAAGATCCACAAGAACATCTTAGATCATTTCATGTTGCTTTCTTAGATTATGCTTTTGATGATACATTATTAACAAAATTGTTTCCTAGAAGTTTACAAGATTATGCATTGCAATGGTTCTATGATTTTCATGTTCATTATGTATGATCTTTTACTCCATTAGCAAATCTCATTTTAGCACATTTTTCTATTAATATTGGTACTAAAATTTCCTATGCACAAATGGCTAAAATGAAACAAGGACCTAATGAGCACCTTAGTGACTATGTTCTGTGTTATAAGACTAATCTTACTAAAATGAACAATGTCCTAGCTGATTCTGAATTACAAGACTTTTTTTCAAAGCCTTTTGCCTCCTATCCAAGAGTCAGTCATATTTGATACCTTTTTTTCCTTTGATCACTTGTGCCATATCCTTAAGGACTATGAAGGCAAGATAATTTCCATGGGCAAACTCAAATATAGTGATCAAGCCTCTACTCAATCTCATGCTAAATTCCAAAGTAAATCTACTTTCAAGAGTAAACCTATTGAACTAAGAGTTGAGGCTAAGGCCACTGTTAATGTAGTGTCCCAACCAAGGAAGCTCCAACTTCAAGCTCCTCATGGACATTTTACTAAATTTCCAATACCACCTTGGGTGGTGTTACAACACATCCTTGTTAGTAACCTTATCTCTCTTCCTCCACCACTCAAGTTGGATTCTAGTCATCCTCAAGGCAAGAACTTTGATGAAAAAGCATATTGTGACTATCACTAATGTAATGGCCACTCTACCAATCGATGTTTTAAGCTCAAACATGTGATTCAAGACTCAATTGATTCTGATGCAATTGAATGGGATGAGCCTATTGCGTCTAAACCTACCAATGATAATGCTAAGCTTAAAATATTCAATGACCTGCTTCCTAAACATGAAAAAGCTACACCTGAGGCACTTGCTAACCATGCTTACAACGTGGTTCCACCTCCTCAATTTACCAATGCTCCTTTAGATTTTCTTGTTGGTGCTACTACTACTTCACCACCATTCATTACTTTTACTGATGCAAACTTCCATGCTTCTTTCAAATCTTCTAGGCTTCACATTGATGCTTCTATTGCCAATCATGCTCTCAACAATGTAATGATCAATCCAAATTTTAAGCATAACACATGTTCACTTCCTCTTCTATGTTCTATTGGCTTTCCATTATCCCAAATCAAGTGCAAGTCACCTACCTCCTATGGGTGTATCACTCTTCCCATCACAGTTGGGCCTCTCACTATCTACATGCCATTTATTGTAGCATCGGAAATCAAGCATTGTGACATGGTCTTAGGTCTTCCTTGGCTCAAGGCTATTAGGGTTGTCCCATCTATTGTGCACCAATGTGTCAAATTCATACATGAGCATCAGGTCATCACTATCCAAGGTATTCCACCTAGGGCCCCTTTACCTATTGTTCCTCAAGCTTCACAAATACCTACCACTAGTGCACCACCCACTCCAGTTAGCATTATGTCTAGTCCACCCACTATTACCATCACTCCTACATCTCACCATAATAGTCTTACGGTTTTACCACGCACTCCTAATGCTAGTCTCATTCTCTCATCTTCGACTACTAGCCTGCATAGCTCTCCTCAAATTTCAGTGCCCATCACTCACTCTCAGGCATATCTCTAGGTCTCATAGTCCACTACATAGGATTAGGCCATCACACAAAATTCATGGTACACACCGCACATCTAGGTCTCCTCATAGGTCTATTTCACCTTCTCCATGGCACAACTCTTTAGGAATAACCTTCCTACACACACTATCCCACACATGGTCTCACATGACACTAGTCTCTTGACCCATGATCACATGCTTCCTTCATTCACAATGGCAGATAGTTGGCCTTCACTCAATATACTCATTGGATAGATCATATGCTACTCACACATGGGGGCATCCAACTTTCCCCCTTGTTTCCCAATGACACACTTTGTTTATAGGTTCAACTTGACTGTTGAGGGAGCAACTACACACCCGAACCTCACTTTGCACACACACATTGGGGGGGCAACCTTGTTTCCCCTCTCTGGTTACATAATCTATATTCATCAAAAGCACTAAAAATCTAAATATTTCCCCCTGGGGGCATTCTTGGATCACCCTTCCTTCTCTTCAGAGAATAGGTTTTCATTTATGCCCTTAGGGGGCCTAAAAATAAAAAACATTCATATATGCTAAAAATCCAAAAACATTCAAATACTTATAATAATTAAACATCCAAAAATATTTGCATTACTCTTGCTTGGTTGTTTCTATTGCATGCTTATATTATTCATGTTGCACTTTATTTATCATGTTAGCTTGATACATAGTATGTTATATCCTTTTTTCTATACACATGTACATTCATGTGGTACATTGAGTTGAATGTAGGCTACACATAGATTATTACATGATGCAGGATGCTTGACACTGTTCTCTACCAGTTCTTCCGCAGCTACTGGGGGCATCCACTTTACACTTTCTCACATACAGGTGTTATTATTCCAATCTTTGATACTTTACTTTCTCTTACCTCATTCACTCAGTACATACATCGTGTCATATTATTTATTACTCTAACATGCTAATGGGTGCTTCATGTGTAGTATTATTTTTGCAGGTTACTTCCAAACCGGAATCATCTTCATCATATGGCTTGTTTCTTGTTTTACATGCTTGCTTTGTGCTTTCACTTGTTTGCAGCCAATGCCCTATGTTACTTGATTGTTGCTTGTTGGCCTTGAGTGCCTTGATTGTCTTGTGACATCTTGAGTGGTGTCCCATGTATGTGGCATATTATTTTCCATGTTGTTCTATTTGTGTGTCCTTGCATGCTTTTTCTTACATCTACTGTGTTGTTTTCCTATTGCTTATTACTAACACTTTGCTAGTTTTTCTATTATATTACTATGTATGTGCCATGGTATACACCATGCACACTCCCTTTTTCCCTACAAGAATCCTACAACACATGTGCACATCAGCTACAGGTACTCTTGTTTGGGCCACACTCACATTGCTCCATCTCATGCACCCTAAACAAGGGGGAACCATCAGGTGATATTTCACCCTCACAACAACTCAGAATCAGGAAACAAAATAACATGTACAAAATTAGATAGGTCAAATGAATTAGAAACATAATTGGGCCAGGAAATACATAGGGACCAAACCATACAGCAAGGACCATAACATATGGATGTTATGGCCCATTCCATACGCTTCTGTCTTGGGGAAAAATTCAATAATTTTCTCAGTTGTTACAGTTTCTCAGGGACATTTACAAGATTTTTACTCAGTTTCAATGACAGAATGCATGGTACAGTTCAGGTTATGGTGGCACCAAGGGTACATGCAAGCTAGCATTGCCCTAATACATTGTGTCATCATTTGTAAATCAATTGGGTTCATGTTCATCTATAGTGGCACTTATCTGTGGGTCTTGGGAAGTGTCGAGGTGACTGTTATCCTCGTAGGCTTGACTTCTCATTGCTCATATTTTTGTGGAGGGATGCAGGACAACTAGAATGCTCCCCATACAGTTAGTTCTCTTCACCATGCAGGGTGCATTTTCACTTCTTTCTATTCTCCTTGGCACATTCCACTTGGGGACTGATCACCCCCAAGTCCTTCCAACCAACTCTAACACAAAGTTCAACAAATATCCATGAAAACGGTAGTGGGAGTACTCTCTCCCCCTCTCTCACAAAATAATCAGGTGTACTCTTTCCTTTGTTTTGCTTTTCTACTTTACATATTTCTATTTTCAAACTAAGTTCAAAATTTTCAAGTTAAAGTTCGATTTCCTATACTATGGACATTGACTACACTCTTTTCTCTACAGGTACTCATCCTAGAAAAATAAACACAACCGGGACAAAGACAAAGTCCTAGCACAAACACAAGGCGCTCTGAGTGAAGGCAAAGTGTGTCTACACACTCAGGTGACTTTTCCTTTAAGCACGCAATTTTCAATTCCATACTTAAAGGGGGGAAATGTAGACACTCATTTTGGTAATTCATGTCTTGCAACAACACAAATTGTACAACACTCTTGCACTAGTCCACACTTGCTCAATTTGACCAATTATCATATCCCTAGCTATATCTCACTCATTCTTGCTTGCACACACAACCTATTTATTTGCATAATGGTCATATTAATCCATCAAATTAGGCTATACCCTCACATATTACAATTCCAATTTTCAGATCATCCGCACATGCATCTAGGAGCATAGCAGATAGGGAGGGCCATAGTTCCATATGTTATGGGCCGACCTAGCCATTGTGGTCCATTTCCCTCCAACAAAATTTTATTCAATTTGAAATCCTTTGCTACACTTCTAGTCGGTGTTATCCGAGTTTTCCAAATCCAAAACACATATATAAGCAAGTTATTTATCTCCCATTAAAGAGGGCATTCATTCTACTTGGCACCTAACATTCTAATGAGCAAACACTAAGAGCAATCACAAGAAAAGCTACTCCAAGACTCCCTTGAGCTCCATATACTCTACATACTCATTCTAGGGCAGTCATCCACTCAAATTTGCAAGTACAAAAGGCACATTACCAAAGTCAAGTCAAGTTAGGGAAAGTATCAAGTACAATCACATTGTTACAAGGTCATGGTTATCAATTTGGTTGCATACATTCTAGATATCACATGTTACCAAATACACTAGGAATTTATTTATTTTTTATTTTCATTTACATGATACAGCTATACAACACCACTTAGGCTCACAAGAAATTTCTCCACATCACATAAGAAGTCTACACCAACATGAAGAACATGCAAACGATATGATGACACTAGATACACATCAAAGTCACACTATTACAAATGAACAAGTACAAAACCAAGACCCGACATAGTATGAACACCACGAATATACACCTTCCATATCACCACATTTTCATGGTTACAACTTTATTATACTCATATTTCATTATTTTAAATTATTGATTTGAAGAGTACTTAACAAGAAGGCACACATTTTCCTTTTTTCTAGATCACACTTCTTTTGGTTCGTTTAACACTTAACTTGTAATGGTTACATCCGGTTTAGTTTGTTTAGCTTATTGTAAATAAGTTATATAACTCGATTGATTATTAGAAGTATCCTACATTTACACATCGTAAGTTTTGATTCCCAAAATTAGAAACTATGTTTTCTCAATTACTTGGGTCAATTAACATCCACTCCCACAACATACGAAGATTTATTAAGTTACAAGTAATTCCTAAGGTACTTAGACCGACTTCACAAGGGTACATTCTCAAGGCTAAGAGCAAGATACAATTTTTCCTTTACAATAGAATCTTAATGGTGCATTAATGCATGACCTAATCATCCTTGCAATCCAAAGCACTTACAATATCTTCCCTTTTAATATTGTTTAGTTCTAGAATAACCATACGAATTACATACTAGAATTTTCGTCCTAAATGTCACAAAGTGACATTATGCCTTGCATCAAAGCGTCCTATACACTAACATGCCCACATGAAAACTCCCTACTAGGTTCCTAGGGAGGAAACATGCAAACTCTTACATTTACCCAAGACTTTAGGACTACGAAAAAAGCTAAGAATTGATCCATTTCAATTCCCAAAGGTGGTTCTGCATATTAAGATGATAAGCAAACATGTTCCTACGGTAACATGGACTTGAAATTTTATCTCTTCTTGTGAAGTTGAACTACTAAAGTCCATAAATGATAGGATGCATTTTGAGGTACACATGGGTCGTATGAATCCCGTGTTCGAGAAAGGAGGTCTCATTATCAAATTACGTGTTCCCATAAGGGGCAACTCAGCTTACAATTTGGAACAAGGGATTGTTAATGGGTTGAAAAGAGGTGGTTTTCATGATTCGTTTTGTTCCTAAGCTCAATATTCAAGGGGCACAATTCGATAGAAAAAATTTCAACATGGGTTTCATTCGACATCAATCTCTTTAAAAGGGGTGCTAGGTTTATTTCTTTCTCTTTGGGACTCAAGTGATCTACAGTTTGATACAAGTTAGTATTAGAACAATCCAACCTCTCTAAGATCAATTAAACACGAGACGGGGTTAATAGAGTCAAACCTGAGGTTTAATGCGTGGGAAAAGTGGTAAACAACCCCACTTACGTCTCTTAGGTCTCTTAATGAGGTCATTCAAAGTGTGCGACAAGAAACGACATATTATAGGTTTGAGTCCTTTCTTAAAATGGTAAGGGTAAAGCGAAACTGAACGAGACTAGATTACATGAGAGAAGTATGACAAGGGTTAATAACATGGTTCATTTTGATAATTTAGGAAATGTAAGTTTCTACCAACAATACAAGCATTAAGAGAGAAATATAATAATTAGCATGGTATATGACTGTTTCAATCATCTAAACCATAAGAGCAACATAAAAACTCATAATCAAGATCACACCCAAAATAGAATGCCCGTTTTCCCCAATACACCAATGTGCTACAATTTCTTACACATCACAGAAAAATTCATAAATAATATTCGTGTTTATAAACATAGTGCCAATATACATGCATTTAATATTACATGTATTTCAAGGATAAGCCGTTATTACAAAAGCATATAGAATGCTACAATTTTCTTCATGTCCCACATACCTGCAACCACCGCATGGTTAGCACAATTGCTGGCATGGCATCTAATTACGATCTAGCATGATTTACGATTTCACAATTTTCCAATACAATGAAATAATACTTAACAGACTTTTAGGGAGAGTAAGAATTATAAATACTATTTCATTTCACTTTCAAAGCTAAAGATAGAACTAGAGACTTAGTCACCGCATTCGAATTCGTGTTCGAATTCGCCGAGTATAAAATTCGTAAGAAATTCGTTGCTAAAAAAATTAAGATAAAATTCGTGATTAAATTCGGCTAATAGAAATACAGTTATAATTTTACATTTCGTATAAGTAAACATGTCAAAAACAACTTTCCAATAACTAGCTGTCATATATTGATTGAAAAACATTTTAAACAACAATATTAAAAATGCTTTGAAAAAGTGATAGTTCAACTTCAGATTCTTGGATTTTCTTACAAGCTAAGGCTCATCAACTTGTTACATTAAAAAGCTCTAGATCATCAAGAGCACTTGGCTCAATTTCATCATCAGATTCATCACTAGCATCACCAACATCATTGTTGTCATCCTCAAGCTCATCACAGACAAAATCTGGTTCATCTTCATCAGAAGAGTCTTCTAGAAAATGTTGAAGCTTCTTCTTCTTCTTCTTCTTCGAAGCACATGCATCTTTTGCCACTTTTCTCATAGTCAGTCTCAAATTGCTACGCACATAAACAAGATCCCCCAACTTTCCTGACAACAATCTATTCCTTTTCTTTGATTGAACATGGTTAAAGCTGCTCCAATTTCTCTCACAAGCTGATGCACTTACTCCTTGACTCAAAATTCGAATTGCAAAATGTTGTAGTTCAGGTGTATCTGCTCCATAGAATCGCCACCATTCATCTCCATCTATGTCCTCTCTGTCATCTATAGCTGATTGGGTTCCAAATAACCCATCTCCTCGCCTGTATGCTCTAAGCTGCTCTCTTATTTTCTTTGCACATTCTCTATCAGGAACCAACTTTTCAATCGCTGCATAGACACCACTCATGACTTCGCGATCACTTTCTCTTTCTATATGAAACAAAGTTGGCTCCAAATAACATGCTGCTGCATGCAAATGTATATGCATCATCCTCCATCTTCCATCACAAACATCCCATATTTCAGTGTATTCCGCTTCCACATTATTGAAAGCCTTTTGGATGGCTTCTTTGCAACGGTCCATGCCCTCATAAACCATGCCAATACAAGGGATGTCAGCATCAACCATACGAAGCATGCGGACTATGGGTGCACACACTTTTAGAACCTTCATAGCATTTTCCCAAAAGGTAGTGCTTATAATGATTTGCTCCACATGTTTGCCTTTAGAACCTTTTGCAAGCACAGATTCTTCCCACTCTTTGCTACACATCACAGATCGAAGAGCTCCTTTCTCCTCAACAATTCTTTTCAAAGTGATATAGAAAGAGGCAAACCTTGTGTCACACGGCTTCAACAACTCCTTCGCTGCATGCTTTCTATATATGCTCAATGTGAGGCAATGATTTTTTATGAAATTGGCAATTGCTCTTCCTCTATGCACTGCCTCATGTACCCAAGGAAATTTTGCCAAGTCATGGAGTAGTAAATCAATGCAATGCGCAGCACAAGGGCTCCAATAAATATGTGGGTACTTTTCTTCTACCAACTTTCCAGCCCCCACACAATTGCTAGCACTATCGGTAACAACTTGGACCACATTTTCTACACCAACTTCGACAATGGCTTCATCTAGAATGTTGAAGATATACTTAGAAGTTTTTGTATGTTCCATGGTGTCAATCACTTTCATGAATACAACACCTTTGGGGCAAGAGACCAGCACATTGATTAATGGCCTTTGCCGCATATCAGACCAACCATCACTTAGGATGGTGCAACCTGTTGAGCTCCAAGAGCCTTTAATGTCTGCTAGTTTTTCAATGACCCTGTCTTTTGATCTCCTCAAAAGTGTTGTCCTTAAAGCTTCTGAACCTGGTGTTGTGTACCCTTTTCCAAATGAAACTGATTGTTGAACAGCATTTGTAAAATAAGGACTCCTGGCAACATTAAATGGAATGGCAGATTCATAAAAGAAATCAGCCCATGCATCATCAACCTGTTGTTTTTGTACAGGCTTCCAGAAACTGTTTAGTGTTGCTATCCCACTCTCTTTTTGTGGCATTACTGAGCTTGCGGACATGCCAGAGGAGGATGATGTGAGGGGTATCTTGGACCTAGAAAGCTCATTTTGGACTCGCTGTTTCTTTTGTGCCCTTTGCAGATTTACTGCCAATGAACTCCCGTACTCTTTCTCCAACACTTCTTTCATTACAGGGGTGACTTTCAGACATGCTTCGACGCCACCTCCTTTACCACCTAAAATGGCAAGAAGGTGGTCCATTACCCTTGTTAATGACCCTGTAAAACGGTGTTGACATAAGTTGCATGTGACGTGATTGGATTTTCCCTCGCGAGTCACATATTTCCATCCTTCTGCATTTGATTTTGGAGGTGCCATAGCAATGTATCCCTGCATTTTTTACAAATAAAAATAATTAAATTAAAAAATAAAAACAAAGTTAAACTATTTGATAATAAAATAAAAATGAATATTGTTTTGATATTAAAAAAACGCTATATTAATAAAAATTAACAATTAACAGGTAATTACACTATATTAAATTTATTACCATATATTAAAATTTAAAAAAAATATAATTTACTATCATGATATAAATTTATAAATAATTTAAAAAAACTAAACATTTCGTAAGAAGGAAATATACAAATTAAAAACTAAGTTTTATTTTTTAATATATTATAAATTCACTAACATATATTAAAATTTTAAAATAATAAAATAAACAAATGTAATTATTGTATAAATTTATAAATGTTGATTTAATAAAATATTTACCTAATAACCTAACTAAATACGTTCAAAACTTTACTAGTTTATTAACTTATTAATAAACTAAAACACAAAAAACTTAATAAAAGCTAAACCTAAAAAAAAACAATACAAATAAAAATTAAAATCCTCCTACCTGGAAATTCGCTGGAACGTGAGTCGAACTCGAGGGTCACAGGCAGGTCGCAGGCCGCTCGTGAAGGGTCGTTTTTAGCTGTAAGTGTCGTTTTTAGCTGTAAGGGTCGTTTTTCGTTGCTGCCGCCTCCGGAAAAGCTCAGTGATGGCCGTGTTTTGCTGCCGCCGCCGCCGGAAAAGCTCAGTGATGGCCGTTTTTTCCTACCGCCGCCGTCGGAAAAGCTCGGGAAAAATCGTGAATGGCCGTTTTTTGCTGCCGCCGCTCCTAGCTTTTGCGCTTTGCAATGTGCTTTAGACAAGCAGCGTCTCCTTCTCTATATAGTTTTTTAACGAAAACCTAAATGCCTTTTTCCAAATACAAACGAAGTCAAACAGATTTTTTAACTTTTTCTGCCCCATTAAATTCGGCGAATAAAATCGAATTTCATATGTTCGGAAGAGGTTCGGCGATTTTTAAGGGTTTGCCATTAAATGCGCCGAATGCGGTGACTAAGACTAGAGAGAGGAAAGAGAAAACACCATTTCCTTTCACATTCAATATCTTTTCAAACAAGCGTCAAGATGGCTTCCTTTAGTCATGTTTTTGTGTTTACAAGGTTACTCAATCGCTATTTTGCTTGGATAAGGTCATATGACAGTTTTCTCCAGTTAGTTACAAGTTTTCAAAGAAGTGTCAAATTTAGACAAGTAGCTCAATAATCCTAATTCAAAAATCATCTTCGCAACTCAAACACACAAGGGCAAAAAATCTTACCTACTCCCCTATATACAAGGAAACACTTAGAGCTGACATAACCCTAACTGACGAACTGGGTTATATTGGCCTCCGTCTTTTTGGAGCTACCAATCGTAAATGCACCTGAATGACCTCGTCGCCTAATGATCGGAGGCCTACTAAACCCACCTGGAAAATTAACTTGCAAGGTGATTTTCTCCAAATTGAGGATTGGTAGTGATTGACACAGAGAAATACTAGAGGTATGCGGAAGCCAAAAACCATTTCTACACCCAAGGCCAAAATTGGGGGTCAACCAAACTGCATTTTTTATTTTCAATAGTTTAAAACTACAAACTAGCCAGTTGATCTCCTAAACGCGTGATGAAACTAAGTCAAACAAGCATCCAGGGAACAAACCAAGGTTCCGTTGAACACTCCATGTGACAAGGAACTCGGTCCTAGCTTGATTTTCTCATTTTGGTGTTTACAAGGATGTTTTGCACCTCAATGAAAACAGGTTTTATTAATATCACACAAGGTCGCCCAGAAGTAGTTTTTTTTACAAAGTTTCACGTTTACCCGCCATGCGCATGGTTTCCGTATCCAAAACTAGTATCGTAGTGTTTCCAACCATCTCACGAGGTAATAGAGTGTAGTGTTTACATTCACAGTTATTGGTTTAGTTGCATAGAAAATGGATGTGCAATTTGCTATTGAATAACACATTTCGTTTAGTTCACCTAAACAAATTATTCTTCTTTAGTTGTTTACCACTCCATTAAAAATTAGGAAAACTAGAACGTTAAAATCATGCAAGGATAAAGTAAGATGACCATGTTTGTGCGGTACAAGGGTCTTCAAGCGGTCCACATTCACAATCTGCAAGACCATGATTTGTTAAGGCATTTTGTCAAGCAAATCTTGTTCCTTCAGTCCATTCCGCAATACCACCACAAGTCTAACTGGCACCTTTTAAAACAGTGAGATAAAAACACCAAGAAAACTCGATAAGGCGAGCATTCTCCTTCCTTACCGATCTACGAGGGAAATTCCAGAACTGTGCCAAGAGCATTCATCCCAACAACTATTAAGGGAAGCAATAAAGCTGTCCGCTTTGAAGCAAAACCAGCCAATTCCACAATCATGACATTCCATAACATTACGCTCCAATGAGGCATTTCATCAAACAACTCCCATGCATTGAGCATGCCTCCACATTTCGCAACCATCTCTGCCAGCGTACTTGCAACTGAAACTACTAGCAAGGCTCTGTTTCCACAGTCTTTTCAACAATTCCGTCGCATCCAGCACTCAATGTTGTCCATGAAACCACATATACTTTCAGGCATTTTATCAAACAGTTCACGTGCATTTGTGTATGCCTTCACATTTTGCATGCATGTCTATCTGCACAACTGACAACACATTTTAACAATTTTAGCTTTCCATGATGCTTTGATGGATATCCAGGCGTTGCTCTAATTTTCCCATATTGGCGCAGGCTGGTAAGATAACAACAAAGGTTGAGGGGGTGTGGTTTCAAACCTGCCAAAAGTATTCTGCTTGAAGGGTTTCCAAAGCAGTCTTACCAAAACCAATTTCTGCCTATCCTGCCATTATTGCAGTCCAAGGAACTGCATTTCTTCGGGCATTTTATCAAACAATTTACATCCCTTGCGCAGGAGCCATGTTAATCATCTTTGCATCGTTACAATTTGTCAGATAGACTATATGCCCTGCATATGCTCCCACATTTTGCTAATCTACCTACCAGTGCACTTGCAACTGTTACAACAGACAAAAATACTCTTTTTTTATTAAAAACTTGGCACACGCCCATACCTGTTTGGAAGTTTCTTCTTTGGCACAGGAAGGTAGGATGGGGGAAGCTGGCAAGGATTGAGGTTGGTAGTGGATGCATTGGCATAGTGTGAATTAATTAAAGCATTAGATATGTGCATTATATTTTTCTAAATGCATAAGTTTCCAATGCATTTTCATCGAACCCATTTCTACAGAAACTTCTACCAGTGCATTTGCAACTAAACAACTGGCAAAAACTACCTCCCAAAATATTTGGTGGAAGACCAAATCCGTTCCAAGATCTTATTTTGGTATAGACATTCAGATTGCTGGAGCCCACACCCAACATGGCATTAAACCTGCTCACACATATGCAGGAAGGTCTCCAACACGTTTTCTACGAACCCATCCAAGTTGTTTTTCATGGCTGCTTCAGCAAACCATTTTGTGCAACACGTGCCACCAAATAGCCCTCACACCATGAAAGCTCTCCTACCCTGCCAAGAAATTGCTAACCAACATCCTCTGATATGCATTCATCCGCACACAAATCAAAAATTCCAAAATCCTTCTCATGCACGAACTTCACATTAACCCAAAACTCCATTAATTCTTTCTTGGTAAGAGTTTGGCACAAGCCTCAATAGTTTGGTAGAATTTAGGGATATTAAAAATATTTTAAAAAAAAAAATCATTTTACTTTTGTTGTTTACAATCTAATATCAAAAGACTATATTATTTATTATTTTAAATTTGCTTTAACCAGAACCACAACAGCTCCCCATTAAGGCATTTACCTTATCACGTAATTATGTGGATTACCTTTATTATTATCTGCAATACAATTTGGATAGATCAACATTAACGTTATAACAAATATATAATAAAATATATAAATTAAGCAATTGTGATAATAAAATAATAAGGGCAACTTTGAAGTTGTCCTTTCGTGGACTAACCCTTTAGAATCCATGGAGTGCCTTCGATTTGTGAGACGATGTTGTTCTTCTAAACTCGAGTATCGAAAATGATCCCGAATAGGATGAATCACAAGAAGAACAACATCGTCTCACAAATCGAAGGCACTCCATGGATTCTAAAGGGTTAGTCCACGAAAGGACAACTTCAAAGTTGCCCTTATTATTTTATTATCACAATTGCTTAATTTATTCTATTGCTATTATTACTTTACGATCGCGAACGAAGACTTCGAACGACCGTCGAGCCATCCTCCAGGACAGAAACGATAACGAGAAGAAAGGAAGGCTCCTCCTCCATGGAGCATTTAAAATTCGGCAACATTTGATGAACCCTCCAAACACGGCCAAAACGACAACTTGACACGATCACTTTTCAAAAAAAAATCCACGCAAACCGTTAAGGCTGAAGCAAGGAAAATGTCTACGATCGAAGGGGGCACTACAGGTTTGAGCCCTCTTCGGAGTGGTGGCAACGTCGATAGTGCACAGGGGTGCCCACAACCCACCTAATGTTTGTTTTGCAGGACTCTCTCATCACCTAGGGTTTTGAAGGTTGAATCAGTTGCACAGTGAGCATCGCACAGTGTAGGAGGTTCAGATTCCAAACAAGAGCAGCACAAAAAGTTGCAGAGGATGAAAGTACAGGACCAAAGCGTACAAAAAGGGCCATATCGGGGGTACGCTTTGGGTCATACCGTACAACCTAGTCCAGACAGTTGCTTAGGTCACAATTTCAGTATCGAGGCTCTATCAAATCATTTCCAGTCATCAAACCAACCCAAATTAGCACACAATTCAGGATATCAGCTAAGTTCTCTTCTCCTACTCATTGCTAGTACTTTTGTTTCATTATCTATCACTGTTTAGCTTTGTATAATAATTATTCCTGATATTGTTGCAACTAGCTTTGGAAACTAGTTGATAAGGATAATCTACCATTGGTTATTACCCTCCTAGATATTAACCATTTAGGTTAAATCAGTTTCTAAGATTTATAAGTATTCATTTCGAGGAAGGGTATTTACACTTTTACTAACTTCTCGAGGCAATAATCCCTAGAGAGGATTACACTGACCAGTCACAGTTTATTCTTCATCTTCTAGTGTACAAGTCTACAGGCTAGTATAAATTAACTCCAAGACTCATACCTACTAGGAAGTTTCATTCAACTCCAAATTGGTTACACATCAAGAGGACTTCGCAAATCTAGGACAGCAAAGTTTAAACCCCGTGTTAACAACCATAATGGTTCTATTAATGCACCCCACATACCGAAGCTATATAATTAATAATATGCCAATCTTTTCAAGGTAATTATTACAACATGCTATCATAATAAGTGAGAATCTGATTACAGATTAGACAAGGGTTTGGTCAAAGAAGTAATCCCATCAATCTGGTCAATCAACAGAATAATAAGTTCTAAAAGAAGTAACGACAATACCTCTTTCTAAGGATAGAGTGGGATTCCGCTGGAATCTTAATGTTTGAGAACATCCAATCATATTGATCAAGTACATTGTATAGACATGATCGAGGTGAATATCTTCTAAACTGTTGTCTTAAGTAAGATTGGGAAGCTCCGAAAGCGGAAAAGCCCAATATGTAACATATATCCTGGAACTTAGATTAGACCTTACAACTTTTACCCATTATGAACTAACACATATCTATCCCATCTTAGTTTTTGTGAAAGGTTTGTATGTGATGATGACAAGTCCACAGGTTTATTAAGGAACCCGCTAGGACTCATAAGAATGTTAACCTAGTTTATGAGTCAAATAGCAATTAAGATAAGTAGGGTTCAATCACCCTTATCCTTCAGGAGGACAATGGTGCAGATTCAATTCTTCCGATCTGCAACTAATTAGGTACCCTAGAGCAAGGTAGGGCATCCATAGTATATTGCAATGAGATGTGATATTCCCTTCTCTCAAGTTAACATTTTAGGCACTTACAGATTTAAGACCCGAACTTGTGATGTGCTTGATTCTCTTATACTTCATAACTTAAAAAATGTTGAATCTTAGCTTTATTCCTAAAGTAGCATACATATACTAGGATAAAAATTAGATATGAAGTTGTTATCCATGAGTAAGATAGTATCAAATATAAAGGAATGCTATATGAGAGTGAAAACTGCAACCCTCATTCTCGAGTCTTCTACTTTCCGTTCTCATTTCAAATAAAAGACTCTAATAATTATGATATCAGTTCTTAGCAGAAAATTAAGTTGAGTGCATAAAGTAGGATGGGCTTTATTAGAGCAGTGAACACTTATCATTTACTTGCTTAAAATCCAAAATTAAATCAAGGCTTAGTGATTGAAGTTGAGATCCCTACATATGTTCTTAAGCAATGGTCCCTGTAAATCTTAAACTCTATCATTTGCTAATATAAGGTCCATTCGTACACACTTATAGCATGTAACATAAAGCATATGAATATATTTTGGTCAATAATGTACATAGACTCTTTAATGCATTCAATCCATCTACTTAATGATCATAATCATGATAGAGCAATTAATTCTGAAACAGAGTTCCAGTGGTTTGATGATATATAGGTTGTACACTCAATCACTTATATAAAAGCTCCGTATGGGAAGTTCATTCCCAATGCATAGATCTCACTCTATAGTTTGACTTAAAAATCATTAAAAGGTGAACACCTTTCAACTTTATAAGTTACAGCAAGAACCCATTAAGAACTGACTGTAATGTTGGGGTATAAATTATGTGTACATAGTAGACATCTAATGGTACAGCTAGAGTCTTATTCAGCCTTTAGTTCCCATGAGTCAATGAAAGGCATGCAAGTAAAATATATAGTATCAAGATCCTTCGGCCATGTCCAATAACAAGGCAATCTTGTTATTTTTATGATAGACAATATATTATCAAAGGATCAACATGTTTGAACCCTAGAAGGGTTGACGAAATATAATGAAGATATCTAATATACAAGACCAAGTAAAATTCGTATACATAATACATTAGGGTGCACTAACACATCATTTGCCCCAAATCCATACAAAGTTGGAGCTTAGAAGCCAAATATAAAAGTGTGGGGAAGGAAAAGCATGCTGAAAATCAATCATGATCAAGACCTTTTTACCAGATTTCAAAATAAGTCTCCATAACAGCTTTTCCATTTTCAAGTATAATTTTCAAGAGTACAATTTAGTTCCTCAATTTTACAGCTCAAATATAAATTCCAAAAATGAAAGGCATTTCGGAGATGATGCAGTTTCTAATGATTCTGCATAGCAATTGCTTCTTAATACAACCAAAATTGGACATGCTAGAGCAGATAAGATATAAGGATTAAACCACTATCTTTTCTTCTTCCATTCTTTTCAATAATGCATATTGCCAAACAATAAAGAATTTGCTATGCATTCAATTACCCAAGCCCTCTCATATTGCTTGCAAACCTGCATGATATCATGGGTCAGTCCAATAATGAATTGGCATGGATTTATTCCCTCAGCTATGCATCGACCCAATATGGCATTAAATAATAGCATTCCTTTTAATCTAGAAAATCTCTTCAGAAGTAGATTGTGCAAATGCCAAATGAAATCAATCACCAACGTTTTGTTTTTGCCCTGGTGATATATCCAACATGAAAGGTTCAGAGGTGGAGAATACATTGTACAATCATTATTATTTTTCATAACAGCAGGTCCATTTCAAATATCACACAACTGCAAACCATGATCTCACTCATACAAGATATCAACAAGATATAAGGCCATAATAAGCGAAGAAAAGCTCAAGGAAGAAACCCATGCCTAATGTGTGAAGGTCATGCCCTAGCTATCCCCCATCTAGTCCAGCTTGCTTTCCCTTGAGCTTTAAATTCCACTGCGAAAGTCCATTCGTACCCTAAATGGGTTATTAAATAGCAAGCAGTAATGGCGCCACCACCAATAGAGCAATGCATGTTCAGACCCATGCCCTCATAGCGATGTTGAATTTATCAACACCTTTAAAAGGATATGAAGTAACGGTCCAACTTAACAACACTGCCCGTAAACTAGGGCTTCACTAAAAGCTTAACAAACTGAACTGGAGTTTATTAGTGAAACTCCCACTGACTGGCATCCATTTCTCTAAATTAGAAATTTTGTAACAGACTGAAGGGTGGCCCCATGATTCTCTCCCCTATCGACCAGCTATCCATGGCTAGGGTTCCCATAATGCAAAATGATTGGTGGAAAAAGATTAATCTTTGTTTTATGCAGATTTCAAAATCAATAAAATCTCTTTTGAAAGTGTATTTCGGTTCCATGACCCTCAAGTTTTCATTGCGGTCAATATTTGAAAAAGATAATGTTTTCATAACTAAACCAAAGTCCTAGTGAATGATAAGTGAACTATTAACTGCCACTTATAAATATTTCAAACCCATCACATTCTAAAGATCCACAATGATCATATCTCAAATGTCGAGATGAGACTATAATGCCTTAGCCAAGTCAAAACACATAATGATGCCTTAGACCTTTCATGACCCACGAGGGTTCAACTAACATAACAATAATTTAAACATTAATATACTCGCAATTCATAAAGTAAATTAAACCAATGTCCAAGATAAAACAATAATGCCCATTCAATCAACTTCAAACCTCTAATGCAAAGCCAAACATTATACACTCCAACTATAATGCATAGATGAAGTAACAAATGACATGCCATTCAAAAAGGTCAACAAGCAATGATATGCTATGACATTCTAAGTCTTACAATTACAGTAAACATTCACGCCTAATATGTGGAATAACCACCATACCTTTATACCACGATAAAATGTCATATGGTCAAGCTCAATGCCTATGAACAAGTCTCAATCCATCAAAAAGTAATATTGTGCAAATACAAGTCCACCAAGGTCTATCATTTCAATCAAAGGCATAATGCTCTATAACCTTATGACAGTGCTTTCAAACATATGATTGAGGTAGAACACGAAAAAATCTTTGATATTTTATTTAATGCTATGTCGGTGCGTGTTAAGACTCCCAACGGTTAAATCCATCATCAACCTCAGAGCTTACACCATTAGTCAGTGTTTAATTAGATTAACAATCACATTTATCAGTTAATATGGCCTAATGACAGCCTCACAAATGTCAAATTCGGGGAACACAAAAATGGGATGTGACAGCAACCAAGCTCCACCTCCATTCAAAGCTGAAGCAGAGATAGAGATTCAGCCATATGAAGGAGAGGTAAATGCAAGAAGGATAGACCATTGGCTAGCTCAACGTACATTTTAGTTTACAGCAGATTGATGAGTGCCAATAGTTTTCGTTTGCAAGGTTAAAATTAACCAATCGTTCTTCAACTTGGTTAGAAAATTATGTTCATACCTTGGTTGTTAAAAAGCTTCCTCCAATCTCGAAGTGGGGTGATTTTAAAATGTTAATCAAATAGCAGTTTTATCCTATTTTTTACGAGGAAGAGAGGTCCATGTATTGGCAATATTTAAGGCAAAAGCAAGGCCAAAGTGTGCTGTAGTACACAACTCAGTTCCACAAGAAGGCAGTCCAAATGAGCAAGGATATAGCGGACTGTGACATCTGCGTGAAGTATGTGGGTGGTCTCCATAGCCATTTGAGTAGACCCATCCTCTTGGCCAAGCCAACTGATGTAGATGATGTTTGTTATCAAGCTCAGTACTTAGAGATGGACAAAAAGAAGGGTTCATCTACCTCTAAAAGCGCACCAAAACAGCAGTGTACTTCTAAGCAAAAGAGAAATGGCAAATGGAAAGGTGGGCATAACGTTACTACTACTTTTTCTAAAAAGGATATTAAAAGGCATTGTGGGCATTGTTATATTGATGGTCATGCAGACAAGATTTGTTGAAAGTTGCATCTGGAATTGCATTTGTACTAGAACAACAAGAAGAAGAAGGCTATGACTTCTCTTCAAGGTCAAGAAATTGGGTGTAGCTCTGATGTGGATGAGACATTATATTGTACCTCTATGAATAGGGAGGTATGTTTGGGTAGCAATAGTGCTCAAGAACAAGGTAAATTTTCTAAGGTTTTCCGTATTACAATTCAGATGAAGAAAACAAAAGTTGATGCTCTTTTTTATGCTTGCTCGCAAGCAATTTTGATAAGCAAAGAGTTAGCTGACTAATTGGGGATAAAAACTTACAATCATCCTAGACCATATGCTTTAGGTTGGATAGAGAAAAGCATAGATATCAAGGTAACAAAACAATGTAAAGTTAAGTTTGGTATTAATGCACATGTCATTCATGAATTCATAGTGGATGTCATGCCTCTTGATGTGTGGGGTGTAGTGTTTGGCAGCCCTTACATGTATATCCAAGATGCCATCTTCATAAGAAGAGCCAATCACAACCGTTTGGTGAAGAATGGCAAGAGCTACATCATTTTAGCCTATGCAGGCGATTCAAATATCTCCTTGGCAAGTGCCTCTCGAGTTAAAGGCTTATTAATGCTGGTTGGAAGTTTGCATTGCTTCTTTTACGAGATATAAGTAGCATGTTTACTAACAAAGCGCAAAAGAGAATGGGAGAATTGGTGCAGCAGTTTAAGGATTTTTTCTAAGAGCCCGCGAAGATGCTGCCGGTGAGGCCTATTGAGCATGAAAGAAAGATGCTACGAGGTTGTCCACTTCTAACTCTCGATTTATATAGGCAGTCCTTGAAGGATTCCAATAAAATAAAACAACAATTACAGTCTTTAATTAAACAAGGTGTAATCAATCCTAGTACTCCATGTGGTTCTCCTATTGTTTTAGTACCAAAGAAAGATGGTTCATGGAGAATGTGCGTTGATTATAGGGCACTAGATTAGATAATCATTAAGAATAAGCACCCTCCACAGATTGATGATCTTTTGGATCAGCTCCAACATGATAAATACTTTACTGAGTTAGATTTGAAATCCGGGTATCACCAAGTAAGGATTAATGAAAAGGATATATGGAATACAGCATTCAAGATAAGGCAAGGGTTATATGAAGGGATGGTTCTACATTTTAGGTTGTGCAATGCCTCGGTTACTTTCATGTGGTTAATAAGGAGTAATTAGACCATTTATTGATTCTTTTGTTATTGTTTACTTAGATGATAGTCCTGTTTTCAGAAGAACTTTTGATGAGCATCGACATAAAATTAAAACAAACTTTGGCAAGTTTTAGAAGAGAACAAGTTAGTGATGAATGAGAAGAAGTGTGAGCTTGCTCAATAATTACTTGTTTATTTGGGGCATTTGACTAGAGCTGGAAATTTGAGGATTGATCCAGCAAAGATAAAGGCCATCATGAATTAGCCCAAGCCTTCTAATGTGACCAAAACAAGAATTTTTGTAGGTGCAATTCAGTATTTGAGGAATTTCATCAAGTCTTTCTCTTCAATAGCAGCACCTTTGCATGCCATTACAACGGGTGGTAAGTCTTTTACTCAGGGAAATAAGCACAAGATGCATTCGTTGAGTTTAAACATAAAATTAGCAATGCTCCTATTTTAGTTGTACCTAACTTGCAGCAGCCTTTTGAGATAGAAACAGATGCTAATAATTATGCTACGGGGGTTGTCCTATTACAAGGAGGTAGGACCGCATGTTATGTAATGTCCCCTTCTTGGGACATTGTTGAAATTGAAGACCCGAAGACCCTCAACCCATTCTCTCTTCTCATGGGTTTGAGGATTGAGCTTGAAGATGGTTCTAAGATGTTTGTTGTCTATTTTGTAACCCCTTGGCATGCCTTGCGCTACAAGGAGGGCTCTCTAAGTTAGTTTAAATGTGCACATAAGATAGTTGTTTTTATTATATAAGTAAAAATAATAAAGTGCACATAGTCTTAGTTTATTAAATATTTTATTATAATATTTTATGTTTTCCCTTCGAAAGGGAAAGGTCAGTCTTTTTGAATGTTGCACCCCTTAATTCTGATAAAAGGTCACATTAAACATATAATCGGCATGTGATTGATCATTTAAAATTTTTTAAATGCTATGGAGAAAATAGATATATGCATTTAAAAGTTGTATGATTTTAAAATCTATACATTGTTGATAGTTTTTATTTACAAATTTATTGCGGCTGGTTTGAAGATTAACATTTAAGCCTTCTTAAATTAGTGTAAAAGTACGAAATTGTGCAACATTAAATTATTCTAAACTTAGCAACGTTTTTAATTTTTTAAATTTTAAAGACATTTATTTGTGGGTGAATATATGTATATTTATCGCTCATTTATAAATTTATAATGCATTTTGAAGGGTTTAGGCTATTTAAAAACTATATATGTACAAAATTAATTGAATTATTGTAGTCATATATTTAAATTGTAAAAAGTTAAACTTGTTTTGTCCATGTATTTAACTGTCGTTTGAGCTAAATTTGTAATATTATCTGTGTTAGTGTTATTATGAATGCAAGATTCAGTAATTCGGGGTGCTTGGACCCCAGAGAATCACTAATCATAAGGCTGATTTATGGAACATGTGAGCCTAGCGACCTGGTAACAGACCTCAAGTGCCGCTTTGATGTGGTCATGCTTGTTGATCAGGGAGTTTGAATCTATAGGGCAGTGGAAAGCACTTGGGAATTCAAGCCGGTTACGGGGACTTTATTTCGTGGTTACAGCATGTGGATCAGTGACTCCAGAGATTAGAGCTGCTCTAGAGAAAGTTTCAATCCTCTTCTGATTGTCAGGATTTAATTTTATGCAATTGCTGCCCAAAAGAAACAGAGAGTCCAAGAGAACATGTCTAAGTCTCACGACATCTGTTGTCCTCTTCTTCTAACCCAGTACCTTGGCTAATTCCAACACCATCAATAGGTGGATCAATGGGGACGCTGCAACATTGAAAAATTTGTGGAAGACCATTAGAAAGGATCAACATCCTGGATGATGCGATTCGCCGATTTAAGTTGTATTCAAGTTTTTAATCTCCATTCAATGTAGCTAGGACATCCACATTTTACGATTTACGCAGTTCAGAAAGCTGTTCAGAGTTTGAATTATTGTACATACCTCCTAATCAGAGGCTTGTGTGAACAACTCTTGTTCAAGAGGTCAAGAAATGAGAAACTTTATCTGATGGGTCAAAGAAACCATTGTTCTACACGGATCCTCAACCACTCACAATATTTGAAAGGTACAAATAAATTCAGTAAGCTACACACTATAAATGGATGGGGATTTTGCAATATTTTCATTCGGTTATCAAATATAAGAAAGGTGTAACCATAACAAGTTCAGATTGATATGTTGTTGAGGCTATTCGCTTACAGCAAGCAACATTGGCATTATAATGAACTTGGACCTATTTGTCCATGTGAGTCTTATGTGAGGAATATGAGCAGTGATCCAAATTGTGAGGGAGCTGGAATCTGAGATTGCTCAGAGTAAATACCTATTTTGAGCATAAAGAAAACTGAGCCCAAGTGTAGGATTATTATCTTACAAAATCAGGGTAAGCTTTGTTGTGCGTACAAAGAGTATGGCTAAATGAGGAAGCCACATAAGTCAAAAGGTTGCAGGTCATTTTGGAGTTAGCAAATACTCTGGCACATTTAGCAGAGGTATATTTATTGGCTCAAATATGTAATCTTGAGGTTGCTGAAGCATTCATATGAGGATGAAACTGTTATGTAGGCAATGCACTAGAAACAGGAAGTTGGTTTGCATATGTCATTACCATCACTTTCTAGGCCATGGAGAAAGCATTTCGATGGATTTTGTAGGAGGGTTGTCTATGTCAGTAGGAAAAGGCATGACTAATTAAAGGTTTAAGTGGTTGTAGAACAGTTTAGTGCAATATATGTGTTTCGGTCCATACATAGAAATTTCTTGTAAAAGACCCTGCAAATGAAGTGACAGCAACTAAGTTGTTTTTACCAAATGTTGATGTGTTCACATTTGGTGGCTGACCCAGTTCTATGGTATGCTTCTAGATAGGGATTTCATGGATTTGTTGCAAGGAAGTTTTGGTCTACATTGTGGGAGAAGATGCAACTAAATTGAAATGGTCTACCATTTTTATTCCACAAACTGATGGGCAAACAGAGGTGGTGAATATAACATCAGTACAGCTCTTGAGAGGGTATAATAGGAAGCATCCTATGACTTGAGATGAAAACTTGGTGTATATTCAGTATTCCTATAACAGGGGTGTATATTCCGCATTCCTATTGAGACAGTTCGATACCAAATCTAACAACTAGCAGATGTCCTAATTAGAAAGCAGTGTTGGTCATACTAAGGCGGAGAAGGGCATGTTGATGTCGCTATGTCAGACAGCCAAATAAACGACATGGGGACAAGCTGACATGCTTGGGATCCACAGATGGTGGAAGGTCATTATGGAGCACAAACACCTGAATTGCAACGCTTTGTCTCAAGTTCGAATATTGAGGTTGAAGGAGTCACAAGTTCATCAGCTTGTGAGAGGAACTGGAGCTGCTTTGACCAGCATCCATTCTAAAAAGAGGAACAAGTTCCTTGTTTGGAGACAATTGGTTATGATCTTGTTTATATTCGTAGTCAGATTTACAATTGTCTATGAAACATGCAACAGAATATGAAGCTTCAGCCTCTTAGGTATGCAACTATTTGAAATTCTAGATAACACAGATGGATGCAGATGAGCCTGACTTTTGGATTAGATCTACATTGAGTGTTGCATCTAGTGAATGATGATACAATGCATCAATGTTGAGACCTTACGTGCTCTTTTATGACTTTCATGTTAGACAATGTTTTAAGTTTGAAGGTCTATTGTTACTCTTCAATTGTAAGACTTTTGACGATCTTCATATGTTAGCTGATAGTTGAACTTTGATAAGCATGGTTGTATTGCCGAAGATGTAACAGAGACATCTTTTTATATAGATTTCAAGTTTATATGGCTAATGTTGGGTTAAGCTATTTCAGAAACCTATTGAAGCCATTTATATCTTATTTTAAAAAAAACATGGGGAATTATAACAGCTCGTCATTTACAGAGTTCACTGAATTTTTTTATTGACCATTTTAGCCTCATTGCTGGGAGGTGTAATCTCGAATTTCAGATCCAAATCGCCGAACACTGATACACGAACACGAACCTGGTGACTTAGGGACCTACAACCATCATATATGTGAAGGCAATGATGCTAATTTTGAAATATAACATCGAACCCTATCTGGATGATGAGCTTGTGACGTTGTCCAATCAATATCAATGTGATGTAATTGATGTTGTGCAAGACACTGTTTGGAAGACACTGTGGCATCTACAAATCATCACCAACAAAGGAGTGGCTTAGTGGCCCTAGAGATCAGACTGATGCAACATACAACATCCTGGAATCGCTTACAATCAAGAGTATAGTCAGTCAAAACAAACTAGATAGCCGGATAACCACTAGCCCTAGGCAAGGCGATGGGTATGGTACATACCGTACCCAGTATGCAATACTGTGGGCACGGTAACTTTTGCCGAGGATGAGCACTTCCAGGTTAGACAATCCAGATGAAGTACCTATCGTTACGTTCAATTGAAGTACTTCACTTTTGATAGTCACCCAGGTACTGTTGGACGTACCCTGGCCGTACCCACTGTAAAAAGGAAAGCACATTTTTTTATTAATTTTTTTGAGGTGCCAATAGCATTGGCTCATTGTGGTAAAACAAGGGCAGCTACCTAGCAAAGTACCTAAATGTTATGCTGAAACTGCAACCCAATGTAGCCGATACGTACCTTGCAGGGCAAAGCCTTCGGGTCATGGTACGCGCTTGGGTACGGCCAGAGTTTCTCTTCCACTCAGTACCCTGTTCTCAGGAACAGGGGAGCTTCCCCAGTGAGTACCTCCTTGTGGTACTGGTGGAACGTACAACTGGTTTTACACCAGGAGATATTCACCTGGAGACTCTAACCCTTTTTGGGTGGGTCGGTAATCGCTAGTTGTAATCAGTAGATGGTCTTTATTAGTCGGTCTACTTTCGCGTGGAGGAGTAACATAGAACTGAGGCCCACTGTTTGGGTGCATTATCAGACTTGTATAAGGTCTGGAGTAGAGGGGTGATTCCGTAAGACTGCGCTTGCCCATGACCAGCTTGAGCAAGGAACTCTTCACAGAAGTACAGGAAAACTATGGCTGAAACTGCAACAGTTGAGATGAGTTTGGGTAAATGTAGGATCAAAAAATGCACAGTGACAACATCTCTACTTGCAAGTAAGACTAATGTAGGAATAATAAGAGAAACCCTACAGGAATCTGAATTGCCAGATTTGGAGGGAGCTGAGTAATAGCCAGAATTCCAGTCCAGTTATGTGATTTGTTATTATTTATGATTATAATTGACTATTAGTATGGTGATTTATCTTGCTTTTTTTGTGTATATACTGTAAATATGGAGTTTGAACAATGTACTTGTTCTAAGTTCAGATCAATGAATATCATGAAAAAATGCATTGAATTATTAGTATGTTATTTGGCTATTTCACTTAATTAATAATGTGTTTACTCTATTCATGTATAAGGCTGAATTTTTGCTTATTTGGCTATATTTTAAATATTTTATATGTATATTGTACTGCCGTACCCAAGTGCCGTACCCGGGCCCCAAAAAAATTGCCATATCAGCATACTGGATCCCCGTACCCATACCCGCACCGTACCCCCGTACCAGCTACCTAGAAAGAAAACATGGAGAAGAAATTTCATCACTTATAGAGTTCCTGAATCTTTTAGGGGCCAAAAACCTCAAATTAGGGAGGCATGATCTGAAATTTTGGATCCAAATTTCGTCACTTATAGAGCTCCCGAAGCTTTTAGGGACCAAAAGCCTCAAATTGGGGAGGCATGATCCAAATTTTGGATCTTAAAACACTCTCTATGTCGGTTAGATGTTTTCACTATTCTCAATTATGTAATTCATGCTTGTAAGACAATTCATGAAAAGTTATCAAAACAGAGGAGTTGCAGTGGCAAAACCGAAGCTGAAATGATCCAGACATCCTAGGGAAGATGAAGCCAGCAGCTTCTTGGTTCTAAAAACCAAGAGTTTTGTCAGTATAAACAGACAGCAGTTGTAAAACCGTTAGTCCTATGCAAAGCGGCGGTTTCACCATGGGCAAAATTGTGGGCAAAGAAATGGTTGCAACCGTTCCTTTCCCATTTGACTACTTGTTTCAGTTCCTCAGCGGGTCTCTTGTGGCATGAGCATAAATATGAGCATTTGTTAAAGGCAAAGGCATTTAATGAGAGTTGGATTCAATTGTGCAATTGTATGTTTTAGATCCATGTTCTGATTTCTCATTATTCTCCTGGCTAAGAGTGATTGCTCCAGTATGACGAATTGTTGGAATTGTTTGTGAAGTGGTTAAAAAGTAGTAGTGCAAGCTTTGGACAAAACTGTATTGAATTCTCTGTCCATAAAGGCCAAGAGTGGCAGTAAAATTTACATTGAGAATTGCATAGTGAATTGGGGAGTGCAGATTACCTCTTCCACTAGTGTTTCTCTCATACTCGGTTTCTCCAGGTCAAATTTACTATCTTGTGTGCTTTTTGATGCTCTCAGCTTCATTTCCAGTATTTTGTATTTTCAATTCCAACAACTCTAATCTCTATTTTAGCAAGCAAAATAGCTTATAACAGTAATTCAACAAACTGTTTATGAGACAGGAATATAAGGAATTCGTATTGGTAATTTTTGAGTGGAATCTCCCCCTAGTTTACGGATCAGCAACTCCAAAGAATATGATTCAGTGTATGATATTTAATGAGCTATACAATTTCTAAACAAAAATTTTCAAGTGTTTTGGAGGTCTCATGCAATCCCTCAGAATTCTACAAATAAGGAACAATTCAAAAGGATAGATGCAATAGAAGGTACCCTTGAAAAAATAAAAAAGTAAAAAAATAATGACTGGCCACCTTATACTTGCACTTCCAGATTTCTTAGAGCCATTTTAGAGGAATGTGATGCATGAATAAATGGCATAGGGGCAGTTATCATGCAAAATGTCTCTATTGATGGAAAATTCTACATCTAAACTGTATGTTCACGTGATAAATTGGCTGCTCCAGTGTCATCCCAGCTTGTTCTAGTTGAGTTCTGTGTGGCAGCAGTTTTTCTAGATCTATTAAGACAAATCCTTGCATAATTGAGAATAATTTGGTGAAGAGCTCCATCTGATAAATTATATATGATCCGGATTGAGTTGCGACCCGGTGGACAACACACTAACGATGGTGTTTAATGTGTTATAGCAATCAATTCACAATGAAAGAGTTGTACAAACACACTAACTTTATTGCAGTTTAAAATGTATATAAATTGGAAAACTCCATAAGAGAGATGTATGTCTAGAGATCTCTTTAGTCAAAACAAGTTATTTTATAGCTATACAATGGAGAATATGAAAATTTGTTAAAAATAGAATATGAAGGGTTCCGGATGGAAACCGAAAGGTCATGCTACATGGGGACCATTCGCATCCATCTTAGGGTGGATTTGAAAAGACATAAGTGGAAAAATCCGAAATCTATCCTATTATTAATATTATTATATTTAGTGCTCCTTGTTGGAGTCATATCTCCTAGCCCATTGACCAGATTTGTCAACTGGAAGACTCGTTGGAGAGATGAAAGAGTGAACTCGTAAAAGCCACCACAATAATAGCACTTTATATATCAGTATACAGTGTGAAGCCAAGAAATGCTCCAAAGACCCTCAAAAAAGCAAAATACTAAAAGCTACCAAAAACTACTAAAAATAGATTTGCATGACTTTCCAAAAAATAGTTTTTCATAAATCTAGATCATTTGTTCCTCCTTAAGAAGCAATGGACCCCATTGCTCCTAAATTTTGGATCAAGTGTGGAAATGACTTCTCAATCTAGCCCTTGGTGAACCACTTCCCTTGGTGTGTCATCTGGGCTACCTTCACTACTTGATAAAGTGTGATATGCTAATGCTCTATGTCCTTGACCACCATGTCAATGATTTTATCAAAGTTCACTAGTGTCCCACAATCTGAGTTCAGCTTTGTACTCTATAGCTATTCACTAATATTTGATGTATCCAAGAGTGGCGGAAAGTATGGGCGGAACAACTCAACAATGAAAAATGGATGCAACTCAAGGTAGGGTGGAAGATTAAACTCAAATGCATTCTCACCAACTTGTTTGGTGATGGTGTATGGCCCATATCGCAGAGGTCCTGTATGGACTATTGAGTTGCTTTTTTTCCGATGTGGCCAAACCTTGTCCCCCACTTGGAATTGATGAGGAACTCGATCGACATCATGACATTGCTCATACTTATGGTTAGTTCATTCCAGAATATCATGAACTTGTTGGATGTGTCGAATTTGTTCCATAAATTTGGTTTCCTTATCCACTTCTTTTTGCATATGAGCAGATTCCTCTTCCAACATAATGGACAATGCTACATCAATGGGAGCCAATGAATTGAATCCGAGACAAACCTAAAATGGGCTATGTCCCGTGGAGCTATAAAGAGCTCGGTTGTAGCTATGTTGGACATACATAAGACTTTCATCCCATGTGTGTGGATGTTTGGAGTGATACATCTGAATGAGATGCACAATCATGTGGTTGACTACCTTTGTTTGCCCATCGATTTGGGGGTTGGAATGCAATGGACTTGTTCGGTTTCGTGTCCATCATGGACCATAGTGCAGACCAGAAGATCCCCACAAATTTGAATCTTTATCTCACATGATGCTTCTTGGAAGACCAAAATGAACTCAAACATGCTCAAAGCACAATTTTGCAGTATCCTCCACTGAGATTGTCTTCTTGTAAGGCGCCAAGATTGCCATTTTTTAGAACCTATCAACCACCACAAAAACACAATCATGGCCATGCCTAGTGGAAGGGAGACCTAACATGAAATCCATTGGGACAAATTCCCATGGTGTTCTTGGAATTGGAAGAGGGGTGTTAAGGCCCTGCTTTTGATTGGTTGGTTTGGCAATTTCACAGAATATGCAAGATTTGATGCATCTAGTGACATCATGACAAAGCTTTGGCCAATAGAAATACTTCTGCAATATTGCCATTGTTCTCTCTACTCCAAAGTGACTTGCAACCCGACTGTAGTGAGCCTCCCAAATCAATTCTCGATGCTCCCCTGTAGGAACACAGAGGTATCCCATGTGGCATAGAACTCCTTCCTATAAATGATAGTCTGGTACATTTTTTCCAACCCTCAATCCCTGATATATGTTAGAAATTTTAGGGTCGTGTTCATACATTTGAGGCCACTTTAATGTTTCATGCCCACTTGAGTCAAGGATTGTTGTCACGGAGGTAATCGGGAGCCAACTGTAATGT
Organism: Taxus chinensis; assembly: GCA_019776745.2. Classification (NCBI taxonomy): domain Eukaryota; kingdom Viridiplantae; phylum Streptophyta; class Pinopsida; order Cupressales; family Taxaceae; genus Taxus; species Taxus chinensis. Next base: position 347,185,021 of record CM034146.1, on the reverse strand, counting down.
ACCCTTCTCGGGACATTTACCGCATTGAAGATTTGAAGGCCCAAACTCAACCCAATGGGTTCAAGGATGAAGCTCGAAATATGTCCTAAGATGTCTGTTATTTATTTTGTAACCCCTTAGAGGGCTCTTTAGTTTAGTGAATGTGCACATAGGATAGTTGTTTTTATTATTTAATTAAAAATAATAAAGTGCACATAGTCTCCATTATTAAATATTTTTATAATGAGAGTTTATGTTTTCTCTCCAAAAGGAAAAGGTCGATCATTGGATGTTGCACCCCTTACTCTATAAAAGGAGGTCGCATTTCCTTTAGTGGGTTATGTTGGATTGATCATTTGATTTTACTCCATGCTTGGAGTGATGGGATGTATGCCCTAGCTCTTACATTGTGCTCTCTCATTGTAAGCTTCGTTTGGATCCATTGTTGAAAATATTGAAGACTCCATTGTTCTTTTCATTGTGCTCTCTTGTGTTGAGTGTGTTTTTGCATGGTTTATTCATCCTACGATTGGCGGCTTGGCTTATATGTTGGTGCATTAATTTATTGGGTTAAATCTGCATGTTATAGCTCATTTCTAAGTGATATTGGAAGGGTTTGAGGTGTTTTTATTACTGTTGTTCACTGCTGCATCTATTCCAGCTATGGCGACTTGCATGGGGTCATATTTTGACATGTTTTGAGGGTGAATAAGTTAAATCTGCAATTTGATTTGTATTAGTTGTTATTTCAGTGCAAGGGCTGATATTTTGGGCGTGTTGGAAGGTTAGAAAGAGCTAGAATTAATTTAAATAATTAATTCTAACCCTAGCGACTTGAAATCAGATTTTTGGGGGAGATTTGAAGTGGTTTAGTTGCTCAGAAAATTCAGATCTATAGTGCATTAAAAAGCTCTTAATTTCTAGTTTATTATGCAGTTTATTTCGTGCACAAATATGGAGTATTGAATGAGTTATGAATTGTAGAATATTTCAGCTGTCTGCAAGTTATCTGATTGTTATTAATTAATATTTATTTCAGAACTGCAATTTGGGGTCAGTTTAATATTGGATTTGTTATAGAATTAGGAGGAATAAGGAGAAAGTAATTTCATAATTTTTGGAGTTGATTTGATGCCCTAAATGTGTTGGGCGACCTAATTTTTAGAGCAAAATTAGGGTTTCGTGTTGGCTACATGAAATCTAATTTTAGAATATTATTCTTCATATTTTTGTGACCCAAAATCCAAAGTTTGAAGGTTTTTGCTTGGATGGTCAAGCGGGAAATAATTTTGGAAGATTGCAGCAGTTGGGGTGTGATTAATTATTTTCCAGTTGTTTTGAAAATTTGGTTTTGAATGTGTTGAATTCCAATTGTTTTCTTCCAATGTATCCCACCATTTCGGCTAGTTCCAACCCCATTAGGATTCGAAATAGCTAACATTGGGATATTTTAGGTTGATACAAAAGGGTTTATCCATACTTTGCCTGATCTTTGACAATTATTTCTCCATTTTCTAACTTGTCCTCAGAGGGGACATTACAGTGGTATTAGAGCAACTTTCCTCTACTCTTGTGGGTGTTGTTTGCAGAGTTTTTTGGATCATGGGGATTGCAAGTGATGGACATATGAAGGCCAAACTCTATAGGCTTGGGAGATGGCTCGAATTTACTCCTCATGAGAAGAGTGTGTTGCTCAATACTCTTGAAGAAGCAGTAAGTTTTATCTTTGATAGAGCAATCGGATTATTGCTCTATGTCTGTACCAATGGACCCTTTGGTGGCCCATTTGACTAGATTTTGAGGCATGATCTTTTGAGGCATGATGAGGTGGATGTGAGGCTCTTGGTCATCGCTTGCACTAGCGAGGTCACAAGGATAGCAGCCCCAAGCTTGCCATATGATGGCACTACCATGGAGGAGATCTATGAGCTCATGATAAGAAGCTTTCAAAAACTTTGGGACACCACAAACCCTCACTTTCATAAGAGGGTTAAGATATTGGAAAACATGGCTAAGATAAGATCTTGCATTCCAATGTTAGATCTTGATTGTGATGATCTCATTTTCCACATGTTTGAAGTTTTATTTGATGTCCTACACGAGGATCATTCACAATATATAATGGTGGAAATGCAAACTATAATGTCCCTAATGTTGAATGAATATGAGGATCCTCCACAACCATTGTTATCCATACTTGTGGAAGGTTTGGGACAAGAAAACCAATGTATTGCTCACACCTTAACCAAAAGAGTTGTGGATCTATGTTCATGCAAAGTGAAGACATGTATCCAAGGTATGATCTCTTTTGTTTTTGTTGATGAATTGTTGACATCTAATGATTGCATGGAGTTGAGTGATTGCAAGGAGAAGTCAGTTTTTTTTAAGAGCATGAACAGGACATTGGTAAAAAGCACATGCATGATGAAAGGGAAATTATGGCAAGGGGGCATATAAAGGAAAACTCAGATTTGCAGGAAATTGTGCAACCCCACCGTGAGTCATTTGAAGGACAAAAAGAAAGTATGAATCCAATAAAGGCTCCAAGTCATTACCCACCAAGCATTAACACTTGTAAGGAAGAAAAAGGGCTTTTGGGTGAAGCAAATGACAAAGAAAAGAGTGTTGCACCAAACTCAGAAATTTTGAGATTTGGAGAAGTTGGGAGCAGCCCAAAGTATGATGTTTCACATTTAATTTCTTTCTTTCCGATGTTGGTGCTTAATAGAAAGATGTGTATGGTTATGGGCATACTCTTGTTGGTATAGAAAGGGTGCATATGATTCATGATGGTCAACATGAGGTTTATTGGTCATACTCTTGTTGGTATTTTTGCTATTAACACTTGGGTGCATGAGAATCATGATGGCAATCTTCAGAAGAAAGAGTGATTAACACTCTTCCCAATGAAGGAAACCATAACAATAAGTTGGCTGGTCCATATGATAAATCCATCATTAGAAGGCATGAAGGTATGGCCCCATATGTTTTGCTCCCCTCTCATAAAGGAAATTCATTGGTACATTCCTTGGTTTCCTATGATGGTGTTCATGAATGCAAGCATTATATTTCAGTTTTCTCCTTCCCTTGTAAGCATAAAAGTAGAGGAACTTTGGGATGTCATCATGCTCATATTGCTTCATGGAATAAGGAGGTAAAAGGAATTGGGTTTGAGGAGCATCACAAGTTTTATTTGAATGTAATGATATCATCTCCTTATCTTTTTCAATTGTTGCTAACTCTCATCTCTTTGGAAGCCTTGAAGGAAGTTTGGAAAGGGAGAACAATACATTATGGGACTACTATCACATGTTTCAGATCTTCCCACAATGTGCTTGCTGTTATAAGCAAGAAGGCAGCCCCAAAAGGTGTTTATTTTCAGTTTGGCATGCATACATATGATCCTAGAGGTGGGCTTCTCACAAAGATAGAAGGTATTCTTGTCTTTCCTTCATATATGGGTCCTACAAGAAGGAGGTATCTTGCTGCCCTAAGCAAGAAAATCCAGTTTTTTTGTTGGATCATGATGGAATGTATGTTAGCACATGTTCTGAAGATAATAATGATGATGAGTATGCAATATAACACCGTTGTAATATTCATTTCCAGACTGCTAGTTTCATTGCTAGCTACCCCACAAACAAGGATAGATATGTGGAAGAAAGGTCCTCGAGTTGCTAACACATTTGAGGTTGGTTTTGAGGTGTTGAGGCTTGGGAGCATTACACCCAATGATGAAGAGTGGCTGGTCACACTTGTTTGCAGCTGTGCATGGTCATATAGAAACACCAAGGAAGGGGAGAACAACCCCATCTGCAGGAGGCCTATTGGAGGGCTAATGGAGGCCCTTATTTTTTCTAACTTGTTTGCTTCATGTGTAGATTTAAAAAAGAAATTGCAGCGGACGACACTCCTAACTTTCAAGAAAAAGAAGCATCACAAGTTATTGTAAATGCGTCACCACTTGAGTGGCATGGGATCCCGGCTTTGGGAGTGCTACATCTTTGCACTTGGATAAATGATCTTGCTATTTCTTGAGGGCAAGCAATCTCGGGAAGGGAGGACTATAATGTCCACTTCTTGGGACATTTTCCACATTGAAGATTTGAAGACCTTCAACCCAATGGGTTCAAGGATTGAGCTGAAATTTGTCCTAAGATGTTTGTTATCTATTTTGCAACCCCTTTGAGGGTTTTTTGGTTAGTGAAAGTGCACATAGGATAGTAATTTCTTAATATTAAATTAAGAAATTAAATAAAGTGCACATGATAGTAGTTTATTAAATACTTTTATTTTAATTATGTTTTAAGGAGAAAATATTAAATGATTGATCATTGGAGATTGCACCTCTTATTTCTATAAAAGAGGGGTCGCATTTCTTTGGGAGGGGATGTGGATGAATTGATTAAAATTGCTCCCTACGTGGTGAAGGGATGTATGCCCAAAACTAAAGTTCTTTCTCTCTCTTTCATTTGTTGAATCTATTTGCATCGAAGCTGGTTTGAAGGTCAAATTAAAGGAGTTGTTTGTGTTCCATGATCGCTTTGCCCTAGCGAATTCTTTTCTGTAGCAAATCAATTTGGTATTGGAGCCATCTATTTGGAATATTGTTTGCATGGAATGATCCAGTGCTAGCGAATTGTACTGTAGCATTAGTGACTTGTTTTGGTAAAGTCTTGATGGTTGTAGCTACTAGTTTTATGTAGTATTTGATTAAATAACCCACTCGAGCCCTAGCCAATTTATGTTACTTATTGCAACGACTGATTTGGAAGGTAAATCTGTGTGTGGAGTCATATATTTGCAACGATTTCACCCTGGATAAATATTCACTTTGTTGGCTGATATATTCCTTGTCTACGAGCTGTAGTTTGCATGATTTTAGGATGTTTTGAGATCTCTTTTGCAGCGACCTGTTTGGACACCATTTTACATACTCCCTAGGCAGCGAATTACATGTTTAATTGAATGTTAGCAGCAAGCTATATTTGGGAATACAAAATCTGAGTTTTGTGTGCATCTATTGCTACTCTTTGGCAACCATAAAGTTCTGCACCAACTACAACTTGTCTGATAATTTTGTCATCAATATCCAGGCCCAACGATTTGGTTTTATGTGAGGTTTGGTGGCATATTTATTGCAGCGATCTGGGTTGCTCGACTATTGAAGAGGGTAAGAGAGTATTGAGCCTTATTTGCAACATTAATCCTCCCTAATCATAGTTGCTTCTTAGATCTACAATTGAAGGAGTCTCAGGGGTATTTTATTAATAGTTTAAAAGATCTAAGTGCAGCGACTGGGTCTGAAATTTATGGGGCTGTTTTGATAAGGTGTCAATGCTCAGAAATATTCATTTAATAGTGCATTTTTTAAGCTCTAACATTCCATATTTCTACGCACTTTATTTCATTACAAAAGGTGATGTTGTGGGCAAGTTATGATTTTTACAAGTTTCAGCTGACTGAGTATTATTTTATTTAAATCTGCTGCAATAATTTATTGATCCCAAGAAGGGGGCATTACACCAACTCAAACAATCAACAACTTAGTTGGTACTTGCCTTCTTGTGCAAGATATTGAGATGGAACTGATGTAGTTAGATGGAACTGATGTAGTTAGGTGGACCATCTCTAGTGACGATCATTCTACAACTTGCCTTAGGTCTACATAAATTACAAAGGCTTGTGATCTACGTGTATGATAGTCTCTTTTCCTAGAATGTTGTGTTTCGACTGTTTACAAGCTTGCACAATGGCGTACAACTTCTTGTCATATGACGAATACTTGTGCACTGTGTCAAAGAAAGTCTCACTGTGTTATGCTATCGGATGCCCATGTTGGGTGAGGACTATGCCAAGTGCATATTATGAAGCATTTGTTTCTATCTCAAATGACTACTGTAGATCTGGCAACACTAGAATTGGTGTTGAACGGAGTCTCTCCTTCATCTGTGCAGATGCCTTCTGTTGTGCCTCTATCCATACGAACTTTGCTTTTGCTCCGTGTGTTACCTGATTCAAAGGCCATGCAATGTGAGAAAAACTAAGTGCAAAAGTGGGATAGAAGTTGGTTGGTCCCAATAAACTTCGAAGTTCTATGAGAATCTTTGGGGCTGGCCAGTCTTAGATGACCTAGATCTTCTTTGGATCCATGTGCAAACCTTCCTTGTTGATGATGTATCCCAAGTATTGGATACTCTCCATGTCAAAGGTACACTTCTCTATGTTGATGCAAGGTCCGATGTAATGTCCCCTTTTTCAGGACATTATTAATATTTATTTTTCATTTGCATTGTAACCCCTTAGCATACCTAGAGCTACAAGTGGGAGTCTCTTTAATTAGTTTAATGTGTACATAGGTTAGTTACTTTTATTTATTTAATTAAAAAATAAATAAAGTGCACATAGTCTTAGAGTATTAAATGTTTTAATAAGAGTTTATGTTTTCCCTCCAAAAGGGAAAGGTCGATCTTTATTGGATATTGCACCCCTTAGTTCTATAAAAAGGGAGGTCGCATTTCCTTAGAGGGTTATGTTGTATGATCATTTGATTTCACTCCATGCTTGGAGTATTAGGATGTATGCCCATGGGATGTATGCCCTAGTTCTTGCATTTTGCTCTCTCTCATTTGGGAGCCATTGTTGAAGACATTGAAGACTCTCATGTTCCATTCATTGTGTTTCATTATGTTGAAGTGTCTTTGTGAATGATTTATGCCTCCTAGCTTTGGCAACTTGTCTAGAGTATTGGCGCATTTTATTGAGAGAAAAATCTGCATGTTATTGAATATTGTGAAGGGTTTTATGGTGCTTTAGATCTATTGGTTATTGTTGGTTTTATTCTAACTATGGCGACTTGAATTGAGCATCTTTTGGAATGTTTTAAGGGTGAACAAGCTATATTTGTAATCTGATCTGAGTTGGCTTATTTTTCTAAGTGTGAGCAGTCATTTTGGGATGTTTTTGAAGGGTTCTATGAGCTGGAAATAATTTACATGTTTTATGCTAACCCTAGCGACTAATTTGGGGATTTAGGGGGCTGTTTTGGAGAGGTTTCAGTTGTCATAAAATTCAGATTTTAATATCTTTTGAAAGCTCTTGAATTATAGATTAGTTTGCACTTTATTTCACGGCAAAAGACGAAGTATTGAGCAAGTTATAAATTTTTCAAGTTTCAGCTGTATATAAGCAATATTTAATTATTGGGCCAGGGTTTTATCGCATACCTTCTACTTATCTAAAAATTGTGATCTATAAAATAAGATAAGATAAATATATTAATGTCCAACGAATGACCACAGAAGTAGATCAATGGGACTGCAATCCAAACAATATACAAAGTGCAAGCGGGGAAGACTCAAAACGAGTTCCCGAGAAAAGAAGAGAGAATAAGAGAAGAACAAGCAAAAACCCCAAAAAACAAAACCCCCATAGATGGGGGTAATGAGACAGGTGGGGGAAGGAAAGCGGAGAAGAGAATGAAGGAGGGGACTGATAAGGAGTTGTCTACTCATAAATGGTAGTCACATCCCTCCTAACATTCAAAGTTGACAAGAAGTAGCTACTGATGGAATGACTCCTCCAAGAGGGGGGGCGAGGGCCCACTCCCCCACAGAGATCTAAGATTAGAACGACGGCCAAGGAGGCAAGTAGATCTGGATTGCCCTCTGAGACGTGTATGTTGCCGAGCTAGCTGGTGGCCACTGGGGGAGCTGTGAAGGTCTAGCCGGGAACGAACTAATCTATACCCTGTAACAGGATCAAAGTGGCTCTGTCGTTTGGTACCACCCATTACGGGTAGAACAGGAAAGAAAAATGTAATCCGTCTCGCGGAAATGACTCTCGGAGGTGGGTGAAGGATCTGGTCCCGGAGCTCTAGAGACTCACGGATATAGAGGGAAAGGCACCTCTGATCAATATATCTGAAGAAAACCGGGAGGGTCTGAACCCCTCTGAAGAGGCAATGAAATCGTCCCCTGATCTCATAGTATATGGGGCAGCAAAAGATGAAATGGTCCTCAGTCTCAACCTCCTGGAGGCTACAGAGCCTACAAAGTTTGTCATCGTGGTCAATATGATGATCCGTCTCACAACGCAATCTGTGGGAGCCCACCCGAAACTAACCCAGGGGTATGCGGAGGGCATGCATCCAATGGCGAAAGGTGTACGGGGGGCAGATGATGAATCCGTCGCTGATCTCAAGAAAATGCTCTGCATAAAAGGCCATCTTAGGACGCAAGCCGCAATGGGGGTTCACCCAAGCAGTCTGAATAAAGCACCTGTAAATATCCTCTCTAATGGACCTAATCAACACCTGCTTGGTGGGTAGAAGGTGACTGGGAGCATTCAGGGAATAATGAAAGAAAGATGGGACATGGCGACTCTGCTTGTTGGAAAGCTAAAAATATGAAGAATCTTTTGGCATTGGTTTAATAGAAAAACATTGGATAGTGAAGGAGTTATTAATTTTTGAAGTTTATAGCAATCTAGTGCATTTATTAATTAATTACTACTGTAATTAATTTCAGATTGGAAGTAATTAATTTCCTAACTGGTTCTCCCATCTAATCCACCACCTTGCCTCACTCCAACCCTATTTGGGTTGTATTGAAGCTAACATTGGATTATTTGAAGTCTAACTAGGAGGGTTTAGTCCTTCTAGAGTCGATTCAATAAATTAATTTGCATATTTGGATAATATCTCAAAAGGGGATATTACATCCGAAGAACTTGTTGGACATGTTGAATATGGTCCTCACATGTCTTACTAAAGACATGAATGTCGTTCAAGTACACAACCACAAATGAGTCAACGAATGGTAACAAGATATCATTCATATCCTCATGAATGTTGGTGGTGCATTTGTCATCCCAAAAGGCATGACCAATCATTTGAACAAACCCTCGTTAAATTTGACGGCAATTTTCCAAACATCCACTTGATCAATGGGAACTTGGTGGTACCCTAACTTCATATCAATCTTTGTGAAAAACTTACCTCCCCTAAGCCAGTCCAGGAGGTCATCAATCCGCGGAAGTGGGCATCTGTTTTTTACTATGATTTTGTTGAAGGCTTGATAGTCAATATAGAGTCGCCACGTCCCATCTTTCTTTCAGGCAAGAACAATCAAGCTCCCACAAGGTGATACACTTGGTCGAATGTGTCCCTTCTGAATCAACTCATAAATCTAACGCTTGATTTCTTCATCCTCAAGTATTGAGCATTTATCCAGGGGCCTATTCAAAAGTGGGGTTCCAAGGACCAAGTGAATTGGATGTTTGACCTGACAATATAAAGGCACACTTGTCAGTGGTATGAATACATTTGTGTATTCAGTTATCATCTAATCCATCTATTTCCATTGCGTTGTTTGGCTTGGTTTGACAACTCTTGTGATCGTTGAAACCTTGTTCTTATCCTCGGGTTTGATCATGAGTAGGACAAAGGTCCTAGTTTGAACAATCAACCTCTGACACTATTTTGGATTGATCAAGGCCACTGAATTAACAGGGGCTACCTCTGAGATGCAGTAGCACTTATGACCTAGAGCAATGATGACGCTCTTAGATCTGGCCTCGTAGACACCATGGTGATCCCACATGTATGGTTTTCCGAGAAGCACATCACAAACATCCAAGGGTGCAACATCACATACCAACTCATCCTTGAATGGTTTGATTGAATATGGAAGACGACATTGTCGATTCACATGGATGTATCTTCCTTGACTAACGCATCCAACAAAAGTATGGTTGTGGGTGAGGAGTTACTACCAAATTTAGCCTCTTTATTGTTTCCACAGATATCAAATTCTTTTGACTCCCACTATCTAGGATAAACTGAAGAGCCGCGCCATTTACCCAAATCTGCAAGTGAAATAGTCATTCTACATCCTCTTCTGGTGGAGATATTGTCCGTGCAATGGCAACAATGGTATACAAATTTGCATCTACAAACGACTCCCCTTCTTCATGTGCACATGGGTTATCTGTGAAGGCTTCTCTTGCATCTGGCTCCTATGACTTTGTTAAAAGAGTTTTGTTGATGGTTCAACAATCCTTTGTCATGGTACCTACTCTTGTACTTCTCACACCACATTCATGTGTCTTTTCGTGGATTTTCTTTCCATGTCCGCTTCTTATCATGTTTTTGTGGTGGTGCATCCTTTCCTTGTTAATTGGTGTCAGCCATCCCTTAGAATATGAAGGATCCTTGTTTCCCTTGTGTTTGGACCTTGACTGCATATCAGGAAGCTTCCCCAAGATTATTGGTGTCTACAAACTCCATCTCTTCATGGATGTAATATCACAACCCACTACAGTATTTGAGAATTTGATGCTTCTCAGTGTTCCATGTGCCCACTTTTGCCGATAGGATGTGGAACTCATTGGTGTAGTCTTATACTATTTGATTGCAACATTGATGTAATTGGTGTAGTTTCTTGAACTGGTCCTTATAATTCTTCATTGGATAATATTCCTCTCTAATAGCCTCTACAAAAACGTCCCATGTTTGTGGGGGTTTTGTATTGACAATTACAAAATTATTACCATCATCTTGTAGGCAATATTATTCCCAACATGTTTCAACATCCAGAGAAGTTTTTAGGAGTGCAAACGTTAACTTTTCATTATCATCGAAATATGATTCTAGTTGATTGGGCTATTGATCTAATTCATCAACATCAATTTTTCCTTCAAACTATGAAATGTCGAAATTTATTTACCTTGTAGGGTGTTGGATTCCCGAAGGGTTTACTTGATGTGGGTGCAGTTGTGGAGGTACTTGCAGGGTTGCAGCGACAACCTGTGAAAAAGACATAGGCAAACTATCCCAACATCTCCCTCCTCTACTTCTCACTTCATCAAGTAATTTTTTGATGGGATCTTTCATTTCCTCTTTTGTTTCTTGAGGTTGTTTGAATTGACAAGGAACTTGTAATGTCCCTTTCTAGGGCTGAAACTGGAAATACGGGTTTGAGCTTAAACCCAAATGAATCAAATCTGAAATTGCACCTTCAAACCCACAAACATCAATGTGAAACAGCTAAGAATGTTCTTCAAACAATCAACACACAATATCAATCAGCTTTATAGGGCAGCAAGCTGCATATGAGATTCACATCAACATTTAACCATGCAAATAGAGTTGAAATGCCACCAAATAATTTATCCAACCACGAATGATAAACCACAGCTGTAATTAATTTTCAAGACAGCAACAATACAGCCAAACCGAGGGCTGGAAAAAATAGAGACTTCTCCAAAAATCACCAAAATGTAGATTTAAGCCTTATAAAATATGAAGAACAAGAATACCAGCTCAAAATACTAAAATGTGCCCTAAAAGGCACCGAACTCAACCCCCAAACAAGTCACCTAGGGTTGGAAATGAAGAACAATTGCATAAAATCACTTTGAAGTTCCAATGTGACCTCCATGTGAGATCACCCTTGCACACAAGAGGGTTTTTGTCCCTTCATGTGATCCTATTGAGGGGTTTCGTCCTCAATAGGTGACCAAGGAAGGTTTCTATCCTTCAATGGCAAGAAGAGAAGCTACTTGCTCCACCTCCACGAGAAATCAATATCCAAAATAGCATAATCTTTCTTAGGCCACTCAATCCACCTTTATATCCTCATTTTTAGCACCAAGGATAAATTAAAACAAAAGGAGGACCGACCTCCTTGGGATTGTTCTCCCACCTTTATCTTCAATGTAGGCTCCAAGAAGGCCAACCTTAATAAAAGAAAGTATTTTTCCATCTCTATGTAGGCTCTCAAGACCAACCTTGTGAAGGAGAGATAACCATTCTTCTTTGCTTTGTCATTCAACCATCACCTAGTCAAATCACTTCAAGCCATAATTAGTAATCAAATAAATAAGGAAAATACAATCACTTACAATTAGGGCAATGTTCACCTCCCTTGCTTCCCTTCCTTAAAGCCCATGGAAGGTGGAATGGGCCCAAGGCCTTCATAGTGACTAGCTTGGAAAAGGGGACATTACAGTCCTCCCTTCCCAAATTTTTTTGCCCTCAAACAAATGCAAACTCATATACCCAAGTACCATCATATCAAGGTGGAGGAATATGTTGTAGTGCTCCCATAATTTGGATCTCGTGTTTGTTGAATGAAGGAGCTTCAATCCAAACAAACTCATACCTTTGTTGCCCCTCTCTTCAATGAAGTCTTCTCCATCTTCCACTTTAGTCACATCTCCTCCCTTTGCGTACTCAATTGTACCAATATCACTCCACACTATTGTAGTTTCCATCCTGGAGCAAGGAATGGATGAATAATCAACTTAACCAGCTATCCCTCTTATTACAAGATGCAAATCAGATTAAGGATTGGCTGGAAACAAGTTACAACAGCCATAAAATACTTAGAGACCTCATCCAAATCAAGGCTATTGGGTCTTATTTATTTGTTTCTTCCACCTGTAACCTTCTTTCCATGTTATCTCATGATGAAATCCTTCCTAAAAGTGCATGCTTGTTGCTTCCCATGACTGCTAATGGCAGTCCCAAATCTGATTTTTGCATGTTCAAACATATGACAATGGCATAACAACTACCAAACTTAAATCTTATGAAAAAAAGCAAATTCATGAGTAGTATAGGGACTGAAAATTGTCTTACATCAGCTGAAAAATTAAAAACAGGTCTACAATTGAATTCAAGATTCTTACAACTCACACTTACCCCAGCTTGGTGTAGAAGATGGCTTTCAACAAGAAAGGTCCATTTTGCACATAATTATTCGAGTGTCCCCCACAAGAAAGTAATATCGTGTATGCCCGGAACTAACCAAAAATTATCACCATGGAGTACCTTACCTAAGGGTAGAACCTTGTTTGTCTCTATGCCTTGAGTGTTCTGAGAATATGCCTCTTCCTTCTTCGTGGTAGACATCCTTGGAACTCCATCCACTCTACCTTGCAGTATTGTCTTCTTCTTGAATTTCAACATAAGATGTAAACAGTGCATACCAATACTTACATCACCTCTTCTTGATTGATGTTACCTTGCTGATTTTGGATTCCAAATGTTGCCTCCAAGCTGCCCCATTGAATTTTCTTCACAAATTGGTTTGGATCAGACCATAGGAGTGCGGATGAGTGCGTGTAACAGCCATGTACAGCTCTAAATTTCTTCCCAATCAGCGCCAAAGATGTTGGGATGTTGGCTTTGCTTGATCTCAATGAGTAAACCCTCCTACACATCATATTAAGTGGAAAGAATGTCTCCAAACATGCCCATCTATTGTTGTCCATGGAAAACAAGCACAGCTCCATACATAAATTTGGGAAGAACAACCCATCATGGCTGTAGCATAGCATTTCCAACTCAAAAATCTTGGATATTAGTAACATAGAAAGGGTGCAACAACTGCAATACTTGAAATCCCTTTCAAACATCATATTAAACTCAAAGAGCTTCATCATAAATGTCAACCTATAGTTGTCCAAGGAGAGTACTATCCATTCAAAATATGAATTCAAAAAGAACTTTTTACCATTTTCCCATACCATGCTTCTTGTTGCAGCAACTCTGATTATCTTGATAACCTTGCCTTGGAGTGTAGAACTTGGCTTCAAGGAACACTCTAGGAGTAAACCCTTCACAACTTTGTTAGAATACATAACGAGTTCAAAATGATCCTTCATAAAATTTCTTTCTAGCCATATGCATGGAATAGCAATATTGAATTCAACAAGGACTTCCTCTTTCTTATAACTCAAAGAATCAACCGGAACCCAAACTTTTATGTTCACATAATCTTAAACTTGCACGGAAAGATCTATGTGCCCTATGTTAATCAATGAGTTTTTCACATTATCACCAATTATATTATGAGGCATCAAACATGACATATGATCATTCTTTTCAAAAAGCTGCCCATGATGACACAAGTATGGCAGCAATATAGGAGGAGACAAAATGTGATCATTTCTATCATACCTTGGGCTGCCAACGAAGAGCTCACCCTTATTTTGTTGGTACTTCTTTGGAACATCTTTGGAACTCTCTTCAAGGTTATGAACTCCCTCAATTTGCCCATCATTGACTGTTGTTTGGAAAATTCCAGCTAATTGAAAGTAATCATAATGAACCGGAAGTGCCCTTCTTTCATGGACATACCCTTCCATAATGTCATCCTCATTTACTTCATGCAAATCTGATTTTTTTTCCCCATTTTTCTACAACATGTATCATTAGAAATCAATGAATCATCATTAAATATCAAAGGATTTTACCTTCCAACTCGTTCTTCATGATTTCCTTCTCTTCCCTAGGCTCGTGTGTGCTTCAAGATTTCATCAAACACTTGGCCCTTCATATTGTTGTTCTGAAAATCAATTAATGGCTCGTCTTTGGAAAGAACAACTTCAAGGGCTTCCACGGGCTGCTCCTTCTCAATGCCCAACAACTTCGAGTGTTCTTTTTCTTCCTTGATCGTAATGGAGGGATTCTTTCCCTTTAGGGCTTGAACATGTTTCACATTTTCCTTTGGTAAACCTCGGGGTTTAGACCTTGGTCTAATTCCCATTCTACCATTCTTCAACCCTATGAACTCGGCAAGTGACATGGCATCGCGAATCTCATCTGAAAGAGCCTTGTACTCCTCATAGATGGTAGCCATGTTATGGCCCACCAAATGTCGTGTCTCAATCTCTGGAGTGGCTTCTTCCCTAGGGTGAAAGGTAGGCTGAAATGGCCTAACACCAACTCCAAAACTTGACCCCAAGGGTTGCCTCACATTATAAATTCCTGAAGAGCTTCCTTCTCCAATGTGGTTTTACATGGCATGGATCAAATGTGTCATTCTATTCGTCAATCTCTCTTGCCCTAGGGAAAACCTCTCAACCCTAGCATCATCAAAATGTATGTTCGCCATTTATCTACTCCTGAATGAAACCCTCCAAGCTGGAAGAATCAAAGCTCTGATACCACTGTAATGTCTCGTTTTCCAAGCTAGTTCATTTTGGAGACTTCGAGCCCATTCCACTTCTCGTGGGCAAGAAGGAAGTGAACAAGAGTAGTGTTTGTCATATTTTTGAGTCATTTCATGAGCATTTGCATTCTTCTTTCATAGTTTTCTTCATAAGTCAGGTCGGTTGGGTTAGGAAGGTGAAAAGCCAAAAGTAAAATAAAAAGCAAGCATCCTTATGAGGTCGTTCATAGTTGGAGACTCCCTAGTTGATTTTGGGGCCACAAAGGGGTATAAAAGAGGGTTCGCTTAGCTCATTTGGGCATCATCATCTTATCAAAATTATACTTGCATGGTTTTTGGGTTGATTGCTCAATTCCTTCCGCTAAGGAGCGAAAATCCTTTGGTGTGGCATACAAGGAGGACGAAACCCACCCTTGTTCAATGGAAGAATGAAAACTCTTCAATTGGTAGTTCCTAAGTGTTTCAAAGCGAGTGATATTGTTGGTTTTCAGCTAGGGTTTGATTGGAAAAGAGTTGCTACAGTTTGAACATCAATTTTAGAGTCCAGACCCTCTCCTAGGGTAACGACTTGCTTGGAGGAGGAGTTGGGTGCCATCTAGGGCACATTTCTTCATTTGGAGCTGATATCCATCTTCCTCATAATTTTAGAGGCTGATTTCACACTTTCATGATGTTTTCGGATGCTTATAACCTTTATTTCCGGCCATTATTGTGGGTTGTATTTCTGTTGTCACTAATTCAATTACAGTTGTATATATCTTCATAATTTGCAAATATATGGAGTACTTTGGCTTGTGTTTATTCCATTGGTTGAGTATAATATTTAGGAGAATTTATACATCCATTTTCAGCTTTGTTTGGATGGTGTTTGAGGCCTTAAAAGTGCAAATACGGTTCGTTGTTAGGATTTCTAATATTTTCTAATTGGCTGTCATAAAAATCAGAATACTCTCAATTGGGATTGGTGTTATTTCTTTTTTTTTCAATTTCAACATGGAAAGAGACATTACAAAAGTTAATCCCAAGAATCGCAAGTCTCGACACCGTGCTTCTAGTATTCTGACCTCATTCGTTCTGACATGCAACAGTGTAACAAAATTTGCTCAAATACAACTGATTTGTATTGAGTTGCAACCCAATAGACAACACACTAACAATGGTGTTTAATGTGTTATAGCAATCAAATCACGATGAAAGAGCTATAGAAATAGACTAATTTTATTGCAATTTGAAATGTATACAAATTTGCAAATTCCATAAGAGAGATGTATGCCCGAAGATCTATCTCTTTATTCAAACAAGTTGCTTTATAGTTATACAATGGAGAAACTGTTAAAAATAGAATATGACGGGTTCCGGATAGGAACCGAAAGGTCATCCTACATGAAGACCATTCGTATCCATCTTAGGGGTGGATTCAAAAAAACAAAAGTTGAAAAAATCCGAAATCCATCATATTATTACTATAATTAATTTTAGTACTCCTTGTTGGGGTCATATCTTCTAGCCCGTTGACCCAATTTGCAAAGTGCAGGACCCATTGGAAAGTGATGGAGTGAACTCGAAAACGATCATTACGACAATAGCACTTTGGCTATCATTGTACATGCCAAAGCCTAGAAATGTTCCAAAGACCCTCAAAAATGCAAAATACTAAAAGCTGCCAAAAAATGCAAAATACTATGTGCATCTCCAATTTTTTAAGTGAGGCCTCCTCCCAAAAATCACTTGGTTACTGATTCTCGAACTGTTGAAGGCAATCCTATGTTTCATAACCAATCCTGTGTTTCATCCTTTTCAGCTTTTGTGGTAAAAAAATCCACTGAAAGTAACCTCTTGATATCATTTTCCAATATTTATTATGGTTTGGGTGGATCTTTTTCCTTTTTCAAGTTTCACATCTATAACAACCAATCCTGCATAGCCTGAGCAATATGATCACTTCTTCTTAATTAACGGACTTTTTTTGCATGATACACCACAATTATTCAAAATAAAGATGAAAGCATTTGATATAATGCCCGGAATTTGCACATATGTTCCCAATTTAAGAAAATGGATGGCAATCATTACCATTTACACGTCACCGACCCTCTTCATATGATAGAGATAGTGACCTGTGTAGTTTTAAACCTAAAAAGTGAGTCTTGATGATTTCTTTGTACTCTACTTCGCTGATTTCATAAGGGTTTAGAAATTGCTAAAGCGCCATGAGCTCAGACTTGTCTGTAGATAAATAAATAACAATCGGAAGTGGAATAAATAATAATCGGAAGTGGAATGGCGTGAGTGTCAAGTAAACATACATTGAAACGATGGAAATCTGACATGAAATGAGAGCGCTGTTGTTGAAGAGATGAGAAGAGCTCTGCACAAGTATTGCAAGTCCACCTGTTACTCACCATACTATCATCTCTGTCTTCGTCTTCATGTTTATCTTCATCTTCGTGGACATT
Organism: Taxus chinensis; assembly: GCA_019776745.2. NCBI lineage: Eukaryota > Viridiplantae > Streptophyta > Pinopsida > Cupressales > Taxaceae > Taxus > Taxus chinensis. Next base: position 347,167,626 of record CM034146.1, on the reverse strand, counting down.
GGAGAGGCGGGGAAGATCTAAGACCTTTGAGGGGCTCGAATAAGAATTGTGGACAGAGGCAAAATCGAAATAATGCGGCGGCAAATCAAAGATGGAAGGAGAACATGCTGCTGCTGCTTTCGCCGTGTTCCTCTCAGGAGCCATGGCCGTTGAGGAATTGCGACTGTCTCCACATAATTATAAGAACTCTCCAGGAGTATTATTTATATACCTGTAATATTTGGCAATGGTCCAACTATCCTATCAATTTTATTTTTCATTTATTTTTTTTTAAAGGCCCCTAGTAATTTTTTTTAATTGGAGCTCATCCATAAATCATATTAAACTAAGTTACAAGAGAAGTGGTCAATAGGTATGCATGGCCCTCGAAAAGATAGTTGGAAATACACATGGTAATATAAATTGTTTTAAGCTTCATAAACATGGATAATAAAGTCAACAAAAGAGAGAGCTAGGCACGAGTCGTGATAGTATTGGGAGGAGGTGGCACACTGTCCTTCAACAGGGACCAAATAGGAAGCGCATCGGAAAGAGGATCAAGAGCCACCCACCCATCCCCATCTTGAGTCTGAGAGTTACCAACAAAAATCAAGGAAACAATGACCCCCCACCTATGTAAGGCCCATAATATTGGCATGCATCATTATATTAATTAATAAAACATCAAAAAATATAATATGGTTGTAATAAAATGATGATAAGTTGATATATATAATCGAATCTTCATGATATAAACATTATGGTTTAAAAGCTAACAAAATGTCATAAAAGACTACTATAAATCAATAGTATTAAGGCACCTTAAAACATAAGTAAAGTGAAAATTATGCGTGGGCACCAACAACACTAGGGATGTCGTCCCTACGAGGAAGGGCATCCAAACCAAAGGGCTCTCTTGAGGTAGGATCTAATGTGGTTCACCCATCTTGAGTTTGAGAATTGTCTTACAACACTAAAGGTACCATGCTTCTCCACGTCCCCACCCCTCGGTGGTGAGAACCAACCACCATAATGCCTCCTTACAACAACGACAGCCACAAGAAGGTCTGACAATGGACTTACCACAGGGTGATGGGCTCCATCTCTCTTTTACAAAGGAGGAATGGAGAAACAACCACAAATGAGTGACGAGAACCGGTTATTGAAACAACTATGCATATACCTGGCGACAGGAGGAGAAGAGCTTAATAACAATGAATCCAGTGGAACATGGTTCATGTTATGACAGGTACTCCCCCTATTGATTTAAGAGCTCAAACAAATGTTGGAATTCTAGTGCCACTTTCTTAGGTTGTGACAAGGTTTCAGGACAAGAACAAACAAAGCATTTGGGGTTGAGAATTTTATATGTTTAAGCCATTCCCCATGAGGGAGGCCTTGATGGACCAAACACCAAAATAAATGATCAAAATTTGGCTCCACCTTAGAATTCCAAATCCAATCAAGGCAAATAAGTTGCATTTTAGGAGAGGAATTCAAAATCCACTTGGTGTTAAGCTTACTGAGGGTAGGGGAAAAGGGGCTCGTTAACTGATATATCAATATAGATGAGTAATTTTTTAATACGATATCATAAGTTCACTGTCAGTCCTGCCACCAAACAATTATATATATAATCCAAGCTTGTGTAGCATAATGTTTGGTAATAGTTTATTAATTCTTAAAAGTGGGGAAGTCAATACAACAGTTGGATTGTTTTAATTTGTAGTATTAAGTCACTTTAAATTCGCATGTGTAAAATTTCGCATCTTAAAGCATATTTAAAGTCACAACTTTTATCTAACTTTACATTGTGATGTTAGAGTGACTTTACAAATTACCAATGTTAGGGGGATGTTTTTGGGGACATTAAATGACATTACATGTGACATACCAATGATTTTGGCAAATGACGTTAGGTGGACTTAGATGTGACATTAGAGAGCTTTAATTTGTGAATTACGTTTCAACTTTGATGTCCATCTTGAAGGGGTGATGCTATGGTGTCTTTAAAGACATCTTTGTTCCCAACTTTAACATGTCTTGTTTTGCAACTTAAGGGCATCTTTATTAAAATGCCAAATTAAGTTAGAGATAATGTTAGAAATGTTAGGATTGTGTATTTAAATGTAAAAGTTTCATTTAGAATAAATTTGTATGTTCTTGGAAGAGGGCAAATATATTGTGTTGGATAGAGAAAACTAGGGCACACATATTGTATTGGATTGAGAAAACTAGGGCATGCATATTGTGTGTAATACATAAAACTAGGGCTTATATATTATGTTCCATTTAGAAAACCAATGCATATAGAATTTATTCAGTTGAGAATAATGACATACTTATTTTGATAAATTGAAGTCTTGTTGCAATACACAACGAGTGAATTGAATTCTTTCATTATCACATAGAGGGCATACATCATTTCTAGGTACATATTTTCACCTCCCTAATTTTTTTACATATTTTATGATTATGGATTGTTGGATTAGATTAAAAAATGCATTTCAGATAAAAATGAAATATAAATGTATGATTATGTACATTGGTAAATATTAATAACATTTTTAAACATATGTGGTAAGTGATTCGAACGGCAATGTATATTTTGTGTTCTCTACAAAATGAGTCGTAATTTCCTTTATATCCTCACTCAATTTCTTCTATAGATAGCCCTCTTATGACTCTTGATAACGTCAGCTCTCTACCCCATCATGTATGTTTTAGTTTTTAAAATGATGCAATATATTTTATTTTATTCAATTGTTATAAATTATTTTGTTTAGATGCTTATATGGAAAATAGTTTTCATATTTCAAGGTGATGAGGTTATACCACTATGGAGAAGAGGTAGAGGTCAAAAAGGAAGATTGGGAAGAAGTCACAATTTTGGCGAGAGTAGTTCAATTTTTGAGGTAAATCCAACTAGGGCTACTACTCCAGACTCTTCATTAGTGCCCTTTATTGCAAGGTCTAGTTCTTCAGTAGACACACTAGAAAAAGGACCATGTCCTTTTGATTATGAGACCTCTGATGAAAAAATGATATAGAAAGTGATCGACGACAAATTTAGTATTTAATTATGTTTAATAAATTAATCAAAGACAAATGGAAGGTACCATCTAGAGCTTATGAGGAGGAGTCTCAAGGTGATATAGAACTTTTGAGAAAATACATGAAGTTGTATGATGCAGTGCTCAAAAATTTCAAAGAATTTGGTGCATGGGAAATGAGTAATTATATTCCTATTATGTATAAAAACTTTGGCTTTGAGGGGAACAATATATGATATGACAGTCTACTATATGTGTTGCAGGTTTAGGTCTCTTTATTTTGACCCCCATCATTATTGGATCAAAAACTAGGCAAGATCACGACATTCCCTTTTTACCATTTTACGGACCTGAGTATTCAATCAAAGATTGGAAAATGTTGGAAAAGTATAAGTTTAGCATGTTTGATTATGGTTTATGTTAAAATGTGGAAACACTCAAAGATAAGATTGATAATTAGGAGGGGGGTGAATATAATGTACAATCGCACATATATATGGGTGTGCATATGTGTATTAGAATATTTTTGGTTTTATAGATAGTTCCAAAGGATGTAGGTGAAAGCAAGCAAATTGTCAATTTATGGAGTGTTAAAACGACAAAGAGGGGGATTACATGCCAAAGAAATTGTCTTGTTATATAATGGTTGAGGAAATTAGGGATATTAGAGCAAGGGAAGAGTTGTTTATTTATTGTAACTATAAGTGTCCCACTTCTATAGAGTTAAGAAAATGTCATAGAAAGAGGCCCTAAAATCGATAGTGTTTCATGAACGATTCATTTATGACATTTGGTATATGGATTTATACATAAAATATTTACAAATATATAATGTTATATTCATTTACAATATTGGAAATTTATTGAAGGATTTATGTAGTTTTTTTAAATATAAAAAATTATCTTGAGTATTTATTTATGTTAATTTTTTAATTGAAATATTGTAGATGGACAACACTTCCCTCGATCGAAGTGTCATTGCGTAGATGTTTTGTAAACATATAAATGACCCATTTTATACTCTAATCATCTTATATACCCTAAGAATTGGAGTTGTCAAGAAAGAGAAATTTTGAAAGAAAGTTTACATCCAAAAAACTATGTCTTATGGATAAAACAATCAATGTTAGAAGGTAGCACAATACATGAACCTCAAGGCAGTGCAATATATGAATCAAAAGGTAGACATGGGAAAGATGGGGGCTTAGATGACAAGAAAACTCATTTGTATTCTCATCCTTCTTGTCATATTTACAATCATGATCATATTGTGGAAGATAGTGACAGGGACAATGAAAATGATGGTGTTAACACAAAGAATGAATCTAATGAAATTTTTGACCATGAAGATTCACTTGGAGGTGGTGAACAAATAATTGTAGGGGATGAAAGCATTAATTATAATAATAAACTAGTACAAACTCCACTGGCGTTAAAATGCAAGGAGGCTAGAACAAAAATGTTGAATGTTGTGTTAGCATTGATGGACTTAAAGGCCAGATTTGGATGGTCAATGTTAGTGTAACAACACTATCAAAGTAAATAAAAACATTATCTTTGTAAAATATTTTTTTTCTTGTAAATACTATTCTTAAAATATCCAATAATTATCAAGAAATTATAGGTTTCTAAAAAATCTTATACATGTGCAAGTTACTAAAAATGTTATTTTACCCAAGGAAAACACAATTCCATCATCATATAGGGAAGTAAAAAATATATCATCACCCTTGGACATTTCGTATGACAAATATGATGCTTACATTAATGACTACCTACTATTTAGGAAAGAGTGTGTAAATGCTATAGTTTTTCCAAATCCCAAGTGAAATGAATGACATTTCAATGTCCGTGTCTGTGGATATCAAATTTCAAGGAAGGTTTTGCGACATGTTCCTTTGGTTAGCGAATTATATATTGTTTATCAATGCGAGTCACTTATAGAGTTAATGACATGGCATTACAATAATAGAAGTAGAGACAAGGTGATGTGTGTACCAATTGATTGTCAGCCCATGAAACACATTGAGTTTGATTGGCCTGAAAATGTTAAATTCAATGCAAGGAGTGTCAAGATAGGTTTTGCAATGGATGGGGTTAATCCATATTCCAACTTATCAACAACATATTCAAGTTAACATGATGTATTGATAAATTATAGCATTCCCCCACGGCTTATAAAACAAAAATAACATTTATTCATATCACTGCTAGTCCTCAGAAAGAATAAGGTGAAAAACACATATGTTTACCTTGAACCTATTATAGATGAGTTATAGACTTTGTGGAATGGGGTGTATGTGTGTGATGTTTCAAAACCACTTGACAACATAATATTCAAATTCTACGAAATTCTCTATTGGATAATCCATGATTATCTAAGACTATCGGTTTATTCAGGCTTGACTACAAAGGGAGAACATGCATGCCCAAGGTGTAGGGAGTAATTGATTTAATTTAATTTGAATTAAATATAAAAAATTTAGAGTCACTACTAAACCATATAATGTATGAATGTTGAAATGGAGAAATGACACAAGCAATCTAAGATGTAATATTTGAAACCCTAAGTAAATAAGAAGGAGAGAGGACTTAATTGATTTCTGTGATATCCGAGACAAATCTGAACTGGGAAAAGTGATGAATTGGATGGGAAAACTATCACAAATGTTGTCTATAAATTTTGGACTGTAGGAATAGGGTCGGACATGGACACCCACGGTAGGATAGGAGCACCTAGGCACTGAAGACCTCTTCTGGGCGCATGTGACTACGGAAATGCTCAGAACCTAATTTTTGTAGTGTCGCAAGATCTTTGTTGTTTCTTCGTGTTAATCATCTAGTAGTCACACAATGAATGTTGAAGGTACCTGTAACCTGTAAAATAGAATTTCACCTGCAAAAACCCATAAATCGAGTCAAACCTAAAAAGAAAGATGTAATACGGGGAGTCGGATTGACCCCAGTGGTCACCCCGAGAGTGAACTTACAACTGAGCATTACACTACATCTCAAACTCCATGTAGTTCTGGTGATTTTTTGTAGAAATTGTCCCCTAGGATGCCCTTGTGCAAGTTGCACTTGATAGCGGGTTGTAGCTAAATGTAACAATGTAATAGAATGTGTGAATGGAAAAATAAACTTCCCCTTCCTATAATGTGTATGCAGAGTTGACACAACCCTTATCCCTTGAGTGGATTTTAGATGGATGTTTTAAAGTGCTTTAGGTTCCTTTTGGATGCAAGCTTAAGTGGTGCTAGTAATGCTTAGTGTTTGGTCCTTGATTTTGAACACATAGTTATGTATTTATATGATTCACTTGTTTGAATTTTGTAATTGACAACTGGAAGGCCAACCTATGAGTGAAAAATATTTCCAAAAGATAAAAGAGACCCAAAAGAAGTGAGTAAGGTGGAAAAGGGTCATGGGTACCCATAGGGGACAGGGGTGCCTGGCCTCTCCTGTCCTATCTAGGCGCTGGTGTCTGGAGCCATAAAATATAAATAAGTAAAATACTGACTGGGTTGTAGGGTGTGTAAGACCAAATATAAAAAAATAAAGAAAGCAAAGAGGCCAAAGACAATCGTCAATTTCTATTTTTCTTGCTTTGAAATTATATGAATGCTAGTATGTGTTTAGGACCTAAAAATGTACCCAAGTGCATGATTTTGTGTCTACATTTGCCCCCACTTTATGTTTTTGAGTGAATACTCAATAACATAAATTAGATAAGAGATGTGTACCTTATGATCCTGTAGAGTGTGCAGTGAAATGTGTGCCAAGTGGACAAGTGAAGTGTGGAATGAGTGCAAAGATGAAGCATGGAAACTAGGAAGAAAAAGTGACCCTAGGGGTGAAGCGTATGAGATGCTTGTGCCTATTGTTGTGATTTTTGTAGGTTGCCTCTTGTTGCATATTAAGGATGGACCTACAAAAGAAGAGCGAAAGAGTAGTCAAAGTCATGTATATGAAAAATTTATATAAGTACGTAAAGGTATGTAGTGTGTAAAAAGGAAAGTGTGCACTTGATTGAGAAGAGTGTAAAGGATAGAAAAGTGTCCTGTAACTATTGTGAAGAGCGAGTTTTTTGGGTGATCTCATGCCAAGAGCAAGTTTTTTGGGTGATCTCAAGCCAAATGGGAGTTTTTTGGTTGATCTCACGCCAAATGCGAGTTTTTTAGGCGATCTCACACCAAAGAGAAAGTGTTGGGTAGAGAGGTCTAGTGTCACTCTCCATCCATGACTCTTCTCAATAAACATCACTATAGATGGTGTGTCCATGTTTTATTCCTGTTGTCCTGATTTTTCTGTATTAGTTCCTAGTTGTACCAATTGAACTAAATATAGGAGATAAACTACATTTTGTTGCTAGAGGAATGTTGCTGTAACTTTAAAAACTACTCTAAAGACTTATGCGAGTTGTGATTATCTGAAAAACTCATTATGTGTGCCCCCATGATATTAATTCCCAGGGGAGGACAAAGGCACCCAAGAGCTCCTATCTGAGCCTGGGCGTTGGTGTTTGTGTTGAGATTCTGACCCAAGTCTGATTCTGAGCCAGTGATGTAACTGTAACTTTTGTTGATTTTATGTTGTATTGTATTGTGTTGTAGCTCTGAGATGTTGTGTGGGGTGATTTTTTCACCCAATGTATGCCCCCTCGTTTGGGGTGCATGTGACATTGGTAGGAGTTTGTGGACCAAAACAAAGGACCTAATGCTAATATGAATTATATCCTTGTATGGGGGAGGGAATGTGCATGGTGAAAACCAAGGCACATGCAACCAAATTGGTTAGGAACATGTGTTAGTAGAAAAAGTAGTAAGCATGTCATAATGTAACAAGCACATGTGCATACAAGATAGATCGTGAAAAGTGGGTTTAAAATATGGGACATTGCTCACAATGTCACAATACAATCAGGGCCGAAGCGGCCAAAATCATACAAACAATGATCAAGCAAGACATATGGCATAGCCCATAAACAATAACATACAATGGAAAACAATGACAAGCAAAGTGTATTAGACAACCATGGTAGCATATAGTCCTGCAAAGAAAATGCTACACATGAAGCACCCATTAGCATATTAGAAAGATAAAAAATATGTCAAAGCATGCACATATCAATGTAAAATAGTGTGCTAGTAAGAATAAGAAGTAATATACGATAAAATGATAACACCTATAATGTGTGAGAAAGTAGATGCCCCTAGGAGCCTTGGTGGGACTGGTAAGAGGTATAGTTCCAAGCATCATTGCAGCATGTAAGGATCTATAAGAGATTTGTATTAACTCCAAATGACCAAGTGAACATGCATGTGTATATAAAAGATATTGGCATACTAAGTATCTATCTAACATGGAAAACAAAGTATACGTGTAAGTATAAGAAAACAAAAAGACCTGCAACTAAGATATGCAATATGCAGTGTATGAGTGGGATAGAATGGTATGTAATATGAATGAGATAGGAGCAATGTGCCCCCCAACGGATGTGGATGAGTATGAGATGAGGTTAATTTATAAAATACCCCTCAACAATCAAGAATGAACCATTAAACAAGAGTGTGTCATCGGGAAATGGTTTGATAATGTGTGCTAGAAAGATAGATTGTGAAGCATAAATCATGAAGAGTGAATGAGTGATGTGAGGTTCATTTCATATTTGGACCCTTAGCAGTCGAGTATGAACCATGGAAATAGAGTGCGCCATAGGGTAGTGAAGATACAAGTTGTGTATCAATGTGTGTAAGAGATACTAGATGTAAAGCACAAAGCGTAATGTGTATGTGTAGAGATTATAAAGAATTGGTATTTATTAAAAACGGGGGGATGAAAGCATTTCCCCCCAAGTGTGTGATGTGGAAAAGAATAAAGTAAAATTATCTACAAGATCATCATTGTCAGGATCATAGCCGATTGGAATTGGATCAGAGACTTGGTAAGTAATAGTGTGAGGTTGATCATATAAAGAGCCCTTGCGGCGGAAATTATACATGCCCATTGCATATTCTTCATCAGTGAAAGGTGGTTATGGAAACTCATGTGCATACCATCGAGTAAGATTTTGATAATATCCCAAAAAGGAGTCATTGCAAATAGAGATACGACCAAAAGGAATAGGAAATGTGATATCGGTATGATTTATATATAGTGTGCCACCAATGTAATCAAGTCAAGATTTCCCAACTATGAGTGGATAAGAACGAGGAGTACATGCAAGGAAGACTGTCAAATGGAAAATGCAGAGGCCATAAGAAACAATAATGAATACACATTTGTGACATAAGTGAGCATAGTGAGGTGGTGAAAGGAGATCAACAATTGTGAATCCTAGCTGAGCCAAGCCATCATGTGTGCAAACAATCTCAGAGCAAGTAGGGTCGAATGGAATATGAGGCCAATAAGAATTAGGAATGAAGAGAGTGCAAGTGAAGGGATCCCGACGTGAAGAAGAACAATCGTAGGGAGATACATCAGGTGAAAGAATATCTAATGTATGTATAGTCCCTTGAAAAGGTATCATGACATTAGTGGATGGAGGAAGCATCTTGAATTGATATTCACCAGGGCCAATAGCAAAAAAAGTATCCTGGAAATAGGAGTCATCAACTTCAATAGGAGTAAAGTTAAGATTACGTAATGTGTCATCATTAAGCTCTACGACATCAGCCTAATCATCGGAATCACCAATCCTTACATTATTTTGTTGAATAATGGTATTAAGGATACTAGTAGGAGCGGAGTCAGATGTAAATTTGGGAGGATACATTATATGTGGAGAAGTAACAGTCATGGGGGTGGACATAGTGGGTGATATCATATTTGTAGTATGAGTAGGAATGGACAAAGTGCATGGAGAAGTAGCGGTATGAGTAGGGGCGCTAGATTGACCAACATCATATGTACTACCTTTGTGATATGGAATCAGCTGAGATGGAGGAATGGGCATGGTGGTGACAGGATCTATATGGAAAAAATTGAATGGCTCGAGGTCCACAACAATATTATGTTCATAACCATCATATAAGAATTTAATGCACCGATGAATTGTAGATGGAACCACATGCATTGCATGAATCCAGGGTCTGCCAAGTAAGTAATTGTATTGAAATGTGGCATCAATAACAAAGAATACAATAGGAACAATTTTAGGCCGAACTTGTAAAGGTAGGGTGATGGTACCCATGTATGTACGAGTGGTGGAATCATAGTCGAGAATGACTTGAGAATATTTATTAATTAGATTCGCAGTAATGTTATTTGTTTAAGGAGAGAGAGAACATAGATTCATAGTAGAGCCATTGTCAATGAGTACACGCTTAATACAAATGGCAACAATAGTAACAGTGATAAGCAAAGGTGCAAATGGATTGTTAGCAGTAGAAGGAGGGATATCCTCATTAGTAAAATATATGACATGTGGTAGATTTTTGAGAGATTGAATGAGGTGAGAAAATACAACATGTGAATTATTGCTTTCAATGTGTATGGACTAAAGGGCGACCTCTAATGTATGACGACAATTGGGTGCACTACGCAATAAATCATAAAGAGAGATTTTTGCTGGTGTATTATCAAGTTGTTATATGATTTCATAACCCTTAGAGGTGGTGGTAGGAGCTGTATAAGTGATAGGTGGTGGGAAAGAGATGGGTGGAGCTATAGGCAGACGAGTGCGGCGGGTAAGGACTACATTGATGGATGGATCAAAAATTGGAGTAACAAATCAAGGAGGATGTTGAGTATGAACTCACATAAAATCAAAAGTAGTAGTAGCCATGTCAGAAACCTTAGTTGGAGTAAAAGAAGGATAAGAAGAATGATCCATGAATTCAGAATAAGGAGATATATTTTGATACATTATCAGAAGGTAGGGTTTGAATGTTATGATCCTCACGTGTAGATTTCACTAATGGTTCAAGGTTTTGGTGTAACAGTTTGTTATATTTGGTATCAGAGAAACTACCCAGGTTTGAGTCTCGGCATGGGTGGCTATGCCGGTATTTCAATGTTTGCTCGGGGCTCATACAGGGTCGAGTATGGTCCCGCTTTATGGGTGCAAATCGAGCCTGGGGTCTGGGCTACGTAAGCGTGGTGGGATATTACGATCCTCATGTGCATATTTCACTAATGCCTTAATTTTTTGGTGTAATGGTTCATTACATTGAATGAGTGGGTTCACCAAATGATTTAATTTAATGTGAATTAAATCTAACTATTTCAGAGTCATTACCGAACCATATAATGTATGAATGTTGAAATAGAGAAATGACATAAGCAATCTAAGATGTAATATTTAAAACCCTTAGCAAATAAGGAGAGAGGACTTAGCTGATTTTTATGCTATTTGGGATTGATCTAAACTGGGAAAAGTGACGAACTAAATGTGTAGAGTGTCATAAATGCTATTTGTAAATTTTGGGCTGTAGGAATAAGGTTAGGCATAGGCACCCACAGCAAGACAGGGGCGCCTGGGCACTGAATACCTCTTTCAGGCGCTTGTGACTATGAAAATGCTAAGAACTTGATTTCTGAAGTGTCACAAGATCTTCATTGTTACTTTTTATTGACTGCCTAATAGTCACACAATGAATGCCAAAGGTACCTGTAACCTACAAAATAGAAGTTCACCTGCAAAAACCCACAAACCACATCAAACCTAAAAAGAAAGATGTAATATGGGGAGTCAAACTGACCCCAACGGTCACCTCGAGAGTGAACTTACAACTTAGTGTTGCACTACATCTCAGACTCCATGTAGTTCTGGTGAGTGTGTGTGGAAATTTTTCCCTAGGATGCCCTTGTGCAAGTTGCACTTGATAGTGGGTTAAATCTAAATATAACAATATAATAGAATGTGTGGATGGAAAAATAAACTTCCCCTTCCTATGTTGTGTATGCAAAGTTGATGTAGCCCTTGTCCCTTGAGTGTATGCTAGATGGATGCTTTAGATTGCTTTAGGTGCCTTTTGGATGCAAGCTTAGGTGATGCTCGTAATGCTTAATGTTTGGTCTTTGATTTTAAACACATAACTATGTATTTATATGATTCCCTTTTTTGAATTTTGTAATTGACAACTGAAAGGCCGATCCATAAGTGAAAAAAGGTGCATAAAAGATAAAATAGACCCAAAAGAAGCAAGTAAGGTGGAAAAGGGTCAGGGGCGCCCATAAGGTATAGGGGCGCCTGGGCACTCTTGTCTTGTCTGGGCATTGGTATCTGGAGCCATAAAAGATAAATAAGTAAAATACCGAGTGGGTTGTAGGGTGTGTAAGGAAAAATATCAAATAATAAAGAAAGCAAAGAGGCCATAGACAATCGTTAATTACTATTTTTCTTGCTTATGAATGTTAGTATGTGTTTAGACCTAGAAATGTGCCCAAGTGTGTGATTTTGTGTCTACACTAACTATGTTCAAGGTACTCCTATGATTTCAGAAAGTACGTTTATTAAGTACACACAAATATTTTTAAGGATGGACCATAAATATTATAATGTAAAAAAAGTAAAGTTCAATGGTCAGATGGAAATGAGAGAACCAACAAATTCAATGTCTCTTGGAGATTGGTTGTTGCTTTATAATGACTAACTATGTTCAAGGTACTCCTATGACTTGAGAAAGTATGTTTATTAAGGACACAAAAGATTTTTAAGGATGGAAAATGAATATTGGAATGCAAAAAAAGTAATGTTCAATGGTCAGGTGGAAATGAGAGAACCAACAAATTCAATGTCTCTTGGAGATTGGTTGTTGCATTATAATGATGTTTGTGATTTAAAAAATATTGTTGTACCAGAAATATGGTGGATAACTGAATGGGAAAATGGATTTGGTGTAGGTCATACACATATATATGTGATTCATATAGGAATTAAAATATTGTCTATATTATACAACCTTTCATACTAGAAAGATTTGTTAGTAGGCCATCTTCTTGACTAACTATGTTCAAGGTACTCCTATGATTTGAGAACGTATGTTTATTAAGAACACAAAATATTTTTAAGTATGGACCATGAATATTGTAATATAAAAAAATTAAAGTTCAATGGTCAAGTGGAAATGAGTGAACCAACAAATTCAATGTCTCTTGGAGATTAGTTGTTGTATTATAATGATGTTTTTGATGTAAAAAATATTGTTATACCAGAAATATGGTGGATAACTGAGTGGTAAAATGAATTTGGTGTAGGTCATACACATAAATATGTGATTCATATAGGTGTAGGGACTAACTATGCTCAAGGTACTCCTATGATTTGATAAAGTATGTTTATTAAGGACACAAAATTTTTTTAAGGATGGACCATGAATATTGTAATGTAAAAAAGTAAAGTTCAATGGTCACGTGGAAATGAGAGGACCAACAAATTCAATGTCTCTTGGATATTGGTTGTTGCATTATAGTGATGTTTTTGATGTAAAAAAAAAAATTGTACCATAAATATGGTGGATAACTGAGTGGGAAAATTAATTTAGTGTACATCATACACATAGATATGTGATTCATATAGGAATTGATAGATTATCTATATTATATAACCTTTCATACTAGAAAGATTTTCTAGTAGGCCATCTTCTTGACTTGGTGCATATCTTTAAAAATGTTATTGTATCAATGTGGCTTCATATTTCAATAAAAGAGAAAGATAAATTATAATCATAAAATACCTCAAAGTTTCTAAAACAAAGAAAAAAATATGGCCAAAGGATAATGGAACACATGAAAAGGCTCCATGGATTCTAGGTAAACCCCATGTTATTAAAGTCACAAAGGTCATAAGTGAAATGCATCCACCTCAATTATATGGGTCATCCCTTAACAAAGTGTTCATTGTTGATGGAAATATTATAGGGTTGAAAACACATGACTGGCACAACATTTAAAAGGTATGTTGAAAATAATTGTAATTAATGTAAATTACTTTTTACATATGTTTTTATCTTTCTATTTCTGACATTTTCTAGTAAATGTGTTTGACATAACAACATATATTTCCTCTTGGTTTAAGAAGAGGGTGTGCTTCCATATGATCTTAGAAAGGCCATTTCGATACTTTCAAAATTCCTTAGATAGTTGTCAACAAATGAGATCTACATCTAAGAACATAGAGGAGATGAGAAACATGATTACAAAGATTGTATTTTGAAAAGTAATTGCCAACTTTATCTTTTGATTCCCAAACTCATTTGCTAATACACTTTTTCAATGATGTTGAGATGGAAAGTGTTTTCAACACTTGATGGATGTTATTTCTTAAGAGGTACATGAAGACGGTGAAGGGGTTCGTCAAGTAGTCATCCTTTCTAGATGGTTTTATTGCATAAGGTTATACTATTCAACAAATGTTATTCTATGTAACTAAATATTTAAAAAAAGAATTCCCTGACATGCCTTTGATATGGTATGTTGATCATGATGTTGCATGGTTGGAGGAAACACCAAGGAAAAGATAAGGGACAAATATTGAGTGAGTATAATAGTATATTAATTTTTTGTTTTTTAAACATGAACGATGTAATTCCTATACTTATATAACTTTGTATTGATGTGTGTAGGCAAAGTCGAAGAAGATGCCATTTATAAGTTTGTACTATTTAATGTAGAGACGATTTAACAAATATTGAAAAAAAATGTTAAATACTAATTTCAGAGTCACGATGAAATGACAATGCAATAAAGATCAGATCTAACCTAAGTAATAAACTAGAAAATATGAAACCCTAGGTGCAATAGAAGGGATAAAGTACTTTGTTAATTTCGTAATAAAAATTGAACTGTGATGAACTGAAAAATTGTTGGAATAGGAGGATAGACTGTCGCAAATGAACCCAAGAAATTGTGGAATTATTGGAAATATTGGGACTAGGGCACCTGGATTAGGTAAGGGGAACCTTGGCACTGTAAACCACTTTTGGGAACCGCGACTACTCAGAACCTCATAAAATGATTTTTACAGTGTCGCTTATATGTCACTGCCCTTTGTTGTTGATCACATGTGTGTCACACTAAGTCCGCAAAATTGGTTATAACCTACAAATAGAAAGAGCACCTACAAAACCCTAAAACACATCAAATCCTAAAAATACAAATATACAAATGGGGATTCAAACTGACCCCAGTGGTCACCTGACTGAGTGAATTTACGATCTGAGTGCTACACTACATTTTAGACTCCATGTAGTTATGTGTGCGTGTGTGTGTGTAGAATCGTGCCCTAGGTGGCTCTTGTGCTAGATGCACTCGATAGTGAGCAATAACTAGATGTAGCAAATGTAAGTAGATGTGTGCATGGGAAAATGAACTTACCCTCCTATGAAGTGTATGTAAAAGAATGCAATCCCTTGTCCCTTGAGTGGGTGCTAGATGAATGATTTGATGCTCTTGAAATGCCTTTAGATGCAACCTTAGGTGATAGTAGTAGATGCTTAGTGTTTGGTCCTTTATTATGGTCACATAGCTTTGTATTTATATGATTCCCTTGTTTTAATTTCGTAATTAACCACTAAAATGTCGACCCATGAACAAACAAGATGCCCAACAACTAGAAAATACCCAAAATATGCTCGCACGATACAAAAAGGTTAGGGATGCCCAGAGGGGTCGAGGGCGCTTAGGCGCTGGAGTTATAGCTGGGTACTGGTGTCCAGACACAAAAAAGTTGAAGTATTAAAAGTCACACAAGGTAATAGGGTGTGTAAGACCAAGAAGGAAACAAAAAATAAGTAAAGAGGCCAAAGAGAATGGTCAATTAGTAATTTTCTTGCTTAGGAATCATATGAATAGTGGTATGTGATCAGGACATAGAAATATACCTAAAGTGTGTGATTTAGTGTCTACATTTGCCCCCACTTTATGTTGTTGAGATAATGCTCAATAACATAAAGTAGATAAGATATGCGTACCTGATAACCATGTAGATCGATGGCGAAAAGTGTGTCGAGGAGACAAGAAAAAGCGTGGAAGCTAGAGAAGAGGAAGTGATCCTAGGGGTTAAAAGCATATGTGTATATGTTGGGTTGTACCTATTGTTGATGTCATTTCATGCTTGATGATGTGACACATTATGCTAAGACATATGATGTCTTGCGAACCTTACTTGATAAATGACTCATCCATTTACCTTCTAAACAACATCGCACCTCACCCCTTGCACCACCAGTGTGACCGCCCTTTCTACAAGTTTCACCCCATCAATGGCCACCGTGACAATGATTGTTTTGCTCTCCATGATCACCTAGAACAATTAAAAGACAAAGGTGTCATTATTTTCAGCTCTCAATCTTGTGAATGCTCTCTCTCTCTTCTATCCCACATAAGCGAGCTTCTGCATCTGTTCATTTATCTCCTTCACCTCCTCCTCCTAAGGTTATCATTTGCGCACCTCCTAAGGTCATTATCCATCCACATCCTCCAACTAATCCACCTATAGTTATATCCTTGCATTTCTTACGCATTGCTACAACACCTCATTGGATTCCTAAGCCTCTTGCTTTTGTACTTCTTATCACCGCACCTCCCATTTTTAGCTTCATTTCCTTTGACATCCAATTCAACACTTATCCTCACATTGTTGATGCTTCACATACTCCATCCATGCCTCACAGGCCTCTTCATCTTTAGCAGGTGAAATCCATTTTCCATATCATTACCCGATGACATGCTCTCTTGCTATGGTTCACACTTGACTGTTGATGGCATACTACATCAACAAACCTCTCCTTTCATGCTTCATACTTTATGCTTCCTGTCATATCTTTTCTAGCATCTACTTGCACATGACAAACCCATTTCCTTATGATGCACTCTTTTTCTATGGTTCATTCTTGACTGTTGAGGGGGCATTTATAAATGAAACTCATTATCACACTGGGGGGAAATTGTTCTTCTTCCCCCCTTTCATTCTCATCACACATAATTACGAACATTATTTCACATCTCATCATTCTTCAATTATCAACACATCATTATTTTCCTCTCTTATCTTACTTAAATCACATTGCTACTTTTATTTATCTACCACATTACATCACATGCATACATTTTTACTTATTAAATGTTATATCATACATTCCTACTCACATATATTCTTTATCTAGTACATTACTTGGTTATTCTTTCCACATCATAACACATTTCAATCATCAACAATATATATCAAATCAACCATCCCAATAATGCTTATAGAATCTATCGAGCTAAATAAACACTACCAAGAACATATCATCATCATCATCACATCGTATACAATGCACATCAACAACCAATACAATATCAACAACATGTGTGTGTGTGTGTGTGTGTGTGTGATCAAAATCATAGTTACAATATACAATCATTGGGGAGAAATTCCCCATGCATCAATACATAGTATGTAATACATCCTCTATCATCCTTGTTATCACTATCTACAATCGTGGGAGCTCTAGAACTAGATGATTCTCCGCTCACTCTACGTCATTGGTCTCAGCCTCTATATCTATAAAGCTGACTCCATAACATAGCAAGCTCCATCGTTTTCTTTGCATATCGACCATGTAGCTCCACATATCATGAAAATATATCCTAATCTAGGCTTCCTCCTCCTACGACCTCTCTCATTCACTCTACCTCCACACGAGCCTCATTACGCTCGCTCAACAAAACCATGCATGTCGGCGCTGCTATAGCTAATGGCTCAAATAAATGGGCATGCTCACCCACAATAACATCAACCCGCTCTAGCATACCACCTCCCATGAGCACATCTGGGAGCACATTTCATGTATATGGAGGTGTCCACAATCAGTGACCAATACACATCCCTTATAATACCACAATAAATATTATCTATTATACATCTTTGCATCAATCAAGAAAAAATCAACAAATAACATACAAAACTAATCCATACTTATGTTACGCTCTCACTACTGATACATCATCTACATTAGGGTCAGGTGCCTACCCCTCAACTCCTCGAACTGTCGGCCCACTGGCTGCATCCACCACTACTAGAAATGGCAACACCCATCGATGTATCACCCACCAGTGGCTATACACCTAAGTGCACCCCATGTCATCCATTTGTATAGGCTCTATGGTTGCATCCACCTCATCCGGACCTAAATGCACTAGATGTACTCCTGTCGGGCCTGACCTCGCCCCTGGTTGTCTCACCATCCTAGTAGATCGAAACCATATATATGGCTTTAGGGGCACATTATGGGCCATGCCAAACTACCTATTTAATTTCTCATCCTAGAAAAAATCAGTCTCCCCTGGGAATCGATCCTATAACCACATCATGTGTCGTATGCACTGTAACTTCACACCATACTCAACCTGGCCTCCATAGTCTCTATACGGTCTCCATAAAATGGCACCATGGACCATTTGATCTATCATCAACCTATATGTAGTCATACCCATCCTCATACTACATGTGCCCACCCACCTCACTGCAAATATCTTATGTCGAGCCCAATCAACCTGTGGCCCACTAAGTGGCCTCAATATAACAATATGCTCATATTCCTACACATGTAAGAAAGTAGTGGTTCCCAACGCACCCCTATGATCCTCCTATGTAAATATATACAAGTCCCTATATAAATGGGCCAATACACACCATGCCCAAGAATATTTAGTACCATGCTCCTCTATGTTGTGACAAATATCATACATTTTATACAATATCCCAACTCTGCCACTCTCCACTGCCACCGATGAAGCTATCACAACTATAATAAATTTCTGCAATTTCGGAACCCCAGATCTCTTCTTGGCCTATACCCATGTCCCTGTAAAATATTGTTGTGTCACCCTCATCTAACTACATGAATTCAATACGGCCATGATCTACACCCTCTCTCTTACTATGGGAAACTGTAATATCCTATATATATATGCTCTAGTTTCACCGTCATCTCGCCTATCCACAACCAGAATGTACAAGTATCTGTGTACCATTACTTGCACAAAACGGTCAACATAGGAATATTATGGGGTATCTCCCCCAACTTAGCAATGTCCCACAGGCTAGCACAGTCTAATATATCCCACTCACCATTTGACAACCCCAAAGTAAGAAATATACTCAAGTGACGACCCACATGAAACTCTCTAGAGTGTATGTCCCTTTGCACAACAAAACAAACAACAAAATTATTACATTAGTACACCATACATACTGTAAAATCACTCATCATAGCATCAAATTATTCATAGTACATTAGTTTCACAAAACAGTGTCAAAACCCTTCCCTGGGATGCTAGCACCCAGGAACAAGTCACTAGTGCTAGGAAATTGGCAGTAGTGTCCCCAGGGACAAAAATTCCCTATCCGCTTCCGTCTTGGTTAGAAACACCCAAAACTACAAAACTTCAAATTTTACTTAAATTACTAAAATAGACATATTTGACAAAATTTTCTGAAAATAATCATACATACCAGTTCCTCGGTCATCTATGAAGCCATGACCGCCACCACTCACTCAAATCTCGTCAAACTTGCTTCTCTAACATGCAACATCCTCGTAGTTTAGAAATCAAATCTTAAACACTCTTGGTATAAATGAAATTATAGTTTACCTTTGCACTATTACTATATATAGTAATTCTAACTTACCATATACTATAGTTCTTATATGTTTTTCCCACTAATACATGACACATGGTTTCACTCATATCTTGAGCCTCATTACTCCATTTATCTCTCTATTTGTGCCATACGGATCTTGATCTCCTCTAGTACCATATCATACAAATTTCAATAGCTCATTTTCAAATCTGGCACATTTACAAATCAATATTTACTCATACTTTGACATTACTATCCCATATTATTTCTCATTTCCTATTACAACATCTTACATGTCTTGCTTTTAGCTCAGTGCTCATTTCTTTTCCCTTCACCCTTTCACCGAAAGAGGGCATATAATTGAGATCATCTTATTATCTCTCTCAGGATAAAATACAATCAATCGACACTCCTAATATATTACCATCACAAGTTGCTCTAATATTATTCAAACAAAGGTATAATCATATTTACATGACAGTCAATACTTCCTACTATTTCAAATATATTCCCCCAAATGACCTAATTTGGAGGCAAAGCAAAAACCTCTCCATGAGTAATCTCCTAAATACATATTATCTCAAGTAATCTCTTATCACTCAAATCAAATCAATCAATTGGTATAATAATCACAATTACTATTTCTCCTAAATGACCTAACTTGGGAGCCATGTTACACTATTATTGCTTCCAGATGACCTAACTTGGGATCCATCTAGCACTATTCAAATCATAACTGTCGACACTAAAATTTTCCTCCGTAATTTCTATTTCATTAATGTATGTATTAGGAATAGGATGTTGTTAAGTATAATTAGTAGTAGCATCTGAAAGAAGATAACGGCGCTGTCAGTACGGTGCCGCCAATAATGTGGAGTACGGTAACAGTCAAAGTACAATAGGAATGTTGTAAAAAATAAATATTTGTCGTAAGTGGTCCGGTAATGTTAAAATGTCAAAGTTTGGGTAATTAGAGAAGTAGGGTCTACATGATTAGGAATTAGAAATATTATATTGGTAATAAAGACAAGGAGTGAGGTCATAAATATTTTGGGTATTTTATTTGTAAAAAGTCTAAAAATGTGGAACCCATGTAAAATGATAAGGTTTATCTTATCTTAACAGATAAGCTTACATGTACAGATAAGAGTTAAGGTATGGAATATGATTCGTCAGAGTGGATTTCTTATCCTATCTTAGAGATAAGATGGATAAGCTTGGAAGTTCTATAAATAGAGAGGCCACCCCCCTCATTTAGCATAGAAGGAAGTAGTGAGAAATATTGTAGGAAGTGTGCGAAGGAAGCCATCAGTTTAAAGGTGTGTTGAAGAAGCCATTAAGAGGTGTAATTGTAAAGTTTCTCCCATAGTCTTGGTGAAAGGCAAGTGAAGTCAATAACACTTGAAGTACCTCATGGGTGAGATTGTAACAGTTTCATGTTAATATTATAATTTACTTTGATATTTCAGATTTGTCATCATTCCGTCTTATCATAGTCGATGGTATTCTTGTGTTATGTTGTTTTGTTTCCAGATTACATCCACCAAACTAAAGGCTGTGCATTAGTAAATAATCATAGCACGAGGAGTTCCTGGTGAAGAATTATCATAGTGCCGGATTGGTGATGACATTTTGGTTCCGTTGCCGGGACCATTCCTCGGTGGATTTTCTGGAGAGATATTCCCACTTAGTCAAAAATCAATTGGAGGGTAACCTTGTTTTTACTATGCATAGTAGTTACCATGGTAAAGTCATTTTTACCGTGAATAGTAGTTACCATGATAAAGTCATTTTTGCTGTGAATAGTATTTATCACAGTAAAGTCACTTTTTACCATGAATAGTATTTACCACAGTAACTTCACTTTTTACCATGAATAGTGTTTACCACAGTAAAGTCAGTTTTTACCGCAGTAAGTCAAGTTTTACCATAGTTTACCGTGGTCATTTCTATTTTACTGTAGAAAGGTGTAAAGTCACTTTCTAGTATAGTGATTCCAATTATTTGTGCACATAAGTCTTGTTAATTGTACTTGTGGGTTGGTATTTCATGGTGGTTACTTTTGAAAATGGGAAAGATTCCTGTTTTTTCAGCTCAATCTAATGAAGATGCTTCTTCTTTCATTCAAGAGTTTAAACGATTTTGTATTTGTAATGGCCTTATAAGAAGGGAACAATGGAATGAATTTTTTCCTACCTTTTTGGATGGTTCAGCACTTAGGTGGTTTGAAACACTAGGTGATAATGTGAAAAATTCATGGGATTTATTAACTGAAAGTTTTCTTGAAGAATTTGGTGAACAACAGAAATATGCAGATCTCATGATCGAGATCACAAAGCTATCCCAAGGAGAGAAGGAGAAGATAAGGGATTATCATGCTCGTGTTCTAAAGCTAAGGAGGAAGCTCGATGCCCAGATCCAGAAGGAAGGATTAGCGGATGGGTTGATGAATGACGTGGATAATCTCCTCTGTAAGCACTTCATTCTTGGGATGAAGCCAGAGATCAGACAACGAGTGAAGTATGATCGCCCAACTACCATTGAACAAGCAAAGGAGATTGCAAGAAGGTAAGAAGAAAGTATGGAAGAGGAGCCCAAAGAAATTGTGGCTAAAGTAGAGCCTACACCAGTGCCTTTGGTCTAGAATCCACAACCACTCCTGGTGAGCACAAATATTTCTCCTAGTACATCTACTGAGTATGAAGATTTGCTCAAAAAGATGGGTCAGTTAACTATTAATCTTCTTCAAGGAAAGGAATTTAGTTCTCAGGGAGGAGATAGAGGTCCAAAAAGAAATATTTCTGAAGTTGTATGTTATGGTTGTTATAAAAGGGGTCATTATAAGTATAATTGTCCAGATAGAGCTTCTACATCTGGTAAAGGAGATAATGATAAAGGAAAAGCACCTGTGAATTCTTTTGATGTAGTAGATAAGATCAGAATAATGAAGTAGATGTGTTTGTAACAAAAAGAAAGAAAGAAAAAGATAATCAAGATGGAAATGATCCTAAGAAGATGAAAGAAGAAACTAGTAAGAAACATAGGAGAAGAAAGTTGGGTGTGCAGGATTTTCTGATTTCACAGGGGCGAGGACCATACTCCATCTTGGAAGATCTGTCCAAAAGGCCTGTAAATATTACATATGGTCAACTCTTGGCTATGTCTTCTGAGAAGAGGCGGAAGTTGCGAAGTGGACTCAATGCTCGACGAAGGAAGGAGGTTGAGGTCCCTGTTTTGGAGGCAGAGGTGGATCCCTATGCTCCACAAGCTGAGGTATTATGTAATGGCATTTCAATTCATGATGTCTTAGTTGATGGAGGTGCTGCAGTTAATGTAATGACCGAGTCTGTAATGAATATGTTGGGTTTAAAAATTGATCGCCCTTCAACACTTATGTTAAGGTCATTAAATAAAGGAAAAACTAAACTAGAAGGTGTAGTTTCAAATGTGGCAATATCTGTTATGGGTGTTGTATGTGTGGTAGACTTTTAGGTGATGAAAAATGGTACTGTTGCGTACCCAATGCTGCTGGGAAGACCATGGCTAAGGAGAGTTCATGCAAGAAACTACTGGAATGAAGGTTTCATGACACTTGGATGTGGTAGAGAGAGGGTGAAGATAAATGTGATCCCCCGACATCATAAGGCAGAACCTGTGGATTCAAGTGATGAAACTGATGATTGGACATCCTCTGATTACTCTAGTACTAGTGAAGTGGACACTGAAGATGAAGAAAGAGAGGTGGATGTTTCAGTCATGGATATCCTTCCAGTCACACCAACTCATGAGCCCATAAAATTATCTGAAGAAGAAGTTGATGATCATCTCTAACAAATAAAGATTGGTGATGCTGTGATGGAGAGTGAGAAGGAATCCTACCTCCAGCTCTTTCGAAGGTACATACACCTATTCACTTTTGATTACAAGGAACTCCGTCAAGTAAGTTGGGTAGAACATTGTATTGAGCTGGTAGATGGTGCTAAGCCCATAAAGCAAATGCCATATAGAATGAATCCTAATTTTTCCAAGACTGTAAAAGAAGAAATAGATAAGTTGCTTGATGCAGGATTCATATTTGCTGTGGAGAATTCAGAATGGGTTTCTCCCATTGTGATCTCAATAAAAAAGAATGGGAAGCTACGCATTTGTGTTGATTACAGGAAGCTCAATAAGGCAACAAAGAATGATCATTACCCTCTTCCATTTTCAGATCAGATCTTGGACGAAGTAGCTGGCCAGGAGTGCTATAGTTTTGCTGATGGATATAGTGGCTACAACCAAGTTCGTATAGAAAAGAAAGATCAGATGAAGACCACGTTCACCACTCCTTGGGGAACGTTTGCTTATAGAGTTATGCCTTTTGGGTTGTGTAATGCTCCAGCAACATTCCAGCGTTTGATGAATAGGGTGTTCGAACCCTACATTGGGACCTTCATCAGAGTATTTCTGGATGATTTTTGCATCTATGGGAGCAAGTTGGACCACCTGCACCAAATGGAGACAACATTTCAAAGGTTAGATGAAGCACAAGCCCCACTAAACCCTACAAAGTGTGTCTTTGGATGTTCTAAAGGCGTTTTGTTAGGGCATGTTGTATCCAGAGATGGTATTGGTACTGATCCTGATAAAGTTTCAAAAATCAAAGATTTACCATTTCCTATGAATAGAAGTAAGTTGAGATCATTTTTAGGCCATGTGGGTTACTATAGAAGGTTCATCAAGAATTTCTCAAAGATGGCACAGCCACTAACCCAGTTCTTGAAGAAGGATGTTACTTATGAACCAGAAAATAAGGCGCATGAAGCTTTTGGACAACTGAAGGAAGCCCTAGTGTCTTCACCTGTTTTGAAGAATCCAAATTGGAGCAAGCCATTCATTGTGTACACTGATGCCTCAGATGCAGCACTAGGAAGTACTTTGAGCCAAAAGGATGAAAATGGGAATGAACATCCAATTTACTTTGGGAGCATACAAATGAGCAGTGCTGAGGTAAATTATACTGTAACTGAAAAAGAGGCTCTGGCTATCATTTTTGCTGTAAAGAAGTTTAGAAATTACTTGCTAGGGAAAAATTTCTAGTTGTAACAGATCATCAGGCTCTAAAATATATTGTAAATAAGCCTAACCCATCAGGGAGAATAGCAAGATGGATAATTTTGCTACAAGAGTTTGAATTTGATATTATAGATAGGCCAGGAAAGAAGCATGTCAATGCAGATGCACTCTCTCGAGCCTATGATGGTTTAGGATCATCTTGTGATGATGATGATTTCCCCGATGCAGCATTGTTATCCCTTGACACAATCCCTAGTGAATACATAGATATTTGGAATTATCTGAATGAATTCAAGTTTCCTGATGGTGCCAATGCAAAGACTAAGAGAAAGATTACTCAAGCCAGTCATCCATATTCTATTCTGCATCGAGTATTATTTCGAATAGGACCTGATGGACAGTACAAGAGGGCAATTGGACGTGATCAAGGGAAAGAACTGCTAGAAGAATTCCACAATGGTACATGTGGAGGGCACTTCTCTGGACAACTTACAACAAGAAGGATCTTGGATGCAGGTTATCACTGGCCCACTCTTTTTAAAGATTGTTATAATTATTGTAAGACATGTTATATTTGTCAAACACATGGTAACTGTAAGACTTCATCAGCTCCATTATGTCTTATTCTTCCCCTTGGTCCCTTTGAAAAGTGGGGAATAGACATTGTAGGTCCACTTCAAACTACATCACGCCAAAATAAGTATATTGTAGTTGCCACAGATTATTTAACCAAGTGGGTTGAAGCTAGGCCATTGAAAACAACTTCCATGGATGAAGTGGCAAGGTTCATGTATGAATGCATTGTCATCAGATTTGGTTGCCCATTAGAAATTGTAACAGATCAAGGAAGCCACTTCATTAATGAGGTGGTAGAATCCCTAGTCAATAAGTTTTCTATTAAGCACAGGAAGGCAACAACATACAAGCCAAGCACAAATGGACAGGTGGAACGAACAAATTTTGTGTTGTGTCAAATTCTAGCAAAAGATGCAGCCTTACAGGTACATAAATGGGATAAAAGGATTCATGCAGCATTGTGGGCATATAGGGCAACATCAAAGTCAGCAACAGGATACTCCCCATTTCAGTTGGCCTATGGCATTGATCCAGTTCTTCCTATTGAGTTTGATATTCCCACTGTGAGAGTTATGAAAAATGAAAGGATGGATGAAAGTGATTCAGTAAAAGAAAGGTTGGCACATCTTCATTTGCTGGAGGAAATGAGAGAAATAGCAAAGGATACAAGCCATAAGAAGAAAATGAAGCAGAATGAATGCTTTGATCAAAAGATCCGGTGGTCTCCATTTCATGTGAATGACTTGGTTATAGTATATGATTCCAGATACAAAAAAAGAAGATAGAGAAAATTTCTTCCAAAATGGATGAGG
The DNA here is from genome assembly GCA_019776745.2 of Taxus chinensis. Classification (NCBI taxonomy): domain Eukaryota; kingdom Viridiplantae; phylum Streptophyta; class Pinopsida; order Cupressales; family Taxaceae; genus Taxus; species Taxus chinensis. The sequence goes on along the minus strand of CM034146.1, from coordinate 347,141,581 downwards.
CCCTACAAAATAGCAACTGTGCATGAAAATGGTACGTACCAACTGGAGGAATTGGATGGCACTCCCATTATGAAATGGGTCAACCACGATAAGTTGAAGATTTTCCAAGCACTAGAATAGTCTACTCCGAGGACGGAGTAGAAGCTAGGAAGGGGGAAGATGTCGACACTAAAATTTTCCTCTGTAATTTCTATTTCATTAATGTATGTATTAGGAATAGGATGTTGTTAAGTATAATTAGTAGTAGCGTCTAATAGAAGATAACGGTGCCGTCAGTACGGTGCCACCAATAATGTGGAGTACGGTAATAGTCAAAGTACAATAGGAATGTTGTAAAAAGTAAATATTTGTCGTAAGTGGTCCGGTAATGTTAAAATGTCAAGGATTGTGTAATTAGAGAAGTAGGGTCTACATGATTAGGAATTAGAAATATTATATTGGTAATAAAGACAAGGAGTGAGGTCATAAATATTTTGTGTATTTTATTTGTAAAAAGTCTAAAAATGTGGAACCCATGTAAAATGATAAGGTTTATCTTATCTTAACAGATAAGCTTACATGTACAGATAAGAGTTAAGGTATGGAATATGATTCGTCAGAGTGGATTTCTTATCCTATCTTAGAGATAAGATGGATAAGCCTGGAAGTTCTATAAATAGAGAGGCCACCCCCCTCATTTAGCATAGAAGGAAGTAGTGAGAAATATTGTAGGACGTGTGCGAAGGAAGCCATCAGTTTAAAGGTGTGTTGAAGAAGCCATTAAGAGGTGTAATTGTAAAGTTTCTCCCATAGTCTTGGTGAAAGGCAAGTGAAGTCAATAACACTTGAAGTACCTCATGGGTGAGATTGTAACAGTTTCATGTTAATATTATAATTTACTTTGATATTTTAGATTTGTCATCATTCCGTCTTATCATAGTCGATGGTATTCTTGTGTTATGTTGTTGTTTTGTTTCCAGATTACATCCACCAAACTAAAGGCTGTGCATTAGTAAATAATCATAGCACGAGGAGTTCCCGGTGAAGAATTATCATAGTGCCGGATTGGTGATGACAGAACACTCACTATTGTAGGAGTGTGGGAAATGAGATGTCATTGCCTTTCCTATACTGATCCTATATGGGTTCTTTAATCGGAACAAACAATTTTTCAATTAGAACTAATCAGAACTAAATTTGGTCTTTATCCGTCTGCACCAGTTGGACCTTTTGGGGATGTAGTCATGGATGGAGAGAAAAACTAGACCTCTCTCCCTAACACTCTTCCTTTAGTGGTAGGACACCCAAATCCTCCCATTTTCAAACAAATCAGGTTAGGAATTGATCAGTCCCTACCTCTTCTATCGCCTTGGACAAAAATTCAAAATCTCCAAATTCTTTAAATCATTTCAACCATTTCTCCAAGATATCCAATGCTTTCCATGCTACAACTTTATGCATTTTACATACACTTTGCAATATTGCTTCCCCGGACTCAATACATGTATGTTCCTTACTTAATTTACACTACTTGAATTTCATTCAAATAACATAAAGGGGGGAATGTAGACATAAAATCACACACATATTATTATTTTACTATGCCGTCAATATGTTATTTATATGCATGGATCTTAAGAAAGAAAAGTATTCAATGGTGACACCATCTATTGTCCATCTATGTATTTGATTGCTTCTTACTGTATTTTACTTCCATGTCTGTCATTTCTATATCCACTTCTAATCAGATCACAAGGATCCCTGTCTGCTTGTCTTTTTCACATTTGTTGTCGTTTATCCCAGGATACCAGCGTCCACTCTGGACACTAGTGCCCAGACGCTGGTGTCCATTCTGAGTCCTTCTGTCCCCTTTGTTCTTTTTACACATTTTGACATTTTTGGTTGGCCTTTTCTCCTTTTTTGTCTTTATCTCATGCTCATAATCGGCCTTTCATGTCACTAGTGTCGAAATTCAAACAAGAGATCCATATATACACAACATACACATTATTATTCTGGCTTGCAATTCTAAGGGGCAATCACATGTACATACTATGACTATCATCAAAAGGACTACATTTTTTGGCTGCATACATTGCATAGGAAGGGGAAGTGTTGAATTTTGTACCACATATTTACATCCAATCTAGCTACATCTGACTATCTTGGCATCATTGGTGAGAGGGAAAACTAAGGAAACTATTTCACACATAAGCACACAAAACTATATGGAGTCTGGAATGTAGTGCAGTGCTCGGAAATTAGTTCACTCTTTGGGTGACCACTGGGGTCAATTCAACTTCACATTTTGCATATTTAATTCAGATTTGATGTGTTTTTGAGCTTGTGTAGGTAGCTAGGGTTTGTTTTGTAGTTACAGGTGTGATAAAAAACCTAACAATGAAGGTAACACGAAAAAGAAGAGATAAAATTTATAATCTTCAAACCCAAAAAGGAAGCAGATCCCGAGAATTCACGGAGTCACCAACACCCACTCACCTATTTCCTACTATGGGTTCCCTTGTCCTAATTAGTACAAAGTTCTAAATCTCTTAACCAATCTCACGTGACATTAGTTCCTACTATATCAAGCATATACACAATCCTAACTAGCTAAAGATTGCACATAAATCAACAAAGTCACCTCTTTTTTCCATTTTCTTATAGTCTTGCATTTCTTGAAAGCTTAACATTTGTATTTTACTGTATTTATCAAATTACACATTGCCAGTTATTCTGAAATGTTGGAATTAATTCAAAGTAAATTAAATCATTAGGCACTTTTTTGGAGATAACACCTATTACTTGTTCTATCTGGATGGTACTCACTTGGAGCTGTCCCTCAGTGGGCAGTACTTAAAATTTTTCAAATAGTAAAGTTTTGTCCTTCCAACTAAATTACTAGAGTGACATAGGGTTTTCCCATGTATGTACAATAGGTAATTTAGGTTATTTTTACCTTTATATTGAGTGTTTCCATTTCCATTGTGTGTTTATTTTGGTTGTTCTTGCTTGTATACTTTGTGACTCTATTTGCCTAATGGATAAGGCATTGGTCTACTCCCCGACAAGATAAATAAGGTTCATGTTTGCTCCATTTTTCCTTTGTCCAATTTGAAACAAGTTCCCGAGTAAGAGCCAATTATTGTCATGCTAAATTTCTAGCATACAAAATTTAAAATTTTGGTCATGACAACCAAACCCACACTTGAAATGCCCTTTCTCAGTCAATGTAAACCTTTCCTCTGACCAACATTTCAACTATGTCACCCTCATTCTAGTCAAGAGGAACATGTTAACATGATTTTCAAGTGTGTTTCATTTGTAGATAGGTGTACCTATCTTGATTCTTGAGGTTAGTGAGATCTATGAAGGAACACTGCTCCCAGAGGCTTCAAAAAGTTATTTTTGGTCTTTTTGTCACATGAGAACATCCCTCAGAAGAAAAATTCAAGGGAACAAGCCATTTGGAGGTTTTAGGGGAGAGTATTTAGATGATCCAAGGTAGTTTAGGAAGTTTGTGTGGAGCCATGAGAGGTCAAGAAACTTTCAATCAAAATTGAATCTTTTTGGGCAAGACACTGGGAAAATCATGTTTTAAAGGAGCTAGTCACCTTGTTGGAAAGGTTTCAGAAGCCTTGAGATGTATCGAGAAGCCATATCAAAGAAATTAGAGAGAAGAAAGATCCTACTTCATGGTGAAATAATCAAAATTGAATTTTGGGTGTATAAAAATGTGGAAACCTATCGATCAAAGCAACACAAGAGTCTTTCTACAAGCTAACAATTGCTCAAAAGGTTTCAAAAATATTAGGAAGATTTAGGGGCCTAGCCAAGGTAAAATTGGATTACATTAGACCGTCCTCATGGTACATGTGTTGTGTTTTTTCACACTCATTCTAGGCTCCGGTGACAACTCCGCTTATTGGCGCACACACGTAGAAAAAAGTTGAAAGAGGAATGAAAAGCAAGATTTCAAGCCAAATAAGGTATTAAAAATGGTGGTAATGGACTTAGTGGGTACTCTAGAGTTAAAATCATATAATATTCTCCCTCTAAACTCTATGTCTTGCTCTTGGACCCGAAAATCCACTCAGTCTATTTTCATGTTGAGTTTAATGACATCAACACAACCAATCAGATTTAAGAGGAGTTTTGGAGTATGGATGTCCCTTTTCCATTTGTACCTTGGTGCAAGGGTATGTGAGGGACACCAAAATGTGCCCCCCCTATAGAGAATTGGTTGCATCACTTAAAGTGACAACTTAAGTGGTTAGAAGATGTCATAAACTCACCTAACTTGATGTTTGACCACTTTTTCATGGCATCTGGACCCATGGCAGAATTTTTCAGGATTGATGTCACATTTTCCCTTTATCCCAACAACTAAGGGTACATGAGGGACACAAAAAATTGCTCCCCTATTGAGGTAACTTTTTGTCACTCAAATGATGACTTAAGGTGTTAGAAAAGTGTTATCAACTCACCATTTTCACAAAATCTGACCCCCTCCTCATTAGTGCCTCACCCATGGAAACTTTTGGAGAGGTTAATGTCCCTTTGTCCCCTTTCCCCCTATTTTTAGGGTGAAAACACACCTATAACCTCCACCAGGCCTGAGTTAGCTAGTTTGAGTTTAAGGTGAGTTAAATGGAGCTAGTGAGAGGGAAAATGAATTTGAAAGAGGTATAACTTCATACTTAGTAGTTTTTTTATATTTCATTGTGATTTTATCTCCCCCCATTATTGTTGTAGTACTCTTATGCTGCCAAAATTTCTTCAAACATCCTCTATACTCAAAAACCTTATTCCTCATATCTTCCAAACACCATGCCCATTTGCCATGAAACTTGGACTGTAGGCTCCTCTCCAAAACACCTTCAAGAAGACTGTAATATTATTTCCATTGATTAACTATGCATTTTTCTACATCCATTTGAATTTTTTTGTAAAGAAAATTTTCTTTTCAGATCTACAAAAAACTAGTGATTGAAATCCTTTGAAATTTAGAGAAAAGCCTCACATTGTAAAATAAAAACTTTTGAGACTAATTTCATTCCAATCCATCACCCGAAAGACCAATTTTAATTTATAGTAAGTCACTACCAAGATGACCTTATTATAATAGTAAGCCCGAGAAACTGTTGATTTTCAGTAACAATATCTTCTCTCTCAAATCCAAAATAGTAAAAAAGGTGAAAATTGTAAAACTTGCGAAAATTAGACATCTAATTGTGAAATATTAAAATTAGTAAGTGCTGAGACTATGTTCAAATTTGTCACACCCCTCCATCTCCCTGACATGTCACCATCTCCAGCCACCATAAAGATCAAGTACATATTATTTGAGCTAATTTCCACATTATACACTAAATACCCCAATGTAGGATATAGTGACGTATCTCACACGGATATGGAAAATCTCAATGCATGGATGTTGAATGAACCTAGAGAACCTGTGGAGGAGAATATTTTCTCAAGTGGTCTATTTCAGGTAGGTGTTCATCCATTGTCAGTATAGAGCACGAGGCTAGTTCTAGTCTATTTTCAACACTATGACCCTGATTGAAGAAAATTTCTTGCAGATGACAACTCAATTCTAGAAGTTCTCACTTTGAAGGGAATTTCAAAATGACTGCATATTCCAACTCGTAATAACATGGTTATCATCACTCAGGAATTTTCTTCTTAGGAACGTGCATGGATAGATTCATACTTGCAAGGAGTGACAGTGAGGTCATGGCTCAAACAAGGAGGAAATCCCTCTTAGATGCCTAATTCATTGTCTCGAAGTGAATTTCATGAGGCCTACTCTAATGTAGCGGTATTACTAAACAGGGTAATTGGATAAGAAACCACAAAGGAATTCCATGATTAGATGGCCTATTCATTCTAGTGGTCATAAAAGGAAATCAAATGATTTACTAGGGGAAAATCATAAGTAACAACATTCATATGCAATTGGTGCAGTTTCCTACCTCCAAGAAGTTCTCAATGACTTCATATTTGGTGTATGCTCTCACATATACAAGACCTTTCTAAGGTCTCTTTACTTCCCAAAATATTCCACAAAAGTCTCCCACATTCGACAAGTATTCTCAGCTCACATTTCAAGAGATTAGTTCTCATTTCTCAAAAGTGAATGATGCATTCACCATGTTTTTCACAAGGCTCCTTGAGGGAAATCTTGAGAAAAGAATCTCATCACAGGAAATTGATTTGATTATGAAGTATGAAAGTCACTTCATTCAATTTCCCACCTTCACCTATCTCAAGGTCAGAGGTTTTGACATTTCCCCTTTCCAGTTGCAAAAATACTTGAGTGACAAGATCATCATGATTGAGTTGTGCCATGTTCACACCAGGTGCAAGAATGCAAAGAGGAAGGGTGTCTCATTACCTATTTCATTAGTAATCCATTCATGCAAGAGTACAGTTAATGTATTAAACATTGAATCCTCCCTTGTAACCTTAAATTTGTATCCATATGTGCCTACGCCCAACTGTGACCTCATGAAGGTTAATGAGTCCTTCCTCTTGCCAAGGTTGAATCACATTTCAAAAATTAAGGAGTATTGGGCCAATTGTGCAGATGATTTTGAGGTTAGAAGATGTGACTATATAAGAATGATAGTGGATTAGATGAGATATTTAAAACTTGAATGGTTTGTTGAAGGAGTGTGATGCAGCCTATAATTCACCAGTAAAATCCCAGGCGTGTTGACACATCACTTAGCCTAAAATGAACACCCACCCAAAGCATGCAATGGAACCAGACCCATCTTTAGGGTTTCTGTTGTAGGATGTTAGCATGATAAAGACTTAAAGCATTCAGATCCATAGTTAATATAACATTCTACAGAGAATTTCCTAGATCTAGATCTTAAAGTATCATGAATCAAACAATAATCATAGTGAAACCCTTTATGCAGTAAAGAACTATAACCATGTTTAACACCTTAATTCAACCAATAATCCCCATTATATTAAATACAGTAATACACATAAGCTTACTTACAAAATAGTAATATATGCTCATGCACATATCAAATTTGGCAGCATAACCTCACAATAACTTAGCTTTCACATCTCCCTTATGATACATAGTTCACTACATATTTATAAGGGTGGGGACTTGCCCTTCACCACTTATTTAATCCCAAAATAGGTCGCGTGCTATTATTAGCCAAGTGCCGTTACAAAAATAGCTACACATGCAAGTGCACTAATAATAGACTACTTTTAGTTAACTGTCAGTAGTAGATCTATTCTCAGCATGTATCCATGCAAAGTGCTTTGTAGCCAATCCTCCAAAAATAGCCATTGTGTGTCGTGAAAGTATTTGACCGGTTTATGTGCTCTGCACGCTATCCCCAAAAATAGATACTCATCGTGAAAATGACTAAGTCCTGAATTTGTCTTTGTTCCCAATGTGTGTTGCCTTTCTAATCCTCCCACACTTTTGGATGCACTCTGCTCTTCCCACGTGAACCTTCTGTATGTTCTTTGGTAAGTGCCACACTTTAGTTGATCAACATTATCCCACACTAGTTGCATTGCCACCTTGGCAATGGTTGTCACCCAAAACAAATAAAATAATATGAATAGAAGAATAGAAAGAATATTTATGAACAAAAGAATGTTTTTACCCTGCAATATCTTTTTCTTCAACCTGAAGAATCAATTCTGGATATTCTTCTTTTATTTCCACCTCTAAAGTTTGTCAATGATTGATTGTGACTTCTGCCTTTTCCAGGATATCCACTACAATTGAATCTAATTCATCCCTTACAATCTCTCCTTTCTCATTCTACAAGACCAACACAATGTTGGACGTTGTAGTCATTCTTCCTTCTAACAAGTCCATCTTTTGTGTGATGAGTTTCCCAAGCTCATCTAGCCTTTCCTTGTGTGGTTCTTGTACTGCTGTAAGTGCCTCATGCTTCTACTTGACAAGAGTTAATCATTCTACGCCTTCCAATGTTTCATCTTTCATGGCCTTCAAGACTTTATTGTCTCCCAAAATGGTCCTGGTTCTTATAATGGCTTCTGGCGTTGTACAAATATTCAGTGCTTGATCTGCATTCTTTAATTCCTCCTGTAAGCTATGAATCAACCCCTCATATGATGCAATCTTCTGCATCACTGAAGCCTTTTCCCACTCTACTTCCTACGCTGGATCCTTTGGTTCTAGCATGCGCAGAGGTTCATCTTCCAGCACTAAGTCCACCAAGGTACTTACATAATGCATTGTTGAAGGAAATGTCTTGGGTACCTTTGGCTCTAAGTGTGGCTTTGCTTTCATGATATTGTCCCCAACTTCCTCTGCCATGCTGATGAAAACAACGTTCTTCTTTTGTGCCAAGTATTTTTCTTGCTTTAGGCACACTATTTCTGCATCCTTAGTCTTGATCTCCTCTCATAGCGCCCTAATTGTTGCAACCTTATCCATATTCCACCTTGCCACCTTTGTCGAGACTTTCACCAAAGCATTGCTCACCTGTTCATCTAATATAACAGTAGGCTTGACTGTTATGTGTATAGCCTAAGGTGTATTCTTCAACCTCCTTGATATGCATGACTCCTCACACACATCAAAATATGGTTCATGCATGTGCATGTGCATCGACCATAACAACTACTTCCTTATGCGCACGGTTGCCATCTCTTCATCCACCAACTCCCAACCATATAACTCATTTTGTGTCATTGTGCTCTAAAAACAAGCATGGACAATTTTACCTGTGTCCTCAGCATAGCCCATGACTGGTGGAATATACTCTCTACTTGTTCTCTTCAATCTTGGCCCCTTAGGAACTTGGGCTTCAAGATTTGGAGCTTGTTCTGTTGTGTCCTGAGAAGTATCGGTTGTTGTCTCATTTGCTTCCTTTTCTCCCTCTTCTCCATCCTTCATTTTTTCATCCTTTTGTTCTTCCACGTCCTCTAGAGGTGTAGGGGAATTGGGTGCACTTTCCTCGGACTCTTCCACCTCCTCATTCAACTTGAAATTCCTTCTTCTCTTCTCAGTTGTCTCGTTCTATGGAGAGAGTTGAGGTTATATGTGAACTGATTGCAGAGTAGCACATTGTGTTCTTGTTCTCCTGAATACTCTTTTGAAACAATGCTCTCCTTGGACTACATCCAAGTCCTCATCATATCCCTCTTGTGGCTGGGGGTGAGTAGTCACACACTCACCTTCTTCCCTATTTGGAGGCTGTCTTCTTCCTCTATGCTTCAAGCCACCACTATCCTCATGCTCCTCTTCTTCATCATCTACCTATATTGTCTATGTGGGCTTAGGCATTGGAACATTTTCCATTGTATGCTTACCTTTTGGCAGCCCTGGGAGCACGAACTCATTCTCCACATACTTATTTTTCTCTAGCTTGGGCTTGAGTTGTAGGTACACAAGTGTTGCTTAGGTGTCCCCAAATGCCAAGCTTACATGCTTCATGTTTATAATATCTGAGATGAGCCTCTCAATGTAGGCATTCCACCCTGGATATACATACTTATTTCTCAGAGTGTGGTAGTCGCAATCTACCTTGTCTGCATTGAAGGTTAGGTGGCATGCATCTAAAAACTGGTGAACTGATGCCTAGAAATATCTGACTATCAAGGTATACGACAGTTTGCACCATGGGCTCCAAGCCCCGTCCTTCATTGCAAATCGTGCTATGCAAAAATGTTGGTAAACTACAAACTGAACTGCCTTACCCACCACTTGAAGGAAACTCCTTGGGTATCCACCATTCTTCTTCGAACGCTACGTGGAGTCTATCATACCACTTCTTTGCCCTCTGCTTGAATGGTCCACTCATTGATCCATCACACAAGTACTTGCCAAATCTTTCCACATGTGACTTGTGTTCCATGGGGTACTCCCAAATCTTCTCCTTTGGCCCATCGAGCACTCCAATCTCCATGAACACCAAAGATAATAAAATAGTGCCAAAACTTATTCTTTCACCTATCCATGCTTCTTCAATTATTGTCTTTGCTATGTGATCCACGATATTATAGACCACTCCTTCAGACATCTTCTTTGCAACGTGCAACCACATTGTGTTTACCTACGACCACATTTCTTGGTCATTCAAATTTGTCACCAAGTGTGCAGCTGCCTGAACTATTGGGTACTTCTTTAATTTGTCAATGTTAATGTTGCGCAGACATTTGGTATATCCTATCCCCTTCCTTGTCTCCATGGTTGCGGCCTTATCAGTTAAATTGCTCTCCAGATCCGGTCATGAGGCCCTTAGTCCTGTGATCATTGAAATCAAAGCAGCTGTGATTCTAACCCTCCATCCGGTAAACTAGAAAAAGTCCTCATGGACTCTACTCATAAACCATTGATACAATGGTTCATACTTCCCAAAGTATGGCAGCTCATACAATTAGTAGACTCCAATCTGCTTCATTAACTTCTCACCAACGTCATTGTATATTGGCATATCTTCTATTGTGCGCTTGTTCATTTTTGTGCTCAACAACGCATCGAGCTCCTTCTTATTATCTAATGTTTGATGGTTGTAATCAATGATTTTACATTGACAGATGTGGGAATCCCATTCTTTTCCCATAATCACGCCCTTTGGATACTGAATTTATGAGAAATTACTCTCGAGAGAAATTACTTCTTCCACTTTGACCTTTTTCTTTTCTTTTACTCCTACTACTATTGCTTTCTTCAGTGCCATCTATAACTTGCAATCTTCCAACTCGAAATACTTTCCTTTTAGCTCCTGCAACATTCAAACCCAGACCCTAGTTCGATTCAACATGCCCTAGTCGAGATTATGTGCCCTAGCTCTTTTGTAATGCCTTTCTTCACTCAAACCCTTTACAACTAGGGACACAAGCTTCCTCTACGCATAAATTTTCTAATCTCATCTCGATTCACACTCTTCACACTTGAATACTCTTCTCGCAACTTGATCACACTTTGCTCTTTCAAATTATCACGATTGCAATGGTAAAAATGAACTCGCATCCCGTCCTTCTATAGATTTTCAAAAAGTTAGCACATTTATTGATTCTTCACCTACCAACAATCCTCTTATTAATTAACCATTTTCATTCTTTCCGCGTGGTAAATCTTCGCGCCCAAGCTATAACCTTCCAGCACGCATTCCTCCCCTCTAGCCATAGACTTCTCTTTGGCATGCCTCCATGAGCCTGAGTACCTCACCACTGCGATTTCCCTTGGTAGTTCCCCTAGCCTCTACTTACCTTGTGTTATACTTGTTTCTTCATTCATCTCCACTTATGGTCCTCATTTCCAGAAGCAATTTTTTCAATTCTTCAACTGAAATAACACCCGTAGCAGCTAGTTCCTTTCACGTGTACTTATTTTCATTAGTCTTGTACCTGGATATCAATAACCTACCCCACACTAAGGGTATGTGTAGTCCTCTGCGCATAAAAATTCTTAAAAATAGGAATTAGCTTATGTCGCGTAAACGAACTTTATTACACAAACACACCAACTAAATTGACAAAGCATAGCGACGAAGAAGGAAATACATTAAGGAAATTCAGAATTGAAAACCTAATCCAAATGGCAACACTGCCTTATTACAAACACTAAGAAGACTTATTTATAATAGGGATTCAACCTACTCCCGTTGAAGTACTAGGGTAACCATATTCTATCAAGCGCCTCTAACTGACACACACTTGTTTCAAGTATGTGAGTGATAACATACAATCCCAACTAATGCACTTTAAGTTTTCCTAGATGGCACAAAAATTTAGAATCATAAAGGAGCACCATGTGTTCTATCTCAAGCCTTTTATCCTTGATGTGCCTATCATGTCATGTTTTCTACCTGGCCTTTTCTTGTTTTTGAATATAACATGCTATTGTTCGGTGCTCATCCAACTTGATTAAATTTTCAATCCATTCTTCTAATGCTTGCTCATCAGCTAGACCTCCAATGTGCAAAATACGTAAAGAAGGTAACATAAATTCCATAGGAAGAACTGCTTTTGTGCCAAAAACTAACCGAAATGGTGTGGCTTTGTTCAACATTTTATATGTTGTTCTATATGCCCAAAGGACGGTAGATACTTTATCATCCCAATCCTTTCTTCGGACATCAAATTTTTTTGTCAATGCCAGACTCAAATTTTTTTTGAAAGCCTCAACAGTACCATTAACCTAAGGATGATAAGGTGTAGTCTTATGGTGTGCAATCATGAATTCATCGAATAAAAATCTGATTATCTCATTAAGAAAATGTTTTCCCCTATCATTGGTAAAACTTATAGAACACCCATACCATTGTAATAAAATTTTCCCATAGAAACCTGGCTGCTGTAGACGCTGTGTGATCCTTTGTAGGTGCAGCTTCTGCCCGCCTCATCATATAGTCTGTGCAAGTGATGATATAGCGTGATCTAGTTCTGCGCACGACTGGTGAAATAGGACCCACAAAATCTATAGCCCATTTCTCAAACGGTTCTACGCTAGGAATAAGCCTTAATGTCATCTCATCTCATTGTCCTCGTTTCCCAAGATGCTGAAATTGATCACAAGCCTTGCAATAATCCTTACAATCTTTATACAGGGTCTCCCACCATAATCTAGTGAGCAAAATCTTACGCGCAGTGGCATCACCTGCATAGTGGCCACCTGCAATACCACCATTAGCTTCCTCCATGATGTCCATGCATTCATGTTCTAGTATGCAACAATGCAATACTTCATCCCTACCTAATTTATACAGGTGACTGCTAATCAACATATAGGGTGCCGCACGTATAGTAATTTGTTTCTTTTCTAAGGATTTCATTCCTTCTGGTGTCATGCCTGTTCATAGAAAGAAAACAATGTCTTCTAATTTTGATGGCGCTCATTGTAACCTATATAATTGCGCATCTGGCATGGTATCTTCAATTTCCTATGCTTCTTCTCTTGACTGTATTTTGGATAAATGGTCTGGTCCAAAATTACTTTTCCCTGGTTTTACCACAACTGTGAAATCAAATTCTTGAAATAACGGTACCCATCTACATATGTGGCCTTGTAAAATGGGATTTTTTACCAAATACTTCAATGCCATGTGATTTGTATAGAAGAAAAATGATGTAACTAGCAGGCACTGTCTAAATTTATGTAGCACATAGATCATCGAAAAAGCTTCATGCTCTATATTTGTGTAGTTTTGTTCTATAGGAGTCAACTTTATACTAACAAAACATATAGGATGATCTATAATACCTTCTCCAGGCTAATCCAAGATTGCGCCAATGGCCATGCCAGAGGTGTCCACATGTACATAAAATGGTTGGTCTCATGAAGGAAAACATAGAATAGGCATGGTAGTAAGTTTCTCCTTTAATGTCTCGAATGTGCGTTGCTGCGGTTTTCCCCAGTAGAACTTACCTTTCCCTTTCAGTAACTGATGCAGCCTTGAATTTTCAGTTAACACCTAGTCACGCTGGCACATCACTCAGCCTGGGCTGAGCGCTCACCCGAAGCGCGCAAAGGTACCGGGTCCCTCTTAATAGTTGCAATAGCAGAATGGTGGTATGGTAAAACAATAAACATATATTTTAGGAACTAATCCATCCATTCACCATTTATATTCAACTATATTTATAAGCACTGAAGGTAAATCATCATGAAAGTAATAACATGCATTGATAAACAAAAACATCACACACTTTGTTCAGCCAATTTCCTTTATCTATTCAATGAACCAACAATACAGTAGCTTCATACAATACCAGGCATGCGCGCAATGATCTGTTACAATTATCAAGTCACATGTACTTGTGTTTTCCACTCTTCTAAACGTATGGTTCCATTTGTATCTCTATGTATGTCTCTCTATCCTTTAAGTAGTTCATTACACACACACACACACACAGGGTGGGGAACTAGCCCTTCACCACTTAACTCTACCAGAAATATGTCGCATGCTAATAACAGCCATGCACCTTTTTACAATTATAGCCATACATGCAAGTATGATATCTATAGATTGCTGAGAGTTAACTGAAGTGATGGATCTATTCTTAACTTATGCCCATGAAAGAGTGAGTTGACATGTCCTTCCAAAATCTCCACGAAGAGTGGTGTGCAAATCTTGGCATCACTTTGTGTACTCCACACGCCAATCTCTAAGAGTAGACCTGATCTCCAAAATCGGCTAAATCCTTGAGAGTCTTACTCTACACCTCCATGCGTGACGCCTTCCTATAACCTCGTGCTTTTGCTCCTGTGTCATTCTTTTGCATGGAATCTAATTGCAAGTTCAACTAAGTGTTTTCTCTGATCAAAATTACCCCACACTAATCTCATTGTCACCCTGACAATGGCGATGCTCAAAACTTATACATAGAATGGATAAATAAAGAATAAAGAATTTTGAATAAGAATTTTGAAGAAGATATACACAGATAACAAAATTGTTTAGGCCTTCAGCCCCTCTGTCTCATCCTGAAGCAACAGCTTTGGATATTCTTCTTTGATATCTGCTTCCAGGTTCTCCCATGCTGTTAGCGCTGCTCCTGCTATTTCAAGCACATCTGCAATGATGGACTGCAGCTCTTCCATGGAGAGTTTCCCTTGCTCATTTTGTATTAAAGCATTACGCTTGACATAGAGGTTTACACCCCTTCCAGTACATCCATCTTATGAGCAATGAGCTTTCCTAGCTCCTCCAACCTCTCCTTATGTGGTGCCTGCGCCATAGCTAGTGCCTCGCGCTTTTGTTTTACCAGGACTAGGTGTTCAGTGTGGCCTAGGGAAGCATCCTTCATCACTTTGTGGACCTCATTTTCTTCCTCCAAGGTTTTCACCGCAATTAGTGAATCTGGTGCTGTGCATATGGTTAGCGCATGATCGGCCTTGTTCAGTTCGTCGCGGGTGGCTTGTAGTAGACCTTCATAAGTAGCAATTTTCCTAGCTACTGCAACTTGCACCTTTTCTGTCTTTTCCCCGGAGTCCTTGGGCTGTGAGGATACACGTGCCTTTTCATCCTCCAACACTAATGTTATCATGGTTTTCACATAGTGCATCGCAGAAGGAAATTCTTTTGGTACCTGGAATTCCAGATTTGGGCATACCTTTAGAACATCATCGCCAATTTCCTCTGCCATACTAACAAAAGTGTCATATTTTCTTTTGATTAAGTCCTTTTCCTAGACTAGGCATGCTATCTCCACATCCTTGGATTTTAATCTCTCTGTCAGTGCCTTGATGGTAGCAGATTTATCTATGTTTCTTCTTGCTACTTCGGAGGATACTTTCACTAGAGCATTGCTCACCTACTCATCTGACATCATTGTTGGTTTGATTGTCATGTGGCACATTTCAGGTGCCTTCTTCAACCACCTTGATGCACATGATTCTTCACCAACATCAAAGTCGGGCTCATCCATGTGTGTGTGCATAGACCATGAGAGTTACTTCCTAGTGCACAGAGTCACCTTGTCCTCATCCATGAGTGCCCATCCAAATAAATCCTTCTGCTCGATGGTACTCTGGAACCAAGCACGAATGATCAGCTTTGGGTCTTCTGCATACCCCATGGCATGTGCCTTGGCGTCCTCCCCTATTCGACGGGATCGGGGTCCTCTTGGAATGGCTGCATCAAGGTTGGGAATACTAGATGTATCCCCACCCTTGTCCTGTGTAGCCTTTGATTGACCCCCTTCTTCTCCTTCCATCTTCTCCTCCTCATGTTGAGGCTCTTCTTCAGTTGGAGATGAAGGCACCTTTTCCTCAAATTCCTCTATTTCCTCACTCAGCCTGAGTTTTCTCCATTTCTTCTCCTCTGGCTCCTTCACCTGCGAGGTTCCTCCTTGTGCCCTTATGCGCTTAAACACCTTCTTAAATCTTTGTGTGCCATGCTCCTCCCCCGTAGCTCCTTCTCCCTAGGGAGTTATCGTGTGCTCCCCCTCCTGGCCAGATGGCTGCTTCCTTCTCCGCACCAGGCCGCCACTATCTTCAGGTTCTTCATCCTCTTCCTCATCATCTTGCCTGGGCGTAGAGGGCCTAGGTGCTGGAATGTTCTCCATAGTATGCTTTCCCTTTGGTGGCCCTGGAAGCATGAATTCGTTCTCCATGTACTTGTTATTCTCCATTTTAGGCTTCAGTTGGAGGTATATTAGCGCGGCCCTGATATCCACAATGGCCACTGTCTCTGGCTTAATGCTTAAGATTTCTGAGATGTTATTCTCATTGTATGCATTCCTCCCTAGATATCCATAAGTCTTTCTCAGGGTGTGATACTCACAGTCCACCTTGTCTGCATTAAATACCAACCTCCGTGTGTTGGTGAACTGATGAACTACAGCTTGGAAGTACTATGTGGGAAATGCATATGGCAGTTTGCACCAGGGGCTCCATGACCCATCTATCATTGGGAAGCATGCAATACAGAAATGCTGGTAGAATGTAAATTGTACCTGCTTTCCCAGGACCGAGGGAAAATCCTTGGGTATGTGCCATTCTTCCCCAAATGCCACGCGGAGCCTATCATACCACATCTCAGCGCACTCCTTAACTTCCTCTGTCATCGACCCTTTGCAAAGATATTTGCTGAATCACTCAGCTGGAGACTTATGATTCATGGGGTATTCCCATATGTTCTCTTTTGGGCCATCTGGTACCCCGATCTCCATGAAGACTAAACTCAGTAAGATACAACCAAAACTTATCTTACTCCCTTCGCGCGCTTCCTCGACTATCCGCTCTGTAATAAATCTGGCGATGTTATAAGTGGTTCCCTCTGACATGCACTTGGCCACATGCAACCACATAGAATTAACTTGTGACCAACATTCTTGGTCATTCAACTTTGTGGTTAGATGTGCTGCTGCCTGTACTACTGGACAATTTTTCAACTTGTCAATGTCCATTCCGCGCGGTCCTTTCTGATAGCCCAACGCCTTCTGTGTCTCCAAAATGGCACTTTTGTCAGCTAAGTCAGCCTTAATGTCTTCGCACATTGCCCATAATCCAGTAACTATGGCAATGAGGATAGGTGTCAGTCTTACCCTGCCATCCTGCGAAGTAGAAGAAGTCCTCATGGACTCGGCTCATCAACCATCTGTACAAGGGTGCATACTTTCCAAAGTATGGGAGCTCATAAAGCTGGTAAACACCATTTCCCTTGAGTAGCTTTTCCCTGGCATCATCATATATCGGCATGCCATCCTCAGTGCGCCTGTTCGTTCAAGAGGTGAGCAGGTCATCTAACTTCTTCTGGTTCTCACTGGTTCGGTGATTATATTCACTTATCTTGCTCTGTCTTATGTGGGTATTCCATTCCTGCCCCACAATAACTTCTTCAGGGTACTGCATTTTGGAGAAATTGCTCTCCAAGGCCATCTCCTCCTCTTCTTCCACCACCACCTTCTTCTTTTCTTTTATCGGTGTTGCTTTCTTCTTTGGTGCCATTCTCTTTCAGGGTTTTGTTTTGTAGGTCAGTTTGTGTGTGTTTTAAATAATTTTCTTCGAACCCTAACCTGGTTCTTCTGTGCCCTAATTTGTAATCACGAACTTGCACACCCTAACTCTGTTGTATTACTCTGCTTCATCAAACCCTTTTTCTAGGGGATCCAAGCCCTTCTAAACAACAAATCTCTTCTCCGCGCCTGGTTCACTTGCTTCGTACCTTGAATTAGTTAGCTTTATGCTCTTCGCGTATAGGCTCTCTATCGAATTCTCATAGTCGTAAGGGTAAAAATGAAATCGCATCCCATCCTTATATAGATTTCTACTTTTTGCTGCATTAATTACTCCTCCACCTACCAAATTCTCCTCATTTATGACCCATTTTTATCATTTCCGCGCGGTATATTTTCACGCCAAAGCTATAACCTTCTAGTGCGCCCCTTTACCCTTTGTCATAGACTTCTCTTCAGCATGCACCTTCATGCCTGAGTACCTCATCACTGCATGATCTCCTGGTAATTACCATGGCCGCCGCTTACCTCGCGTTATACTTTCCCTTATCCATATTCATCCTTTCTTATCTTGAGAAGCAATCTTTTGTCAGTTACCCTTAGCAACCTTCTTTCAACACCCACAGCATGATATCTTCACAGCATATCCCTGAGAGTCACCAACAATCCACCCCACATGAAAAGGATGTGCAGTCCTCTGTGCATCAACATGCTTCATATTGTAGTTAGTTTCATGCACGCAAGTGCACTTATTACACAAACAAGAGCTAAAATTGACAAAGCATAGCGACGATGAAAGAAATACATTAAGGAAATGCATAAAGGGAAACCTAATGTATCTGGTAATACTACCTTATTACAAACACCAAGAAGACTTATTTATAGTAGGGCTTCAACCTACTCCAGTTAAAGTAACCGGGCAACTGTGTGCCATCAATTGTTTCCAACTGGCAAACACCGGACTCAAGTATATGAGTGATAACATATGGCCCCAACCAATGCACCTTGAGCTTTCCTGGATGGCGCAAAAACTTGGAGTCATATAGAAGTACCATTTGTCCCACCACAAGTTTCTTATCCCTGATGTGCCGATCATGCCATGCCTTTTTTCACGCTTTCTCTTGTTTCTGACTCCAGTATGTGATGGCACGACGCTCATCTAGCTGAACCATCTTCGCAATCCATTCTTCCAAGGCCTGCTCATCAGCTAGACCTCCAGCGCATGCAATGCGTAAGGACAGTAACATAAATTCTAGAGGTAGAATAACTTCCACGCCAAACACCAATTGAAAAGGTGTGGCTTTGTTCAATCTTTTGTATGTTGTTCTATAAGCCCAAAGAACAGCTGATACTTTATCATCCCAATCTTTTCTCCCAACATCGCAAATCTTGGTCAATGTGTGGCTCAAGATCTTGTTAAAAGCCTCAGTAGTCCCATTTTCCTGAGGGTGATAGGGTGTAGTTTTATGGTGGGCAACCATAAACTCGTCTAAAAGAATTCGTACTGTCTCATTTAAAAAATGTGTGCCCCTATCACTTGTTAAACTTAAAGGACAGCCATACCTTGTAAGGACATTCTCCCATAAGAACCATGCTGCTGTAGCCACTGTACAGTCCTTTGTAGGTGCTGCTTCTACCCATTGGGTAAGATAATCTATACAAGTGATGATATAGCGCGATCCAGTCCTACGCGCGGCTGGGGAGATAGGCCCGACAAAGTCAATTTCCCATTTCTCAAAGGGTTCTGCACTCATTATGGGTCATAGGGGCATCTCATCCCATTGTCCTGGTCGACTGAGACATTGACAATGGTCACATGTCTTACAATACTCTTTACAATCCTTGTACAATGTTTCCCACCACAACCCGACAAGTAGGATCTTGCGCACTGTTGCATCACCTGCATAATGGCCACCTGCAATACCACCATGTGCTTCTTCCATTATGTCCTTTTGTTCATGCTCCAAGACACAACGACGTAACACCTCATCTCTGCCTAGCTTGTACAAATCACCACTAATTAACATGAATGGTGTCGTGCGAATAGCAAGTTGCTTCTTCTCTAAAGCTTTCATGCCTTCGGGCGCCATACCAGTTCTCAGAAAGACAGCAATGTCCTCTAATTCCGATGGCACGCATTGTAACCTATACAGTTGTGCATCAGGCATGGTCTCTTCTATTGTTTGTGCCTCTTCCCCTGATTGAATTCTAGACAAGTGATCTGGTCCAGAATTACTTTTGCCTGGTTTTACCACAACCGTAAAGTCAAATTCTTGAAATAAGAGTACCCACCGACATATGCGCCCCTGTAAAACAGGCTTGTTCACTAAATATTTTAATGCCATGTGATCTGTATAAAACACAAATGGTGTAGCCAACAAATACTGACAAAATTTGTGTAAGGCATAGATCATGGACAAGGCCTCACGCTCTGTAGTGGTATAATTCTGTTCTATAGGGGTCAACTTCCTACTAGCAAAGAAAATGGGATGATCAACGATACCTTCGCCTGGTTGAGCTAAGACAACACCAATGGTTGTGCCAGAAGCATCCACATGAACATGAAAAGGTTTATCCCATGAAGGAAAATGCAAGATAGGCGCGGTAGTAAGTTTCTGCTTCAATATCTAAAACACGTGCTGTTGTGACTCCCCCCAATAGAATGTACCTTTTCCTTGGAGTAACTCTTCCAAGGGCGCGAAAACTTTTGCATAGCCTTTTATAAACTTTTGGTAATACCCTGTATGACCCAAAAATCCACACACCTCGTGCTGACTGGTCGACGCTTTCAAGCCAATGATGATTGCAACTTTAGCTGGATCAACCAACAACCCTTCCTTGCAGATGATATGTCCTAAAAGTGTGCCAAATGGAGTAGCAAAGATGCACTTCTTGATATTTAATGAGATACTCAACTGTCGACATCTTTCAAACATTAAGCGTAGATTGTCACAATGATCCTTAATCAGCCCATAAACGGTCCAATCATCAAGATAGACCTGTAAAAAGTTATGAATAAAATCCTTGAAGGCTTGTACCACTATCCGTGAAAACACAACAGGTGCATTCTTCAATCCAAAGGGCATCACAGTATAAGCAAAGCTTCCCCATTCAGTAGTGAAGGTGGTCTTCTCTTGATCTTCTGGGGAAATCCTAACCTGATGATACCCTAAAAACCCATCTGTAAATGAATATATTTCGTGCCCAGCCACTCCTAATATTTCCTCCGTGAATGGCGTAGGAAAGGGATCTGTAACACATGCTGCATTCAACTCCCTATAATCAACACAAATTTGAATCCTACCATCCTTTTTGATACTTATCACCATAGGACTGACCCATTCTGATTCATCCAGTGGTCGAATGATCCCAAATTTCAGCATCTTGTCAATCTCCTCCTTTACTTTCTCACGCAAATTGGGATTCATCTGATATGGTCACTTCCTAACAGGGCGCGCACCTTCCTTGAGCTTTATCTTCATTTCTCCGAGTGATATATGCACGCCTTTAAGTTCATGGTATCCTCTTGGGAATAAGTCCTCATAATCATGAAGTAACTCTATGATCTTTGCTACCTCTGATTCTGACCAGTAATCCCCAATTATTACCTCCTTAGGTTCAGCTTCTATGCCTATATTGACCTTTTTTGTCTTCATAGGTTTGTGATATGCGCGCGCATCTACATCCGCACTAGATAACACTTCACGTGTTCCATGTGAATGATCCACGTCCAAGTGCTCAACTTCCTCCTCATCAATTATGTATACCATCTTCCCCTTATCTTTTTCCAAAGAAGTGCACTCAAGTAATATGATATCATCTTCCTCATCCGCAAAGTGCGCCCCTATCTCTATCTCACCAAATAATTCCTGAACAAGTTCTTCCACTTTCCCACTATCTCCCATGGTTAAGCGCTTGATAAAGCTTAAAGTTGTGTTCACTGGTGGTGTAGATGAAAAGAAGTCAAACATTTGGATCATCCCTGCAGTCAAAGTTTTCCAGTTTCCAGTGTCGCGATGTAATTCAGCATAGACATACCAAGCATGCGCGCAACCTTTTAGAGTAGAATAAAACCGATGCACCCAAAGTGAAGGTGGTAATGCTTCCTGGCCTACTGTCCAGAGTCTCTCACACTGTTGGATATGATGTTGAGCAGGTTGATCACCATGATAAGGGCGTATGTTTGTAGGTGCATTATTTCTTGAAAACCTGGTTGATAAGGCGGTCCCAATCATTTCCCAGTCTAAGAGATTATCCCTGTGGACTACCCACCAGTGCGCGGCCGTCCCACCCAAAGTATATGACAACATAGTGCGTCGTTTAAGTTCGTCAACCCAATTTGTTTCTATGGCCTGTAAGAACCCAACCAAATCTTCAGATCCAGTATAGCGGGGTATTGCGCGACCTATACATCGAACAGAGTGAAAACACATCTTACCAGTAACCACACGCTTAACTTCGTGCCCCACCAGTTCATAAGTGCCATGAGCCCAATTATCGCAAGCAATACTAGTAGTATCGCTAATTGACTGAGAATCTTCCCAATGAAGGATTCCTTCCTTAGATGGATCATTGACCTCTGGGTCCCGAATAGCGCGTACATAGATTCTGTTCAAGTCCTCTTCGCTTAAAGGTTCCACATATGGCACAGATTTCCCATCTGTTAATGGTATTATGACCCTTTCCTCCTTGTTCTCGAAGCTGATATACCCTTTGTTAAACCTCAAATCAGCATTGTTCGCATAACACCAAGGGTGCCCAAGCAAAGCTGGGAAACTATCTACTTCCGCAAGCGCTAGCACTTCAAAGTCTCCTGTGAACTTGGCCCCTTGTATAGTGATAGATGCATCCTTCAAAACTCCTATGGGAGTAGCTTTTGTTCTATTTGCCATGAACAATACATTAGATGATGGCTGCAATGGGGGTCTCCCCATTTGTTCCCACGCATCCAATGTAAGTACATTTACTTCCGCACCTGTGTCAATCAGAATATTGCTCAGCAGCCACCCGTCCACAACAGCATTCAAAGTGATCTCCTTGTCATAGTCAATGCTATCAGGAGGGAGATTCACATGAAGTATTTGTCTTCTAGTTTCAATGCTTGTGTGTGGAGTATTCCCTTTCAACCAATTTCCTAATAAAGGAATAATATTCTCCTGGCGCAACATTCTACATACCTCTCTGATGTCGTCAATATCCGACGGGGCTTGTTCTGTATCCTTGTGCTCTACTTTCTGAGACTGCTCTTTTAAACCTTGTATCTCACCTTGAAGGCTCCTAAGGACCTCCATTGTGTCCTGATAGACTTCTTTCTGATGAGCTAGATCTAGATATCTAGCATGCAAAACTTCCTCCCTAGTGATTGTCAGCTTTTGTTGCAACACCTCTCTTGCGCGTGCCGCCTCAGCTCGTGTGGTTATCTTGACTGTTACCACCTCAGGTTCTGGTGTTAACTTTGGCATCCACTGATTCTCTATCACGCGCTGGATTCTAACCATCCCCACACCCTTGTTTTCTTGCTTGTGCTGCCTACTGAGATGCTCATACAAGTCCGGGCACTCTTCATAACTATGCCCCTTTCCACAAAATGAACAGGAAATATTCTGCGGGCATTCACACCTATAATGGTCAGGTGAGCCACATGTATAGCAAGTTCCTCAAGGGAATTCACTCCTTCCTCCACCTCAGCCTTGTCCTCCATATCCACCTCTATATCCTCATCCTCTTTCATGAGCCCCTTCAAACCTTCCATCATTCCTATCATAGCGGGTTTTACTATAATCCCTATCCTGATGCTCATTCTTCCCTTTAGAATTATCAGCCACACTCATCTGTCTGACCCCAATATCAATGGCATCATGGATCTGGCCAATCAATCTATAGTCCTCAGTATCATGGGTCGTGGACCTATAAATTTTACTAAAGGAGGATACATTCTTCCTGATCGCGCGTTGTAAGAGAGGGCAGTGACTAGCATCATGGTTCAAATGGAAAATCTCACAGTCTAATAACAAAACGTACAGTTCTGCAAGGGAAACTATCCTTAGTGTGCCCTTCCACTTCACAATCTATACACCAGATCCCTGAGTGCGTTTCATGAGCTGAGTTTGCCGATAATTTCTCTAACTGTTTCGCCATAGCCGCTATCTGAGCTTCCAAAAATGGACTAACTCCAGTGTCAATACTCCCAACTGCTTCAGCATGTAAAGCGGCTTCCAATGCTTCACGCAGATTGGTATAATTTTTATGCAACAGTGCTCTCTAAAATGGGGTAATCAGTCCCCCGAAAAACCATTGTGCATGCTGACTTGCATGAATGTCATAAGAGAGTTTGGATAGAAGTGTTTTAAATCACGCATCATACTCACGTACACTTTCAGTAGTGCCTTGCTTTATATCCTTGAGTGCGCTTATACTCTTCTGCTCAAACTCTGGGATGTGGAACTCTTTTAAGAAAGCATCTTTCAATGCTGCATAGTCAATACAAGTTTGATTGGGGTCAAACTTCCTATACCAGTTGTGCGCGTGCGCCTGCAATGTAGTAGCAAATTGACTTGCCTTGCATTCAGGGGCCGTAATACCTTTTGCGCACCACAATATTTTACACATATGAACATGTTCAGCAGCATCTTTGATACCTCTGTATTCTGGGAGATGAAGGGACATCTCCATATAAATGTTCTGGGGTTGCTGTGGGCCTTGACCACCCAACCCAGAACCTCCTTGGTTTCCTCTTCCTCCAATACCACCTGAACCACTAGAACTAGAACTGCCCATACCACCTAATCCTCCTCTAGAATTTGGAATAGGGCCCGTGGATGCACTCCCCTGTGCCCCAACAGTGGTACTATACTGGACCCCAACAGTCTGGGAAGTGGTCCCAGCTCTAGAGGTGATTCCCACATTCAGCGCACTCATATTCTGTGTAGATGATGAGCCTGATAACATACCCCCAAAGAATAACAAAGTTGTCTGTGCTGCCATTGGTGTACTTACTGTCTGACCTATTTCTGTGCTTTCACTTTCTGAATTAAAACTACTTTTACCTGATGTACTAGATACTGGAAAACCAAGCGCAAGGGCTAGGTCAACAGGTTGGCTTAGATGCATGCCCGCGGCCCATGTCATATCTACTGGTGCACTTCCATGCGAGGCCAAAGAGGGTTCTCTGTCATGCTTCCCTAGATGGGGGAGTTCCTGATGCTCTTGCTCTTCTTCCTCCCCATGAGCCTCAAATCCTTCACGAGCCATCTCTCTCCACAACACCATCCGTTCTGTAATTTCTTACCTCTTGCATAATTCCCTCTCGTGCACCTCATCATACTTCAGCCACCTTTCTTCCCTCTGCCATGCTGCTGCTAGGTCTGCCATCTTTCACCAATCCTGTTCCTGCCCCCGTGCGTGGAGATTCTTTAGCTTTCCATGGGTTTAGCTTCCAAGTTCAATGTTACCATTAGTATTTTGATTGCCAGTGGAATACCTTGCAAATATGTCCCTCTAGGATACCATAGAAACTGGAACTCTGCTACCTCTGGGCACGAATAAGTCAAAATTGAATACTCCAAAATATAGCTGTTTAGGACACCGTGAAACCAGGTATCTACCACACGAGTCTAGCTTAGGTCAGCATCATATAGTGTTTGAAATTCCTCCTGTGTCCAAACAAGCGTGTGATACCTCCAATTCCACTTAGATGCATACACAGTCAACCATTCGTACAATTCTACTGGAAAGATAGCAAAGAAGCTTTCATATAAACTGTCATACAAATTCTACTCTACCCAAGTACGTGCGCTAAATCTGGATCCAGTGTCAAACCTCCGTGCGTATTCTTCCTCCAGATCATGAATCCATTCTTCAATGCTTGCCAGGGTTAGCCGGTATGTCTTCATCACGAACCATTCTGAAACAACTGAAAAAGAGGTCCCGGCAACGGAACCAATGATGCAGCCTAGAATTGTTAGTTAACACCTAGTCGCACGTTGGCACATCACTCAGCCTGGGCTAAGTGCTCACCTGAAGCATGCAAAGGTACCGGGTCCCTCTTAATAGTTGCAGTAGCAGAATGGTGGTATGATAAAATAGTAAACATATATTTTAGGAACTAATCCATCCATTCACCATTTATATTCAACCAGATCTATAAGCGCTAAAGGTAAATCATCATGAAAGTAATAACATGCATTGATAAAAAAACATCACACACTTTGTTCAGCCAATTTCCTTTATCTATTCATTGAACCAACAATACAGTAGCTTCATACAATACCAGGCATGTGTGCATGGATCTGTTACAATTATCTAGTCACATGTACTCATGTTTTTCCACTCCTCCAAACATATGGTTCCATTTGTATCTCTATGTATGTCTCTCTATTCTTTAAGTAGTTCATTATATATATATATATATAGGGTGGGGAACTAACCCTTCACCACTTAACTCTACCAGAAATAGGTCGCATGCTAATAACAGCCACGCGCCTTTTTACAATTATAGCCATACATGCAAGTATGCTATCTATAGATTGCTGATAGTTAACTGAAGTGATGGATCTATTCTTAACTTATGCCCATGCAAGAGTGAGTTGACATGTCCTTCCAAAATCTCCATGAAGAGTGGCACACAAATCTCGGCATCGCTTTGTGTACTCCGCACGCCAATCTCTAAGAATAGACCTGATCTCCAAAATTGGCTAAGTCCTTGAGAGTCTTACTCTACACCTCCACGCGTGACGCCTTCCTATAACTTTGCGCTTTTGCTCCTGTGCCATTCTTCCACACGGACTCTGATTGCAATTTCAACTAAGTGTTTTCTCTGATTATCCTTTAATAAACTTCATGTAATATCTTGTATGACCCAAAAATCCACGCACCTCACTCTGTCTGGTAGGATCTTTTAGGCCTATAATGACTACAACCTTAGCTAGATCAACTAACAAACCTCCTTGCAAATTATGTGTCCTAACCATATCCCAAATGGTGTAGCAAATATGCACTTCTTGATGTTCAAAGAGATACTTAACTGTCTACATATTTCAAACATCAAGCACAGATTGTCACAATGATCCTTAACTAATCCATACACTTTCCAATCATCCAAATAAACCTGTAAGAAGTTGTGAATAAACTCCTTGAATGCTTGAACAACTATGCATGAAAATAAAGCAAGCACGTTTTCAGGCCAAAAGGCATCATGGTATAGGCAAAGCTACCCCATTCAGTAGTAAAAGTAGTCTTTTTTTGATCTTCCCAGGCAATCCTAACCCGATGATACCCAAAGAACACATATCTAAACGAATAGATTTCACACCCTACAACGCCTTATAGTATTTCCTCAGTGAATGGCATAGGAAAGGGATCATTCACTACATGCAGCATTCAGCTCCTTGTAGTCCACATAGATCCTAATCTGTCCATCCTTCTTGATACAAATCACCATTAGACTAACCCATTCTCACTCGTCGAGGGGCTTGATAATTATAGACTTCAACATTTTGTCTAACTTTTCATGCAAGTTGGGGTTCATCCTGTAGGGTCTCTTTCTTACTGGGCACGAACCCTCCTTAAGATTTATCCTCATCTCCCCTAATGATTCATGCATGCCTTTAAGTTCATGGTACCCTCGAGGGAATAAGTCTTGATAATCCCGTAGTAACTCTATGATTTTTGCCACTTCAGAGTCTGACCAATAGTCTCTAATTATGGCCTCCTTAGGCTCAACATCTGATTCCAATATTCACTTCCTTTGTCTTCATAGGTTTGTGATAGGCACGCATGGTATTATCTACATTGTCAAACACCTCATGCCTACCTGTTAATTTATTTATATCCAAATATTTTAATTCTTCGTCATCCACTAAGTAGACCATTTTTCCTTTATCCTTTCTCAAGGAAAGTGCATTGAAGTAGTGTGGCATTGGTCTCTGTTTCTGTAACAAAACGCACTTCTGATTTTCCTTCATCAAATAACTATTGAAGGATTTATTCAACCTTGGCACTATCTCCAATAGTTAAGTGCTTTATAAATTTTAATGCTTCTTCCATTAGAGGCTTGGTAGAGAAGAAGTCAAACATGCTCGAGTCATTCCTAGTAATTTAATCCTACCAATTTATAGTCTCTCTATAGATTTCTACATATACATAACAAGCACACATGTAACCATTGTAGAGTGGAATAAAACTTTTGCACCCATAGCGAAGGTGGTAAATCTTCCTGCCCCTCTATCTCAGAGTCTCTCACACTTCTAAAAAGGGATGCTGAATATGTTAATTACCATGGTAAGTGACAGACTTGAGTAGGTACATTTCTTATCAAGAACCTAGTGGCAAGAGAAATCCTAATTTCATTCCATCCTACAAGATTATCCTTATGGGCCACCCACTAGTGCGTCTACTATCCCAAGTAGGGTAGATGTTAGCATATTCCTTATCTCCAGTAGGGTCTATCCACTATTCCTCCATAGCACGTAGGAACACCATAGGATCTCCTTTTCCGGTGTAACAAGGTACTCGAGTTGTTACCTATTCTCATGACATAATGCGGTTTGCTGCCCTTAGAAAATATGCTCTTTACTTCATGTCCTACCAACTTCATAAGTGTCTTACAAGCTATAATTATCACAAGCAACACTTGTAGTATTGCTGACATAGACTGTGCATCCTCCCACTGGAATTATTCCTTCTTTAGATGGCTCAAGCATCTCTATATCCCATATGGCGCGTACATAAATCCTATTAAGAGTCTTCTTCACTCAAGGGATCAACATAGGGTGCAAATTTTCCATCTGTTAAAGGGATAATAACTCGTTCCTCCTTGTTTTCAAAATTCTGATATAACCCTTGTTAAACTGAAGATCAACATTATTTGCATGACACCAGGGACACCCCAATAAAGTTGGGAAGCTATTTGATTCTTCTAGAGCTAAAACCTCTAAAGTCTTCAGTGAACTTGGCTTCTTGTATGGTAATGGATGCATCTTTCAAAACTCTGGGAGTGGCCTTAGTCCAATTAGCCATGAACAATACATTAGAGAATGGCCACAATGGGGGTCTCCCCATTTGTTCCCATGCATATAAGGTAAGAACATTGAATTTCACGCCTGTATCAATTAGTATATTACTCAATAGCTACACATCCGCAATAACATTAAGATTTATTTCCTTGTCATAATCTAGGCTATGAGGGAAAGATTCACATTCAGGATCTATCGCCTAGTTTCAATACTTGCGCGCGAAGTATTTCCTTTTAACCAATTTCCCAACAATGGAATGCTTTTCTCCTGGCACAAGAATTTTCACACTTCTCTCAAGTCTTTTATACCAGTTTGGACCGTCTCTGATGCTTTCTTTTTCTCCATCTTCCATGATTTCTCATTTAAATACTATATTTCACCCTAAAGATTCTTAAGTATCTCCCTAGTTTCCTGGTAGACCTCCTTTTGATGGGCAGGATCTAGGTACCATGCATGTAGAACCTCCTCCTTAGTGATGATAGGCTTCTACTATAATGCTTCCCTAATGCGTACTGCTTCAATGTGGGTTGTGATCTTTACCTGCAATGCCTTGGATTATGGTTCCAACTTAGGCATCCACTGATTGTTCACAATGCGCTATATCCTAACCATCCATGCACCTTTCTTTTCTTGTTTATACTGCTTGCTAAGATGCTCATACAAGTTTGAGCATTCCTCATAACTATGATTCTTTCCACAAAAAGAACATGTAACATTCTAAGGACATTCGCGCCTGTAGTGGTCAGGAGATCTGCATTTATAACATGTTCCATGAGGGAACTCGCTTCTTCCACCACCATGACCTCATCCTCTAAATCCACCATAGTATCCTCGTCCTCGGCTATGGCTACCTTCAAATCCCCTTCATTCAGATCATAGCATGCTTGATTGTGATCCCGATCCTAATGCTCATTCTTTCCTTTAGAATTATCTGAAACTCATGTCTTTCATACACCAACATGTATAGCATCATGGATCTAACCAATCACCTAACAGTCTTTCATGTCACGAGTCGTGGACCTACAGATTTTGTTGTAACATGAAACGTTCTTCCTTATTGCACATTGTAGTAGTGGGTAACAACTAACATCATGGCTTAAATGACAGATCTTACAATCCAACAACAATGAGCATGCTGATCTATGAGGATAACTATCCTTTGTGTGACCTTCCACTTCACAATTTATGCACCAAATCCATGTGCGCGTCTCATGTGCTGAATTTTCTGATAGTTTCTCCAACTGCTTTGCCATAGCTGCGATCTGTACTTCTAAAAATGGGCTCACCCCAATGTCTATACTTCCAACTACCTTAGTGCGTAAAGCTACTTCAAGTGCTTCACACGGATCAATGTATGTTTTATGTGATAGTGCCCTCTTAAAAGGTGTAATTAGACCTCCCACAAACCATTACACATGTTAGCTTTCATGAATATCATAAGAAAGATTAGATAACAATGTTTGAAGCAAGCATCATACTCTCTGACACTTTCAATAGTGCCTTGCTTAATATCCTTGAGTGCACTTATACTCTTCTACTCAAACTCAGGGATGTGAAACTCTTTAAGGAACACATATTTTAAAGCTAAGTAGTCTACGCAAATATGATCAGGGTCAAAATTTCTATACCAATTGTGTGTGTGCCCTTGCAACGTAGTAGTAAATTAACTTTCCCTACGCTCAGAAGCCATGATTCCTTTTATACACCACATTATTTCACACATGTGTATGTGTTCAAAAACATCATCTATGCCCCTATACTATGGAAGATGAAGAGACATCTCCATGTAAATATTCTAGGGTTAGTGCATACCTTGCCCACCTGATCTTGAACCTCATGTGTTTCCTCTACCTCCAAAACCACTCGATCCACTGGAGCTAGAGCCACCCATACCCCATGATCCCGAACCTCGTGTAGTTGGGGTTAGACTAGAGGATGTACTTCCCTGCGTCCCAACCGTTGTACTGAACTACACCCCAACAGTCTGTGAAGTGTTACTACTCCCAGAAGATAGTCCAAAAATATGTGCACCTAAATTCTGTGCAGAGGATACACCCGAAAAGGTACTCCCATATAAAAACAAAGTTGTTTGCACTGCCATCACTGTGCCTCTTATAAGAATCACCCTTGCTCTCCCACTGCTTGAATTAACTTGTTGACTATTTTTTGTACTAGATGTTGGAAAACCAAGCGCAAGGGAAACATTACTAGGTGGATTCAGATGCATGCCCGTGGCCTAGGATGGTTCTACTGGTGTGCTTCTATGTAAGGTCGAGAAGGGTTCCCTGCATGCTTTCTCAAATGGGGGAGTTTCTGAGGCTCAGGTTCCATGTCTTCTACGTGAACTTCAACTCCTTCCCGAACTATATTTCTCCATAACACCATTTACTTTGCAACCTCCCACTGTTTCTCTAGCTACCTCTCATGTAACTCATTATACTTAAACTACCTTTCCTCTCTCTACCTTTCTGCCACTAGGTCTGCCATCTTTCACCAAACCAGCTCCCGTCCCTGTGCGTGGTGGGGTTTAGTTAGCCATTGGTTTTCTCTCCAAATTCAAAGTTACCATCAGGATCTTGATCACTAGTGGAATTCCTTGCAAGTAAGTTCCCCTCGGATATCATAGAAAATGGAATTCAGCTACCTCTGGGCACAAATAAATGGAAATTGAGCACTCCAATATGTAACTATTGAAAAGACCACGGAACCACATATCCACCGCGTGAGTCCAAATCAGGTCAGCATCATAGAGAGTTTGAAATTCTTCCTACGTCTAGACAAGTTTGTGATACCTCCAATTCCATTTAGACACATAAGCAACCAGCCAATCGTACAATTCTACTAGAAAAATAACATAGAAGCTCTCATACAAACTGTCATACAAATTTTTTTCCACCCATGCACGTGCGTTAAATTTAGATCCGGTGTTGAACCTCTGTGCGTACTCTTCTTCCAGATTGTGTATCCACTCCTCAACATTTGCTAGGGTCAACTGGTATGTATTCATCGTGAACCATCCTGAAAACAACTGAAAAAGAGGTCCTAGCAACGGAACCAATGATGCAGCCTAGAATTCACCTGTAAAAGCCCAGGTGTGTTGGCACATCACTCAGCCTAGACTGAGTGCTCACCCAAACCATGGAAAGGTATCAGGCCCCTCTTTAGGGTTGTTGTTGTAGGACTTTACCATGATGGAGACTTAAAGCATTCAAATCCATAATTAATCTAACATTCTACAGAGTATTTCCTAGATCTAGATCTTAAAGTATCATGAATCAAACAATAATCATAGCGAAACCCTTTATGCAGTAATGAACTATAACCATGTTTAACACCTTGATTCAGCTAATAACCCCCATTATATTAAATACAGTAATACAAAGAAACTTCCTTACAATAATAGTAATATATACTCATTTGTGCATCAAATTTGGCACCATAACCTCACAATAACTTAGCTCTCACATCTCCCTTATACTACATAGTTCACTACATATTTATAAGGGTGAGGTGGGGAATTTCCCTTCACCACTTATCTAATCCCAAAATAGGTCGCATGCTATTATTATTCACGTGCCGTTATAAAAATAGCTACACATGTAAGTGTGCTAACAATAGATTGCTTTTAGTTAACTGCCAGTAGTAGATTTATTCTCAACTTGTATCCATGCAAAGCGCTTTGTAGCTGATCCTACAAAAATAGCCAATGCGTGTCACGCAAGTCTTTGACCAGTTTATGTGCTCCGCACGCTATCCCCAAAAATACATCCTCATCATGAAAATGGATAAGTCCTGAATTTGTCTTTGTTCCCATTGCGTGTTGCCTTTCCGATCCTCCCGCGCTTTTAGAGGTGCTCTGCTCTTCCCACATGAACCTTATGTATGTTCTTTTGTAAGTTCCATACTTTAACTAATCAACATAGCGACTAATTATGGTTCTGACCTATTTGACCCTAAGTCTCAAGCAGTGTAGTCATCTCCTCTTCCTTCTACTCGATGGAACATTCAAGAGTCTAGTGACATTAAGGAGAGGATCATGGCAGTAATTAATAGGTCAAAAGAATGGTTCAAAAAGAGAAGGGATTCTATCATTGAGAGTGGATAAACACCATCTTCGTCCAAGAAGTGTCCCTCACTTCTTCTCACAGGGCACCCGATGTGGCCATTGGGTCTTGTCATTCAGAAAGATTGTACAAGAGAAAAATTGTAGAAGAAGAGGGCATTGATGTTTCCCCTTGTGGAGCTTCACTCGACGGTAAAGTTTGAAGAAATTCATATGGATAAACTTGAACTGGGAGAGATTGACCCCTCTCAATCCCCTCATCATCTTAGGAATCCAACTATCTCCTCAGAGGCAGTGGAGTCATCTCATCTCATTCATGTTGTGGTTCCATATCAAACACATGAGATGCCTAACTTCATGTCAACACCTTCCATGGGTACATTATTTTCTTGGAGAAGAATCAAGAACAATGCAACAAGAAATGATGCCTAACTTTGAGGCCATCTCAAAGTACATCAAAACCAAATGGACCAAGAAAGCTCAAACAAATTCTCGTTTCTTCACTGAGGCTTCTAGAGCTTAGTATGTGGAAGTTTCACGTCTTAAATTTTATAAACATATGGAAGAGATGACACCAAATGACTATGTGTTGACAAAGGTTTCCTTGGGGCAAGCTATGCATGAGGGATATGTGTATTTATTCAAAGACAAGGTTCATATTAGGGGTGAATATTCGTAAATGTATGAATATTAGGATTTTGGAAGTTTGAAATTGGTGATTTTTTTACTACTGTACGGTAGCAGGTTCACCAAAATTTTATAGGTCATAAATAAATTTGACCCTAATTTCACCTTACTGTTTCCACTAAGGGTTGACCAATGTTGGTATATTCGCCATTATGTTATAATATACTATTATATATAGGATTAATTTTCTATAATATAGTAATACAATATAATTCCAAAATTTGTTAATTTTGAGATCTGGAATCGAAGCCGAAGGTAAAAGAAAATAATCCAGTGAAGAAATTGAAAGAAATATAGAGATATAAGTGAGAAAGGTAATCGATAAAGTTTGAATTGTAAAGGCATTTTTTTAAAATTGTTACTAGATGGAAACCTAACTACATGATATCGCCCGGTAAGATGATTGTACAACGTAATATGGTAACAAACACATTTATCAAATGGTAACCTAAATCAAAGATACCATTCAGTGGTGTGAATGTATATAACCAAACGGTGGCCCAATACTGTGTTAACATAACCCTGTTCAGTAGCCTGAGCCATGTTACCATGTTATCATGTAGCATGAGCTTTATTTTTCACAATGTATTGAATTTATTTTTTATAGAGTTTATTTTAAACTTTTATATTTTTGTCGCATGTGTAGATTTCAAAACACCCATACGATGACCCCTGCTGTTAATGAGAAAATATATCAAATAAAATAAGACATGACATAGACATTTCAAAATATTTCATTCATCCCATAGTTACACCAATGTCAACGAGTAATTTTGAATCGTATTATGTTGATGTTACTTTATATGTTGATTTCCTGAAGGATGCAATAAGCAACTTAATTTCTTTCAAATACAAGAAACCCTACCAATGAATTTACACCAGATTAAATTCGTAATTAGCAAAGTAATTCCATTCACATAAATAGTAGTGATAATCCCAATTGCCATCAAACTCAAACTTCATATAAAGATTCCATAAACAGACATCAGAAATGTAATATTGGGAAGTGGACTTTAGGAAGGAATTATAAATTTAAATGGTTGGACAAATATTCATTTATTGAACTTGTTGAAGCATAATATTGATACTCCTACTAAATTTAGATGTGTTATATGTAGTTAGAAACTAGGAAAAGGACCATAGAATGTAATTGAAGCTAGGCACAATAGAGAAAGCATTGTGGAAAAGTATATGAGTCAAAAAAGAAAGAAGATAGAATAGTAATAAAAACATCTAGATGGAAAACGAGGAATATTTCTTACATATGAGATATGTAGCAGAATATGAAAATCATCATAAACATATTCAATACCTTGTTTAGAAAGGTGGAACAATAAATGATAAATTTATAAATTTTGTTGATGCAAGTCTTCAAGAAAAAATTATACAATTCCGAACAATATTTCACATTTTAAAAAAGGGAAGACATATTTTAGATCTCATTAATAATAATATATTATTTCAATGTAATGGGTTACCAAACAATCCAACAACACACTGGTCAAATACCAATATTTGGGAAATGGTGAAGTGTGTGGTATAAATTTAAATCACTGATTTGAGAGAGAAGGTGAATTTTATCTCATTATCAATTGATGAGGTCACAGAAGTAGACAATACATCATGGGTTTACATGCATGTCTACACTTTCAATTTGAATAACCATTTGAGGGAAAATCATCTACTAGTTATGAACAAAATTATGGATAATTGTAATTATGAGAGCCTCTATAAACTAGTTATTAAAAATATGAAAGAAATGGCTAGTATGGACAATCATTCAATCTCTACGAAGCTAATTTATGTTGGGGATGACGGGGAATCTATCATGAAAGGTCACAAAACTTGGCTTTTTGTTTTCCTTCAAACAATCATCACCCCATGTATGATAATTATTCACTGCATGGCTCACAGAATGAATTATCACTTATAAGATTGTAAATAATTTTGAAAATGTCGCTAAATTGGAAGATCTTATACGCGATTTTTATTCATACATGTCAAGAAGTCCTAAAATATTTTTAGAGTTTCAAAAACATTCTATTTTAATTACAAATGGTAAACAAAATTTGCCAAGATGTTAACACAAGATGGATATCATTGTATGATCTTGCTTGCAAGATTTTTAAAGGAATACAAGTCATTATAAGGTTATATGTTAAAGAATCGTAGAGAAGTTAATAATGTGAAATATTTGCAATATAACTTAACTAATTTAGAGATATTATTAACATTATGTGGTATTTTTCCAATGATGAAGGAAATAAATAACTTTGAAACAAGCTCAGGAAAGATCTATATACATTGTTGATTTTATCAAATTAAGGAAACATGTATGTATGATTTTGGATAGCTTATATTCAGGAAAAGAATGGTTTCAGAAGCCAATATCCAGTAGTTGGAAGGTCTTACCATATAAAAAATATCTGAACAACTATTTGAATTTCAATATCAAGGATCATCTTTGTATCTCAGTTGATGGGAAAAATATACCAATGCACACTTTTGAAAGAGATCCTTATGTCCTAGATTTTGATATTGAGGAAGTACCAGTGACAATCCTTTTATTTGATGTTACAATTTCTAATACACAAAAAATATTGATGAAGATATCTGAAAAATTATCTTCTGAGATCAGAGAATGATTTAAGAATAGTGATCTACTTGAGGCCATAGGTGTTGTAAATCCAAATTTCTGGAATCCAATGATTGGTGAATAAAAAATAGCTCATCTCTTTATAAAATACTTTTCTAGACTAATGGGTCAGTTTTGTAAATCTTCAGATGTTAATGGAGAAGAATTGAGTGGTATATTTAATATAAAATTACTCATAACACATTTTTCATTGGTAATGAGTGATCAATATAATACTCTTACTGAACCAACAGAAAATGGAACTATTACACTATTATGGAGAAATTTGTATCACAGTAGGATTTTGAGGGAAACTATAAGTAAATACTTTAAAATATATGAGCTCATACAAACAATGATTCTGGGGTCAATTGAAGATGAAAGGATTTTTAGTGCATTAACATTTTTTAAATCAAAACTTCGCAATATATTAGACAAAAGTATGGAAACTTGTTTGAGACTATATGGTTCAAGATATGGGTGGACACATTTCTATACGAAAGAGCATTAATTACTTGTACATCTCTTGCAAAGCATAGAGTTATCAATTAGATAGCAACTAATGGAGATTCAGATTATGTTTAAATTGACTTGGACTCTAGTGGGCATACAACTGCAAAAAATCAAATAAGTGATGAAGGACCATTAATGATATGGTTTTTTTGGTTACCATACACTTGATCATTTTCCTTTTTTAATATTAATATCTATATATAGTGACTCATCATTTATTTATTTTTTCTTTACATATATTTTGTATATAATGTTTGGAAATTTTAAATCACTTCTCTTTATTTATTTATTGCATGAAATAACCGATTGTAACTAGTTTTGTAAATTGGATTATGTTAAAAAAATTAATTACATCACTTAGGAAAGTATGTTCAATCTTTCTAAATATAGAATCCACACATGTTCACAAACATATTATAATCCATATACCCATCAAGACTCTGGGGATTAATAAAATACATTGGAATCTATGGATAATGTTTTTTTAATATTTAATCAAGCCAATTTGAAAATATACTATAAGTATAATCTATCTATACATCAAGAATCAATTATCAATATTTAAGAGTAAAATGTAAATCCAAGTATCACTATTCATCAACTCTACAAGTTTTATAAAAGGCAATGTTTTCATTTCACAAATATAATGATTGAAATCAATATTTTTTCTTCATTTTGATCATTTTCCTAGAGAAGCTTCTACAACATCAAAATTTGAACTATATTTTATAACACAAGACTGAACTAATTCATTTATAGCAGCATTTATATTTTCAATATATTGTCTATTCTCACTAGTTACATCTCCTGCTGAAAGGAGAGTAGGATCCTCATCAGTTTTTTTCTTCAACAGAATATCATGATCAAATCCATGTTACTTTATAATCTTTCACAATGTATTATTTTTCTTGTTTAACATAACATGTTTCTCTTTGAAGGTTATTTCTCCCAATACGCATTCTCTTACTTTTTTAAGGTGTTCATCTAACACCTATGTACTTCAGTGTTCAATGTTTGGTATTTTTACTGCACGTAAAAATATCATAGTTAGAAAGTAGATAAACTATTAACAACATAAAATATTAAGTACTTACCAAGGAAAAGCATTTCTCTGCATTTTTAATAGTGACAAGATTTTTGTCTCTAGTCGAACTTATTGTAATATTATTGTTCCTTGAAGTTCAAATTTTCCAATATGTTAAGAATTATATTTAAAACATTATAGTTACTACAATTATTGTTGGTGACAATGTTACTAGATTGTGCTTGAGAATTAAAGCATCAATCGTAACCGGTTCATTTTTTATCAATGAAAAAAATTGTTCCCTATGTGAAAAATTATGATATCTTTCATTAATTTCTTTAAAAATATCTTTCACTCTAATCTCATATATCCTCAATTCCTTAATATCAAGAATAATATTTTCCATCACAAGGGTTATACGATTATCATTCACAAGTATTTTAGTTGAAATTTTTAGTTCGACGTCATCATCTAAATTTTCCACCCCAATTAGTGAAGGAGGATCTGAAGTGCCTTATTGTTTTGGATCTAGCAGATCCTTTTGTACAAACTGAATAAGATCATCGTTATGTTTCCATGTTGTGATTTTTTTAAATCCAAGATACTCATCATCCATATCAATATGATTTAAAACAGAAGTGCCTCTAGCACTCTACACGCTGCCTAATGAAAAATTAGGGAACTCTGAAGTGGTATAATTATGTGTTCCCCTACTTGTTCCATGGAACACTATCCTCTTTCCCTTACCATGAGGCGTAAGGGGAGGTGGGCATGGTGTACTACTTAAGTGTTGAGTAGAGGGGATAGCTGTGGGTTGAACATGAGATTGAGGTTACAAAATTCTGTGAACATCAATAATTTAACAATATCAGTATGTTATATGCACAAAATCAAACAAGAGAACACTAAGCACTTAAAAATAATTAAATCAATATGGAATTTTTACGTTGTGAATTTTATTGGTGTTCATAATCGATATACTGTTGCACTGAATGGAAGGGGTGGTGACATTACAAACCCTAATTTTAAGGAAACCCAGTTAAATTGAATAATAAAATCCTAAAACAAAGACTAATATAAATAAAATTTAAGTCTATGATTTATTCATACCTGAACCTGAAGGGTAGAGAACTTCTACAATATTAATCTCATGTTGCCAAGGTATGTAAGTAATTTTTGCAGCAGTAGACACCATGGGTCTGGGTGATGTGTCGGACATGGATGCGCATTAGAGAAATGACATATGTCATTGAAGATTGTTAAGACTTATTATCATTATTCTATAAAAAAAATTAATCAAAATTAACACAATTGTGCATTGTGGATTAATTAAAACTTGGGTTGGCCTGAGTACGCATTTTTTCTTGGTTGTAGGATGATTCAAATGAACCTGCGCAATGAACTGCGCATGTGTTTGCTTATACTTCTAGGCTTGTTGGGTGCTAGTGACAACCATACCAGTCATCGGTGATGGTGACATCAACCGCAATGTTGTCACCATGACCCCTCAATCCCAATCAGGGTTATGTGCGTGCAAACTTCCGTAACAAGAGGTCGAGCCATTGCTTCACTTGCTTTGACCTATTGAAAAAAAATTATATATTTTTCCGAATTGCTTTAAAACTGATTATTTTATATAAAAGAATCAAGATATAATGCTTTAGCAACAAAATTGTCACCAACTTTTAGGTCCATAGACATTACATAAAATGTCCATCTTCTCGTGTAGTACAATTAGAATAAATTTTGGATTTTAGTGTGTGAAAAACCTCATAATAGAAAGCAAGAATATAACAAGAAGAAGAAATAACAACACTAGGATTTACAATGGCTTTGTTAAGGTCATAAGAGAATCCTTGTTGAAAGATATGAACATACCAATCATATTCTACCACCGGAAAGGGTTTAAAGAAGGTAATACACTGCCAACTAAGGAAAGTCAGTGTATCTTCCTTGTAAAACAATGTGGGCCTAGAAAAAATCAACCATGGCAAGGAGAAAGGGGTCTTTGATTTATTGTGTGTTAATCCCTCTTTTAGAGCAATTATTAACCTCAACCTCAATAGAAAGATTGTAATGAGACTCTAAAATTTTCTTTTCTTCATCGGGTAGAATGGCTTTTTTTTATACATGCAATGCATTTTGATGGGGTAGTCTCATTAGACGATGAATATCATCAAGGGTTCTGATGAAAAATTGGTGTGATGGTAATGCAACTTGGAAAGAGCCATCAAAACTATTATAGGTATACATTAAATTTTCTAATAGCTTGGTTTTTGTCTCATACCGAGGCATGTAAATTATTCCATGGAACCCTGAGTTTCCAATCTAATCGGATTGAATTTTTTATTTATGGGTCTTCCAGAAGTTGTAATAGCTATGATTATTATAGGTTTCTGTAAACAAAGGATGAAGTGCTAATTGAATTCTTTTGGTTTCATGATTCTTGATCTTTTGAAAAAAAAGGTGTTGGAAAATGCAATTATGGGTACTATGTACGTGTGATTTAAAGAGCTATAATCCTATTCGTGTGGATAATACTAGAAGTGGATCGTAGACCAAACTATTTGGAGTAGTGGCGGACAGTGGATGCTTTGAAAAAATCTAGGTCTGAATAAACCTGCAAGTGCAAATGGGAAAAAATGAATGGCTATATATATAGGCAATGAAGGGTCCCATTGGTCAAGGCTGGGAACACAAAACCAGTAATGTCTAGTAGAATGGGAATGTTACTGGTCGAAAACAAAAACATGGTATTGTGTGGAAACATAATATCACCATTTGTGATGCCAGATGGCATCGATATATTGGGTTGTTACCGATTGAAATTATAAAGTTGAAGACATCTGACAGTGTGTAGGGGATCCCATACACCAACATCTCTTGTGATGCCAATTGGTAACAATGTGATACATTTATTTGGCGTCTACTAATGCACTAGTAGAACTAGACGACAACAAAAACTTGTTACTAGGAGAAACCATCCAAGAGGTTTGACACATGTCACCATGTTGTTGTTACCGACTGACACTAATACTTGTTACTGGGTGAGATCATTCATGTTGATGTCATGCATTTGTATGTTACTGTTATCGTATAATAATAATGTTTTTACCAGATGCTAACATCGATATACAAACATTCGATGGTTGAAAAAAAACTACATTCACCGCCATCTCAAAACCATCCTCTCCAAGATTGTCTAACAACGCAAATATATTTTTTGGCACGTTTGCCACCCATTCTATAATATTTTTTTAAAGTGGGGTCTTAAAATGAACCATGTTCAAAGAGTCTGCAACTTGATTTATCATAATAAATGAAGAAAAGTAGACTGTGGAACAAATTGAAGAACAAGTCAGAACCTTAACTACTTATGTGGAAACAATCTTGGAGTCCAATGCATCATCTCTACCTCCTGCAGAAGTGATCTATCCTATTAGTTATTTTTATCCCCATTGATCACGAGAGCCCAAGGGTACACTATTTAAGGAAGAGATAATGACAAATGGGTGGAGAAGATCATTGAAAAAGGAAAGGTTTTGTTTCCTAATGTTCTCTCTCTATTCAATTTTATCTCTAGCACTATTTCAAATATCAAAGTGACTAAGGGGGAGATCGAGAAAGAAAAATCCCTTTGGGATGGTATTCTCCCATTGGTATCTGAGATGAGTTGTCTTGACTCATACCCCTTAGTGAACTAGAATGTACTCGCATCCATATATGAGAATTTGTCTCGTGCAAGAGCTCAGATCATCTTCACTTAGTGCAAATTCATCCTTGGAAGAAATTCTGAGTTCCTTTCAATAACTTGTTCAAAAAGAAGTTAGAGACCCCTTTTCCTTAAATGAGGATACCTTGGAATATTTTGTGGAAATTATAGTTTCCATCTCTAATACCACAAGAGATCACAAAATTTGGTTCACACAATTTAGAACACTCAGTGATATTCTTGAGAATTAGGTCATTGTTTTGGAATATGTGTGCATTCCACAGTTAGTGAAGGTTTCCTTCATAGTGGTGTAGTTCAACAAGGAGGTCAAAGGAAAGGAATTCATTCCCGAATCATTTCCACAAGGTAATGCGAGATCTGGATCTTCTTCATTAAGGGATTCCTCTTGTACAACACAGTCAACTCTCTTCTTTTTCTCTCTCTATGTTCTATTTCTCCATTGGGAAATGTAATTTTTGGATTTTTCGTCATCATAAAAAGTCCCTTTTTCATTAATAAGAAAGGGGATTATTTTTCATTAATAGAGTTATGTGAAAGGTCACAAGTGGTGGGACCATGAAAGGTCATGTGGGGGGTAGATGAAGAGACATATTATAAATATATAAATTGGAATGGCTTATCCATTCCAAGAGATTAGTCTTTCTTAGTTGATATCTCTCATTACCTTACTACAAGTAAGAAAATACAATTATTCTATCTCTTTGTCTTATGTTTTCCTCTCCATCTCAACTTTACTCCACGAGCATAGTTACTTGTGTAATATTATGTAAATAAACTTGGATTTACTTGTATTTTGTTCCTCTTTCCTTGACATGGTGTCTTCTCATTTGTTAACTTGGAAATATTCTAGCTTTATGTCAATAAACTCAACTTGTTATTTATTGAGTAAAACTCCCTTTTCACTTTCTACCCATTCCCCATACACACACCTTTCCTCTAACTCCTTTTTATACATGGGTTTAGTGGAGTATTCATGTGTGATCCCTAATCGAAAGGCCACCCACGATGGTTAGAGTAGTGTATATATTTATTATTTTCAATAAATGGATCCGCCCCATTCCTAAGTAGAGGAACCTAGTCCCAGAGTGTTGGTAAAAACCCCTAATTTTCCGTTGTGAAAAATTATTTTGCCAACATTCATATCATCATAATTAGATAATACAATCAATTGCAATCACACAATATTGAATCCGTATAAGCAAGTAGTGAAAACATTATGTGAATAAATTATAGACAAAAGTAATAGCAAAAACATATATAACAAGGCATTGCACAAGACACATGTGTTAGTTATGCTAGCTCAAATGACATCAATAAGTACTATGCATATACTCAAACATGATGAGGAACGTGTAAAGTAACAAATAATGACACAAAAACACATGTATAACATGGGTGGATTCCCCTAAAAGAGTAATTTAAGTAACCAATCCAAATCCAATCATTATGCATCAAATTATGTGTGTTCTTCATCAAGTTCAATACAATATCCTAGTATAAACATCATTCCAAAAAACACTCAAAGGGTTCCCAAATGTACTTTTCCCAATAATTTAATACTTCATTTTACGACTTATTTGTGGGGTCTCAAAATTGACTTACAACTTGTTTATGAAGATCAAATCATATGCATGTCATATATGACAGTCCCTACTGCAAGTATGAAGAAATAAACTAGGTCAAGGAGTGGTTGTGTCTTACACTACAAGTTTTGAACTAGAAATATCCTAGTGGGTTCTTCCCCAAGATAAAATTGTCTAAAAAATTGCATAGATATTTTGTACCTGTGGTGGTTGAGTGGATTTGTTTGCTTCGTACTTCTAGATCACCTAAGAATAAATATCTAGGGGTATTTAGTGATCATGACATCTCCTCTATTTGAACTGGTTCCTAAAAATGTTGCACCTCATGTTCTTATGTTAAACATCTATACAAAAGTGGGCTAGTGGGTTCATGGACAATTATGGTTGCTGAATATGCACAAAATGGAACTGCTAAAAAGGATTTAGAGATTTCAAGAAAATTTAATTGGTGGTGATAAATATGAAATTCATCAACCCTTGGGAGCATAGTAACCCCCTGTGTCAAAATGGGGGTTTTGGAATATGACATGGATAGTCAAACAAATATTGAATGTCAATTTTTATCAAATGTGGAAACATACACAACGCATGTGAACTATTTGATGAAATGCCTCGAGGAAATATAGTCACTTGGAATGTGATGATGGGATGCTTTATTCACTCTACCAACGTACTCCCAACCATACATAAATAAAATCTTTGAAATGAGATATGTATGTGAAATGTAGGATCATAATCAAGACATGTGAACTTCTTGACAAAATGCCTTAGTGAAATGTGGTCTCATGGAGCCTCTACTCAGCCTACAACTACTCTCGTGCACTCCCAGGCATGGTTATCTCCCTTGTATTTAGAATTTTTTTGTAGTGGTAGTTATTAATTCATAATTATATCAAAAATTAAAAATCATTGATGAATATGCTTTTGGTTAAATAAAATGACTTTGTTGGTTGTTTAAAATGTCAATAGTTAAATTATTTTTCTAAACTAGAATGACCATTTAGGTGTGTTTACCGTCACCTAGGAATGTATTTGAAAATGATTTAAAAATTAGAAGATAAAAAATTTGGGAAGTGTAACCATTTAGTTGTAAATCAAACACATGTTTTCGAACAAACACTTTACCGTAAACACCTTGCAAAAGTTAATAAAACACATTTTAAAACGAAGTGTAAAACACCTTCCTTACTCCTGTAGAGGAGGTGTAAACATTTGGCTATGTTCAATAATGACATGGAGTGTCACATCAACCCGTAAACCAACTCTAGATGATCGTTTGATCACTTAATGACACTTGTTTCAGAGCCCAGTTGACTATTTCATAGCTTGGGAAAACTTTTAAAAGTTAGAAATTTGTTTTGGCTTTGGCTCATGGTTTGGGGATCCATGTTAGGAAACAAATTTCTTCCACCCAATACCTCTAGAGTGTCACCATAAAAATCATAATCAACTTCTATT
This sequence comes from Taxus chinensis, assembly GCA_019776745.2. Classification (NCBI taxonomy): domain Eukaryota; kingdom Viridiplantae; phylum Streptophyta; class Pinopsida; order Cupressales; family Taxaceae; genus Taxus; species Taxus chinensis. The sequence continues at coordinate 347,097,470 of CM034146.1, read as the reverse complement.
TTGGATCAAACTACTTTGGAATCTAGTTTTGTAAGTGGGTTTTGTAACCACTTGTTGTTCTGCAGTAAGGATGAACTGGCGCATTTACGATAATTGGCTCTGGAAAAGTAGGTGTAGATTGAACCCTAGTTTCAAAAAATGAGATATATTAATTATAAAGGTTTATATGTATATATGGGAGTAGATGAGAACTAATAGAATGTGTGTTTGAGTCTTAGAAGTTTGCTTTTGAACTCAATTTTGTAGCCACTCTAGCTAAATTGGGCACTTTTGGTAAACTTAGAACTATGACTGGAAAAATTTCATGGGACCCCCTTTAAGCTTAATAAATATTGATGGACCTTAGGACACCCTCATATGACTATGTGGAACCTCTTTTAGTCACTTGCTTAAATAATTTTCGAGAGAGACAAAGTTTCAAACAGTGATGGGTGGGAAATGGATTGTAGATAGATCCCTCCTAGGGAGAAGACATATTTAGAGGACCAGTTTTTGAGGGAAAAAGGTAAGTACGATAATATACCTATGTCTGAGAACCATGTGGGAAATGGGACCTCTAAATCGTATGCTAAAATATTGAGCTCTGGAAAGGAAAAAATTTTAGGAATCATTCCTCAACTTAAACAAAGTGAAGTAGGTAACTATTTAAAAATTCATGATATCATTATTGATCAAAATCTGAACAATATGGAGAATGCTTTGATAGGAAAATTGGTGGGTGGAAGACCCAACATAGATTCTATTAGATCTTGATTAGTCGTGAAATGGAAACCAAAAGGGCATATGGAAGTAACAACTTTACCAAATGGCTTCTTTCTATTTATTTTTAACAATCCATAAGACCCTCAAAGAATCCTAAATGATGGTCCCTGGTTTCTAGGGAAACTTGGGCTATTCTTAAGGAAATGGACTCCTATGTTCAACCCTGATAAATAAAATATAAATCAGTTTCCTATCTGGGTGAGGCTCTCAGGTCTTCCATTAGAGCTATGGGATGTGGATGTTATTAAGGGTGTTGCAAATACTCTTGGTACCTTTTTTACTATGGATAATACAACCCTTACTAAATCACGGGCTGTGTGTGCCATATTTTGCATTTATTCTTTGATGGGTTCATCTTTACCAAAATCCATAACTCTCCATTCTAGACTGGGTAGTTGGGAACAAAGAATTGAGTTTGAAAATTGCCCTAAATAATGTGAGAAATGCCAAGGTTGGGGGCATGTAAAGCAACAGTGCAAAATGACAGTTTCAAAGGTTTTCCAGGAGAATCTAGTCAAGGAACAAGTGAAAGGTAAGGAAGCTGCTCATGTGGTATAATACGGCCAAAATTTTAAATCCAAATAAAGGCATAATTATTATGGAAGATAATGGAGAGAGATCAAATACAAATCAAGTCCAGACTCCTAAGTTAAAGGATGAAGATGGCTTTACTAAAGTTAGGAATAAGAAGAATCAACAGAAAGCCTTATCTGAACCTCATTTCCAGAAGGCAAAGCTCCATGTTCAGGTTGAGAAAATATTATCTTCAAAAAATCTGGATAATCTGCTTAAGGAAGCTGTTAAGGATCATTTCCCACCCAAAAAACTTGGTGAAATGAGTCTCGATGAAACTTTGGGTCCTTTTACTAATCCTTTTGACAAACTTATGGACTGTGTGGAGAATGATATAATGACAGAAAATGAAGAACAAATGGAAGCAGACAATGTTCAAAGGATTATTACGGAAGTTGTTACTTCTCAACATGAATTGTTTCCTAAAAGGAACAAATTAGAGGAAGTGGATCCCAAATAGAATGAAACTAAGATTTCTTTGAAAACTCTGACCAACAAAGGGGAGTCTTCTAAGGCTACCCCAAAAGAAAAAAAATAGGCTCAAGGAGACCTTCTAAGTAGGTAGCAAGGAAAAAGTAGAGTCAAAAGGATATTGATGATGGAACTCAATCTAAACTCAATCTTTGGATATTTAGAAGAACCAAGAATCAATGGTTAAAATGAATATTATCTCATGGAATGTTAGGGGTTTGAATAACCCTGCTAAATGGAGGTTAATAAAAGAAATAGATTCAACACACAAAACTGATATTATGGCATTTTAGGAAAAAAAGATGGAGGAAGGACCTTTCTTGGAAGCTAAATGTAAGCACTGCAAGAAATTTACAGGATATGTTATTAGTTCAAATGGATCTGCTGGAGGAATGGAAATCATCTAGAATGACGAAAAACTAAAAGGTATGAATCTTCTTAAAATAAATAATCACATGGCTATGTTATTTCAAGATAATAATTCTAAATAACTTTGGGTGTTATCTAATATATATGCCCCTAATAACAAAGGAGAAAGGAAAAAAAATTGGGCTGAACTTTATAAATTTCAAGGCATTATAAAAGGGACTGAGTGGGTGATTTTGGGTGACTTCAACACCCCTTTGAGTACGGGGAAAAGAAGGGGGGTAACATTGATCTAACTGAGAGTATGGAAGACCTCCAAGATTTTATCACACACAATAACCTCATGGATATTGAGTTGAGAGGTAGCATATTTACTTGGTCTAATAGGAGAAAAGGAGATCAGCTGATTCAAGTCAAACTTGACAGAGCTTTGACTTCATAGGGATGGTTGAACAAAGAAGCTAGCCTCTTTTCTCTTACTTGCATTGGATCTGATCACAATCTGATTCTTTTTCAGATCAAAGATAAAGAGAGGAGGAGAACCCCTTTTAGATTTGAGAAGATGTGGTTACAAAATGAGGAATTTTTTGACTTAATAAAGGGTTGGTGGAATGTGAAAATCAAAGGAACAACCATGTTTAGAATTGCTAAAAAAATTTCTCATGTTAAGAACAACCTGAAAGGATGGAATAAAAAAAGCTTTGGTAATATTTTTGAGAAAAGCATTCTCTGACTAATGAGATTTCATCCCTTCAGGAAAACTTGGAAACTCTTGATGATGACAACATTCAGGATGGACAACAAAAAGAGAAGGAATTATTATCTGAATATCATAACATTCTTCTGAAGGAGGAAACTTTTTGGAAACAGAAATCCAGGGTTCAATGGCTCAAAGAAGGTGACAAGAACACAAAATTCTTTCATATTTCAACTTTGAAAAGGAGAAGAACTAAAAAAATTATGTGTATTAAAGGGGAAGAAGGTGTGATGCTCAATGACACTAAGGAAATTCAACAGGATGCTATTTCCTTTTTCAACAGATTTCTTTCTTCAGCAAGTTCATCTAATAGTAGTAAGGAAGAGTCCTTTTTGGATTGTATTCCCTAACTGATTAACGAGTCTGATAAACAGTATGCTTACTAAAATTCCTTCAATGGAAGAAATTGAATTTATGTTGAAGTCTTTAAGTCCTGAAAAATCTTTGGGACCGGATGGTTTTCTAGCTTTCTTTTTTCAAAAAAAATTGGAGATTGTTAAGGAGGATACATGCAAATCCATTCAAGAGTTCTTCAAGAACAAAAATATGCTTCAAGAATTAAACAAAACCTTTCTTGCTTTAATCCCTAAGAATCATAATCCTATGGATTTCAGGAATTTTAGACCTATTAGTCTATGTAACTGTGTCTATAAAATGTGTTCTAAAATTCTAGCTTTAAGAATTCAACTCATTTTGCCTTCCATTATATTTGAACAGCAGGGAGGGTTTGTTATGGGAAGACATATCCAAGATGGAATTGTCACTATTCAAGAGACTCTCCATACGGTTAAGTAGAATAAAAAGGAAGCTATGTTTATCAAACTTGATATGGAGAAAGCCTATGACCATGTTTCATGGCCATTTCTTCTGAAAGTCTTAACCAGGTTTGGATTTGGTGAAGACTTTAGAATGATGATACATACATGTATTTCAACAGCTAAATTCTCTGTCATGATCAATGGGACTCCCTGTGGTTTTTTTAACAACTCTAGAGGATTAAGGCAATCTGATCCTATTTCTCCCTTTCTATTCATAATCATGGCGGAGACCCTCAGTAGAGCTCTTAACAAGGCTAACTTTGAAGGAAGAATCAAAGGCATCTCTCTTTCTGTTAATAGCAAAAATGTTGCTCACCAACATTTTTTGGATGACACTATGTTGGTTGGCGAGGCTACTGTCCCGGAGGCTAGAGAGTTCAAACAGATAATGATTGATTATGAGGAAGCCTCTGACTAAATGATCAATTATGGGAAAAGCTTAGTTTATTTTATCAATACCCCTGAAAGAAGATGTAACAAAATTGTTGTAATTCTTGGTTGTGTGACAAAAAATTTCCCTGCCAGGTATTTGGGAATGATTATTGGAACCGAAAAACCTAAGATTGTTGATTGGAATTTTTGATAGACAGATTTCTTAAGAAATTGGAAGGTTGGAAAGGGTCACTATTATCTCAAGCAGGTAATACGATCCTTCTCAAATGCTTGATTAAAAATCTACCTGTGTACTCTATGTCTATTTACATATTACCTTCATCTATGGATAGTAAATTGGAGAGCATCCAAAAAAGATTCCTTTGGAGTGGCTCAGAACAAAAAGATAGAATTCCTCTCATTGCGTGGGAAAAGGTTTGTATGCCTAAAAATCTAGGGGGTCTAGATATTAGGGATTGGGCCAAAATGAATAAAGCTATGTTATCTAAAATGACCTAGAGGTTGGTTAAGGAAGACAATGTTTGAACTTCCATTATAAGGGAAAAATATTGGCCAAATCTTAGGGCTAATGAATTATGCTTTAGCAATGCAGAATTTAACAGTTCTTATTTTTGGAAATCTATAAATTGGGCTAAACACATAGTCTCAGAGGGAAGAAAATGGATGATTGGCAATGGGAGAATGATTAATTTTTGGGATGATAAATGGTTAGGGGACCTTCCTCTTAAGGTCATATACCCCTACATCTATAAGGACGTGGTGGTCAAATATGGGAATAAGGTCAGAGACTAATTCAACTTTGATGAACCCTTGGGCCAATGGAAAATGATTGAATTAGAGGGATTTAACAACAACGAGATCATATCTATTAACATCAACTTAAGAAGTGTTATTGTTAATAAAGAAAGTTCAGAGGATGAAAACATTTACTGGTCAAGGGAGGATAGTGGAATCTTCTCAGTTTGAAGTGCCTACAATACCTTCTTTTCAGTGAATGGTGGCACTGATAACTTCAATTGGAAAAGTGTGTGGGTCAAAGAAGTTATTCCCAAGATTAATTTGTTTTGGTGGTTGGTTATCCATGATAAAATCCTTACTGTTCAGTAACCTTAATAAGAAAAAATTTCACATGGTGAACATGTGTGTTTTGTGTGAAAAGGAGTTTGAAGACTCTTTACATCTTTTCCTCAACTGTCCCTTTTTGGTTTCTGTTAGAAATACCCTTCTTAATGTATTTGATATCAAGTGGGTTTTCCCAGATTCCATTAAATAGTTGTGGTCTCAATGGTTTAGTCCTTTCAAGATCCAAGGATTAAAATATCTATGGACCTTCTCTATTATGCATCTAGCTTGGGAAATTTGGAAAGAGAGAAACAAAATAATTTTTAAAGGAAAGAAGGATATGGTCAAGAATGTTAGTATTCATTGTTTTAATGTTATTAACGTAAATTTCTCAAACTTGGCCCCACTCAAGAAAACTATTCTTCTAAATGAGAGTATTTTTTCCACGAATTGGGGTATAGGTTCTACTCAAACTAGTAACCCTGTTCTAAATCCTAGACTCCAAGGTTGGGTGAAACCTAGCAAGGAATGTATTAAGCTTAATTTTGATGGGGCCTCCAAAGGAAACCCCAGAAGAGCTGGCTTTTGGGGGGTGTTCCTTGATTCTGAAGGGAGATTTATTCTTGGGTATCACTGCAATCTTGACACACAAATGAATCACGTTGCTGAAGCAACAACTATTTTTTGGGGGGTTTCTATAGCACATCAATATAGATATGTTAGATTGGAAGTGGAAGGAGATTCATTGAACATTATCAACAACATTACTGGTAGAGGTACCACTTCTACATCTATCCAAAACTCTATAAAGAGTATAAAGGAAATGTCTAATTTGTTTGAAACTATAACTTTTAAGCATATATATAGAGAGGTTAATTCTGTGGCTGATTATTTTGCTAACATGTGGGTTAATTATCACGAGTTGAGACTAATCAATGAATTGGAAGTTCTTGACTAAGGTGTGAGCACACCTCCACAATGATCAATATGGACACATCACCAAATAATTCTAGATCACGGTGTGTTAAGGTCATAATGTGCATAAGCCGTATGTATAGTGTGAATTTATTGTGGGATGATGAGAAGATTTGGGCTTGAATTCACTCATGTTATTTTAAGGCCATTTCCATCATCCGTGTTTGGAACAATGTTATTATTGGGCTTGCTTGTAATTTTATGTTTAATTTGAAGATTGGGTTTTCTATGAACTGGTTATTGTGCTTCCAAATGGGGGGAGATCTTGTTAGGACTGAGCCTTTTGACCTAGAGGGGGTGAAGCTGGAAGTGATGGAGGTGTTTGAGGGCAAGGGTTTCTCATCTTTCCTAAAAAAAATTGAAGGCCACTATGAAAATATCAGTAAATATTTTTCCAGAGCATGGAAGACTACTAAAAAAGGGGTAGTCATGGAAATGAAAGGTATTCATATCGAGGTCACTGTGGATTTTGTTGCTAAGGTGATGGGAGTGCCTGATGTTGGAAGGGAGGTTTATAAACCCAAGAAGGAAGCCACAGATGAACTGAATCTATTTCTTAGAGGTAATGAAAAACTCTCCCCCCACTTTGTTGGTTTTCTCCATTCCTCTCTACCTAACCCTTATGACTAGGTGACTTTTACCCTAATTCAATTTCTCACTTTAGAGGGCCATCATAAGTGTATTTACACCTATCATTTGCCTATGCTTAACCATTTTTTTCATGGCCATAGCTTCAACTTCCCGTAATGTCTGTTCCACTCTCTGAGTGCTTCCATAACCCAGTTTAAAAATAATAGAGTTGATGTTCCTCTCCATCAGGGATTCATTCTCACCCTTGTTAAAATATCTGCTCTTGATATAGACAAATTAGGTTCCCTTAAGAAAGATCTTGAGGGTTATGCCAAGGAAGAAGAATCAGACTCGGATGAGGAGGACTCTAGTGATGCCTCAGAATCACAGGAAGGTGATTCGTCGGGGAGGAAAAGGATGTCATTGAAATAGATGCTGCTTAAAATCTTAGAGATCTTAAATCCAAGTAAGCTCCTAGTCCTTTTGTCAAATCCAAAGGGGAATCAAGTAAACAGGAGAATCAGGCTCCTGTTAATGTTCAATTGGAATAATAGTTTGAGGCTATGGGTCATGTGGGTCCTATGAAAGGTGATAACCATCTGGCTAAGATGGCTTTGGATATAGAAGAGCTAAAGGGTGATATGAGGCTTACCAAGAGCTTTGTGTAGTTTTTGTTTAATGATTGGAACAAAATTAAGTTACAAGTCAAAGATGTGGCAAAAAGTGGTAATGGAGGAGAGATTGAAATTATGAAAGCCAACTATAGTTACCTAACTAATGAGGTGGATCACATTAGAGCTATGTTACATAGCTACATGGAATGGAGTGTGGTCATGATGAAATCTACTACTCTCCATGTCCTTGGTCAGCTGGCATCTCCATGGAAATTCCAAGAAAAAAAATTGGATGTCAGATTGGAAAAAAAGTGCTTACAAAATCCTAAAAGCTCTTTGTGGATGATCATGGGTAGAATTCTAAGAAAATGAAAAATCTACTATGCAGCATGTCCTTGGTCAGCTGGCAAATGTGGATTGTGGATAACCATGGAAATTCTATCTGGCATTTGGGTGTCGACATTGAATCTCTGGTTAAGGAGTGGGCGAAAGTGCTTGATGGGCTTGAAAAATCCTAAAAGTGATATTTGTTGGGGTGGCTGTTATTACTCTGTTTTATTTTTACTATGCTATTAGTTTAGCTGTGGTGTTGTTGTTGCTATTATTTTGCTATGTTTTTAACTGGTCTTATGGCTTGTGGAGGAGCCCAAACATTATTATCGATATATATGTTATCTTTTTGACTGTTATGTAATGTATCATCAGCTCTTTTGGAGCTTTGACTTGTAAGGGGTAGGGTCCCCTTAACCCTATTTTACCTTTAATAAAAAAAAATGGAAATATCATTTTTTAATGCTTTCAAGTGAGAACCACATTTCATTTTGTGAAAAAATGATAATGGTATTGTATTTGCAATTCATTTTACTGATATTCTTGTATGATAAGAAATATGCTTTCTAAAGAAACAATAAATAGTCATGGAACGTAAAATAGTGTCAACATGATCATAAGATAATAACATGGTAACCTAAATAAAATAAATAAAGCTAATGTTGTAATGTTGTGAAAGAATAATACTTTGATCTAATGATGTGTGTGTAAAAATGATATTGTAGCGTAGAAAGGGAATATATAAGCTTGAAACTAAACTTTGATATAACCTTTGCTAGGTAATGTAATAACATTTAACATTAATGATTGTATGTACTGCATAATACAAAGTTGAATTTTTATATTAGTGTACTTAGTGGAAAATAGTCATAGGTATCTAAGTTGTGCACCATCTTAAGGGAATTTTATTGTATCACACATAGGGAGGGTTATGCTTATTAGGATGTGTAAGCTGAGATTCCTTTGTAAGTTAGGGTATATAATAAATTAGCTAACCATAAAAGACACAAGTAAGTGGGTCACACAAACATTACATACCTTGTTAAAATATCTAATCAGTTCTCATGAGAATCATCCAAAACCCTTCTTCTCTCATATCTTTTAGAAACTAAAATAGGTGTTTGTGTGCATTTAAATATGCTTAGTGTGATGAATAAGTAGTATCAAACTCATTTAAAATTAAATAAGAAGTAATGAAAGGATGAAATTTTATATTTATCATAGGAAAATTTATAACAATGTACAATGGTAATACTACTATAACAATTTTGGTAATAAATGAAAATATAGTGGTACCCTTCTGCTGAAATGTAAATGGTTAACCCTCTTGAATCTAAGTAAAAGCATGAGTGTATGATGTGAAAGGATTTATTAGGTCATGCTTGTTATTGCAAGGAAACTAATGCAATATTTTAAAGTCCTTTTATGTCATTCTCAATAGGAAGGGATCAACTGAGGTAAATCTTATAATGTTACAAATTTATTGTGAGATGATGCCACTACAAGAAATAATGAATAATACTTGTTTAGTTCTAAGTAGGGAGTTAGTATCTCTTGTCAATATCTTGTGGTAATAAATTCCCTAAAATTATCTTGAGCATATTATTTTCGCACCCATCGATCAAATTAAACCATGTTCATATATTACTACGTGAGCTTTGTTTCCATTATTGTTTCTTTGGATGACTAGCAGTAATGTGTGAAAGACAACTTGAGCCAACCTTAATTTTTATTGTGGAAAGACTTCTAGAGGAATAAAAGTGATTCTATAAGTGATCTTATTAACAACCCTTACTCAGGGGATAAATTTAAGTGAGGGAATTATTCCTTGGCTAGTAATGACCTTCACAAAAATTATGGTCCTAAGAGAGTATCTTGTTCAGTGGATGGGTTTTTGTCGTTGTAACATGGGGAAAAATGTGTCATTTCATAGTCAAATTCTTATGCTACGTTGAGCATATCCTTCTTACCTATTTAAGATAAGGATAAACTATGATTGAACCTACTTAAGGTTCTAAAAAACACCTTGGTATGAGGTGCATGAGACGTCCTAAAAGGTGTTTCGAGTTATAATATTATCCTTCTATATAGTGGGACTGTGTGTGATCTATAATCTATAGAAGAATGGTGGTCAAGAAATATATTATGGATTAAACAACTCAGTTGTGAACATCTTACTTCTTGAGTGATGACTAATATGTGTTTAAGGTCATGTCGAAATTGCACACACTTAGACCTAACCTTTTTTGTTAAGAATCAAAGTTGAATTTCTTGTTTTAAAAGAAGTAATGAGAAAAAATTATATGGAAACTAACACATAATTAAACCCAAGAATGAAATGAACCTTGTCTAAGATGTGGTATTATGTGTCATAAAAATATTAACTGTGATTCCACAAATGAAAAAATTCTTAAGTAACAAGACATAATGTATAGCAAATTTAAACTATAAAGCATGTGTTAATTATATCAATGCAACTATGAGTGTTAGTGTTATGTGGGCCCAATGTTATGTGTCTTATTATCAATGTAGTTGTAGTAAGTATTGTGTCATATAACAACAATAAGATATTTTTTCCAGTTTATTGTGACATTTTTGGCTATGAAATTATGTGGTGTTACATGTATCAGAGTGGAGGTTCAAACACTTGTACCTCTGGGATAAATTTGAATAAGTCACATGTGTGTGACTATATGTGTAGCATGAGTGTCATGTAGATTCCTTCTTATAGGTTATATGTAGTTATTGTGATGTTGTTTATTCCTGCTTATTATACTTATGCATACAACTGCTTGGGAACATACTTTATAGTGAATCCCCTTTTTTACGATTTAGACTTGAGATTCGTGGACCCGTATTGTGCTAGACTCTGCGAAGACCCTTAGATTATGATTCGATATTTTTTTAGTGTGGTATTTAAAAGGTTATACTACTTGAGACATCTAGAGACTGGAATGGGAAGTATCAAAAGATTATAGAGTTTTTTCTTGAGTTCCATCCTTTAGTGGTTATGAAATTTGCATTAGAAATTCAAAAGTATTTGACACTTGGGATACTATTTTCCTCCTCGGAACACTTGACTTGGTCTTTGACCCTTCTTCACTTTACTTATCATGAACTTATTGATACATTGTTGACCTTATCGTGATGGTATCATGACTTTAATCCTAAGAGATATTATTCTTATTCACGGTGAATTGGACATCTGATCATACTCATCACAATTTTATTGATGACCTCACAATTTCATTGATGACATCACAATTTCATTAATGACCCTATCTATTCTTCTATAAATTGATGGTCAATTAATTATTTTGTCACAACTATTCCCCTAGATCATGAAATTTCTATGCTACCTAATCTTGCATTGATGTAGTGAACCATTCTAGATATCATCTTAGACATTCAAAACCCTAAACCTTTGATAACCATAGAAATCACTCCCAGACTATCTAATTGAATAATCACATGACCCTCTAAGTGATAACACTATTGGAGACCTTGCTCTGGTTAGGGTGCCAATCTTTGTGTATGTTGTTGCTAATGGAAATAAATGCTCTTATTCTGGATTATGTAGATATTTTGGGAGATTATGATTAAATCAAAGATTATGAAAATTGAATTATTTGATTAGTTATTATGTTATATGTTGAGATGCACACTCGATGATGAGTACCCCTACAAGTGGCCACTAGAGGTTGTACAATTATTGTGATGTGGATATTATCATGTGTATTTTATTTATCAACTTGACATTCTCATAACAATATTTTTATTTGATTTATTGGGAAATTTTGATGCTTTTCTTGCTTACTTATTCATTTCTTGCGAGATTCGTAGTATGAATACAACTACTTAAACATTTCTATTTGGTTTCCAAGATTTCTTGGTTTTTTATTTTTAATACAACTTAAAGATTTATGGGTTTTGAGGCCACTTAGCTAATTGTCATCAAAAATGTTTATGTGAATTTACTTACTTGTTTGATAAGCTGGTTCTAACTTGTTTGTAATTGCATATATGTTGTATGAGGGTACACTCAAGGTGCCATGTATGCATGCTTGGTGATGCAAGACACGCCCTTGGTTTTGAGGTGACATGGCTCTATGTGTCCAGGACCATGTAGTGGCCCTACCTCACTTGGATACTTCATACTTAGTCCTCTATGGTTGAGAGATTATTATGATTCTAGAAAATAATATTTGGAAATCTATCCTTTAACACTGATGGGTCTTGACATTGCACACTTACATGCACAAATACACCCTCCTCACTCTTGCTTAGCACACCCTAATAGGCCTTCAATCAGTTGTTTATCTTCGCATGGATTTCTGTCATCAATTTATAAGGGTTAAATGCAAAAAACATACCTAGAAACATCTATCCCCATCTCCATGAAGTCAAAATAAACTTTTTCCTCCTAGGTTGAATATGTCATCTTTGGTTGGTTTTTCAAAATCTACAAGTGGACCCTAGTGTATGATTTTAGACTGACACATTGTGCACTAAAAAATGCAATTGCATCAGTTGCATGTGGACTAATATTCCCTCTTGGTCGACATTTCATGACATAATAACCATTGAAAGCATATATAAGAAATTCAATCATACCTCATTTAGGGTCCTGACACTCTTAAGAGCTCCTTATGTAAAAGTAAGCACAAAAAACACTCCAAGCTCCCAAAACTGTGAAATATCTCATGCAAATCCATTAGGGTAGTACTATCTATAGGTATGAAGTCACCTACTAAGTCCACGAGTCTCCATTTTCTCTCCATAAGCAAGAAAAGTGACCCTTCCCAAGTATTTGAGAAAGTCTGACTCTCAAGCAAGGTATTGTCAAATAATGTTTTGTCAAATTTTGATTGCACTATGGTAGATATCACATACTAGGAGAACAATGTGTGGTTTGAGCCCTTTTAAAAGTATTGGCAATGTTGGTGGTGTATAGGGGTGCCCACAACCCATGTGACTTTGTTTTGTAGGAACTCCATCTTGCACTATGAGGGTCTGATTAGAGTTACAGAGCCATTCTAAAGGAAATTGAAGAAGACCTACACATAATGATAGTCATATCCAGGCATGATAGGCACATATAAAGTTGTAGACATAGAATCTAAATATGTCCAAGACCATATATAAGTGTCAGGACCATACGAAAAGTTTCAACCTAGTTGTATGGTTTTAACCATGTACAATTTCATGTGCCAATATCAACAACGAAGAACTTTTAGTACTAGATAAGCCTGTTTCTACGCTTATATCATTCATAACATTATAGATCCATATAGAATTTACTAAGTGAATTCTATCCTTTATGTTTTGATAGTTCCTAGATTAATAGCCACTTTGTAAAGCATTATTTTAATTCAGGAAATTAATGTTGGAAGTTAATTAGATCAAAATATCCTCTTGTTGCATTATTTCATCCTTTTTATGTATGTTAATTAGAAACAAACTAAAAATATTAAAAGGGAATGAAATAGGAGATTCACAAAAGTGAAATCATTTGGTTAACCTAACCTTTAATCAAACATCATAGCCCTAACCCTAGGGACCTTAGGATTTCATTTGTTATTCAGATATGAATTGTTGGCATTGATGGCTTATCATGATGTTCCTTATATGTATGCATCCACTAAGCACTCCAACCCTAGTTCTATTCCAAACTTATATGATGTTTTAAATGTTTTTTCTATGATTTCTTAATTTGGATATGAGGACACATATGAGGATGATGTTTATGAGCCACAATGTTTTTTTATCGATCTATTTTCTAATGGTATTCTCACTTTTTACACTAATTCTATCCAAAGTCACGATTCTAATACTAATTTTGAAAATCATATCCAAGATCTTCTTGAGGAAAAAGAATAACATTTACAACATTTCTTACATGAAAATCCTAACCACATTGATATCCTTCTATATTGTGCAAGAGATGACCTCAAACATGCCTTTATTGACATATATAATGTACCCACATATGTTGTACCTAATTCCTTAGGGACATCTAACATACCCATACAAAATGTGTCTATGCCTATTATTGTAAACAATATTGCTACTACATATCTTATCTATCATCATAATGGCTTGCATGTCTCTTCATCTATTACACAAGCTCTTGATTCCATTATTCTTTATCTCTAAGCACAAATTTTAGAATTGCAATAAGGTGTCTCACATACTTCTCATGCTATGGAATCTTCTCAATTACTAAAGAATCCACTTACACTTGATGTTGTCTTAGACCCCTTTCCCATTGGTTTCATTGCAACTAAGTTTCCTATCTATGATGGAAAGGGTGATCCACAAGAATATCTTTGATCTTTTCATGTTGCTTGGTTTTAATACACATCTATTTAAAGGACTTTTCATTGCAATGGTTCTTTAATCTCTTTACACATTTTGTCCATTATTTTACTACATTGGCAAAGAAATTCTTAGAAAAAATTTCAATCAACATCAGGGATAAGTTATTTTATGCACAAATGTCCAAAATCAAACAAGGATCTAAAGATAATATCAGTGACTATGTCTCACATTATCACAAATTCTTACTAATATGAGCAATGTACTAGTTGGTAGTGAGTTACAAGACCTTTTTGTTCAAAGTTTTCTTCCTCAATTACAAGAATAAGTCATATTAGACAAGTTTCAATCTTTCGACCATCTATGTCATATACTGAAAGAGAGTGAATCTACATTATTACATACAAATAAAACCAACTGTGTTGCTAGCACCTCTAATACTTCCAAGTCCAAGTTCTAAAGTAAACCTACTTTTAAAGGAAAAATTCATGAACCTAAGGTTTTCTATAAAGAAACTGTCAATTTTGTTTACCAACCTACTAAGCTCCAATTAAAACCTTATTGTCATGATAAATTTCTAGGATGAATTTTTTGAAATTTTGGTCATGGAAACCAAAACCATGCTTGAAATTCCCTTTCCTAGTCAATGCAAACCTTTCCTCTGACTAGCATTTCAAATGTGCCACCCTCATTCCTAGTAAGGAAGAATGTGTTAAAATTATTTTTAATTGTGTTTCATGTGAAGAGAAGTTTACCTAGCTTGATTCTTGAAGTCACTAAGATATATGAAAGAACAATGCTCTAGGAGGCTTCAAAAAGGCTATTATTGGTATTTTTTGTCACAAGAGGACATCCCTCGAAATATTATAGGGAAGATTCAAACCATCCAAGAGATGCATGAGAGAGAAATTAAGTGATATGAGGTAGTTTAGGAAGATTATGTGGAGATAATTAAGACCGGGAACAAGTTAAGTAAAACTGGGTCTTTTAGGATAAGGCGCTGGGGAATGCATGTTTTAAAGGAGTTAGTCACCTTGTTTGAAGGGTTTCAAAAGCCTCATGAAGTGTTTTGAGCTCATATACCAAGAATTTGGATTATGTTAGAGCTTAATTTATGGTTTAATAATAAAAATAGAATGTTGGGAGTATACAAATGTGGAAAATTGTCCATCAGTGCAACACAAAAGTCTTTCTACTAGGTGGAACTTGCTCGAAGGGTTTCAAAAACCTTAATAAGATTTAGTATCCTGAATAAATGTAAAATTTGGGTACATCAGAACCTCCTCATGCTCCACGTATTGGATTTTATCATACTCATTTTGGACTCTGGTGGCAACTTTACTTATTGGCGTACACACATGGGAAAAAGTGGATTGAAAAAGAATATTTAATGCTGAATAAAGTATGAAAATGGTGTTATTGGATTAAGTGGGTAATTTGGAGTCAAAATAATGTAATTTTGTCCCTCTAAACTCCATGTCTTTCTCCTGGGCTTGAAATTTCACTCCTTAGTCTATTTTCATGTTGAAGATTGATGACATTAACATTCCAAAAACCTTGGGTGGGCTTTTGGAGACATGATGTCCATTTTTCCTTTGTACCAATGTGCAAGGGGACATGGGGAACACCAAAAAGCACCCCATATGGAGGAGTTTTTTTCGTCACTTAAATGACAACTTTAGGTGTTAGAAAAAGGTTATAAACTCACCTTAAGTTGGATTTGGCCCCTTTTTCATGAGAGATAGACCCTTGGCATCCATATGAATGTGTGATGTCCCTTTTTCCATTTTTACTAATTGATAAGGGAACATGGGGGAAAACCGAATGCACCCCCCTATAAAGGCCACATTTCTACACTTAAAAGTGACAACTTGAGTGCTAGGGAGGTGTTATAAACTCACATGTTTCACAAATTTTGGTCCCATCCTCATGAAGCAAGAACCTATGACACATTTTGAGGGGGTGATGTAACTTTTTTCCCTTTACCATATTTTTATGGTGGAAACACACCTCTAACCTCCACCAGACCCGGGTTAGCTAGTTTGAGTATAAGTTGCGTTAAGATGTGCAAATAAGAGGGGAACCAAGTTTGAAAGACAAAAATTCATTAAATCCATAATTAACCATTTTGAGCCTCATTTGTGTTATTTTATATCCCTCATTGCTGATGGTATGTTGTTATGCTGCCAAAATTTCTTCAGACAACCCCTTTCCCAAAAACCTTCTTTTACTCATATCTCCCAAACCATATGTCCATTTTCCATAAAATTTTAATTGTAGATTCCTTATAAAAACATGTTTAAGAAGGGTATTTACATGCCTCCATTTATGATCTATATCATTTTTTATATCCATTTGAAATTTTAATCCAAAAATACTCATTCATGAGATATATGAAAACCTTGCGATTGAAATCCTCTAAAAATTGGAACAAAGCCTCCTTGTGAATTAAGAAATACTTTGAGACTAATTAAATTCATAGCTGACATTGGGAAGACCTACTTATAAAAACAACAAGTCTTCCTAAGAATCACTACTATACATAGCAAGAGTTGTAAAAAACTCATTCTCAGAGTTGTCATTGTCATTTGAACATTAAAATTTCCAAATTAAGCAACTGGTAACCAAAATCGACTTCTCAAAATAAGGATTACTAAAAATAGTAAGTTTCAAGAGATTGGTCATAAAATAAGAATACTGAGCCCCTTATGGTGAAGAAAGAGTGCATGGATAGGTTTGGGATAGTTGTGGAACATCACAGTGGCTTGACGTGATCAAAAGTTCATAGTTTACACATTCAATCGAGTATGTGAACCACTTATATATTTAGTAATGCTAAGGTTCATAGACACCCTGGTTTTCCACCACTCAAACCAGGATAAAAAATGATACAGACCAGGAGAGGAAAGTGATTCTAAATAAAGTATGCAAAGGTGAATCTCAATTCGCCATCATCTTCCTCACATCTGACAGTGAGATGTGTTTAATCAAGTATGATATTAAATGTGGGTCCTCTTCCTTCCCCATTTAGAGAAGAATACCTTCTCGATCAGGAATAAGTGAACAAGAATGTGTTTGAGTCTCTGAGGTGGATGCCATTCCATGGAGGATGCATCTTTTTCATAGAAATGAGATTTGAAGATCAAACGAATCATGAAGAGGAAATTGAGGTTCTTATTCCAAATCCAATATTGTGATTATCTATCTTTCCAAGGATAGGGGAAATCATATGAATAAAACCCTAGAAAGGAATATATCAGAGTAAGTCAATGTGTGTGAAATATGGTCACTCAGACACTGGGTGAAATTAAGAACATCATGAGGTATGTGAAGGATTTGAAACATTAATAACTCTATTGAAATGAAGGCCATCAAGGAAATGGTCATCAGGATCATGACAAAAGAAGACCACCATTTGTGATTTTGATAGTCATCTCAAGCTCAAAAATAATGCATATCTCATGATAATTTTTTTGCACACTCATTCAAATTCCTTGAAGTTTATTTGCATATCACTAAAGAAGGAATTTGAAACTACAGAGTTCTAATTCAATAGATGGTCGAGGGCAAGGAAATTCATTCATGATTAATTAGAAGTAGATTTTTCATCAACATGAGCTTTCCCATCTCTGGATTTCCACTTATTTCTACATCTCTTCTTTCTTTTCTCTTTCTCTCTATTTTTTAATTCTCTATTGTAAATTATAGTTTATGGATCTTTCATCCTATTCATTTAAGTGACCATTACAATTTTTCATTGTAAAATCCCCATTTTCATTGATAAGAAAGGGGATTATTTTTCTTTCCTAGAGGAATGTGAAAGGTCAAAAGTAGTGGGACTATGAAAGTTCATGTGGGGGTAGATGAAGAGAACAATTGTAAAGCTATAAATTAGAATGGATTCTCCATTCCAAAGGGTTAGATTTTCTTGGTTGATAGCTCCCATTCTCTTACTACAAGAAAGAAACTACAATTATTATATCTCCTTGCCGTATATTTTCCTCTATATCTCAACTTTACTCCACGAGAATGGTTACTTGTGCAATATTATGCAAACAAACTTGGATTTATTTATGTTTTGTTCCTCTTTCCTTGACATGGTGTATTCTCATTGTTAACCTAGAAATATTAAGGTTTTATGTCAATAAACTCGACCTGGTATTTATTGAGTAAAACCCCCTTCTCACTTTCTCCCCTTTCTCCATAAAAAGACACTTCCTCCACCTCCTTTTGCACATAGATTTATGTAGTATTTCCATTTCAAAAGGCCACCCATAATGGTTACAGTAGTGTAAATATTTCCCATTTTCAATAAATGGAGTTGTCACATTTCTAAGTAGAGGGACCTAGTCCTATAGTGTTGGTAAAAACTCCTAATTTTCCCTTGTGACAAATTATTTTGCCAACAAACCTACAAGATGAAAATTTACATCATTACCTTGTGCTCCACACATAGTTTTAAAGAAACTAATTGAATGCAATCTTGTGTATCTCCTTCCACCATTCGAGGTTTATATGAGTAAGCCCCAAAGTAAGAGCTTTGATGCTAATGCTTATTGTGATTATCATAGATGCATTGTTCACTCTATAGATAATTGTCTTAAGCTATGACACATCATTCAATACCTTACTGACTCTAATGAAATTGAATGGGATGAATGTACTGAATCTTCAAAGCCTGTCAATAATAATTCTAAGTTTAAATTCTTCAATGAACTTGTTCCTAAGCATGCTAATGATCCATCTACCTTGGAATTTCATAACACACATCATGCGGTGCCACCAATGCCTTCTTATGATCACCCATTGGATGCTATAAATGGCACTATTTCTCACACCTCCCCTTTTGCATCAATCATTTCTTTTGATGATTCTGATATAGATGACACACTTATCTTTGATACATATTTTGGCCTCTATTCATAAGATTCCTATTCAAGACATGTCTTGGCTACTTCACATCGTACATATAAAATTTGCACATGGATATTACTTTAGTCTCTTGGTATCTCTTTTGAGAGTCTTGTGCTTGATTTTGGTATTCATTTTTTACGCATTACACTACCAATCACCATTGGATATATCACTACAAAAACTTAATTCTTGGTTGCTAAATATATTACTACTAGGATTTGTTAGCACATTTAATATTAAGTGTTCTTATATAAACCATAATTTATAATTAAATAATTTAGAATAATATATATTTTAAATTATTTAATATAAACTATTTGTTTACGGGTTGATTGGTTTATTAAAAATCAATTATAAATTAATTGGGGTGCTTTGCGAGAAGTCATACCCAATCAAATTAAATATATTGACTTGCGGGGTTAGGTGATTATATCAAATCACATTATCAGATCATATAGTATCCACGTTGTGAATTACCGATAGAGAGAAGTGAGGAGTTTGGAGATTTACTGGATTGTGTAAATATGTTTCTTCGTTAAATGGAAATCTTACTTTTTCATGGTTTTTAACCATCGACAGTTTTTCCACGTTAAATTTGTATTCTGTGTTATTTAAATTTATTGTAGTGTGTTTAGTGTTTTGTATTAATTTAATAATTAATTCATTTGATTTAATTTCTCAGACCTCACATGGTACTAGAGCATGGTTACTTTAATTTGATTTATTTAATATTCCTAAGGGTTAGAACCGTTGGTGGTTGGTTACAACCGTAAAATATAAATTACCCCCCTCTCATTTGATCACTAACCTCTCTCAAAACTTATAGACCCTCATGAGAAAAAGGATTTTTGGTGTGGTGAAAAATTCTCCCGAGGCACTCTGTAATTATAGGTATGGGTAAATAGTGTGTGAAATAATTTATTTAATTTTTATAGTTTTTCAATGTGCAGGGTAGAAGTAAATTTATAGGGTAAAGCCAAGTTAAACACAAGGTTTCCTGGAGGGAGATAACCCTCTACGGAAATAAGGTTTTGAATTTTTTTATTGGACCTATGACAAAGGATTAATTTGGAGAATTTTTTTATATGGTGCAATAATTTTATTATTAACCTATGTACATACCATGGACCCTTTCAATCTAACCTATGTTTATATGGTTTAAGCCTTATACTTACCACAACATATTTATAACCTCTGTGTTTTCAATAAAACATTAAAACTAAACCTAAGCGCTTTAAACTATATAATAACCTAACAACCTAAGTACTAAATATTAATAAGTTTAAACCTATATCCTAACCTAAATAATCTTAAGCGGCCCACCTATATTTATTTATACGTTTCTTAAACCATACAAATCTTATTTTTATGTGGTCCTAAATACTTTGTGTGCTAAAAGCCTCCACGTGGCAGACCCCTAAACCACAACTTCCATTGAATTACTCCTCTACTACTGACCATCACTTGCCCTAGTGCGCTAAAATTGCGACACTTGTCCATCCATAGGTGTGACAATTGTCTCCTTCCTAAGCAACCATGTGTTGTGAGATGTGACACTTTCTTTTTTTTGGGTCTTTAGTCCCACATTTGGGACACAAGTGGTGGTGGAATGTTTTATAAGACTTTTCTTCATCTATGTTGAACTTTGTCATAACCACAACATTTGTGCTTTTACACTATTTAGAAATACACCCCTCTCCCGCGAGCTCGGTCGTGTTGTTTGGCCTGTTGAGTGGCTCAATCACGTGCAAAGTAGGGTGGTGAATGGTTTAAGCAGCTCGCCGAGTCGGTAGTTATGTGATGAGTTGGTTTCTATGTGCCGAGTTGGTTAGCTAATATATCTCGACCATTCCAAAATAGTTAAAATAACTCAACTCACCAAGTTAAGTGTCTAGCTCGACCAAGTTGGTACAATCATATAAAAAGGAGCTAGTCTTCATTATTTTTTTAAAAAATACATTATAATATTTTTTAAATTTTTATTAAAAACTTTAAATTTAATATAAAAATTCAAATTATTATTGATATAGTGAGGAATTTTGTTTTGTTTTGTTTTGATAATTAACATTTTCTAGTTTATTTTTGAAATGAGAAGTATTTATACTTGATTTAACGATGATTAAGTAAGTATTTTTTCTCAAAAAATATATATATTTTTTGTTTACATTTCAATTGAATATGTCAAATTTGTAGTCAATTCAATATAGTTTGTGTAAGTATGCTTTTGACAAGTCAATTTTGACATGAATAAGGAAAAAATCATCGAAATACGACCGACATACTCACTTAAAAAATGACAGGGGGACTTCATACTTTACAAAGAACCTGTTTATTCTCATTTTGAATTATTTAATTAAAAATGGGGTCTAATCATTTTACTATTAACAAATCAAAGATGTTAAATGGATTAAATTACAACATATGGAAGATCAGAATGAAGGCAAAATTCATGGAACATAAGCTCTACATGGTCATGAATGATACAAAGAAGGCTACAACCGAAAGACAAGAGACAACAAATAATGTATTTGCATATCAATAGAAGATGCAAGAGGTAAGTTCTATAATATTGTAGAGCGTGCATGATGACTTCCTACTTTACATTGGGAATCAAGAAATTCCGAGTTAGGTTTGAAATTAACTAGAATCAATGCATTCAAAAGTACGTGTTTATCAAAAATTATAAATTTGATTCTTGAGTAACTGATGCCTCCTATGAAGGGAGATGAAAAAGTAGTTAACTTCTCTAGCAAAAATTACAAACATTAAATCTCAGCTAGATACGTGTAATTGCGATTTGATTCATGATAAACTACTGTATTTCATTATTCAAATGAACATCCATGAGAAGTTTAGGAATTTCATTTCGATTCCAAATTCTAAATATCAAACTGATCAAGATATCAAATGATCTATCTAGGTGATCATTCCATTCTTGATATTCAAGTTAAATGAAAAGAAAATGTTTTTGATAGGTTTTATAAATGATGTTTTGTATGTTCTTGAATTAAAAATGATTTTTCCTTGTTCACAGCTAACTTAGAATAATTATAGTGTATTTTTTGTTTAAAGATAAATGAGTTAGATGCTACTAGTTTCTAAAGGCATAAAAAAGAATGGATTATATGTGTTTAAAAGGTTTTGATTCTACTTCTTGGTTGTGTACTAAAAAATAGAAGTGATGTTTAATTGTGGCATGATATGTCTTAGCTTAACCTAGTTTCTGGTCTGCCACCTATCTCTCATGAAATGCGTGAAGGGTGCTTACGTGGTAAGCAATCACTAAAACTCTTCTTCAGTCATCTTGAAGTAAAATCCACATAATCCATGGAATTTGTTCATAGAAATGTTACAAGACCTTTAAAAATTCCATCTCTAATTGGTTCAATGTATGTTGTGATTATTCTTACATGATTTGGTCATCCTTGCATATATGTTATCTATATGTATTATAAAAAAATTAAAGGATTAAATTAGATAACGAAGACACACACACACACACAGAGATATATATATATTATATATATATATATATATAATATATATATATATATATATATATATATATATGTTGATAAAACATTTCTAAATTCTAAATTAGTATGTGATTAATAAAAATAATATTATATGCATATTCAATGACACTTAGGGATGCCTTTGTGTCTATATCGGAGTCCAATATTGATTACATCTAATATATTTTTAAAGATTAAATGTATAAATTATTGTTTCAAAAATTCAACATATTGGTAATATGACATGGTTGGTTTTTTTAAGCTATTGTCATTTCAGTTGTTATACAACTTCTGTTTTAACCTATCATGTAAGATTCATAGATGGTTAAAAGTGAAATCAATAATGATTTATATTATGCTTATTATGATATTGCATGTTTATATGGATATTTTGATTCTAACCATGTTGGTGTTGTGTTAGATAGAAAATCTACAACTGCATACGTGTTCAAGTTTGGTATAGGTTCCATTACTTGGAGTAGTAAAAAGAAACCGACTATCTCCATCTCTTCTACTGAGGCAAAGTATAGAAGTGCAATGGAATTAGTTAAAGAATCCATGAGGCTAAAGTGACTGTTGGAAGAGATTAACATGGAATTTAAAGGAAGTACTCCTCTCCTATGTGGCAGTCAAATTTGCATTTCTTTTGCTAAGAATCCAGTTCCCTTTAAAGAATGAAGCATATAGAGATTTATATACATTTCATATGAGAGAAGGTGTTCTGCAGTGATATAGATTTCCAATACTGCTCGAATGAAGATCAAGTTGGAGATATGTTTACAAACTCTTTTTATGCTGTAAAGTTATGCAAGTTTCACGCAATGTTTGGCCTTTCAGAATTTCCATTAAAGAGGAGTATGCATGGAAATGTCACCTCCTAATGGTTGGCCATGTGTTTTCTCCTCCTCTATACTTCTGCTCTAATGTAAAGCATTGTAAAAAGATATTTTTTATGATCTTTGTAAAATTATAACTTTAAGTTTACTGTGTACAGTCTGGTGTGTTGCAATCTATTGTAAAGGAGGCCCTTACTTTATAAAAGGATCCTAGAGATGCTAGTTGAGATTTTCGATGAGAAATTGTGAGATGTTGTCTCATAAATCATGCTTAGCCTAAATCATAACTTTTGATTTATGGATTCCAAATCCTTTTCTACCAAAAGGTAAGTTGAGCACAATGAAGGTGTATAAATCCTTCAAATGTGATATGCTAGCCTAAACCTTAACTATGGTTTATGGATTTGTAAATCCTGTTGTATCGATACGTAATGTTGACATATGTTCCCTAGTCAATATTAAGGGGGAGTGTTAGAACATTTAATATTAAGTATTTTTATATAAACCATAGTTTATAATTAAATAAGTTAGAATATTATATATTTTAAATTATTTAATATAAACTACACGTTTATGGGTTAAGTGGTTTATTACTAATTAATTATAAATTAATTGGGGTGCTTCGTGAAAATTCACACATGATAAAATTAAATATATTGACCCGCGGGGTCAAGTGATTATATCATATCAAATTATATGGTATCCACATTGTGAATTACCAAGGGAGAGAAGTGAGGAGTTTGGAGATTTACTGGACTGTGTAAATATGTTTCTCAGTAAAATGGAAATCTTAATTTTTGTGGTTTTTTACCCCTTTTTCATGTTATAAATTTATTATAGTGTGTTTAATGTTTTGTATTAATTTAATAATTAATTAATTTGATTTAATTTCTCAAAAATCACAAGAATTTTCATTTAGGTCTCCCCTGGATACGTGATCATAAGGATATCCCATCCATTGTTCATCAATGCATCATGTTTATTAGTCATAAGCAAGCTGTCACTATCTGTGGTGTTTCTTTCATGGATTTTTCTCCTCATGTGCCCCACTCTTCTATAGTTTCTATCCTGATTTCTAATATGTCTACAAATATGCCTATTACTTCAGACACTACTTCAAATCACACTCGTCCTCTTAAGTCTCATACTAGGCCTTTGATTGGAAACATGAATTCACATAATTATAGGTCTCTTGATAGGCCTTTAGTTACACATGTTACATCACATTGAAATATGGCCTCTAGATCTACCCCTATCCCTTCTTATGTAAATATTACCCCTCATAGCTCACAACATCATCCTATCTTATGCAAATCTTCTAGCTTTACAAATCACACTATCACTTCTCATTGGTTTTCTAGGAGTTCCCATTTTTCTAGTCAACCCCGAAAATATGACACATTAAATTCTACTAAGTGCTCTTTTATTTCTAGTTCTCCTCATAATCCTTTTATGGCACATATCATTACTATGGTTCTACTTACACTTACGTCACATTCTATGATGCATTCAAGGCTTGACCCTCCATAATCTTTTTCCATTGCTTTACCTCCTTGTAAGGTTATTTTGGGTTAGTCCTCATATTATCCTCCAATCATTTCATAATGACGCACTCTATATATATGTTTAAATTGACTATTGAGGGAATGGTTCTACACTTGAACATCACTTTACACACACCCACACACACATACACTAGTGGGAAAATATTGCTTCCCATTCTTTAGTTGTATCATTTATATCTATTCCCATATATGGGGGAATTCTTAGATCACCATTATCTTCGGAGAATAGGTTTTCAATTCCCTTATAGAGGGCCTCAATAATAACAAAATTCAAATATTAGCAACAATAGAAAATCGTGACCTTTTTTTTATAGCACACATTGTTTTCAATTTACATTATATATGTTTGTTACTCCTTTAGTTTGATAGATAACATTTTTTATTTAGACACACACATTCACATAATATATTGAGCATGATGCAGGACATACACATAGAGGTACATGATGATAGGTCATGAACTACCATTTACCCAGAGTGATAACCTCCTGGGACATATTCCTTTTGCACACTACATCCAAGT
Source organism: Taxus chinensis (assembly GCA_019776745.2). Classification (NCBI taxonomy): domain Eukaryota; kingdom Viridiplantae; phylum Streptophyta; class Pinopsida; order Cupressales; family Taxaceae; genus Taxus; species Taxus chinensis. The sequence goes on along the minus strand of CM034146.1, from coordinate 347,072,108 downwards.
GTTATATTTCCATTATAGTTCATTTCTTTCCACCTTACGCTTGATTACATATATATCTTGTGTATTTGTTATCTTTTAGACTAACATGACTAACACATGTGTCTTGTGTAGTGCTTACAATTATTGCTAGCTCTTTCATATATCATATATCGTATGCATTACATCACATCTTTTTATGATTGCATTTGATCCATATTTGTTAGTTGTGTGTGTGCATGCTTGTTTCCTACTCTAATTGTGGCATAAGGGCCTTGATTTTCTTACGACACCATGGGTGTCCTATGTTTGTAGTGTAACAACTTGTGTGTTGTTATGTATCTCTTGTTTGTAGGCCCATGGGCCTTGATTATGTTGTGAAACCATTTTTGTCCCATGTTCATAGGAATTTTCCCCCTTTCATGTGACATGTTTTGCACTTGTTTCTACATGATATGCATTTATTTTATGCTAACACATTATCTTCCATTGTTGTTATTTCTATTTTGTTGCATTGACACTATTCTTGTTACCATGCTTCTTGTTCTTGTTACTATTATTTCATACTGTGATTTCTACCATGCACATCCCTTTTTACAGGTGTAGTTTCCTCTTGGTGGCCACCACATCAACTGTGTAATAGTCATCTATACTTTATCAACATCTCAGATATGGTTATGCATATTTTCTTTTGAGATGTGCACTAAAAATTATTTATTGCACATGCCTAAAAAGAGGTGGAAAACATCAATGGTCTTATTCTACATTTACAGAGACATAGGCATCTTTCTGGGCATATGCATATCCAAGGGTAGGAAAAAATGCCTAGGAATCATACTCAGGGTTAGAAAATTACTACAATTTCCAGATGGTATAAAACACACAACCTGGTCAAGACCATACAAATGGTTTGACCCTATCATACGGTTTTTCCCAAGGGAAATTTCTTCATATTTGTGAACATTTTCAAATTTATCATCATTATTACAACATTATTATATGGTTTCAAATTCAGATTGACTCAATTTGGCACAAATTTAGGGGGCATGAAGTATTTCATTTTTTCCTTCTCCATGGTACTTGGTTTCAATTCCGGTTTTATACACATTAGGGGCATGCACATCCTTTCTCCACTTAGATTTTGGTATGCAATTATTTCTATTATGTTTCTAATCATCTATACAACACATAAGAATAGTATGGGGGAACTTATTTCTTTTTTCTACTATATGTGTCATGTTATAAAATTAGGTTTATATCCATCTGCAATGGTATAGTCCATCGGGTTACAAAAAGAAATGAGGAAAATAAGTTCTTTGTGGGTAGGATATCCTATCCTCTTTGCAATTAAGGGGAAGATATGGATTTGATACATGGTCTTTCTCCTTAGTAGTGGTGTTTTGGATCCTCCTTTCGGTTCTTCTCTTCGACATTTGTGTGTTGGGTTGGTACACCTAACACATCGACCTCTCCTCAACATAAATTGGGGATTGATCATCCCAATCCTTCATCAAAGTTAATTTTTTTTTCAAAATATCAAAATCACAAGAACGAGAGAAAATTCCCTTTACAAGACAAACATGTGTATTTCTTCCATGTTTTACATCTCTTTTGGCATTTTTTTGTTACACATGTCTTTACTATATTTTCATTACATTTTGAGTTAAAGGCTAGTTTCCTATATTGGTCATTGACTAAAATCTGTGTTGCAAGTTTCATTTTGTAGCATCCTAACACTAACACTAACACAACATGATAATGAAAAATAAATTTATTGCGAGAAAAGAGAAAGTGTTTCTACGCACTTAGGTATTTTTTCCTTTAAGCATAAATTTTTTATTTCATACTTAAAGGGGGGAAAATGTAAACACTCAAATTTGGCAATCTATCCTTTGGCACTGTTAGTCTTGACATTACACACTTGCTTGCACAAATACACCCTCCTCACTCTTTCTTAACACACCCTAATAGTCCTTAGGTCACTTGTTTATATTTTTATGGCTTTATGTCATTATTTTATAAGGGTTAATAATACAAAACATACTTAGAAACATATATCCACATCTCTATGAAGTCAAAATCAAGTTTTTCCTCATGAGTAAAAAAACGCCAGATTTGGTTAGTTTGTCAAAATCTACAAGTCTACCCTACCATACGGTTTAGGACCAACACATTATGCATTAAAAATTGTAATTGCATCATATTCATATGGACTAATACTACCTCTTGGTTGGCCTTTCATGAAATAATAACCATTAGAAGCCTATACAAGCAAGTCAATCATACCTCATTTAGGGTCTTGAAACTTTTAAGAGCTCCTCATGTAAAAGAAAGCACAAAAGGCACTCCAAGCTCCCAAAACTGTGAAATAGCTCATGCACATCCATTAATACTCTCTATAGGTCTAAAGTCACCTACAAGGTCCAGGAGTTTCCATTTTCTATCTAAAAGCAAGTAAAGTGACCCTTCCCAAGTATTTGAGAAAGTGTGAAACTCAAACAAGGTATTGTCAAAGATTTTTTTGTCAAATTTTTATTGCACTATGGTAGATATCACATGCTAGGAGAAAAACATGAGGTTTGAGCCCTCTTTGAAGTAATGGAAACGTCGGTAGTATATAGGGGTGCCCACAACCACCTAAATTGGCTATGATGTGGATATGGAACCTAGGATCCGATTAAGCAAGATAAGTTGACCAATTCTCCCACCGGCCCCTCTATCTATAGCTGGCCATGACGTATATCTATATCTAGTACCGGCCCCTATATATATATATATATCTTGGAGACGAGACTGAGCCCTCATATATATATAGGGCCAGATAGATCTATAGGGGCTTCAGATAGATAGAGAGTCGGGTGGCTTCCCAGATAGAGTTTGTAGGAGCTCCATATTGTATTATGAGGGTTTGATAAAAGTTACAAAAACATTCTAAAGGAGTAAATAGAAGGCCAACAAATAGTTACAATCATTTTTAGGAAGACAAGGCACACATAAAGTTATAGACCCAAAATCCAAGCAGGTCAAAAATCATACAGAAGGGTCGGGACCATATTAATGGTTTCGATCTAGTTGTACGGTTTTGACCAGGTATAGTTTCAAGTTCTAGTCTCAACAACGAATCACTTTTAGTCATAGATCACCTTGTTTCTACACTTAGATCACTCATAACCTCCTAGATCCATTCAAAATTAGCTAAGTACAATCTCTCCCTTGTGTTTTGATAGTTCCTAGATCAATAGTCACTTTAGAAAGCATTGTTCTGATTTGGGCAATTAATGTTAGAAGTTAATTAGATCAAAATAACCTTCTATTACATTATTTCATTATTTTTATGCATATTAGTTAGAAACAAACTAAAATATTGAAAGGGAATGAAATAGGAAACTCACAAAAAGTGAAATCAATGATACGTAGTCCTCTATGGTTGGGTGAATTTTATAATACTTAGTCCTCTTATAGTGGAGTGAAATTTTTAATACTTAGTATTATATGGGTAAGCGACTCGTAGGATACTTAGTTCTCCTTGTCGAAGTTTCCTTTATGATATGAAGTTCCAGTTGGTGGGTTGGACTATGATGTTGTTATCTTTGTATTAGGTGATGATGATACTTACCGTTGAGATAAATATGATATTTAGTTAAAATCCATGGTTATGTTTTAGATTTCACACTCTTTTAGATTATGGATCACTTGAGGATACTGTACTTTTAGGCTTTGAGGGATTCATCGATAGACATACTGATGGGATACTGATACTCTTGCTTGGTTCTTTTAGCTCCCTTGAGGAGAGGTTGAGAAACTAGAATACAATTTATTTTGATAGAGATTCATTGGGCACTATACATGGAGAGATTTGTTACTTCTGGTTATGAGAACCTTTTTATAGATATGTTATTATCATACCATTTTTATATGTGTTGTGCATGCATCATTATTTAAATTTTTATATTGAGTCTATGATATGAAGACCATGTTTTGGGTTCTATTACTTTCCCCTCCTAGGTGTGTGGGTGTCCTCTTAGTGAGGAAGCGTGGTGTTTTTATAGTATTTTATTTGAGTCATCATTAAATCATTTTGGATAAATGTGATCTTCCACCTCAGTAAGGTGAGAGATATATGTATACACTTCCTTGATGTGTGAGCACCATGAAGTTATTGATGCATCAAATGTGTAAAAGGGTGTTTTGTGGAGTTGGTTGTGTTATGTTTTTTGACCTTGTATGATGTGATGCCATGTATTGTTGAGAACCCTATGAAAATAATCAAAATGAAATTCTTAACAAGTGAAAAATATTAAGATAATTGAATAAGAGAACTATGCAATGGGAAAAAGATTAATTATGAATACACTTATGAAAAAACACTAGTAAAAATGTTTGAACATGTTTATAAAATTTAGATTAAATTCTCTATGGTAAAAAAAACTACCAATCTTCAGAAAACATAAACAAGTTAAGAAAATCACAATTTTTGTTTGTTCCCCTATGGTCACGTTTTAGCCACAAGATCCTTTTTCACTATTGTCTTGAGTTGATGTTCGTTCCCCCTTGCTCACGAGTACCCCTTCGTACTTTATCTTTGTTTCACATCAAGGATGATTATTTTATAAGGGAGGAGGGAAATATAGTGCCAAACACTTTTGTGATTTCTCTATAAGCCCATTACAAGTCCATTAAGTTGGTTAGGGTTCCTTTGTATACATTTTCATGCAAGTTAGATGATCAATTCATTGCAGTGACTTTCCATATGCTTAGTCTAGGGTCAAGCACAAGTCTCAATATGAGTGGCAGATATGTGACTTAGCATTAGATTTTAATGAATATGTAATATAAATATAAATAAATAAATAATAATGACGATGATAAAAATTAAATAAATAATAATAAATGATTAAAATAATACAATGGAATTTTCAAAATAAATGAATGCACTTCAATAAAATTGTGGTGATTGTGGTTAGTTTGTATAAAGACCAAGAGGGACACTTGGAATGCAAAATTTCTTTTGGCGAGCGGGAGACACTCTACCCAACTCCATGTGATTAAATGGTGATTTTCTTAGAGAATGTGTTGTTGGGCCATATGAAGGCCATGTGACATGTTTAACAAAATGTTAATGAATCAAGATCCCATAAAATGCATTTAGTACAGCAGATCCCACACACCTCTACCAACATTCTTCCAGTCATACCAAGTTTTAGAGAAAAATGCATTTTTGGTAGTGGTCTTTTGTACTACAACATATGTAGGGTCTACACAAAATGAGTTCATTGAAAAGGCTTGAGAAACTTTCAAAAAAATGTGATTGGTATGTGTAAGGGAAAATTTCAAAAGCTTTACCAAAATTTTCACATCCTGTGTTAAACATGAGGTTTGAAATAGATAGTGGGAATACACCAAAGGGTGGAAAGGGGGGAAAAGTATTTTATTAGTGGTTGTAGTTGTGGGTGCTATGATAGATATGTATGCAAAATGTATAAGTGTGTACTTGGCATGTTAAATGCTCGAATATTGGCTGAAATAAATGTGGCTTAATGGAATGCAATGATTTCATGATACACTCAAAATGGATTTGTTTAAAGGGCCTTGGAACCTTTTAATCAAACACAAGTGGCAGGTGTAAAGCCAAACTTCCCATCCTTTTTCAGTATCCTGCTTGTTTGTGCCAAAGTTGGCTGTAGTATGGTAGTCAACACATACACGAAGGTTATTGAAAAATTCAATAGTTGTCTCAGGGGCATTATTTAATAGTCCAAATGATTTTTCCAATAGCTTATTGGTGGTAGAATAATATTTATTTTCCCCCCTTGGCCGTGTCTTACAGTACAAGTTTTGAAACTAGAAATATCCTACTGCATTCTTCCCCAAGACAATTATCTCCACCCTTGCATAGATCTCTTGTGCCTATGGTGGTTGAGTGGATTTATTTTCTTGGTGATTATAGATCACCTAATAACAAATATTTAGGTGTATTTAGTGATTACAATATCTCATTTATTTGAGCTAGTTCCTAAAAATACTACACCTTATATTTTTTTTATTATTGGTAAATAGTTTTTTGAAAGGGACTTATACCCTTGCATATAAAGAGGGCCTAAAACCCAGAATAGGAATGAAAAGCATCACAAAAAGGATCAAGATCTAGATAAGTCAAAAGAACCAAAGGTAACCAAAGAGAAGTTACCACAAAACAGCTAACCAGTTCAAACACTGCATAAAAGTAGCCAAAAAACAGCTAAAAAACAACAAAAAACACGAAGGAAGGTAGCAAAAGCAGCGCAGCTCCACATTTACTTCTTGGCAGCTTTGGTGATTGTAGATTTGATAGTTTTCCAAGAGGTAAACAAAGCCAATGTCATCATGTGAGTAGGGTTAGAAGTATCTAGCTTTTGAATGGTCTGTTTGCTTTCTTTTTCCGCGCTCCAAAGTGTTGCTGGAATTTCACTGAGACCAGAGATGCTGCGGACATGCTGCTCAATGAAGTCTTTGATTGCACTAAAAATAGCCATATTATGGTCATGACGAGTCTTGGCTTTCCCTAGACGGTTGTCTAGGGAGTTCACTTTTTTATAAATATCCTCAACTTGTTTATTGTCAAGATCAACCTCCTCCTCCTTCCTCTTACCTTTTTGCTTAACCAAGTTTGTAACTTCATATTTCAGCAGCAACATGTATTTTTCTAAGACTTCCATCCTTTGTGTGGAACTCTCAGTGTGCAAAGCCTCATGTATGCTAGCACTGCTAATATGGAGCAGATTATGAGTAACCTCCAATTCTTGAGGACCGTTCCCTGAAATAGGGGTATTCAGATTCAACTTCATAGAAGACCTAGTAATAGGTCTGGTCAAAGTGGAGGGGACAAGGGTGGGAGCAGAGGTGGAGGGGATGAAGGTGGGAGCTGAGAAGGAAGGTAAAGGGGTAGTGGTAGTGGTGATGGGGATAGCAGGAGAAGAGATGGGGGTAGCGGCAGCGGTGAAGGGGATAAATGGAACAGAGATGGGGGAAGAAGGAAGGCTGGGATATTTAAGAATACAAAGTTTATGCAGCAAGAAGATGAGACCTTGATGCAGAGGGACCGCACGAGTATTTTTTTAGAACTCCAAAATGGAGTGTTCAAGAGAATTAAGAAGATAGTGTGGGAAACATAACGTGAAACTTCTGCGGAAGTGATTGGGGAACACAAGATGCTTAATGGGCACAATGATGCATCTCCCCTCCAAGGAGATGTATCGAACCATCATGCGGGTGACCTCGTCAAATGGTGGAGGGATAGAGATAATCTTCAAACCCGTTGTGATGAAGACCAATTTCTCATTTCCCTTAACAAAATTCCTCTCCTCAGCTGCTCTGTCAATCCTTTTATTAAAAAAGTGGTACCCATCCATCCCAAGGCCTGTTGCTTCAGCTATAAACTCTTTATTAATCGATATTTTCTGCCCACCATATTCAACTTTGCGATCCTTCCAATCCTTCAAAAATTGCACGGAAATGCTTTGGTCATGACCCTGTATCTTCTCAATAAAATTTGTAATGCCTCCCTGGTTGATAAGATTCTGGTATGTTATTATGTTATTATATTTTTATTATGTATATTATTATGTTAAACATCTATGCAAAAGTGGGGATGTAGGTTCATGGATAATGATGGTTACTGAATATGCACAAAATGAGAATGCTAAAAAGGATTTGGATCTTTCAAGAAAAGTCATTTGGTAGTTCTAAATATAAAATTATTCAACCCTTATGAGCATCCTCCTCACTTGTGTCAAAATTGTGGTTTTGGAATATGGCATGGATAATCAAACAAATATTGATTGTTGTTTTTTATCAAATGTGGAAACATACACAATGCACGCGAACTATTCAATGAAATGCCTTAAGGAAATATAGCCACTTGGAATGTTATGATGCGAGGATCTATTCACTTTACCAACATACTCTCAAGCTATGCAAAAATAGAGAGAGCTTTGAAATGAGATATGTATAGGAAATGTGGGAGCGTAACCAAGACAAGTGAACTGCTTGAAAAGATTCCTTAGCAAAATGTGGTCTCTTGGATCACGAATGTGGACCTCCTAGAGCACCTCTATGCACCTATCCTCTTGTTGTCCTACAGACATGGCTCTCTCCCTTATATCTAACATTTTTTTTCATAGTATTAGTTTTTCATTCACCAATGTATTGAAAATTAACATTCATTAATGAATATGTTTTTGGTTAACTAAAATGAATTTGTTTGTTGTTTAAAATGTCAATAGTTAAATTGTCATGCTCAACTAGAATGACCATTTAGGAGTGTTTACCCAAACCTTGGAATGAATTTGAAACTAATTTAAAACTAAGATAAGTAAATTTGGGAAGTGTAACCATTTAGTTGTATAATTCGAATCACAAGAATTCATGTAAACACTTTACCATTAAACACCTTGTAAAAGTTGATAACACACGCTTAAAAATGACGTGTAAAACATTGTTCTTGACTCCCATAGAGGATATGCCTCAACATTTGAATGGTGTTCCCTGATGGCACATGAAGCATCAAATGACATCCCCTTAACTAACTCTTGGATGATCATTTGTCTCATTTAACGACATACGAATTCTAGAGCTCCAGTTGACTATTTTGCATCTTGGGATAGCTGCCAAAAGTTAAAATATTCATTTTGGTTTTGGCTCGCAGTTTAGGAATCTATGTTGGGAAATGGCATCTGTACCACCACATACCTCTATATTTTCATCATGAAAATCATAAGCAACGCTTCTAGTTTCGAGAAACCCACTTTGGGAAGCTAGTTTTGCAAGTGGGTTTTGTAGGCAACTTTTCATTCTGCACCAAGGACGAACTAGATACAATGTATGATAATCAAATCTGGAAAGGTAGGTGCATTGATTGAACCCTTGGTTTCTAGAAATGAATTTCCGTTGACTTCTGAGGGTTTCCTATGTATATAGGGGAGTAGATGGGAATCGGCACATTGATGACATGTTTGAGTCTTAGATGCATTGGTTTTTGAACTCATTTTTGTAGCCACTTTGGGTAATTTTTTCACTTTTGATAACCTTGCAACTAATAACTGAGAAAACTGTCATGTGGGACCCCCTTAAGATCCTAATAAATAATGGGAAAATTTTGGATGCCTATCACATAACAATATGTGAACACCTTTTTTAGTACTTTTCATTGAGATAATTTATGCTTATGGTAAATATGGTGTTTTCTCTCTCTCTTTCTCTCTCTCTAAAGTTTAAAACACAATTAAACTGAATATGTAATTTCTTACCCTCTCCATAGTTGTATGCAAAAAATTTGATATCATTGTGTATGGAAAATATGCATATCTTGAAATGTTTTAGATTCGTAGGATATTTCCATGCCAACTATTTGGGACTGACCGTGCTTTTGGTTGTAGGTACCCTGGACAAAAGGATTTAGTAGCAGTTATTATGTTATTTTGCAGTAGTATGCATGTTTTGAAATGTATGTGGCTTCCATGGAAAATTGGGGCCTCTATATAGGTAGTTATTAATGGAAATATCATTATTTTATTATTTCATGTGAGAACCACATTTAATTTTGTGAGGAAATGATAATGGTTTGGTATTTGTTATTGATTTGATTAATATTCTTGTATGAGTAGAAAGTATGTCTTTCCAAAGGAACAATATAGATAGTAATGGAAAGTAAAAAAGTGTTAACATGATCCTAAGAGAATAACATGGTAAAATAAATAAATCTAATGTCACAATGTTGTGAAAGAATAATGTTTTTTGATCTAATGGTATGTGTGTAAATATGATATTGTAGCGTAGAAAAGGAAGATATAATCTTGAAACTAAACTTTTCTATTTAACCATTATTAGGTCATATAACAACATTTAACAGTAATGATAATATTTAAAGTATAACATGTAGTTGAATATTTTATCAATTAAATAAATCAACCCAAGTATATAATTATAAACGTAGTGACATATGATCGTTGGTATATGATTTTTTCACCACCTTAAGGGAGTTTGGTTATATCACACATAAGGAGGGTTATGCTTATTAGGATGTGTAAATTGAGCTTCCTTGTAAATTAGGGTCTAAAAGAAATGAGTTAACCAAAAGAGACACAAGTAAGTGGGTCACATGAAAATTGCATACATTGTTAAATGATCCAATCATTTATCATGATAAATCATGCAAAACCCTTCTTCTCTCGTATCTTTTAGAAACTAAAGTAGGTTTTTGTGTGTATTTAAGAATGCTTAGTGTGATGAATAAGTAGCATTGTGCTCATTTAAAGTGAAATAAGAAGTAATGAAAGGATGGAATTTTATGTTTATCATAGGAAAATTTATAACAATGTACAATGGTAATACTTTTATAATGTTTTCAGTAACAAATGGAAATAAGGTGGAACCCTTCTGCTGAAATGTAAATGGTCATCCCTCTTGGATCTAAGTAAAACCCTGAGTGTATGATGTGAAAGGAATTGTTAGGTTTTGCTTGTTATCACATAGAAACTAGTGTAATATTTCCAAGTTCTTTTATGTCATTACCAATTAAAAAGGATCAAATGAGGTAAATCTTATAATGTTGTAACCTTATCATGAGATGATGTCATTACAAGAATTAAAGAAGAGTACTTATTTGGCTCTAAGTAGGGATTTAGTCTCTATTGTCAGTATCTTGTGGTAATAACTTCCCTATAATTATCATAAGATTATAGTTGGTTACGCATCCATCTATCAAATGAATCCATATTTCCTGTGTTAAATTACGTGTAGCATTTGTTTCCTTAATTGTGTTGTTGGACGACTTATAATAATGTGTGAAATACAACTTGATCCAAGCTTAGATATTCCATGTGGAAGGAATTATTATAGGACCCATAGTGGTTCTCATAAGTGACCTTATGTAACAAACCATTGTTCATGTGATGGAATTAAGTGAGGGCCTTATACCTTGGCCAATAATTTTTTTTGGCAATTGTGACCCTGAGAGAGCATCATATTCAATGGATGGGTATTTTGTCATCGTAGCATGGGGAACCATTTGTGTCCTTTCATAGTTGTACTCTCATGTCGAGTTAACTGCATCTCTTTCTTACTTAATTAAGAGTAAGGATAAATTGTGATTGAACCTACTTAATGTATCTACAAACCACCTTAGTAGGAGGTACATGTGACCTCATGAAAGGTATTTTGAGTTATAATCTTCTCCTTCTATATAGTGGGACTGCATGTGACCTACAATCCATAGAAGAATGGTGTTGAGGAAACCCATTATGGGTTAAAACAACCTAGTTGTGAACATATCACTTCCCAAGTGATGGCTAATGTGTGTTTCAGGTTACACCAAAATTACGTACACTTGGACATAACCTTTTTTTTAAAGAATTGAAGTTGAATTGTTTGTTTTGAAAGAAGTAATGAGAATAAAATATGGAAAGTAACACATGATTGAATCCATGGATGAAATTAACCTTATCTGTAACATGGTATTGTGTAGAATTATGACATTAACAAAGTTTCTACAAATGAAATAATCTCAAGGAATAAAATGCAATTCATAATTTAAAATAAAATAAAATATAAACCATGTTTTCATTAGATGAACTCGGTCTGTGAGTGCTAGTGTTTTTGTCGGGACCAATGTTATGTGTCTTGTGATCAATGCAGCTATATTAAGTATTGTATCATAGAACAACACCATTTTTTTCCAGCTTTACTGCTATATTTTGGGTTATGAGATTATGGAGTGTTACATTTCCAAGTGATCAGCTATAATTATAATTTATCACTCACATGCTATTCGTACAGTAGGATTAATGAAGCGGGGAGAGAAATCAATTTACCACTGTCTAAAATGGAACCTCAAGAATGCATAGGCTGCAATGGAATTTCATACTGTTTACTCTAGTTTTTTGACCCAGAGATATGTTTGGTCTGCATTGTGGTCTAGATCCACTACTTTGCATCACAAAACTCAAAAAACTTACATTATAATACAACAAAATAGTTACTCTTCATAAGGGGGGAAATCTAAAATATTAACTAAAGGTTGCATTGTCCAACATAGTTCCCTCCTTGACAATGAAAAGATATCATTCAAACTAAATTTGAATCTACTTTCCAAAACTTATGGTTTACTAAAACACATCAATAACAATAGTTCATCGTGACCCATATTATATAATTCCACACTAATTATTTGATAAGGTGCCACTTTTACCAATGACTGATTTTTCTATTGTATGCTCTAATTATACAACACTGATACCCATCTTAGAGAGTCATTATTATACCATGGTAGTTAGCGGATGATGGTGTGATGTGATTTTGTGAATGCCTTTCCACCTATTAAAATTTCATCTTTAAGTTAATCTCGTTATACCTTCATTCACCCAGATTTTCTCTCTTGGATAATATCAATCTAGAAATCCTTATAATTCATGACCATGTGGTCACAATTAAATCCATTTAAAGACTAAATTAGTTTTCCCATTTAAGGAGAACCCATCTAAAAATATATTGCCCATGATACTAATAATTTTGGTCATGCTAAAATATCGTATAAGAGCCATGTGAGATGTATAGATATTAGATAGTTTCTAATTAATAAATTGATATTGTGTGTGTAGTACATTTTAAGTAGGATGAATAAACCATTAATTTCAATTAAATAAAAAAAATAAGTATTAAAAATATAAATAATATCAATTATCGTAGTGAAAGATTATATGGTATCACTCCTCCCTTATTAAGGCTATGTGATGAAAGGGTGAAATGGAATTGTCATTCTTGATGCATCCACATGAACATAAAATGGAGCATTCCAGGTAGGAAACCGTACATATATGTGGTTAAGGTGATCACATGAAAATATTCCTTTACATTCATCGAAACCCTTCAAATGTTCATAAAAAACTACAACTCAAAAAATCCTTATAAACATGCATCAACAGAAAGATCAAATGAACATATATTTAAAATAAGAACAAAGTCTTTGAATATATTACTTAGAGGTAATAACACAATAGAATTAGTCACCAATAAATTCAGTCTTACACTATCATATTGAACATGGAAAATCCATTCATGTACTATACTTATGATACTCATGTCACATGGATCAAATCATTATGAAACTCTCTTTACAATTAACAATCTCTCAGTAAAGTTCTAAAATGAGTCACTTAGGCTCACATCTATGATGTTCCCTTAATGTAATTATGACAATTTATTACTTCACTAAAACTTAAGTTTTTAAGGCATTATCGGAATGATAATCTAAGATAGTCATTAGACCATCCAATATTCTAGATGTATACTTGTAAGAATATGAAGATAAAATCCTCAAAGATAGCTACTACAATACACACGAAAAATTGTTGGTGCATTCTTAAACCCAATTGCCATTATCATATATGGGAAAAATCCCCATTCTGTCATGAAAGTTATTTTTTCATGGTATTCCTATGTGATTTGAACCTAATGATATCACAAAAATCCATTAGCGAAGGTTTATATTTCCTACCCCACCAAAACTTATAAAATATCTTATGTAAAGGGTGTTGGGAAAGGATCTACTACACATGATGAGTTTAATTGTCAATAGTCCATATAGATTCTAAACCAAAATGTTGTAGGTATAATTTACCAAGAATCATAGAGCTACACATGTGAGCATTCCCCAACCTAGCATATAAACAATAAAAACACCACCCCACACCTACCAATCACACTAAGACAAGAACCTTAATCTGCTCACCTGAAGCGCAAGAGAATTCCATTCCCCATCATGTTTGGCCTAGACATGAAGTGTTCATAGAATAAAATAGAATACAATCCGAAATGTGAAACTATTACAGTAGAAACAATAATAGTAAATAGAAACTCACACACGAGAATACTATAGAAAATTCATAACACTTCACTCCTAATTCATAGAACATAGCTGTATACATCACTACATACATGATATCATATAAGCTCTCTCTTTGATATCTCTATCCCTTGCTAGTCTCAATCTGTTTTACATTTATCCTTCAAGGGGGTATATATACTAACGGGGACCTGCCCTTCCTTATTTGAACACAAGTTATAAATAGCCCCAAAGTTTAGTTTATCCTAGTTAAATATTACATTTAAGGTGCAATATATGACATATATCACCACATTATGACTCTATGTCTTGCATTGAAGCCTTGTATGCATGACATGGAAGTCTTGATGATTTTCTTGGAAAATCCTTTTCATTTTGAGGAGGTCAAATTGGTAGTAAAGATAAAATTATCTTCTATTTTTGTGCACTACTAGTTACTTATTTTTCATGCACATGTACTTAGTTCTTTAGTTAACTATACTTGACTAATAGGTCCTTTTACACCATTGATTTTCTCCTTCATGCAACTCCTTTGCAGTTTTAAACCTTTGCATGTGCTTCCCAAAATCCTCACATGAAATAATCCTTATCCTTATCCTCATATCCTTGTGCACATGGAATTAAATTCATATTCTACTTTAGGGGTGTACAGATTTATCTCCATATTAAAAATTTTACATATATGCGCTAGAATTGTGTCCACTAAGGACTTAGTCAAAATTCATATTATAGCATTATACAAAATTGGTCTCAACATACTGTTGACCATTTTTTTCCCTCCTGAAAAAGTGGTTCAACTGAGAAGAAGAAAGACTTAACAATTCAATGGGGCTCAATAAAAGAAATTGGAGAAAACTGGAAAAAACTTAAAAAACTGAGCAAAAGAGTCAAAAGTCAAAAGGTGAAGCATCTTGGCAAGCTCATGGGTGATATTCCTAGTCAGTCAGAGGTGAGAAAGTTGATTAGGATGAGGAACTTGAAAATTTGGCGGAGGTGTATGTAAATCAGTCCAGGGTTTGAGCTAAAAAAAACTACGAATTAGAGCAACTCTTGAAACCTGCAGAACAAGCTTGACAATGGAGGAGTGGTGTGGGAATATAACCCTCACTTGCTTCGAAGTATTGGGGGTTTGTAAACCTAAGAAATGACATCATTGAATCCCGTAGAGAAAGTGGTGGAAAGGAGTGTTGAGTGGGAAAATGAATCAACAAGAATTCTCAAATCAATGAAGCAAAGCACATTTGGAACCCTGAAAAGCAAAGAGAAAGGGGAGTTACACGGGGAAATGAACCTCACTCACTTCAAAGCAATAAGGGGTTGAAAACATGAGAAAATTAGTTATGAAATACTGCAAGGTGAAGGTGAAAAGAGTGTTGCGGGGATATGACCATCACTTGCTGCAAAGTAGGTGAGGCTTGCAAACCCACAAGTAAAGTCATGCCAAAAGCACACAAAACAAAGGCAATACAAAGGAGAGTAGTGCATGTTTTGAGCTCAATAGAGATTAAGTAATGTGAGATCAATTCTATGAAGTAAAGTAATCCCATAAACCCACGAAGAAGAAAGGAAGGGGGTAATACGTGGATGTGATATGCCATTGCTAAGAAGCATTAGGGGGTCAAAAATCTGAAGTAGAGTCATGCCGTAAACCGGTAATGAAAGGAAAAAGGAGAGTAGTGCTGAAATCCGATAGGGAATTAATTAGAAGTAATTCTTATCAAAATTCTAAAGCAAAGAAAGGCCGAAATAACGTAAAGCAGAAGGCAAGCTAGTAATGGCACCTTGAAAACCCGATTGGCCATAACTCACTCCTTAAGGCACCAAATCTAATAAAATTATACTTTCTGGAAACATCTTTCCAAGCTCTTCATCAAGAAATAATAAAATATGCAAAGTAGGTGTGGTTGGTGAGTACAAAATAAAGAAAACTCTACAGCTCCAAAATAACCATCCTAACTGGATAAAAATGGCATTAATTGAGGCATGTGGGTAGATTTCTTCTCCAGGAAGCTAGAGGACATGGAGGGATGGGGTTTGTAGGTTCACCATGATATTTTGAAGTCATTTAATGATTTTGTTGGTGGTAGGATGATATTTCAAGTTTCTTCTTTTCTCTCTCTTTCTTTCTTCCATATATTGTAAAAAGGAACTCATTTTTAGTTGTTAGATATTCTCTTTCTACTCCTCCATTCTTCTACAGGTTGTTATAGGTGTATGTGAGCTTCAGGCCTCTATTTTGGGCATTTTTCAAGAGATTCATGCCTCTTTTCCTCATTATAATGGAATGTGTCATCATATAAAGCAATAAAATATGAAAATAATCAATTTGATAAACTAATAAACAAGAAGCTATATTGAACATAATATTCAAGATAATCAAAGAAAACAAATGACAAAACACAAGATTTAACCTAGGAAACCCTTTCGGGAAAAAACCCAGCACAGTAAATTCTCTCTCTTATTGCATTAACTTAATTGTTTACAATACAATAACATACTTCTAAGTTCTGCTTTACCCTACTGCATCTCCAGCTATTTGTAAGCAAAATAGTAAGAAACCGTCAAGGCGGTTTTACAATGCAATGGGTACTAAAAGCATGGGATGATAAATACCCATAACGGTTCCCCCTTAATTCATGGATTATGACACCATTCATATATACGTATTGAAAAGAGTTTGTGAGAATCGAATCAGAAATGAGGCACCACAAAATAGTTGCACTCCAACAGAATCTTGATAGATCCAGTGATAGCAAGAAAAAATTGATCAGTAATGGAAGAAATTGCTCAACAGAAACAAATCTTGCATAGAGGAAAGACAACGGAGTGTCTTGGTATGCTCATAAATGAATAGTAAAGGGGTACATATAGGGTGCTGAGTAACCCTAGTGCATGACACACATGAAACCCTAAACCTAACCCATGTGAGATGACCCTCCAATATGAGAGGAGGACACATAGGATAACTTACACTAACACCCCCCTTCATCGCAGCTGGGTTAACAACTGTGATGAGTAAGATGGAAGAGGAAGACACTCCTAAAAAACTAAGAAAGATGTGTCAATGGGGTTCAGAAACTAAAGGCCTGATAAGGTACCCATATACAAACATAATCTTCCTAGAAGAAGAAGAAAAATGGGTCCCGACATAAAGCCTGATGAGGTACTCATGTACAAAAGAAGTCCCAAGTAGC
Source organism: Taxus chinensis (assembly GCA_019776745.2). NCBI lineage: Eukaryota > Viridiplantae > Streptophyta > Pinopsida > Cupressales > Taxaceae > Taxus > Taxus chinensis. Next base: position 347,055,062 of record CM034146.1, on the reverse strand, counting down.
GAAGGAAAACACAGTGGGAAAAAAATACACCACAAGAGAACAAAAAAATACTCTCTAATCTAAGAAAGATGCCAAAGATGGGTCCTGGCCATAGACTAACCTGTAAAGGTACCCATGTACAAAGGGGCAATCTCTCAGAAAGATGAAAAAGAGAGAAGATGAGGGAGATGAGATGGATGCTAAAGATGCCATGGATGGATCTGAACTCTGTAACTCTAAGAATTCTCCTAGAAGAATGTTGATGATGAGATCCTCTACCTCTGGACTGAAGAAGAGCCATCTGCACCGTACTATGTGTCTGCCCTTGGGAAAGACAAAAAAGATGTGCTAGAAATCTACCCACTCCACGAAGGAAAACGAAGGTAGTAGCATGAAGAACTTCGAGTCTAGTCCATAAAATTGTGACATAGGTCTAGCAAGCGAGTGCAAAGGAGCCAAGGGTAATGTCACGAGTGCAGAACTATCAGAGTATGAAAGGTGAACACTTGTAGAAAGGATTTCCAATTGATGTGAAGGCAACAAAACATCCCCCATGACAAAAAATTGATCCACAAACAAGGGTGGATTAATGAAAGTCTCTGGTAAAGTGGAAGTGGCAAGAGTCCCAGAAGGGGCACTCCCAACAACAGAGATGATGGAATCCTATGAAATACCTATAGATGGATGAAGAACCTGTAGTACATCACAAGTGTACTATATAGGAGACTGCTCAATATCTGATGAGATGTGGGATGTGTTAATACTCTCTGGAATAGTGAGAGGAGGAGAAGAGTCCTCTCTAGTACTGTCGACATAAGAACTGGGTGCACAATCCTTGTCATCAGAAGTAGAACCAAGCAATTATGTATCAGTGGAACTGTCATCACATGAAGAAATAGAGGAGACAATTGAATCAGAAGTAGAGGTGAAGAAAGAGTGGGGTCTAACGAAATCTGAGCGAGTATGTCTCATATCTGAAGTATCTCCAACTAAATCTCCAACACTCTGTAAAGTTTTCCTAGCCCAAAGAGGACCAGGAGAATCAAGCTCAGATTCAGAAGATTCTTCACTCGAGTGAGAAGGAACATAGTCCTCATCATCACTACTGTCAGAATCGGAAGACTCAAAAGTCTGAGAGTCATGAAGAGGAGCACGCTCAACAACATCATCATCTGAGGAGTCAGAGTCCGAATCAGAGAGTTGAAGAACCTCAGTAGGTAGAGAATTAGAAGTCGAATTAGAAGTAAAGTGGGAAAAGGTGTACAACTGTGAATGGTGATCTGCCTTTCCCTCAGCCACTGTAGTGTCATTGTTAAGCTCACGAATAATCACCGAGTTAGGACCAAATTCCACTCGCATTCCTTCACCAAGGTGAGTAATTTGGTAAACCGATAGGAGATTGGTAGAGAGATAAGGAACACTTAACACTTGGTTGAATGTTCCCCCATCTATCTCTACCGATCCACTATTGGAAACCGACACTTTTTTGTTATCACCCAACGTGATTTGGGAGATATCACAAGGTTCGATGTTGGAGAAATCAACATGTGAAGAAGCCATGTGGTGCAAGGCACCGAAATCTATAATCCACATCAATGAAGGAGCAACTCGAGCTACGAGGGCCTTTCCTTTCTTCTTATCGGATTTAGAACCTTTTATAGTGGAAGACTTAGCCTTTGGAGTATTTTGTTTTATAAATTCAGGAACACTTATTTTATTCTTCTCAAGTAAATGAGATAAGTGATCAATCTATTTCCAAAAATAGTGTTGCTTGTCGTGACCAGACTTCTTGCAATAGGAACAAAAATACCTGTCTTTTTGTGCTCTAGGATTAGAAGTCGAAGTGTTCGTGTTAATTTTAGTTTTGGTCTTGGTTTCTTTCTTAGGTTGATCCTTTTTCTCTATCTCATTATTAGTCTTCTTTTCCTTACTAGTACTTGTTACAAGGGCATGTGACTTGGACTTGAGAGACCCCATTTGAATGAGTTTGTCCTGTTCTTGAATGAGTTGGGACAAAAAATAGTCAAAGGAGGGCATATTCCAATCCTTGCCCAAGGTAGCTTTTGTAGCGTAAAAATTTGACACAAAGATAAAATATTCAGGACCTAACTTAGAGAGAATCGACAAGATCAGTTGAGAATATTTCTTCTCTACTTGACATCCCTTTAACAATGATCTAGTGTGGACAAACTTCGAGAAGAATTCTTGTAGGTTTTCAAAATCACTAGAATTTAACCCTAGTAGCTCATTTTCCAACTCATGTGCTCTCATGTCATCGTGTTGTCCAAACATTTCATCTAACATTGTCCACGTAGATTTAGGTGTTTCAGACACCTATATGTGGAAGAGCAAGTTAGGAGAAATGGACATGCAAAGAAGACCTAAAGCTTCATCACTATGGTTTAACCACTTAGATTTTTCAAGTTCATCATCTGGTTCAGTCTCAGTTCCCATGGTGATGCAGAATAACCCTTTACCCCTTAGTTTCATTATTATTTTCGATCTCCATTCAAAAAAGTTGAACGGTGTAAGCAAAAGAATTGAAAGAGCATCCATAGTGAGAGAGAGAGAGAGAGAGAGAGAGAGAGAGAGAGAGAGAGAGAGAGAGAGAGAGAGAGAGAGAGAAATAAATGCAGAAAAGAAACATAACCACCCAGGACAATAACAACCCCTCTGCTTTTGACACTTTATAGTTTAGTGTGTTGATTACAATCAGGTCCGTGCATGTGGTTTGAAACACTTTGTAACTCATCTTGCAATTAGTGTAATAATGCACAAGAGAGGAGACCACAATAGTGTTTCATGGAGTGCAAAAAAAGGACAACATAAACAAGCACAAGCAAAAAATAGAAAAGAGGTGAAAGCCAACCCTGGTGGTGAGATAAAATGTCTCACATCGTAAAAGGAAACCCCCTTGCTACAGATTGTGGCAGACACGCTCACTAGTCACAAGTAATGATAAGGGTGAAATACAAGGTTTGAAATGAACTCAAGGAGTTTAGAGAATCTTCAGAATGCCGGAAAAGAGCTCGAAAGGCAAAGAGGTGCATGAAGTGTGACTGCACACTTGAGGGAACAATTAGAGAAAAAAATGCCAATAACACCTAAATTTTACCATTTGGAAACGCCCAATTAGAGAAACCTCACTCTGATACCATGAAAAGAGTTTGCAAGAATCGAATCAGAAACAAGGCACCACGAAGTAGTTGCACTCCAACGGAATCATGATAGCTCCAGCGATAGCAAGAAAGAATTGATCAGTAATGGAAGAACTTTCTCAACAAAAACAAAGCTTGCATAGAGGAAAGACAGTGGAGTCTCTTGACATGGTCGTAAATGAATAGTAAAGGGGTACATATAAGGTGCTGAGTAACCTTAGTGCATGAAACACATGAAACCCTAAACCTAACCCTAAACCTAACCCATGTGAGATGACCCTCCAATATGAGAGGAGGACACATAGGATAACTCACACTAACACGTATAAATAAAAATAACATATCTATAATCCCAAAAAAAAAACATATCTATACTCTCAGACCCCTACTAAGGCTCATGGAAGAGGTGTACAATACTCCTAGGTATACAATATACAAAATATACAACACATTATAACATTCTCCCACTCGTTGTATACTTTAGAAAAGGGGGCTACACTACCATATAATCAGCATCTCAGGGCATTCAAGCCCATCAATTTTCTGCACTAAGAAAATTTCTAAACACTCACGACCTTAGTTAAAGAGTCAACAACATTATCCTTTGTATCCACCTTACTTAGTAGTATCTTCTTCTCCTCCACCATTTCTCTTACAAAATGCTATTAAACACCAATGTGTTTCATTATTGAATGATACTCACGGTTCTTTGCTAGATAAATTGCAATTTGATTGTCACAATTGATCCTTACAACATTTTGAGTGAACCCAATAGTGGAGATCAGTCGCCAAAGCCAAATTGCTTCTTTACTTGCATGAGTAGCTGTCATGTACTCAACCTCTGTGGTGGATATCGCAACACTTGCTTAATGTTTACTCATCCAACTTACCGCTCCACCAAACAAGTTGATCAAATAACCACTGGTAGAACTACGCACATCCAAGTCTCCACCCCAGTCAGAATCCACAAAACCATGTAGATCTAATGTTTTACTTTCATCATGTTTTCCCTGATAATAAATTGCATAATTAGATGTCCCACGTAGGTACCTAAAGATTCTCTTTACCACAATCTAATGTTCCTTTCCAGGATTTTACGTGAATCTACTCACTACTCCCATTGCATGTGTAATATCAGGTCTAGTACAAACCATTGCATACATAAAACTACCAACTGCACTAGCATATGGTACCTGAGACATGTCCTCTATTTCTTCTTTAGTTTTAGGACATTATTTAGCAAGAAAACATTAGATCTACATGGTTACTACCAGGAAAAGGAAAACTAACATGTTTAGTTTCATGCATTTGAAACATTTGTAATATCACCTCAAGATACTTTCTTTGATTTACACTAGTTTCCTATTTACATGATCTCTTTTTATTTCCATGCCCAAAATAAATTTTCCAGCACCGAGATCCTTCATATCAAAATGAGATGAGAGTTGAGATTTAACATGACTGACCAATTTCTTACTGTTACCAATTAACAACATGTCATCAAAATACACTACGATAATAACATAATATTCACCTTTATGTTTAAAATAAACACAGGGGTCCACTTTACTTCTTTCGAGCCCAAGTCTCAACACTTACTTGTCAAATTTCTGGTTCCACATTTTTGGTGATTGCTTCAAGCCATATAATGAATTTTTCAGCCTACACACCAAATCTTCCTTTCCTTTGATCTTAAAGCTTTTTGGCTATCTCATGTAGATTTCCTCCTGAAGATCACCATGGAAAAACACTGTCTTAACATCCATCTGCTCTATTTCTAGATCGAAAGCAACAACAATAGATAAAATAAATCTAATATAATGTAACTTAGCAACAAGAGAAAATATATCACCAAAATTGATTCCCTCCACTTGAGAGAAACCCTTTTCCGTAAGGTGAGCTTTATAATTTTCTATTTTCCCATCTACATTATACTTCTTCTTAAATACCCATTTACAACCAACATGTTTTCTTCCAGGAGGTAATTTCAGCAAGTCCCATGTATTATTCTTATATAAGGACTTTATTTCTTCCTCCATATCCTTTTTCCATAACCATAACTTGATTTCATTAGATCTAAAAGCCTCCTTCAAAGTCTTGGGTTCATCATCAACAACAGATAAAATTGACAAAATAGAAGAACACTGGAAATTAGGAGGACTATACCTCTCAGGTGCCCTTCTCAGCTGATCTGATATTCTTAAGATAGGATTTTCTAGTTCAACATCTTCTGATTCCTCATCTAATTTATGTAAATCTTCCCCTTGCAACTCTCTTTTTGGTTCATATTCTGTAGTCACATCAAATTCAAACACAGATTCATCTTCCTCATTTTTTAACATGATCTTCCTCTGGTTTTGCTTCTTGTTATGGAATTTCCTTAAGCTCTCTAAAAATTACATTACGGCTAAAAAAATCCTTCTGTGATTCTAGATTCCAAAGCTTGTATCCTATTACACCAGTAGAGTATCCAATAAATATGCACTTAGCAGATTTATTATCTAGCTTGGTTCTTTTGTCTTTCGGAATATATAATCAAGCAATACAACCAAATACACATAAATATCTAACAGAGGGTTTTTTACCAGTCCATGCTTCCTTTGGAGTTTTCCCTTCAACTGCAGATGTCGGTGATCTATTAACCAAATAGCACACAGTTGCCACTACTTCTACCCATAATTTTCTATCCAAACTGGCACCGCTGAGCATACTTCAACACTTTTCCATCAATGTTCTATTCATCCTTTCTGTAACTCGATTCTGTTGTGGCGCATATGGAGTTCTCTTCTGTCTTTCTATTTCACACTCTTTACATAATTGCTTAAAGGCATTAGAAAAATATTCCCCGCCATTGTGACTTCTCAAAACCTTTAGCTTCATTTCTGTCTAATTTTCCACAAGAGCCTTAAACTCTTTGAATTTATTGAAAACCTAAGACTTGTTCCGAATAAAATATACCAAGGCTTCTTTGAGAAATCGTCTATGAAACTAACATAGAACATGTCTTTTCCTAATGATGGAACTTTTACAGGTCCAAAAACATCACTATGTATCAAATGTAGAATTCCTTATGATCTTGTAGCATCCGTAGGAAACTTTACTCTATTTTGCTTTCCAAACACACAATGCTCATAAAAATATAAATTTAAAGGACACTCAAAATTTCCTTCAACCATACCTTTTACTTTTAAAGTAGGAAGTCCTTTTTCTCCGATGTATCCCATCCTTTGATAACATAACATCGCCTTCATTACAGCAAATGTAGGAGTTGGATCTGAAGCTTTCTTGTTGTCTAGAACCATAGAGCTATTGCACTCATCAGTAACAATGCTTGCCTCAAGCTTAAACAATGTTCCAGTATGGATGCCTCTTGCCAATACCATTACACCCTGAACCATCTTGCAACTGTCTTTACTAAATGCTACATGAACACCTGCATCATTCATCTTACTTATATATATTAGGTTTCTAGTCAAACTTGGAATGTGCAGAACACCTGGGAGGGTTTTAATCCTTCCATATTTAAACCTCATCTTGATTCTCCTACGACCAATGATCTTGCAGGTTGAGTTACCTCCTATATATACATCACCTCTATTACACTTTTCATATTCACAGAACCACTCCTTGTGTGGTGTCATATGAAAGGAGGCACCCGAGTCAATCAACCATGCACTGTCACATGCAGGCAAGTTGGAAGCTGCCAAAAACAAATCTCCTAAGTCTTCATTAGAGGGTTTTGTATCTAAAGATCCACCATCGTCAGAGCTTACCCTTTTCTACCTTCTTAGATCTATAATATTTCTTGAAATGCCCCATTTTACCACAATTCTAACATTTCCTCTTATCTTTTTCTATAGTCTTCGATTTGCTTATGGACTTTGACCGTCCTTACCTATTCTTGCTTTTCTCTTGGGTACGACCTCTTACATATAAGGCATCCTTGGATTGATAATCCTCATTGGATTTCTACCTCATTTCTGCTGATAGTGAGGCCGCAACTACATCCTTAACTAATAATTTTGTGATAGTACTAGTAATAACCGTAATTAGATTATCCCAAGACTTAGGTAAAGAACACAAAAAAAGTAATACACTTATCATATTCTTCCATTTTAATATCAACAGAAATCAACTAACTTACCATAATATTAAAGACGTTCAAATTTTCTGCAACAGAGTCTCCGTCATTCATTCTAAATGAATATAGATTCTTTCAGGTAAATCATTTGTTCACCAGAGACTTTGTCTGATACAAAGTCCCCAACTTCTCCCATAACACCTGAGTAGATTTCTCATTTGACACATTCAAAAAAATTGAATCTGACAGAAACAATTTGATTGAACTCCTTGCCTTCCTATCGATCTTTTCCTAGTCCTCTACCTTCATACCCATAGGCATGACTCCAAACATAACAATCCACTGATCTCTATCCACAAGAAGATCTTCCATCTTGAGCTTCCATAACTCAAAATGTTGGCCATTAAATTTTTTGACTTCGATCCTTATGCTTCGCGTCATTTTCTTATACTTGAAAAATTCACCCATAGAGCTCCCACTCAAACTCTTCACATAAAAGATAAAACCTAGCTCTGATACCAAATGAATAGAATCAATCCGATAAACTAATAAACAAGAAGTTATACTGAACAAAATATTCAAGATAATCAAAGAAAATAAATGAAAAAACATAAGATTTAACCTGGGAAACCCTTTTGGGAAAAAACCCTAGGGCAATAACTTCTCTCTCTTATTGCATTAACTTAACTATTTATAATAAAATAATGTACTTCCAAGTTCTACTTTACCCTACTACATCTCCAACTATTTGGAAGCAAAATAGTAAGAAACCATCAAAGTAGTTTTACAATACAATGGGTACCAAAACCATGGGCTAATAAACACCCATAACAGTCCCCCCATAATTCATGGATTATGATACCATCCATGTATACATATAGATAAAAATAGCATATCTATACTCCCGGACCCCTGCTAACGCTCGTGGAAGAGGTGTACAGTACTCTTGGGTATACAATATACAAAATATATAACAAATTCTAACAAAATCAAGTTTTATGTCTATTCTTCAACCCTTGCTTGTGTTTCATTGCATTCTCTGACCTCTATATTGCATTTAAAGGTATTTTTGTGCATTTTATGGTTTCTTGCAAGTTCCAAATGGTTGTGTTTAATGGAAATGGTGTTGTGAATGTGTGTTCCTAGATTGTGGTGTTCTACATGCCCTCTCTATTTCCATTTATTCCCATTTTCATCTATTGGAGAGTGTCCCAACCACCCTTCTCTTGGTGCTATCACCTCCCTTAGTATAGGATTTCCTTTTTCATGAACTTTTCCTTTCTCTCGAGTCCCTTGGAATCATTAAATAGGATTATATTGTTGTGTTACCAACATTAGGAGTATTTTTAGCCTTAGTTTAGGAAGAGGAACCAACCTTCTCTAGAGGTTGATCTCATTTTTACAAGTACCAATCTTGTGAGATCATCCCATGTTAGAAAAAAGTAGAGATTTGCATATCCAAATCTTAGTGTGCTAATTTTTTGACATAATAGTTCTGGCATGCCCGATGGGACCTTAAAAGTCAATATTTCCAATTTTATCAAGTTTAGATGTGTATCTTGGTAAATTTATAGCCTTTGGAGGCTCTGCAGAAACACATTTGGCAACTCTAAGAATCAAAATCAACTGGTTTCAACAGTTTAAGTGTCTCAGTCCATGAGAAGAATTCAAACAAGGTCTAGAACAACAGAAGGAGTCTTTGAATACTTGCAGTTATCACTAGGAAGAGGGAGAAAGGGAAGACTAGTTCAGAGATCACCATCTCCACCAAATAGAACCCTTTCAACACCTGCACTTGGTAGGCCCTTCTTAAAATCCACTAGAGTTCTTAGACCTATCATAATGGATGCAACACAACAAAATCTAGGATCTGTCAATTTCACAGGAAAAAATCCACTTGCTCTCAATGCTCAAAATCCTATTCTAATGGAATCCTTAAAGAGTATTGCATTCTTCACTTGGGAGAATCACATCACTCCAGCTGATCATATCCAAGACATTACAAATGTCTTTGATATTCATGAAATTGCTGACATGGATATAGTTGTGAAAATTCTAGCTTCCGCATTTAAAGGGAAGGCTATACAATGGTTTAAGAGTCTGACAGTGGGATCAATTCAAAATTGGAATCAGATTTGCATAACTCTTTGTAATTAGTTTGGGGAGAGGGAAGATAATCTATCTTTGTTAGAGTAGTTGACCACCATAAAGAGGGCTCCAAATGAACTCATGACAGACTTCAACTTCAGGTTCCATAGAACATGGGAAAAAAACTCAGTTTTTGTAAGATAAACTACAGAAGGTGCATTTCTTTACTTAAAAAAATCCCTCAATTATGATATAGCTTTTATGGTGCAATCCATGAGAGGTATAAAATTTACAAGATCCTATGCACTAGCTATTAGAGCTGAAAATTATCTAATTCAAGCTGGTAACCTTGCACCTAGACCACCAATGCCCATTTACTCAGAGATTGAAAATCCTAATTCTAGTTAAACACCTGAATTAGCTCCTATCCCTACTCCCAGAAATCAGAATTCTAGTGAGGCATCTAATTCCTCAAGCACCTTAGTTGAGCTTCAAGAGGTGATGAAGAAATTACAAAATCTAGGGAATAAGTTAGTAACAATTAAGAGGTAACAGGCCCAAAGTTTCAGACCTTATCAGCCTTTGAGTTCCATGATGAAGATTTGTTATATATAGATGAATTCCCCTCACGGATGTTTTTTCAATGCTTCTTGCAATATTCATGGATTTAGAGCTCGCATTATGTTACACACACCAGATGGAGATGTTATACCCAAGTCATACTATATTTGTTTTCCATGCAGTAATAACATCTTGGAGTATAAACATATGCTATCAGATCTAGGATTTTCTATATCTTGGTGGCTTCAAGAGATGACAGTTTTTCGAGATTCCCTTTTGATCATCAAGCAAGTAAATGGAGAATATAAAGTAAAAGATGATAATATTGTTCCTTATAAATGAATGGTTGACAACCTCAAAGGTTACTTCTGGCTTATTACATTTGAACAAGTTCTTTGTGCATAAAATAAAGCAATGAAGGTCATGGGAACTCTCATGCCCATTATTGAATTTGATACAAATAAAACACATAACAAGTTTCTCATTTAACATATTTTGTTTCCCGAATATGATTTTCTCGAGTCCACCATAGTGTGTGAAATTTTTGGTCTTAAAACCCTTGGTATCAAGACATCTATACATTTATCCAAGGCAAAACCTATCCCTCAAACATGAATTCATCTCATAAAAGATCCTTAGTACAACATGCTTCACACTACACTATCCTTGCATACACATTGTATAGAAGAGGCTATGAAGGGAAAATCTTAATATGTCTCAACCAAGAGGAAGCAACTTAGACACTAGCCGAAGTACATTCAGGTATCTGTAGTGCGCATACAAGCTGTATGGTCTTAGCTAAAAAGATCTTATGGGTATGCTATTATTGGTCTACTATGAAGTTTGATGCATGTAATTTTTTCAATAAATGTCAGGCATATCAACAACATGGTAATATAATTCATGCACCCTCACAATCCCTTTAACTTATCACTTCACCCTGTCTCTTTTCCTAATGGGGGCTTAACTTAGTCAGATAAATAAAGCCCACATATTTGGATGGTCACACCTTTATAATCATAGCTACCAAATATTTCACTAAGTGGATAGAGGTTATGCTTCTCACCTACCTCACTAGGTCAAATATTTCCAAGTTAATATTTAACCACATCATTTTCCACTTTAAGATCCCTACCTATCTTGTTACAGACAATGGTACATCCTTCAAAAAAAAAAATTCAAAGCACTTGCTAAAAAGTTCCATATCATCCTATAATGGGAAATCCCATATTACCCATAGTGTAATGGCCAATCCAAGTCATCTAATAAAATAATAAAATCAATATCGGAAAATACTGTTGAAAAACATAGTCATAATTGGCACACACAACTGTATCCTTCCCTCTCAGCTTATTGAACATCATTTTGAACTCCAACTAGAGCCACTCCCTTCTCCTTTATATATGGCTCTGAATCTATATTACCCATATAATTTTAACTCCCTTCCCTCCGTGTGTCACTCCAACACCGTGTGCGCATGAAGAATATTACCGTAAAAAAACGTCTTGAAGAGTTAGAAATCCTAGATGAAAGGCACATTTGTGCCTTGGATCACTTAAAAGTATATATCAGAACCGAATCCGATAGAGCTACAAAGAGAAAATTAAACCAAGACAATTCGAGATCGGTGACCTTGTTCTTAAGTAAAATTAGAAGAATACTACCAAAGAACAAGGAAAGCTTGAAACTAATTGGTTAGGTACCTACATTATTACTACCAAGTTTGGATCTAGGGAATATACATTGTTTGATAATGATGGAAAAGAGATTAAAAAACCCATCAATGTAGTTCATCTAAAGAAGTTATATCCCTGATCCTCTAAGAGTATCCCTAGTACTAAGGGCATATCATCACAACCATTTATTTCATCCCTTCACTCTGTTCTACTTCATGTTTCATCCAACATTTTCTAGTGTTGCGCGTTCCTCCTAGTTAGAATGTGAGTCTCTTGCTACACCAGTCCTTTTCACCCACTTCCATTTGTATTCCATCACGTGGTTTTAATTTGTCTTGTTTATTTGTGCCATGCTTAATATGGTTTTAAGAAACCTTTTGTTTTTCTTTGGCACGTAAAAATTCAAAAAATCCACATAAACTTAAAAACACAAAAAAATCAAAACATTTCAAAATACAAAATACATTTAGAAAATGTTTCACAAAACTCAAAAGAAATATAAATTTCAACAAAGTTAGACAATATCACCATTTGACTATGATACTAATGATCATTCCAGATCATCCTACCACCATTATGTTTCTTACCCTTGAAATTTTTTTTGTGCTTATGGGTACGACCATTCAATTAAATCTTCACATGTATTATTACTTATGGAAACTTTGGTTTTTAGGATTTTCCTCACACACATCCTTGTTTGGAAAGCCAATCAAATACATTTTTCAAATCAAACCTCAATTGGATCTGATAATATTTTCACAAGGAGTAGTTACTATGCTCTTTGGTTCGATCCTATGCCCTTATATATATCACTTCTTGGGTGAATTTGCATATGCTATTTCTTCATTATGGAATGTATTAGGGTGATCATTAGATATCATTATTAATAGTTGTGTCACATTCTATAATGTGTGTGTGCATTTTGTTTTCCATTCTCATGCATTTCTTTGACCAATTATAGGAAGTAAGATAAGTAGGCTCATTATTAGCTTTGTTTTATTATTTTTGCTTTGGGTTTGCTTCCATGTTTTTTTGGGACCAATCTTTGGTATCTTGTTATCATCTTGTCTCATTTTGAGCCTTTATTGATTATTTTTCCATGTCTTTTGGGCTTGTGTGTTAGTCCTCATTATAATTCTTGTGACTGCTAGGTGACTTGTTGTTATCTTAGCTCATTTTCCTTTTATTTTTGGGCTTGTTTTCAATTTTTGTCTTCATGTTGTGGGCATATCATAGGTATTTTGCACTCATATTAATTTTTCATAAATCGAGGTATCTATCAATTACTGTATATATGGGGGTTGTTTACATTCTTGTTCTTGTTTTGTAATCTTTTTGTGTATGTTTTTCATGATGGTGTTAATTCCAAAAAGTGCAATAATTCATTAGAATTGACACATTCGTAAACATCATCATATATCCATAATCATCACACATTAAGAAAAAAAGATAAGAAAAAACTATACATGCTAAGCTACATCTAATCATCATACCATCTATAACAATGGCCTCAAATAAATACACCATCACCATCTATTCTAGTATATAATCATGTAATCATCCATCTAACTACATCATATGGCAATAAAACATCTCATTATCATATGTGGTGTCAAATGTCCATACTACACACACACACACACACACACACACACACACACACACACACACACACACACACACACACACACACACACACACACACACACACACACACACACACACACACACACACACACACACCCACACACACACACACACACACACACACCAAGGCATGTCAAACCTCACAACATCATAGACATAAAATAAAGTTCCCTTGTACACTATATATCTCAAAAATGTCATATACATATAGATATGACAGCACGAGCATTGATCTAAAAAATTGTGCCTTTATCATGAAGCATATACAAAAACATATACAATGTCTCATAAAAAGTGAGTCATCCCTGACTCTCTCCCATGCTAGGACTACCTAGTCTATCTCTAGGAGGGGGCATCTACATTGATCTCACATGCCTATGTCACCTAATGAATCGACTAATTAATCTTTGACTGAATTCTAGAGCTATCTGACCCTTAGGGACTGTGGCCTTGTATAAATATCTATAATAACTTACCTCCCTAGATGCAATAACAAGATCTAAAAGCACATTGTTAATACTATTTCTCATTTCCACACGGTATATGACATCCTGCTTTGCTATAAATTGACCTAACCTAGCTGAACAATAATTTTACCTCTCTCAATAGTCCTCTACTGCAACAGTTGTCTTAGGATATCCCACTTGACTATCCTTTGGTCCAATTGTCTCTGGAGGGCCTGAACGATGATGAAAGGAATATCACCCCGTAATATAGTAGTATCCATCTTATCTTGTAATGTGGAAATTGATGATCCACCTAATGGTCCTAGAGATAATATATGTTTCTGTGGTTGCATCTGTATACTTTGTTGTCCCACACTCTGTCCTCCTACTTCCCCACCTCCATCTCTTTCTCCTCCTCCACCTACAACTCCAACACATAGACTAGGTGGTCTACGTAGAAATAGTGGCATCTGCAAAGGTACTTACAATTGTACCTACACCTATACAAATGACATATGTACTAGAACTTACTGTGACATTTGGAATGGTATTTGGGATACATGACCATATGTTACTTGTTACAGTACTTGTGCTGTATGAACTACTTGAAGTTGTGTTGCTTACACCTGTGGTACCTGTGCTACTTTTAACTATGGCCCCTGTGCCACATGTATCTATGGCCCTGGTGTAACTTGTATTTGTGGTCCATGTGCCACCTAAACCCGTGGAACCTGAGAAACTTATCTATGTGCCTCAACCTCCACTTAGCCCAGTCTACCCCTACCTCTCATCTGTTGTGGCCCACCTACAATTGCTACCACGATCCCCACATATATGGTTGCTTGTAGAATAGTAATCCACCTATACATGATTGTTGCATACTATGCAACATACTCTAGAGTAGTGTATAAATCCCTAACCTAAGCATGAGCATCCCACTCATGTGGAATGACTCCAAAGAAGCTCTACCTAGTGGTCACTCCCTAATCCACTGCCAGAAGTCCAAAGTATTGCGTGCCACTTGCGTGTATCAATGATCACCACTAAGTATATCCTATATGATCTTGTGTTGTCTATAAAACCAGTCTACCATGTAAATCTCCATGATGTGACTGTGGCTACCAATAATAAAATTATTTACCTCCGATGTACACAAATCTATACCATCATTAGCCCACTTATATAATATGTATGGTCTACATGTAACCATACATAAATTTCAATCATCAAAAGCACGTCAATAGAAAATAATATCCCCCATATGGCCTCTTTGGTCCACACCTACTGTATCCAATCTGAAGGATGATGGATCATCCAACTATCTGACTTTTAGAATACTCACTGATCGTCAAATCGCTATATGGTCCCATGCCCATATCTAAAGTAGTGTAGTTGGGCTAAGATTCCTCATGCCTCTGTACACTATCAGGTGCAAGTCTCTATATAAATGCACTATCCCTATACAAAGGTCTCGTCCTCTATCAGTTTTTCCAATAAAAATATCAACCCTAGATAAAAATGATTCTCGATCTTATCAAACATAAAATAACCAATGATAAGATCCATCAAATATATAAGTAGTCAGGATACTATCCTATCATCCATGCACTCATAGAAGTGCACTTCCATCCCCTCTGGGTATATCCTCCAAAAAGAATAAATCCCATATGTGTCTAATAATATGTGTGCCATTCCCATAAAAATATACCAGTCTACCCTATATCAACACTTGTAGGATCCAAATCCTCTAAGGTCACCGTCATCTCACCAGTTAGTAACCTGAATGTCTGGCTCTTTCTGTGTCATCACTCAACCAAAGTTATTAATAAACATTGATCTAGTATGATTTTTGGGATATGTGCAATATATGATAGCCCTGTCGCCTCTAATAATGTGACTAATTATCACCACTAGCGGCATGTGAATCTCCTCTCAAACATCCGCAACTATATCCTTTCTTGCCTTCAAATTTTAGAGCATCTTTATAGCACGTATTCGTCACTCTCCTCACTACCTTCTACATCCATTGGGTCTTCAACCATGGCTATATTGGCTGTATTTGATATGACTTTACCCTTGAGCACATCATTGGCTCGAACACGACAATCCCATGCTGTGTGACCTCTTTTCCTACAGTAATGACATTCAATCTTCGACTTATCTGATCTTCTATGATATTTTCTGGTTCTAGAATAGAAGGCACTTTCTTGCTGGGAATGACCTTCTGCATCCTCTGTAGTTCGTTTTTCCTCAGCTAGAAGAGCTACTATCATATCATCCAGAGATTGAGATTGAATTTGACTGAGAGTAAAAACTACATTGCTATATTTTGAAGACAGACTATTTAATAGGATAGCTTTGGCATCTTCATCCTCAATTGCAGCTTTCACTTCTGCTAGTTGTCTGATTAAGGACCTTAGATTATTGATGTGGCTTGACATAGAGACTCCGTCATCCATTTTGAACCTATATAACTGAATTTTTAGGGAAAATTTGGCATTGAATGCTTTCGCTCCAAATAATTTATTTAGGGTATCCCAAATGTCCTTCGATGATTTGTCTAGGTCTACATGATGAAGTTCAGAGTCAGAGAGAGCAAGGCCAATAATAGCTTTCGCTCTATCATCTCTGCTTTGCCATTCTAACAACTTCGTGCATCGGTAGGTGTTGTCTCTTTCCCATTTACAATGCCCCACAAATTTTTATTCATAAGTTGCATTTGTATTTTCACTCTCCATGTATGAAAATTTAGACCAAAATATTTTTCTATGGGAATTTCCATTTTAATAGAATAAATACAACTGCGTATTTTGGCAATGAATAAATATAATAAAATAAAATACAAGTTGCATAGTTCCGTGCCCTAGTGCAGGGAGTCTTTTTGCTTCTGTGTCTTTGAAAAATATTTGTCCCCTAGCAATTCGTGACTGTAAAATGCAACATATTAGCGCAAATCGCGACTGTTTTTTCGTGCTCGAAAATACTGTTAATTTCCTGAAAAACGTGCCATTCGCGACTGTATTTTCGGGACTTTTTTTTTTTTTTTCCCAGAAAAACGCGAGTGTATTCTTCTGATTCGCGACTGTACAGCGTGATTTTTCGTGCCCTAATGGCGCGCCCTTGATTTCTGACTGCAGATTTTTATATGCTGTTGTTTCTAAAATCCGTCAATGAAAAACCCGCGATTTTTCTTCAGTCTTCGTTATGCCCTTGCGCTTCTATTTTATCTTCAGATCACTGGTAATGAAAAAGATGAATGCGGAAGTCTATGATTCATTTTCGAGCTTCACGAAAAGTTTTGATTTCTTTCACATGCCCTAATGGGACTTTCACAAAAATATCTCACTTCCTCTCTATGCTTGCCTCACGCTCTGATACCACTGTTAGAATATGCAGAGAGAGAAAGGAAAAAGAAAGAATAGAATGTACAAAGATGGAATGAAGAGAAACTGGAATGCACACTGTACAAATGAGTTGTGTGTCCGGGTATTTATTATGCAAAGACGGTTACAAAACTAGTTAGCGGTTACAACCGCATAACCATACAAAACACTTATAAAAAGGGGAAGTCTTATTCATTTATTCCTACACTTTCTATGTCATTGCTAAACCAAAGTTGTTACTAAAAATTGATCTAGTATGATGTGTGGGAGATGTGCAATATATGATAGCCCTGTCGCCTCTAATAATGTGACTAATTATCACCACTAGCGGCATGTGAATCTCCTCTCAAACATCCGCAACTATCTGTTACACTTCTGCACATCTAATGATAACAATTCTCTTGCAAATCATTCAAAAACACTATCAAATTATATTTCTTCTATTATAATCTCTAAAACTTTCTCTAAAGCTTATATGATGATGCTATCACACCTTATGCTATGCTAGCACATATGATTATACGCTAGTGTGTATACATAAGTTCTAGTGTACTCTCACTCTTACACTAGTGGGCACAAAATCCTATCGCATTCTCCCTAACATGTTCATGCCCTCAGTTACACACTAACGTGTGCACTTACACGCTAGCGCATTCATCGGGCTACACTAGTGCACCCAAGTACATGCTCAAGTGTTAACAATGAATTTTCACCTACATCTAATTAGTAATAAATGCATTAAAAACTTAAAGTTTTTTATCTACTCACCGTGCCACCCTCATCTGGCCTCCTCTTAAAATCATGAACATGGTCTGTGTGATGTATGTGTTGTGGTTTTTGAGCCATCTATATCAAATTTCAGAGCTCAAATATAACTCAAATAACAAATAGTCTATAAGCATAAATGGGTCACGATATTTATTAAGCCTCTCACCCTTAGAGCTATACCCCTAACTCTAATTCCCCCCCTTTTTCCTCTATGGTCAAACAAGCACTTATTTTCTTTGCCTTTCCTTTGGAAAATTTTCCATGAATTCTTCTCCTCTCATGTGATTGTCCATTATTCTGTCATGACGCCCATTCTCTTACAAGGAGCATTTTTGTTAACTAATTTTGACTCATTGGGGCAAACCAATACTTCCATCGAGAAAATTTAGTACTCCCTACCATGTGGCAACTCTTTTCTATAAAAAATTCAAAAATTCCCAAAATCAACAAAAAAATCACATGTATCAAAAATCATCAAAAACATTTAAATATTAAAAAAATGATTTTTTTTACAAAAATTCTCAATTTTTTTTACAAAAATTCTCAATTTTTTTCAAGAAATCAACACATATCAATGAAATCAGGCATTTCATTCCTACCCTAGTGATTGTTCCAATTATCTTACGACTATCACAATTAATTATTTCTCTCGCACGTATCCTAGTTTGGGAAAAATTTAGTTCTCATTCCCTCCAAAGCATTTTCAGTGTCTGTGCTTGGGGACGACCACCCTTTTCAATCTTAGATCATACTTCAATGTGATCTCATAATAGTGTCATAAGGAGTAGTTACTCCCCTCTTTGATCCGATTCAAATCCCTCTACATATATCGTTGCTTAGGGGCATTCAAATTTGCTTACTTATCACTATAGAACACATTAGGGGCATTGCTAATTGTCTTTATTTCAAAGTTGTGTTGCATTATTGTTATTATTTATGGACCAATTACACATATTTCTTTATCATCTTGGCTCCTTTATAACCATGATGCATACTTTTATGGTGTATATTGGGTTTTTTTTCTCTCATTTTTCTTTAGACAAATTACACGTTTATGTTCCCATCTTGGTTTCTTTATAGCCATGGTGCATACATCTACTGTGTCTATTGGGTTTGTTTTCCTTTTTCACTTTTTCTTGTTGCGTGTGTTTTTTATGCACATAATGAGTTAAAAATCATGATTCCTTCATAATCACAGTGACAAATCTATTGTGCAACAAAAAAATAAGGTTTCTCTAACTTTCACTCTCTAAATGCAAGCTCATGCTACAAGCACAATCCCTTCCATCTTCATTCCATTCCCTAACTCCTTCGTCTTTCCCTTCTTCTTATCAAGTATTTCTCCACTTATTTTATATGTCACCCATCTACTTGAGGGGGCATCCTCTTAGCATTCACACTCACTGGGGCATCTAAATGCTTCTTCGACTTCCCTGCCTTCTACTCATGGCTCTACATGCATATACTATCTTTAAAATGCTATTACTTCGTAATAACACTTTAAAGAGGGGAAAATATAGACACCCTAAAAATACATACTTATTCCTAGCCTATCCTCAGTTATTCACACCCCCTTTAGAATTAATTAATTAAATTAATTGATTCATACTTTGGGTATTTATTTACCCCTTTAAGATTTGATTTAATTAAATCTATCACATTCCTTTAGAATGAATTAAATTAATTCTATCATGCTTACTTCCCTTTTAGAATTAATTAAATTAGTTCTAATTACACTCAAACTATATTCCTATGACCCTTGGATAATTTAATTAAATATTTAATTAATTAAATTGTCAATTACCCACTCATCCTCCTCTTAAGATCCACTTCACTATCCTATTCACCCCACTCAACTCCACTTCTAGAATCTTACAAAGGTGGAAGCACCAAAGTTTCACATACAACCACCTTCCCAGATGCAAACTTATTGATAACCAAAAATTTACTACCCCTCAATGGATATTCAATCTATTCAAACTACTGAAAATTCCTCCAAATGCTATTTTAAGAATATGCATTCAAACCTCATTATGAATCATCAACCACTCCATGGCATCTCCTGCAGTTATAAATCAATATCCTTCACAAAAAATCCCTGGAAGCTTTGTGCAATTGCAACCAACCTCTGCCAAAATTGCTATTGAAATTTGCATTCCCCATGTCTAAATTTTCTCGTAGAATTTCCTTTTTTCATTTTGAGAATAGTTAAGAGTATCCACATTACAAAAACAAGAATAAATTTGACAAGTGTTTTCACTTCAGAAAATTCATCATCGAGGTTGCAAGAGGAGCTTAGAGAAATGTTTTCCATTTATTATCTATTTATATTTCACTTTTGCAAGTTTTTCCTGTATACATGTATCAATCAATGTTTTATGAAATATGAATCTATTCAAGATATGTATCAATCAATATGTTCTGATAATTAAATATATTAAGCAATATGGGTGATAAGAACCATGTGTAGACAAATAAGCATTGAGAAAATAAAATTGTCATAGAAAAAAGTATGCATAAATAAACAAAGTGTGTAGACTAAGTAATGAGGTATACTTAGCACATAGAGCAAGAAATGATTAGAAACAATGGTTTTAGGAAATAATGCATATATCAAGTAATCAATCATATATTGTGCATATAAAAAACAATGTATAGAGAAAACAATGCGTGGATAAAAGAATGCAAAGAGAAACTAGGTGTATAGAGAAATAAGGTGAATACAGATAATAGTGCATGTAGAAATTTTTTCATTTAGAAAGTACTAAATCATATAATGCGTGTACAAAAAAGAAGGCATACAGAAAACAAGTTGATGTAGGGGCATCCTGGGAATTAGACAAGAAGAACTACACTAAAGGAGGAAGGTATGCGCACGAGAAGTGGAAGGCACACATGGGAAGGAAGGAAGAGCACATGAAAGATGCGTGACAAAATAAGGGATATCTACCAAATACTGGTAGATAACTGACCATGAGGAAACTAGTTAGAATGAAAAGGAGTTTACAAGAGATGGTAATGAGGAAAAGGAAAAGAGTGTCCTAAAGCCACAAGTGAAGGGACATGCAAAGAAGGAATTAACATAAGATGAAATATGGCGTGCAAGGGTGATTGGTATCAGGAAAAAGGAAGAATAATGAGCACAAAGAGAAGTAGTGAAGGATGTGTGGAAGGAATTTAGGGTGCGCATGAAGAGGAAATCCCATAGTTAGAAGAAGTAGGGACAAGTGAGAGAACGCAAAAGAGAGTGAGGTGTAAAATAAAGGAAAAGGTGGAAGAAGGGTGCACGAAAAGATGGAGCACGACCAATAGTAAAAGTAGAAGAGTGCAACTTAAGGGTGAAATTGAAGAGAAGGTGGTAAGACAACTACACAAGGAAATAGGTTAGAATAAAGGCACAAAATTATAACACAAGAGGTAGAAATTGCAAAAAATAATAGATGGGTATGGGAGAGAGAGAGCTGAAACACCAATGAGAAGGAGAAAAAATATTAAAGAGAGGAAAAACATGAAGGATCACAAATAAGAGAAGGTGCAAAGAATCCAAAGGAAGCATGTAAAAGTGTTGGGAGATAGAAGTAGAAAGACACAAAGAATGAATTCCTAATGGATAAGAATACAGTGAAAATTAGAAGAGGGAAGGATGGACAAAAATGATTTGCATGGTCACGTGGTTAATGGTGACCAAACGATGGAATAGTAAGTAAAACAAAACCAACCACTAGATGATGTTGTAAACAATACATAGATTAAACACAGAAATAATACTTTATTATTTCATACTATTGAATATATTCAGAATACATCATACATACGGGACTCTCAAATAAATAGGGAGAGAGTTTCCTATAGACTAGGAAACTTACTCAACCAATGCACCTATTTAAGTGAGTTGTTACAACCTCACGTAAACAACCCAATATACCAACTATTATATTATATGAGTTATATTTAACAACTCATATAACAAACATATAATTATACACATATGAAAATATTATGAGCCAATATAATGTAAACACTATATTTCCTAACATTCCCTCCCTTAGTGTTTACATGGTAGAAAAACATCCACACCTCTCAACTGCAGTATGCTCACCCTTGTGGATGTTCAACTCTGTGACTCATGACCTTGATCCAAAAGAAAGGCTCGCTCCTTCCATGGTTTTAAACAGGCTTACCACAAACCTTGACGTGATAGGAAGCTTCATCAACTGTCCACCTCGTGTGGTTTTCTCGATCCTCCCACAAACCCTATCAAGATCCATGAACTGACTTACTCTGGTGCCTACTGTTTGCCACTATGTTTGTACATCAAGGAATTATGTAGGAATCACAACTTGCTTATTACAAAACTACAATAGAAGACATACTGAAAAAATTTCACATTACTTCCAATAAGAATCACAATGTTCTTAATTGTAACGACTGTTGTTGATCACTGCCACTTGATCTCGAATAACATAGAAAACTGCCATTGCCATTGCAAGCTTTCCTTGACTAAGTCTGGTTTGGGTGCAGAATGGAAATGGAACATTGGTATGTCATTTCCCCCCCACAATGTGAAATTTCCAATTATTCACACAACCAGAACAGGGAAAAATGTATTGTGTTGTATCATACTGCTGGATCTTGCTGTCCTGATCTTGCTGTAGATGATCACTATTGCTAATGAACGTATTCACTAACTGATCATCTTCCAACGAAGTACGGCAGTTAGAGGATCTCTGCAGTCATAGGATCTCTATAGTTTTCTGCTCTCCAATATAATTGTTTTCTAGTATTAACAATAAATCACACCACAAAGAAACAGGAACACTGCAAACTGAAATAAGAAAATGGAAATCACACAACTGAAAATATAATACTCACACATACCAGAAGTTCTGGCCCCGTTGTTGGTAAGATTGATGAGAGATTGTTGATTGATCTCCATTCTCCCGTGCCTCCGTCCTCCAGTGAATGACGCTGCTAACTGAACTGGATTTGATCATGAGGTTCAATTTTATATACCTCAATCGGATGTCGGATTCAACTGAAAATGCGTCCGTTGCTGTAAGGCAATTTTTTTTATTTTGACAACTTTTTTAACAATGAAGACTCAACTATTGACTCAAAAAGATTAGATCGACTCTTTGACAAAAAAACAACACATTTTAAAACCAACTTAAAGGGTACTTTGACACTTTAGATTCTAGACAAAATACAAAAGTAAAACATCTAATTTTGACAGTAAAATTGCTATTTGAACTTAGATTTGTAATAACATTTTTACAAATCTATTTATTTGGTCATTACAACTTAAAAAAAGACTAAATAACTTTATAAACTTGACAACCTAAATGTAAAATTTGACCACTTATGACAACACAAACTAATTGACTGATTAACTCATTAGTGATTATGACTAGACATGCAATTAATAGAACTTTATAATCTATAAAATAACAAATCAAATAAGATTGATTAAATATCACAAGACTTCACCAATCTATTAGACGTTAATATCTAAGATGCCCTCGATTTAATCTCTCATGGAGGAGAAGAATAAAACTATAGACACAATTTTCCCTTTACCCAACACAATGAACAATGACACGGATTTGAAAGGATCCTTTGACTGAGATATTTTGGCTAATTTCAAATGATGGCAAAAAAATATATGAATGGGATTTAAATATGACAATGTAGAACTGTGAAACGACCCAAACAATTTTATTAACCATGAAACGACATAGACTTTTGACTCCAAAAATGTATATATGTAGAAGATACTGTCGATTTGGCTTGAAGATCTTCACAATGAAGGCATCCTCTCCCATCCAGATGGGATTCTTTCCACAGCTCTCTCTTCCATGTCAGCAGAGTACTTCGCAGTATTCAATGCATAATACCTTTGCATAGATATAAGTGTAAATGATAAATACCAAGCCTCCACGTGAACAATGTGATCTGTAACCAATGCACTTTGACACAAATGCAGAGAGGGCTTTGGATGACAACATTGCCAGATCTATACGAGAAGGGCTTCAAACTTTTAATACATGTATGAGCTGATAAGTTTGCTTGCAGTCCACACGATAGAGTGTCAGGGTAATATTTGCAGATGTCCAAGCCTCAAGGTATTGTTGAACGGCTGTCACACTTTTACACTGGCAGATGACTATCGAGGAAGCTCAAAGTACAACACAACTTAGACAGTGATATATGAAATGGCGTGTATGAAACCTTTGTGTGTGCAGAGCAAAACTGAGCATTTACTCAGGAAAATGATACGAATATTGTGAGACAACAATGACAGCAGATTCAATTCACTTACTATATGCATAGGCAGATTCTCAAAAATAAAATGTAGTCCTTCAATCTATACTACACATAATTCAAAGAGGAGAAATGGCATCGGTTGGTAGAAATGACAAACACTCTAGCCACCCCTACAAACAAAATCACAGATCCATCAGTATTGGGGTGCATCCCAAGGAGCCCTGGTCCACATCTTAGAGCATCAACAGATTAACACAGGAAATAAATAAATTGATATTGTATTAAATATATTTAGCATACTTCATACATACGGGACTCTCAAATAAATAGGGAGAGAGTTTCCTATAGACTAGGAAACTTACTCAACCAATACACCTATTTAAGTGAGTTGTTACAACCTCATGTAAACAACCCAATATACCAACTATTATATTATATGAGTTATATTTAACAACTCATATAACAAACATATAATTATACACATATGAAAATATTATGAGCCAATATAATGTAAACACTATATGTCCTAACAGATGTGATGCGAGAGGATTGGATAGAGGAAGTTTGCATAGATAAGGGCAATCAAGGTGCCAAATTCAAATTTAAAGTACAAACAAGAATTTTAGAAGAGCCAACAATGAAGAGAGAGAAGAAAGAAAGGTTCAGGTGCATGGCTATCAATAGTTAAGGATTTGCCAAGGTTAAGGCTGGTTAGGGTTGAAGGTCAGTCGCGGTTGTTGAAGACAGGCCAAATCGTTGGCCATAGGGGCTAAGAGAAAAAGTCTAGGATTGACCGTAGAAAGGAAGTGAGGAATAAGTTTGGCTAGCCTTTGGAGGTGCCATTAGTTGTATATCCCTTAGAGGGGAGAAACTGTAGATGTCGTATGGCCATTTGAGATAATAGATGAAACATAAAAAGTTTTGTCCCACTGTGTTGAACTATGAGGGTAGGCTTCTAGAGTACACAGTGGAGCAAGTAGAAGTTGTTAAAGTGGTATTGTTATTCATTTTTTTCACCCCTAAAAAATGGATGGCTTAACATGTCTGGGATTTCACAATTGATGGGTGCAATGTTTCACAATTGGTAGGGTAGCTCATGGGTTAGATCAGCTGAGCTCTCCGCAGCGAAGGGATGAGATGATTGGTTAGAGAAGGAAAAGGTAACAATGTTACTATTGGTTGGTAGCATTTTACATGTTACCGGTCAACAAATTTTTAACCTACTTCCAGTTAGTAGTGGGGGCGGTGGCGAAGGGAGCAGTCGACAGGGTGTAAAGAGAAATGGCACAGGGCACCGGTAACACTCAAAATGCTACCATCTGGTAGCACTCAAAATGCTACTGGCTAGTAGCATGTACGGATGCTACCGTCCTATAGAATTTAAATTTCTACCGGATTGTAGAATTTTGGTGCTACTAGCTAGTAACATGGGTGTTGGTAGTAGGATGACACCAGAATGACGACATTGACAGATGATGAAGCGATCGCTAGTAGCATTTTTGGTACTACCAACTGGTAGCACAAGGGTGATAAAGAGAAGTGGTCAGGTGATAGAAATGGCACTGATAACATTTGTGTGGATGCTACCGGCTAAAAATAGATTTTGCGCTATCGTTTGGTAGTGGAAAAGAAAGCGTTTGTACCATGATGAAGCAAGGTGCCAATAGCAAGGAAAACATGTTACTGATCGGTTGCATTTATGTGACTAGTTGAAAACAAGAGATAAGATAAAGGAATGCGACTGGCTGACATGATAAAACTTTCTCCCAACCGACACCAGAAAAAATTATGCAACCGGTCGTGAGGAAAGAAAATTCTACCTTATGGGAGCAAAAAATGAATGTAACCGGTTGAAAGCAAGAATTCACCAGACATTAATGAAAGTAGTACAAAGTTTTTGCAACTAGCAGTTTAGTGAGGTATGACGCCCATGACTTCCTATGCAAGAAAAGGACTAATTTATATGGATTCCCATACCTCTTTAATGAACTCTGCCAGTTGGCAAGGCAATTTTAAGGATCTTCATCTATATATTGTAAATTCATCTCTTTCTAAGGAGAGACATTCTGGAATGTAAAGGAACTCTACCAAAATTGTTCTAGAACTTTTGTGAGTTGCATGCCTAGAATTTGGATATTTCATAAATGGTTCTTGCCTTGTACCTATATTATAATGGATTGTGCATAATTTTTAGCAACAAAATTGGTGTTTTGTGGCTTTTCTTTTCATAGCTCGAGTTGTATTGCATTATTTGCCTTTTGTTACATTTGCAAGTATATTGTGCATACTGTACTCTTTTGTAAGATCTAAATTCGTTATGGTCCATGAAATTGGAGGTTTGAATGTGTTTTTTGGACTATGGCACTTATGTCTTCCCTCATTAACCTTATTTTTATCTACTCTCACTCATTAGGAATTTCTCCACCCCCTTGCTTTTGCTGTCATCTCCTCTCTTAGAGGAATTTTATTTTATGCATATCTCTCTTCCCTGGTCCCTTGGAAATCTAGGTTAGTGTTAGAATAATTACATCTCCCTTTCTAGGAGTATTTTTAGCATTAGGAATAGGTAGAGCAACCATCCTTCTCTGGAGGTTTATCTCAATTGCAAGGGTCCCACACCTTGAGACAATCCCATGTTATTCAAAAGCAGGGATCTGTAATGTGCAAATCCTAGGGTGCTACTTTTTTGACATAATAGGTATTAGAGTAGGCTACCTTCCTATAGATGAGGCTAACAAAGTGCCGAATGTGAGGTGGTTAGCATTGGGTCATGTTGTCCATCGTGAATAAAGGTGGGTAGAGGACACTAAAAAATGTTGAGGAATGTAACATTAATAAAGAAGAAAGGTGAAGGATTGGTAGATCATTGAACTTGAGGCATCTGGTGTAGGAAGTTTATGTTCTCCACTATGTGAAGGTGGGTAGAGAATCTAGAAGAAAATCATATGAAACCAAAGAAATAAGAAGTATTAGACGCAAAATTCATGAAGAATATCAAGGAAATGATGAGGGAGCTTCAAGGACTTCGAGAGGTGTGGACCCAACTAGAACACATGGAAGAATACCTCCTGAGAAAAAGATGTCTTGTGACCAAGAGTGGTAAGGAGGTGAAGAGAGAAAATGAATCAACAGAGGGTTGAAGATGCAATAGAAAAAATGCATAAATTATGCTTGGAGAGCATCAGAAGAAGGCATGCATGGAGGCACCATCAAAGGTTATGCAAGAAGAGCGCAATGGAGAAGAAGAGCCTAGTATAGGAGCACCGCGAAGAGAAAAGGGTTCAACTATGGGAGTACAACAAGAGGATGTGCAACTAGAAGAACATTAGCTGAAAATTCATGAGAGTATCACACCAACGAAGGAGATTACTTAGAAAGATAGAGAGACAGACGATTGAGACCATGAGTGCACAAAGGAATGCACTAAGCTGTGAGAGGAGGTCGTGGAAATGAAATAAGAAGAAAATAATGAAGGCACTTGTAAGAAAGATATGTGCTCAAAAAATTCCAACGGGTAGTGGTGTAACTGTTGTTGGGTCTCATAGTAATTGGGAGGTCCAAGGTTCAAATCTCAGCTCTATGTTAATACAGACTACTACCAATGGTTTGGATACCCTGGTGATTGGGCATCACGATAATGTGGTTTAATCCATGGGCTAGTCGAGAGCTTAAAACTTCCATCCTTAGATGGTTCCACGACCGGTGTGAGTTGGTGATGCCACAATGGGCTAGGGCCCTCTCCCTAGGTAACCTAACAAAAAAAGAGATGTGCTCAGAATACATAGGAGATACGCGTGAAATTATCTTAGAGAGACCAAAGTAGAAATGTTTTGTAGCGAGTGCAGAGGAAGAGACCTTGATCGAAAAGAGAAGCATAATAGGGTGCTTGGAGAAACAAACTCCAAGAGGAGTAGAGGAGCGTAAATATGAGAATGTCTAGAATAATGGTAGTACCAGTAAAGGAGAAGATGAGAAATCTTGGGATATTTAAAGAACGTGCATGAAAAAGGGAGTACCCGATAAGGATATCTAAGGATATCTCAAGAGGAGGAATGAAAAGAAGTGCACAAAAGAAAAAGAGAACAGAAACCAAGGAAAGTGTGATGATAATTTAAAGGAACTGCAGGAGAATGCAAAGGAGGAAACCGTGATCGAGAGAGGCTGAGAGTGGTCTAACCCAAAGGAGGTTTCCCCAAAGGAAAAAATGTAGAGTAACTAAATATATTTGGTGAAATATGCATGGGAATAGGCACACAAGGAGGAGAAGAGATCCAGAGAGATCTCAAGGAGTTGTCCTATGAAGAGGCTCCAGAAGTGTTGCACAGAGATGAAGGTGTAGGAAGGAGAAAAGAGATGAAGAAGAGATGTGGCGTGGAAAAATTACCATAGTACGAGGGAGGAGAGAATAAATACCATTTGTAGGAGTGTGGTCTGACAGATCTTAAGAGGAAAGGAAGTGAGTAAACCCTCAATAATTTTGTGGGCAAGGGAGATGCAGAGGCACAATAGAGTTGCGTTAAGAGAAACACACAAAGGAATGTTCATGCGAAGGGTCACAAGAAGAAGGTGACCAAGGAATAAAAGAGAAGCATGAAGTTAAGGCATGCATAAGTATCCCTGAGGAATAAGGGTGGAAATGAAAAGTAGAGCGGAGATTAAGGATACGCTAGGAGATAAGGTGGTAATGATAAGGTGAATGAAGGAGGGAGAAGTCTGAAGACCACAAAAGGGGTCACAAGTGCAAATATATCTACATAGCGAAGAGATGAAGGCGAGGAAGGTCTCACAGGAGAGAATCATTGATGAATTCTTATAGAAAAAGGAAAAGGAGAAAAACATAGTAAGTAGAGACTTGTGCCAAGGAAGGGCAAGCAGAAACTTGCTAAGGATTTGAATGAAAGTTCCACCTAGAAAGGAGGTACTGTAGAGTCACCAAGAAGTGGATAAGGATTATAATAGGCACCAGAAGAGACACGAGGAAGATATGGCTTGATGGATGAAGAATCTGAGACTAGTTGTCCAAAGGTTGGTTTTACCACTCATCGAATCAGCTGAAGGAGGACCTCAAGGTTTTAAATACCCTGGGTCTTTGATACAGTGGCATCCTAGGACTTAGAAAAAAAGACCTGCACTAAAGGAGGAAGTTGTGTGAATGAGAAGTTGAAGGAATGTAGGGGAAGGAAAGTAGACCAAATAAAAAATGCGTGACAAAATATGGAAGACATTCCAAATATTGGTAGATTACTGACTGTGAGGTAACTCATCAAAAGGAAAAGAAGTTCGTAGGTGATAATGATGAGGAGAAGGAAAAGAGTGGCTTGGAGCCACAAGTGAAGGGGAATGTGCAAGAGGAATGCACATAAGATGAAGGATGGTACTCAAGGGTGATTGGTGTCAGGGAAATTGAATAGAAATTCACATGAATAGAAGTAGTGAAGGATGTGTGGAAGGAAGTTAGGGTGCACATGAAGAGGAAATCCCACAGTCAGAAGAAGTAGGGACAAACAAAGAGTGTAAAAGAGAGTGAGGCGTATAAAAAATGAGAATGAGGAAGAGAGGTGCGTAGAAAGATGGAGCACAACCAATAATGAAAGAGAAAGAGCGTGGCTTGAGGATGTCAAAAGAGAAGGCGGTAAGACGACCATGTAAAGAAATAGGTCAGAAGAAAGGTGTAAAATTATAGCACAAGAAGTAGGAAGTGCACAAAAGAATAAAACCAAGGAGTAGGAGAACAACTACAAAGGAGATGACAAACATGAAGGAGCAAAAATAAGATAAGGTGCAAAGAATCCAAAGGAAGTGTGCAGAAGTGTTGGGAGTTAAAATCAGCAAGATACAAAGAACAAATCTGGAATAGATAAGAATGTAGTGGAAATTGGCAGAAGGAAGGATGGATAGAATGGATCTACATGGTCATGTGGTTAATAACGATCGGATGCTGGAATAGTTAGTAAATAAGAACCATCCACTAGATGACATGGTGCAAGAGGATTGGCTAGAGGAAGATTGCGAGGATAAGGGAATTCAAGGTGCAAAATTTAAATTTAAAGTTTGAGTGGGAATTTTGGAAGAGCCAAAAAAAGGAGACAGAAGTGGGAAATGTTTGGGTGCACTACTATAAATAGTAGATGATCCACTAAGGTCAAGGTTGGTTGGGGTCGAAGGTCGATTGCTGTTGTTGAAGAGATACCAAATTTTTGGCCATAGGGGCCAAGAGAAAAAGGATGGGATTGGCCCTATAGACGAAGTGAGTAATAGGTATGGTTATCCCTAGAAGGCGCTGAAAATTGTATATCCTTTGGAGGGGAGAAATTATAGATATCATATGGCCATTTGAGATAATAAATGAAACATAAATAGTTTCATCCCATTGTGTTGAAATCTAAGGAAAATGACAGGCTCAGGGAATACCTAGTGGAGTAAGTAAAAGTCGTCAAAAGTTCACAAAGAAAATAATGCATAGTGAAAATAAGTGCACACAACAAATACTTCATAGATAATACAATGCATAGAGCCAAATTTGAATCATATAATGCACATAGAGAAAACAAGTGTATAGAGTGAGGAAAAAGAAAATGTGCTCAGGGAAAGCAAGGAAATAGATAATATATGAAACAATGTGTGAGAGTAATCATGAGCCCATGGCCAATAATAGTTAAGAAAGCATAATATTTTGTAGTGTAATAGTAAAGTAGTGATAAAAAACATAAATCATGTCAAATCAATACCTAGTGATTATCAAATGAAACACAATATTAAAATATAAAAACTAGGGTTTGATCTCATTGTGATATATACTAATGTGTAAAATGATTTGGAATTATAAATACATTAAACACAATATATCTACATATCCTAAATCATGTAATGATCATTCATTCAAACTAGACAAATTCTATACAATTATATATATGAAAGTATAGATTAAGGTTTAGAACGTATTCACCCAAAATTGGACAACACAAACCAACAATGATATGGAAGTGTAAAAAAGAGTTACGTTGAGTGTTTTTATATTCTAAGAGAATCTAGGGAACTAGGATTGAGAAAAGGGGAGAATCAACTATGCTAAAAAAAATTAAAATGTTTCTACTCACGGGGGTAAATTTATCCCTCTGCTAGTCTTATCTGGCCTTTGAATTATACACAATGTCCAATTGTGTCTTAGGACCATTTTATATTCATATGTATGTGATCAACCCTCTATAACTGATTAGATATTCTTTTTGTCAAAACCTGAATTTTCTCCTTTTCTTACAAACATAAAAAAGGGTTAGTTTATAATGGTCAAGCTTTCTCAAGCCCTTAACAAGTTTAGAGCTTCCTACATAACAATACTCTAAATATTCATCAGATTGATTTAGTTCTCCCTCCTAATAGGTGTGTGAGTACATGTGATATCAATGAAAAACTAAATGACATTCCCTAAAAGCCAATAACACAAGGTGTAATGCATGCATTAAAAGTGATTGATATTGAAGAGTAAAAAACTATGTACTTGAATGTCCAAGAGATATTTTGATGTTATTAAGTGTATTGATCTTGTAAATATCCCTTTTACAATAAATATAAGTGATTTGTTTATATAGTAATGAATCCTAGGAATTTGAACCTTTTGGTGTAAAAATAACCCAAAATAAAAATAAAAAGGCCCAAAAGGTGACCCAAAGAGATTTACTTTTGAAAAGTTTGAGTGAAACCAAGGTAGGAAAATTTCATTGGCTTTGGACAAAAACATCGATTAGTTATGTCTAAGGTGGCCGAATCTATCCTGGATATAAAGGAATGATACAAAAAAGCCACAAGGTGGGAATCCTAGAAAACACATGGAAATAAAAATAGTGTTCATGAATAATTATAGAATAAATATGCTTAGAAAGAAGTGTTAGCATGACAATTAATACTTTTTTTCAAGCTATCCAATCATACACACAAAATCACTTTAAAATCATTATTAAAAGCGTTTGCACCATTTGGGTATCTAATATTTCCCCCACTTTAAAATACAATTGAAAATGGTAGTTTAAATAAAAATTAAATAATAAAGTGCATTTTGTGCTTGTCTTACAAATATTTGATTCAACACATTCCAATGTGCTCTAAGATAATATACCAATCTACAAAGATCCACAAACATAGTAGATTACCATTCTTTCGATATAAACATATATATAATTAAAACATTGATAATAACGTTTTGAGATATAAGAGCAACATATGTGACATGATAAACATTACTCTTCAAGAGAATGCGCCACATTTGTTTAAATAGATGAATATCATTATGTTATCAACAATTTGCATATCATAAAGGAGGTTTTTATCTCAAATTATTTTCTTCTTAGCTAAAGAAACAAATATGAATACATAAATACATGTTGTTCATTTTTGAGACCTATCTCTTAGCTAGAAATACAAATCACGAGCATTGAGCTACTCAAATTCAATCTACAATATCGAGCTATTGGGAAAGTCATATATATCAGTCTCAAGTTACTGAAGGAGCTTTATATCACTCTTGGTCTAGTAAAGCATCCATTTATTAGTTTTAAGCTACTAAAAAGAGACATGATAGTTTTGAGCCACCAAAAGGGCAAAAAAATGTACATTATAATGTGATTATATGGATAATTTATATAAAATCAATACCTTTGAAAGGAATTTTTGGATATTCAAGTTCTTTTGATGGGAAATATTTACTTAGTTTGGATATTCAAGTGTTTTTGATTGGAAATATTTGCTCAATTTGTATAGTTCAAATGCTTTTAATTGGAATTGTTTTTTCAATTTAGATAGTTTGAAGAATTATGATTAGAAAATATTTGATTAATTCATATATTTCAAATTCTTTCGATATAAATTCATTTGAAAATTTTATGAATTATTTTTCCTCTAGAAGGAGTATAAGTCATTATTCAAAAATTTTCCCCTAGGATGAGTGGAAGTGTCTTTGATTGTTCATTAGGAGATAATAGATATGATGCACCCTTTTTTGAGGTGGTGTAAAATGTAGTAGGAATGTTATACACCTAAAAAAAATAGTTTTATCCACAATTTGAAATGACCAATTATTCATTATATTTGTTTGCTTTCAATTAAACAATTATCATATGTCATGTTGAAACTCGTGAATATTTTCCAAATTTAGGGTGGTAGATTTTGTAATACAATCATAGTAAATGATAGTTTGTGATCATAAATAGTAGTGTCATAATGAACTTATATGCCTCATAAGGATGATCAATAAATGCTCATGATGTGCATATGAAATAATAGTATTATGTACCTTATAGATATACATTTTTTCCTCTAAGTATAAGAAAACAAATTAATAATATTGGTGTCAATTGATAGTTATAAAATATGACGCATAGTCATTTGTGTGGGTATAGATATTCGTATACTACATATAGCATACACATAGCAAATTGTGGGACTAGAGCCAATGTGAGAGTGATAGAGTAATAGGCCATGTGAACTAATGCCAAATTATCTAATAATCACATGATAAGTTTCCAAAGGAAGTTTTAAATCATATGATTAGAGTGAAATTAATATAATGATTAAGGATAAGTCAAAGAGAGTAAACTATAGAGCAAAGGGCCAAAAATCATGTAGTGAAGGTGCAAAACAAATCTCAATTGATATGATGATTGTATAATAAGGGTGATAAACAAGTGTCAATTCAGATGATGATCATATACTAAGGGTGCCCAATAAGTTTCAATTCGGATGATGATCATGTAGTAAGGAGAAAAATGAAGGGCTTAGAGTTAAAGTTATAATAATCACATTATAAACACATTGTGAATATAGCCATATAGTCAAATATTGTGTGATAAATGTGTCAAATGGATGCTTATGGAAGATGTAATAAGTGTCATATCTTAGATGTCATTAATGAGGTGACAAGAGTGTAAATAATGTGATCCTAAGATGTAAGAATAATTGTAGAGCTTCAAAAATGTGATAAAACATAATCATGTTTTGGGACACATTGGTGTGAATGTCAATATAAATAATTTCTTTCAATGAATCATGATCATGTGATAAATTCCATATGCCCCTGATGATTTAGGGATGATTATTAATTAGGTGCATACGATCAAAGATGTTTCAATATTTAATAAGAGGGTATAAATTAGGGCACAATGGTAGATGTTAGTGGAAGCTTGTGTAAGATTGACAATATAGAAGGTCAAAAAATAATGACACCAATACAATTGATGGTGTTGATAATGGATGTAATGAGATTAGGTTACTGTGATTTATATAATTTTATTAATGACTTAGGTGGAAACATTGATTTTCCATGAAGTCAATTTTAGTATAAATATGTTGATCTTCTAAAATTATAAATTCATTTGATTTATTTTGAATTCAAGAATTGATCTTTGATCAAATAATTTTGTTGTGAGATGAGGTGCACCTACTCCTTTCTTGACCAAATTTATGAGCACTTGGTGGTGAGCCTCATTATTTGGCGAGTGTCTAACTTTTCCTAATTTTTTTCATTTTAATGTTTTTTTTTTAAATTTTAAAAATTGTTTGTATATGTTGTATATGTGTGAAAAAGGGCCAATGTTGAAGAAAACGTGTTCATCCATCACCTGCTGTTTTTTTTTCTAAATTTAGATGGTTTTGGCCATATCTTGGATGAATATGTCTACCACTCCTTGTCCTTAATGGATGTTTTTGTATAATTTACATGATTTTTGTGTTTTGGTTATCATATATGTTTTATATGAATTTTATTGGAATATAGGGAGTGTGTATATATCTTATTCTTTACTATGCATATTGATTTTACAAGCGGATGTGCACTCGAGGTTGTTTAGAGATGTACAATACACATAGACTCTGATAAATGTGGTACTTAATGCAGCCAACTAGGTTGTGACTAATAGAGTATTATTTGGGGATATGAAACATCTTCAATTTATTCCCCATGATGTTCATTTTCTTACCACACTGTATGGATGATGAGACGTAGACACTTGTATCTTTTGGATGCCAACGAGTGAGGTCACTATTATACTAGAGGATGTGTGGTGTATTTTATGGATACCTATCATTGGTGACCAAGCTACTATAAGGAACACTATTGATTTTAGGTTAGACCATAAATACTTTACTGGTACAGATCAGGATCGAAAGTACATGTAGTGAGATTTTTTTAGTGTTATTGGGAGATATTGTATTCTATTGGGTTATATGGTTGTAATTGCCTTGATTAGTGAATTTTTGTGGTGAATATTATTGGTGTCACCATCTCCTATACGATGTGACCTATGATAGAAGATATTGAGGAGGGAGGTCCATAGTTTTTGTGGGGTTTTACCATGTTAGACCACTTATAAAGGGATTTATATTAATTTCATAAAGAGGACCATGGAGGTAGTTCTTATAGTTGTGACCTTATTGTATATTTTCTCTTATGGGAATAACTTGAAATTGAGATTGATGGTACCATATATAGATTGGATAGCGGATTAGTATTATGCTAAGAAGTGGGTAGGTTCCCTTGAGTCAGTCAATGAAGCACTACTCAGTGTTGGAGATTTATATATGAGTTGGGCATATGAGACATTATATAAAGGCCATATTGGGTGGTATGAGGAATGCATGTAGTTACACCATGTGCACACAAGGAGGTGGGTACATGATAATATTATAAAGGCTATGGATCTATTTTAGTAAGAATGAGTGACATGTCATTTTATCATCCTATAAGATGTGACCTTGGCTCTAGTTGTATGGACAAAAATCTAAAGATGTGTTTGATAACCAAAAGAATGGAAATATCCTCCCACAAAATAAATGATCGAGGCAAGGTTTACAAAAAGGAAGAGATGAGGAGAAATATATACCTAACATATACGAGGCAAGGTTTACTATTTCTTATACTCAATGGCAGAATGTGAGCCAATTAGATCCACTATTTATGGTGAAGGTAGGAGAATATGGTCCTCCTCTTGATGCAGATGCACATAAAGACTTGATATCTTAATCATTATTAGTTATCACACCCCGCAATTCTAGTCTGTTTGGTTAGAAGGAATAAGTCATAAAATGAAGGATAGGCTACAAGATTAGGAAGATAAGATCTGTTTCTCAGTTTTATATGCATCCACATGTGTGTGTATATATCTTGAGAGGGATATACCCACTTACGTGTAGTTGCATGTACAACCGCATAACAACGCTTATCGTTTAACACTCGTAGTGTACCTATTATTTGCAGTGTATTCCTGTCTTGCTATAATGTTGTTGTGAATTTTGCTACTTTGAGTTACATGTTACTTTCTTAGATGAAGGTGATAAGTTAATGTGTTGAAATATTTCTAGTTACTGTATTGGATTGAATTATGGTTATCTGTCTTGCTGAGTATTATGATTTATGATTATGATAAACTTATACATGGAAATTTCAATTCTTATCTTGCTCAGTTGGTGCTTTACATATTTAGATATGTTGATTGGGGTCCAAAGTAACTTTTCTTGTTGAGGTAATGAATGACATGACTAGGAGGCTTGCAGATTTCAGTACCTGTCTTGGATACTACTAATCCACCTGCCATGCTAAAAGTAATGACTTGTAAGATAAGATTTTTTTATAATCCTCAATTATTTTCTTGGCATAGTTTAAATATTATTGTGAATGGTTAAACCTTCGTTCGGTTAACGATTGATTGACCACCTCATGTTTGGAAAGAGGATATTGTTGTAAATAGTTGTGATGGCCTTGGACCTTGAGGCAAATTAAAACGGTGGAATATTTTTAAGGTCATTGTCCATTTCTTGGACATATAGTATGAATCCTAGAAATATCATTAAAACATGGTATTGGGTATCGATTTTTACTCATTACATGGGAAACTATGTTATATAGTGGAATTATACTAAACTTTGAAGACCTATTAGTGTAAAGTTTGTGATTATTTCTATTTACTAAGGCATCCCTATTAATCAATTGTTTATTTAATCCTTAATCCTACTTAGATAAGAAGGCATTGCTAATACATTGAGTTATTTATCTTGGCCAGGGAATATATTGATATTATTATCAATTATAGAGTCAAAGAGCATGATTAAAGGCATTATTAATGGTTTGAAAATGTGGGGGTGTTCGACCACACACTCCATTCTCATGAATTGTTTATTTGATTGATTAATAATTTTGGTTTATGTTCAACCCCATGCAAACCTTGGCATTTTAATTAATTTGGATCTCTGAACGATCGATTTATTTGACCACCATACAAAGTTGGCGAGCTATGGGAAAAACGAAGGTGGCGATATTTTTGAAGCCAAAAAATGGCGCCAGAAAGTTTAATGGGCATTCATTTTTCTCGATAAGCCCGAAGATTCTCAAGGAAGCCACAAGCATGCACAATAGAATTTCATTTTGATATTTTAAGTTGTGTAATAGTTCTCCATGTGGGTTGCGGTCGGGAACTACTCTTGAAGTCTGGTTGCATGGATTTAATTGAGTTTTTGGCAGCGATTCTTGAGGAAAATCGTTCTAGCTGACCCATCAATTCTTTTATACCTGAGAATATTTTGTTTAAATAGAAGGCGATATTGAGATTTTTGGGGGTTGGGAATCTTGGCAAGACTGTTTTGAGTTGGAGGAGCGTAAAGTTTGAGGAAGATGTAGGAGTCTTCTCATTCAAAGGCATGGTTTCACACCTCTTAGTGAATGACTATATATTCTCTTGTTGTTTTACACCTTTTGATCCAGTTATCTGCATCAATGGGTGTTTGCTTAGATACCCTTATACTTGGAAGAGCCTTCCGTTTTGGATCTTGGCTATGCAAGTTTAGTCTATAGGTGCATGTTTTTCCAGAAAAAGGATATGGGTATTTCGTTAAAAACTTCCTTTGGGAATGGGGTATTATTTTTGGGTACTTGGGGAAACATATCTTAGATCCCTGATTTGGAATAGAGAATCCCCGTCGTGCTAAGTTTTGCCAGTGTCAAAGTAAATCGTTTTGTAAATTAACATTGTTGAGTGAATGGCCTTTATCGGCCGAGCAGGTAGCTGTATACTATTTATGGGTAAAGACCCTGTTCTTATGTATAAATGGGAGAACTCGTTGAGCTCGATACTTTCATATTATTACAGATGGCTCCACCCAGCCATGTGCGTGCGAGTTCAGGGTTGTTGGATGTTTTTATCAGTTATAAATTTGAGTGTTTGAAATGTATGTTTGAGTCATTAGGGTAATACATAAATTTGATATTATTAAACTAAACTAGATAATGTTGAAACTAGTCTATGGGTCTGTTCAGAGACGACTGTGCCGGGTGTAGAGCTACTTGTTGTTAGGAGAATTTTTAGGAATTGGTCTTGTAACCTTTAAAATTATCATAAGACAAACTCGATGAATTCCAACATAGTTAAGAGCTCGTGGAGCTTGAAGCATTGATAAGGGGCTGAATGGTGAGTTATGGGAACTCGAAGCCCGAATATGTTCAGGATTACTACGCTTCGCCCCCCTGTATGATGTGGATTTTTCTTCTCTGACAATTCTTGTTAGCAAGTTAGATTTATATGAAATGTTGGAAATGATAATATTAACTATAGTTGATAACATAACTCGAGTGTGTGAATGTGTTATCAGTTAACATAAATTTGTCTTTGTAACTGTTATAGAGGGCAGAAAATGGAATACCCTTACTTGTAATTACGCCGAAGGCATTTCCCCTATGGGAAAGTCCTTTGCGGTCATTCTCGGGACTATGTTAAATTTGATGTTCGTTTGGACGTTTTCGCAAAATGATTAAATTTGATGGTCTTAATGACAGGTATGTCGACATTTTTTACGTTTTCACATTTCCCGATTATTTTCACTGAAAGTTTATCCCTACAGTCAAAAATTTGATGGCGTTAAGTGAAGATTGCAACAACAGAGAAACGGTGAGCATATTTAGAGCTCAAAAACTTATAAAACAAGAAGGAGCAAACAGAGAACACACAAATTTATCGCACAAGGCACAGAAATCACCGTCACCAACACTACTTCCCCGCAGGCAGATGGCAAATCTGCGATAGAAACTGAAGGCAGCAGAAAGCAGAGAGTTGGAGCAGATCGTATGCAATTGTTCAAAACTGTAGCGCCTTTGGGTTTGTCATCTTCCCTGTCTCATTACTATAGAAGGTGAAGTTTGATATTAAATCTTTCCTAAAGCATGATAAAAGAGCCAGTATGGAATTACACTTGTCACTTCATTTTAGAAATTTAAGCTACTTTTTGCCATCTAACTTGTTTAGTTTAGATTGAATCTACTGAATGAAAAATGAAGACAATCTTTCCTCAAAGTTATTTCAAAGATCTCAAACGGAAATAGCCGGCACAAAAATAACCGAAGTTTTGCCCAATGGATGCTCTTTGGGGAATAGGTGAATTTTCTCATTCCTTTATCCTTTATCGTTATGGATTATATTAAATATTTTGATGATACCCCTAGTGAAATTGCAATATTCGAATTACCAAGCATAATTTGTAAACTGTTGTTCACCGATATATCATTTTTCGGCTTCCTTAGCTTTTGTCATGATAAATAGAAGCAAAGCCCGAAAATGGAAGGAAAAGACCGTGTGTGAATATTAGATTTCGTGAAGAAATTTGTCTTTAGGATTTGAATTGAAGCGTGGTCTGGAATGGCCTTTTTGTCTAGGGATTAAATAATTGTATATATTTCTTTAATTCATTACTCATCATTGGAAGAAAATAAAATATTATTCATTGTGAAATAAATTATTTAACTAATTATTTAATTAAATATTAAATTAATTAAACAAGTAATTATTTGTCTCTATGCCTCTTCATTACATTTTGAGTTAAGAATAAACACTTTTTACAATAAGTGACAATCTAATGTTGTGGTTACGAAAGCACAAAGAAACTCCAAAAACCAAATGAGTGATGAAGAAAAGAATTAAAACAAAGCTTGGGAAATTACACATTCCTTCCATATCTTAAAGAAACATTAAATTCTAAATTATTAAAATATTAAATAAGAAATTGTCACATTCAAACTTTTTTCAAACATGTTGGCACCATTAGAAAAAATCTTATGCTGTTCATCTCTAACCCAAAAACCGACTTTGCAAATTGAATCCATTGTTGATCTCAGGAAGAGATTCTAATTGACAATCATTCACCAAATTATATGGTTACTATTAGCTGCAAATATGAGTGACACTAATGATTTCTAAATAAATTGATTCGTAGTGATATTTCCCTTGTTATTGCTTATAGTATACATACGTTCCTAAAGACTAGAAAAGTCTACACCACAAATTTGAGAAAACTTGTGGGTATCCGGTGTTGGTTGAATTCTGATGAAAATTGGTATATAAATTAGAAAAGACACAACAATATTCTGACCCATACAATTACAGTAGTGCATACTTGGAAATAAAACATTCACAATGTTAACATGGTATATACTATAGTGTAAGAGCGAGGTCTCATGGAGAGGGCTACTACTACAACATTTAAGTTGCAGGAGGTCTTATATAACATTATTCATTAAAAAATGTAAAGATTCAAATTCATCCCCAAAGGCCAAAACAATCAGAACACCTACTGCTTATGAATCATTCTTCATTAGGAAAAGCAAATATTGGATTCTTCCCAAAAACTTATCTGCAGCTACTGCTTATGAAGAATATTTTCATCAGAGGCTATTGGAGAGGGGAGTCTGAAAGTTTGCAAACCTGCCTAAGATTTTTATGACTACATGAAAAGAGTGAAGAATTTTTTCTGTGGGAAATAAATGAATAAATGGCAGCTAATGCTCTTAAAATGTGTAGCAGAGATGAAATATCATATCGATAGGACCATTTGATTACGAAAAAATTGTATAGTTAGGAAAAACCTTTCCAAGAATGTACTCAGCATTTCCTAGAGAAGTTAGGGAAACCCCCGCAGTGGGATCACTATTTGAAAATATAATTCTCCATTAACTGATTACAGAATCTAGCAACTGGTTTGCGTAGAAGACAATCAATCCAAACTTAATCTAAAAATTAAAAAAATTGAAATACAAAAGAAGAATTTTATAGATATTTAATTTATTTTATTTTAAAAATTAATGTTCGGAAGTAACCAAAAAGGTTAAAGGGACTACAAGAGGAGCAAAGAGAAAAAGACAAGATTATATATAGACATTCCTTCTGGCATACTTTGCAACTTATGTGCAATTGTTGTTTAAATTTTGTGGCACAATAGTATTTTATTAAATCATAGAAATCCACATGTTTACAGTGCTATATATGGAAAGAACATAAATTATTTTATAAAAAAACATCTAAATCAAATCATGACTGATAACCATTCTTACATGCAATGATAGTAATTTACTTCATGCAATTGTAATCCTCCTTTCTGTGAAATGTACATGTGCGTAAAACTTATGCATGCCTTCATTTGCTTCTTTTGATATGTTTCTTGACTTTTGCTTAATTGTATACCTGCAT
Organism: Taxus chinensis; assembly: GCA_019776745.2. Taxonomy (NCBI): domain Eukaryota; kingdom Viridiplantae; phylum Streptophyta; class Pinopsida; order Cupressales; family Taxaceae; genus Taxus; species Taxus chinensis. The sequence continues at coordinate 347,013,519 of CM034146.1, read as the reverse complement.
GGATGTTATGGGCTACTAATACTGTGAGCATGAATTTTCTTTACAATGTGTTCTTTAGCACAAATTGAGATGGTTTTCTTTACAATGGGCTCTTTATCACAACTTGAGATGGTTTTTGGTTGAATATAAAGCATACCCAAATAAGCTTGCGTGTAGGGGAAAAACATCATCTATAAAAAAAATGAGAAAAGAAAATGAAAGATGATAAGGAACACCCTGGACCTAAGACAAGAACTAGAAAGGCCAATCCAAAAAGATGACTACAACCATAATAATACAGTCCTAGAATCCCTGGGAACTCAAAACAGGGATAAGAAGGGGCAACCCAAAAAGCTCACTATTACTGTAAATTTGAAACTAAGTTGAAAACAGTTGGAAGCATCAAGCATTAGAATCTTGTGAGATATCATGGATATTCACTTTCACATGTATCTTATTCTTATTGAAAATGGTATGACTTTCAAATTCATCAAATTCTAAAATCAGTATACCTACACAAAACAAAATTTAATGCAAATTTTAATGTTTTTTTGTTGAACTATTATGCTTTTATTGTTTACCACACTAACTCTATCACCACTACTGTCATGTTGTATGTTATCAACCAATTTTGACTTCGCAAAATTGTTAAAAAATAATTAAAAAATGAAAAATTAGAAAATTTTGAAAAGTGTTACTTTGCGTGGTTCATTGGACTCATCGCGATCGTCTTATTTTTGTGATCGTTTCGGTCTTCGTTTCGTGATTTTCGGGCGAGAACTCTTCCCGCCAGGCTTTAAAACGCGTTAAAATACATTAAAATAATTAATTAATATTTAATTAATTAATTGCTCCTTGTTTGATTAAATTAATTTTTAAAAAAAATCACTTAAGGAGTATTTAATTAAATAAATATAAATTAAAGTTCATTCGACAAGTTTTAGTGCCGGGGAAGTAAGCTTTCGTTTCCAACTGCCGGGAAGCCAATTGGCTTCCTGAACCCGGATTTCCACTTTCCTGGCAATTTCCTTCAATTTTCCCGCACGTGGAGTTTTCCTCTGCCAATTGCCAAATCATGGATTGGCAAATGGGCATAAAATTCCCCAATTTCCCACATGGGGAAATTGGACGGGGATTGCCAACCCATTTTGCCATTCCCGTTGACAATTGTCCGTTGCTTTCCCCATTTCCCCCTGGCACTTAAGCCACTACCCGGGAAGAGAGGAAGTTGAATTAATCCTCGTAACTTCCTCCATCAAACCCGTTGGAAAAGTCATGTCGAAGCTTTCAATTGCTTCTTATTTATTCAAGAAGGCATAATATTTTGTCAGCATCATGCAAGAGAAACCATTGCCTGAAAAGGAAATAAGAACAAGTTTTCATGCAAATTAAGAAGTTTTTAAACAAAGAAAGAAGCAAAGGACTACGTATTGACAAGGAAAAGAACAGATTTTAAAGACTAAAGAACAATCAAACCAAGTTCCCGCGCCAGGGAAAAGATTAAACACAGTTCAAAAAGGAAGATTTCCATACGCGTAGGAGGAGTAGACAAGAGCATACGCGCCAAAGAGAGAAATCTCCAGAAGATTCATTTCCCATGAACAAAATAAAAAAAAGAGGCCGCATGTTTGGAATAGGACTACACCAGAAGTAAAGGAAGGCCACGCATTGCACTTTAAAAAGCAGCAATTTTGAATCTTTTTCAAAGTCAAAAGGGATATGAAGGAGGTGACGCGTCCCAGCCAAAGGATAGACTCAGAACAGTCCAACAGCTTGGACATTGCTCTGAAAGAATGTGTAGGAAAGGAAAGGAATAAGCCAATTTTTAAGCCAAAGAAAATAAGAAAGAAAAGAAGCAGTTCCACGCAGGTTGAAGAGGAGCCCACGCAGGTAAAGAGAAAGAACCCATGCATTCACCTTGCTAGGTCACGTAATTCAAAGGATAGAAATGAAATACAGTCCAAACGTTTTCTTTTTTTGGAGGAGGCGCCTGGTAAATAAGGTTAGTTTTTAATAAAAAAGGGAGCTTTGTTTTTAGCTGCGCATTGGGAGAAAAAAGGCGCATGACAAATAAGAACAATTTTTTCAAACAAAAGACCCAATATTCCTTCTCCATGCAGCTATGGAAGGAGGAAACCAGCTCAATGCGCCATGACATTTCAAAGAAGTTTTTGCAAAGTAAAAGATTTGGGCAGATAAAAGAAAACAAAGAATACAAATAAAGTTCTTTCAAAGCCCACACATTGCGCAGGGAAAAGATTAAACACAGAGAAAAGACCAAAATCCATGAATGTGAATAGATAAGACAGTAAAGCAAGAACAGTTTTCCATGCATGCAAAGGAGGAGAATGCAGAAAGAAATTTTAAATCCCAGGCCAGAGCACTTTCCAAATAATGAGGAGCAGCCTCCAGCAATGCCTGAATGTTTCACACCAAATTTTATCGACCATCTTCATAGGAGTTTCAATGGTCCACAGCTAGCTGCAATTCAATGGGCTGCTATGCATACAACAGCTGGTACAAATGGAGTTGGGTCCTGCTAAACGACAGGAACCCTGGCCCTTCACTTTGGTGCAAGGTCCACCAGGGACAGGAAAGACACATACAGTCTGGGGAATGTTGAATGTTATTCATCTTGTTCAATATCAGCACTATTATGGTGCACTGCTTAAGAAACTTGCTCCTGAAAGCTACAGGCAATCCTACAATAATGCAAATAGTATTGACAGTATTGGCACGGGATCAATCGATGATGTTCTTCAAAGTATGGATCGCACATTGTTCCGTATGTTTCCTAAAATTTTCCCTAAACCACGAATGCTTGTTTGCGCTCCATCAAATGCTGCAACAGATGAATTGCTACAACATGTTCTGGATCGTGGATTCATTGATGGTGAAATGAAGGTCTATCACCTTGATGTTACGAGGGTGGGTGTGGATTCTCAAAATCATGCTGCACAGGCAGTATCAGTGGAGCGTAGAACTAAAATTCTCCTAGGAAAGTGTTGTGAGGAAGTAATTGGCTATATGCAGCAGCTACAGGGTAGAGAAGTAAACTTATCTCAGAAAATCAGTGGCCTCCAGAGAGAGCTAAGTGTGACAGCTGCCACAGGGTGATCCCAAGGAATTGTTGGTGTTGATCCTGATGTTCTGGTTGCACGCGACCACAGTCGTGATCAGTTGTTGCAAAATCTTGCAGCTGTAGTAGAAGAACGAGATAAAGTTTTAGTTGAGTTGTCTCACCTTTTCATTTTGGAAAGTCACTTCCATGGAAGAAGCTCGATCAAATCTTGAGGCAAGTTTTGCAAATGAGGCTGAGATTGTGTTCACTACTGTTTCTAGTAGTGGCCGGAAGTTATTCCAGTACCTAGCCCATGGGTTTGATATGGTGGTTATAGATGAAGCTACAAGCTAGTGAAGTAGGCATGTTACCTCCACTTTCATTGGGTGCTGCAAGGTGTGTTCTTGTCGGGGATCCACAACAACTTCCTGCAACAGTAATTAGCCAGGCAGCAGGCATGTTGCAGTATAGTAGAAGCCTTTTTGAGCGCTTCCAACAAGCAGGTCGTCTAACTATGTTGTTATCTGCTCAGAATCGAATGCATCCTCAAATTCAGGATTTTCCTTCAAGATATTTTTATCAAAATCAATTAAGTGACAGTGAGAGTGTTACCAGGAGACCTGATGAAGTTTATTACAAAGATTCTCTATTGAGACCTTACTTGTTTTACGATGTAACTCATGGAAGAGAATCTCATAGAGGTGGATCTATTTCATATCAAAATATTCATGAAGCACAATTTGCTTTGCAATTATATGAGCATCTTCAACGAGTCATCATCATGGCAGCATTAGGTCTTTATTGGTAATGGCATTTTCTCATCATTTGGAAGGTACAATTGTGCTTATTATGGTGAAAGACCAGAAGCTGGATTTTGATAAACCAAGGTGGCGTAACGACTACGGTCTCACGACAAATGAATAATTCACCATGGAAAGGTACTCGGAGCATGTGGATGAATTGCTCAAGTTTCAAGCTCAGCACTCTTGTCATTTGGAGGATTGCAGAGCACAGTCAATGAGTTCATTCCCGTACGATCGGGATAGGTGGACTCTTGGCCCAATGGATAAGGCACTGATCCTAGGTGTCTTGATCTGGGTGGCACATTGCTGACTAGGATGTCTACGTGTGCATACAAGTCATTTAAGTGGGGTCCACATGTACCCATTTCTTTTATTTATGTATTTTTCCTTAAATGACCTTTTAACTTAAGTGGTTTCTATTTTTAGTCACTTTTTAAAAGTTGGTTGAAAAAGTCAAAGGTCACTTAAGTGCCCTATTTAATGTGCATTTAAAACCCTAACTACTTTGTAACCAACTTTTTGGGTTATAAAAGGAAGTGAGGGGCTCATTTGTAAGGGTGACTTTGAGAGAGGAGAAGAAAATACTTTTGTGCAAGCTTTGTTTCAAGAAGAAACTTTGTGTTCTTTTGTGAAAGACATTTTGGAGTTAATGAAATACGAACTTTGTGTCTCATTCATTGTCTCTTCTAACATTTGATGTTCTTATGTTCATTAGATGTTAGGTGTTTGAATCTTGCATGCAGATATTATCTTTGATCTTATTGTCAACATTATTAATCAGTTGTTCTAGTTCACAGTGATCAAGCTCTGATTATCTACTTGCTCATGTGTGTTCCCTTTTACATGTTCTTGTTTGGCTAACTCAAACTCCGTTTTATTTGTGTTGGTTATTCATCTTTCCTCTTCATGCAATATTAGGCTCTGTTTTTACCTAACTCTTGCATGTTCTTTCAGTTCATTCCATTCCACTCCTTTCCTTCATTCTATTCATCTCCCTTCATTCACTTTTCTTTCCATTGATGTTCCAAAACACCCCCCACATACAATTTTGAATGTACAGATGTAAATACAGTTTTGGTTTTCAATAAAGGCAGCCTCACCTTCATTGAGGAGGGACTTCATTCCCACACTGTTGCATGTCATTTGCATGCGTGCAAATCCATATGCTAACAGTTTTTGGTGACTCCGCTAGGGATTCAGAAATCGTTAACCAGTGCTTGGTTAAATCTTTATGACTATCCCCTCTGCACAAGCTCCAGTTCTTCAACCGAACCTTGTGCCCGACAAAGATTTCCAAGGAGACATTGCTGCCAACCTTCGAACAGTAGCTTGGGAAAACCATGAAAGCTTGCAGCAATTTGTGGCTGTTGATAGAGCCATTGACAGAGAAATCTACATCGAAGACCTTAGAAGAAGAGCACCCGCACTTGTGGCCAAAAGACCTCTTGGGCACGTGTTGATAGTTGTTCACTGACGTGGTCCTCTTCCACCCAGGTAATAAGTTGTATGACTATTACAGGTAACCCACCTATCTTGCAACCAAATCTTGTTTTTGCAGATACTCAAGAAGACATATCATCAGATTTGAGGCAAGCTATTTGGGAAAAGTGCACAAGTAACCATCATTTTCATCTCGCCGCATCAGTACTAGATAACGAAGAAGAGAAAGCTGTAAGAGTTGTTAGAGTTATTTAGGTGCAAATAGCTCAAGAAAGAGAGCAAAGAGAAAAGGCTAGAGCTGGTCGAAACACGCCAGTGATCTCTTCACCATAAATATTCCAAACTGGAAGGAAAGAGGTTTACGCAAGGAGAAAAATCTAAAGGTCGATCTGACCCCACTTTTGACTTTCAAGGAAAATTTGGTTTCAAGTTATCTCCTCCCAAGAAGAACACACCTCGTAGATCTGCAAGCCTTGCATCAAGTCCTGAAAGAGCAAGCAAGGAAGGAATCACTACCAATCAAGCACTTTTCCTTGCTCACATTGTTTTACCTTCGCATACCACCTTTTCTCCAATGGCAGCCAATGTACCATGGGGAAATGCCATAGGCCCATTGGCCTTACCTGCTCAACATGAACTCCCATGAGGATCAAGAAAGATTCTTCCCAAGTTTGACGGAGATGGGAAGACATCACCAGATGATCATATTTCTGCCTTCTTCGCTGCATGTGTTGTTTTTTCAGTAGAATATGAAGATGTTGCTATTCGTCTCTTCATCAAGACATTGCATGATATTGCTGCAGATTGGTTTCATCATCTGCCCAATGGATGTATTACAAGTTGGGATGATATGAAAACTAAGTTTGAAAATTGATTCAAAATGGCGGAAGATGAACATGCTCTTCTTGCCCAACTATCTCAGGCAAAGAAAGAGCCCACAGAACCCATGAGGAATTTCGTGGCCAAATTTAACAAGATGGTGAACAAAGTTCCCGCCGGGATTCGTCCCAACCTTGATGGACAAAAATGTTTCTTTATTAACGCACAACAACCAGAAGTGTGCTATCAGCTAAGAAGGGCCAGGGTGGCTACTTTGGAACTTGCTCAATCTTTGGCCATAGAAATTGAAGATGACTTAATCATGGCAGGAAAATTCAAGAAAAATTCCTCAAAGGAAAGATTCATGAAACTCTCAACGCTTCAGAAACTATACTCACAAAGTTGGCTAATGATGTGCTAGCTTTAAAAAAGCAAGTTTCTCAAAGTAGTAAACCTACTCCTTACAAAGACATCCCGCAAAAAGGATACGTTCCCAACAAAGCCAGGATTGCAGGTGCTCCAACAAGGCTTGCTATTGAAGTAGCTCCCGTAACTAATTCCAAATGTGATGTCATTGAAGAAAGTGATGATGAGATTGAAGTCGTCGAGGTTGATGAGGAAGAGCCTGATTCTGAGACATCTGAACCTGCAGTTGAAGATCCTGAGGAAGAAAGTAATAATCATTTCTTTGAGTACCGTTCCGATGAGGAAGATGAATATGAAGAAATTATAGAAGATATGAATAGTCAATCCTTCTCCGTCTTCACACGCTCTCAGAAAAAGGACCAAGATACCACTAAGGTGAGATATAAAGAGGTTTCTAAGGAAACTATCAAAGAATCCAAGATAAAGGAGGCTCCTAAAGAGTCCAGAGATACAGAGGTTTCAAAGTTCAAGACTATCTTAAAGAAAGGAGAGCCTTTGTTAGATCAATCAGTTAGTAAACCAACTACAAAGAAAACTTCTTCTTCCACATCCGTATCAACCAAGCCCGAGGCCAAGGTCAAAAGTGTGCCATCATCAAGTTTGAAAGAACTCATATCTAAGACTTCAAGTGCAATTACTTTGCCTAAATTTGATATCATTGATCATATCAATAAAACAAAAATTTCCATGTCACAGGCAGAGTACTTGAAGTCCAACAAGGATCAGCTCGAGAAGTTGGTCCAGTTTATCAAAGGTGACTCTACTGTTCATTCCTCTAAAGGAATTCTAAAAACTCCCAAAGATGGGAAAACTCAAAATATTGTGGCAGCCACTACACCTTCAAATGAAAAGATCGAACCTTTCTTTGTGTCTTTTCTGATCAATGGATGCAAGTTAAGTAATTGCATTATAGACTCTGGAGCCTCAGATAATGTGATGCCGGCAAAAGTAGCACATGCTCTTGGTTTGACTTGTACGAGAACATTCGGATCATGTTACTCTATGGAAACCAAGCAAGTTCCTCTGATCGGGCAGATTAAAGACACCCAAATGGTTTTAGCCCAATTCCCTCAAAAGAGAGTTAAGGTAACTATTTTAGTTGCTGATATTCCCACCTCGTATGGAATGTTGTTGAGCAGGAAATTTTGTAGGGATTTGGGTGGTGAGATTCAAATGGACTGGTCTCATGCCATGATTCCTATCAATGGAGAAATGAAGAAGCTTATGCCAGAAGCTCAGGAAAAGTTCACAGTAACTAAAACTGAAGATCCTCATGCATAGATCCTTTTCTAAGGCTCAAGTATGGGTAATTATATGATGACTGCAGAAGTTCATACCCTTGAGATCACTTGCCAAGATTCCAATGAGATCTAGAATCTTGAGTTCGATGGAAGTTGTTGCTCGACGAGCTCTGGTGCAGGAGTGGTGCTTATATCTCCAAGTGGTAAAAATTTTCCTTTTTCCTATAAACTCGAATTTTCAAATACTAATAACACTGCAGAGTACGAGGCATTAATCCTTGACCTCCAAGTTACAGAGGAGAAAGGGATCAAAAATCTGGAAGTCTTTGGAGATGCGGAATTGATCGTGAAACAAGTAAGAAATCAGTTCCAAGTAAAGAATGATCGTCTGAGACACTACAGAAATAAAGTTTGGGATGCAATAGAAGTTTTCGACGCTTTTTCCATTAAATCTATCCCTCGTGAAAAGAATGACAAAGCGGATTCTCTAGCAGTCTCAGCATCATTAATGATTCCTCATTCAAAATTTGATCAAGACAAATACACCATTGAAATGGTTTTTAGGCCAAGTGTTCCTGACAATGCAGAAAATTGGCAAGTATTTAATGATGATCAACAAATTATTGCCTTCTTGGAAAAGAGAGAAAATTTTGAACAGTTGTACTTTGAAGGAAGTGATTCGGCATTTCATGAATCAACTACCTCACCCATTTAGGAAGGAGTTGAGAACGAAGATCCTGGTGATGGCATCATTCAACTCAAAGGAAATAAAATTCCCAAAGGATTGGTTTCACTTGAAGAACTTTTTGACAAACATGACAGGTTTATTAAAGAGAAAGAGCAGGTAGGACCTGCAAATTCTACTGACTATGAGCAAATTAATATCGGCACCAAGGATAAACCTTGCCTGATCAATATTGGTAAGTGTTGCTCACCTGAGGAGCACAGGAAATTCATAAATCTCCTTACCAAATATTCTGACATTTTGGCTTATTCATATGAAGACTTGAAGTCTTTCCAACCCAGGGAAATGGAGCATGCCATACCCTTGAAGCCTACGTGCGTAGTTCCATTCAGGTAGAAGCAAAGACAATATAATCCCAAGATTGCAGGGACAATATTTCATGAAGTTCAAAAGATGCTAGATGCACGAATAGTGTTTCCTATTTGACATTCGACCTGGATAGCTAATATTGTACCGGTTTGCAAGAAAAATGGAGAAATTAGGATTTGCATGGATTTTCACAATCTTAATCAGGTGTCCTTGAAGGATAACTACCCACTACTAGTCATGGACCATATTTTGCAGGTAGTAACTGGATCGAAAATGCTATCTATGCTAGATGGTTTCTCTGGCTATAATCAGATTGAAGTGGCTAGAGAAGATCAACATAAAACCACATTCACTACCCCCTGGGGTACATTTGCATATAGAAGAATGCCCTTTGGTTTGATCAATGCCGGCGTAACTTTTCAAAGGGCCATGGATATGGCATTTGTAGATTATAAAGACAAGATCATTGTGATATACCTAGATGACTTGACAGTGTTCTCAAAGAAGCGAGAAGATCACTTTAGAGATTTAGAGAAAATTTTGCAAAGGTGTAAACTTCATAAGATTTCTCTGAATCCAAAAAAGTCTGTGTTTGGAGTTACAGAAGGTAAACTCCTAGGTCATATTGTTTCTAAGGAAGGAACTAAGATCGATCCTGAACGCATTCAAGCTATAAAGAATCTTTCCCTACCTACAAGTAAACCTGGAGTCCACTCCTTCTTTGGAAAGGTGAACTTTTTGAGAAGGTTCATGCCAGATTTTGCCGAGTTGACTAAAGAAATTGCTGATATGATGAAAGGAAAAGAATCCTTCAAATGGTCAAAGGAAGGTAGAGAGGCATTTGAGCAAATCAAGGGTGCTATTGCAAAAGCTCCTACATTGGTGTGTCCCGATTTTAAGAAGGATTTTATAATTTATTGCTATGCTTCACCACACACAATCTCTGCCATTTTGACTCAGCTCAATCAAGAGGGGATTGAATCTCCTATCGCATTCATGAGTTCAGGATTCAAGAAACATGAACTTAATTACACTCCTCTTGAGAGACATGCTTACGCGGTGGTAAGAGCCCTGAAACACTTCAGGTATTACGTGTTGAATTCTCACACCAAAGTCTTAGTTCCGGACACCGCGGTGAAATCAATGTTGACACAACAGGAACCAGGATCTAAAAGAGGTAATTGGGTCTCCAAGATCCAAGAATATGATCTGGACATCAAGCCTACCAAGTTGGTTTGAGGGAGAGGACTCTGCCAACTCATTGCAGAGAATGAACCATGAGATAACTCTGAAGAAGAACTAGTTGAAGAAAATTTACCATTGGTAGTTTTTGTCAGTACCACGGATGAATGGTATTCTGATATTGCCTACTTCCTCACATATGGCGAGTGTCCAGAGAATCTGACAGCTAAAGAGAAACAAGCTATCAAACTAAGAGCTGTCAGATACGTCATTTGGGATAACACGTTGTTCAAGAAAGGAATTGACGGCATGTTCCTCAGATGTGTTGATAAAGAACAACAACCTAGGTTGTTGGAAGCCTTCCACAATCATGCTTGCGGCGGTCATTTTTCTGGCCCAATAACAGCCCATAAAATTCTGAGAGCACATTATTACTGGCCCACTATGTTTTCTGATGCTCAGAAATGGGTGACCAAATGTGAAGCCTGTCAACAATTTGTTGGAAGACCAAAGTTGGCAGCACTGCCTTTGAAGCCAGTTGTCATTGAAGAACCCTTTCAACAATGGGGTTTAGATTTCATCGGGGTTTTGAATCCTAATTCTAGCACTGGTCATACCCATGTGCTCACTGCCACTGATTACTTTACAAAGTGGGTAGAAGCTATACCGGTGAAACAAACATCTACTGCAGTAATCTATGATTTCATCAAAGAAAATATATTGGTTCATTATGGAATTCCACACAAGATTGTGACAGACAATGCCTCAAATTTTTCTTCTATAGAGATGATAGGTTTTTGTTATGGATATGGGATATCTTTGTCTCATTCATCATATTACTACCCGCAGGGAAACGGTCAGGCTGAATCCAGCAACAAAAACCTCATTACTATTGTGCGCAAGTTAGTCGAAGAAAATCAAAGAACTTGGCAAAAAAAGTTATACGATGCATTGTGGGCTGACCGCATAACTCCCAAAAGGGCAATTGGGATGTCTCCATTTCAACTTCTGTATGGAACTAATGCTCAAATTCCCGTCACATTGGAGCTACCAGCGTTAAAATTAGCTCAGGCAGTTGATGATGAATGCTTCACCAATGCATTAGATAAAAGGGTCATGTTCCTAAGCAAGCTCGAGGAACAAAGAAGTCAAGTGGCCAACAGGATCGAGGAACATCAATCCAAGGTAAAGAAGTTGTTTGACAGGAAAACTAGAGAGAGACAGTTTCAAATCAATGACTTAGTTCTTCTCTGGGATAAAAGACGTGAGCCGAAGGGAAAGCATGGGAAGTTTGACTCACTGTGGTTAGGACCATTCAAAATAAGACATTTCTGTGGAGATAGTACCTACTACTTGGCATATCCTAATGGAACTCATTTGCCTTTTCCCTACTGTGGGCAGTATCTCAAGTATTACCAGAATTGAAAACGGGTTGTTCCCCGTATGTACATAGGTAATTAGGATTTTGGTTTGTTTGTTTCCCTGTTTTTCGGTCTCCTCTCTTGTGTCGCCCCATTTTTGTGCCCCATCATTTTGTGATCATGTTCATTAATATTTTGGTCTGGGTCCGTTGCTGCGTCCATGAAGTCCTTGTCCCCAATCAGAACCAGTTGTTATCAGCCAATTTTGACTTTGCAAAATTGTTAAAAAATAATTAAAAAATGAAAAATTAGAAAATTTTGAAAAGTGTTACTTTACGTGGTTCACTGGACTCATCACGATCGTCTTATTTTTGTGATCATTTCGGTCTTTGTTTCGTGCTTTTCGGGCGAGAACTCTTCCCGCCAGGCTTTAAAATGCGTTAAAATACATTAAAATAATTAATTGATATTTAATTAATTAATTGCTCCTTGTTTGATTAAATTAATTTTAAAAAAATAAAAAATCACTTAAGGAGTATTTAATTAAATAAATATAAATTAAAGTTCATTCGACAAGTTTTAGTGCCAGGGAAATAAGCTTTCGTTTCCAACTACCGGGAAGCTAAATTGGCTTCCCGAACCCGGATTTCCACTTTCCTGGCAATTTCCTTCAATTTTCCCGCACATGGGGTTTTCCTCTGCCAATTGCCAAATGGGCATAAAACTCCACAATTTCCCACATGGGGAAATTGGATGAGGATTGCCAACCCATTTTTCCATTCCTGTTGGCAATTGTCTGTTGCTTTCCCCATTTCCCTTGGAACTTAAGCCACTATCCGGGAAGGGAGGAAGTTGAATTAATCCTCATAACTTCCTCCATCAAACCCATTGGAAAAAGTCATGTTGAATGCTTTCAATTGCTTCTTATTTCTTCAGGAAGACATAATATTTTGTCAGCATCATGCAAGAGAAACCCAACCTGAAAAGGAAATAAGAACAAGTTTTCAAAAGGTGCACAGGTATTAAGAAGTTTTTAAACAAAGAAAGAAGCAAAGGACTGCGTATTGACAAGGAAAAGAACAGATTTTAAAGACTAAAGAATAGCCAAACCAAGTTATTGCGCTAGGGAAAAGATTAAACACAGTTCAAAAAGGAAATAGAGCAAAGCGCCAGGATAGATCAAAGCAACAGCCCACACGCCAAAGGAGACAGACTCCAGAAACCAGAATTCATTTCCATGCGCAAATAAAAAAAGAATTTAATATTAATAGGCTGGGGCAAGAAGAAAAGGACAGGATTTCTTCCCACGCATTGCAGCTAGAGGAAAAAGACAACGCATAGTTTCCACATAGAGCATCATTTTTTTTTACAAAAAAACAAAACATTATAGAAGCCCACGTGTCCCAGCCAAAGGATTCAAGGAGAATCAAAGTCCAACATCTTTCTGTGACATTGGCCTGAAGGATAAATTTTTAAACGAGAAAGGAAAGCACCTGGTAAATAAAGCCAGTTTTTAAAAAAGAAAGCATATTTTGTTTTAGCAAAGAAAAGAGATTTCAGTTCCACGTGCTACAGGTTGAAGAGGAGCCCACGCATTGGTAAAGAGAAAGAGCCCACATTCACCTTGCCAAGGTCACGTAAATTCAAAGGAAAGAAACCCATGACCAAAGAAATACACCTGTCCAAGATGTTTTCTTTTTTTGGAGGAGGCTCCATGGTAACATGAGGTTAGTTTTTAATAAAAAAGGGAGAAAGAAGCTTTGTTTTTAGCTATGCATTCGGCCTGAAGGAAAAGTTTTTAAACTGGCAAATAAGAACAAAGTTTCAAACAAAAGACCCAAGATTCCTTCTCCATGCAGCTATGGAAGGATAATTCCTCACGCGCCCATTCAAAGAAAACAAATTAAGGTCTAATAAAGTTTTTCAGGAATCCCACAACGATGAAAGCAAAAGAAAAGATAGAACATCCATGACATGCAGAAAGACATAGACAACAAAAGAGTAAAGTTTAAAGAAGTCCAAGCATGCCTGAAGGAGCAGAATGCAGAAAGCAATTTTAAATCCCAGGCCAGAGCACTTTCCAAATAATGAGGAGCAGCCTCCAGCAATGCCTGAATGTCTCACAACAAATTTTATTGACCATCTTCATAGGAGTTTCAATGGTCCACAACTAGCTGCAATTTAGTGGGCTGCTATACATACAGCAACTGGTACAAATGGAGTTGGGTCTACTAAACGGCAGGAACCCTGGCCCTTCACTTTGGTGCAAGGTCCACTAGTGACAGGAAAGACATATCCAGTCTAGGGAATGTTGAAAATTATTCATCTTGTTCAATATCAGCACTATTATGGTGCACTGCTTAAGAAACTTTCTCCTGAAAGCTACAAGTAATCCTACAATAATGCAAACAGTATTGACAGTATTGGCATAGAATCAATCAATGATGTTTTTCAAAGTATGGATCGCACACTGTTCTGTATGTTTCCTTAAATTTTCCCTAAACCACGAATGCTTGTTTGCACTCCATCAAATGCTGCAGTAGATGAATTGCTACAACATGTTCTGGATCGTGGATTCATTGATGGTGAAATGAAGGTCTATCGCCCTGATGTTGCGAGGGTGGGTGTGGATTCTCAAAATTGTGCTGCACAGGCAGTATCAATGGAGCGTAGAACTAAAATTCTCCTAGGAAAGTTCCGTGAGGAAGTAATTGGCTATATGCAGCAGCTATAGGGTAGAGAAGTAAACTTATCTCAGAAAATCAGTGGCCTCCAGAGAGAGCTAAGTGTGACAGCTGCCACAGGGTGATCCCAAGGAACTGTTGGTGTTGATCTTGATGTTCTGGTTGCACACGACCACAGTCGTGATCAGTTGTTACAAAATATTGCAGCTGTAGTAGAAGAACGAGATAAGGTTTTAGTTGAGTTGTCTCGCATTTTCATTTTGGAAAGTCGCTTCCATGGAAGAAGCTCAATCAATCAGGATCTTGAAGGCATTATAGTTTTGCAAATGAGGCTGAAGATTGGGTTCACTACTGTTTCTAGTAGTGGCTTGATAGTTTTTCCAGTGCCTAGCCCATGGGTTTGATATGGTGGGTTATAGATGAAGCTACAAGCTGAGTTGAAGTAGGCATGTTACATCCACTTTCATTGGGTGTTGCAAGGTGTGTTCTTGTCGGGGATCCCAATAACTTCCTGCAATAGTAATTAGCCAGGCAACAGGTATGTTGTAGTATAGTAGAAGCCTTTTTGAGCACTTCCAACAAGCATGTCATCTAACTATGTTGTTATCTGCTCAGAATCGAATGCATCCTCAAATTTGGGATTTTCCTTCAAGATCTTTTTATCAAAATCAATTAAGTGACAGTGAGAGTGTTACCAAGAGACCTAATGAAGTTTATTACAAAGATTAACTCTATTGAGACCTTACTTGTTTTACGATGTAACTCATGGAAGAGAATCTCATAGAGGTGGATCTATTTCATATCAGAATATTCATGAAGCACAATTTGCTTTGCAATTATATCATTTGGAGGATTGCTCAAGTTTCAAGCTCAGCGCTCTTGTCATTTGGAGGATTGCAGAGCACAATCAATGAGTTCATTCCCGTACGATCAGGATAGGTGGACTCTTGGCCCAATGGATAAGGCACTGATCCTAGATGTCTTGATCTGGGTGGCACATGGCTGACTAGGATGTCTACGTGTGCATACAAGTCATTTAAGTGGGGTCCACATGTACCCATTTCTTTTATTTATGTATTTTTCCTTAAATGACTTTTTTACTTAAGTGGTTTCTATTTTTAGTCACTTTTTAATAAAGTTGGTTAGAAAAAGTCAAAGGTCACTTAAGTGCCTTATTTAATGATCATGTAAAACCCTAACTACTTTGTAACCAACTTTTGGGTTATAAAAGGAAGTCAGGGGCTCATTTGTAAGGGTGATTTTGAGAGAGGAGAAGAAAATACTTTTGTGCAAGCTTTGTTTCAAGAAGAAAATTTGTGTTCTTTTGTGAAAAACATTTTGGAGTTAATGGAATAAGAACTTTGTATCTCATTCATTGTCTCTGCTAACATTTGGTGTTCTTATGTTCATTAGATGTTAGGTGTTTATATCTTGCATGCAAATATTATCTTTGATCTTATTGTCAACATTAGTAATCAGTTGTTCTAGTTCACAATGATCAAGCTCTAATTGTCTACTTGCTCATATGTGTTCCCTTTTACACGTTCTTGTTTAACTAACTCAAACTCTGTTTTATTTGTGTTGGTTATTCAGCTTTCCTCTTCATGCAATATTAGGCTCTATTTTTACCTAACTCTTGCATGTTCTTTGAGTTCATTCCATTCCACTCCTTTCCTTCATTTCAATCTATCTCCTTCATTCACTTTTCTTCTATTAATTTTCCAAAACACCCCCCTCATACAATTTTGAATGTACATATGTAAATACAGTTTTGGTTTTCAATAAAGGCAGCCTCACCTTCATTGAGGAGGGACTTCGTTCCCACACTGTTGCATGTCATTTGCATGCGTGCAAATCCACAAGCTAACATATCATAGTCATGTTGTATCTATTACCACTTAACATATCATAGCCTCTTTTAGTGTTCTCTTTAGTAGCCTTGAGAGAATCTCATCCACTAAATCAACATCCCAGTTTGACCAAGATGCTTATGATAATTGTCATTGAACTAACTTTATAGCAGTTCTAGAGTATATGATGATATTAAGTAGAACCCACTCTCTTCTAGAAGAATGTCCATGACAAGAAAAGATGAAGTTATGATTAATGCAGGTTTTTTCTAGAAGAATGTCCTCTATGAAAAGAAAATATAAGGTTGCAATTCAGCATGAGGTTTCCTATATATTAAATCATAGCTACAAAAACATTGTCCACTATCAATTAATTTGTGTTGTAGTTAACAATATAAGGGGTTAATAAAGAAGACACAGAATTCCTACAATTGTAATCCATCATTGTATGAAAAGTACATACACAAGTCACGTCTCTATAGAGCTTATGCCACCCTTCACTTGCTGCTTTTGATAACTTTCTTGACACATCGTTTATTGCATTCCCTGGATGGATGTTATGGGCTCATGTGGATCACAGTCTCTTGTTGTGAAATTTTCTTTTCTTTTCAATGGCTTCTTTATCACAACTTAAGATGGCTACTGGTTGAATATAAAGCATACCCAGATAGGCTTGCATGTAGGTGAAAAACATCACCACATATATATTATATTATCTTTATGTCTGATTTATCAAGATTCCAAATTATTAGTTTTGATTATTTATGTTGAAGGTATAGTGGAGAATTTGATTCTAAGCTTCCTCCTGTGGACATAATTATGACAACAACAAACCCTTTTAGGGAGCCTGCCATACTAAAAGCTAATACAGTTCTTTCAGTTCTTGCATTGGATTACCCAGTTGAAAAATTTGCATGTTATGTGTCAGATGATGGCCGGTCTCCTATTACTTTCTACTCTCTACTAGAAACCTTGAAGTTTGCCAAAAAAATGGGTGCTCTTCTACAGTAGGTATAATATTGAGTCAAGGGCTCCATTTATGTTTTTCTCCAAGGAACCCAAGTAATCTGATCCAAGTTTCCTACAACAATGGGAATGCATGAAAGTACTGAGATAGTTGTACAATTTTTGCAAGAACTAACATTACAAGATTGGATAGAATTGTTTTTCTCCCATCCTTTTGGCCAAAATGGATGGTAGAAGTATTAGAACCCATCACAAATATATTTATAACTTGTTTTTTCTATCCATATTAAGATTTCGAATAAATCCACTAGGCTCTGTTTAACTGTCTTGATTTAACAATTTAACATTTCATATGCTAGGTTATAATTGCAATATAACAAATGCAAGAAACATTTGAAAATAGTTAATTTTTTGTTTGTTAGATGCATTTTAAATTTAAAGGAAGCTTGTTTGGACCATTGATGTTTCAATAGTTTGTTGTTTACCAGAATTCGGTTAATTAATCTAGCTTCTTGCACTGGCAGCTTTCCCAACTAGAAAGCATGTTTTAAGCTATAGAAGTGATGCATATCAAAATGACTATCAGATTAGTTGCATCAAAACTTGGTGGAAGTATTTTTAAATTTGAATTATGCTTAAATTCAAGAGTTGTAAGAATTATGCATCTGTTGTCGTTCTCTAAGGGAGAAAATAATATATCCTTGAAGTTGTCATTATTCAGACCACAATAACTTTTTCCATATTCCAACCACTGTGGAACTCCATTGGCAAAGATGTTGACTTCCTGTAGGTGGGGCATGTTCTGTCAATCCATTGAGATGATAAGTTCAAAACTCATTTTATAGGTGTTTAAATTTAGAATTCACAAAACATTAAAAACCACTCACCTCAAAAATCTCACAAAGTTGTAATATATAAATACATGATCCAAAAAAGTATAATGTTTCCAATGAACTCAACCCTTCATCCACATCTAAATTTATAATTTTCAGGCATCCTCATATGTTGAGAATTTCCATGTCTTAGGATGAGCTTAGCTTGGGGAAACGTTTTAGTTTTTCATAGTTTCAGAGGATCAATATCTTGAGTCTATTCAAATGTGACATGTCAGATATTCTTTTTAGTTGCGTGCAAATGCCAACATCCAACTCAACCAACCCCACAGAAAGAGTTGTAAGGTTCTCAAGACACTTGCATTTATTCAAATTGAGCTTGGTTAAATTAACATGTTTATCAATGCTCAAAGGCATTACAGAAAAAGAATATTTTCTAGGTTCAACATTCCCAATGCCAATAAATCTCCAATCCATTCAGGAAGACCATCAAAGAGATTACAATCACTTGCATCAAACAAGACATGTGATTCAAGTTCAGAAAACTTGGTGGAAGTCTCTTTAAATTTGAATTATGCTTCAATTCAATAAATGTAAAGGGGGAATGCAAAGTGACAATAATGTGTAACACAAATACCATTTCAAAATTTGTAATTGCAACATATATCTTATATTTATTGATACCATTATATTCATGCATTGCACGTACTGTCTCCAACAAAACACCAACCGAACAACCGAAACACAACTAACACAATAAACCCGAATTAAATACATATAACATCAACTGTAAAATAAATTAGCTATCGAAAATGGTATCAAATATATTCGTGTACAAATTTATAACAAGTTTGAAATGTAGAAACAACCTTAAAATTAAGTAGCCCATCTATATTTCTACACTTACGAAATCAATCACACCCCTTATCAACAACAACTACAAAAGTAATAACTATTGGCTCTAAATCAAATAACATATACCGTTCGGCATTCACATTGCATTGTCCACATGTGATTGCTAGTTATTATCATGATTTGATTTGGTTGAAGTTAATATGAGTGTATTTGTACATTTGGATTGGATGATGGTTACGGAATCTGTAATCGTAAAAAAAATAAAAGGGTATAATTCAAAACCATGGATGTGCCTTAGTGCTAGGAGTTTTGAAAGCTACTTTTATTTCCTTTTCTTGGTTAAGAGAGAAAGTTCAAATGCAAAATCATAATGTTAGGAGTGATGGTTGAAAAGAAGTGTGAAATTAATGTGGTTTAAGGTATGTTCCACCTTCCAAGTTTTGTCATTTAGTTATATAAGTTGGAGATGACAAGATTATCTATTATGTGTGTTACATTTGAACAATAATGTATGGAATATATGTAATTTGATTTGGAAAACAAGCATTAGGAATTCAATTATTTCATATGAGATAAATAGGAAAGGGGTGTTGAACCATGTCAGTTCATATAGAACTGACCATGTACAATTTGCTTTATTTTCAGTTGTAGGATTAAAGGAAAATTCAAGTTGAGAAAGGAAGGATAATTGAAATGCAAGATTTCAATGTACTTAGTGAATGAAGGAATTATTTGTCTTTATTAAGGCTAATAAGCTTACTATAAACTATGATAATCCTTATTGGCTTGGGATGATTGTAATAATACTTACTAAATGTTACATATATAAGATAAAGTGATTTTTCAGATCCTAAAGATTATGTTTGAAAGTATTGAAGTAGTTATTGTAAATTGGTATTAAGTGTGAAAAGTTTGTAAGATGTCTTTATAAACTATAATATGTTTACAAAATAGTAATAGTAAGGAGCATGATGAGCATTAATGGAAGATAAATATGTTTATTAAATTTAAATTATATTCTAAAGTTTGAAGTAAAGTAAATCATATTGTTTCCCTTATAAAGATCCACTTGCATAAGGTTGAGGAACGCTGGTATAATGAGATTACAATATAATCAAGATGAATGAATTATGAGTATAATATATACTTATCAATCTTATCTAAATAAATGATTGAGATCAGTTTTAAAGTTAAAACACTGCTATATATGTTGATGTTTTCTAACAAGAACAATATACACTTTTTTCAGTATCTTTGTGATATGATCGATTAGAATACCGTTGTATAATAATATGGTGAAGGTACAAAATTATGAAACAAATTACAAGAGTACAATGATAACTTGTGATGTAGTACTAATGTACTTATCTATCATAAATAAAATAATAAAGATGAAGTAATTATTAATGATCGTTAATGATGATATTTAATCATTTTGAATTAAGAACAAGGAGTTGGAATCTTGGAGTGTCAATCGTGTCACAGGAACCTTTTCCATACTAGTTGAGGATGGCTACGGGGAAAGTATCGAACACGTAAGGACACAAGTGATCACATGAGTGAAAGGTTTCCTGTAGTAATCCCAAGGTAATACTAACAGGATTAATGGGACTCGATTACTGAGCCATGATACCTGAAACTTTGGTAATTAAACTTATTAAATACATGATTACTTATGAAGTTTAACACTAAAATTAATAAATTAAGAGCAGAAGAAATACCAATACTATGAATGATACGATTGTGCGGTGAATGGAGGGATAGGTTTCATGTGGCATGTGCGTAGTCATGAAACTAGGATAGCTAGCATGATGCCCTAAATTGCAGCCGTGGTAGTGCAAATGAATGATTGCATTTCCTAATCACCATTTCTAATTCAAAAATGTGTTATGCTTTGGAGGATATACTAAGAAGATACACAGTCTTTGTACCGTAAAAATGTTTAACCAAATGATATATTGGGTATTTTAGCTCATAATGAGTGTGTGAGGGGATCAAGTAGGATATGAACCCTTGTAGTTGTACATGGTTATCATAGCTTGTCTGGTTGGATTCTAAACATTAAGTAACGCTAGAATAATTCAACGATTGTTGTAATTGATGATACTCTTTACAACATAAGATAATTTAAGGGATTTGTAACTCTTGTATGTTAGATTATTTTTGTTGCATGCTGGTAATCATCGAAGGAATTGATAAAATTAAATGAGTAAAAAAAATTCCCTTATTTTTGATAAGTAAATAGTGGTGCTACATTAGTCCTCTCGAGAGTGAATCAAGTTTGGATATGTGATATTTGCAAGTTTGATCATTTTACTTTATTTATCTTACTTAAATCTAGATTTTGCATAAATGTTGATATGTGAGTATGTGTTCATATAATGACCTAATTTTAAACCTCTATGATAGAAGAGTCACTATGAAGGCTCATATGTCATCTGACAAAAATCAATAAGTGTGGGTGGCTAGAGGGATACTAAGGAGGTGGGGTAGTTTGCCCCTTTATTTGATGTTGGAACACGAATGACAATGGCCTATACCTATGAGTTTTTCCATTACGGTGAGATCAATAAGGAGATGGTGTAGATATGGGTACACATATCATATTTGGAGAGTCATCCACCTCCACCACAAGATGATTCTCTAGGTGTAGTAGTTTTTGAGCAATATGTGTGGATCTAACAGGAGAATACATGATTGCATGCATAGCTAGTTACGTTCATGAGAGAGAGAGAGAGAGAGAGAGAGAGAGAGAGAGAGAGAGAGAGAGAGAGAGAGAGAGAGAGAGAGAGAGAGAGAGCATTAATGTAGATGTATAGGATTTAGATGAGCATGTGTCTTACTGGCGCTTGTACTCTCATTTTTTATTAGACCTAGATGTATGAACTCTATATTTGATATATTATTATGATCTATGGTTTTTGTATTATTCTCTATTTCTCATGTATGTTTTGATCTTCCATAATTAAATTTATACTATGGATGTGATTGATGTATGATGTTGATGTTTTATCATTTTTTTGATAGGTAATAAGAGGGTTATATTGGGGACCTCACTCGTGAAAACTATTTTAGTCATATAATTAGATACTACAATACAGTCTTAGAATGACTGAAAAATGAAGGGAAGAAGGAAACCATTCAAGAAACACCCCTAAAAACAAAGGGAAGACCCCTAAAACATAGAGTGAAATGAAAAATAAGTAGAGAAATGGATATGGTATGAGTTTTATGCTTCCTCTACCATCCTTCCCTTCACCTGAAGGAAAACCAAGGAAAGAAGAATAATAGAAAGTCTTTTAATGGATTCTTCCACTAGATGATATGCTGGAACAAGATTGAAAGGAAAAAAAATGAATATTAAAGCTCCCAGTGCCCATATATACCCAAGGTGACAATATTAAGTATGGTCGGAGATATTTGAGAGAAAGAAACCTTAGGTGGAAGAAAGGACCTAGAAACACCGTTTCCAAACAAATTGATCCAACATTGCTAAAAAACCAAATAAGATGAGGGGAAAAAGAGAACACAACCCACCACATTTTTCCAACCATTTAACACTCAAAGGCCAAGATAATATAAATTCCAATAATAGAGAACATAATCAAAGGGAAAGTATCCCCATTGCTTCTTCATCTACCATATAAATCTTCAAACAAAAGCTTCCTAATAGTTAAGTCAAAAAGAACTTGCCAAAGAGAGTTCAACCATATTTTTACCACCACTTTCTAGATATAGGATTTAAATATGATTCATATGAATAAAAAGGAAACTAGAAACATTGTTACAAAAAAATAACGGGCATACACGTCTACATACCCTAAAGGAGAAGGGGATATAGGGACAAAAATATAATTCTTTAAATCACCCTCGTTAGATGAAAGGATGTGAGTTCCTCATAAAACCATGCTCATTAGAAGCATAACCTTGGAATAAGAAAGGAATTAAAACAAAATGCAACATCAAACCTTGGTCATTTAAAAATAAACAAGAACAAAGAAAGAGAACTATTGTTGTGGAAATAGGCCTTTATCCCTGCAACACAAATGTGGTGAAATAGGAATAAAAGTTGCATTAAAGGGAGCCCCCTTAGAGGCTATAATCTAGAAGAGAAGATGAAAAAAACCTAAAAGTCACCTCCATTTTGTTGCACCAAAGAGAAACTAGAGTTGTGTTTCCATACAACCCAAAAGAAAGGAAGATGTGAGCCAAGTGGAGGAAATTATTAAATGGGCTCTAAAAAACTCCATAAATACCACTCAACGTTTGGGCCACAAACCATATGGTTATGGAAAAACATCATCCCAACTAGGAAGTTGGAGTGGGAGTAGTTGTTAATCTGAGGGGGACCATCACATAATTCAGAATATATTTCATACACCATTGTAAGAGCATTGTCCCATGTTGGGGGCTACTGCTCCTATTTATTTGGAAAATATGGTCTCGTGCAAAAAAAAATTATCGCTGCTGCCAAAACCCAACAAAGTCCCTGAAATTTCTCAGCAGCTATAACTTAGGGAGAGGATTTATAGCCCCATAAAGTAGCTGGGGGCACAAAAAAAAATTGCTCCTTCAAATTTTTAGAGTGCTTTTTTAACACTTGGCATTTAGCTTAAGCTTCCCTCTCAATGTTCCATCCAAAAGTTTATTTCGGATTCATAGGACCCTATTTTTGCTAGTGCTAAAGCTTCCTATTTTATCTTTGCACATAAAAATAAAAAATCATGGGACCCTATTAATGCTAAAATATCCTAACTTTTCTCTCCCTCAGCGGCTCAAAATTTTTAGCTTTCCCCTTGCATGGGACCATGCTCTAAGAGTGTGGTATCATGTTGGGGGATATTGCACCTATTTATTTGGGAAATGTGGTCCCATGTTAAAAAAATTATTTTTGCTACTAAAATCCTAAAGTTTCTCAATAGTTACAATTTACAGAGAATATTTCTAGCCCCATAAAGTAGTTGGGGGCACAAAAAAATAACTTGCTTAAAAATTTTAGGGAGCTTTTGTGACACTTGATATTTATATTTAAGCTTCCCTCCTAAATTTTCCTTCTAATAATTTATTCAGGATTCATGGGACTGTGCTTCAGCTAGTGTTAAAGACTCCTATTTTGTCTCTGTTTAGAAAAATAAAAAATTCATGAGACCCTATTAATGCTAAAATGTCCTATTTTTTCTCTCCCCCACCTCCTCAAAATTTTTAGATTTCCCCTTGCATGGGATCACATTCCAATCCTTTATAAAATAGGGCCAGATCCATCCACAAAGATCTGACAGGTGTTGCATAGAACCAACAAACCCTATCTTATAGCCATCATTGAGACTATTATTTGAATAAAAGGATACCCTTTTATATATCTTTCACGTCGATTTGAAGAGGAAGAAAATGCACTAGTTGGGAAGAAGGAGAGTGTAGGAGGAGTTGCAGGGGCCGAAAGAAGCCCCCTCATATCTCTAAATGTTTATCATTTTTATTTTTGCATATATGGCTGAATCTGTAATTGTCAAGTAATGAATTTATCATTAATAGTTGATGGTTTATTGAAATAAGTTTAAATGTTAGTTATGGTTTGTAATGTATTGCATTCTTTATTTTTAAAAGTCTTTTGATATCTTTAATTAATCATCCAGTGATTTCTAGAACATCTAGATCATCACATATATTGACATAGCCAATATATTTTCTCAATATTATTGCCTTCGATTCATCTAGTATTGGTTGATATGGATATGCATAATCCCATTGAGATATGCTATGATATAATGGTCAATCATCGGATTTAATTGACCTCTTATGATAATTTTTTGGTTTGAAACTTGGGAAACTTGTGTGGTGAGTCTTTTATAGGGCACCAAGATTAGATCTTGATCATATAAGATATATATATTTTTACTTCTCACTAGATGTGAATTCATCTACTTGCTTTGTAATATAAGCCTATTTATCTTGTTATATTTTCTCTATTTTAATGGAAAAAATTGACTAGGTATGAGAGAAAATACTTTCTCTTCTTACACTTTATAAATAGTAATAGGAATTACATGATTTGTGTGCTCTTGTTCAATCGTAATGGAAACTAGTTTTTCTATTTATATTTTCTTAGTAGTAATAAACATCACTTGGCTTAATGTACTTACTAATGTGGAATTTTCCTCATTTAATAGAGGATTATTTTTGACTTGGGATTAATCTTGTCTAATTGAGACCATGTTGTAGTACATTCATTATTGTTATTGACAATTACTTCTATTTGCGTCAACCTATGTTGTCCGCAATTTTCATGAAGTTTTCATTGCTAACCATAACTTGAAGTGTTATAGTTATAACCTTAGGTCCTAATGTATCATGAAGATTAATATGTCCCATAGAGTTGTGTGTTGCACTGAATGTTTTAGTACATTTTTATTATAGTGTAGTTTCTTGATAAAATCCAAGATACATGTGTTATGGACTTGCCCCTTGTAAATTATAACTTCGTTATAAATTTGGCTATCAATAGTTTTTCACATGTACAAATGATCAATTCATTTCTTCTTGTATAATACTTAGACCACTGGTTCCTCTCTTACGGAAGATTGTGTTTTTATTATTTCCTTTTTCTTATATACTTTCTTATATTCCAATGGTGCCTTCTTTTTTTTTTTTTTTGCTTTTCCTTTTTATAATATGTTGATGTATTAGATATTAGATATGATCATGTAAATTCCAATGCTTATTTTTTCCATGCCCATTGATGCGGTGATAGATGAAAAATACCCTTCCTCTATGTTTCATCAAGTAATGTTACAATCTATATTAAATACTAGGTAATGCGATGATCCTCTTATCAAGTAATTTGTGTAAGAGAGTGGTAGGTGTGTCTGTATTGCATCATGTAATTGTATCATGATTCTACCTTTTCTTAGGTGAATATTTCTCTTCATCATAAGTTGAATGAATTAAACTTTGTTATTATATAACTCCCCCACTTGTTTTACAAGATTAAATCTAAATGGGGACCCTCCTGATCTTCATAAATACTGATAAGATCTAAGTGTCTACCTTTAAAGATATTTTATTTGCATATCTAGCTAGTTTTGTTAAAACAATTGGCATCTGTGTTGAACTCAGATTAAATATTTATACTTAGTCAAATCTTTAGGTTTCTTAACTGATTGAAATTTTGTCTTCTTCATACACTTCAAAAGGTAAGAATGAACGTCCATGGAATTCAAAAAATTAGTATTTGGAGGCATGGTTTAAAAATTATTCTTGGTCATATTTTAAAATTCTAGTCTTCTGTAAGAAAACAATGGAAAAGAAGCGAATCAAAGAAGAGAGCCAAACACAGTGTTATGTGAACCAGGAGAAAATGGAATTCCATAAAGTTATTGATTCCACGAAGTGAAGAATTTAGTCCACTCAATGGAATCCTTGATGTAAGAAAATGTGCCATGAGGCACCATGAGGGATTAAAAAGGAGTTAAATGTAAAAACATTTGCAAGCCGCAAAACAAGGAACTTGGCGTTCCGTAGGTTTTCAAGAACTTGGTGTTATGTGGGTTTTCAAGAACTCGGTGTTATGATGAATTTCATAAACTTGGTGTTCCACGAATTTTCATAAGCTTAGTATTCTGCGGGCTCATCTAACCCATGGAACAAAGGAAACATGATCGTGGCTTTCACTAAGGAAGGTGACCTTCATGACATGGAAGAAAGAAATGGAGAAGTGTGGGAACTTTATAAGACTAAGTATGTGCAAGTTAGAAAGCTGCATGATAAAGAAATTCTAGTATTTCACAAAATTTTTCCAATGCTCAGCAAACTTTTCAAAATGAGAGTGCTCTGTGGGTTCACCTAGTTCACAGAAAAAAGAACAACATAGAGCACGAATTTGAGGGAAGAACAAACATTTCTTTGCGCATTTCTCACTATGAATTTTGGATTATTCTTCTCTAAAAAGGAATAAATGATTTTAGTATGCATAATAAATGATTCCCGAGTTGCAAAAGGAGAATGATGACAATTGTAGAAGAGACAAAACAATTTGTTAGCCCAGAAATGACTTTTATCCATTCTCCCTCATGTTTTCATCATCATGGAGTATCAAAAGAGCATATTTTTAGTTGGGACACATTTTCCCTTATATTTACATAAATGGAAAAAAGAAATTGGGATAAAACTTTGGGATATTTCAGACTCGAGTGAAAAAATTCATTTTCATAGGGTATTTCTAATTTTAAGTCAGTTTGAGATATTTGTTTAGGAATGAATCTTAATCATTACATGATCAAGGAGATGAAATGTAATTTTAATTTGTATATGTATGTATGCCTCACTTGTACAAAGGAGGGGATGGCATTTTGATCAATATATGCAAGTCAATTTGAACATTAACTCATGTGAGTTGACATTATCACGATCTTATTTCCCTCTTCTCCTGCAAATTCATGTGTTGCGATTTCTTGATGTTTGATGTATCTTTCATTTATTTTCTAGGTGGTATTTATATTGTGCAATGAACATTTGAAGTAAATCACCATAACATGAATTATAGATTGGATTAATCAGATAAATATGCAATTTTAGAAATTTAAATGGTAAGTATGACTTTTAGTTTAGCTAAGTTTTAAATCTCCTTTGAATATTTGTAAATTAGTATCATTTATATTTAAGTATAAACTATATTTGGTGCTCTTGGTTAACAAGGAAAACCTGTTATTTATAAAAATCAAGAATCAAGTACTTAAAACACATCAATTTCAAGAGTTTTCTCTTTTCTCTCTGCTCTTCCTTTCCTTTTTTTGTTTCTTTGAGCAACACCCTTAGATTAGATTAGTTTAGGACATTTTCAAAGTTAAATTAGGTAAATAAGGTACAGGGAGTGACGCTAAAAGGATCCATTTGGTCCAACAAACACCCCTTTATTGTTTTAAATGACTAATATCATGCAAGTTGTATACTGAATCACACTTTGTGTTCCTAAAATGAGTAGGGCATAAGAGTCTGTCATTCTCCTCCTTTTGTGTGTAGTCTACATGCATCAACAGGAACAAGGAAAAATATGGCGCTAGAAGGAGGACCCAAATGAATTTGTTGAATGATCCTTATAATAAAAAAAATTCATTTCTTTAAATCATCACTTAAGACCGTGAAATCACACAATAACACATTTCAGTTATGAAAATCACAATTTATATGATTTGTTCTTTGAATTTCCTTGAAATTAATTTTCTAATTTGAGTGTATAAACTAGATTTACCCTTATTATGACTAGATATGACTCTATCAAAGGTTTATCTCATGTTTCTTTTATTAAAAGTAGGAAACCATGCTCAGACAAGGGAAATCCAAGATCCCAAAGACCCTTTTAGGTACTCCGGAATCTAGTAAAACACCTAGCCCACGTAAGATAACAAACCCCTCTTCTTCATTATCTCTTATAAGGGCTTGGTTAGTAGGATCTCCCATTAACATCCCTGGAGTTGTCCATGATTTTCCAAGAAATCCTAAGAAACACCTCCCTTTCTTTGACCTAGCCAATAGTGTCTCGGCTGAGAAGCATATTGGGACATTCAAATCATCTCTAAGACTCATAAATGTAATACATGAAGATACGACCTGTAGACTCTTCCCATTTTCTCTCAAAAATGCAACATATGAATAGTTCTTAAATTTACCAAAGGATGTAATCACCAGCTAGCGAGATTTTCATGACATCTTTATTGCCTAGTTTGGAAGAATCACTAGTCCAAAAATCATGTATTAGAAGTTCACCACCATGTAAAGGGATGTCCAAGAAACCATCAAAACTTTAAATGCTAGATTCCAAAATATTTATAGTCTGAATACCTAACCATAAAAACTCACAAATGACTTGGCACTAGAAATTTACAAAAATGCCTTAAATCCTATGACCTTAGTTCTTGAGAAGGTCCTAAAACATCACTACATTGATGGTTGCATATGTTGAAGTTATCCAAATTGATGAACATATACACCCCAAAGGATATTCCGCCTCTTCCTTCTAGAACCCACATCTAAATCAATTTCTCTAGGTTAACCAAAATTTTCAAAATCTAATACAAACCCTAGTTTTAAATGTTTTACCTGTTAATTACTTGGCACCAAATCAACAACAAGGTCTTCATAATCCTATGCCTTTTATTGACCCACAATAAAATGATAATCAAGCCCTAGTCTTGATCAAAAATACCATTTCTAGCCCCCAACCAAAAACATTCTAAGGGTGAATTAGATTCAATCCAAATAATGGTGGGAAAATTGGTCCAAGACTTCATAAAACTCCAAAGGAAAGTAGGAAATGCAAATGAAGTTAACCCACAAAGAAATTACAGCTACCAAAGGTATAATAATAGGTCATTTAAAATAACTAACAACAATCAAGATGAATCTTCATCAAATAAAATGCATGAAATTAATGCGTGTGAAATTACTTTTCCTAATTGGTGTACGAATCACAATACAACCAAGCATGGTGAGTTGGATTGTGTGGAGTTTTTTCATGCCTTTGAGGTCTTTCAAAATGAATTAGAAAATTTTGAAATTGTTCCAAATTCAAGTGATATGCCTAGTCATCTAACTCCTTTGATAGCTCCAAAACACCTAGTTCTACTATGATAGTGGAGAATTATTGTTTTCCATCTCATGAGGATAATGAACCTGAAAAAATATAGAGGAGGTGCATGCTTTTCAACAGTATCAAAATAACAACTACACTTTTAGAAATAGAGCTAACAACACAACATCAACATACTCATTGACATAGAATTAACATAAAATGTATACAAATGGCTCCCTTACATATGTGGATGTGCATGTGACAAAGCCTTAATGGAAGTAGATGCAAGGACCTCATCTAGATTAGGATGATGTCCATCCGAATAACCCTCTTCGTATACTACTATCTTGTCTATCAACTTAACAATAGTTTCATTTGATTATTTAAGCATTGATACTGGAAAAGGATTTACTAAACCATGAAAAACATGCAATATTATTCATTAAGAATTAGATTGAACACAAAATGGTGTGCTAAATATTTGAAATAATGTAGATAATCTTATATAGAATCATTAGGTTGTTAGCGCATTGCTTTCAAATGCTTAAAATAATTATGAGAAATAGTATGTGATAAAAACTGAATGAGGAACAGTTCTTGAAACATTGAGTATCTATCAATGAATATGCTTTGTAAACCATGAAATCATACTAATGAAACACAAATGAGACTATGCGGAAAAACCTAAAGAAAGATTCTATCATCGTGTACATATACTTGCAAACATTTGGCAAAATGGTCAATGTGTTGAGAAGGATCCTCTTTTCTTTTTTGTAATGCCCCGTTTGGTGGTTACCCAGGTTCTTGGCATAGTGACCTTTCCCTTGTTGGGTGTCGAACGAATGTGTGTAATTCTGTTGTCTTAGACCATGTCTCAGCGATGTTTTAGCACCTTCCCTCTCCTTCAGGCGTTCTCGAGTCGTTATCGACACCTCCTTTTGTGGACTGTGTAATGTCCTGTGCGTTATCTTTTTTTACAAGCGGATCTTGTTGTCGCATTATTAAGCTCAATCGTTGGTCAATATTAATGTGGGTAGAAATTATATATAATTATAATATGTAATGGTAATAATGTTATTTTAATTTAATTATCGATCGGCCCTTATTTTATAAGTATTATTATTTTACCTTAATTTCGATCATCATCGATATTTTATATTAAGTATCTCTATAGCATTTCTTCTAGTTGTTTTGTCTAATCGTGTTGAAGGACGAACCCCGTCCCACGCTGAAGAAGGGTTTGCCTATCTTGGTGCCATGGTAGTCTTTGCTCCATGTTCGTCTTTGAGTGTAACCTCTAATTTGTCCCCCCCCCTTCGTGTCATTGCTGACGCTTCCTGTGCTGGCCTCCGCGACGACTGTTACTTTTCCCCTATTTAATGGAAATTTGCATTTTCAAAGCCTGGTAGACGGCTTGTATGACAGGTTGGTATTTTAGGGCATGTCCCTTTTAAAAAGAGATTCTTATATTTGTTTTACAAAAAAATATGATTGCTATGAATAGTCGATCATTGTCGTCTATTATTAGTGTCGATTAGGACTGTCGACATTATTAATATTGCAATAGTTATCCCTAAGTTGTTCCTTTAAAAAAAAAAAAAAAAAAAAAAACTTGATAATGATAATGAAAATAATATTTACTTATTGTCGTTCGGCGACCTTTTCGTTTCTTAATTGTCGATTGTTAGCAATAGCTAACTAACTGCATTAAGTTATTTTACTTAATTGTTTAATCCTTCCTGTCAGGTGAGCATCAATTTTTGCATAAGAGGAGGATACCTTTGTGACGTTTTGGGTTACGCATGTTTGTTCGTACTCCTAGGTTGCTGGTATTCATTTCGGTTTGCATTTTTTTAAACCAAGCTAACTGGTTTATTATACTTTAAACATACTTTATATAATATATATATATATATATATATATATACATGTATATATATATATATATAAGATGAAATAAAATAAAATATAAATAAAATAAATAAATACAGAAATGTAGTGGTTTGCGTGGGAAAGAAGGGAGGTAGGTGGTGGCGCAGGTTGGAGGAGACATTGAATTAAAATCAAAATTTAGTTTCTTGTGCCTACTGTCCTACCGTCCCTCACCCCCTTTTTGCTACTATCTGGTCCTGGTGCATGGCCATCTCCCACTGGCTTTACCTCTGCCAGCCGCCTCCCCTTCATTTATTTCTGTTGATTTGCAAATCTTTGGTGTCCTTTGCTGCCTGCCTTCTATATTCTGTTCGGGCTGCGTGAGCAGGGAGGAGAGTTGTTGTTTGGATTTGGTGATGAATGGTGTGAAAATCCCCAATCCAATGGAGTTGCAGGTTTTGGGAGCTCCTCATTTGCTGTTTTCTCCCATTGCCATGGCCGCAAAAAAAAAAAAAAACTCACCGCATGTGCTAAACGTGGCCACTGGACGTATATGGTCATCCAACAAGACAAAGCAAATGGATTTCACCTGTGTGTGCTGCTCCTGAGTTCGGGTGGACGTGGTTACAGTTTTGAGGTGTTTAAAATAGGCATGTTATGCCTACCCTTGCAATACTTTGCCACTTGTGTTAATATTCCATGAAATACTTGTTCTTTCCTGTAAATGGTGCCTTGAATGGATCATTTTTTTTGTTGTTATTTAGTTATGGCCGTGAAGAGCATTGGTTATCTCCCTTCGATCTCCTTCTAAATCGTTGGTGTTACAAGGCTATACTTTCCCTTGCTTACCCCTTTCATTGCAAAGTATATATATATATATATATATATATATTGTTCTATGCGGGCAGTTAAACGTGGCTGTGTATTGTGGAACCCTGAAACAGTTCTTTCTTTTTCGGGTCTGAAATGCAAATGATTTAATAAGTTTGCTTAAAACTTGGTTCTTGTATTTACTATGAATATAATCAGAAAGTATGAAATGGGTAATTGTATTTCTGATGTTCCTCTATGTGGTTGAGGTTCACCTTTTGGGGGTTACATAAGCTGGTCATTATAGAGTATTCAGAATGAGTTTTGTTGTGTCCAAGGATTTGGGTTCTTGTGGTGATTATACGCTGGCATGCTTTCAGGACAACGCATACTCATTGTATTACCCCAAATTAAAATAATGAGGTGAATGGTCATTTCGAGTTTCTGTGTAAGGGTTGGTTGGGAATTTGGGTCTACCCTCTCCTCCTATTTTAACCTTTCAAATGGAAGTAGTGTTACACGCGCGTGCCATACGTTTTGCAACCGATTTTTTGTATTTGTTTTATTGGCCAGAACAAGTTCTTGGTGGTTGAGTTCGAAATGAATAATTATTATTCATCTTTTAAGACAACCCAAATTTGGGTATAGGTGGAATACGTATGGGTATAAATGTATAAGTAACAATTTTTGTGGA
The DNA here is from genome assembly GCA_019776745.2 of Taxus chinensis. Classification (NCBI taxonomy): domain Eukaryota; kingdom Viridiplantae; phylum Streptophyta; class Pinopsida; order Cupressales; family Taxaceae; genus Taxus; species Taxus chinensis. Next base: position 346,981,025 of record CM034146.1, on the reverse strand, counting down.
TTCAACATAATTAAAGTATTCTCCCTCTCCCTCTCTCTGAAGAGAGAGAGAGAGGTCTCGCGTAGGAGGAATCCGTAGATGAAATCAGTTTGGTTTTATCTCCTCATGAAAGCCCTTGATTGGGTCATTCGTGATGCCCTTGTATGTGCTGTGAAGGTTTATTTTTTTTAATAAAAATAAATAAATAAAACAAATTTAAGGCTAAAGGTTGAAATATTCCACTATTGTCTTCTGTTGGAGCCTTTGGGGTCTTAAAATATCAACACATTATGATTGTAGTAAATCATTATTCTGTTCTCTACTAGAATCACCTGCATGTTATAATGGAATTTCTTACCTGGCTGGATGAAAATAATATTTATTAATCTGTCTATTGGGGATAACGATCAGTTTGTTAAAAGACACTTTATGGCTATGTTGGTTTCCTTGTGAGCAGCTATAACGGTTACGAAGTGTGCAAAGTGACCTATTAAACATGATTATGATTGTATATATATATATATATATATATATATATATATATATATATATATATATATATGAATGTTTTCCTAAAGAAGTTAAAACGGTTATAATTAAAACTATAGAAAACTAAATCGCTATGGAACCTCACTCTTGGAAGGATGGAATAATTCTTGTGTTGTGTGCGCCATGGATTGTTACTAGCATGTTTTGGCTTATCAGGTTTCTTTTGGAGGGATTGGGTATTAGATTTCAATCACGTAATCCATTGGATTACATGATTGAAATCTCCATGCTCTCAGCCTTGTTGTATTTCACCAATCTGGTCTTACCTTGAATAATTTTGGAATATCTGTCTTACTTGATTAATGAGATTCCTCCTTGTTGGCTGTTATAAAGCTCTCTATCGTGTGAGACATATTGTTTTAGTGGCTTGTGAATTGACTCATTCTTGAATTCAGAATTTTTCCTTTCATGATATTATAAAATGTTAGCTCACTGTTGCAATGGGTAGTCTTAACATGCTCAGTTCTAGTGAACTGACTCTAGCTAATATTTGTGCAGATGGGTTAAGCGAGTAGACTAAAGGAAAAGAGTGTAAAAGTTGTAACAGTTCAAATTATGAAGTTCCTTGTAAAAATGCTCGATGTGTTGTAAATTTTGTAACACTGCTTGCAAAAGAGTTTATAAGATCTCTAGCCTGGGATTGATCGAAGATTACGTGATGAAGTTGTTATGTTTTTTTTTGTAATTTGGCTGGTAACTCACCTTAATGAGAAATGATATTCAATCTTTACATTGGCATAAGTATTGTAAAACCTTGATCTTGAGAATTAAGTGTTAAGTTAAACCTTTCTAAGACTTTGTATTGACGTGTTATATGTAAGTTATAATGGGGTGGTTTTTCCTTACAGAAGTTACCTAAAAGTTTTATTTAAAGAAATTTGTTGTAGAGGAGATCCCCTTGAGAACAAACAATGCCTTAAGTAATCAAAGGCGAGACTATCCTTGCAAAGTGAAATTATATAACGTGTTATCCATAGCTGAACTAGTGAACACTACTCCTTTTTGGTGAACACTTAAAATAAGCTTAAAGGAAAACAATGGTTAGTTTCTAATAAGATTTAACAAGTAAGAGAAGAAAATTTAGAAACCACTCAATTTATCTCTCCGCCTATTTGAAAGTAAGTAGTTTCCTTTTGTTAAGCTCTTTCGGTGAAGCCTAAGTAAAAGCGTTAATAATTACGTATAAAACCTCAAGCTCCAATTAAACCTTGGTAATAACTAATGACGTCTTAAGGAGGAATTTAACTTGACCTTATTCTCTTAACTCTTTCCCAGGGTGCTTTGTAATTTTCCTCTTGATTATGTTGAACACGAATTCTTGTTGTAGCAAGGTAATGAGCGAATTTTAGTAACGTAAGTAGGGATGGATGACCTTGTGGTATTAAATTATCTCCTTTATTAAATAAATAAATAAATAAATAAAAATAAAAATAATAATAATAATGATTAATTTTCGTAGAGGAGAAAACCTTAGTGAACGACTCTGCAATGTATAATAAAATGAATTCAGTTTGGTAAGGTGAATTGTGCGAATCATATCTTGAACCTCTCTGAAAACATAAGTTAAGAGTAAAAGAGTGTTTTATCAAAATATAACCTTTAATAATTTCTTACTGTGGCTTGCCCTAGCTGTGAGAGTATCATGTGGTTGGACTGTTATGCTGTCCTGTCCAAAGAAAAGTATATTGTCCTTGTTGGGTGTGAATGTTTCCATGCTACCTTTGTGGTCATCCATGTACCTAGTTGTTCACTGAGTTAGTTGTAACCTTGGCAAATGACATGTTGTGTCATGTTAATTGTCAAGCAAGTCAAAAAAAAAAGTTATCCTGTATTTTACTGTGTTGTTTGTGTGTGAAATTTTTGGGTTGTTACACTTTTAATAGGATAAACTTGGGTATATGATATCCAAATGGGAATGTAACATTATAAATGTTTTGCACTATTGGGTTGTTAGTAATATAATTAGAATCAACCCAACTAGTAAATGACTTAGAAGATAAGCATAGGCTCTTGAAATCATATTGTAATTCACCTATAACTTGCACCATAAATTGCAATTTCTGGTTTGGGATGCTAACAAGTGGAAAATACATATCACATGGTGAGGCAAACTTAGGAGTTTCAATGCAAGACCTATGAGGAAGAAGGATATTGCTAACACATGAATTCAAATAACTATCACAATGAAAATATGCATTCATATGTTGTTCTAAGAATACATTCTTTTCATCTAACATATTGTAATGATTAAAAATAGAAGAAACAATACCATTTATATAAGAAACATTACTAGGAACAACATTGTTATCATTTGCATGAGAAAAATTGAGATTATTGCTAAGAGAAATATTATTATTATGTAAACCTACATCCATAATATTATTATCTTTTAATACACTAGGGGTATGGTATCTATGTTAGGATGGATGAAGGATTAGGTACATATTAACACAATAATATTTCATTCCCTTGATTAATTCTTCAAACAAGAGATGCAAATATAAATCCTTTTGATCTCTTACATAGAAAGAGACATCCTTATTAACTACAACTAATATTATCCATAATATCTCTCTCAATCCTTATAATAAATATCTCATATTCTTTCATACATAAATTCTCACACTTGTCTAATATGAGTTGTTTCTCAGCAACTCATTTACATATTTTCTAAGTAATATCTCACCCCTATGTGAGTACTAACCCATTATTTCCAACATTCATAGCCTTAGTATGAATATTGGAACATATGGCTATAGGAATAAATAAAGGTAGGACACACATGTTCATCCTTCACTCCATGTAGGCATGCACTTAGCTCATAGTAGGAAAATGTGGTTACACAAATTACATGAAGGTACAAAAATTGCTCATTTTTAGTGAGTACTAGGATTTTAATTGCCACATCACATAATAGGAACATGTGGCTACACAAAATATATGAGGGTACAAAATTTGTTCATTCTCAATGAGTATTTGGATTCTCAGTAACACACCACACAAACAAAAATATAAAAAATTTAAGGAGTAGGTCCTCGTTTTTACATTTGTAGCCTATGTTCACAATCATTTCCAACCAATAATGAACAACGTAAAAAACCTCCACTGTCACTGAAAATTGCACTTGGTGTTATTTAATTTGGCACAAATGTTTTGGTTTGAGATTATTGCATTATGTGACTATGTCATTAATGATAAATTTGAGATTGTTTTTTGACCTCCCATAGGTTATTGCTTACTCATCAATATTTGTCATGATGCTAAATTTCATATCATTTTTAACAAACAAACAACCACACACATGGCTATCACATTTGATTCAGGACATTGGATTCTCTTAATAATACATCCTTAATGAAAGATGGAATTTTAAAATTTAACTATTACAACACAATTTATTTGCTAATATGAAAACAACATGATAAAACACATCATTTTATTTAAATAGAAACTATAGTACCAGACATGATTACTAAACAATGTTTGACAACTCCTACTGATGACACTCAAAATATTTAAAGATTAAATATTGACAATATATACCATTAACATTTAAATCTAAACACTAATCACTATAGCGTGAACATATTAAAATACACCTAAATGGAATACGTGAATCTAAAACCTAAAGACCATATAACTTTCAATTTATACCTCAACTAAACAAAGTAACAAATAGTTCAAAGTTATGCAGCTATCCAACAATCATAATAAACCATACTTAACGTTTACTAGTCACCAAATATATTTGTTAGAAAATAGCGGTAGGTAGCATGCAAGATAGAAGATGGAGCATCAAACATCAGATATATATACGCGTTGGGATGGATACGGTCAAATCCTTCAACATATGTGATAGAGAAGGAGCATCTGCAAGCTTGAGGATGACAGTGATTAGCAGTAAATGCCAGGGATATGCAAGATTGACGTTTAGATCAAGTGAAAATAGAATAAATGATGGGTGCGTGCAGAAGAACGTTAACGTTATGCATTCATTCATATGGGAAATAAGAACCACCCTCCTTCCCCCCCTCCCTGTAAATTCCCACTGTAACCAGAGCTGCTGTCATACACAATAATATTTAATTCTTTGAACGTGGCATACAAATATAAAGCCTTTACGTCTCCTACATGAGTCGAGATAACCTTATCTAACTACAGCTAAATTTATCCCTAATATCTCAATCAATCCCTATAACCATTCTCTCCTATTCTTTCATACAAACAATCTCACACTCATCTAATACGGGTTGTTTCTCAACAACTTATTTGCATATATTATATTTTCTAACAAACAAATTCTTTCCATGTGTGGGTATTAATTAGTGCATTCCATGTCTCAAGTGGAAGGGTCATTATCACATTTATCATGTAAGGTAAGTGGGAGTGGCTCATACAATTGCGTCTTGTATAAGGATTCTATTTTTTCGTCTATTTCTTCTATAACTGAATTGAGTCTAATTATTCCATTAAAAAAAACCGATAACTTCTTATATTTTAAGTTAAAGTCCATGGTTCCTTGTATGTATCCCAATATCCACTTTTTTACTTTTTTCAGACATATTTTTGGCTCTCGCATGTTCAACTGTATGAGATTTATATGATGTTTGACCTGGTATAGGTTAAGTAAATGAGACTCCCAATCAATTGCCAATATAGAGTGACATTTACTTACAGTGATGGGTTCGTGCGAGAACAATTGTAGCTTTGTCTCTATAGGTGTGGCAAATAGTTTAGTAGATCCATCATTTGAAACTTCAAAAGCATTGTCTTGGAATATTTCCTTTGGGACACAAATATGTGGTGTTCCTTTGCCAAACCTCCAGTCCAAGATAATATTGCAACAACCTAAGATGTCATGTCGAACATTCGTTTAATATCTTTCTTCATCGCGTCGATCATCAGCACCATACTTCACATGATGACTAGATCATCGATGTAGACAACCATGATCACAATATCCCCTTCATGTTTGAGGTATAGATTTGGATCATAAGGACTCCTTTGGAATCCATGTTGAAAGAGATACTCATCAATATTTATATACCTGGCTCAAAAATATTGTTTGAGACCATACAACGATTTTATGAGCCTACACACCTTTTCTTATTTGTTAGGTGTGATAACACATTCTAGTGAGTCATGTAGGCTTATTCCTAAATATCACCATTAAGAAAGACACTTTTTACATCCATTTGGTGGAATTTTCAAGTAAACATTGCATCCATAGTGCAAATATCATCTTGATAATCTTGATCTTAGATATGGGAGAAAATGTATCCACATACTAAATGCCTTCTTTCTAAGCAAACCCTTTTATTATGAGCCATCCTTTGTGCTTATCAATATTGCCATCTGATTTGTATTTTATCTTGAAATACCATTTTTTATGTGTTATTTTTCATCAATGATTGATATTCTACATTTATGGAATCCTTCAAAGGTTTTGACTCGAGGGCTTCTTGAAGTGTAGAGGACTCTAAAGATTATACCACTATGTTCATTAGGGCAAAATTTACATCTTCTTGATCCATACCATGACTCATTGGTCCAATAGTGAATGTGTCTAGAACTCCATCAAATTTTACATCTCATACCATATCGATATACCATTTAGGAATATGTTTAACAGTTATTGTGGGCTGTGGACCTAGAAGATATGATTGATCATCCCCATCATCACTGTCACCATAAGAGATTTGACTACCTTCTGAATTTTCTACAAGACTGATTTTTGCATTAGGAAAGTGTGTGGAGGGTAAATTGGTCTCACCTTTCTCATCAAACTTAACATCCCTTCTTATATATATTCTAGTTTTTTGATCCAATAGTTTGTAACCCAACGCATCTTTATTGTACCCTAAAAAACGTATAACATGGAATTATTAGCTAATTTTGTTTTCTTCTTCTTATGGACACATATACGATCCTTATATCCAAAAAAAAAAAGATGATATTTTAATGTCTTGTGTCCTAACCATGCTTCATAGGGAGTTGTTTCATTAAGAGGTACAGTGGGAACCTTTTTCAAGAAGTTGAAATAATTTGGTCTAGTAGTGGGGAAAAGTGTTGTGAAGTTCTATGCATGATGATTAGTAATAATGGACTCCTTATGACTTATATGAGTGATTATGTAAGTGGTAGATAAGTGAAATGAGGAGATAAATCCTTGCATTAGGACTAAGGATGGATTTCTAATTACTCTACCATTTTTCTTCAACTTATTCTTAAATTTAGTACATTATTTGTCATCTATGATGAGTCAAAAATAAGTATTATGGTGGGGAACAACTTAATACTATTTAAAAATAGAGCATTACTTTACAAAAGGATGTAAAACATGAAAAAATGTAGACATGATTCTTGTAAAGGATATAATGATGACATTGTAAAATGTGTAATATAACAATTTTAAGTAATGTGTACGCATTATGATAAATTGTGTACACTTTACTTAAATGGATCTTACACTTTTAATACGATGTTGCTATGCTTCTTAAAATATTTAATAGATCTCTTTCATAGGGTTGATTCCATGTTTCTATGAATATGATGTAGGGAAAATTTTAGTGGAGAATATTTGTTAATTCATGAATATTCTGGTTTTTAAAATTTGAAATTAGTAAATTTTTCAGGTAGGAATTAGGAATGGGTCACCAAAATTTTATGGGTACAAGTTAATTTTAGGGGTTGGTTCATCAAGGAATTTACACCAATAGCCGAATGTTATCATTCAAATCACCCTTGGTTCGAAATTAAAATTTTCCAAATTCACCTCATATATATACTATTAAGTATTTATAATTCATTATTCATAGTTCTGTATTGAAATTGTGAATATCAAATATTCCTCACAATTCCTTTCTACTTTAAATATTGTCATCGACTGGATATTTCCTTTCTACTTTAAAGTTTTGTATTTCTCAGTTAGCAAACAACATTCGGAAAGTTGCATTGACCATAAAATACTACTGGCCGACAACATACAAAATGCTACCGAACTGTAGAATCCACAATGTTGTCACCCGGTAGCATACATTTGCTACTGGTCAGTAACATACATTTGCTACCGGACATGAGCATACATTATGTTGCCGGCTAGTAGCATACAATATGATGTTGACCTATATCATACAGTATGTTTTTGGCTGGTAGCATATAACATTGTAAATGTTGCTGGTATGTTTCTGGTTTTGGCTTGCATTTACAAATTTTTTAATATTTTGCTTAGATTTTTAAAAATATGATCTATTTTAAAAGTACTCATGGATAAGTAAAATGGATTCTATGAATAATGAACATAAGGCAGATAAACTCAAAATAAAAAGTAGCATATTAAATTATTTCAACCAACAAAAAAAATGAAGACCCAACTTGCATCCACTGGAAACAGTAACACGGGTACCGGTAAGTTGTAACAGATTATCATAAACTTTTTCCTTTTTGTTGTCAGTTCGTTTAAATTTTTTATATCTTTGTAACAGTCAAACATTTTTCGTGTTTGAATACAGAAACCCCTGTTAATTATATTAAACAAGAAACAATGATCCAAAACATATACCCTAAAGAAACAACTAACATTTTAGTAGATGAAGATATAATTGATGATGACATGCCAGAGCTGGAAGAAAATCCTCACTACCAAATGACTTCAAAAGATGAATGTTCTAATGAAATATTCAAGCAGAAGATGATATTGACATGACTCTTAAGAAAAATAAATTTGTGAGAAGGAAGAAAACTTCTTGGACAATTGGAAGGTCTTTTTAGGTAGAATGGGAAGCAAAATACCCATTCATTGAACCTGTACAACCAAGATAATGGTAGTGATACTCCAAAATAATGTAGATGTATGATTTTTGGTTGGAAATCGGGAAAAGAAAAGAAAATGCAACTTAATTTGGACACTATTGAGAAACATTGTGGCAAAGTATATATGACAACCAAGGAAAATGATGGAAAAATAACAAGTACTCATAGATGGAAAAATGTGAAAGAGTGCATGCATGTAAGATACAAGGATGAGTATGACAATAAGATGAAACATTATCGAAAAATTGAGGAGAAATGAGGAACCATTAATGCAAATTTTGGAAAAGATGTAAATAAAAATATGAAGGCAAAAACTACATAGTTTTCAGCCATATTCTTTATTCTTACAATAGGCAGACCTATTTCAGATTTTTTAAAATTTAAGAAATTGTTTAAGTTCAATTGGTTTCCTAACCTTCCACATTCACATTGGTTAGAGAGAAGTGCTTGGGAGATGGCGAGATGTCTTGTAATGATTGAAAAAGAGAATTTGAAAGAAAATGACGAGAATGCAAGTTTCATCTCCTTTTCCATTGATGAGGTTACATTTGTTGACAACACTTCTTGGGTTGCATGTGCATACTTTCCAGAACAACACAAGGACATATCATCTACTAGTTGTTCATAAAATGAAAGAAAATTGCAACGTTGAAAATATTTTCAAGTTGGTTATATCTAATTTGGAGGATATATTAGGAAAGGATGATTTTTCTATAGCTACAAAGCTTATATGCATTATTGCTAATGGTGCGTCAATGATGTAGGGTCATAGAACTGGTCTATGTGTTCGCCTACAAATATGTATTACTCCTTATATGATTCCTCTTCATTGCATGGCTCACAAGATGAATCTTGCATACATGATAGTAATCACATATTAAAGTGTTGAAAACTTTGAAGAGCTTATCCGTGAACTACATGTCTATATATCAAGTAGTCCAAAAATATTTCTAGAGTTTCAGAAGTTGTCATTTGGAGTACAGATGGTAAAAAAATTTCTTAAAGATGTTGATACAAGATGGATTTCAATGTATGAGACTGCACAAATTTTTTTTGATGAATATACATCATTGTTTGGTTTCATGTTTAAGAATTGTATGCAAGTTGACAAGGAAAAATATTTTCTTTACCACTTAACAAACTTGGAAACATTGTTTACACTTTGCAGGATTCTTCTGATTTTGAATGAAATCAATTTCTTAACAAATCATGCTCAAGAAAAATCCATCTATATAGTCGACTTAATTAGATTTAGAAAAAGGGTGTGTCAAACACTAGATTTGTTATACAAATTTGATGAATGCTTTCAAGGACATGTATTTGGGAGTTGGAAAACTATGAAAAATTTAAAATATCCTAACATTTATTCCAGATTCAATATATGTGGTCATCTTTGTATCCTTGTAAATAGGAACGAGATTTAAATGTACACTTTCCAAAAATGATTGTATACTGTTGGATCAGAGATTGAAGTACCTATTACACGTAATTTATATGAAGCTCTTATATCTCAAACAAGAATAAAATTTCAGAAAATTTCACAGTGCTTATCTAGTGAGATCAGAGATCACTTTAGAAGGGATGGGATTCTTAAGGTTGTGGGAGTAATCAATCCTATATTTTGGAATCTTGCAGGAGGCAAAGTTGTAGTTGATACATATAATAGACACATGGGTACTCTCATTAATAATTTTGGAAAATCAGTTGAATGTAATGAATTTTCGATTAAGTGTGTTATTCAAAAGGAATTACTTCAATTGCAATCAAGTCATTTCAACATGGCCCAATGAGTGAACAATTTGACTTACTAAGTGAACCGACAGATAATGGAACAATTACACGTCTATGGAAAAATTTGTATCCTAGTACCATCCTTCGTGAAAGCATTAGAGAATATCTCTGATTGTATGAATTGTGTCAAACAATAATATTGGGATCAGTTGAAGATGAAAGATTTTTTAGTGCATTAACATTTATAAAATCAAAATATCAAAACAAATTGGATAAAAATCTTGAGAATTGCTTGAGATTGTATGTTTCATGATATGATGTGGACACATTTCCTTATGAATGAGTAATGGAAATATGGAATTCTCTTGTAGAGAGGAGAGGGATCAGTAATTCTAATACATGGATGGTGGATAGCAACGAAACTATGACCGAAAATCACAACAAAAGATTAGATAACAATTTGAGTGTCGGTGACCAAAATTTTCAAGTTATGTTTCAATTTGAGCTACCTGATATTGAGTAAAGAAGAATGTATGGATATTGTAATTCTGGAAATCAAATTTCATATCATATTATAAGTATATATCTTTTTATTTTTGATACATGCACGTTCTTTATTGAATAATATTTTCAATGTTGCAATTTGTTTAGTGTTTTTAATGGAGAAATGTTATACTTATTTTTTTTGTTGTCTTTTAAAGGAAAATAATATCATTCCATTTTTTGGAGAACTTACGCATGAATATAGTACATAATACAACACCATATAAATTTTAATTGTCAATATTTTCAGATAATTTCAGTGTTTTTTATAATATGAAGATACATGATCAACTTCTATTTTGAAACAATAATTTCAGTGTTTGGAATTCTATCCTTAGAAAGTAAAAATGATAATAATCAGTAATGTATTATGTAATAGTAATACCAAACATAATTGAGAATAATAATCACATTAAGAATCTATTTGAAGAACTTATGCACTGATATAACAAAATTAAACACCACATCGATTGAAATTTGAAACTCTCAATATTTTTAGAGAAAAATTATATATATTTATACTCTAAATATGAAACAGTTTTACAACAAGATTTTAAAAAGAAAATTACAAATTTCACAATGTATTTTTTCAGCTTTATCCCTAAAAAGATTCTTTTATTTGTGTTTATGTCTCCTATGCACAAGAACTTTCTTTTATAACACCTGACTGAACAAGATTCTTTGATGTAGCTTTAGTATTCGAAATAATTTCCCGTTCTGTATTTGTTGCATCACCAACAAACAATAACATTAGATCATATTCTATTTTCTTCTTCAACAATATCTCTGGATCCATTCCATTTTCCTTTATTATCCTTCTTAAGGTATTATTATTATTGTTTAAGATAACAATCTTTTGCTTCAATTCAATTGTTGCATTTAAATTTTTCCTTGCACTTTTTAAATGCACATCAAGCATTGTAGCCTCATTTTTCAAATTTTCATACTTTGACTTCATTTCAAAATAGAAAAATAATTAATAAAGTTTTAAAAAATTGTAAATAATATTTGAAAATTTAGTAAGACTTACCAATGCCTTATCTCGTTCCACATTTGCAATAACTACAAGGCCCTTGTCTCTTGACCACATATTGTGGTAGGATTGTGCTTCTACATTTAAATTTTCAATTCTATTCAACATAATATCTAGCACTTCATCATCATAATCATTTTCAAAATATACATAACCAGACACAACTTGATTCAACAAAATATCAAGCTTTGTTGGCTTATTTTGAACTGAAGAATACAATATATGTCTTTGGGAGTGATTTTTAAATCAATAATTTATTTCTTTTATCATAAATTTATCCCTAAACTCCCACAATTTTAATTGTTCAATATCCTTCAATAAAACATCATTAACATTGGCTTCACAACTATCAGGAAAAAGAGCATTAAGTGTAAAAGTAGTTTTTTGGTCATCAATTAAGGCAATATGTACTGGAAAAGGTGTGTTTGATATCCACTCTTATTGGAGAAGGATGCCTTGTCACATGCATCATATCTTGGGGATTGAAAGTTTCATGGGCCTGAACCCCACTTTCAATCCCTAGATATTCCTCAACCAAATAAATTTCATTCAAAAATGAAACACCCCGTCCACTAGGAACATTGCCCAATGAAAATGATGGAAACTCAACAACAAAATTAAGGGTGCCCTTGTTTGAAGCTAGAGGAACAAATGAAAAATACTTACCATTGAACCTGGTCCTGATATTTTATGACAGAGGTGGCATCTTCCTCTTCATAGTAGCAGATGGATTTTGAATTGGATGTGGAGGAGGCCCTGCAACAATCAATTGTAATTTTGTAAATAACATGAGAAAATTCAAATGACAAACATAATAGGAATGAAATAATAATAAATATAACATTATATCATTTATGATTAAAAAATCACTTAGTTGACTGGATTGCAACCAAGGTGCAAATGGGGCATGTTGCAGTTCATGTGGTTGTTGTACAAAAGTAGTCTGAAAAATTTGGGAGTTGTATTGATAGGTGTGATCTAAAACATAATTAAGCATTAACGATTTATGAGTTTGTTGAATCTTTGTTTAAAAAAATAAGAAAAAAAATACAACTTAAATGAGATTCATACATGGAGCCTGAGAGTGAGGTACCAAAGATATTTCTAGATCCTGTGTTTGATCAAATTCATATACATTTTTTATTGGGCTACCATGAGCCCGATGATATAATCATGTGCTACTGGAGGTTTTTGCAGCAAAGGAATATAAGTTATAAGTAATATTGAAACATATACAAGTTTTAAATAATTAATTACATTTATTTTCAAACATATTGAAACATATATACATCATAAATACTTGTTTAATGTCAGTGGTATGGTGGATGTGTCAATTTGAGGGTTTAAGGAACTCCTCATCCATTTGACAGTTTGTGGAGTGGTGTCCTTCTCTATGTGCTGATCGTCTGAAACAATAACTGAAATCTCTGGAACCTGATGGGAAATGACCTATGATAGAATTTTCCCTTTGTGATGCAGCCGTAACAGATATCTTCTATTATAATTCAATAGTAAATTTATTATTAATCCCAAATATAATAGATAAATATTACAAAAATAAATAATAATAATTAAAAACCAAATAATCAAAAAATTGGGACTCACCTCCTACACTTGAATTGCTAACGAAAAATCCGGTAGCTTTGTTTGCATTGCGGTCAGAGGAGTGGTGCCACGTAAATTATAGAGAGATTAATAATATAAAACAATAATAAAATTTGTTGAGCTAATCTAGTATTATTTTCATTCAAATGAATGTTAGCAAAATCATCTCTTGTCCTGGAGGATAAGAAACTGCACCAATCAAATTTCTAGCCACTTAGGGTGCGAATGATATAAGCCAAATCCCACAACAGAATATCTGTATATAGACCTTGTAATATAACTCTGGCCTAGAAGAAATGCACCACAACCTACAAAAATGGGTGACTGAAATCCTTGAGTTGAATTCCCCTTTTTGAAGGGTTTTGGGAAGCTGTAAATGCAAGGAGACACAAATTTTATTAATACTCAATTAAAAACACAATCAAAATATGTAAAATTAAAAATAATCAAAATCAAAATGTTGTAAACACAAATAAACTTACGAGCAGTAGTAGTTGCAATTGTATCAATAGATAATTCAAAGTGAGACTCCAAATACATGCAATCTTCATATGATAAAACAACCTTCATCATGATAGGATCGACATCCTTATGTGGCAGTCCTGTTAGACAATCAATGTCCTCGGCTGGCATTTCAAATGATTGTGCGTGAGATGGGAGTTGAATATGAAAGGTGAAAGTGGAAGTGTCATAGTTGGCTAGAAGATTATTGAGTGTTTTCTGGTCAGTCTGAAATTGGGGCATATACTCTAGCCCTGTGAAACTAGTCACTTCAATCCATTGGGAAAATGTATTAGGATCTTGTAGAAATGTGTAATTGTGGAAATACCAGGATTTTGAATGAAAACTTCCGCATATTTGTTGTTGACGCAGTTGGGCTCTTGGGCTGTGTGGAAATGGTCTTTCTTCTTGGCATTTTTGTAATATGTTATAAAATCATTACTTCCTATTTGTAGATGTCCTTTCTTCCTATCTAAATTTTGTAGATCACCTTTACCTGTTTGTTGAGGATATTTCCTCGTTTTTTGTGGTTATTCTCATTTTTGTAAAGTGAAAATGGCTATTGTCTATGTATATATATGTTTTTATACTACTCCCATCCGTTTGCAAGAAAATTTCCACTGACCGGTAGCATTCTCTGTGTTACCGGACAATAGCATGGTCAATGCTACCATTTGGTAGCATGGACAATGCTACTAGCCTACAACATGACCAATGCTACTAGCCGGTAACATCTTCCGTCCTGCTGGCCAATAACATGGAGAATGTTACTGAATGACAACATGGAAAATGCTACCATTTGGTAGCATGGAGAATGCTACTGTTCAGTAGCATAAAGAATGCTACCAGCCGGTAGCATGGCTAGTAGGATTCTCCATGCTACCAACCGGTAGTATGGAGAATGTTTTCAGCCCATTGCATTTTTCATTCTACTAGCCAATAGTATGCAAAATGCTACCAACCAGAAATATTCTCCATGCTATCAGTCAGTAGCATTTTCAAATTTCCGTTCTTTCAGATGGTAGAATTTTTTATGCTTCTGGCTAGTATCTTTCCGAAATATGTTCCTTTTGCTGCACCAACCTTTCCCAAAAAGATGCTAAAAATATCCTTCCCCACAAAATTTTTTTTCCTATGATTCGCCATACATGTGAAAATGGTTTTTCCAAAATTCACCAAATATTTTCTAAGGCTTTTTTAAGGGACCCCAAAATTTTTCCCTGATATGATGTACACCTCATAGTTATAATTATGTTGATAGGAACAATTTGTGATTAAATGGGGGTTAATTGAGCCCCAAATAATATCATGAAATCATAATTAGGCTCGAATCCTATGCAAAATCCCACTTATTATCTCACTGATTGAAATTATCATCTTTTTCATTCATTTTATGATGAATTTGGGACTAATTATGTCCCAAATCACATTCTACCCTAGTTATAATCTCGTTGATAGGGATCAATTTAGCCTAAAACATGTTAATTATTCCACCAATTTATTGATTAGAAAAAAAATGCATCCCACTTCACTCCTTCATTGATTTATTAGCTCTATTGGACCTCAATTGGATCAGTGATGGAACCTTTTAACTATCCAGTTTATTATACAATGAAATTAGGGCCAAATGAGTCCCAAAACATGTTATTTACTAATCAGACCATATTGTTAACTAGCTCAATATGTGAATTAATGGGGGTTAACTAAGCCTAACATCATATTTGAAAACATAATTAGGTTGAAGGGTATCAAATGGACTCTAATTGGGTCCTTGATTTAACCTATAAAATATTTTTTCTTAATTCTACTATGAAATTAGAACCAATTGAGTCCTAATCACGTCCTATATAGTTGGAATTAGGTTCATGGGAATCAATTTAGCCCAAAACATGTTATTGATTGGACCAATTGATTAATTGGATCAATCTATGATGAAATAAGGGTTAAATGAGCTAGAAACCACATCTTAAATTTGTGATTAGGTTAAGGAACTCATTAGCCCTAGTTTCCAATGTAAATGAATCAATTGAATCTTTAGCTCATGTTGCTACAAAATCGATGTTGATTGAACTTGAAATCACATCCTATGCAACTAGAATTTAGTTCACAAGGATCATTTTATCCCAAATAATGCAAATCATTACATTGATTAACTTATTGGATCGATATATACTAAAATTAGGGCTAATTGAGCCAAAAATCACATCATATGGTTCACTCTATGATGAAATTGGTGTGAATTGAGCCTCAAATCACATCTTATATATTCATAATAAAGTTCATGGGCTCAATTTCATCCAAGTGGTGTTGTTGATTACACTAATTCACTGATTTATTGAGTCAATTATGAAATTAGGTGTAATTAAGCCTTAAATAACATCCTATAGCTAAAAAGGCATTCAAGGGGATCAAATGGATCCCGATTTCCTCTTTGATTGAACCTATCAACACTTTGGTTAATGTTTTAATGGATGTGGGATTGAATGAGTTATAAATGACATCATATAAAATTAGATTTGGGTTTATTGGGTTCAATTCAAGACCTAATTCAAGTTTAATGCCATATGCATTTAATTCAACATTGAAATTACCTTTATTTACATTGACTTAATTACGAGGTTTCTAAATACAATCATATGTTATTAGGGAAGTTACCAAATATCTAGTAATAAGTTCCATAGTCCAATAACTACCATTGACTACCATTTCTAGGCATGAAAAATGTTTCACCTTCACAATGCTATGAAAAACTATATTGGATTCATAAATGCCAATGAGAAACAAGAACACACACTATAATTCATACACATTGTTGCTCCTATGCACTACTTATAAGTAAACATTTATACACATTCCGCAAGGATTGGATTCCCAAGCTTGAGTCCTACACCTATACAAACCCAAACAAAAGTGTGTTTTTGACTTAAAATGAAAAAATCCAACTTCCACAATGATAAATTATACTAGAGAAATAATTGATACATTTCCTAAAAAATGAATACAACATTGAGCACACTATCCTCTTTATAAAAATATACAATTTTAAATATTTTGACTACTTTAAGGATCCCTTGTACATGTATTCTAAATTATGGCTTTTTGTGATGTTATCTATTGTAACTATATATTTCTATCTTTGTCTACATATCTTTTGTCTCATTATTTCAAATGAAAAAAAATCATATAATCCCATATTAGGCCTAATTGTATACACATTTTAAAAAATCAAGATTTTTTTGAGGTAGTTAAGCAAATGCATAGTCTGATATCTATTCTTTATCATTTTTAGGGATGTTTTATTTGGAAAATCATTTTAAAATATTCACTTAAAAAATAAAAAAATATACATCTCAAACTAGATGATGTTATCTAACCTTTCACCAAAGGGTTTCAAAAATACCAAACTATGCTCCAAAATTATGGGGGCGCATGACTAGCTTTTTACTATGTTTTAAAAAATAGGAGTAATTTTTCAAATTTTATCTCTTTGACCTATTTATACATGATCATTCTAAAACAAACTTAGTACTTTAAAAACTAAACTCAAAATGTTAAAATTTATGTTCTTTTTGCATCTTCACAATTTGAGTATAGGAATATCAAATAAAATATAGAAGTTGGGGCTTCTCATTTTGTAGAAAAACAACGTCCACTTAAGAACATCTTTTGACCCCCAATTCCCTACAATTACCCTCATCTAATGGACTGTTTTTTATCTAAAAATTATTTTCATACACATAATTAGAAAAAATTTATGCAAATAATTTCCTATTCGAAAATATATTATCAAGCCAATCATTAGAAAAAAAAATTGTCTCATGTTTTTTTTAAAATTCCCGCTTACTAATACAAACCTTAACGTTGTTTGACTCAATGAATGATATGGAAGTATGCTTCTCATTAAAATTAAACTTCAAGAATATTTTTTAATATTTTATATATTTGCCTAGAATTAACAAGCAAGAAGAAATTAAGAACCATATATGTTTATTTTAAAATACTTTTGTTAGCTATAAATACTAGACTTCAAATCATATGATTGTTGGCTTCTAGATATAAGTTTGAAAAATGAATCCATCAATAATATTTTTAAAAATAGGGAATGGTAAAAACTAGTAGACTCCTTGAATAATATAGGGGTTTTATTAAGTAACTATATTAATTGGAGACATGGTGATAATCTACCCCCTAATGTCATTTCCATCAGTATTTCAGAGCAAGGTCATCAAAGTGCCTCGCATGTCTAAGTTATCACTTGTCATTGAGATTGTGTGAGATCTAGGATTATTTATTGCCTTGTTTTTTACTCTAAGTCCCAACTGTTCGTTCCCTTTCCTTTATGCAAAAATTTCCACAGGGTTCACTTTGAAACATAGGGCAGAATGGGAGAACAAATTTGTTGTGTGGAACCGATAAATAATGGGAAGTGGAAGGAAGACATCGAGCTCTGGGATATCCTTTTGAAGGGGGGATTTAATAATTTAACGGATAGAGTTCGAGTCCATGACTTCCATCTTTCACAGGAATTTATAAAACTTTGGACGGACAGAAATCTCAACTACAATGACATGGAACTTTTCATCATTGAAGATCTCATTTCCAATAGCAAGGGCCTATATTTGAAGTGTACCAAAATTTTCCGAAATAAGTATGACAATAAGTATGACATGGTGGAAGAATAATCAAAGTTTCTTGAACTTGGGGATAAACTTACCGATGTCAAGAGTGGATTTCTTAGGGATTCCCTACTGAAGCCATATGAAAAGGTCAGTTTGGTGTTAATGAAATATATTATCCTGGAAGGGAGTTTCAAGGTAACTCCTTTCTTTCATCTTATGATCCTCAATCACTTTCACATCAATTATTTTATTAGCTTTTCCTTCTAAAATTTTCACTCCTTGGAGCACTCAATCAATTTGGTCTCTCAGGGAAAGAGAGCTCATATCTTTCACCATGTAATCAATCTTTTGATATACAAACTCTTGGACTTGATTATTATAAACTCCACCCCCTCTGTTCCACCTTCATCTTCCTCTCAACCCCATCCACCTCCTACCCATGCAAAACATGTTGCATCCTAGTAGGGTTCCGACATAACCCTCCTCTAGTAAGAAAGTTAGGGTTGGTTCTAGTAGGGTTCCCATCCCTCCTCTCTCTTTGTTGGTGAAGGTGAAGCTTCCCTTAGCCTTCTGGCTATGGGTGCGAATAACTCATCTATAAAAAAATCCACATCTTGGAACCTGAAAAATGAATTTGATCTCTATAGTGACATGATTACTTGGCTCGTAAAGGAATGCAGAGAGCTGAAAGAAAAATTCAAAGGGTGCAAAATTGCTATTGAGAGTGGCAAAAAGGATGACAATTTTCTAGAGGACCTTGACAAGAGGATCCCTAACAATTTTGCTATTGAGAGTGGCAAAAAGGATGACAATTTTCTAGAGGACCTTGACAAGAGGATTTCTATCATTGAGAAAGAATAGGGAAAAATCAGAAGTAAGTAATTTGACATTATCTCTATTCTCAAGAGAAATATTGATCTTCTCACCAACATCACTCTTCTACAGGAGGAAAACAAAGGAAAATAAAAATCCAAGAGAGACACTATCTTTAAAGATATCAGTAGCAGCTTGGACAACATTAAGAAGACATTTTTAAAAATCATGGAATAGCTTCATTGTGGTTTCTGGACAACATCTAAGATGACATTTTTGGAAAATCATTGGAATAGCCTTCAGGTTGTGGTTTTGCCTATCACTCTGTGCATGTCTTTTGTTGAAATTTTGTTGTGACCTAGATGTTGTAGTTTTGCCTATGTTTTGCAAATGTTTTGTTGAATTTTTGTTGTGGTTATGTTGCAATGCTTTTGTTTCTTTGATGTGATCTTCCTTCGTAGTGGTTTTTGATCTTTAGTTTTTCTTCAATGCTTTTCTTTGGCATGGGCCTTTTGTAATTTGGGTAGTATCCCAATCAAATTTTTTTTTACCAATAATAAAAATAATATTTTACAAAAATAAATTATAATTTAATTCCCTATAAGATACTTTTGTAACAATTGAAGCATTTACTAGTAGGTATGTCTCAATTTATTCTTTAATGGTGGAGTAATAGTTTGGATAAAATAAATAAATATTTTAATAAATATTCTTTACAATACATTTAGGAAAAAAAATATTTACATGGATTTTGGATGGTGAACATATTATTAGTTTAACCAACATGAAACATTTAAAAATGATTGTATTGTAATTAATATTATATTTCTTCAATTTTTCGATGTGACAATATTCCCATAACTAGAATCTAATACACCATATTACAAAAGTACTATACTACGAAGTTTTATCCCAAATTACCCCCCCAGGTTAATTTGGATAATTCATTATAAATGGAATTATCCATTTATATTCTTGGACGTGCGGATGGTCATCAAATTCGGCCCTAAAGATCAAAGAAAAAAACAACTCGGGATGGCTAGACTGAGTTGATCTTCATGCGTGCCTAGTTGGTGAGTCATGGCGGAACGAACTAGTCAGGTTTTCTAGCAAGTTGAAAATGAGTTGGATGATGACTGAGCTGCAGAGTGAGATGGGTGAGTTCATCATAGAACCGGGGCAAGAAGGTTGGATACCTCAGAGGTTAGATGTCTAGGTTAGTCAGGCAGGTTGACCGACTGGGTTGGTTGGTGGTTAGACAGTAGTGTGACTCGATGGTGACTCGGGGGTTGGATGGGTGACATATCATATGGTCTAGGATGGATGGCCAAGTAGGTCGGCCCAGTTGGTCGGTTGAAATAAATTGATGTGTTAGTTGGTTAGGTTGGTCGATCAAATGTTTTGGTAGCACAATGATGCGCTCGAGTTAGACGGTACAGAATTCAGTCGGTGTCCAAACCCCTTAGATTAGAAAATATAGGGTGAGGTGACTCGGTTGGTCAGGAAACATGGTGTACGGATGTAGGAGATAGATGACCATCTAGCCTCAGGTAAGATGGCATACCAAATGGAAAGATTGTATGGGAATGGTCAAACAACTTGACTAGGTAGAGGAGAAAAGGAGGTTTTTTGGGTCACAGGTTGGACACGTATAAACAGGTTAGACGAAATCCAAACCCCTTGGGTTGGATGACCCACGATGAAAAGATGGTGACCTGGGTTGGTCGATGACCACAATAATGTATGGCTTGCATAGTTGGACGACATCCAACTACCCAAGGTTGGACAGTCGAATTCAGGCGACATATAGTTAGATGGGTTATGAGGCTGGATGCTCGGTGGTGATACAAAATTGTTTCATGGGTTACATGGTTGGGTGGCCCACGATTTCCAAGAAGGTAAAGTTAGGTGAGAGAATGACAATGCAACAACCATATTTAATGTGGTATGGCACCCATGTCTCCATCTGACAAAATTACCCTTAGGAAGAAAAATTATATGGGTGCCTATACCTCTTTAATGAGGGTGGGTGACCAATTTTCCTATATAAAGTACTTTCCTCCCTCATTTTTTAAGGATACATTCTAGGAGCTGGGGAAACTCTTGTAAATTTTTCCCTTGACTCCATTTGACCTGCGAACCTCCTCTTGGGCCCGACAATGTAATTGTACCTTTGTGTATCATATGTAAATGTTCTGTGCATGTTTTGAAGAAATAAAAATCATGTTTTGTGGTGTTTCTTCAACCCTAGCTCATTTTTATCGTGTTTCTCTTGCCTCTCCATGGTATTCTTGTATTTTGTGCATGTTTCTTTCCCTTGCAGGTTTATGAGGTTGTGCTTCATGGGGATTTGATGGTGAATAGAGCTTGGGGCTGTGTCACACTTATATGAGCTCTCACAACTCCATTTTTCCTTCTTCTTCCTCCCTTAATAGAATATCTTGCCCCCTTTTCTAGTGCTCACCACCCCCTTAGTGTAGGATTTCCCTTTTCATGCAATCTCTCTCTCCATGTCTCCTTGGAATTGTTAGGATAGGTTTAGATAGGTGTCTTTTCCGCATTAGGAGTAGTTTAGCATTAGGATTAGGTATAGGAAGTCGTCCTTCTCTAGAGGAATATCTCAAGTTCGCAAGTCCCACAACTTGAGAGATGGTCCCATGTTAGTAAATCACACTGATTTCCCCACATCACACAGGAAAAATTGGGGGGTGATGTAATTTTGACATAATAGTTTTGGCATGCCCTATGGGAGAGGTTTGAATCACCTTACCACTTCACTTCATCAAGTTGATGTGCTCTTGGTGAAGGTTCCAACCTTTGGAGGCACTCTCAAGCATATCTGACAACTCCAATGATTCAAGAAGCCCATCATCTCTGGTTACAAACTTGTTTTTGATGTTTCCACTCTAATCATGGCTCTCTAAGGAGCTTTTCCATTCCCCCATTTCAGTTCCGGTCCTCTTCAATTGCAGTAGTGGGATGTTATCCCTTAGGTGGCCTTGAATAATCTGCCCCTTTTATATGGAAATGGATGTCAGTCCCCGATTGATCACATTTAGGATGTTTCCCACCATTGTGTCATTCACACCATCATAGAGGATAATTTTGCCTCAGACTTCTGGTTGTATCTCTCAAAGGAAAGGAAAAATATAGGTATGAAAGTTTGGCTCCACAATCCATTTCCACCTGGAATCATTTGGGGGAAAAATTGTACAATCGGTTCAAGAAGGATGCAGATGTTATTTGCCTCATGGAACACCTCAAAAAAATACAATGAGATCCAATAGAGTTCATCTCAGATTTCAACCTCAAATGCATAAGGACTTGGCACCGAATTCCACAAAAATTTAGACCCCCATAAGGTATGGCATTATTATATTATTTAAGGTCCTTTGATGCTGACTTAGCTATATTGATTCAGTCTCTAGGGGCAGCGGTCTTCCTCAGGATTTCAACATTGCATCACAAGATGATAAGATTTTGATTCAGACTAGAAAAAGAAAATCCATCTAGATTCCTACAGTCCCTCCCTCACCACCTCAAGTTCTTCCTTCCCTTCATGCAAATATTTAAAAATCCATCATTCCTAGCCAAAATAAGGAATCCCCTTTGCTTCCTTATCCTTCTCTTGATGTTTCACATGTTTGAAATACCCAAAGCATTCCCCAAACTTTGCAAAGATCCCTCCCATTTCCACCAAAGGCACTACCCAAATTCCCTAAGCCATACATAAATGTGCCTAGAAGTTGTGGCATTTCATATGATTTCCCTAACTTCTACGCAACTATCATCAAACCAAATTATCCTAAAAGGCTAATAGAAAGAGAGACTTGCTATGTTGTCAGAGAGAGGAATATGCCCATACAATGGCCCAAACAAAAAGGCTTTAAGAATAATCATGCAGCTATTTCAGAGGCAACATATCAACAAATTAGGGGTTATGCTCTAGAGGATCATTTGGCTTCTCCAATTGATCAATTCAGGTGTTGTGAGCATCAAGCATCGCTGCCCAATTGTGAAACAAAGAAACATCCTCTTTCCTACACCCCTTCCCCATCCAGTCTCACCAAGGATGAGAATTGTGTATCAATAGGTGACTGGTCTAATTCAGATTGGGAGGATGAGGAAGTTAAAAATGTGCAAAAGAAGGAGCTGAACAAACAAATAGAGCAGGCTGAAATATCCCTTGTGGGATACCACTTAAAAATGCACAAAATATTGAAAACTTGCAACAAAGTAAAATACTGATTTTTACCAGATTGTCCAGCTAGGACATCGAATGGTATTAAATGATATCACACAAAATATTTTCCCACAGTGCATGAAAATTTGAGGGACGCTTGCAATAGTAATAATAAACACTATAAAAACATTTTTTTGGAATATTATATTGCTACCAGAAAAGGTTTAGAAATCCCTAAGTGGTTGGAATACCTCAGAGGTTTGTCACCCTCTAAATACAAGAGCAAAAATAAGGGTCTTTGGAAATAACATTAATAGATACAAGCAATAATGTTTCCACCTTCAGATATGAAATGAATGACTAGAAAAATCCCCAAATAGAGGTTGCAGGTCGTCACACTTGGACAATAGTCAGAAAATGATGGACACGCCTTGGAAGCCCAAAAGGCTGTCGTGAATTGATCGGGGCCCCTCTACTTGTCTTCCCCAAATGAGGGAGTGAAATCCTTCAACGAGATGCCTCCAATGAACTGCCACACTCTACCCAAATGGATGTTATGGATTTGATCTACTATCGAGATTCGGATTTGGAGCCCACTGATTATCCTCTCCTAATGCCACCAAATATTTATGAAATCCTTTCTCTGTGACCTCTTATATTGTCTCTGCCACACAACCATGAAAACGGATCTGGAATGACAGACTAGTGTAGATATCTCACTACTGAAGAATGCCCTGCTAGCTAGGGACAGGTCTCTCACCATCAAAGCTAGGGTCCCTGTGGGATTTGACTCCACAAGCTATAGATGCGTGACAAAAAAAACTACACATGAAGGGGTCAATAAAATGTATTTCCAAAAAGTGTCGTCTCTTTCTCCCCTGGCTCCTTATATACTTTCCAAGGCAAAAGAGCCCCAATAGACCAAGTCGCATTTCATTCCACAGAGGGGTCAATAAATTAAAAGTAACTAAAGTTACTTTTTCCCATTTAAGTCACCAAGGTCCAAAGTGACCCCCAAATGCCAAACACGACTATTAATACCATGCGACCCCTTCTCAGTAGCCCCTAACATCCGCAGCCCCTTGGGTATGACCAGACTTGGAATTGACTCAACGCTTAGCCTTAGGTGTAGAAAAGGGGACATTACTATCCTCCCTTCCCAAGAAATGCTTGACCCCAAGCATTATCCTGTCATGCTACAGAGGCTGAATACCACACCACAAGTTTCTCCACCTCAGCCTGCAGTCAATTGATGATCGGTGTGATGCGAAGTAACCAAGACACCCCATGTAGTGATCATACTCTCCATGCCATGTGGAGAACAATGTTGCTCTTAAATTAGTATAATGTCTACACCGACTCTTCCCTGGTACCCACGCCGAAAGTGCCAATCTGTCCAATCCCTGCCAATGCAGTGCTATCATCATGTGATCACTCACTGCCTCTCCAATCGACTCCTGGGTATGAAAGTTCATTCTGGGTCCCGTAGAGTCCCCTGAATCCACCTGTGGAACAACCTGTATACGTGTAAATTGTGCTAACTCTCCCACATGACCTGCACTCGTGTGAGAGAAAGGCTCCTCATAATGTATCTCAATGTGTCATGTGGAGGGAAAGTCCCAAGAATCCAGTAGACAGTCAACCGGCAATATCAGCTCCACATAGTCCACCTCCTATGCTGAATGTGAACCTACTGAATAACCATGAGTCAAATACGTCTCTCCACTGACTAACACGTGGGTGAAGTGCTCACCGGGCATAGAAGCAGTAAAATACATAGGAGTGTTATCCAATGTCGATTCAAAAAATGATGAACCCGCAGGTTTTGACTTGTCACAGTGACAAACTGTATATGCCTGTATAAAGTTGGGGATATCCTCCCTCAACCTGTGCCATATGAACCTCTCTGACATGAACCTGTAGGTCTCATCGTAGCTCAAATGCCCAGTCATGGAAGGACAATGCACATGTCACAATATCTCCATCCTCAACCATGAATCTGACACAAGGCTCAATCTTCCCTGATAGAAGATCATCTCATCCTCAAATCTGTAGCTGTCATCCTGTATGTGACCATGCATAATCTCGCCAATGTGTCAGTTCTTGGAGTACTCAACAAACAAATGAGGTCTCTAGTCTATCAAAACTTCAGATAACCAACATAATGATAAGCTCAGATGATCTGAACCTGTAATCCCGACCTCAGTAACAGTCTCATGTGCAACATTACTTGGCCACACCTACATCCATCATACTCCACATCGATCCACAATAATAAAACTCCTCACCATGCCGGATCATCCTCTCCATCCCCTCAGCCGTAACCATCCTTGGTGCTCCAAGAGAGTGGAGCCACTGCACTCCCAGTGCTATGTTGGTCACTCCCATTCCAACAATGTGGAAATCATTGGTAACTGTATAGTTACCCATCGTGATGCTCACTTGGGGAACCCGCCGTGTGCACCTCAAAGACTTTCCATTGGCTACAACCCTGTTGAGGCCCTCAAAATCCTCTATCTGTAGTCCTCACCTCTCAACCAATGAGGCATCAATACAGTTGTGGGCTGCCCCGCTATCAATGAGTACCCCAACATGCTGACCCTGCATAACTCCTCTAATCCTAAATGCCTTGTACATCAGAGTACTAGGAAATGTGGCTATAATCTCCTGAGGAAGAGTCTTCTCCTCCTGCCCTGCATCAGCACTATCCAACGCAACCCCATCTCCATCATCCATCTCGCGAGTCTCTAACTCCTCACCTCTGTCACCCTTGCTCTCCTTGAAGACTTCAATGAATTGAGCCTTCCCTCTACCTCTGCAATCATGTCCTGGAATCCAAGGTGTGTGGCAATCGAAACATAGTTTCTTTCACCTCAACTCATCTCTGTGTTCTTAGGAAATGATTGGCTTTTTAACCACCTCCTGCCTCGGTGGAGGCTCCCTCTGCTGACATTCATCTGATCCAGATGGAGGTTCCCTTTGCTGAATGCGAGGTGGAGCCCTCGGTTTTGGAGTGGATAACTCCAAGTCCCGAGCTTTCCTAACAGCCCCATGTAAAGAAGAAGGTTCAAATGCCTTCACAAATTTAGAAAAAGCATCATTCAAACCTCCTATGAATAGTGAAATCAACCTCCTCTCTATGACATCAGGTACCATGACTGGTAATCTCTGAAAATCTGTGATGTACTGATCCAGGGGACCGGTTTGTCTCAAATGAGTCCACTCCCTGAAATACCTGTCAGGGTCCCTCCTATCAAATCTACTCACCAGCCTCTGTGCAAACTCTGCATGAGTCATAATGTGTATGTGTCCCTGTGTAATCAGCCCATGATGCCACCAATCATGAGTGTCTCCCTCAAGATGCGAGCTTGCAAACTTAATTGCATCTTCCTCGCGCATAGGATTTGAGTCGGAGTATGTCTTCGACTTCTGCACCCAAGACTGTGCAGTACACTTCTTAGAACCATCAAAATGTGGAACAAAAATCTGTCCCAACCTCCTTTGCATCTCTAGTACCTATGTCTGTTGATCTCTCTTAGGTCTACTGCCAACCTTCTTTTCGCAATATTCCTGGACTAACATATTGTTACAAAGGCCTTCACTCGAGGTTTGGTACATCTCCCAACAAGAATCCTCATCCAACATATCTACGGGCTGTTGTTCCTAGTTAACTTCTAGATCCTTCAAGAAAAATGGTTCGTGAAGCCCCAAAGGCCTGATAGAAGAATGGGGAGGCCGCTGCCTCGAATGTCCACTCTCACCTCTTTACCCCTGTTGTCCCATATTGCTATTTTCTCCTCTCATTATGACTGTTGTTATACACAGTCCAGCAGGCTGAAGATGATTAAAAAATATTCTCCTACACCTTTTTGCAATCAGAAAACCAATGCTAGTACCTTGAGAGGTACTCTCCCTTCTTGCACCAGAGTCTCCAATGAAGAAAACATGCTTGCCAACACTTGTAATCCCAAAAGACACATTTGAATTCCTTCTTTGGCTTATGAAATCAGTCACAAAGTTTTCAACATCAGAATTGATAGTTTTGGATAACTGTCGCATATTACCAGGATCAGTTAGCTTATAATGCCCCTGAGCCCTTGTATCATGTAAGGTCTGCCATCATTTCTTCTCTTGTATCTCCTCATAAAGAAGATTATCAAAAGGTTCACCTTCTATCATTGCTTTAGAAACCTCCAAAACAACACCATCCCTATTGTGATTCATGATTTTAGATGGAGAATCAGTGGAACAAGAATCAACACCTTTCACAATTTTATGCTCATTACTGCTTGGTAAATCCATCCCATATGATAATGACTTATTCTTTGGAGGATTGATAGGTACCATTTGGATTGAAATATATTTTTCAGTTTTGCAACCAACCAGCCATGTTTGTTCATACCTTTCAATGCCATCAATGTCCTCCGTGTGTTCAAGATAGACATATGTTGAGCTGCCCCCAACATTATTTCCTGAGTGCCTATTGAAAGTATCTAAAATCTGATCAAAAGTTTCTGGTTTGGAAATTACAGTAGGCTGCAATTTTACACCAGTGTCCATGTGAGGCTCCTCCTCATGTGCCAGCTACTCCATAGAGTCTTCTTTCAAGGGTGTAGTCTTTCTTGCATCAATGGCCCTCATCATTTCCTTGAAATCTTGTATGTGTTGTCTTGCTTGAGTCACTATCAACCTAGCAGCTCTAGCTATGCTATTCCTTTCCTCACACTTTTTAAGAGTTTCCATTACATCCTCCTTGCTTGCACAAACAAGTTTCTTCTCCTGAGTTGGAATAATTTCTCTAACAAGAAAAGTTTCCCTAATGCAATTATTTTTCTCAATGGAAATCATACCCTTTTGTTTAGAAGCTTCTTCTACAAATGAGTTCCTTTGTGATTCAGGTACCGGCATATGATGACATCATTTGGGCTTGCTACCAATCTTCATCATGCAATAATCTGGAAATGGCATATTATCTCTGAAACCCTTACTCAAAGATTGGTATTTCCTCCAACAAGAATCCTCATCACTCACCTCTATTGGCCGCCCTCTATCACTATTCTCACCATGTTCCTTATTGTCCCTAGATCTTCTTTTATTCACATTCAGAGTGAGATGGCTCAAATAAAGGTTAGTGGCTTCCTGTTGTTTCACCATGTTGGTGAACATTTCCTTCATAAAACCCCCTTTGAGATCTTTCCAAACTGCCATATTTAACCAACATAGGTTGGAGGAACAACGACTCTGATACCACTGAAATATCCCTTGTGGGATACCACTTAAAAATGCACAAAATATTGAAAACTTGCAACAAAGTAAAATACTGATTTTTACCAGATTGTCCAGCTAGGACATTGAATGGTATTAAATGATATCACGCAAAATATTTTCCCACAATGCATGAAAATTTGAGGGATGCTTGCAACAGTAATAATAAACACATGAAAACATTTTTTTTGGAATATTATAGTGCTGCTAGAAAAAGTACAGAAAGCCCTAAGTGGATGGAATACTTCAGAGGTTTATGACCCTCTAAATACAAGAGCAAAAATAAGGGTCTTTGGAAATACCATTAATAGATATAGGAAATAACGTTTCCACCTTCAGATCTGAAATGATCGACTGGAAAAACCCCTAAATAGAGGCTGCAGGTCGCCACGCTTGGACAGGGGTCAGACAATGATGGACACACCTCAGCGTGCTGCTATGCCTAGCCCAAAAGGCTTCCATGAATATGATCTGGGCCCCTTTTCTTATCTTCCCCAAACGCCCCAAAACCCATGAAATCCTTCAACGAGATTCCTCCAACAAAATGCCATGCTATGCCCAAATGGTTTCCATGGATCTAATCTATTGCCGGGATTCAGATCTAGAGCCCACTGATTATCCTCTCCCAATGCCACCAAATATCTGTGAAATCCTTTCTCTGTGAACTCTGATATTGTCTTTGCCACACAACCCTGAAAATGGATCCAGAATGACAAAGTATGGTAGATCTCTCACTACCAAAGAATGCCTTGCTAGCTAGGGATGGGTCTCTCACCACCGAAGCTAGGGTCCCTGTGGGATTTGACTCCACAAGCTGTAGATGCATGACAGCAACAGCCGCACGTAAAGGGGTCAATAAAATGAATGTCCAAAAAGTGTCATCTCTTTCTCCCCTGGCTCCTTATATACTTTCCAAGGCAAAAGAGCCCCAATAGACCAAGTCATGTTTCATTCCACGGAGGGGTCAATAAATTAAAAGTAACTAAAGTTACTTTTTCCCATTTAAGTCACCAAGGTCCAAAGTGACCCCCAAACACCAAACATGACTATTAATACCATGTGGCCCCTTCTAAGTAGCCCCCATGTGTCCGTAACCCCTTGGGTATGACCTGATTTGGACTCGAATTGACCCTTAGCCTTAGGCATAGAAAAGGGGGCATTACATAGACAAGTGAGAAGGAATCTAAATTGGAAAGGTCGGGGAGGAGGAAGTATTTTTAAACACTATTGGCACTCAAGGCCTTGAGGAGGAGCAATTTCAAGGTGAGTAGGATGTTCCTACAGAATGTAGTGATCCTCATTGCTCTGCATGTCTGGAACTGGCTGCACTTTTATTAGAATATCATGATGGAGTAGGGAATGAGGATACTTAACCCTTAGCCTTAGGAATGTCAAATTGGAAAGGTCAGACATATTGGCAAGGTTGAAACAAAAGGTTAGGATGTTTATAGAGGCACAAAAAGCATGGATCATCCTGGAAACAACCATATTCAGGAAGGTCTGCATGAGAGCCCTAGTTGTGGGGCAGAGCAACACATGAGCGGAAAAATCACAAGAGTCATGCCTTTCCCAATCAAATACCTAGATTATTTTGAGAAAGGGTCATATTTTCCACCGTTCATGCTCACTTCAGAGTATGAGGATGATTTTTAATGCATCGAGGGTCAACAAAAACACCTCCAATTGAATACAGATCAGCCAAAGGAGGTATTTTATTTATTTTTTGATACCTTGGAAAACTAGGTGGAGGATTGTCTTTATGTCAGTCTTTCATCCATGACCATGCCCATTGTTAAATCATTTTCATGGTCTACAACATTGAGGAAGGGCAACTATTTTTCCTTGTCAGCATCAGGGGTCATTTGAAGTTGCCCATTCTTCTAGTTAGCATAGGGTATGTAAGTTTTTTTTTCAGTAAAAGAAGTGCATATGCACACTCTACATGCTCCACTTGGAATGTGTATGATTTTTAGTTTTGTACATAGTGTGTGTTATGGTGTGTGGTTTCTCATGCACAATCCATTCATTGGAAGCAATAACGTTCATGAGGGAAATCAAATTATGGGGTAGCTTTCATAATGCATATTTTCAGCCCCAACAAATCAGTTACAGGTCCATATTTCTATATGCCCTTGCCTTAGTCAAAATTTTTAGTTTTACGAGCAATTTACAGGTTTCATCTAAAAATCCCAAAATCATCTTTAAGAGCAGGCCAAGGCAGTTTCAGTCCAAATGGAAAGTTCATGCAAGTCTAGGGGACAATTTCAAAAGGATCAGTTTTTCAAGGTTAGGCTTGACTCCATGCCCAATGGATACTTCAAGGAAACTGATAACACATCTAAAAGGAAGACGTCCCCGAGAGGTCACCATTATTATCCCAAATTTACCCCTAGGTTAATTCGGATAATTCATTATAAATGGACTTAGTCATTTATATTCTTGGAGGTGTGGAAAATCATTAAATTCAGCCCTAGAGATCAGAGAAAAAAATAGATCAGGATGGCTTGACTAGTTTTATCTTCACGACTGTGAGTTATCAAGTAGCAGTGGAACAAACTGGTTGGGTTATCAAGCGAGTTGAAATTAAGTTGGATGATGGCCGAGCTGCAGAGCAAGATGAGTGAGTTTTTTACAGAGTTGAGGCAAGCAGGTTGGATACCTCAGAGGTTAGACATCTAGGTTGGTCAGCTTGGTTGGTCCACTGGGTTGGTCCATTGGGTTGGTTGGTGGTTGAATGACAATGTGACCCGATGGTGGCTTGGTAGTTTGACGGGTGACGCACCATAAGGTATAGGATGGATGGCTAGGTTGTTCAGCCTGGTTGGTTGGTCAGATTGGTTGGTTGAAATAGACAGATGGTTGGTCGGTCAGGTTGGTCAGTTGATCGTTGTGGTAGCATGGTGACAGGCTCAGTTTAGATGGTACGAAATTCTGATGGCATCCAACCCCCTCAGGTTAGATGACACAGGGTGAGGTAGTTCATTTGGTCAGGCATCATGGTGTATGGATGGAGGAGATCGATGACCATCTAGCCCCAGGTTGGATTAAATACTAGATGGATGGATCGTACAGACATGGTTGGACAATTCGACTAGGTAGAGGAGAAAAGGAGGTTGGTCTAGTCAAATGTTAGATGAAATCCAACCCCCTTGGGTTGGACAAACCAAAATGAAGAAGCAGTGACCTGGGTTGGTCGATGACCACAATACTATATGAACCACATAGCTAGATGATGTCCAACCCCCCAAGGTTGGACAATCAAAGTCAGGCGACACATAGTCAGACAAGTCATGAGGCTAGACGCTTGGAAGTGGTACTGTTATCTCTCGAAAGTACACCCCATTGAGAGATGATTGCAAGTGTTCTAAGCTTAATCTAGATCTCTCACTATCGTAGATACAATGGAAACACCTCAGGTCTATGGGTATACCTATTGTTGAGGTGAGTCTCCTCTATCAAGGTCGGTTCATTTTTTATGTATCCTAAACTAATTTTTAGGGGTTTTGAGGGTAAAAAAGATGACTGTAACTGAATTGAAAATGGGGTGATACACCAAACTTGTTGAGGGCTTTGACTGAGTACATGCACAATTAATTTGAGAATGGATTTTGGATGCACAAACCAATAGTTTTCAGTAGAATATTAAGGCAAAACACTTGGTGTATTGAGGGAATGATTCACAATAATACAATAAGATAAATGTGCACACTAATATTATGCAGAAATTACTAAATTTTGTAGCAAGGTAAGATGATTAATCAGGGAATTTGACATTCACAAGAATTAATGAAATATACACACCACTGCAAATAATTGGAAAGGCATAAATTAGTTCTCATTCAAAGGGAAAAACTGGAAAAATTTGCTTCAGCACTCATGTGTCCAAAAATTCCTTCTTTTGCCTTGCAATTACACACAATATATAACAATATTATTCACCCATCCCATCCTAAAAATAGGCTAAAATTTGTACTCACCCATGCATGCTATTTTTATCCATTTATCATGAATAAATAAAGGAATAAAAAAAGACATTTCAAATACAATGAGGTATTAATAGCCTTGGTTACAAAAATACATTCGGTCAAACTGTAGTTGAATGATCTATTTTTAATAAACTAAGATGAATAATTTGGCTAATAATAGCCCTTTCTTACTGGGTAATTCTCCTCCAATGTGCATGCAATCTTTGTCTTCTAGTGCTTGATGTGACACTTACAATTTGATCCACTTGTAATGATAAATTTAGCACTCTTTAATTATGCCCCTTGGATGCACATGTAAAAAATAACCTCTCTGTGTGAGTAAAAATAATTACTTTATTTGTAAAACTTTTGCAAAAATTATCCATGTATTCCACCTACTATAAGGTCCACTTGTAAGTTCTAATGTTGACATCTCCTCTGTCTTCTTGTGGTCACATGTAAAACTGAATCACGTGCAAATGAAAATAATTTTAATCCCAAATACTTAGTAAAATAGATCTATCTCCACTTGTGGGAACCACATGTGCACATGCCAATTAATGCATCTTTTAAATTTCAACTCCTTTGGTATGAGACCTTTGGAAAGATTAAGATAAAGTACTTGGCATACTCATTGTTCCTTGGTCTTATCTAAGCCCCATTATGGGCCCTTCTTTGACCATGTGAATTGGCATATGATAATTTGAATAATAACAAATTGATTATTATACCTTTGGCATATATACTTGATTTCAAAAGCATGGAATATTTTATCATTGACATGTACTTTGGAATATAATTTATTATATATGTGTTTCGACCATGGCATATTATAAGGTTTGGAATTGTCCACCTTTAATGATTGATCGACCTCCTTTGTAATTATTTACATAAACTATAGTATTAAGGCATAATCATTAATTGGGAATACATTCCCCCTCTCCACGAGACCTTGACCCTTTGACATTGTCAATGGAAATATGAACTCAAGTAGAATTAGCGTTTCCCTATTGATCTCCATGTGTGCAATTGTTGAAACCTTGGTTGAGTTGAGGGTTCTTAGCATCGTTGATCTTTTGTACTTGTTTACTCACTAACCGTTGATCCTCTGATCCTTGTCAGAGGAGTATTTGGACTATGGATTGACTCTTCACCATTGATCATTTGTATTGTTGCATCTTGGTCATTTGATTTGTACTTTTTCCTCTGATAGAGTTAGGGTTTACTGCGGTTAGGATTGGAGTTTGCATTGAAAATGGGGGTTGAATCTTGATCATCGATATTTGTACCTTTGTGAATTTCACCATTGATGGATCTTGATCTGGAAAAGGGGTAGGTGAAATGTGGATTAACTTTGAATCATCGATCTTGCTACTAGCTCGATCTGAGCCATCGATCTCTTTACCATTTGTTGAGTTTGGTTATGGGTTGGTTGCCGAATAACCTGAACTTATCATTTAATTTTCATGCCCATTTTGGAGGGAAAATGCATGAATTTTTTTCTTCATACCGCCATTAATATGTGACCTAGAGCTCGATTGTTTGGCATTCTTTATCCTGTGGGGCTTTGCAACTTCTAACACTTGCCTATTTTATGGTGTTTTTGCCCTATGTGAGCTCTCTGTGCAAGATTTTTTATTATGTCCTCCATTGATGATGACCTCGAGCTCAAAATACTTGGTATACTTGTATATATTTGTTTCTTTCTACCATTTTTTCTCTTTTTGAACTTCTGAGTGAGATTAGTGTAGAGGTGACCACCTTTATTGAGATTATGAGTTCGTTGCCTTTGTTATTGAAGAATTCTGTGAGTTATGTGTGGACATATTTGGGTTCTTTCGAGTTTTCGATCTCTATAAATTTCACCCCCAATGAACTCTGGGCATGAATGTCTTAATCTTTTGTCATTTTCAAAGGTTCTCTAGTTATCATTGACGACATATTTGACTTTTTGAGCTATTTGTTTCATTCTTGCAATGATAAATTAAAGGAAAAGATAATCTCTCTTTTGTACCAAAAATCGTTTGTTTCTCATCATTTTTGCTTCATTTGCACTGATACTTGTTATTTTTTTTGTTCTCTTACTTGGCCTTTGATAAAATGATTTTGAAGTGCTTCTGTGGTCTTCATTTTTTAGAAACATTTTACATTATTTGATCTCGCGAGGATTTCAAAAATACTTTTCTGAATTTGGTTAGTCAACTCCTCATTTCGTTGAACCTTTCTGAAAAACTGAAAGATCCTTGTGGCCATGAAAACAAAACACATTTCATCCAACTCTACTTTTTCCTTTTGTGAAAATTATCAACCCAGATCTGGGTTTGCATTCTTGATGACTTCGTAATTATTTGTTAGTCATTTCCTTGCTCTGAAAGTGGTAGATTTGCACTTTAATTTTGTGGGTACTTGTTGTTGCTCTGATAGTCACCAGATTTAGAAAGCTTGTTAAGCTTTGTTTTGTTATATATGGTCAATTCCCCTTTGTTGTATTGATTCGAGCTAGGGAATAAGCATATATTGGTCATATGTAGTGTTTGAACTTGTGGGACTCCAATTATCTATTTGAAAAAGCTATGTTAAGTTCATTCTGAGTTGTGATTTTAACTGTCGGATTTACTTTCATAGCTCGAATCATTTTTTGGATACCTAGAACTTTTTTTTTCCTAATGACTCAAAACATGAAACCTTGAAGTATTTGCAAAAGTGTACCTTTCACTCTTTGATAAAAAACACTTCCTTATTCTGACTTCACTCCATTGTAACTCTATTTAAATGATATTTTCTTGCTTTTTGACATTTACATTTGTTATTTGAGTTCTTTACTGAATTCTTTACATGATGAACAACAGTCTTTGATCTCCTTCTGTATGATAAATCCCTCTTCTGGATGATGAACTTGATTCAATTGGTCTAGTTCTATTTGATTTTTAATGATGAGTATGAATTAATTCCTCCCAGTTTGATCGTCGTACCTTTGTCATGACTTGTAATGCATTATCTCTTGTTGGAAATTAGACTAGCTATATATTGAGTGGCCTCTGAGCTTATACAGATTTTCAGCCTTTAATGTTTTGTTTTTAAACTTTGTACATGTTACATTGTTATTTATGGGAATGAAACTGGAAGGACTCCATCCTAAGTAATTTGTACTTCAAGTTATCTCTCTACCAAACTTGGACTTTATCTTCATTCTTCTAGCTACTTTGTTATTGTTTATTCTGTACTTTCATTTTGATGATGGTTATTGAAGGCTTGCTTACTGATCTCTTGAAACCTGTTGCTTTTGAATTCTTACAAGGCACATGCTAAAACTGAAAATTTTGTGCATATTTTAGGCCATTTCTTGTTGTCTGAATTCCATTTTTATCATAACATCTGTATTGCTAATTGTGGAAACTGCCTGATTTTTTTATGCAAAGAGACTTGCATCTTTGTAAGTTGTATTGGGCATATGAGTAGATTTAACTTTGAATTTTTTATTTCTTGTAACTTAAACATTGCATCTTGAATGGGAATTTGTAGCCTTTTATTCATGCATTGTAAGTGATTGATTTAGATAACAAAAAATGCTTGTTGGCCATGTTATGAGATATTGGAGCTTTATTCATTGCTATGAGCATTTGCAATCTAGTGAATTCTGTTTAGTTGTATCATCACCTCATATTTTGTAAGAATTGCATCCTTTCCCTACTTTGTCCTGTACAAACCATTAGTTCATATGCTTTGATGCTCAAAACCAATCTATTTGAAGCTTGAATCTCTGAACATACATATCTTTCCAATGACATTTAATTAGAAATTGTACCTAGTAGTTATCGAAGCCATGTAATAAAGTATATTTCTTTTGAAATAAGTACCTTTAAAATGAAATTTAGATTGACAATGTATTTGTTAGTCATAGCAAAAACTTTAGATTGTTAATGAGTTCCTATAGTCCTATGATCTTGATTTACATTTTACAAGGCATCTCAATTTGATTCCCCCGTTCTTGAACAATAATCCAATACAATTCTGATTGTAACCTCATAACAAGTTGTTCTTTGAGTTGTAATCTCTCTCCCATAAATAGTTATGATGATTAGCCTACTATATTCCTTGAGTGTTTGTCACTTTAATCCGTTTGATATACATGTTGAAACTAGCTTTTTATGTGCACTTATCTTGAATAACTGAATATTTTGTACTTGCACTTGTAAATTTTGAAGAGTGTACTTTCCTTATTTTATGAACTCTGAAACAGACCTTTAAAGGCCTCTTTACAGCTGTACTTTGATCTTTTAGCTTTGATTCTGAGATGGAAATGTCATCTTGTCCTTTATAATAGCTTCTATAAGAAATTGTACTTGACTGATGTACCATTTTCTTGTTGCACATACCTAATATCTTTTTAACTGTTCTTTAAAACCTGTATTTTTCATCCAAAACCTTAGAGTTTTCTCCTTTTTGGTATTTCCTATAGCTATCCTCTTCATGGGTTCTTGTAGAGGTTTGTTAATGAAAACTAGAAGATACCCTTGCTCATTTTTTGTGTTTTGATGAAAACTTTGCTTTAAAAGAACTGTTACTTGTATCTTGCTTCCTCACTTCTGATTCAGTGTCCCAATACCTTTATTTTATACATCTTCTATCTGCATTTTCCTTTTTCTGGAACAACTCATAAATTTGTACCATGTAGATTTCTTCAGCAAGTATTTATTTTCTGTACAGTAATCATTTTTACAAAAGATTTCTTTTTAATCTGTTACATGTACCTGCACACTTAAGAAAATATTTAGGCTTTTTGGCCTCTCTTATGTTCCATAGTTTTTCTTTTCTCTTTCTTTTCTGGAATGATTCTGGGAATCATGTGTGCTGATGTAGAGTATTAATCTTATCAATTGTGTATCTGCATATGATGTACCTTATGATTATTCTTTTAGAAATCCATCTCCATGCAGTTAGATAATACATGGGTACAAACTAAACCCTGAGCTCAAATATTGATGAATTTCCTTTTTCGTTTTCAGGTACATCGTGACCACTAGGAGAGTGGGTAAAATATGGAGTGAAGATGGACTTGAAGATGAAGTGAAGAAGTCCAGAAGAGAACCCAAGGCAATGATGAGTTTCTTCTATACTCTTTTACTTTTAACTTCATGTATATGTACTTATTTCTTCAGTTGTTATGAGTTACATCCCATGGCTTGTGTGGGAAATATTTGTACTTCTTCATGAATAAATAACATTTAATTTATGTACTTGAGTTGTATACTTCTTTCTGCTTTCAGCTTTATGACATGTATATTGATTGTATAACGGAATAAACAACTCAAACACATAATTAAATGTATTTACATGTAGAAATAATGAGGTTTGAAATACCTGTAACTTAATAATGAACTCTCTTTCTTGTAAACTACAACTTTGTTTGTTGTTCCCAAATTTAGCATTTCACCTAAACGGTGATTCTCACCTTCACCAAGGCAATGCATTAGTCCTTCATGGCTTTTGTGTTTCCTTGTTGAAGAAAAACACGGAATGACAAGCTATGTGAGGTGTTACATTTTGTAACAACACACATAGCTATAGATTACATGTAACTAATCAATTGTTGCAACTGAAAACATGATAAAATTGTAATGCATTCCCTTAGTTAGGTCCACTTCATCAATACCATCCATCGTAATGAAGTTTTGAGTTGCCTATTTTTGCACAAGTGCAAAAATTGTCAACAGGTACAATGCGGTTGGACGGGTTACATAGTTGGGCAGCCCACGAGTCTCAGGAAGGTGACGGTAGGTGAGTGAATGACAACCCAACAACCATATTTAATGTGACATGGTACCCATGTCTTCATTTGAGAGAAGTACCCTCAGGAATCGAAATTATATGTGTGCCCATACCTTTTTAATGAGGGTGGGCGACCAATTTTCCTATATAAATAACCAACCCACCTCATTTTTTAAGGAGACATTATGGGAGGTAGGGAAACTCTTGCAAATTTTTCCCTTGACTCCATTTGAGCTGTGAGCCTCCTCTTGGGCTTGGAAATGTAATTATGCCTTTGTACATCATATGTAAATGGTCTATGCATGTTTTAAAGCAATACAAATCATTTTTGTGGTGTTTCTTCAACCCTAGCTCATTTTTATTGTGTTTCTCTTGCCTCTCCATGGTGTTGTATTTTGTGCATATTTTTTTCCCTTGCAGGTTTGTGAGGCTATGCTTCATGGGGATTCAATGGTGAATGGAGCTTGGGGTTGTGTCACATTCGTCTGACCTCTCACAACTCCATTTTTCCTTCTTCTTCCTCCCTCAATAGAACATCTTGCCCCCTTTTCTAGTGCTCACCACCCCCCTTAGTGTAGGATTTCCCTTTTCATGCAATCTCTCTCTCCATGTCTCCTTGGAATTGTTAGGATAGGTTTAGATAGGTGTCTTTTTCGCATTAGGAGTAGTTTAGCATTAGGATTAGGTATAGGAAGTTGTCCTTCTCTGGAGGACCATCTTAGGTTCGCAAGTCCCACATCTTGAGAGATGGTCCTATGTTATAAAATTACACCGATTGCCCCACATCATGCAGGATAAATCAAGGGGTGTTGTAATATTGACATAACAAGAACCACATTTATTACATTTAATTGTAAAATCCAATGTTCTTAAGACTCTAAGAAATCATCAACCCTTTAACATACATGAAACTGAGATTTCCAATAAAATAAAATATCAACCTTCAAACTTTGAGGCTACACTTCCTATTACACATTGACAAGTGGAATAAATATACATATTTACGACTCATGAAAGAACGAGACCGTAGATGTTATCAATTGATCACATATTGGGTTATCACCCATATTGGTGAACAATATTCCTAGAACTAAGATCTAATACACTATATTGAACACGTACCAAAATATGAACCAATTTCACATAGTTAATTTTGATATCTTGTGTTCTTAAAATTGAGATTTCCAATGA
Source organism: Taxus chinensis (assembly GCA_019776745.2). Lineage (NCBI taxonomy): Eukaryota > Viridiplantae > Streptophyta > Pinopsida > Cupressales > Taxaceae > Taxus > Taxus chinensis. The sequence goes on along the minus strand of CM034146.1, from coordinate 346,941,467 downwards.
AATGTATAATATCAAACTTTGGCCTTTGTGGCTACGCTTATCGATAAGTGGAAGAAATCCACAATTTTGTGACTTGCAAAAGATTTCCCCCCACTTTTCCTGATCATGATGTAATATTTAAGCAACCAAGAATTAAAGAAGTTCAAATACATGAATATGCTTTGCACTTCATTATGTTTCATGACAATAAATTTGAAGATCATATAATATTGTATCACTTGTTGTTGAGCGTCATGTGCACCATCTAAGTAGACAACACAAACTTAAAATATAGGTCAATAAACTAGTTAATTTATATGTTTGTACTATAATATGAACACTTTTATCATAGTTAATTGCAAAGATCATTTTGATGATATTTGTTCTCTTGCGACTCCAAGAAATCAACAAATATTTGATAGAAAAAAATTGAGCTTTTCAATGAAATATAATATTAATTTCAGCCTTTATGACCACACTTACCTGTCAAGTGGAAGAAATTCATAATTTGGTGACTTGAAAAATAATTTCCCCCACTTTTCCTACTTATGATACAATATTCAAATAATCACAAAATAAAGAAATCATTCTTATACAGATGGAAACAAAGGTAAATGGAGATGGAGGAAGACAAAGATGGTCAGTCAACTTCCATATGGAAAACATGCCACATTACCCCTCCCTGATGGTCATCTAATTTACAATGAAATCTTACCAACTACATCAACAAACTTCTCACAAATCATTTTAATCATTCACATGGGAAATAAGAACCACGAATTTGCAACCCTCCTTCCCCCCTCCCTGTAAATTCCCATTGTAACTAGAGTAGTTGTGATACACAATAATATTTAATTCTTTGAACGTGAGATACAAATATAAATCCCTTATATGTCCTACATAAGTGGAGATAACATTATCAACTACAGCTAAATGTATCCCTAATATCTCTCTCAATCCCTATAACCACTCTCTCATATTATTTCATACAAACATTCTCACACTCACCTAATATGGGTTGTTTCTCAACAACGTATTTACATATTATATTTTCTAACTAATATTTCACCCTTATGTGAGTACTAACACTTTATTTCCATGTGTGGGTATTAATCAGTGCATTTCATATCTCAAGTGGAAGGCTCATTATACTCATTAGCACATTCATCATCTAAAATAAGTGGGAGTGGCTCATACAATTGTGCTTTGCATACAGATCCTATTTTTTCGTCCATTTCTTCTATAACTGAATTGAGTCCAAATATTCCATAAAAAGAACCGATAAATTCTTGTATTATAAGTCAAACTCAATGGTTCCTCATATGTATCCCAATATCCACTTTTTTACTTTTTACTGACATATTTTTGGCTCTTACATGAACTGTCATAAATATATATGATATTTAAACTAGTAAATGTTAAGTAAATGACACGCCCAATAATGACACGCCCAATCAACTTCCAATAGAGAGTGAAATTTACCTGCAGTGATGGATTCGTGCGAGAAAAACTGATGCTCTGCCTCTATAGGTGTGGAAAATAGTTTACTATTTATCATTTGAAAAATATCAAGCATTTTCTTGGCGTATTTCATTTGGGACGAAAATATGTGGTGTTCCTTTTACCATACTCCTAGTGCAATATAGTATTGCAATAACCTAAGATGCCATGTTGAACATTTATTCAATATCTTTATTCATTGCATTGATCATCTTCACTGTACTTCACATGATGACTAGATCATTGACATAGAAAACCATGATCACAATATCCCCTTCATGTTTGATGTAGAGATTTCGATCATAAGGCCTCCTTTGGAATCCATGTTGAAATAGATGTTCATCAATATTTATCTGCCTGGCTCAGAAATATTGTTTGAGACTGTACAATGATTTTATGCACCTACACACCTTTTCTTATTTGCTAGGTGTGACAAAACATTCTATTGAGTCATGTAGTCTTTTTCATAAATATATCCATAAGTAAAGACACTTTTTACATTCATTTGGTGGAATTTTCAAGTAAACATTGCATCCACACCAAATGTCATCTTGATAGTCTTTATCTTAACTATGGGAGAAAATGTCTCCTCATAGTAAATGCCTTTTTTTTTCTATGAGCCATACTTTGTGTTTATCAATAGTTTCATTTGCTTTGTATTTTGTATTGAAATACAAGTTATGTGTTATTTTTCATCATTGATTGATATTCTTCATTCAATGAATCCTTCAAAGGTTTTGACTGTTGGGATTCTTGAAGTGTAAAGGACTCTAAATATTATACCACTATGCTCATTAGGGCCAAATTTACCTCTTCTTGATCCCAGGTTTCATTTTAAAACCCCCCTCCAAAAAAATATTATAGGATGGGTGGAGAATGTTCTAAAAAAGGTATTCACATTGTTGGTGAATCTAGAAAAAGGGGGTTTCAGGATGGCAGTGAATGCAATTTTTCTCCAATTATTCAAACATCTACATATATGTGTTCTCGTATGTACATGCTCCCTAGTAACATGTTCCTGCATAACAACACTCTACTATTTCCATCTGGTTATGCCATCATGTTGTCAGATGCTAATAAACACATAGCCTTGTCATCGTTCGGGATCGTGAACAATGTCGGCATACGAGATCTCTTAAACTTTGTTACATGTCTTCAAACATGTAGGTTTTTATCTGGTAACATGTTGTCATTTCTAGAGCTTGAATGTTGCCACGACATTGAAATCGATCAACAACAAAAATGGTGAGCCAAATGACACATTTTTATGTTCTCGCATGGTGCCCGTTAGTGTTTACACCTGGTAGCATTCCCATGTTGTCAAACGTTACCGGTTCCGTGTTCCCGACCTTGACCATTAGGCCCATATCTTTGGATTTTTGGCTTATAGTTTTAGCTTTTTCACAGGATTATTCACTTTTACCTTTGGTTTCGACTCCAAATCTCAAAATTAATGATTTTTGGAATTAAATTGTATTACTACATTATGGAGAATTAATCATATATATAATAGTATATTATAACATAACGACGAATATACCAACATTGATCGGCCCTTAGTGGAAATAGTAAGGCGAAATTAGGGTCAAATTTATTTATGACCCAAAAAATCTTGGCAAACCTACTACCATATAGTAGTGAAAAAAATCGTCAATTTCAAACTTCAAAAATCCTAATATTTGTACATGTACGAATATTTGCCCCTAAAATGAACTTTGCTTGATCCATACTATGACTCCTTTGTCCAATAGTGGATGTGTCTAGATCTATCTAGTTTTACATGTCATACCATACTGGTATACCATTTAGGCATACATTTAACAGTTACCATGGGTTGTGGAGCTGCAAGACATGATTGATCATCACCATCATCCCCATCATCACTCTCACCATCATATATTTGACTACCTTATGAATTTTCTATAAGAAAAATTTATGCATCAGGTAAGTGTGTGGAGGGTAGATTGGTCTTTCCTTTCTCATCAAACTTAACATCCCTTCTTATATATATTCTAGTTTTTTGATCCAATAGTTTGTAACCCAATGTGTCTTTATTCTACCCCAAAAAATGTATGACATGGACTTATTATCTAATTTTATTTTCTTCTTCTTAGGAACACATATGCGAGCCTTACATCTAAAAACACAAATATGATATTTTAATTTATTGTGTCTTGATCATGATTCATAAGGAGTTGTGTCATTAAGAGGTACAATGGGAACCTTGTTCAACAAGAAAACTATTGTTTTTATTATTTATAATCAATATTTTAATCCCAACCCCAAATATTCAATCATACAATGCACTATTTCCATGATTGTATGGTTCTTTCATTCTACAACACCATTTTTCTACAGAGCATCAAGTGGATTCAAGTAACAGTGAATACCATGTTCATTCAAAAATGTTGAGAATTCATTACTAGTGTATTCCCCTCAATATAAGTGAAAATTTCCAATTTTATGACTAGTTTCACTATCCATAAATGATTTGAATTATCTGAAAGTTTGAAAAAATTTCTCCATCTTGAGGTAGTGTACCCAAATTTTAATTGAATAACAATAAACAAATAACTTGAAATACCAAAACCTATTGTGACTAGGTCTCACAGGTCCACAAAGATTGATATGCACCATATCTAATTTTCTGAAAGGTTTAAAGCAAGGATCATTTTAAGAATGGATCCTTACAAAGTTATATAATACCCTAGAAAATTTTAGATAATGAGCATAATTCCATTGGCCAATCTTTGGAGAAAACACTAGCATGTGTTGTTCGATTAGCTATTCCATTGTCTCTTTCAGAGAATTTATAATTATATGGAGAATCAAATGTAATATTAAAAACAAGATATAATGACATCCCATGTCACTTTGAAATTGTTCCTTCTCAAAGTGACATCTTTCCTATTATTGGATTGTTTCTTCTCAAATCAACAACTTTACTTTTTTTGGGTCAATAAAAGTTCACCCACTTGTTTTCTATAAAAAAAAAGGTCATCATTCCAAAAAATAAAGGTTGAGAGTTAGTTGATGTTTTCTCAATCCAATCCATTAAAATAACTTATACATACCTACTAAATTCCAAAAAAGTGACAGATGGAAACAAAGGTAAATGGAGATGGAGGAAGACGAAGATGGTCAGTCAACTTCCATATGGAAAACATGCCACATCACCCCTCCCTGATGGTCATCTAATTTACAACGAACTGTTACCAACTACATCAACAAACTTCTCACAAATCATTTTAATCATTCACATGGGAAATAAGAACCACGAATCTGCAACCCTCCTTCCCCCCTCCCTGTAAATCCCCATTGTAACCAGAGTAGTTGTGATACACAATAATATTTAATTCTTTGAACATGAGATACAAATATAAATCCCTTAGATGTCCTACATAAGTGGAGATAACATTATCAACTACAGCTAGATGTATCCCTAATATCTCTCTCAATCCCTATAACCACTCTCTCATATTATTTCATACAAACATTCTCACACTCACCTAATATGGGTTGTTTCTCAACAACGTATTTACATATTATATTTTCTAACTAATATTTCACCCTTATGTGAGTACTAACACTTTATTTCCATGTGTGGGTATTAATCAGTGCATTTCATATCTCAAGTGGAAGGCTCATTATACTCATTAGCACATTCATCATCTAAAATAAGTGGGAGTGGCTCATACAATTGTGCTTTGCATACGGATTCTATTTTTTCGTCCATTTCTTCTATAACTGAATTGAGTCCAAATATTCCATAAAAAGAACCGATAAATTCTTGTATTATAAGTCAAACTCAATGGTTCCTCATATGTATCCCAATATCCACTTTTTTACTTTTTACTGACATATTTTTGGCTCTTGCATGAACTATCATAAATATATATGATATTTAAACTAGTAAATGTTAAGTAAATGACACGCCCAATTAACTTCCAATAGAGAGTGAAATTTACCTGCAGTGATGGATTCATGCGAGAAAAATCGATGCTTTGCCTCTATAGGTGTGGAAAATAGTTTACTATTTATCATTTGAAAAATCTCAAGCATTTTCTTGGCGTATTTCATTTGGGACGAAAATATGTGGTGTTCCTTTTACCATACTCCTAGTGCAATATAGTATTGCAATAACCTAAGATGCCATGTTGAACATTTATTCAATATCTTTATTCATCGCATTGATCATCTTCATTGTACTTCACATGATGACTAGATTATCGACATAGAAAACCATGATCACAATATCCCCTTCATGTTTGATGTAGAGATTTGGATCATAAGGTCTCCTTTGGAATCCATGTTGAAAGAGATGTTCATCAATATTTATCTGCCTGGCTCAGAAATATTGTTTGAGACCGTACAATGATTTTATGTGCCTACACACCTTTTCTTATTTGCTAGGTGTGACAAAACATTCTATTGAGTCATGTAGTCTTTTTCATAAATATATCCATAAGTAAAGACACTTTTTACATTCATTTGGTGGAATTTTCAAGTAAACATTACATCCACAGCAAATGTCATCCTGATAGTCTTGATCTTAACTATGGGAGAAAATGTCTCCTCATAGTAAATGCCTTTTTTTTTCTATGAGCCATACTTTGTGTTTATCAATAGTTTCATTTGCTTTGTATTTTGTATTGAAATACAAGTTATGTGTTATTTTTCATCATTGATTGATATTCTTCATTCAATGAATCCTTCAAAGGTTTTGACTGTTGGGATTCTTGAAGTGTAAAGGACTCTAAATATTATACCACTATGCTCATTAGGGCCAAATTTACCTCTTCTTGATCCCAGGTTTCATTTTAAAACCCCCCTCCAAAAAAATATTATAGGATGGGTGGAGAATGTTCTAAAAAAGGTATTCACAAAGTTGGTGAATCTAGAAAAAGGGGGTTTCAGGATGGCAGTGAATGTAATTTTTCTCCAATTTTTCAAACATTTACATATATGTGTTCTTGTATGTACATGCCCCCCGGTAACATGTTCCTGCATGACAGCACTCTAATATTTCTATCTGGTTATGCCATCATGTTGTCAGATGCTAATAAACACATAGCCTTGTCATCATTCGGGATAGCGAACAATGTCGGCATACGAGATCTCTTACACTTTGTTACACGTCTTCAAACATGTAGGTTTTTATCTGGTAACATGCCGTCATTTCAAGAGCTCGAAGGTTGCCACGACATTGAAATCAATCAACAACAAAAATGGTGAACCAAATGACACATTTTTATGTTCTCGCACGATACCCGTTAGTGTTTACACCTGGTAGCATTCCCATGTTGTCGAACATTACCGGTTTCGTGTTCCCGACCTTGACCATTAGGCCCATATCTTTGGATTTTTGGCTTATAGTTTTAGCTTTTTCACAGGATTATTCACTTTTACCTTTGGCTTCGACTCCAAATCTCAAAATTAATGATTTTTGGAATTATGTTGTATTACTACATTATGGAGAATTAATCATATATATAATAGTATATTATAACATAACGACAAATATACCAACATTGATCAGCCCTTAGTGGAAATAGTAAGGTGAAATTAGGGTCAAATTTATTTATGACCCAAAAAATCTTGGCAAACTTGCTACCATACAGTAGTGAAGAAAATCGTCAATTTCAAACTTCAAAAATCCTAATATTTGTACATGTACGAATATTTGCCCCTAAAATGAACTTTGCTTGATCCATGCTATGACTCCTTTGTCCAATAGTGGATGTGTCTAGATCTATCTAGTTTTACATGTCATACCATATTGGTATACCATTTAGGCATACATTTAATAGTTACTATGGGTTGTGGAGCTGCAAGACATGATTGATCATCACCATCATCCCCATCATCACTCTCACCATCATATATTTGACTACCTTCTGAATTTTCTATAAGAAAAATTTATGCATTAGGTAAGTGTGTGGAGGGTAGATTGGTCTCGCCTTTCTCATCAAACTTAACATCCCTTCTTATATATATTCTAGTTTTTTGATCCAATAGTTTGTAACCCAATGTGTCTTTATTCTACCCCAAAAAATGTATGACATGGACTTATTATCTAATTTTATTTTCTTCTTCTTAGGGACACATATGCGAGCCTTACATCTAAAAACACAAATATGATATTTTAATTTATTGTGTCTTGATCATGATTCATAAGGAGTTGTGTCATTAAGAGGTACAATGGGAACCTTGTTCAACAAGAAAACTATTGTTTTTATTATTTATAATCAATATGTTAATCCCAAACCCAAATATTCAATCATACAATGCACTATTTCCATGATTGTATGGTTCTTTCATTCTACAACACCATTTTTCTACAGAGCATCAAGTGGATTCAAGTAACAGTGAATACCATGTTCATTCAAAAATGTTGAGAATTCATTACTAGTGTATTCCCCTCAACATAAGTGAAAATTTCCAATTTTATGACTAGTTTCACTATCCATAAATGATTTGAATTATCTGAAAGTTTGAAACATTTTCTCCATCTTGAGGTAGTGTACCCAAATTTTAATTGAATAACAATAAACAAATAACTTGAAATACCAAAACCTATTGTGACTAGGTCTCACAGGTCCACAAATATCGGTATGCACCATATCTAATTTTCTTGAATGTTTAAAGCAAGGATCATTTTAAGAATGGATCCTTACAAAATTATATAATACCCTAGAAAATTTTAGATAATGAGCATAATTCCATTGGCCAATCTTTGGGGAAAACACTAGCATGTGTTGTTCGATTAGCTATTCCATTGTCTCTTTCAGAGAATTTATAATTATATGGAGAATCAAATGTAATATTAAAAACAAGATATAATGACATCCCATGTCACTTTGAAATTATTCCTTCTCAAAGTGACATCTTTCCTATTATTGGATTGTTTCTTCTCAAATCAACAACTTTACTTTTCTTGGATCAATAAAACTTCACCCACTTGTTTTCTATAAAAGAAAAGGTCATCATTCCAAAAAATAAAGGTTGAGAGTTAGTTGATGTTTTCTCAATCCTATCCATTAAAATACCTTATACATACCTACTAAATTTAAAATAACCCCTCACGAACATTTTTTTTAATACTGAAGTAGACCATAATATTGACACTCAAAATAGGATTACACTAGACAAGCACAGTTTAGACTCATATTCAAATTGATTTTGCGAGCAAATTTCAGACTTAAGCTAAAAAAAAACTCAACATGGCCGCAAAATAAAAAAATTGTGAATTTTAATATTAATTTATTTATTAAATTTATTAGTATACATTATAAACAATAGTAACATCAGTTTTATAGACAATTAACCAAAAAATATTCTCATGTATTTTTTGCTAACAGTTTCTTGCTTTAGATTTTTTGTGGGGCTTGTCCTTTTCCTAGTTCATAGGATATTACCTATATGAGAATATATGAAAAATTTCAGGTGAAAATATTAACTTGATGTGCTTAAGGATGTTATGTATACTATAATAGTAGTTTCTCCTGACGGCACAAATGAGAACAATTATAGGCAGTTCCTTAAGAATATAAGCACATAAAAAAATTTAGTTTCATCAAACTTTCTTTATTATTTTGTTAAATGGCATTGAGGTTTTAAGGAATGACAATGAGATAAATGTTAAATATTCTCTTATTAGTGTGTTATATTATTAGTGTCGTTACGCGAGTTGTTCAGCTCGATATCTTAAACTTGAGAGGTAGAATAAGACTCCATGTTTGTAAGAGCTCTTATTCCTATTTATTTGTATACTTGTTCAAATTAATAACAACATGAAATTATGGAGTGAAACTTTTTACTATATTTTATTTGGTATCAGAGAATGTATTCTTATAAGAGTATTGCACAAGCACAATAACCATGTTTGAAGGAACTTTGTTAATTTTAAGGTAGCTTGAAAATTTAAGGTTTCTTTGTGTAATTCATTCATCTGCATGAGCCCTTATGAAATCATCCATGGTTGACAACATATTTGGATATAATTTATAGATGCATGGTTGTGCATTGGATTAAAGAATTTTTGTTTTTATATTCATTATACATGGTTTAAAGTGTAGAGGCATCTCGTGATTGGTTGATTTTTATTGTTGGAGCTCAAAGTTTCACCCGTCCTAGATAAGGATGAACTAGGGATTTGAGGCAACATGGGATTGTCTCCAAGTTGTGGGAATTGCACTTGAGATAAATCTCCAAAGAAATTCAACTTTCTCTACCTATTTCTACTGCTAAAAATACTCCTATGAAGAGAAATGCAGCTACCTAACACTACTCTACGATTCCAAGAGACCCGAGTGAGAAGGAAATGCATGAAATTAAAACCTAAGCTAAGGGGAGGTGATAACACTAAAAAGAGGGGGATGAACACTCTCAGACGAGTGGAAATAAGGGAAAATGTGCACAGGGAGGGTAGGAAAATGTTCCACAGTCTGAAACAACACTTACACACTCACTTTTATGGAGCATAAAATAACAAGAAATCCCTGCAAAGGAGATGTAAAATATGCACATCAAATTAAAAATGCAAAAGAAGGATATTAAATGGAATAAATTATGAACTAGGGAAGAGAATAGCTGCAAAAGACTTATATTGCTTCCATGTAATGCACACTTGATTATAAATATGAATGAGGAAAGGATCTACATGTAATGGCTCAGATCTGAGGCATGTAACTCAAAATGCATAAGAACACTACTCTGAATAATGCCTTTGCAAACTAAGAGGGTCCAACCTTTTCAAATGAACATTTCTTAACAATATATCGAAGAAGAAGGAGAAGAGAGGATGGAAAAGAGAGGGAAACTCATATTTTCAAATCCAACTATCAACAACTTGCATTGAATGCCTACAAATCTACCTATAACACTGTCATATCCACCTCCCCATGTTAGGTAACTTGTGGAAGAAGGAAGGAGGCCAAGATATGATCAATCTGGGTGGTTGAGTTGAACTAGATGTGTGCATTTAATGATCCTGAGTCTACATTTTCCTATTTTCCACCTACCAAATCCCGCCAAAATATGATTTTGAAAAGCCTAGATGTATATTCCCAGCTCGTCAACATATTTTCAAAAATACTAGGCACATCTAAATCTTTAGATCTATAGAAAAAGTTATGGCAATTTAAAGGATTTTCAGTATAAGAATGAACATGTAGGACACGTGTCACAATCTGATCGGCTGAAAGATTGGGTTGACTCTTTGTATTGTTTTATCATTTCTACCAATGTGTCATGCATTCATTTGTTATAAGGATTTGATGCATAGCTGGCATGTTTTGATAGGTTGTGTGTTGTGCACTTCATCTGATAAGTTCCAAGGAGTGACACGTGGTCACTTAGTGATTGATGTAGAAGGATCGTGTGCACTTGGGACATGCGCAAGAAGAGGTGTGAAAGGGAAGAATGCAGAGGGTGTGTAAGGAGTGTAGAGAAAGGCATATCTACAAAGGTATGTAATGCATGCAAGGATAAAATAGGAATGTGCACAAAATAAGGATGTGCGACATAGGCAAATGCACAGTGCGAAAATTCCCTAGGAAAATTTGTGAAAGGAAATAGAGTGAAATGAGGAAAAATGTGCACAAGGGAGGGGAAGGTATGTACAGTAACTTAAGGACATGCTAGGCATGACTTATAGAAATGCAATGCAAGTCCATGCAATGCACGTCAGTAGGTGGCAAGTGTGCAACAACAATAGAGAAATGAAATTGAATGCACAAGGAGTGTGCACAAAGGGAAAATGGAAGGAGATAGAAGAATAAAGGAGAAAGGTGGAAGCATGAGCTAAAGTGTACACAAATGAAGTGAAGAGAAGGAAAATCAGGAAGTAGGAAGGGCATGCGAGGGTGCACATGAAGAACTACAACCAATGAAATGCACCAAGGAGGAATATATCCAAGGGCAGTGCGTGCAACCTGGAAAACTTGAACCCAGATCCAGAATGGAACTGTAAGTTGTCAAAATAGCTAGGGGACCTATTTTGGACAATAGTTTGGTGACTTTTTGGGGCCATCTTCTTGCTAGATGAAATAGATTGTTGTATCCCTGAAGCATCCATTGGGCATGGAGTCTACCTAAGTACATGAAATTCTGATCTGTAACTTGAAGAAATCACCCCTAAAGTCACTTGAAGCACTGACTGAACTCTAAATGAAACTACTATGCTCTCACATGAAAATATTCTGATTTGATTTTTATGAGAGTGGGAGCAATTATGTGTAAACATACTCTGAGTGCTGCCTTGACTCCATGAAAATAACCATGAATTGTCATCCTAGAAGAAACAAAAGAGTGCACACAAAGGAGAGCATGTGAGAGGAAAGAAATATGTAAAAACAAAAATGTGTGCAAAGCACACTTGGAGGAATTGAAACTACTCTAATATGTACATGATGTAGAAAGGATTAATAACAAGGCTTGAGATAAATCCCATTGACTGGGATCGATAGTACATCTCCATCAAGATGAGACAACTCAAAAGAGATAGCCTCCTTGCAAGACCTAATGATGTATGTCCCACTCCAAAGTGCATCAAACTTTGAATGGCACCCTGGTTTAGCTCTGTCAGCATCCCATTTCAAAACTAGATCACCCACTTTTAAAGCCTGAGCTCTAGCCTTTCTATTAAACCATTGTTTATTTGATCTATGATGTTATTCCAATTTGATCTTGGAAGAATTTCTTAGTTCTTCAAGTTCAACCAACTATGCCATTCTAATTTCTCTTTGGTCTACACCCTCAAAATCTAGCTTCTGGGCTAGTTCTATTGAAGGAAAAATCTAAAGATAAAAGGAAGCCTAGCTTCCTTACCATAAACAAGTTTGTAAGGTGAAGTACCTATTGCCTTCTTCATCATGATTTTATCTACCCAGAGTCTGTGTGAGACCTTTGGGTACCACTTCCTCTGGTTGATATTCATTTTCTGCTTCATGATTCTGATTAGGTTCTTGTTTGTAGACTTTGTCAAGCCATTACCTTGAGGGTAGTAGTTGGAAGAAGTCTTCAAATAGATACCAATACTAAGATCCCAATCAGAAATTTTAGTACCAAGGAAGGCTTTTGCATTATCAGTGATAATGGTCTGAGGGATGTCAAACCTTCTTACAATACCTTCGAGAGAGTCAAGGATGGCTGACTTGGTTACTTTCTTGAGCGCAACAGCTTCTATCCATCTGGTGAAGTAATCCATTTTTGTCAACACCCACTTGTGGTCAGTGCTCGAAGGAGGGTTTATCATGCCTATGAATTCAAGACCCCATTGTGTAAAAGGATGATTCACTTGGATTCGTCATGAGGGGAAGTGTTGCCATTTTTTTCTTTCCTACAAAGAAAGAACATTCTTTACATCTCATGACCCACTTGTGCGCGTCTGCAAACAGGGTAGGACAAATTATCATGCCTTTATGATCTTCATTGTTGTTGCTTTGGCAGAGAAGTTTCCACTAGAGAATCCATCATGAAATTCTACTACCACTTTGTTAACCTATGTGCACTATCAATACATCTCAGTAGCATGCCATCAATGTTTCTTTTGAAAGAGAATACCATCAATCAATGCATATGGAATAGACTATAACCTCAGATGTCCTTCTCTTTTATTTGTTTAGTCTAGGAGGGTATGTACCAGAAGAAAGGAATGTTGTCATGTCCTTCCATCCAGTTACATATGTGCTAGGATCTTCATTTTGTTCAGGTTCAGTGTGCGGAGGCTCTTCATCTAAGGAATAATGAAGTCTCTTGTTCATTTGTGCACATCCTCAACAAGTTACTTAGGCATGTTGCCTCTAACAAGTTAGTGGATTTGATAGTCACATCAAACTCCATGATTTTGGTCACCTATCTAGCTCTTTTCTCACTGATTATGCTCCCATGATGAAGTCTCTCACACCAGAGTGTGAAACTAGCACCTTGACATGATTTTTGGTGAGCATAATCTTGAATTTATTTAGCACACACATGATGGAAAAGACCTATTTCTCCATGTGATTGTATTTCAATTCATAATCCTTCATTGTCTGACTAAAGAAATCCACTGGCTATTCTAGTCCTTGTTCATTTTCTTTTGTCAAGACAACAACAACACTAGCATCAACTCCATAAGCATAAAGGATGAAATCCTTGGAGTAATCTGGATTGATGAGTGTTGGGGCGCAAGTAATTTCTTGCTTGATTTTGTTGAAGCTTTCTTTTCCTTTTGTTGTCCATTTGAAGATTGTGTCCTTCTTGAGCATGAGGGTGATGGGCCTAACCAATCCTAAAAAGTTAGGAATGAATCTCCTAACAAACTTGATCTTTCCTAGGAATGATTACAAGGCCTTCTTGTGATGAAAAGAGAGAGAAAGGATGGCTTGAAATTCATTTAAGATCAATGATGATGCCATCCTTTGAGACCACATGACCTAAAATGTTTCCTTGCATAATAGAAAAGTTTCACTTCTTGGGGTTAAGAGATACCCCAAATTCTCTACATCTCTCAAAGACTTTCTCTAGATGCATCATGTGATCTATGCTCTACTTTGAGAAGATAGTTATGTCATCTAAGTAAACTAGGATGAACTCATTGATATATCCTTTGAAGGCAATGTGCCATTGGCTCTATGAATGTTGTGCCTGAATTTGACAAACCAAAAGGAATTTTATGATAGGTATATGTTCCCCATTTGGTTATAAATACCATTTTTTGAATTGATCCTCTTCCTTGACCATGATCTATTGAAACCAGAATACCCATCCAACATAGAAAATTTTTGTGTGCTAGCCATTGTCTACAAAATATTACTCCATAAAAGGAAAAGGATAATGATCCTTCAAAGATGCCTTGTTCAAATATCTGAAATCAACACAAAGTCTAATTTCACCATTATTCTTGCACACTGGAACAAGATTTTCCACCCAAGTAGATTATTTGATAGGAACCATATTTTTGCCTCAATGAGTTTGGATAACTCCTTCCTCATGAGGGGCTCTATCTTAGGATTGACGGGCCTTTGCTTTTTTCTAATGGGATTGATACTAGGATCAAGGTCAATGGAGTGTTGAGAAAAACTTGGATCAAATCCTTTCAGGTCTTCATACTCCCATGAGAAAATGTCAACATATTTCTGACATAGAGAAATGAAGGCCTCTGTTTTCATCTTATGCATACTATTTTCCAAGAAACAACTCTTTTCCCCACGTAATAGTGATTGGGGATGGAAATCTTCTTGCGCTTGCATGCATGTTATTTTCTTCACCCTTGGAATCATCATCGGGGCTGAAAATATGATCTAAGGTGACCATCCCTTTAGGCAACTTGTTTTTCTTGAGTTGAATCACTTGGTCACCATAGCTGTCATGCAAGTCAACTTGCATGTTTGAATAGAACTTCAGCTTCATTCTGAATGAACTAGATGATTTGCACATCATTTAAAATACATTCCAGCTGGTTTCATTATTTATAATGGATGGCCTGACCACTATCCTGATGTGTTACACATTTCCTTGGAAAAAATCCTCATAGCTTGTGAGAATTATGAACTAAGGGCTGCATATGATCTGCTTCTTTTTCAATTTCCTTGGCACCACCTGTAGATTAAGAGCCTCAAATCTCTCCAAGAGGTCCCAAACTCTATGTTTATAATCTTTCAGAATATTATTCTTTGTTGCGTACACTTGTTTATAACCTAGTGGATGACCAATTTAGTGTCCCCAAAGATCTGAAGTTCTTGATCTTCCTTTTCTCAATAATAAGAAGAACATGCACCAACGCTTCATATTCTGCTACATTGTTGGAGTATGCAAACTGCAACCTATTCTTGAATAATAACTTCTCATTCTTAAGATAGATAAGAAAAACACATGTTCCTGCACCATTTATTTTTCTAGAGCCATCAAAATACATCTTCCATAGTCTAGAAGTTTCATCATTTTCTTGTTTGAGTGGGATAGGTAGAGAGGATTCTTCTTCAAGATTACAGTAAGTACCAAGACCATTTTCAATAGTTGTATCATAAGGATCAAATTCATAGTGCTCTTTGGCCCATTCATCTAGTAATATATCAGGTATGGAAGGAGGAATATGTTGCTCTTTTGAAATGAATCTTGTTCTTGGCCTTCTTGGATTAGACAATTATCTTGGAGAGGGGATAAATCATATGACTCAACATGGTAGGAAAATATAAAATCCTCTTATATGATAAACCTGGGTACCATAACTAGTTCTTAATATCATATGAGAACAATATGAAGAGTGGTAGCCACCCACCTTAGCAATGAAATATCTTGATAGGAAAAAGGAAAACAAAGGGGGGTAAATCAATGATTGACATATCTTGATTTATTTTTAAGACTTGCACATGGATGGAGGGTTAACTCAAGGTACTTAATGAATCCTAGAGATAGTCACAATTGAGCCATCAAGTTGCAAAAATTCTTGGGACATAGGGCTATACTTAAGACCTAAGAAATCAACAATTTTCTTTGGCATGATAGAAGTACTAGCCCCTGATTCAATCATACAATTGTGAACAATGTTGTTTGCTTACTATCAAGGACATATAAAAGGGTGGGATTTTAAAAAAAATTTCTTACTTGCTTCTCCTCTGTTTGATAAATATCAAAAAAATCTTGAGGTATTTGGATAACTGGATCAACACGCACGAGAGTTGTGCTAGAGCTTCATACAATAGGTCGTGACTTAGATGGAATGGTTAGAGCATTCCACAATGTGAAATTTACATTTTTATTCTTCATTTGGTCCACAATTTTGAATGGAAGGCTCATGGTCCTTGTGGATTTGAGGTACAATAAACATCTTTTCTCAATTTCTCAGGTGGAGAGGTAGGGGCCTTGGCTTACTTAAAGGATTGAACTACCAAAGGAGGGGCATTCGCCACTTTAGCTAGAGAGGTACGTGGAGACCTCATGCATAGATAATTATGTGCATGCATAGAATGTTGGGTGCATTTTCATCATCCTTTGAAATTTAAGGAATGAATCTGAGTCCAGCAGGAACAAAAGTGGACTGCACTCTAATATCCAACATTCTCATCTTATACCTTATGTTTATCAGAAACCTATGTGCACGACATATTTGATTTGTTAGAAGCTTGGATTGATTGTGTAAAATTACTCAAAAATAAAGAACATAAGGTTGGTCTTAGGAATGTGACTTCTAGAACTTCTTCATTTTCTGGTTCACGTGCACGCTAGTGGAATGCTTATAACTTAAAACACTTCTGAATCATGATAGGCTTGAACGTGTAAATGCATTTACACAATTTGTACTGAATATGTGGAAATTTGTAAGGAAAGCACCATTTTGTCTCTTAGGACCATACGTTTTTCTGTAGTGGAACTAATGCTTTGCTTTTGTAGGGCACTGGAAGTGGTTGTGAAGGAGGAACTCTCTGGAGAGTAAGGCGTGCATTAGGCCTATGTCCACCTATCAATTTTTTGGTTCTACCCATATCTTTTATTTGGATATTGATTTCTAAAGGGTTGATGGCTTTGGTTGAATCCTTGATTAGATTTACTTCTAAAGGCTTGTGACTGCCTATTGTTTCTCTAAAGATTTGAATTTGTTTGACAGATTTATAATCAAGGATCCTTCATTTCTTCGATCCTCTCTTTTCTTGATAGGGGAGATTATTATGTGGGATGAAATGGGCTTGGGAAATCTACTTAGGAATGGGAGCACCAAATGGCTAAGGTTGCTTGAGAAAATTCAGGAAACAAAGGGTATATGTACTCTAGGGGATATGCTACTATCTTGAATTAGATTAATTTTTTTTCCCTAATATATATAATATAGGAATTAGGGATCTACACAGCAGCCATATATTGTATCATAACTAAAATTTTATAATTTAAATATCTTAGGAAAGTTAATAAAAATCACCTTGAGTGGGTTGGTCTTAAGAGGAGCTGTAATTATTGTTCCATGTCTTCTGAAATCTAAAGTTAAAATCAGCCATAAGCTCATTAGGGGCTCTCTCGATTATTGTGAGTTGTTTTAATAAGGAGATGTTATTTTGCTTTCTCCTCGAAATTATTACAAAGAGCAGTACCAATTCTCATCCTAGGTTGTGAATAGTGGAATGCCTTAAGATTTTGTACCATTGAAGTGATTTAGCCTTTAAGTGAAGAAGCTAATTAGCCATACAACTACATCTTCTTCTGTAACTAGGTGAATAGAGAATGTATTTATCAATATATTGAAATTGTGCTCAACAAGGGTGACTTGATTCTCTCCAGTGAAAAATGCAATATTCTTGAGTGCAACCATTAGTATATCATGTTACGTGGGAAGAGCTTAAGGAATACCACCGTTGAAGTTGACAAAGGGCATATTTTTTTGTTGCTTCATGGTTAAGATGGGTCTAAATACCCTGGAAGAACACACGGAAGGTTTGCCAAGAGGAGGAGTGGAATGCACCTTACATGTGAGATATGGAGATTTTTTACGCGTGCTCTGTTATGTTACTTCTTCTTCTTGGAGATAACTGAATGTATTCAAAGGGATCTTGCCAACTATGTTAGCTCTATCTAGTATGTATTATTTTCATGAAATAAGCACTCTGACTATTAAAAATGGTAGATCTGGATGCTGGGAGTCACGAGATGTGTTTGAAACAAACCTCCAAAGGTTGGGAATCACTAAGTCACACACCAGAACTTATCAATGAAATGAAAGATGTATATCTCTTTAATAATTGTCCCACCAGAGCATGTGCTAAAACCGTTGGAGATTTAAAATTTCACTCGTCCCAAATCAGGTTGATCTAGGGCTTTGAGGAAACATGGGATTGTCTCCAAGTTGTGAGACCTTGCACTTGAGATAGACCTCCAGAGAAGGCCAAATTCCTCTACCTATTTCTACTGCTACAACTACTCTTGGGAAGGGAAATGCAAGTACCTATCACTACTCTACTATTCCAAGGGACTAGTGTGAGAAGGATATGCATGAAATGAAAACCTAAGCTAAGGGGAGGTGATATTACTAAAAAGAAGGGGAATGAAAACTCTAAAATGAGTGACAATGATGGGAAATGTGCATAGGGAAGGCAGACAAGTGTGCCACAATATGAAAAAACACTCAGACACTAGTTCTCATGGAGCACAACAGAAAAGAAGCTTGCAAGAGATGTGAGATATGTATAACAAATCAACAATACAACAAAGGAAAGGCAAAGTAGATGTAACAAAATATAAAGCTAGGGTGGATAATGGCCATAAAATAAGATTTTATTACTTCTAATAGATGCATAGTCGATTACAATGGTGAAAGAGGTAGGTATCCACATGTAGAGAACCGTATTTGAGGCCTACAACTAAAATGCAAAGGATCGGTACTTTGAATGATGTCCTTAGAAAATCAAGAGGGTCCAACCTTTCCAAGTGATCATTGCTCTACAATATATAGAAGGAGGGAAAGAGGAGGGAAACTCATATTTTTAAATCCAGCAACCAACAACTAGTAATAAATGCTTGTAAGGGCACCTATAGAATTTTTAGCTTTTCCTCCTTGTGTCAGCTTAGCTTGTAGAAGAAGGAAAGAGGTAAGATCTCATCAAATTTGGAAGGTTTAGCTAATTGAATCTGTGCATTAACGGTTGAAGTCATGTTTCCCCATTTCACCTACCAAATCCAACCCAAAATTAGTTTTTGAATAGGCTAGAGTGTATCACATGTCAACAACTTTCTAAAAAGTCCAGGTGCATCGAAATCTGAGCTCTGTGGTAAAATTTATGGTGATTTGAAGTCTACAGTGCAGGATGAAGGCACAAGAAACATGGCATGACCTGATTGGTTAAAGGATTCAGCTAACTATATGTCTGTTTTATCTTTTCTCCCATGTGTCATGCATTCATTTGATTTGAATATTTGGCACATAGCTAGCATGTTTTGATAGGTTATTTATTGTGCACTCAATGACTAGCACAGAATATTTACACTTGGCGTGTGTGCAAGAGCAAGAGGCGCGAGAGGGAAAAAATGTAGATTTATGCGAGCGTGCACAAAAGGGTATGTGAGGAATGGAGGAGAACGTGCATATATGGAAAGGTATATAAGGATACATAATGCGTGGTAATTTGATAAAAGGAGTGCATGGTGACAAGAAGGAGGAGGTGCGTAGATGAAACATGAGCACACACAAGGAAAATGCAAAGGTATGATGTGAAAAGGAAGAATAAGGAAGGGAATGAGTGCAAATGAGGAAATCCATAGGAATATAGAAACAAGGGAATATGTGAGAAGAGCATACCAAGGGATTAGCCAAATGGGAGGAAAGTCATCAAATGTGCCAAAGGAATGCACGACATCCTGGGATGCAAAGTGAATGTGCAGAAGCATATGTAAGAGGTAAGGATGAAAGGAGATAGCATAATACAAAGGGAAGAAGGAGCACATGAAACATGTGTGGAAGGAAGTGAAGGGAAGAGAAATAAAGGGGAAGGGAAAAGGGTGCATGAGGGTGTGTGCGAAGAACTGCAGCTAAGTAAATGTTCCAAGGTATAAAACCAAAAGTGCACGTAACTCTAAAACTTGATGTCAAAGCCAGAATGGAACTGTAAGTTGTCTAAATAACCCAGGTGGTTATTTTTTACAACATTTATCATACTCCCATGCATCATACTTGAATGTATTGAAAATTACAGTCATCATGGCCTTTATTGATTTGGGAGTTCAAATCATGTGATCGGTCTAAAATTAGAAATATTGGGTATTCATGCACTGGCATATAATCATCTACATGCATATGGATTTTTTTTATATTTGATAACTTCTTGGTATTATACATGCAATCTCGTGCCATGTATGATTTCTGATCTAATCACAAAGTTCACGGATCTCATATTTCTCTCCTGGAAACACCAATTTGAAACATCAAAATAATGAGATTTGTGTTCACATTGGCCTATGTGAAAAAAATGAGTATTGGCAACGAGATCTCCTTCAACTTTTGATTTAGTCACCCAATTCATTCCTGATGAAAATTACAAAAATAAATCAATCACTTCCTTGCACATACACTGTCCATCAAAATACATGCCAAATGATAATTTCATAAGTCACGTTTTGTTTGAGTAAGTATGAAGAATAATGTCAAATTACCATTATATTTTGTCAAGCAAACAAAGTGGTGATTAAGGTGGAGCACCTGGAGACACTCTTGTGTCAATAGGGAAACATCCCTTACATTTCTTGATAACTTATGTCCTCTTGTCACCACTCCTCGTTGCATGGTGGTGTCAGTGGGAACCAAAGAGGTGGTGGCCGTCGGAGCCGCTCTCAGCATCATTCCTTCATTTGTGCCTGTCGGTCCCCTCACAGCTAGCTCCCTTGGAGAAGCTTATATCCTCCACCTTCACATTGCTACTGAGGATGGGATTCCCCCCATTGCCCAACCAACTTAGTTGGTTCTCACCATCTTCTCCCGAACCATGCACTCACTACAACTGGAGCCTCTCACCTCTTCCCGAAAAATTTCCAAGGTTGTCTCTCAACCTCTTGGGCCCCTACCGAAGATAAAATTAAGTAATTTAACCTAGATCTAGTTGGGACATGTCGGATAGTGGAAAATATCTTCCCAGTTCTGGTCGGCATGATCAAGATCTACCCCTTGCATGACAAAAATTGGTTGCGGCATCTTAATCTTTCTATCTTTGTGTTTTCTAATTCTTTTGTAATTTTCCTTATTTGTAGGATTTTATGTAGCCTATTTTGGTTTGTAATTTTGGGGTGTGCTTTCATACCACCTATTTTTTGTGAATTATTTTGTATCATTTTACTTGTCAATATAATATAAGATCTTATTCATCAAGAAAAAGTAGGGAGCCTCCTTAAAGTATTATAGTGCTTTAATGTTTAAAGTATATTGTTTAGCATGTCTAAATGGTGCTTTTTTGGTTTCATAAATGTAAGTATCAAAAATAAAAAATTATTATTTTGATGATATTGTAGTTTTAATTGATTTTTCAAAAGTTTAGAGTCAATTTGGAATTCTTCATTATAATAAATGCATTACCAAATTGATTATCCAACATCCATTAAGTCAAATTTGTGGGGTTGAAATATTTGAAGGCAAAGAATTCCATACATGGAAAATTTGAATTTGACTTCAGTTGATTGACAAATAGCTATGAGAAATTATCAACGGTAAAATTAAAAAGTTGAAGGATGCAGATAAAGCAACTAAATGGGAAAGCAAGGATCGAAAAGTGATAACAATTACTATCCTAGGACTATGTAGTGCACATTTGAAACATATAGATTTAACTAATTGATATATTGACATTTGGGTGACATTGAACAAGCTATTTGGGTCTCAAGCTATTAGTGTAGCAATGACACTAAAACAAAAAATTGTTCAGGTTAAAAATGAAAGAAAATGATAATATGGTATAACATATCAGTAAGTTTTTCTCCATATCGATCCAATAAGTAAGAATAAAATTTTATGTTAATAAAGAAGATGTTAAATTTTTTCTACTAAATAACATTCCAAATAGTTGCTCAAATATTTTGTACTCTTAATAATATCGATCCTAGTTTGAAAGACGTAATCTCCTCCTTGCTTGACGAAGAAAACAGGAAGAATAGATTTTTTTCCAAAAGAGGAAACTGTAATGGTTGCAAAAAATAAGTCAATGTTCCAAAAAAGGTAAACATAAATTTAAATTATCAAGGAAACATCTTCTATATCTTTATTGCAAGTGGTCAAGAGATTGATCTATGGACTATAAGAAAATATCTCATAAGCTCGATTAAAAGGATTTGGGTGCTGAAAATGATTGGGAAGGTTACTCTCATATATAAGAAAATGAAAGTATCAATTATCCTAGTGACTAAGATAATTTGTACTAAGTATATTTATTTGAGGATGGAGGCAAGAGAGGCAAGAAGATGATCAACATCCTCAAATTTATCACTACCTCAGTGGCCGCATTCTACTTTAGTGATTTTTTTTTTCATTTTGTGTGTGTTTAAAAATAAGAGTGGAAGATAACATATATATTTGTGTGTGTAGTTTGGTTTCTACATTTCTCTGGTTTTGTTGATGATGCCAAGATTTAGACCCCAAATATTGAAGTAAGAAAGTGTTTTTAATTTCTTGACTAGCTTGGTTGATAAGAATTTGTTGATGGGTCCCTTTTCATGGCATATGTAGTTCCCACGTTAAATGTGAGTGTCAATACCATGTGTGTATTATGGAGCTGCATGTTTCTTAGTTGAAGGTGATATGTTCTTCCTCATATTCAAACTAGGGGGGATGTTATATATTATCTTATTAGTGTGGTTACATAAGTTGGTTAGATCATTATCTTAAGCTTGAGAGGTAGAATATGACTCCTTGTTTATAGGAGAAAATAACAAGTAGAAGGAGGTGCTCATTTTGCACAATACTAAAGGTGGACCAATATGAAAGATTATAATAGTGGATGAATCATTGTGAGTGTTTGGTTTATGGACAAAAATAGAGGATGTTCATTGTAAGTAATTCAATCACATAATTGACTCTTGTTGCTTTAGGCCCTGCAAGGGATCATTTTTTAATGAATGGATGAGGATTTTAGAGTCGTATATACAATTCCAAGATGCATTGTAGAGTCATATCCTACTTTGGGTAGTAAATTATGTATTTAGAGGAATTTGAATGTAATTGTATTTTGGATTATTAATTCAAGGAGGAGAGGAGAGAAGGCCAAGAAAGAACACTAAAACCTCAATTATTAATGGACTAAGTCATACATTATGTTTTTGTAATGAATAATTATATTACTTGATGAAAAGAATATAAGTTGTATGGATCACTAAGTGGAATGTTTGACACATGAGTCTCTTGGATACTCTCTAAATATTTCTCTATTTAACCATATCAACCATAATAGATTGAATAAGGCCTAGAAAATAGACATCAAATTACTCCTTGTAGTAGTACCCAATAGTTATTGGTAATTACCCATTATTACTTGATGAAAATAATATAGGTTGCATGGATCACCAAGTGTAATGTTTGACACATGAGTCTATTATATATTCTCTAATTATCTCTCTATTTAACCATATTTACCATAATAGATTAAATGGGGCCCATAAAAGAGACATCAAGGTACTCTTTGTAGCAATACCCAGTAGTTATTGGTAATTACCCAATAGTTTTACAACATGGGTTGGTCTAATGGTGAAGATGTTTGTACTCTATAGGGTTGTACATCTTATTGATAAATTTATAAGGTAAATGAAAAAATATTCCCCTTATATAATGATTGCATAATGGTAGGTGTAGGGGTGATGGGGGGAGGAGAGAGGGTAGTTAGGGGACACAAAACTAGTATCGTGTGGAGGTGACATAAAAACCTACATATTAATGTTGACTTAAATGATTCATTATGAAACTTATTTAGGATACATGATTACATATGATTTTTTGGGATGATAAAGTTTTTAAGTATGATACATGTGTGAAATTCGAAGGATACATGCAAACGTGCACATAAAGACGGGAATGAAGTATTCACAAGGGTTGAAGAAAGTACGCAAAGGGATGTACGGGAGTGTGAAGAAGCACATGTGAAGGTTTTCACATAGAAACAATAGAGTCAGTAGGTAGTCATTTTGAAGGAAGGATAAAAATAGGAAAAGAAGAAGTTGGCGTGATAATTAAGGAAAGCTAGAAATAGACAAAAACAAGGATAAAACACATGTAGGGATAATAATAGACATGAAACATGCATGAAGGAGGCATATCTATTTATAGTGCATACAACATGATTAAAGAAGAAGTTATTTATAGCACACAAGACAAAAATAGATCTTACAAAAATAAAGCAAACCACATGAGGTTTATTTTCTAGGAAAGCTTTAGTTGGAAAAACTTGCAAGTTATGTATAGGCAATATATTTTTAAGATTGTAGTTAGTTAAGTGGTGAAGGAGAAGTTACCACCCTATATATATCCATGTAGGAAGTAATATTTGGGTATTTTCTAATACATGGACATCATCAAGGAGATACTCAAATGTCAATTTTCCTATATATGAGGTCATGGGAGTGTTCTAGGACATGTGGAATCATGGGGAAGAGAGAGAGTTGAGGGTGAGAGAATTTGAATTTCAAATGGGATCTTTTCCCTCCAAAAGTGTAATTCAGCTATGAAATAATATCAAAGAGTATTAGGTGTTTATTAGGCTGTTTTTAAGTGTCTTGTTAGCATAAAGGGTGTGTAATGAGTCTTTATGTGAAAGAGAATCATTAAAAATTCTTGAGTTAGTGTAAAAGTGGCAGTTATTAATCTTGAATGCATATGAAAGTTGAAGAGGCACAAGAAAATGGTAGTTATGAGGAGTATGTGGCATGTATGAGATAGGATTCGAATATAGGAGTGTGAAAAAGTGAGTTTTGGGGATTATTACTCATATAAAGGATGAGGAGAAGATAGAGTGAAGAAAAATATAGTGATGTGTACAAGGAAGGAAGATATATATATATATATATATGATAAAGGTTGTGTGCTTTAATCTTATCTTGCAGGAGTGTCTTTGAGTTTTCATTAAGAGTAAATTAATTATCCTTCTCGTTGCATGGAAGAATAGCTACTACGACCTTAAAGATGTTGGTTGTAAGCTTGATTTTTTTGAGTACTTTGTTTTAGCATATAATGAATGCCGAGACTATAATAGGAATGTGTTAACTTTGAAAATATATATTGGTGTGTTTGAGTGATTCATGTGTGTGAGATGTCTCATCAATATTTTGAAGGTGTGAACATGATTTAAGAAGTAAAATCTATGTGATATATCCATGCATATTGAATAACCATAAGCATTTCGGTTGTGAATGGGCCTTGGATTAGTTAGTCTCACTAATATTTTTATTTGTGATGAGTTAAGCACGAAGGAAATCCCTTGAGAAAAGTGTATAAATTGATTTTAAGCCTTATTTAGGATCTTATACACCGAATCAAGTTTCTGGCTCCTCAAACTGGCAATAAGGGTTCCATGTTATGTCTTGTGTATGCATGCTATTCACTCAACCTCGTGGAAGTTGAATAAAGTATTGCTTAAACTCCTTACTGCTAAAACAATATTATATAGGATAGGAATAAAAACCTTAAGCCAAAATCTCGAGCCTAAAACCATTTACTTCAAAATTTATAGTTAGAGGAAGCTTCTTGGGTAGGGTTAGACATAGTTAGGGTTTGATAAGAAAACGTGCACTAAAAATCCTTAAACCTGAAGTTTGGCTTCAAAATTTGCAAGAAGCCATCATGGGTGATTCCTTAAGGGGTTAAAAGTATAATATTGTAATTTCATTGGTGGAGTGAGGATATTTTCATGACAGTCTACTTCTAGGTTGGTAAACACGGTCAAATGGATATTTTAAAGGGGTGGTTTATAAAGGAAGTGGTATTTCTCTTTTGAGATGGAACTTGAAACTTCTCGTACTTAAAGTACTCCCTAATGGGTCCTTAAAATGTTGATATTTTGTCTTGAGTACATGTGGATGAGAAGTTAAGAGGGTTTTAGGACTATCCTAGGCTAATTGCCTTCTTAAGAGCAAAAAATGAAAAAAGAGGGATATAAGGAGTTATAGGAGGATTTGGGATCTAAGATTTTGTAAGTACCTTAGGGATGAAAAAATTGAACTAATGAAGGTTGTAATACTTTCTGTGTGTCTTGATATTCTTCTATCCATGCATGGTGCAAGCTATATTATCTTAAGGGTGAAGAGGACAGTTTGACAAAGAAGAGTGGTATTGTGGTTTTGGTTGTTTGAGTCAATTTGGTGATCATACTAAATGAGTTGTGAGATGTAAGTAGGGGAGATATGATAGGAAGAATTGAAAGGAGTAAGAAGTAAAAGTTGCACTCTTGAGCAAAATACCAATTAAGCAAGAACAAGAGCAAGTAAGGTTATGGCAAGTGCAAGTGGAGTTGTTTGAGATGGATTATATCTAAGGGGTCCTATGACATTGAAAGAATTTTTTAAAGACTGAGTATAATTCCAAGAAGATCATTTCAAGGTAATATTGTGTTAGTTTTGCAAGTTTTATCCTTTTAGGCTTGTAAATGATCCTCTTGGGCAGAGATAGGAATGAAGTTAGCTATTGAAACCTTCTTGTTGATTGAATATATGAATGATATTATTTTTTCTCTGCATCATTATCATTAGTAATCATTTCCATCATGGCCTTTGTTGTTCTCGATTATGCATATGAGTTTTTATAATAAGGGATTGTTATAATACATCATGATTATAATGAATAGAAATATCCTTTTTGTTGACGAGATATTGTTTCTAATCATGTTACAGTATTTCATATTCTTCATATGGTATATTTTTCATGTTATGTTATCCATGAATGTAGGAAACACATCTTGGAAATCAGACACAAGGAGGGACCTGGTAGAGTTGTACGCACTTTAGGTGGGCACTTAGGCTTTACATGGGTGTTGTGTCATCGTGCTAGAAAATGTTGTGTTGGAACTAGAATTCATCGTACAACTTTGGTTCTATTTTGTAGACCTTATTTCACTTTGACTCTCAAGATGTGGTGCACACATGGTGTTCTGGATATCCTTGGAAAGTATTGAACACTAGCTATAGGAAGGTGAAGAATATTTTACACAAAGATACAACACTGGTGTTAATTTCGATCTGTGCAAATGGGTGGAAGAAAACCTATACAATGAGCTTTATGAGACATTCTTCAGCTTCTTTATGTGGGAATTATATGAGTGGTTAGCAACATATACATAAAACAACATAAGTAATATTGAACGAAAACATATTTGGACTCGAGATAAGTACCAAGAATTTGTTGATTTGGATAATCCATGGACATGTGCATTGGATCAATGGTGGAAAGGTGTGTTGATAAATTACACCTTGGATCATGTGATCTCTACGTATTCATGCCCGAAGGAAGAAGAGTTAAAGTTTCTTTGCAAGCCTAGATGATCGTACTTCGCACACTTCCACTTGCTATCAAAATTTTGATGATTGAACTAGGATTTGAGAGCTACCGATGGCTAGATAAAACTCCACCATGTGTAAGGACAAAGAAAGGGGTAGGGAAGGATAGTGTTGGGCCATATAGGACTGGTGAATAAAGAAGAAATACTGTGTAAATACAGTGATGCACGAGAAATATTGATTGAAGAGGCACTAAAACAAAGAGGAATAGGGTCTAGCGATAGTGTTGGAAACCTTTAAGAAGCGAGGGGCCACAGATTTATGTCCCTCTAATATTGGTAAAGCACAGTATAAGGACCCTCTCAACATCTTGTGAAATCAATTTTAGTGAAGAGTTGGAAATCATTGGCGAGCATCTAGACCACCCTGTACCCTTAGCCCTTACACTTGGTAATCAAGATTTGGAATTTCATATAGAGGATGATCATAGTGATGGAGAATGAGATGGAAATTTGGATTGCCATGTTGGGTTGGAGATACAAGAAGATAAAAACTAGTATCATCTTAAGAGGCATAGAAGATAAAATCAGTGCACATTGTAGCAACTAGTGTCATGCAACCAGATTTGATATCTAGTCAGCAAAATTTATTCATAAATAGTGTTGTAGCAAGAACATCAGGACAAATTCTTATCACGTTACTCATTGGATGTAGTCACATAGGCAGGATACAAAGGTAGGATATAAAGGCAGAGTTTTGGTGCATAGCTTAGTTCTACCAAATACGCACCGGTAAGATCTTCTACAATTCTATAGAGTGTTCTAGTTATAGGGGGCTCAAAAGGATCTAGTCCTCCCCCAAGTGGAGGAGTTCCTAATGGAGGTTTGAGGTCATGAACTGGTCCTCCCCCAAGCAAGAGAAACTCAAGACAAGGAAACATACCACCATAGCTACCATAACTTTTGTATGAGATGTCACTCCATTTTCCAAAGTATATAGAAGTAGAAGATGCAGCTAAAATTGTGTAAAAATTTGAGTTCTTATAGAGAGCCAAGGGAATCACCTCATCATATAAGAAGGCTGGTCAATTTTCAACTACATTACAAGGTTAAACACATATTTGCTACCACAAGTATGATCCACACTAGACATTAGTGGATTATGACACCCTGTATGCCACCTTCATCATTGAGTTTCACATTCCTTAGTTTGAGCAACAGAGTATCAATGCACTCAAGGACATTAAATAAGGACTATCTAAAATTGTTTGGGAATATTTTGTGTGGTTCAAGACTCTACTATCCAAGCTTTTGTATGATATTCATCAAGTTTAGGATGTGCAATGGTTTGTAGGTGGGATGATGACACCTTTTGGGAGGGTTCTATCACATGATACATTCATTAATCTGTGTAAGGCCCTAGAAGCATCCCTTCGTGTAAATGTGGTTGGTAGCATGGATCTGGAATGATCCCATTCTTAGAAGCATAGATTACAGTTATGACTATGCATTTGGAAAATCTATCTGCTAGCTTGGTGCATGACACTCGAAGTGGTATCGAGTGTATGGATTGTGAATTAGAGGACATACAAAGAATAGTTGTCTATGCACGAATGTGTGATTTAACAAATATAGATATATTATAAAATCTTAACTACATAATCACAATGTAATAATAAGTAATGAAGTACATATATGACATAAAAAATAAGCTAAAGAAATATGAAACCTTAGGTGCAAGATAGAGGATAAAGGACTTAGCTGATTTTGCAATAAACCTTGAAGTTTGTTGGGCTGGAAAACTATGAACAGGAGGAGGAATCTATCACAACTTTTACTGATAAGTTATGCAACTATCGAATATTCCTAGACTGGGGCACTTGGACTAGGTCATGGGTGCCTAGGTGTTAGAGTTTGCTTCTAGGTGCCTGTGACTATGATAAATGGTCAAAATCTAAATTTTCTTGTGTCTCTAACCTTCATTGTCTCCTGTATGTCACACTATGTCCACAAAATTCTCTTGTAACCTGTAAAATAAATGATCTCCTGCAAAACCCAAAAACACATCAAATCCTAAAAAATAAAAAAGATGCAAATGGGGAGTCAAACTAACCCCAGTAGTCACCCGCTAGAGTGAACTAATGACCAAGAGTTGCACTAAATCTCAGAATCCATGTAGTTTTGTGTGTGTGTGTGTAGAATCATTCCCTAGGAATCTCTTGTGCAAGATGCACCGAATAGTGAGCAATAGCTAGATGTAGCAATGTAGATATATGTATGAATGGAATAATGAACTTCCCCTCCTATGTTGGTATGCAGGATAAGCAGTCCATTATCCCTTGAATGAATCTATATTGATGCTTTGATTCTCTTAGAATGCCTTTAGATGCAACCTTGGTAGTGATAGTAGATGCTTAGAGTTTGGTCTTTTATTATTTTAGACATCTGTAGTTTGGTCAAAGCACTATTATTCCTAATATTGTGCTAACTATCCCCCTCCTTGAAAATTTATGACACCTCGTCAACTTGAATCCTCTAACTCATTGTTTACGATGTTCTTTTGGTCATATTTATCATATAAACCAATTAATGGGGTTAATATAGTTCCTTATTATCTAAACCATATTCTCATCCTCTTCTATACCACTTTTATTAACTTCCTAGTCTATCAATACATTTCATTGGATTGATTAGACATCTCAAAACCCTAATTCCTCTCTAAACAAGATTAACTAGTCTAACCTAGTTTAACTAGTCCTAACCATGATTAACCTCTTCTAAACCTAGTCAAATCTTACTTTGACTCATTAATTAACTTTTTGACTCCTTTTTAGTCCCACATGCACCAAAATTCCCCCACTTTCCCAAATGAAAAACTATAAATAGCCCACTACACCTAGACTATTTCTAAGAACTCTCCTTCTTCCTAACATAAACTAGAGCATTTTGCTTAGGTTTTAGAGCTTATTTCATTTGTTTTATTGAGCTATTGTTTTTTCCATTGAACTACACACCAAGAATTGAGTAAATGGGAAAAACCATTGGCCTTGAAGCCATTAATGGTGAGATCCCATTCTCATAATCACAAACTGATTGCTTAGAATCCTTACTAGGTTCATTTGTTAAAGCTTTCAAGAATAGAGGATTACCAAATATGTTAGGTTGCTTGTTTCTTTCAAGTTTAATTTATGCAAAGTGATGAATCCTTGTTTATTTCTTATCTGAAGGTCCTCTGACTAGTTTGCTAAAAGAATTTGGGGTTTCTTTAGAGATTCGTACCCCATGTCCATGGCTTTTACAAATTTTCATCAAACTCCCAAAGTGACCCGGAGACCTCCAAAAATGCAAAATACTAAAAACTGTTAAAAATAGATTTATGAAATTTTCTAATATTCTTTGTTTTCTAACTTTCTCGTAGTGTTTTAACAATGGTTTACAGGTTTATTTTCCTTCATATTTTTATGTTAACTTAGTTAATTGTTCACATTTTTCATTTTTAGGGGTCCTTTGAAACACGTATTCTTTTCCCTTGCACCTTCTAGGTGATCTTGGGAAAAAAAACGTTTAAAAAAACCTTCTATTTTGCTTCTAAAACACTTCAATTTAAGCTTTAAAATGGATTAAAATTCAAAGTTGGCTAAAACAAGTTTCCTTTTTCAAAACACTTAAAGTATTTTTCAATAAAAAATTATTTTAGAAGAGTTTCCGCATTGTGTATGCTCTTCCTTCGCGCCATTTTGGTGACCTTATGAATAATGAACAATGTGCAAACTCTCTTTCTTATTTGATGGAAAATTATTAACTCCTTGCATGTAGGGCCAAACGCTTATCAAAGAAAGAAAGAAGTCAGTCCAAAACAACAACCTTCTAATACACGTGTTTTCATACGGGTTATTAAATGACATGCTACTTAAAACCACATTAAGTTAAGCAAGATAAAAAAACACACCACTTCACATCACACTATATTGCAGGTCTCGGAAAAGGGTACGTCCCTATCTGCTAAACTGGAACATAACCCCTTTGGCATAACGCCTTAAGCTACAATAATGGGGGTGGTTCTAGGAACCCTAAAGTAATCCACCACTGAGTAACCTCATGGATGAAACAAGAAGCTCTCTGCTTACCCACTTGACTAGATTTTACACTGCAAGTTAGAATTAAAGTTGTCTGTATCGCGACCCCAATGAGAATACGCATGAACACACTAGTTTCTCATTATATTTTAAGGGGGTAACGTAAATCTAAGATACTCCCAAATTAGTCATTATAACTCTTTGGGTAAATTAAGCTCGCATATAGACAAATTTTGACACCTAGTTGAGAGATCTTATTAGGGAAGCCATTTTGTCTTGGAGCCCACTTTTCTAGTTGGTTTTCACATCAAGCCATCATGAAGTGACAACTCACTTGGACTCTAAACCTTGTTTCTCGAACAAGGCAAAGAGCCCATGTAAATTAGAGCTAAGTGTCTTTCATCAAGGAATCAAACAATGTCTCACTTAGCTTAGTTTCATTCTCACCTTCGTACGAGGTGAAAATTTTCCCAAGTGGTGCTTAGTTTATTTTTCATCTTTTGATCTATATCCTTGCATTCTCGTCACCAATTTTTTGGGGTGAGAAGGAAGCATACCTCATGTGTCTTATCAAAGGTAGTACTCACCACTTTTTTATCTGTTTATGCCCATCCATGTTTGTGGCTGGGTTTTTAAACATCTAAACTGTGCAAGAACATTTTCATATCTTTGATAGTTCTTTGATCTTGATTTCAAGATCGTCTTCAATACTGTAATTTTGGTTCATCATTTATCTCTCCTTAAGTTTTTTATTTTTTTCTCACATTCTAGTCACACAATCTTTGTACTTACATCATGTTTTCAGTTTCTTGAGAACTTAATATAAGTCCCTTTATTGTGCGGTTACGTTGCTCACGCAACTAAAAACTCCTTGTTATACTCATACTTAATTTCACTTCCAACATCATCTAAGTCTTTTTGATAGTATTGATGTTGCCTTATATATATCAAAATAACATCGCCTTGATACTGATACCTTGCTTGCTTGGTTAATGTATCATGATAGTGTTATTACGCTATATATACTCGCAACTTCCATTTTTAAGAAAGCTTAGCTTTCATCGGCATTCAAACTAGTTTTAGTATACCTCGTCGAGAGATTACGTCAATACCACTTTAATATTTAGGCCTTTTTAGAATTCTAACTTGACCTATGTATTGATATGATATTGTCACTATCTACTTTGAACCCTTCACCGAGATCATAGTTAGGGTATAAGCTTGGTAGAATAGCAATTCTTGCGATTATTGCATTTGAGTATTCATATGAGTGTTCTTTGAATCATTAAAACAATTACATAACATTACTTCTAGAACGCACTAGGTTATTTCAGCATCACATCGAACGACTTACAAAAATATACGCCTAGGTTTCACGTAAACTTCGAAGTAAATTTAGACAAAACCTAGTATCACTTTGACTAGTGATGCCTAGAATCATCAATATGGCATCCAAACCAAATGATCATGACTTAGGAGAAAACCCATTTGTGTCCTTCCCATTTAGTGACAAAAAATTAGCACCTCTCTTTTCACAAGTTAAAGACATGTAGCCATTGATTGATCACAGCAAAGAAGAATTTGATTCTTCTGAAGAACAACATCAATTAGACCTATGTCGTTTTGACAATCTCCTTTATTATAATAGAGATCAAGTTCTCACAAGAGTCTTAGAATTAAGGGCTAAGATTCCACAAGAATGTGAAATGGAGGCTAAGGCCATTAATCAAAAAAAAAAAAAAAGGAAGGTCCCTCTTAGACATGGATACCCCCTGTGACGTAGGGTACACTTCTACTTCTGGGAAACATCACAACACCATTGAAGGAGACCCATCCAAGCCACTTGGTGATCCATGACTACCTTATTAAAAAGCTTCATGTAAAGTGAATATTGAGCGCAAAGTCTCACTGACTCCCAAGTTTGATGAGGAAGAGGATCCTTTAATTGAATGAGAGATCCTTCAAAAAAAAATCCTGAAACTGAGCCAAAAATTAGAAAACTAAGCCTCTTCAATTAGGAACCTATACAAAGACAAACTCAAAATGAAGTCTAGTGAGTTCCACTTTTATCCACATAATGATACAAATTTTAAAGTGGATAAGGTGCAAAGACCAATGTCACCTATAAAAGAACAACTCATTGAATGGGAATTATAATCAATGAAAGACACGCTTACTACATTACAAGAGGGAAACATAAGACATAGTAGGAAATATTTCTATAAAGAACTATGCCCTTACCCCTTCAATAAGGACATGTTACAGAAACCCTTCCCAAATCATTTTAATATTCCTAAATTCGATAAATATAAAAGAAAAGGTGATCATCATGATCACATCAAAGACTTTTATATGGCTTACCAAGAGGTCACATACAATGTTAACTTCTTAATACGACTCTTCCCTCACAGCCTAGGGGCATTGGGATTGGAATGGTTCTTTAGCATACCAAAGGGATCCATTACAATGTGGCCCACATTAGCAAAAAAAATTTGTATAGCATTATTCCTACAACATGGAAATGATATTATAATGAATGACCTCTGTAATGCAAAACAGAATCCTAGCGAGACCTTTGTGAGATTTTTACAACTATGGCATAGTTTGGCAAGTCATTTCCCTTATGCCTTGCCAGAAAAATAGTTGGTAAGCATATTTTTTCCTAACTTGAACCTAGAGATAGCCTTCCATTTACAAATGTACTATTTCTCTAACTTTGAAGAAGTTATAGAGAAGGGAAGTCAAATCAAAAAGACCCTCATCACAAAGGGAACACTTAAACTAGTTGTCAAAGACAAACATGAAGCAAAATCCTTAGATAAACCAAAGTTCTTCAACAAAAACAAACATGTCATTGTAGATGGCATTACGAACTCCAAAAGAGTCCAAGCCATGCAAAATGGTTAGCTTTTAAATCATTCTCAAGGACCTTGTCCCAAGGCACCCACCAAACATGTGTTCATGTCGTTAACAGAATCCCTATCTACCATACTAAAAGAGTTAGATAACGTAAACATGGTGGAATATCCTACTGTGACAGTACCATACCCAGAAAATGCTCCAAAACCCGTTTGGTTCAAAGAGCATGAGTAGTGTGACTTCCACCGTGTTAAAAGGCATAAGACAGATAGGTGCTTGAGACTATGTCATTACATACAAGACCTCATTAAAGAGGGAAAAATCACCGTAGATTCTCCCCTGACTAAGGACAAGGGCCAAATGAGAAAATGGGTATCTTTAAAGAGCCCTTTCCTAACCATGTAGATAAAAGGAAAAGGAAGCCAGATCATGGAAAAACTTCCAATGAATATAGGACTACTACCTATGTTTACCCCACCAATGATAGCCCCTTCAATTCCCTCATAGGATGTATCTATTCATCTGATGAATATTTCAATACTATTAGGATCTTAGAAAAGAGTTGTGCAGTAGGGAAGCAATGCGCTTGTTTGATCATACCAGATCCCCTACCTATCCCTCAGGAAGGTCAATACAATTTAATAGAATAGTTAGAGAAGATGCCCACTATGATATCAATCTTAGATCTCCTCAAAATCTCTACTGCCCATAAAACCATATTGTATAAAACACTGGAAAGTTTGAGAGTCTCCACCAATGTAGATCGCGCGTACCTCCAAGCCATGATTACACACCTAGACTCCAATGATCATATCACTTTTGATCACACTACAATCCCATGTAACAACCCAAAACACAAATTACCCTTATATCTAGAAGTAGTTATTACTTGTCGCAAGATCAAGAGAGTACTTTTGGATGGTGGATCTAGTCTAAAAATTTATACTTTGAATTTGGTTAAGAAGCAAGGCCACTCAGAAATGAATCTAGGTGCCAAAACTATTACAATCATGGCCTATGATAATAAGGAGCGAGAGTCACCCGACACTAGAGTAGTTCTAATGGAAGTAGGGCTAACTTGTCATAATACAACATTCCATGTCCTTGACTTGGATCTACCATACAATATGCTCTTAGGATGCCCATGGATCCATCACATGCATGCCATTCCTTCAAATTTCCATCAATGTATCAAAATGTGCCATAAATGAGATATAATCACCATTCAGGGTGATCCAGAACCATTTACACATTGCAGATCCTTACACAATTTTTCTCGTGCAGCTTATGAATGCCCTTCTGCAGACATTATTTTTCCGTTACAAACTGAGGCTATCAAGGAACATGTGGATCCAGATTCACTCACTCCTTTTAATCAAGACTTTTCTTCGTTGGTCAATCCTTTCGCATCATGGGAGGCAACATCAGAAAAATACGGCCCAAGTGAGCCTTTTACTCTTGAATAAGATTTATTAATATCATATTAATCAGTGTCTCCTAGGACATGTGGAAAACCTTATTTTCATTTCAAAATCACTCGAGATCAATTCCCTAAACTATTGGAGAAGTTCATTCCTAACTGTTTTTTATCCAAGGAAAATATGTTATAAGATTCCACCATCAGAGTACCTAAAGGTACCATGACTTCATGCCATCAGGTCCCGCTATATGTCAAAGGCAACCACATGATGTACGTCATGGGTTATAATGGGTTTGGATGTGGTATCAATGCGTAGTGGTGATTAGAAACCATTCCTATCCCTCGCTTCAAATGAAACAAGCATGGTCTTAGAATAAGACCTCATGACGATCCACCCTTTGAGATTGATGCCACCTCTTCCAAATGCGAGGATGACTCATCTTATTCAGATAGTGACGTGGATTCCCAATATAGCCTCTACAAGGATATTTCCTCCACTAACCTATTCCCTGATTATGTTGTCCTTACCTTATCCAAATCCAATCCTCAAACCAATTACCAAGTAACCCTTGTATATCCCAAACTTGTAGATTGGGATCAACAATTTCACATGCCAATTGATTTCTTTGAGAACGACGAGGCATTTTCAGAATTCATGGGGTTCAAAGATTTTATTCTGATTGGGGATCACGAGAAAGGATTTGTAATTCAACTAAACACATGTGTATACTTTGGAGAAGAAGTAGATATGTTTGGATGCTTGAGTAAGAAGTGTGAAAGCAAGAGTAAAGACACTTTAGAGAAACCTTGTGCAAGGAATAAATGCAAGTCTCATAGTGACAATTTTTGAAGCACTTGTAGAAAAATAAAACGAAGAACCTATGGAAAAAATGGTCTATCTGTTTAAGGATGATGATGAGCTACCTAGGGAGGTTGACCTTACTCTTCCCCATGATCATACGTGGATGGAAGATACCTCTAAGATACTTGAGGAAGAAACCATCAATGTTAACATTGGCTCGAAAGAGGAACCTAGAATGATAAAGTTTGGAGTTTCGCTCTCAGCTCAAGATCAAAAAGGTTTTTGTAGAGTTGTTAAGAGAATATGTAGATATATTTGCATGGTCATACATGAATATGCCCGGTTTTGACCCATACTTGTTCGTGCACAACCTCGTTGTACACCCAAACACCAAACCCATCAAGAAGAAGTTAAGAAAGATGCACCCTAAAATTACACTCCTTGTCAAATAAGAACTTGAAAAGTTATTAGCTTCTGATTTCATTAAGCCCATAGACTATTCAGATTGCATATCTAACATAATCCATTTTTAGAAGAAACTTGTTAGAATAAGGATCTACACCGATTTCCACAACTTTAATAAGGCATGTCCCAAAGATGACTTTCCCTTGCCTAATATTGACATGATCGTTGATTCCACCATTGGTTATGAAATTTTGTCCTTAATGGATGGTTTTTTAGGTTATAACCAAATTAGGATTTCAAAGGAGGATCAACATAAAACAACTTTCATCACCCCTCGGGGAACATTCTATTATAAGGTCATGCCTTTCAGACACAAGAATTTTTGGGCCACCTATCAGCGTGTAATGACAGTCATCTTCCATGACATGAAGAATGACATCATTTAGGATTACATTGATGATATCTTGGCAAAGTCCAAAAGCATATGAGAGCATCCAGAAGTGCTAAAACGTATTTTCCAACGTCTATTGGATTGCAAGACAGGATTGAACCCCAACAATTGTGTCTTTGGAATTTTTTTAGGGAATCTCCTAGGTTTCATCATTTCATTGAGAGGCATAGAGGTGGATCCTGAAAAGGTTGTAACTATCACATAAATTCCTCCACCTATAAATCTCAAATAACTAAGAATTGCTGATAAGTGCGACCCATTTACACATCTCCTCAAAAAGGATGTTGCATTCAACTTGGGACAAGACTGTCAAAAGGCCTTTGCACTACTTAAACAATACCTTGTAAACCCACATGTACTCATGCCACCTCCCCCAAGTGAACCTCTCCTCTTCTAAATCTCAACTACCCAATTTTTTATTGGTGCACTACTTGCCCAATATGACGTGGACCACAAAGAAAGGGAAGTTTATTATCTTAGTCACACCTTGATTGCCTACAAACTGAATTACCTGCAAATTGAAAAGGCATGATTATCAGTCGTCTTCACCTTTTAGAAACTTTGCCATTATCTCCTTAACAACAAAACCAAGCTAATATCCAAAGTTGACCCTCTCAAATATCTTCTATCCAAACCCACCCTTATGGGATGAATGGCTAATTGGATCATTCTCCTAAGTGAGTTTGACTTTGAGTTTGTGAATCAGAAATCCTTGAAGGGATAAGTATTGGATGATCAGTTGGCAGAAGATCCTCTACCAGGAA
The DNA here is from genome assembly GCA_019776745.2 of Taxus chinensis. NCBI lineage: Eukaryota > Viridiplantae > Streptophyta > Pinopsida > Cupressales > Taxaceae > Taxus > Taxus chinensis. The sequence continues at coordinate 346,903,292 of CM034146.1, read as the reverse complement.
TGAAACCTTTGTTTCTGGACTTGCCAGATGCATCCATGATGTATGTTGAAGAATCTGTAGAATGACAAGTCCATTTTGATGGATCATTCACCTTCCATGGATTAGGGGAAGGGGTAGTGTTCATCACTCCCACGGGTGAGGTTATTCCAAGAGCGTACCATTTGAGATTCCCTGGCACTAGTAACATTGCAGAGTATGAGGCACTCATTACTGGCCTCAAGTTATCTATCACCTGGAATATCAGACAACTATGAGTCATTAGGGACTCCCAACTCATTATTAAGCAAGTTAATGATGAGTATAAAGTCAAAGATGAAAAACTTGCGTAACACTCTGATTTTGTATGTTAACTTGGTAAATGTTTTACATACTGTTATAGCTCTTGGAATGAAAGCAAACATGTTAAGATACGTCTTGATCTTAAGAGAATGTGTTGCTAATTTGGATTCTTGCATACTGTGATTTATTGCATGGGACAGCAAATATTGTACTTGTGTGTTTGCTGATGTGACGACAGATTGTCGTATAATTGCTTGCTCTTGTGCTGATTGACAGCATACCCTGAATCAACTCCATTGATTCAAGTATGTTGAGGTCCTCTTGTGTTTTCTATGTTAATTCACACTTGAACTGGACTAGGATTATTATGAGCGTGCAGCGCCTGATTACAGGTGTGAATAGCTAGCACGAAAATGCCAACGACAGGGGTTCGATTCTTGAACCCTGTACTGTCGAATTCGGGACCTCGTGGGGCGAGAAACGCCTGGACACGGGTGGCCTTGGCCTGTAATCTGAAGGACGGAACGTCCTGCTCTGCGTTAACGTGAATGTTAGTAAGGGGCTGGAAGGAAGTTGTTAGTGTTAGTGGTTAGTGTGAATTAAACCTAAACTAACCCTAAGACCTAACATACATCCTACACTACTATCCTAAGTGGATTTTTAAATTACAAAAAAAAAAAGAGGGAAAAAAATAAATCTAAATTCTAAAACCTAAGGTTTAACTAAGACCTAGGTCGAATGAGTTATGTAACCTAAACTAATCCTAAACTAAGGGGTACGCAGACCCTTGGGAAGAAAGGGATAAGGATGGGAAGGAGGCATTCATTGGAATTAAATGAACTGTCCCTTCGTGGACGGCGCCAGTTTTGGCGGGGCAGGTAAGGAATTTAGAGGCATCTATTTTGAAATAGAGCCAAGTTCAGTTTGCTTGGAAAATTTGAAACTTAGAACTCGCCAACCCAAGTGGCGGTGGCGCGGAAAGTGAGGAAAAAGGCAAAGCCTTTAATGCATTAATGGTTTTTGATCCTCGCGACCAGTTCGCCTTGGAAACAGCATGAGGAAAAATTGATTTTCATTTTTGTTGGTTCGAGCCTTTTGTGAAGTTGCTCTGCATTTGGTTTCTTGGTCTGGTTTGGTCGAATCAGCTCTTGGCATTTGACATTTTTGTGGAGATTTGGAGGCTGTTGTTAAGCCTGAAGAAGGAAGGAAGTGTTGGAGAGTTTGTGCTGTCGCTGTGGAAGGAAAAACACGGCAAACAACGTTTTCTTCGAGCTCTGGAAAAGAGGTTTCAGGCATGTTAAGCCCTTCTCTTTAAAATCTTTGCTTTGATTAAATGTTTCATTAAAACAACCCTGCTCTTGGGTTGGGATTGCATGATTGCTGTTGAGTTGATTTTGATATAGATTTGTTGATTCTTGCTTTCTTTCTTTGGGAAATGATAAGAAATTGGCTCTGGTTGCTCGGCCTTGATTCGTTGTTGCTGGAATTGGATTGGAATATGAATTACTGTTGTGGTTGCTGACAGTATTGTGGAATGGAATAAACATTTTCTTTCTCTGTACATGTGGTATGAGGTGGACAGACTGTTCAATCTTTTCCTTAAAATGTAATCGTTCTCTTTGTTGTTGTGCTTGGAACTGCTAATACATGTGAAGAGAAAAATGGAATTACAGTCGTGATTATATTGCTATGACTGGGGATCGATAACTCTTGGTATTATTTGGAAATCATATGAATCATCTTTATGGGTCGCTGAATTCGACTGTCCTTGTATTTTATTGAACGAAATTCCTTCCTGTAAAGCTGGGTGTTTGACAGTAATGGAAAACGTAATATATATATATATCTTAAAACTGTGCTTGATATATGAGTCGTGTTGCTATGAATTGGGTTCATCGACCCTTACTGTCTTTTCCTTTGGAAATGATAGGAAAGATGTTTCCCAGTTGCTGTGATTAACCGTTTTGCTCTTCTTGAATGGAATTACCTCCATGTGATGCTGGTTATGGGTATTATATGAAATTTTAACTGGGTGTTCTTGTGAAATGGAAGGTGAAACTGTACAGACAGTATGGGTATTTTATTGCTGTACTATTGTTTTGCTGTTATCTGAACTTGTGTTATAAGTGTAACAGCTGTGCGGGTTGCATGAGGTCGTTTCTATAATGAAAATTCCTTTTACAAGAATAAATGGATCCTCACCCTTTTACTGTTATGGATTTTAATGAAAATGGTATTTGGGTTCCCTATGAGTATCTGATTTCGATTGAAGGAAGTAATTCTGATATTTCCCTTGCTGTGCTTCTCTTGAATAGGAAATAAGCGGATATGTATTGGTTATTTGTGGGATAGGAAAAGTTAACTGTTTCCTCTTAAACATATTAATGGACTGTGAGAATAAGATGGTTTTATTGTGTTCATTGATGCTTCTCGGTCTTCTTGTTCGGACTGTAGATGCAATTATAAATTGGCTTTGTCTTCTGTGCAAGGAATGATTAAACATTTTCTTCTTGCTGTGTTGGAAAGATGATTCCATTGCGCCATGTAGTTGTGGTTTGACCTTCAGTTTTGAACTGTTCGTGAATGAGAGCATGACTTTGAATTACTGTGCGAAAAAGTGACGCATGGAAACTCTGTCTTGTTGTTTGGATTTCTTTTTATTCCATTGGAAATTAAACGATTATTTCGCAATGAAATTACAGAGAATAAAGTCTTCTCCTTTTGTTGTTTTGGACTTTGAAAGTAATATTGGACCTTACTATGCGTAAGAATTGATTTTGCTGTAGGTAACAGCAATGTGCAAATTTATATTATGAACTGTATGCGTTCATGAATATATTAGATCACAGGAATAAATGATGACGTGCTTGCTTAACTGTTTGTTTGGTTAACACTACAGTGAAGGAAGTATGGAACCTTCTAGTACAGTAAATACATAGTATGCATATTGATATGGCTTGCCCAACGATGAATATAATGTCTTACTAACCTGTTTGGTATTCATATGAACTGGAATAAAATGAAATTATTCTTGCTGCCGGAAAGTGAATTCCGAGTGGATTTTGTAAGTTTCACTCTGAACTGTTATCTTGAATTGATTTTCGTTTGGATTCCACTGTTAGGACAGTCGTGTGGAAGGAAATAGAGATATGAATGAATGTTTTAGAAAAATGATCTTTCTCTTTCATTCAGTTGGAAATCTGGAATTCGTGAATGATGAATTTTATAGTGTTTGGATGGGAGCTACTATATGCATTGCTGTTCGCTTTCTTGTTTGAACTTGAATGCTTTAAATTTAACATGCTTCATGAACGGAAGGGAAAGTAATGGATTTATATTCAGTTAGTTTCATCCTTTGCATTGGTTATTAATGAAAGGCGTGGAAAGGATAACTGTATGCTATATAGGCAGCAAACTACTTGTATTCCTAACTTGACAAATATTGTAAATTGATATTTGTATTGATTATGTGGAAACGGGACAGCAGTCCCTTGGCTGATTGTGATGATATTTGTGATAGCTCAGTGGTTATGCTGATCTCTCTTTTGTGCCTTTCGAGATTGATGTTTTGCTGTTGTTTCATAAAAGCAGGGTTCTTTTATTGAAACAATTTGTTGAAGCATCTTATTTTAAGGATAAGTGCTTAATGTGCTCAGTTCATTGAACTGACCCGTGCAATTCATTTTGCAGATGGAATTTGATTAGAATGAAGACTTGGCTATCTTCTGATGCATCTTGATTAGATGTAAATTAAATTGTAACTGTTGCTTTCATTCCTCTTTGAGGAATTGTGAAGGAAGAAAATGTATTCTTCTGTCCATGAGTTGTATGGATGCTTTGTAAAAACTATACCCAATCAGCTGGATTGGCAAATGTACAAATTATGACTTACAATATTGAATACAGTTACAAGTGTGATATTTTCAATAATTATATCAGTTGATATTGTTGTTTAAATTGGAAATATGATGTTATTTCCTGAGTTGGAATTGTTTCATTATCCTTGGATGGATGTTGAATTGAAACTGATATCTATTCTTACTTAAATACAACTTTTAAGTTGAACAATGCAATTAGTTCATACTTGGGTAAAGATGAATTTTTAATTGACATTAAAAAGGATTAAGAAGAATATGATTTCATAATCAGAGGGTATTCAGGATTAGCTTAGGAGCTAAGGAATATCAATTTAAATTTGGAGTATTCGAACTTCGTTTTCGAACTCCATCATTGATCCCGTTTGATAAAATTCAGATTAAAGGATATAGGATACATATATCCATAACTAATGATCCTTAACTATATAATGTTAAGGGGAACAAATGAATTCATTTCTCGAAGATTAGACCTCGTTTGAATGACGTCTAATAAGTTAATATTCTGAAATTAGTTGCAGTTGGAAACATCTTGGCTAAGTTTAATAGGTTAAACTTATTACGTCCGTTGGTACGGGCTGCTTAATCCAATGATTAAGAAATGAACCAAGTAAGGAAATGTAGCCCTTCGATACGAAGGAGACGATACTTGGCAAACTAATGGACAGTTTAGTCCCTCTTAGTTATATACAACTGCAACGGAAACGAGGATCAAGGGATCAGCGTGGATGCTGAAAATTGCTTAAACTATTAACTCGTGGCTAAGTCACTTGGGCAGGATGTGTATTCTCGATGGGAGGATTCTGCAGGACATTGGCATACGCCAGCTACAGCAAGGTGTCTTCATGAAGACGGGGTCTTCATGACGACACAATGTTGCAGCTGACATATAGCAATGCCCTCCCGAATTAAAACATTTAGAATACATAGGCTGAATGTGTAGATCTTAGCTGGGGTGGAGATAGGGTATGATCTGGTATACGGAGTGACTCCGGAATACTAAAGATAATCAGACACACGGAGTCGTGGGGTAACGACACCGTATGTCTGCGTATCTTTAGTTACCAGGAGTGCCTTCCTATACCCGTTCATATTACTAGCTGGAATTGAAAATTTAAAAACTGAACTTAAACGATGAGGACTGGTAGGAACCAGGAAAGACCATTCTAGATAACAGGTGAAGTGAAGTGAAGGACGTATTCCGTAGATGTGTATCACATCCAGGAATATGATCATGCAAAGCATGTGAAAATCTTTGGCCAAAGTATCGCAATTGCTGGTTGCGTTGTCCTTATCACTTAATTTAAGATGCAGGATGTCAGATGAATATCAGTAACAGATATTCAGATAGGCTTCTTAAATGGATCACTTCGATAACCGGGGAAGGTTATGAGAACAAGTATATAAAATATACTATGCATAAACAAACATGAAGGATCGGTTGTTGCCGAGTCATGTACATGAAGGATCGGTTGTTGCCGAGTCATGAAATGAAGGATCGTTGAAACTCCGAGCCATGAAAATGGAAGGATCGGCAGTTCATCGAGTCATTTACAGCAGCATATAGAATCTGTTATAAGATTGAATGGCATTGAATGTGTGTTCCATATTGTAAATATGTGAACAGGGAACATTCGTTTTAAAAAGAAATTGTATGATCCAAACTGTGTTGTTTGGGCAGAGAACAATTATTAAATCTTGAACGTGTGTTTGAATTTTATAATTCATAAAAAAAAAATTCCCTTGTTCTGGTGTTTTAAATTGAGGATGTTACATCTTTCTTACGCATTCCACCTCAGGAGAGAAAAATTTATTTCTTTATAGAGCATTTACAAATACCCGCATACAAAATTGGTCCATCCTCCCCTTAGTATGACCCTATATTTAGATACCGACAAGATGGCACATTTCCCTATGACATTACCCATTCTGAGAAGAAATACCTTATCCACCGTATAGCCCATTATACCCTCCTATGAGGCACCCTTTATTGTCGTGGCTACGATGGGAATCTACTTCATCTTTTGGATGTTATTGACTCAGTCCACGCTATTAAGGAAGTGCACGGTGGTATTTGTGGAGCACATACTAGTGGCATGGTCTTGGCTAAGAAGCTCTTAAGGGTATGTTATTATTGGCCCACCATGGAAGCAGATTGTTGTAAATTCATCAACAAATGTGAGCTATGCCAAAAGTGTGGAAACTTGATACGTGCGCTAGCGCAGGATTTACAGCCTATTGCGACACCTTGGCCATTTTCTAAATGGGGCCTAGATCTCATATGGAAGCTCCATCCTTCTTCTTTAGATGGCCACACCCACATTATCACCGCCATTGATTATTTTACTAAATGGGTAGATGTTGTGCCTCTTACTTATGTCATTAGTGTGCAAATTTCCAAATTCATCATGAATCATCTCATATGTTGTTATGACATCCCCTCTACCATTATCACTGATAATGGTAAATCCTTCAAGAAAAAAATGGTTAAGACATTGTTTCAACGCTTCCATATTCAACTCAAGTGGTCTACCCCCTATTACCCCCAAGGTAATGGATAGGCCAAAGCTACCAATAAAACCTTTATATGAATCATGGAGAAAATGGTAAGCAAGATTGGTTGTAATTGGCATTTACATATACATCCCGCCCTTTGGGCCTATCGAACCTCCATCCGCACTCCTACTGGTGTGACCCCATATTCCCTAGTTTATGGAACTAAAACCATCATACCCTTGGAAGTGGAGCTTCCCTCCCTAAGAATATATCTTTGGAACTATCTTGATAAGGATGAAGACTATAGAATATCCTAGCTAGTAGAGTTAGAGCTATTGGATGAAAATCGTATAAGAGCACTTAATCACCTCAAGGTCTATCAGAACAAAGTATCAATAGGATATAATGAATGGATCATTCATCATGAATTTTATGTAGGTGATCTAGTGCTGAAAGAAAATCAAAAGAACCTTATCAAAGAAAAAGAAAAGAAAGGTAAGTTTGAGGCCAACTGGCTAGGGCCTTATGTGATGGTTGTTAAGTATGGGTCATGAGCTTATAAACTGGCATATTCAAATGGTGAAGAACTTCTGGAACCTATTAACACCATGAATCTCAAACACTTATATGCTTAAGTATGGCAGGAATATTAGATAAGAACTAAAAAGTAGAAAAACAAAGAAAAAACAAGCAAAACATGGAAATTTTGAGAAAACAGTAAACAAAAAAATAGGTCGTCCACGTGTGAAAACCACACAATTGTGGTGCAGTGGGCAGGTCTTTGGGTGAAAACTAGTTTTTGATGCTTAAAGAGGATTCATCGGTCACAAGCCACTCTTGAATCAAGACTGGTAACCCTCACCGCTTTCTAGAAATAACTTCCTTTGCTAGGTCTAGGAACCCTACTGAATCCATCTTCGTCGAGTTGTGATCTGGCGTATTTACTCTTATATCAGCATGAAGGATGTGCCTTTGAATATTTTCATCTAACATTGGGGGAACCTTCATGTTCCACTTTCTCGTACATATGTGCATGGCATTCGGCCCTTTATATATTCCCACATCACCTTGGGGGCATCGATGCTTCTTTGTCCTTGTACATTGCTTTCGAAACATGACCTTAGAAAATACAAAAAGATTCAGAAAAGGAGATATGTAAAAACCCAAAAACATTAGAAAATATATCATTGTTGTCCCATAAAAAAAAGGTAATGATTAAATTGCTTTTAGTTGTTTGTTTGTATAGTTTTGGTTGTATATTTGTTTAGTTTTGTTAACTTTTGCTTGTGTGTTTTTTTATTGCACATATGTTTGTCATCACATCTATCATCTATCATTCATCACATATAAATACAACATATATACAAAAATGATAAGTTTTACATCATGCATGTATACTAAGATAATCATCACATATTGTATCATCAATGGGGCTAAGAGGGATTGTGCATGATCACAAATCTATCCCCCCCGCACCAATATAATCTAATATCATCCCAAATGATAGCATCTACCAAAATATATCATGTACAAAACATATGATATCATCTAAATCACCCTCGAGCACTATTTTCCACCTAGCACTTATCTCTTCACCCTGAGACATTTTTAAATATTTCTAGGTGCTTCTTGTCTTCTATTTTTATATAGTGTCATGATTATTTTTAAATAATTATTGTTGGCCCGTTTTTCTTCTCGTCGGGGCATTTTATTGCCACCTGACGCCTGTTCTCTTTGCCTTGGGGCATTTTAACGTGTTTTTTGGTGATCTTCCATTTCCTAAATTCCTCTGACCAATCAAAAATTTAAAAATTATAAAACCATTCAAAAATCCAAAAAATCATAAACACTTCGAAAATGGACTAAAATGGGTAAAAAGCTCATTTGCAGCTGAAATCTATGTGTCTCACATGACACTCATCTCAAATTTTTCTTAACATTTTCGCATGTTTTGAAACAATGACTTGCGGATCACCTAACTCTACAATCCTTTACGACAGCTACGTTGCTTACTTTTTCTATACTTTGGGACACTATCAGTTGCTTGGCACTATTTTCGTCGTGCACATTGCTTTTCCATTGGACCCAAGTGTCCTCCATCCTTTCCCTTGCATATGAAAATTGCTTGGGGCATCATTTTAAACCCTTGTCATTTATCAAAACATTTGGGATTGCATCTCGATAACAAATTATTTGTGCAACTATCTTGAATGTTGTTGGTTTGAGTGTGTGTGATTGTACTTATTTACCTGTTAAATGAGTTTTTTTACTTCTTGTATTACATTAAATGTTTGTATGTTCATGGATTTGTTGTTTTAGCAATGGAAAATTGTTTGTATCTTGGCTTTTCATGTCATTTTACGCTTCCGTCATATGCTTACAATTTAATAAGGACCGATGATGAGGATGCTAAGCAAAATGATGATTAAACATTGTTTACACTGGTTTGTGGATAGCTCAATATCCCATTTTCTTGTTATTTTCTTGTCTTCTCTTCACACTTTTCTTTCTTATGTTCTCTTTTTGATTGGTGATTGAGTTCCTCCATCACCCCATCGATACTCGAGGGGGCATCCCTTTAGATAATTAATTTTTCTTCTAGCTAACTAATTTTTTTCTACCCCTTAAAAAACTTTCATTTGCTTATGTTTGTCTACTTTCTTTGAAGTGATGTAGCTTACCTCACGCCAAAGAGGGGAAAATTTAGACACTTGTAGTTTTTTCAAAGCACTTTTATTCCTAATATTGTGTTATCTATCCTCCTCCTTGCAAATTGACGACACCTCATAAACTTGACTCCTTTAACTCATCATTTACGACATTCTTTTGGTCATATTTCTCCTATAAACTAATTAATGGGGTTAATATAGTTCCTTATTAGCTAAACCATCTTCTCATCCTCTTCTATACCACTTTTACTAACTTCCTAGTCTATCAATCCATTTCATTGGATTGATTAGACATCTCAAAACCCTAATTCTTCTCTAAACAAGATTAACTAGCCTAACTTAGTTTAACTAGTCCTAACCATGATTAACCTATTATAAACCTAGTCAAATCTTACTTTGACTCACTAATTAACTTTTTGAATCCTTTTTAGTCCCACATGCACCACAATTCCCCCACTTTCCCAAATGAAAAACTATAAATAGCCCACTACCCCTAGACTATTTCGAAGAACGCTCCTTCTTCCTAACATAAACTATAGCATTTTGCTTAAGGTTTTGAGATTATTTCATTTGTTTTATTGAGTTTTTTTTGACATTGCACTACACAACAAGCATTGAGTAAATGGGAAGAACCATTGGCCTGGAATCCATTAATGGTGAGCTCCCATTCTCATAATCACAAATTGATTGCTTAGAATCCTTACTAGGTTCATTTGTTAAAGCTTTCAAGAATAGAGGATTACTAAATATGTTAGATTGCTTGTTTATTTCAAGTTTAATGTATGAAAAGTGATGAATCCTTGTTTATTTCTTATCTGATGGTCCACTGACTAGTTTTTTAAAAGCCTTTGGGGTTTCTTTAGATATTCTTACCCCATGCCCATGGCTTTTGCAAATTTTCATTGAACACAATTATGACCACATAGCTTTGTATTTATATGATTCAATTATTTGAAATTTACAATTGACAACTAAAAGGCCAACCCATAAAAAAATAAGATGCCCAAAAAATAAACGAGGCCCAAAAGAGGCAAGCAAGATATAAAGAGGTCAAGGGCACCCAAAGGGGACGAGGGTGCCTAGGCGATGGCGTTCTGACCGGGCACTAGTGTCCAGAGTCAAGAAAGATAAAGAAATGAAGATCAGACTGGGAAATGGGGTGTGTAACACCATGGAAAAATTAAGAAAGAAATTAAAAAGGCCAAAGATAGATTTCAATTACTAGTTTTCTCGCTTAGGAATCATATGAATAGTAGTATGTGATTAGGACCTAGATATGTACCCAAGTGCGTGATTTTGTGTCTACAATGTGCACACTTTACTAGTGGTTTGTGAGATATGCCACAAGGACCATGATTTCATAAATTTTCCACTTCTCTAATGTACTAAACAAAACAATCTGTCACTCTACTTCAATATTTTTGATGCACATACACATAATACAACTCATTATCATCTGATTGATCACATTCATGAAGCTTGTGAAACAACGTTGTGCCAATCTGGTGTAGAGGGAAGTTCAAAATCACGCGAAGGGAAAAATAATGGAGCTGGACAAAATGGAAATGGATGTTATAGGGGAGGATATCGTGACAGAGGGCACAATGGTCGTGAATGAAAATTTTGTTGAGATACTTGCTACACTTGCAAATCACCTGATCATTATTGACGTGAGTGCCTGTACACACCCAATTTTGGGCGTGCTACATTTTTAGAACAGTTCAAAATCCCCAATAATGGGTTAATATCTTTTCCAATGGTGTTTGATTTTAATTTCTTGTTTCCAGTATATATTTGTAGCCTAGAATGCTTCCCTTAACCATTTCCATGCTTTCCTTTATCTCTTTCACAGATTTTCCTTAGCTTTTGTGCTTTAAGTTACATAACCGCACCAGCAGTTACACAACCAATCTAGAAGTTTCGTAAACTTTAGTGTTCCTTGAGCTTCGGTTACGCAATCACCGCGGTGGTTTTGTAACTGTCGATCTGTGCAGACTAGTGGTTTTGTGCACTTTTCTTGAGACTCTTATAGTGTGTTCTAAACATGTGTCAATTTATTCAAACTTTATTTTATTGCATGTTTCTTAACCAATTTGGTTTTTCTTGAGCTCATTTGATGTATACCAAACTCTCCTTCCCTTCTTATTTTTAATTTTGAGTTAACTTCCCCTTCTTTGAGGGAGGTGGCATTTCTTAGCATTCAAATGGCTTAGACCATTTCTCTACCTTTTTCCTATAAGAGCCAAGATTCTACCCAGAGCATTGGTTGGAGATTATTGTTTTGAATTTCACTGTTATGCTACCCATAATCTTTTTGAGAAATACATAAGAATGCTTAGTTCCCTTTTCTTATTATTCTCTCACATGTGTTGCCACCAAATTACGTGCAAGCCATTCCAGCTCCTGCATTTCTGCATCATTTCTTCTACACAAGCCAACATAGTTCCATGGACTCATTTGAACACCAATTTGGAAAGAAGATGAGGGGAAAACATACTAAAACCTGTTTTGGCATTGTCACAGCTCTACAATTTCTAGGTTGGGGATGCATTTGAATTCTTAAAGCTTTTTTTGTCTAAATCAGATTTTATTCCATAATTTGTTAGAGTATATCAGTTTTTGTAGCTTTCTTTTATTCACACAAAGCTTCTACTGAAATATTCTTTCCTACCTATCCTTGTTGGTTTGCATGGGAAGTTTGTATGGAATAAGGTTTTGCATCGCTTAGTGTTATTGTAATTTCCCTTATTTTTGTAAGCTTTCATATATCATGTTGTTTCTTTCAGGGAAGTTTTAAGAGAATAATAGCTTTTGAGAATATTTTCTTTTTTCCCGTGACTCTAAGGAAATAATAAAGGAAATTTTAGACCCAGAAGTACAAATTGGAAAAGTCTCGATTTATTAGAATAGATTAGATCTTTTTTGCATAAGGAAATAGTCACATCCAGTTGTTTGCTTGTTTAGTTTTATTAGTTTTTAGCATATAAGCAATTTTAATTAATTATAAGATATTTAATTTGTCTGTGTATTTCCTCAGTTTTCCAAAAAGCATTAAAAATACAAAAAAAACACATATTAAAGTAATTAGTTTCCTTATTTGTTTATGTCTTTCATTTAAATCATTGAAAATCACAAACCTTGCTTTGCTTGTTCAATTAATTAGCTTCCATTTATTATTTAGTTGTTGGAAACACATAGATTTAATTAATTTAAAGGAAAGTAATTGAATCGTTTTAATTTAAATCTTTTTGTTTCCATTTGTTAAATTATAAACATAGAACTAATTAGAAAGGAATTAACACATCTCCCCATGTATCCCTAGTTATCTTAGGATTAACCTTGCCCTCTTGCAGTTTTCTTTACGAGATTGTTTATTTCTTTGCCTTGGTATTTCACACATCTCACATGACCATTCAAGTCCCTCAAAAACCAAGAGATTACATATACAATCTCTGGGTCCCATAACCAAACACAACTAGTCTATTCACAAACATTGACACAGGTCTTAGAACCTTGGTTTTTCAGACTTCACCGCTTCCACCCATCATCATCTCACATTTTGTAGTTTTGAACGTTGAAGTAGATAGTGTTTACAAGTTTTGGAAAAACCAGCCTAGACGAAACTAGCGTCCACAATTCACACATTTCTCCTATTCACACGTTTCCTCCTACACCTCCATGACCTTATTTGGAGACTTCTATGAGGAAAACACATGACATTTCCCTCACATTTTGCAGCCGGTTCAAATAATATTCAATGACACTGATATTGATAGAATTCTTCGTGTTTTCATTATCCTCGATCGTCCCATCTTGCCTGCCCAAGTGAGGAAAAAATTCATTTCTTTAGACGAGAATGTCCCCACAGTTCCTGTTGAGGACATTATATTACCTTGATCACTTGTTGACCATTTTCATATATCTCACCTACCCAACATATTTATCCCGTTCCATAGCCATTTATATATTCCATTTTTGTTGTCTTGGCACGACCTCAGGAGGTTGCGTGCGCTTAATATCACATGTTGATTTTAAGGCATACAGTGCCCCAAGAATATGTCTTATGCATACTATGGAAAAGGAAAAAAGGTAGAAGACTACCCATATTTATATGCACACATATGTAAGAGAAAAAAGGAATGAGGTGCAACAATGATGTAGGTTACGTAAGGGAAATGGAATGGAAAGGAACTAACAGTTGCAAAGAAGGAATATTTATTGGTTACCACACATGCAGAAGTATCATGCGTAAACTAAAACACTCATCTAATGTGAGGAAGTTGGACCAACCAATAATTATTTGAATGCATGGAAATAAAAGGAAGTATTCTAATAAACCATGGGCTTAATAAGAGATTTACATGGGAGATACAATGCTTAAAAGAGAAAGTGTGGGATAGGGAGCGCACAAGAAATATGAAAGTACTTGACAAGGATGTTGATGAACTCAAGGAAGTGTGTTGGATGTTGAGACAAGAGAAAATCATACCCTTGTTAGGAAAATGGTTGTGGTAAAAGGTACCCTACATGGAGAATGAAAGAGAGAAAAAAATAGTTAATGGGGTGGGAGTGTTGATGTCAAGTCACACAATTGTGTGTTGGCCCACTCGGTTTCAATTCCCCCAAGGTGTGATCCTCTCTGGAGGTAGTTTCGTCATAGGATGCGACATCTCCATATTTCGCTATAGTGACAACACTGTTCTTATTGACTACAATTGCAACACTCCTAATATTTCTTACAATACTGGCAATCTATGCCAATGCGCGCATGGATCTGATATGATAATCTAGAAATGTGTACACTATGATATATCTCTTTATATATATGTCCCTCTCCTACTAGGTAATTCACTACATATTTATAGGGTGGGGAGTTTCCCTTCACCGCTTATCAATTCCAAGAATAGGCCGCATGCTATTAGTAGCCATGTGTCGTTTTCATGCATAACCACAAATGCAAGTGTGCTATCTATAGACTATTGATAGTTAACTGAAGAGACAATCCTATTCTTAGACTATCTCCATGCAAAAGTGCTTTGAATCTAATCCTCCAGAAATAGACAATGTGTGGCATGCACATCTTCTAAAAATATATCTTTACGCCCAAAAATGGCTAAGTCTTGAAAATTGAACTTTTGTTCCGCGCATGCGTTCTTCCTATCCATTTGTGCCTTTGCGTATGACTTTATTTCCCACACGGAATTCTTGTGTGCTTTCTCTGTCAAGTGTTATTTGATCAACATTACCCCACACTAATTTCATTGTCACCCTGACAATGGGTATCTCCAAAAAATGAAGTAAAGAATAGAAGAATGGAAAGAATGAAAAAATGTATGAAAGAATGTTTTACCCTATAGTCTCCTCTTCAGCCTAAACAACTAATTTAGGATATTCCTATTTTATTTCAGCCTCCAAGGTCTTCCATTCAATGAGTGCTTGTTCTGATTTTTCTGAAATGTCCACAACAATGGACTGCAATTCATCCCTCACAATCACCCCTTTTTCATTTTGCAAGACTAACACAATGCTAGACATTGAGGTCAATCTTCCCTCTAGAAAATCCATCTTCTACGCAATGATCTTCCCAAGCTCTTTCAGCTGAGTCTTGTGCAGCTCTTTTGCTACTTCCAGGGCCTTGCATTTTTGCTTAACCATTGACAACCTTTCTGCACGGCCCAATGTTTCATCCTTCATTTCTCTTTGGACCTCATTGTTTTCTTCTAGGGTCTTTATGTTGATAAACGCCTCTAGAGCAATGCAAATGTTTAAAGCCTGGTCTGCTTTCTTCAATTCTTCTTGTAGCACTTGTAGCATCCCCTCATAGGATGCAATCTTTTGCATCACTGAAGCTTTCTCTCGTTCAGCTTCTTTTTTTAGATCCCTTGACATTGGCATGTGCAGAGGTTCATCTTCAAGTACCAGGTCCACCAAATTTCCTACATAATGTATCACTAAAGAAAAAATATGTGGTACCTTGGTCTCCAAATGTGGCCTAGCTCTTATGAAATTATCGTCAATCTCCTCTATGATGCTGATGAATATAGTGTTATTTTTTATGCGCTAAGTCCCACTCTTCATTAGGCATGTTATTTCTCCATCCTTAGTTTTAATCTCCTCTCAAAGTGCCCTAATTGTGGCAGCCTTGTCCATATTTGGCCTTGCCACCTCTGTTGAGACTTTGACCAATGCATTACTCACCTGTTCATCCGACATGAAAGTAGGCTTTACCGTCATGTGTCTAGCCTGAGGTGTCTTCTTCAACCTCCGTGATACGCATGACTCCTCACATACATCAAAATTTGGCTCATCCATGTGTGTGTGCATGGACCATGACAACTACTTCCTCATGTGCACTATGGCCATATCTTCATCCATGCGCTCCCGGTCATATAAGTTTTTTTGTGTCAGTGTGCTCTTGAAATGGGTGTGGACAATTATACCTATGTCCTCTACATAGCCCATAGCTTCTGGATTGTGTTCTCCACTCGTTCTTCTAGACTGTTTCTGCTTAGGGACTTTAGCTTCCAAATTTGGGACTTGTGTCTCCATGTCCTGAGCAGTCTCTGCAGCTATCTCCTCTGGTCCCTTTTCTTCTTCTCCTCTTTCCCTTGATTCCTCATCCTTTTGTTCTTCTATGCCCTCTAGAAGTATAGGAGAAGTAGGCTCGCTTTCCTCTGACTCTTATTCCTCCTCATTCAACTTCAATTTCCTCATTTGCATGGTTTCCTCCTTCTGTGGAGAGAGCTTGGGTGATCTACGCACTATTGGTGGAGTAGCACCTTGGGTCCTTGTTCTCCTAAACACCCTCTTAAATTTGTGTTCCCCTTAGACTGCATTCAAGTCCTCATCATCCCCCTCTTGTGGCTGAGGTTTTGTAGTGGTATGCTCAGCTTCATCCTTATTCGTAGGATGTCTTCTACCTCTATATTCTAAACCACCATTATCTTCGCACTCGTCCTCCTCATCCTCCACTTCAATTGGCTCTATGGGCTTAGGCACTGGGATGTTCTCCATTGTATGTTTTCCCTTTGGTGGTGCTAGAAGCGTGAACTCATCTTCCACATACTTTTTATTCTCCATCTTTGGATTTAGTTGCACATACACCAGCGCTACTCCAATATCACCCACCACCAAACTCATTGGTTTAATGCTCAATACATCTTAAATGAGTCTTTCAACATATGCACTTCGCCCTGGATACACATATTTCTTCCTTAGTGTGTGGTAGTCGCAATCTACCTTATCTGCGTTGAATGTCAGTTGCCACACGTCTGTAAACATGTGTACTAATGCCTGGAAGTACCTTGTTGTGAATGCATATGGAAACTTACACCAAGGGCTCCATGCTCCATCTTTCATGGCAAACCATGCTATACAGAAATGCTGGTATACAACGAACTAAACTGCCTTTCCAACCACCGAAGGCAAGTCCTTGGGGATGTGCCATTCTTCCTCAAAAGCTGTACATGGAGCCTATCATACCACTTCTCAGCCCATTGCTTAACCTGCTCTGTCATGGATCCCTCACACAAGTACTTCTTGAAGTGTTCTGTAGGTGATTTGTGTTCCATTGGATACTCCCATACCTTCTCCTTTGGTCCATCAGGTACTCTGATCTCCATGAACACCAGTGATAACAGAACAACTCCAAAGTTGATATTTCCTCCTGCACACACTTCCTCAACGATTGTCTCTACAATATAACACAAAATGTTGTAGACTACTCCTTCAGACATCTTTTTGGCAATGTGCAGCCACATGGTGTTCACTTGTGACCACCTTTCCTGGTCATTTAGCTTTGTAACAAGATGTGCAGCCACTTGCACAACTAGATACTTATTCAGTTTTTCAATGTCCATACCGTGGACCCTTTGTATACCCCAACTCCTTTTTGGTCTCCAATATTTTGGTTTTATTTGTCAGATCATCTCGTAAATCATCTCTTGTGCCTTTCAACCCCATTACCGTGGAGATGAGCACGGCTGAAATTCTGACTCTGTGACCTGCAAAGTAGAAAAATTCCTCATGCACTCTGCTCATGAGCCATTGGTACAAGGGCTCATATTTCCCATAGTAAGGGAGCTCATATAGTTGGTAAAATCCTATCCTCTGCAAGAGCTTCTCACCAACATCGTCATACACCGGCATGTCTTCTGTCATGCATTTATTTGTCTTCATGTTCAGCAACACGTCAAGCTCCTTCTTATTCTCTATGGTACGGTGATTGTACTCACTCACTTTACTTTTCCTTATGTGAGAATCCCACTCCTGGCTGACGATAACCCCCTCTGGATATTGCATCTCAGAAAAATTTCCTTTTTGGAGCCATCTCTTCTTCTTCTTCTACCACCTTCTTCTTTCCCTTCACTCCTGCTGCAACTACTTTCTTGGGTGCCATTTCTACCTTGCAATCCTTTGTAGATCCTTGCCACTCAAATTTTGCAAGGTGTGAAGCAAACCCTAGTTTGATTCAGCATGCCCTAGGTGAAATTATGTGCCCTAGCTCATCTCTGTCACCTTGCTTCACTCAAACCCTTCACCACCGGGGACACAAGCTCCTTCTGCACACAGATCTCTTTGTCATGACTAGTTACACACCTCTCGCACCTTAAAATGATCACTCGGCTCTTCGCACTTGGCTTCTTTCAAATACTCTTAATCAAAATGGTAAAAATGAACTCACATCCCATCCTTTTATAGATTTTCAAATTTTTGATACATTCATTTGTCCTTCACCTACCAAATATCCTCTCATTAATTGACCAATTCCATCCTTTCCACACATTACATCCCCATGCCCCAGCTATAACCTTCTAGCGCGCCTTCCTACCCTATGGTCACAAACTTCTCTTCAGCGATGTCCTTGCACCTGAGTACCTCATCACTGTACCTTATCCTAGTAGTTATCATGGCCTCTTCTTACCTCACATTATATTGTTCCTTCATTCATCTCCATCCTTGGTCACTTTTGAGAAGCAATGTTTTTACTTTGACAAACACCTGTAGCAGCTTATTCTTTTCATCTTTCAATTCCCACAATCTTGTACCTGGATATCAACAACCACCCCACACTAAAAGGATGTGCAATCCTCTATGCATAAACATGCTTCATGTAGTAATTAGCTTCATGCACGCAAGCGCACTTATTTCACAAGAACAAAAACTAAATTGATAAAGCATAGAGACAATGAAGGAAATACATTAAAGGAAATACATAATGGAAACATAATCTAAATGGAAATACTACCTTATTACAAACACCAAGAAGACTTATTTATAGTAGGGCTTCAACCTACTCCCATTGAAGTAATTGGGTAGCCTGTGTTCCATCTAGTGCTTCTAACTGGAAAGCGCATGTTTCAAGGATGTAAGTAATAACATACGGCCCTAACCAATGTACCTTAAGTTTTCCTGGATGGTGCAAGAACTTAGAGTCATAGAGAAGTACCATTTGTCCAATCTCAAACTTCTTATCCCTTATGTTTCTGTCATGCCATGCTTTCTGCCTGGCCTTTTCCTACTTCTGACTCCATCGTGCTATGGCTCGTCACTCATCCAGTTGAATCATCTTCTCAATACACTCTTCTAAATCCTACTCATCAGCTAGACCTCCAGTGTGCGCAATGCACAAAGAAGGTAACATAAATTCTATAGGGAGAACAACTTCTGCACCAAACACCAACTGAAACAGTGTGGCTTTGTTCAATCTCTTATAAGTTGTTCTATATGCCCAAAGAATAGCTGACACTTTATCATCCCAATCCTTTCTTCCAACATCACAAATTTTTTGTCAATGTCTGGCTCAAAATTTTGTTGAAAGCCTCAGCAGTTCCATTTTCCTAAGGATGATAGGGTGTAGTTTTATGGTGTGCAACCATAAACTCATCTAATAGGATCCTGATTGTTTCATTCAAAAAGTGTGTACCCCTATCACTTTTCAAACTTAAAGGACATCCATATCTTGTAAGAACATTCTCCCATAGAAACCTAGCTGTTGTAGCCATTGTACAGTCCTTCGTAGGTGCTGCTTCTGCCCACCTTGTGAGATAATTTGTACAAGTAATGATATAGCGTGACCCAGTCCTACGCGCGGCTGGTAAAATAGGTCCTACAAAATCAATGGCCCATTTCTCAAATGGTTTGGCACTAGTAATTTGTCTCAAAGGCATCTCATCTCTTTGCCCTGGTTTACCTAGATGCTGAAAATGGTCACACACTTTGCAATACTCTTTACAATCTTTATACAGTGTCTCCCACCATAATCCAACAAGTAGGATCTTTCAAGCAGTTGCATCACCTACATAGTGGCCTCCTACAATACCACCATGGGCTTCTTCCATAATATCCTTGTGCTCATGCTCTAATACACAACGGCATAATACTTCATCTCTACCTAACTTGTAGAGGTCACCACTGATTAACATAAATGGTGCCGCACATATAGCAAGTTGTTTCTTTTCTAATGCCTTCATTCCTTCTGGTGCCACACCAGTCCATAGAAAGACAACAATGTCTTCTAATTCTAATGGTGCACGTTGTAACCTATATAACTATGCATCTAGCATGGTTTCTTCAATTGTTTGTGCTTCTTCTCCTGAGTGAATTCTAGACAAGTGGTCTAGTCCAGAGTTACTTTTCCCTGGCTTCACCACAACTGTGAAGTCAAAATCTTGAAATAGGAGTACCCATCTACATATGTGCCCTTGTAAGATGGGTTTGTTCACCAAATACTTCAATGCCATGTGATCTGTATAAAACACAAATGGGGTTGCTAACAAGTACTGTCGAAACTTGAGTAATGCATAGATCATTGACAAAACTTCACGCACTGTAGTTGTAAAATTATGTTCAGCATAGTAGTCATCTTCCTACTAGAAAAAAAATTGGATGATCTACAATACCTTCACCAGGTTGAGCTAACACAGTGCCAATGGCCATGCCAGAGGCATCCACATGCACATGAAATGGTTTATCCCATGAGGGAAAGCATAGAATGGGTGTGGTAGTAAGTTTCTCCTTTAATATCTCAAACACGCGTTGTTGTGGTTCTCCCCAATAAAATGTACCTTTCCCTTTTAGTAATTCTTCCAAGGGTGTAGAAACTTTGTCATACCCTTTGATGAACTTTCGATAATATCCTGTGTGACCCAAAAATCCACGCACCTCACTTTGACTGGTAGGCACTTCTAGGCCTAGAATGACTACAACCTTAGTTGGATCAACCAGCAAACCTTCCTTGTAGATTATATGTCCTAACAGTATTCCAAAAGGTGTAGCAAATATGCACTTCTTGATGTTTAAAGAGATACTCAATTGTTTGCACCATTCAAACATTAAGCGCAGATTGTCACAATGATCTTTCACAAGCCCATATATTATCCAATCATCTAGATAAACCTGTAAAAAGTTGTGAATAAAATATTTGAATGCCTGAACAACTATCTGCGAGAATATAGCAGGCACATTTTTCAGTCCAAAAGGCATGACAATATAGGTGAAGCTACCCCATTCAGTAGTAAATGTAGTCTTTTCCTGATCCTCCTATGCAATTCTAACCTAATGATACCCAAAGAACCCATCTGTAAAAGAATATATTTCACGCCCTACAACTCCTTTTAGTATTTCCTTAGTAAATGGCATAGGGAATGGATCTGTTACACATGCAACATTCATCTCCCTATAGTCCACACATATTCTAATTCATCCATCCTTCTTGATATTGATCACCATTGGACTAACCCATTCTGACTCATCAAGGGGCTTGATAATTCCATATTTCAACATGTTATCAATCTCTTCTTTGACCTTTTCACACAAATTGGGGTTCATTCTGTAAGGCCTCTTTCTAACTGGGTGTGCACCATCCTTAAGCTTTATCTTCATTTCCCCAAGTGATTCATGCATGCCTTTAAGTTCATGATACCCTCGAGGGAATAAGTCCTGATAATCCCTGAGTAACTCAATGATCTTTTCCACTTCTGATTCTGACCAATAGTCTCCAATTATGACCTCCTTTGGCTTAGCCTCCGAACCTATATTCACCTTCTTTGTCTTCATGGGTTTGTGATAGGCATGCGTATCCTTGTCTGTACTGTCCAAGACCTCGCGCACCCCTTGTGAATGTTCAATATCTAGGTTCTCAGCTTCCTCATCATCCACGATGTAAACCATCTTTCCTTTCTCTTTCTCAAGGTAAGCACGTTCAAGTAGTATGGAGTCCATTTCTTCTTCCTTTTCAAAATGTGCTTCGGACTCTATCTCACCAAATAATTCCTCAATATGTTCTTCTACCTTTGCACTATCTCCCATAGTTAAGCGCTTGAGAAATTTTAATGCTTCTTCTACTGGAGGTTTAGTCAAGAAGTAGTCAAAGGTCTGGAGCATTCCTGCAGTCAAATTCTACCAATTCCCAGTCTCTCGATGTAGTTCTACGTATACATACCAGGCTGCGTGCATGCATCCTTGTAGAGTAGAGTACAATCTATGCACCCAAAGTGAAGATGGTAATGCTTCCTGTCCCACTTTCTAGAGTCTCTCACACTGTTGAATGTGATGTTGAACAGGTTGATCACTATGATAAGTACAGATTATTCTAGGTGCATTGTTCCTTACAAACCTAGTAGATAGGGAAGACTCCAATCTCCTCCCATTCTATAAGATTATCTCTGTGGACTACCCACCAAGTGCACGTTGTTGTCCCACGCAAAGGTATACACTAACATATCTCTTCTCTTAATTTTATTTGTCCATTGTGCTTCCATGGATTTCAAAAATATAGGAAGATCTTCTGCCCCTGTGTACCAGGGTATTGCGCTACCTATCCATTGAACATAATGAAGCCCATTCTTGTGCGTAACCATGCTTTTTACCTCGCGCCCTACTAGTTCATATGTACCATGAGCCCAATTGTCACAAGCAATACTCATAGTACCACTAATAGAATGTGAATCTTCCCTTTGTAGGATGCCTTCCTTTGATGGCTCATTAACCTCTGGGTCCTTAATAGCGCGTACATAGATTTTGTTTAAGTGCTCCTCACTTAGAGGCTCAACATATGGTGTAGACTTCCATCTATCAAAGGTATCACAACCCTTTCCTCCTTGTTCTCAAAGCTGATATGCCCCTTATTGAATCTCAAATCAGCATTATTTGCATAACAGCAAGGGCATCCAAGCAAGGCTGGAAAATTGTTTTCTTCTACAAGTGCTAATACCTCAAAATCCCCAGTGAACTTGGCCCCTTGTATGGTTATAGATGCATCCTTCAAAACTCCTATGGGAGTGGCCTTAGTCTGGTTTTCCATAAACAACACATTAGATGATGGCTGCAATGGAGGCCTCCCCATTTGTACCCATGCATCTAATGTAAGAACATTCACTTCCACACTTGTATCAATCAATATGTTGCTCAACAACCATCCATCCACAATAGCATTCAAAGTAATTTCCTTTTCATATTCAATGCTATCAGGGGGAATATTTACATGCACGATCTGTCATCCAGTCTTAATACTTGTGCATAGAGTGTTCCCTTTTAACCAACTTCCTAATAGTGGAATGATGTTCTCCTGGCGCAACATTTTGCACACTTCTCTCAAATCATCGATATCATTTTGGATTATCTCTAATGCTTTCTTCTGCTCCTTTAAGTATTGTATCTCACCCTAAAGATTCCTTAGCACTTCCATGGTATCCTGATAAACCTCCTTCTGATAGGTAGGATCTGGGTACCGGGCATGAAGGATGTCATCCTTAGTGATGGTAGGTTTTTGTTGTAATGCCTCTCTTGTGCATGCGCTGCTTCATCTCGTGTAGTAATCTTCACTATTAATGCCTCAGGTTCTGGTGCTATCTTGGGAATCCACTGATCTTCTACCGTGTGTTGGATTCTAACCATCCTGGCACCTTTGTTTTCTTGCTTATGTTGCTTACTCAGATGCTCATATAAGTCTGGGCACTCTTCATAGCTATGGTTCTTTCCACAGAAAGAACATGCAATATTTTGAGGACATTCGTGCCTATAGTGGTCAGGAAATCCACACATATAACATGTTCCATGAGGGAACTCACCCCTTCCTCCATTCATCCTCCATATCCATCATGATATCCATGTCCTCTTCCACGACCTCCTTCAAAATTCACCCTCATTCCTGTCATAGCACGTTTGATTATGATCCTGATCCTGGTGCTCATTCTTACCCTTAGAATTATCCATTACTCTTTGTCTGTCATACCCCAATGTCTATAGCATCCTGGATCTGACCAATCAACTGACAATCTTCAGTATCATGGGTCGTGGACTAGAAAATTTTACAGTAACAAGATACATTCTTCCTTATCACATGTTGTAACAAAGGATAGTGACTAGCATCATGATTCAAATGACAGATCTCACAGTCCAATAGTAATGAGCGTATAGATCTGTGAGGGAAACTATCCTTGGTGTGACCCTCCACTTCACAATCTGTACACCAAATTCCTAAGTGTGTTTCATGGGCTGAATTTGTTGATAGCTTCTCTAACTATTTTTCCATAGCTACAATTTGTGCCTCTAAGAATGGACTAATGCCAGTGTCAATGCTCCCAACTACCTCAACATGTAAAGCTACTTCCAGTGCTTCTTGTGGATCATTGTATGTCTTATGTGACAATGCTCTTCTAAATGGCGTAATCAATCCTCTAAAAAACCATTATGCATGTTGGCTTGTGTGAATATCATAAGAAATCTTAGATAGAAGTGTTTTAAAATGGGCATCATACTCACATACACTCTCAGTAGTTATTTGTTTGATATCCTTGAGTGTGCTTATGCTCTTCTGCTCAAATTTTGGGATATAAAACTCTTTCAAGAAATCATCCTTTAATGCTGTATAATCCACGTAAGTTTGATTAGGGTCAAAATTCTTATACCGTCTGTGTGCACATCCCTATAATGTAGTAGCAAATTGGCTTTCCTTGCACTCAGAAGCCATGATCCCTTTCATGTGCACACAATATTTCACACATGTGCACATGCTCAACAACATCCTCTATGCCTCTATACTCTAGAAGATATGAAGAGACATCTCCATATAAATATTTTGGGGTTGGTGTGGACCTTGCCCACCTGATCCAAAACCTCTTGTGTTTCCCCTACCTCCAGAACCACCAGATCCACCAGAACTAGAACCACCTATACCTCCTGATCCTCCACCTATAGCTAGAATAGGACCTATAGATGTACTCCCCTGTGCTCTGACAGTAGTACTATATTGAACCCCTACAGTCTATGTGGTAGTTCCACTTCCAGAGGTGAACCCAACATTCTACGCACTTACATTCTGTGCAGATGATGCACCTGAAAAATGTTCCTCCAAATAACATTGAAGTCATCTTTCTTGCTATTGATGTACTTGTTCTCTGACTTACTTCAGTTCTCCTGTTTCCCAAATTCACTTGTTGATTACTTGTCGTACTAGATACTGGAAAACCAAGTGCAAGGGCTAGGTCACCAGGTGGATTAAGATGCATGCCCCATGGCCCAAGTAGTCTCTACTGGCGCACTTCTGTGTGAAGCCAAGGGGGATCTCTGTCATGCTTTCCAAGATGGGGGAGTTCCTGATGCTTTGGCTCCATGTCTTCTACGTGAGCTTCAAATCCTTCATGAGCCATCTCTCTCCTCAACTCCATACTTTCTACAATGATACGTTGCTTCTCTATCTCCCTCTCACGTGCCTCATTATACTCAAGCCACCTTTCCTCTCTCTGCCTTTCTACCACTAGGTCTGTCATCTTTCACCAATCTTGTCCTTGCCCTCACACGTGGTGAGGTTTTAGTTAGCCATCGGTTTACTCTCCAGGTTCAAAGTTACCATCAAGATCTTGATCTCCAGTGGAATACCTTGTAGATATGCTCCTCTTGGATATCGCAAAAAATATGGAATTTGGCTACCTCCGGGAAAGAATACATCGAAATTGAATATTCCATAATATAATTGTTTAGAACACCATGAAACCATGTATCCACAGCGTGAGTCCGGATCAGATCAGCATCATAAAGGGCCTAAAATTATTCTTGTGTCCAGACAAGTGCGCGATACCTCCAATTCCACTTAGATGCATAAGCAATCAACCACTCATATAATTCTACTGGAAAGATGGTGAAAAATCTCTCATATAAATTGTCATACAGATTCTGTTCTACCCAAGTGCATGTGTTAAACTCAAATCCAATGTTGAACCACCATGCATATTCTTCCTCCAGATCGTGTATCCACTCCTCAATACTTGCTAGAGTTAACCAGGTATGTCTTCATCGTGAACCATCCTGAAAACAACTGAAAAAGAGGTCCCAGCAATGGAACCAATGATGCAGCCTAGAATTCACCAGATGACACCCTAGACGTGATTGGCACATCACTCAGCCTAGACTAAGCACTCACCTGAAGTGTACAAAGGTACTAGGTCCCTCTTTAGGGTTGCTGTAGCAGAATACTAACATGATGAAGACTTACAGCATATGGATCCATAACTAATACATCATTATACAGTGCATGACAGATCTAGATCTAGGAAAGAATAGGTTTAAACAATAATCATGATAGAAATAAGAACATGCACTACCCAATTATACACAGGAATAACACTTAGGTTCAGTCAATATCTTCCATCTCTTAATTATCACAATAACACAGAAGCTTCTTACAATACTGGCAATCTATGCCGATGCGCACATGGATCTGATACGGTAATCCAAAAACATGTACACTATATTATCTATCTCTCTATATCCATCATCTCCCTACCAGGTAATTCACTACACATATATAGGGTGGGGACTTTCCCTTCACCACTTATCTATTCCAAAAATAGGCCGCATGCTATTAATAGCCACGCACCATTTTCATGCATAGCCACACATGCAAGTGTGTTATCTATAGACTACTGATAGTTAACTGAGGTGATAATCCTATTCTTAGACTGTCTCCATGCAAAAGCGCTCTGAATCTGATCCTCCAGAAATAGACAATGTGTGGCGCGCACGTCTCTGCATTGTTGGTGTGTTCTACACGCCATCTTCTAAAAATAGATCTTTATGCCCAAAAATGGCTAAGTCCTGAAAAATGAACTTCTGCTCCACATGTGCATTCTTCCTATCCATTCGCGCCTTTGCATATGACTTGCTTTCCCGCGTGGACTTCTTGTGTGCTTTCTCTGTCAAGTGTTCTTTGATCAACATCGGTTATGATTTTCTTGTGACATTGTGGACAATGTCCCATGTTTGTGACCCGCCTTTCGTGGTCTACATTATCTTTTTCCTTGTTATCTTACACTTTATCTTTTACATGTGTATATGTCTCCTGGCCACTTTGTTTGCATGTGCCTTAGTTTCTACTAAGCACATTCCCTCCCCCTGCATGGCTTCAGTTTCATATGTACATTAGGTCCTCCTTTGGGTCGGATTCTCCTAGCAACGTCACATGCACCCCAAACGAGGGGGGCATAAATTGGGTGAATCGGTCACCCCATTTAATAGTCTACAGTTACATTACAGAACAGTTCAACACAAAATCAGCACGGTCTACAGTCTTAGAAACAACCCATAATCTGGCATGGGTCTTCAGCATAGCACATATGCTAGCACCTAGATCCAGACATGAGTTCCTAGATGCCCCTGACCCTTCCTGGATGCATATGACTAGGGGGAACATAGTTTTTCTTACAAAAATGCAATCTTTAGCAGTCTACATAGTTGTTTCACAGTACAGGCACAGTCCTACAACAATTAGCATGCATGTTTTTGCTAATTTTCTATTTTCACATTGGATCAAATTTGATCACACCATTTACAGTGGTGCATACATCGTCAGGAAGCATTTAAAAGATGGAGAATAAAATTATAACTTTCTCCCTACAATTCTTCTGTCATGGCATGAAATCACCCCCAAAAACTCGCATTTGGCATGAGATCGTCCCAAAAAATCGTTCTTCTACAACATCTTCAGGATCCTTTTTATCATTTTCACTCATCATGGATCAGTTACACATGTTCCTTTTCACATTTTTACCTACTTTTTACACACTTTTTTACATGTTGGATTGAATTTTTCATATACACATATTTGACTACTTTTTTGCTCCTCTTTTGCAAGTTCATCCTTATGGAAAACAGTAATCACATCATCAAGCATCAAGAAACATTGGCAACAAGTATAATGCAACATCACATGTACGCTTTCACCCTTAGGGTCACTTCCTCTTCTCTATCTTCCATGCTTCATATTATTCACTCCATATTTTTTCTTATCTCCTCAGCACACTTTTTCCATCGATCTACAAGGTTATCAGGTACGCATCTCATATCTACTTTATGTTATCGAGCATTCTCTCAACAACATAAAGTGGGGGAAAATATAGACACTAAATTATGCACGTTGGGTATATTTCTAGGTCCTGATCAAATACCACTATTCATATGATTCCTAAGTGAGAAAAGTACTAATTGATAACTGTATTTGGCCTCTTTTATTTCATTTTCATTTTCATCTTGGTCTTGCACACCCCATTGCCCAGTATGACCTTCGTTACTTCAGATTTTCTAATTCTGGACACCAGCGCCCAGGCGCCCTCATCGCCTCTAGGCGCCCCGAACCCTTTGTATCTTGCTCACATATTTTGGGTCTTTTCTAGCCATTGGGCATTTTATCTTCTTGGTGGTCAGCCTATTAGTGGTTGATTACAAAATTCAAATAAGGGAGTCATATAACTACAAATCTAAGTGATCATAATAAAGGACCAATCTATAAGCATCTACTACTATCACCTAAGGTTGCATCAAAATTCATCTCAGGAGCATTAAAGCATCGATCTAGAATTCATTCAAGGGACAAGGGACTTCATTCTTCTACATATACTTCATAGGAGGGAAGTTCATTTTTCCATGCACACATCTATTTGCATCTTCTACATTTAGCTACATGTGTGGTATCAAGTACATCTTACACAAGAGCCACCTAGGGCATGATTCTACACACACACACATGCACGTATGCACGCACGCATGCACTCACGCACACACACACACACACACACACACACACACACACACACACACACACACACACACACACACACACACACACACACACACACACACACACACACACACACACACACACACACACACAGAACTACATGGAATATGAAATGTATTTCAGTTCTCAGATCGTAAATTCACTCAGTCAAGTGACCACCAGGGTTATTCTGAATCCCCATTTGCAACTTTTTATTTTTAGGATTTGATGTGTTTTGGGATTTTTCAGGTGCTCTTTCTTCTTGCAGGTTACAGGTGAATTTTATAGGCATAGTGTGATACATAGGTGACTAACAAAGACCTCTTTTGAACAT
The DNA here is from genome assembly GCA_019776745.2 of Taxus chinensis. NCBI lineage: Eukaryota > Viridiplantae > Streptophyta > Pinopsida > Cupressales > Taxaceae > Taxus > Taxus chinensis. Next base: position 346,874,588 of record CM034146.1, on the reverse strand, counting down.
CTTACGACCCTATAAAAATTATTTTCTGAGGTTCTACATAGTTACTGGAGCCTACAGAAGGTCCTTGGTGCCTAGGCACCCCTGACCCAATCCAAGCACCCTAGTCTCAACATTCCCTATAGTTCTACATTTTTTGGATTGGCTGCAACACTTTGCATTCTTGTTCCATCAATTTTCTAGCTCAGAACAACTTTGGGATTATTGCAAAATCAGCTAATTATTTTATCCCTACCTTTGGAGCTAGGGTTTAAATCTTCTTATCTTATTTACTTATGTCAAATCTATAATTGATTGCATATCTATTGTGTTGTGACTTAATTAGAATTTAAAATTTATTTATCACCAATATTTGTTAAATCAGGAGGAGTATTAAAGGCTACATGGCTAGATTTGGATAGGGAGGTAGTAGTATGAGTATGTGTACACTACGATCTAGGTGAGGAAGCCAAATACGTAAGTGCTTGTTGATTGATCGTGTTCTGTGATGATATGATGTTAAGTCCAAAACTAGCAATAGGAGTGGACGAAGCAAGTGCTGACACTCTGATTTAACTAGTAGGGGATAATGAGAAATTTGTTCGATGATGGGTTGATGATAGGGATCGTAAAGTTTAGAATAATCGTAAGTGTCAACTTGAGTAGATAGAAAATGTGATGGATAAGGAGTGGTGTAAATGATGCGAACACATTTAGCAAAAAGATAACCACTAAGGGCAACATGATTGGTGTCTAAGAGCTCTGCAAATACTGGTTCACCACTCTCAAAGAATTGGGGAGGGTCAAGGCAAGGAACCTCTGACATTTCAAATTGGTTGTTAGGGGAATGCAGAGGTTTAAAATTTGTTTATAAGGGTTAATTGCAATGGAACATACATTTTTGGGACATTTTTCATATGAGACTCGGTTAACTCTAAGGATTGCTGAATTAAAGTTGTCATATTTTAGAGGTTTTGAAAGTAATCTTGTAGTCTACTTAGAACCATGGACTAATCAAACAATCAATGAAAAAAAATGAAATATGGTTGTTTAAAACAACACACACACAAATAAATTTTAGATTATCTTGATTAATTGAAAGGATGTGAAATTATTTAAAATGTCATTAATCAACGGTATATAATTTCATAGAGGCTAGCTAAGGCTAGTTTCAAGTAAGTTTAAATTTTAAGTACTCGATATACCCGAAGGTAAGGCCCAAATCTATGTTGGTGTCGGTGTGAGGCATGGTATTAGGGTCATCACCTTCTAACTCACTATCATAGTCCCAAGTAATAAAAAGGTTTATTCAAAGCTAATCTGATATACCACCCAGGCATAATTGTAAATACTCAGTGAGAACTTTCCCAATCATTTTAACAAAACTCTTGATGATGGTCATTCCAGTAAGGTAGACCTAGAAAGAATATTTTAGATGTAAGTTTGATTTAAGATAATGGTTTCAGTAGTGGGTGACGGAGTGCATTGTGACTCCAACACCATCATTCCCTCAAACTACCAAATTGAATCCTTAGTAAATCGAAGAAAAAAGGTCAAAGGGATTGTGTTTCAACTATGATATGTTGATAATAGATTGTTCTACATTGAATTGGCCAATGAGGAAGAAGAATATGAGGAAGTAGTTGACAAGGTCGAGGATGAGACTAAGTAAGATTCAGAATACCCTCAACCAACCATTTCATGTTTTTATGCGTTATTATGAAGAGGCTAGAGCAAGGCACTCAAACCTTAAAGGTAGTAATAGTTAGGAATAAATATAGGGTGACATTGTTAATTGAATCAAGGATAATGCATAACTTCATTGACAATAAATTGGTGGCACACTTGAACAATTTTATTTACCCAACTCTAGAATTTTAGGTCATGATATGATAGAAGGAGGCACAATTCAGAAGATAACAAGGTTTAATGCCATACGTGCATTGAAGATGCACCATGGGTGAATATGAATTTATACTCGAAGACATATGTTTTCCATCCTTCCATAGGATGGAGTTGAAGTCATTTATGGGAAGATCCAGATGGCTCAAAATCTTGGGAACTATTGAGATAGAGATTTTTTGATGAGTTGCTTAGCATGAGGTTTCATTCACAAGGAACCAATGGTACTTCCTCAAATTTTGAGGGATGTGTGACAAGTCATCTATGTAATTAAGTGAGCTGATCATGAAAATGTAGAAGATGCTCAATACAAGGAATGAAAATGGATTCCAGTGGTGTAACAATATATTGTTCATGTGTGATAGCTGTCCCAGGACAATGGAAAATGCCTACACAATCAACTCTACGAAGTAGATCACAAACAAACATTATTGTTTTGGGGGTGTTGTCACGTAAAAAATCAGAATTTTTAAAACTTCCCAACTTGTTTCTCATCATTTCAAGCGTCAAGGTAATGGCGTAAAGGCTAAGTTCATGCATGATGTCAAATTATTCCCAAACATTTTGATTTTTTGGGCCCTCTATGAGAAAAAGCACCATAAATGTTGGTACCCTTAGGATGTGACTGAACCATGAAAAGTCGTCCTATAGTTTTGGCCATAACTTTTGCATCCATACTCTGATTTAGGTCCCATTTGAAGTGTTGGAAATCTATTGCAATGCAGAGATGCTATTTACAAGGTTTTAGAGTCCCAAAATTTCATTTTGAGCTATAAAATATATTTTGGAGGTTTTGTGTCTGTGATGAACATTTTTAGGAACACAAATGTTCACTTCATTGAAATTCTAAATTTCTTGCACCGATGCGTAGACTAAGTCCAAGAGATGAATTTTTATTATAAACACTTTCCAAAATTTGGATTTTTAGGCCCTTTATAAGTAAAAAAACTTATGGCACCCCTAGAACGAACATTGGGAATAGTTCCTTTTTTTTGCCATAACTTTCGTGTATGAACTCCGCTTACTAGAGATATGACAATGTTGAAAGCATTAGAAATCATCTTGTGACGAGGATAGATATTTAGCTTCATTAAAAAATCCTGAGGATCTATTTGAAGGGGGTCTTAGGACATTTTTGAGTAACCATGCTTATAGTGCCCCTGGATTGAAAACTGGAAATAGTTCCTTGTTTTGGCCATTAATTTCACACATGAACTCTTATTTAGGTCTTGTTCAAAGCGTTGGAAATATATAATGACGAGGATGAACATTGATTATAGATTTTTTTCCATGGTTGCTTAGCGAGGTTTTAGGTACCTTTATGAGAAAATGGGTTTCCATGGTGACCTAGGAATTTGTTTTTACAATCGGAACAATTGTGTTATTCCATGAGTTTCATGAAAGGGTTCCAAATTCACCTTGAGTTATGGCACAAAATTTAGAATATTTTTTGCCATTAATTTCAGATCTGGAATCTGATTTAGGCCCCTTTTGAAGCGTGGACAAATCTTGAGATGACGGTCACTATTTTCAAGGTTTCAAAGTCCCAAATGTGATAGGTTTTGTATGAATTTTTTTATATATATATTGTAATTATTATACAAGTGAAATGATGTAACTCAAGTTGATTCAAATTGAAGTTAAGCCATAGGTTAGTTTTAAGGTAGTTATATAGCCAATTTGGAGTGATAATTGCTTTATAGAAATGTTGGAAAATTCAATCGTGAGGTAATCAGGGTATCTCTCTTGCTCTCAATGCTTCTTCCAGAGAGTTTTTGGTAAAGGATCTCACCTTGTATTGTAGGCGATATTTCTGTGCCTGATTATATGAATAATAAAATGTAAATAAACGAGATCAGAAACATTTTGTGGTGCCTATGTCCTTTAATCATGAAATCACACTCTGATGTTTGAAATATAATGGTGTCATTGTTGTATGTGAAACTATGATACTGCATGATTTGTATTGCATATATCTATAAGTGGGATTTATATCATATGCATTTAATTGACATTGTTGAATACTTTATGCTTCTATTTTGTTCTCATCCTCTATACACTTGGTATACTGACCAATGTAAGGCATATCCTGATAAGTGTCTAGACCAGAGGGTTGGTAGAAGTGTAATATTTGGTCTGATTTATCCTTACATTTTGATGCATTTAGTTTGTCATGGATTTCTCCTTCATATATCGTTACATTCCCTCTCTTTCTAAATTATACCTCCATTTTCCCCCTTTTTTACTTTCTAGATTAAAGGACCAAAAATCCCTAATATCCCCATCATATGATGAAATTTCCCTTCTCAAAAATAGAGGAAGGTCACCTTATAAATAGGTGATTCCTCCTAGAATGTTGAGAGGGATGACTTATGGTCGCTGTCTATTGCCCTATGAGTCTATTTGAGATCGAATAACCAAAATCACATATAATGACATAAATTCCTACAAAAAACGAGGATGTTTAGAAAATGATTTCCTCTCAAAAGATATCATGATCATTCCATTTAGCTCATACCATAGATTCAATCACCCAACACTTGACCTTATAAAGGTATGTGTGATTGGTTGTATCAACATTCACTCAAGATAGAGAAGGCTCAATATAAGTGATATGTTGGAAGCCAAGTTCTTATCCATCATAGTATTCAATGCAGTGTTCTATAGCATTCTCTAGTGAGCCCCTGGTACATACTTAAGAAATTGTTGATGAAACTTGGTGTATATGTCTAGATTATAGAGAAATTAATAAGTACACTATCAAAGATAATTTCCCTTCTTCTTGTAGTTTCAAAGATCATGGTAGATGAGTGTACATGGATGATGTCTGTACATTAACAAAACTGGAGGTATCTACATCTTAACGATACCTATCAAATCGTAGTAAAACAGTTGGTATATCCATACAACAACTAGCTTATGACAACCATGCATCCTGGAGGAAATTGATGGTCACATAGAGATAGGATTTTTTAGGAAATTATTAATCCACAATACATTACAGAAGATTATATATTATGATATGCAGTTAAACAATTATTTCCATAGGATTATAGATGTTAATATATTGCATATTACGGAATGTAATAACATGAGCTAAAAAAAAACGTGAAAGTAAAAGAGATAGAGACTTTTACACAAGATTTAAAGTAGGGGAACCCATTAAGGAAAAAAACCCCCACTATGAATAAAGCACTATCCTGTATTAAATTTAATTACTTGATCAAATACAATTTTTAACCCAGTACTTCCACTTCTCTCCTCGGTCTCACAAAGGTAATTGCATACTAGTGTCTTGCAATATTATAGTTCGCTTACATAAAAAACTTGAGCATATATCTCATGATAGATCATCCTATATATAGGGTGGGTGATATATATATATGCACTCATAGTATATATATATATCACTATATATATATCAATCCTGTGAGGGATCATCCTATGATATATATATATATATATATATAAGTAGGATGGGTGATCGGTCATATTGTTTCACTCTTAAATTTGTGGAAAACTGACATAATAAAGTTTATTAAAATAAACTTTAAAATAACATGGGGCGGGAAGTGGTGGTCCACTTGAACGGTATCCCCACTTGACATTAACACCCAACCTACCCACTCCCCCATTTATGTTAAGTGGGAAGAAAAAACCGAACATACCAAATTACCTTTTTCTACAAAAAGATTTACAGATCCATAAATCAACAACATGATTCAGGTTAGCATGTAAACAAGGTAAATCATACAGATCTTCCTATATAGAAATTATTAAGATAGTTGCTTTATATATGAATACTTATATCAAACTATGGAGCCTTTTATAAACCAAGGCATACTCTCATAACTAACATTTCAATGGGATTTAAAAGTAAACTCATGTGTTGTGATCATTTCCTTAAGACTCACATATAGTGATATGTTTACAAAATGGAGGAAGTATTAGAATTTTGCAATATTCCGTTAAGAGGTGGAATTGCCATACACACTCCCCCTCAATGGAAAATCTGAAAGGCCTAACAAGGCATGAAACTTTCAAAACTTCATAGCACACAACGTCTTTATGAAGATATCTACAAATTGATCTTCAGTGGAACATAACTTGAGATCAATATCACCATTTGGGACTTTCTCTGGAATAAAGTGCATATGAACTTCTATATGCTTCGTCCTTTGATTCTGAACTTGATTGTTTACAAGAGCAATGCAACTTTGGTTGTCACATAGAAGAGTAATGATTCCTTTGATGCCCATATATAGTTCATCCAACAGTCTTTTCAGCCACATAGCTTCCTTTATTGCTTTCATAGAACTTCTATACTCTGCTTCAGTAGAAGAGATAATTATTGTAGGTTTCTTCTTGTTACTCCAAGTGATGGAACCTGTACCCAACTTAAAAGCATATCCAGAAGTAAATTTTATATCTGCAACATCACCAACATGGTCATAATCACAATAGCCAAATAACTTTGCATCATTACTAGAAGAATAATACAAACCATAATTAATTGTTCCTTTAACATATTTTAAAATTTGTTTAGCCATATCAATATCAAATTATATTAGGAGGCCTTCTTCCTACAACCCCTCCGCGACCCCTCTACGACCTCTGTGAACCCTAAATGGTTAAGAGAAGACACGGCAGCCATGGAGGTCAGAAAAATGACGGAGACGCTGGCAGATGGGAACTAGTGCAGAACAATCGGGAACTAGTGCAGAACAAGTCCTTTCGTGGATTGATCAAGCATTTTGTGACGCTAAGGCGGCTTCTTCGGCTCCCAACCTTGTTAGTTCCTCTCATGGGGACGGATCTCATCTGACACCTTTACAGAAGACACAATCTCCCTGTGCTGATCACTTTGCTGCTAATGATGATTGCAACAGTGGTAGAACTGTAGGCGGCGGGTCTCCAATGCAACCTTTGAACCGCTCTTCTTCAATGGATTTACACACGAAGCTCACTATCACAAACTGTCCTGATACCAGGGTTCATGCCCTGAATAATAACCCACACAAATCGACTACATTTAAAGATGTTTTACAGAGCAGGAGTCTCGCACAAGGGATGAGCCCCATCACACCTTTGACCCCTGCGGTTACTAACCCCAGCGTTTCATTTGGGGATGAAGTCCTCGATTCAGAACGTTTCTACCTAGAGCATGCCCTGATCGGGAGATTCAGCGGGCTCTGGCCAAACCTAGCTACCCTTCATGACTGGATTACAAAGAACTGGATCTCGATTCTATCTAGTAAGTTAGATCTCTATCCATGTGTGAAAGGTACATTTATTGTTGTTTTTTCCTCAATTAGGGATAAGGAAGTCATAGCTAAAAAACTTTGGGCTTTGCAATCCCACTACTTGGTTTTGAAACCCTAGTTCCCATCTTTTAACCCAGTCACTGAATCCTTTGCCTGCAAACCAGTCTGGATTAGACTGTCCCATTTACCACTCCAATTCTGGGACCGTACTTTTCTAACTGCTATTGGAAATACTTTGGGTCATACCCTTTTCATTGACCCCCAAACCACTGATTTCACGCACACAACCTTTGCTAGAATCCTTGTTGAGCTAGACACATCCAAAAATCTACCTACAAATATAGAGCTTATAGTCCAAAACAGAACTTGGACACAATCATTAGATTATGAAGGCTTGCCCTTTAGATGCAGAAAGTGTTTTGCTACCGGGCACACCGCTGATGTTTGCGGAGTAGAAAAGCGAAAGAATGGAAAAAACAACTGGTGGAAAAATTCCCTTCCTGAACACCTGATTTTCGAAGCCAAAGAGGAGTCAATTACAGATACTGAAGATGATTTTGTCTTGGAAACCCCTCTTTTAGAAATTCCAGTTGTTGAATGCGCCAAAGAATCTCATTCCGTTGGTGACATTAAGAAAGATACAAAAGAAGATAAAGAATCTGTTGTCCCAGTTGGATCTTTGGAGGATAAGGAAAATATGCCTCCTTGTTTCAATACCCTAATTACGGAGGCTTCTACAGGTTGGATTACGGTGCGTAAAAATTAAAAAATGTTCTCCAAGAATACTGCTTCTCCGCCCTGCTAGTTTCTCGGTGCTGCTCGGCGGATCATCAATGCTTCACTTTCTTTGTCGAGCAGAAGCTGTTTGATTGCTGTAAACCAGTTGTTTTTATGTTGATTTGTTGTTGGTCTTGGGTTTTATTCTATGAAGGTTTTTCCTGCTTTTGTTCTTGTTCTTGTTCGTTGGGCCTTATTTGTTCACATCCGGATTTTTGAGCCTTCTTGTATAAGGGTATAGTCCCTTTCAAAAAACTATTTGCCCTTAATAAAAATTAATAAAAAATTGTTTAGCCATTTTTAAATGAGCTTCATAAGGATCCTGCATGAATCTATAAACAGCTCCTACTACATATGAAATTTCAGGTCTAGTAATAATCAAATAAATCAAACTACCAACTAGTTGACTATATAAAGATAGATTCACACATGCATGCTTAGGATCTACTTTAACACCAACTTCAATGGGAATGGAAATAGGTTTACAGTCAATCATGTTTAATCATTTAAGCAAATTATTAGCATATTGTGATTGAAATGCTACGATAGAGTTTTGAGCTTGAAAAATAACCATCCCTAAAAAATGATTTAATAGACTCAGATCAAACATTTTAAAACGTTGTTTTAATTTAGCCTTAATTTTCAAAATTAAACTATGATCATTGTTAGTAATTAACAGATCATCCAAACATAGAACAATAATAAAAAAATTCTTTTTCAGTTTTCACAAATAAATCATTATCATAAAAATAGTTACTGAAACTAAGGTCCTAAAAGAAGCTATTAATTTTGGCATACCAAGCTTTAGGAGCTTATTTTAGACCATATAAAGACTTTTTGAGTTTACAGAGAAATAACTCTTTACCAGGTTCTAAAAAACCTTCGGGTTAATGCATATATATTCTTTCATATCACCATTTAAAAAAACATTTTTCACATCCATTTAGTGAATTTCCCAACCATATTGGGTAAATAACACAAGGAAAATTCTAGCAGTGCTTATTTTGGCTATGAGAGAAAAGGTTTCAACATAGTCAATACTGGGTTTCTAAGTAAACCCACGAGCTACTAATCTTTCTTTAAATTTATCAATTTCTCCTGCAAAATTATACTTGATTTTATACAACCACCTAAACCCTACAATGCTTCTTTTTTAAGGAGGTGGGACTAATTTCTAAGTTTTATTTTTTATAAGAGTGTTGTATTCAGCTTTCATAGCTTGTTGCCATCTTCCATCTTGACTAGCTTTCTTAAAATATTGTGGTTCAACCTCATACATGGTCATCAAGGCATGATAAATATGTTGACTATGAGTCATTTTTATAAGATTATCGGGATGAGAGTCCTTAATCAGATTATGAGCCCATTTAGGTCTTTCAATTTGTAACACAATTTTTGATGGCTCCATCTCAACCTCTACATCCATATAGTCCGGAGATGGATTTTCATCTTCTAGGATTTCTTTTTCTCCTTCAGGGGAAACACTGGGAGGTTCAAAAGAAGCTTCAAAAAATGGTTTTTCTAATACAAAAACATTCATGTTTTCTATAATCTCATGTTTACAAGGATCATAAAGCCTCAACCCTTTAGTGCAATCTCTGTAACAAAAAAAGATACGTGAGTAGGAGATAGGATCAAGTTTCTTTCATTTCATGAAGATAAAAGTAGGATTGCCGATTATTTTTAAGTGTGAGATATCAAGTTTTTATTTTGTCCATACTTCAAGAGGTGTAGTTTGATACAAGGCTTTAGTAGGAACTCTATCTAGAATATAGACTATAGTATTCATTGCTTCTTCCCACAAAAACTTAGGTGTATTTGACGCATGAATCATAGTTCTAGCCATTTCTAAGATTGCTCTATTTTTCCTTTATGTAATGTCGTTTTATTGTGGGGAATATGGAGTGGTTAACTCGCGTTGAATATCGCACAACAAGCAAAACTCGTTAAACTTTATATTAAATTATTCACCTCCATTATCAGTTCTAATTCTTTTAATTTTCAAATTATAGGCATTCTCAACTAAGGTTTTAAACTATTGAAGTTTAGACAAGACATCAAATTTATTCTTGATATAGAATGACCAGGTCATCCTAAAGAAATCATAGATAAAACTTACAGCATATAAGGCTCCAATGAGAGACAGTACTTTGAGTGGACCTCTAACATCACTGTGAATTAACTCTAACAACTAAAAAACATTTGTATCATGATGTTTGTGAAAAGGTTCGATGTGTTTCTTACCACGTAAACAACTTTCACAAGTTTCATGATCTAATTTCATTTTAGAAAGACCTATTACAAGGTTTAGACGTAACATGTCATACATTCTCCTAAAATTTACATTTCCTAGTCTTTCATGCCATAATTGAATATCATTTTTAGAAGAAGAAGAAAACATGTTTCAAAAATAAATCTATTAAATCTATATATAAACCATTTTTTGAATACTAGAAGCAATAACACTACTAGATTTATTTTTCACATATCATTTATTTTTCAATAAAACAACTTTACAATTTTCTTTTGTTAGTTATGAGCAAGATAAATGATTATTTTTCAATTTAGGTCAAACAAAACATTTTTTATTATTCCATTCTCAAGTTTTACATTCCCGCAACTTTTAGATTGAATGACCAAATTGTCTCCTAGATAAATGTTTTATTCACATTCTACGACATTTGTTAGAATGTCAGACATGCAAGTCATGTGTCTAGAGGCACCAATGTCTAGGATCCACTTGTTATATTTTGATGTTAGAAGTGCAGTGTAAAGAGCAATTGGTTTGTCAATGTTATTTGGTTGATTTTGGTTTGGATTATGGTTTTGAGTCTTCTTTTGATCGTTAAATTTATTGTGTTTAGCATTTTTGACAAACTTGTTTGTTTTCACACGACAATCTGATTCTTTATGACCAAATTTACCACATTTATTACACGTACCATTAAACTTCACGTTGAAAAATTGACTATTCTTATTAGGGTTTCTTAGGAAATATTGGGATAAATAATAATATATTAAATCAATTAAATATCCACTAAAACAAATTTGTCCAAGGATTATAGTTTTAGGTGTACAATTAAAAGTCGATAAAATAATTTCATATAATATAAATGCATAAAAGTAAATAAAATTTTATATCAAATTTCAAGTGGGGAAAACCATTTAGGTAAAAAATCCCAGTATGAAATAGCATTGTCCTTGTAAATTTAATTACTTAAGAAATTACAATTGTTAACCCAACACTTCCACTTCCTCCTCAGGTCCCACAATGCTTACACAATCACAATTACAGAAGCTTATAATATGAAACATATTATATTGTTGTTCACAATATCGTGAGAGATCACCCTATTTATAGGTTGAGTGATTCCCTGAGTGCGCCATTTCACTCTAAATAAATTAAATCAAAATATTTAATTTATAACATCCACATTAAGTGGAAGGCAACCAACAAAACTTATATAATATAAATTTTTCTAATGAATGCTTATTTAAAACATTATAAGATGTAATAAAGTGGTGGCCCCACTTAATATTAGCATCCCAAAAGGCTTCACAAAGGATGTGATGGAATCACCGAGTAAAGACTACATCATGAAGTAGTGATGCTTGAAATAAGTTTTCCGAAAATATTTTTCCTACAGGATCGGTTGTGCAAGAAGCTTGCACAGGGGTTGATGGCATTTGAAGAGATTAAATGCAAAAGTGAAGGAGTTCGGAATAGGATCGGCCATGCATAGAGCTTGCACAAGGGCCGATGGCATCTAAAGAGATGGATTGAAGTACAAATATGATCGGTTGTGCATTAGGTTGTTGCACAGAGGCTAATGCCATAGAAAAAGTAGGGGAAATTAAAAGCAAAGTGAATATGACCTAATTTTGGGTAGGGTAAGATTCATGTCGAGTTCAATAGAGTGTACGACAAGAAAAAGATAGGTTCCCAATTGAGTTCTCAAATGTACGGATAAAATCTAAGTTCGGACACATGATGTAGACACAAAGGTGCTCAAGAATCGCTAGTGTCGTAATTCTAAACGATAATGACCCTAACCCTAGGGTAGTTATAGATTTCCAAGGCCTATACCTAAGATAAAGATAGGTATCCTACTAGGATTCGTAATAAGCGTAATCAAGAGATGGATAAAGGCAAGGGGTGTAATATAATAAGACAATTTACAATAGATCAAAGCAAGCATACATCTACTCTAGTCTATAGCAATGAGTGACCAATATACAACATACATGTGCATGATAACATATTAAGAAAGGTTAGAAATGCTTACTTGTAACGTGTGTGTGACCATTGATGCATAATCCTCCACAATGACAACTACACCAAGAGAATCGTTGTGGTTGGAAAAGGTAAAATCTCAACAAGAAGACCTTCATTCTTAACTCAACATGGTGACCCAAATGCAAAAGAGGTAAACTCCAAGACTTCAAGTCCAACAAGTAGGTGTGAAATAGTGCGGAAATCTACAAGCTATAAGTGCCTTCATATATGATGAAATGATTGTTTGGTGGTGGTTTGACAAAAAGGTGGCAAAGTATATATATACCCAACGCCATTGCCCGCAAGTGATGGTGTCAACCATAGAAAATTCAAACTCAAGGAAACTCTAAGGACAAAAATAAGAAACAAGATGGAGGCCAACAAGTAAATAACAACAAATAATGAAGGTCCAGGGTGACCGAAAGCAGGGGTAATAGTGTGCAACAAGTAGAAACAAGTAAAAATAATGAGATAAGTGGACATTATGGGTGTAATGTGTGAACAAAGGGAAGAAACGAGACAAGTGTAAGTTAACTACATCATAATAGCTACATCTCTTAAATGTTGTGATCTAGCCTACGTGACTGATTCTAATCACAATTCTATCTTGACAAGCCTCTTAAGACACCCGCTCAAGAGGAATATGCATCACCAACCCCTGCACAAAAGAAACAATGAGTGAGCATAAAAAATAAGATGTATACATTGTGGCTAACTATTCATTGTATGTTATGAGTTGCTAGACTTGTGTGTGTCTTAGGGTTTCAAGGAAGAATTATAATAATTGGATCTTTAATTGATCATGTATTGCTCATCTTTGTAGCACATAGCACGTTATTATATTAGATTAATAATATGAATGGAATCTTCTAGTACTAGTGGTTAACTTAGGGTTTGAACATGTCTTCTTTGTAATTATGTGGAAGTTTGGATTAGATGTTGTCTAGTTCTCTTGTATTTCTTTGTTACATGTTGAGCTCATATCCGATCTTTGCTACTTTCATAATATGAGGATCCTAGTTGATTCTATATATGCCTTGGGTGAGATCTTCAAGCAAAAGCTTGATTGAAAATTTCTTTGCCTTGAAGAAGTATTTCATGATGCACTTAACATTTATTTAGTGCAGGATCCTTCCTTAGATGTTACAAATTTCTGCACCAACAAATGGTGCAAAAAGAAGTTCTGTTTGGAGTGCATTGGTGCTCTTCTAAAACCACCATAAATTATTGTGGTAGAGGACGTCACAAATCTATGAATTGTTAAATCTTTCATTGTTTTAAATTGTATGAAATGCAACAACATTTCTATATAGTGGCTTGCTAGCATTCCTGCTTTAAAATATTCACAAACAATAAAAATAAACTCTCAATAGATTGCCCCACTCGATGAAGAGAATCATATTTGTGTTGAGAAGTTCTATTCACCTGAAGTTGACGTTGGAAGCAACAAGACCCATTATTTTCCAGGGGGAGAAGATATATCAATGTGACACTTGGTGACAATTTTGGGGAAAATACGAAAAAGAAATAGGTCATCTTGTCAAAAGGGCTCAACTTTTCAAAATTGTTTGAAATTTAAAATAGCAAAATGCATCAAAATGTTTGGGTCATTTTATATTGGAACTTTTCACATAGACTTTGTCAAAGCTTCTATGTAGTTTATTCGCAGAAAGCTTTCGTAGGCATACCCTACAGCCACCAAAATGATTCTCGCAGGTGTACATTTTAAGCAAGGAAATTTTACCAAACACTCTCTAGGGGCACTAAAAATTTGCAAAACTTAAACATATTACCTGACAGAAAAAATAATTTTGCATATAATTCTTTAATTTCTACACATATACCCGAGCAAAACTAATTAGTCTTGCGCAAGTGAACTAAATTCATTTGATGTCCTTTTCAGATGAGAAAATACAACCCAACTATTGGTCTTTTTGGATGCTAAAACCAAGCCCAATCAAATAACCAGTGCCATTTTTAGACACTAAAATGGAGCCCAATTAAATCACCAGTGCCATCATTTCGTAAATTTCATGAAAATGAAACATAATACCTGACAGAAAAAGCAAAGCAGAAACTAAACAAGCGAGGGCAATGTACATACACATCTCAAACAGGGAAGATATAACAGAGAGGACAAAATGAGTTGCACACTTACTGTAACTAGCCATTAAATGTTTTGGGCAATAATGAGCATTTCTGCAAATATTTTGATTCTATATCTTAAACCTAGGAACTAAGGAGGCCAAGAGGATTTCGTTTTTTATCGAGCTTTTTTTCATTTGAGTTACAATTTTATACTCCAAATTTAGACCTGAATATTACAAAACATATGAAATGCAATTCTTTCAGAGTATGTTCGGGTGTACTCACTATGTCACTAATTGCAAATGTGCTTTACGACCATAAACTTTTGCTTTGATCGTGTGATGGAGGGTGTTCAAATAGCAAATATTTTACGACAAATCCAATCCATGCATACTCTTAATCTCAGTAATATGTTCTTTTACAAAGTTGTGTGTTCTGTAGAAGATGAGGTTATTCTGTGTTAAATAGGCATGTGACATTTAGTGTATAGAACATAAAATTGTAGATAGTATAAGGAAGAAGTCTTTATTTTCAGGTACAAATCCAACTGCAGATATTTAGAAGGTAATCAACATAAGCATGATTATCAACAACATCCTGCTCATCAAAGGGAAGCAAAATCAAATCATTATTCATTAGAAATTCCCAAATAAGATCAATATAGGTGTCTGGAATGAAAGACCCAGCTAATGTAAAAATGAAAATGCCAATTTGTTGTAGAGCATTTGCTCTTTTAGAAACATCAAAAAATAAGGGAATAAGCAACCCGTTGCAAGAGGATCTCGAAGTGACATTGCACCTGAATTGATCGTATTTTACCAGCCTTTAGCAGCTGGCTTAAGAGTCTCTGTTCTGAAAATTTCACCAAAGCTCTCTCCATGCACAGCAAGTAGAGATCAAAGTGAATTTTGCACCATATAAAAAGGGATTCGACACGCTCATCTTCATAAATTGTTTGTAATGTGCAAAATTCACCAGAGCTCTTTGTTAACAACTTGATAGAAGAACTCGTATTGAAGCAATAAGGAAAAAACCATGGAAGAATAAAATGGCCACATGTATTAATGTGGTGCCTTAAATCTCTTCTTTGCTTCACTGTACAAAATCACACCCATGATTGTGATTACAAAACCTGTCATCCCCATGACAGTTACTGGATTCTTGAAGATAAGAACTGAAATAACTGCTGCGACAGCTGCCTTAGCATTCCCCAACACTTGTAACGTTAGGGGACTAGTATGCTTTGTGACAAGAAAGTTTGTTAGATTCACAAGATAGGCTATCGTCATGTTTCCAAGCAGCAGGAATATAATGAAAGGACTTTCTCTAGCTTTTTCAATGGTCACAGCTGCCACATTACCCTCCACAAAGAGCGTGACAGGAAGTAGCAACAATGCAGCTATTGGTGCCATGTACATGAGCAAATTCATAGAGTGAAGTTTCTCTCCCTCAGATGTAAGCAGAAGTCCCTGAACAACTGATTTGAGTGCTCTTGCAGCAGTTGAACCCAAGCAAACCAGAAAGCCAAAAAGGTGGAATAAGGGCTCACTGTTGCTCGCAATAACAATGCCAAATACCACAGGCACCAAAGCCATGTAAACAACTGAGGACTCTCTCTTACAAGTTATTACAAATGCAAATATTGCTGTGAAGAAAGGAGTTGTGGCTCCTATGGCTTGATTAAAGGAAACTGGCAAATAGCGCAGAGATGTATTCCCACAAACAACTGAAAAGGAGAAAATGAAGCTCAGTGCTAAGATCTTCAAGAACTGTTTCCTTGAAACAATGAACTGCATTGGAACTATTTCTAACCAAGAAATTGCCATAAAGCTATAAATAGCACAGGCACACATGTGTAGCATTGTGAGAAATATTGGGTATCTGTACCCAAAGAAACTAAGAAGGTACTTGTTGAGCAATAGCACACCAATATTGGAAAAGTACCATGCTGCAATTATAAGAGCTGTTGTAAGAGTTTGAGACACAGGAAATGCCCCATATTTTCCTTCTCCTGTTGGAGTGGGAGGTATGTCAATTACTTCTTCCTCAAGCAGCTTTGGATTGCTGCCCCGCCTTGTCCATGTTTGCGTCTCGGCCATATCTGTAAATTATACTGTACCCCTTTAGCAGGCACAAATGAATGTATGTTTTTTGGTTTTATGCATATTTTTACAACTAGGAAAAAATTGGAGAGTTACATGAAATGACTTGTAAGAAAGAATACAGAGCTTCGGTTGAATTATGTAGAGTTTGACTAAGTAAAGAAGAAATAAGAAATATTTGATCACAACAAAATCAATACATGAAATTTATTTAATCGGTAGTGAGAATGGAGAAGATTTCTTATTAAGACCTAAAAAATGTAGTGAATTTAAGGGTTCTAGAAAGAAATAACCCAAATCCACACTCAATAGAATGCCAACTTTGAATGCACATTGCAATCTTTCACAAGAATGAACGATGAACCAGACGAATTCATTGAATACAGAGTCTGAATCCAACAATCTGTAAGTATATAATACATAAATTACAGCATATAATACAAAAAACAATGCATTGACTTGTAAGGAATCAGTTCAAAGTTACTCTGATACGAAACCAAACAATATGATGTTTATCTATACTTATAGACAACAATCTAAGGGAGTATAGGTTTGGGACCACATTGGAAAAGCAAGATTTAGTGGGACAACATCAGAAAAGGAGGATTTCTTGGGACCATTTCAAAAAAGGAAGATTTCTTGTGCATTTAAATTTCAAGGATAAAAAAGGGATAATATAAAGGCAAAAGATGTTGTGAAGGCAACAAAGCCAGAGATAGAAGGGCATAAATTGATGTGAAACTTGCATGAAATTGCAACAAAACAATGTTAATTAAGTGATAAACGGCTAGGAAGTAAAACCTAAATAAAATGCTGCGTGCTGCTTCCTAAATCTGCACGATTATTTTTTGTTAGAACCAATGTTGTAGACAAAAGAAATCAACAGAACACTGAGACACTCTGTTAGGGGTTAATAAAGATCCGCAGTAGTAGAAATCATAGTTCCACAAAAGATCTATTACTTGGTCCATTTCTGCTACAATGAATAATAAAAGCAAACATATGATGCAGATCTTAAAGCCAAATCCATTGATCTATACCAAACCCTGAAAATGTAAAAAATCGACTCAGAGACTGAGCAAGAAAATATAATTTTCCATACCGTGGATGATTTAGCGAGATGAAACCCTTTCAGATCGAAGCCCCTGTGGAGAAATGGAAGTTCCTTGTCTTTAAGGCGATGGAGACAATCCAGAGAGAGTTCAGTTGTAGGGACCTCTAAGCTTTCCCTGTACAGTTTACTTCCATCCAACGCACATATTTATATGACAAGATAAGTAAAGGATTTCGACAAAGCTAAATTTCGTAAACAGAAGTGTTTGTTTTTTTTCGTTTCTCCACTGGATCCAGTATTGGATTTGTTTCGTGTCGTTTTGAGTGATATAGTATTGTACTTGTTTTCCAATAAGTAATTGTGAAATGATTTGATTTTAATTATGTCCCCCATGTCTAAGAGTCTATGCACGTATTAGAGTTAAAAAATGTATTTATTTTTAAAAATGGTTATAGATATTTATTTTAACATTTATATCTTAGATTGTTATATAGTTTTTGTTATTGAACAATAATTATGAATCAATCACTATATATATATATATGTTGACTTGTAATAGGTGACATCAAGTTATCTATATTATAATATTATGTTAACGAAAAAAAATCTTGAAAAAAAGTTCTAAATGTTATCATATGCCTAATATATTGTGATTTTTCGATCGCCTACTCTAAGTAAAAGAAAATTGTCATCTCACGGTTAAATGGATATCAAAATTAAGGTCTGACATAATTGTGAACTCACTACATTACACTCCAAACTCTGTTGCAATTGTAGAATGCCTATCGGTGCAATTATGACAATGTTGCTTCTTTATGAAATGCAATTCTTTTTCAATTGATATGTCGCTTCTTCAAATTTCTCTGAAGGATTGTAGTTGCAAAAAATTGTTTTATATTAATAAATACACAAACTAATGATAGCACATTGCAATCATATCTAATTAAGATTTAATCATTTTAAATATAAGTTCAATTATATAGAAGAGGTTTTCCAAATGATGGAAAATATGAAAATAAATAAAATACCTATAATAATTAGGGTTAGAGACATGAATACATTGAAAACAACGGGTATGGATGTCTTCATCGGTGGTAGTTTGTGGAAAACATGTTTAAAAGGCAAGACAAACAATTCCCACCAAAAAAAAAAAAAATGAGCCATGAAACTATGCTAACTAGTTTCATGGAAATGTGACTAATTTTGTAGAGATCATAAAGCTATGAAAATGGCTAGATCTAGATTGAGGTGAATATGACTTTTGAACACATTTTTTTGCCCTACTATGTAAAAGATTGTTTTTGTTTATCTAATTTTATCACAAATAACTAGGAATTCAATCCCTTATGCCTAATCCTTAATCCTTACTCACCTCTTTGCAAACCCCATAAATGTGGGAATATTAATGGGAGATTGTTTTATCCCTCCACTATTATCAAGCCCTTTATGATATGACAAGATTGTAAGGAACAGTTGATGTAAGTCAACAATCAGTTGTGTGTATGCAAATGTTCCAACCATTATCTTTCAAATGTGTGCAACAACTAGTGTATGCTAGAATTAATATGTAAATGTTTTGATTTTGGCTTTTAGTATGGGGATTCTTTAGAAATTAAATAGATTTTGCTCTCATAACTTCAATATCACTCTTGGGCAAAATAACTCAATGTGTGATCCTTTGTTCTTTTTTATTCCTAAACAAACTAATGTGCCTATGCATTTATATAGACTCCTTGAATTCAAATTACGACCTTATTAGTAGGAAGTCCAACACGCAACTAGAAAAAAAGTTGACCAAAAGAAGCATAAAATTCAATGACATGGTTTAGGAGACAAAGTGGCCTAGAAAGGTGAGGAGCCATTTTTGTAGAGATGTGGTCACTTGCTAGAGTTTGTAGACAACTAGATTTGGCAATTTATCACTTGGCAATGACAACATTGACTTTATCCCTAAATCATGACTTGCATGCACATTCCTAGCTTAATCTCACATCCTCGTTCCTATTGCATGACTTGTTTCATCATTCACACTACCTAGCTTCTCGCATAACTACTTGCATCATTCCACATTAGTCTATCACCTCTAGGCATGATCAGGGGATCATTTTCAAAAGTTCCCTAAACATCTCTAAATGGTGTTAGTGCAGAAGATCATCTCGAGAGCTTTCCAATGACTGTGAGAACGCGACAAACGGACATCGGGAGCTCTAGATATGTTCGGTCAAAGTTCAGACAGTGGGAAAGTCAAACTATGGTCAACTGGTCAATATTGGACCGAATCGCACTGTGACACGTGGCTTGCCAACACTCATCGAATTTGCTCGATTTGCCTATCGGGAGACAACAAGTGGGCTATATGCTATTTACCGAGTTAATTATTTCTAGGCCACATTGTATGGGTCGAAATTATATTGGTAAGGCCACTTTCCAAATGCCACATGTATATATTAATGTTTAAAACATTAGTATTAAACCATGTTGTTGCTAAGCACATGGGTGGTGAAGCGGTTGTTTGGGAGGCATTAAGCCTTGCCACGTGGAAGAGGGAAATTGAAGCGGTGGTAAGGGTGCTAGGCCCATGCGTGGACTGTCCCACGTGAAGAATGGAGTAGGTAAGGTTTAATAAAACCTTACCCAAATATAAAGGCCGTCAAATGTGGGATGAATACCCACTTTAGCATATAAAAACCGCCCTCTTCACCCTTAGCGGCTCAATGGGGATTTTTATCCTATTTAAAATGCTAGGCGCTCCACATGGGATATTTATCCTATTATTAAAACATGAAATGCCGCGCCAAATTTGGGATTTAATCCCATTTTAGCAAATGCCACCCTACATGGGATTTTTAACCCATTTTAAAATGCAATCCGTTTTAATCCCATTACACATGCTACGGGATGAGGCTATTATTAGCCTTAGGATAATTTTTAATGCATTTTTTTAAGGGCCCTATTTTTTGTATAAATAGGGAACCCATTCTATTGTAATGGACACACATTACACACAAACTTGGAGAGAAGCTCATTCCTAGAGCGCTGGAGGTGAAGTCCGAGCCAAGAGGAGAATGAGAAATTGTTGTGTGAAGACCTAAATTATTAAGGCATTGTATATTTTTATATTATTGACCTATTATTTGTTAGGAAATAATAAATGAAATATTTGTGGCTAGGAGTTATTCATGTTAGGAAATTTATATTAGTGCTCCATTTGTATGGGTGAATAATAATTACATGTGTAATTATTATTATGGTAAATTAGTGAAAGTACATTTACTATGTAAATGTAAATAGTAAATGTAAAATGTGGTTAGTATGTGGTAAGTTAGTAAGTTAGAATAATAAAACAATTAGTATTGTTTTATTATTATATTGGTGAGAGGTTGAAACCATATGGGTGTATGGTTATATATAAAGACAAAGGTTGTTGTGAGGATTGTTATTATACATCTCCTATATAATGGAGTGTATTAATATAATAAAAATATAATATAGAGTTGTTGATTTCAATTATTTTCTGTGTAGCTATTTCATGGATTCTTTGTATTAGATCAGATTAATTTCTACATTTGGTACCAGAGCAGGTTAAATCTGTCTCGAAAATGATCTCGTAACTTTTTTTTCGTGATCTAGGTTTCTCCAAAATTTTGTACGTGGAACGATCTGTTATACGGGAAGCTACAGTAGAAATTTCAGAAAAACCCAGTTCGTAGTTTGGGAGAAACGTACAATTTACTATACAGCACATTGATCACTGCTGTTTTTTTGAAGAAATCAGAGAATCAAAGGTAATTCAAATCTACATTCAATTTTTTTGGATATTTAGATTCAATAAAATGGATACACCATTATATAAATTTAATGGGCTGAAATTCCATACATGGAGAGTAAAATTTCAAATGGAATTAATGAATAAAAACCTATGGAGGATAGTAGATGGAAAAGAAAAAGCACCTACAGATATAAGCAAAATTGTAGAATGGGAAGCTAGAGATGAACAAATAACAGATGAAATTGACTATAAATATGAAGAATTTCTATACTAATTGAATTTCTTCGAGGAAGGAGGCACAGGAGGTTGGAGGTCATTCAACGACCTCTCGTCAGTCACCAACGACGGGGCCATATCAGCTATGGTGATTTTTTTTATACAGTGCGTTCTTGTTGTTTCTTTGTATTTCTGGCATAGTGTTTGGTTGCAATGTTCCTATTGTGGTTTTCAGAATAAAGGAAATTTCACATTGAGGGGGGAACATGATCTCAATGTTCCATTTCTAGTTTTCTACATTTCTGGTATTTTCTATATATGCAGCAGATTTCAGCAGAATTTCCTATGTTATTCCCTGCAGTGAGATGTGATGAGGGCTAAGAATAATACTTGGCATATCATGATGTGGTTGTAGGTAAACCACCTGAAAACCTTCATTTTTGGTTTGTGGTACACCAGTTGTAAAACCACCATTTTCGGTTGTTGGTAAACCCTATGCAAAACCATCACCCTTTTGGTTTGTGGTAAATCAGTTGCAAAACCATCATTTTTGGTTTATGGTCAACCCTATGAAAAACCATCCATTAGGTTTATGATCATCCTGTAAAATCATCAGATCATGAGCAGATGCAAGTATAAGGCAGGTTTTCCCCATGTTCGCACTAAGGGGGGAATGTTAGGAAATTTATATTAGTGCTCCATTTGTATGGGTGAATAATAATTACATGTGTAATTATTATTATGGTAAATTAGTGAAAGTACATTTACTATGTAAATGTAAATAGTAAATGTAAAATGTGGTTAGTATGTGGTAAGTTAGTAAATTAGAATAATAAAACAATTAGTATTGTTTTATTATTATATTGGTGAGAGGTTGAAACCATATGGGTGTATGGTTATATATAAAGACAAAGGTTGTTGTGAGGATTGTTATTATACATCTCCTATATAATGGAGTGTATTGATATAATAAAAATATAATATAGAGTTGTTGATTTCAATTATTTTCTGTGTAGCTATTTCATGGATTCTTTGTATTAGATCAGATTAATTTCTACAATTCAAACTACCTAGTTGGCCCATAGCGCCACACCAAGTACTTGTAAATCCTGGATTGTCGACAGGAGTGCTAGCTTCGCATTGTTTGCATCGGGAAGGCCGATCATAGCCGAAGGAGATTGTACGCCAGGAAGGTGGAAGTCACGTGCTATTTTTCACCCTTGTCGTCCGAAGAACTGGTGTACTGGTAGGCAAGTAAAATTCCATTAGGTTTTCTTGTGAAAGTACTATTGTAACTTACAAGTTTTGACTAATGGAATGGTTCGACCACGAACCCGGAGACGTAGGCAATTGCCGAACTCCGTAATCAATCTGTGTGTAATTGTCTTATTGTCTTGCATTATTTTAAATTGATTACTTAAAAGGAGAAAATCATCAGCAAATATTTAAAGCCTACAAGGGTCCGAGATCAGGTAGTAATAATCTGATTATTTTCAGATCAAGGCATCATTCTCAAAACTTTGTAGAACCTTGACACCTACACATATGGGACTGAAAAACAAGGATGAAGCCAAAAAATAGTTTGATTTGAAATTGGTGGTTTCATCCCTAGCTACCCAACAAACATTTTCTCAATTTGATATTTATATGCATCAATACTTTCCTCATGGGTCATCACAAGAAATCTAAATAGGTACAGAACAGTCAAATGATTTCATACACATTAGATGGTTCCATACTTGTTCATTCTATGCTCCCATGTGTGATCAAATTATCAAAGCTAGTTGCATCCATATAGATATCACACCCTAGGTGGAGTACTATGTGCAGATTGAGGCCTCTTTAGAGTACAATGTCAATGTAGGTAGTATACATATTGCACTTCAACCAAACCACTAACCTTTTTGTAGGGTTTCTGACCCATGGTTAGGGTTTGAAGCTACTCCATGTTAAATAGAGAGTTTTACACATGTGCAACATCTAAGGTTTCATAGCGAAGCATATTTCATGTGTTTACACAGATGTAGAAAGTTACAAAACACCAGTAGCTCACTGCACAAAAAATCTAAATAGGTACAGAACATTCAAATGATTTCATACACATCAGATGGTTCCATACTTGTTCATTATATGTTCCCATGTGTAGAGATGAAGCACTTCAAGATAATTTCCAATCTTCTTACACTTCTCTCACTCCCATATCAACCTTCTGAAAACCTAATCAACTACACCTTGTTGTATTTAACATTTGTTTCAATTGATTTATCTTTCCTATTACTAAAATAGGTATATTTTTATTTTCATTTTAATATTTAATTAATAATATGAATACATCTCATGTGTTTCAACCCTTAATCTAAATATATAAATAATTAATACACTCATATTGTTTATTTTTGGTTAAATCAAAGTGTAAACATGGTCAACATCCTACAAAAGCGGACAAGTCTCCAAAACAAGAAAAAATCATAGTGGATAGAAAATCCAGGAAAAGGGGGGAAATAAGGTCATAAGAGACAAAAAATGATCAATACATACATAAATGTGACTAAAAAAGTGAGGTACTGATAAGGGACACATAATGGAGTTCAGAAAGGGTTAATGAAAAAAGAAAGGCAAGTCAATTCTTGAGAGACAACATATGGGGAGATGCGCCAAAAGAGCCTAACTTGGATTAATAATCAATAAATACATAAATACACTAGCATTGATTAGTCTCATGTTATATTAGGTGTCAACATAATGCCCCACTTTCATTTGTGTGGGCATACATGTCAAATTAAAAATAAACATGCACTTAATTGGCGTAAATACAAAATCACGCACTTGGGTACATTTCTAGGTCCTAAAAGCATACTAGTATTTACATTATTCCTAAGGGAGAAAACTAGTAATTGACAACTATATTTGGCCTCTTTGCTTTGTTTCTTGTCTTCTTTCTGGTCTTTTACACCCTACATCCCAATTGGAACTTTACTTGTTTATCTTTTATGACTTCAGACATCAGCGCCCATGCACCCTCGTCCCCTCTGGGCGCCCCTGACCCTTTTCTATCTTACTTGCTTCTTTTGGGTCTCTTTTATCTTTTAGGCATCTTATTTTCTTATGGGTCGGCCTTCCAGATGTCAATTACTAAGTTCAACCAAGGGGATCATATAAATACAAAGCTATGTGACCAAAATAAAGGACCAATCTCTAATAATCTATTGTCATCACCTAAGCTTGCATCTGAAGGTATCTAAGAGAATCAAAGGCATCCATCTAGCATTTATTTGAGGGACAAGGGACTATATACACCATATAGGAAGGGGAAGTTCATTATTCCATCCACATATCTATCTACATTGTTACATCTAGCTACTGCTCGTTATCAAGTGTGCTTCCACAAGGGCATCCTAGGGCATGATTCTTTCACACACTCACAAGAACTACATGGAGTATGAGATGTAGTGTAGCATTTGGTTGTAAGTTCACTCAGTTGGGTGACCACCGGGGTCATTCTAAATCCCCATATTGCATCTTTATTTTTTTTATTGATGTCGTATTGTGGGTTTTGTAGGTGAATCTTTGTCTTGTAGGTTACAGATACTTCAGCGATCAAGGTGTGACATACAAGAGACCAACAAAGAATACCAACGACACTTGTGCGACACTAGAAAAATCATATTCCAACCACCTGCGCAATCATGGGTGCTCAGTAACAGACTCTGGTGCTCAGGCACCCCTGACCCAGTCCAAGCGCCCTAGTTCGGTCTTATCCACTAGTCACATAATTTAATACGAGCATTGACGACATAGACATCTTCCTGTTTAGCAATTTTCTAGTCCATATCAATTCCAGGAAAAGCACGAAATCAACTAAGTCCTTTTCTCTCTCTTACACTTAGGGTTTCATGTTTATTTACTTATTGATTGTTTCATAGTGCATCATAACAGTTGTATATCATAGTGTACATTTAGTTACTCTACAATTAGGGTTTTACAAAATCCTATTTTTGTTAAATCATTTGGTGAACTCGCTCATTCAAACCCTATCTTCTGAGAATGTATCACAATATTTCTCCTTCTTCTAAATTCATGGATCAATCTTCTTATCCTTCTTTCACCCCAACTAAGGTTTCTATCATGGTTACTACCACTACTTATTTTATGGAAGTTCGTACTCATCATCCTCCCCACTTCATTAATTATATGGTTGATCTAACTATCAATGTAGTCACCACTCGCCGCACTCGTCCTCCTACAACTCAACTTTCTTCTGTTCCACCACATATCACTTCTACAGCTCTTATTACCACTTCTAAGGGTTATGACATCATAGAGCATCTTAAGAATACACCGGAAAAAATCTCTCTTTATGACTTATTACACAGTGCACCGGATTTTCATCATACATTACAGGACGCCCTTCGCTCTATCCACATTAAAAGCATTAATTCACTTGTGGCCTTCACACATCTTATTCAGTCTCTCGAAAATCTACCACATGTTATATCATTTAGCAATGAGCATATACCATCATTTGTTGTTGATAATCCATGTATACCTTTTCTTATCACCACTACCATTGACACCATTTGTATCAAGCATGTACTCATTGACAATAGATATGTTATAAATCTATGTGTTCACTCCCTTCTCGGGAAAATTAGCATCACTGATAATCTAATTACTAAACATTCTACTCTCATTTGTGGCTATGATTCCACCACTTGCACATGTCTTGGTATTATCACTTTACCTCTACAAGTTGGGCCTAAGATTTTTCCCACGGTATTCTTCATTATTGATGCATCCTTTTAGTTTAATCTCTTATTGGGTAGAACATGGATTCATGCAATGCACGTTATCCCTTCTAAATTTCATCGATGAGTTAAATTTTTACATGATGGCTATGAACATACCATTGCCGTTGATCTAGATTCATTCAAGTTTTGTCGCATAAACCTTGTTACTACTATGCCTATTCCTCCATCACAGCATGTTCCATATAGCAATATTAGTACTTATGATGTTGTACAATCTAGTGCTCATCAGCGTTCTTCCACCTATGTAAGTATACCATCCATTCCCACTCATACTACTGATATCATTTCACCCACCTTCTCTACTCCCATAGTTACCACTATTCTGCCTATTCAGAATTCTCTCGCTCCTACATCTGGCTTCACTCCTACTGATACCCTTGATACTATTATTTAACATGACAATGCCAACACTGATGATTTTGATGATGAGGTTAATGTTGTGGATCTTAATGATGACACCTTACGCAATCTTAACTTTACTCCTTTAGAGATAGATGAGTCTTACTTTAATGATACTTTTGTTTCTATTGTTCATGGTGAATATCAATTCAAGAAACCCCTCCTTCTACTAATGATATAATAATTTTTCAAGGTTCTCTCCATATATTGGATTTCATATCCTCTACCTCATCTCTCTTTGCCTCAACGTTCCCATCATTTTTCATGTAATATGTTTATACATAACTCTTACGGGCCTCATACGATCCCATTTGTTATAACACCGTTTGCACACATGATGACTCAGCCTGAATTGGTTTCAAACTTGATGATCTCCGCCCACCGCCTCATTCTCCTCAGCTTTATCATGTATGTGTCTTTGTTACTACTACTTATGGCCCTTGAGTCTTCCATTTATCAATATTCATTGCACGTACTCCTCGTTCCTCTCCACTTACACTTGGGAAGTATTGGCTTGATTATATTGGTGGCACTTTGGATCCTAATCACACTAGTACCACATTTCCCATGCCTTTTGGTCACATTTCTATTTGCAATTATTCATTTCTTAGCTACACTCAAAATATCACACGTTGGTATGCACATGGTTGTCCACAACCACCTTTCACTTATGAAGAATATGTTATGGGCATGTACAATTTATGTCACAAATGGCTCTTTATATGATCAACCCCACACTATTGCTTACTAAGTCTCTGATTCGGGTCTAATCGGTTATGATCTTGACAATGATGATCTTCTAGACAATGTTACTTAATTCTTATACACGTTATACACTTGGGGCCATCCTACTTCCCCCCCCCCCCCCCCATTTTAGCATCATCAAGTGTCTATCATTTCCACTCTTATGCTTTATGCTTCATACTTCCTATTTTTAGGCAATCTTACACAACTTGATACACATATTGTATCGTCACTACCCTATGACACACTCTTGTAATAAGGTTCACACTTGATTTTTGAGGGAATACTACATCCATGAACCTCACACACTACACTCTTTGTGCTTCAGAATACATATTTCTAGCATTCAATTATCACACATCATACTACCCTATGACACACTCTAGTTCCACGTTTTATACTCGACTACTGAGGATCTAAATCTAAAATGAACCTCACCACATTCTCTCTTTATGCTCTATGCTTCATTGATCTATCTATCTAGCACACATTATCAAACCATTTCCTGGTGACACACTCTCGTTCTATGGTTCATTCTTGATTGTTGATGGATATTTTATTAATGAACCTCATCTCATACTCATCCACATCTGATGAGGGGCACGCTGCTCCTATCATATTAAAATTACATACCATACCATCTCACTCATACACAACATACTACATATCTTGGTTGCACTTATTCTTGTTTGCTTATACTTACATGTACACTTTGTTTCCCATGTTAGATGGATACTTAGTATGTCAATATATTTTATATATACACATGCACGTTCACTTGGTCTTTAGTTTTGAATGCAAACTTTCTATAGATCTTTACACGTAATAATCATGTTTGGAATTGTACCTCTTACTAATCCCACCATGGCTCCTGGGGGCTTCCACATTTACTACTCTTACACATCACAGGTGTTATTGTTTCAATATTTACTTCTTCTTCTTACTAGCACATTACTTTTCATGAATCTATACATACTTTGACATACTTTCTATCCCTCTAACATGCTAATGGGTTCTTCACGTGCAGCATTTTCCTTGCAGGAACTACTATGCCACCATGGTTGTATGTTACACCTTGTTTGACATTGTCTTCCATTGTATGTTATTGCTTGTTGGCTATGCCCTTTGTCTTGTATGCACACTATATGCTTTTGGAATTTTCGACCTTGATTGTCTTGTGATATTGTGATTGATGTCCAATGTTAGAAACCCACTTTGCATAGTCTATCTTGTCTTCTTGCGTGCTCGATACATTGTATTCTACATGCATACTTTCTTTAATTACAGTAACACATGTTATTATCCATCTTGTTAGCATGTGCCAAGTGGTTTCTACCATGCACATCCCCTTCCCCCTGCAGGGTATCCCCTTCAGATCAGTTCCAGGTCCTCTCCTTTGGACCACATGCTCCTATCAATGTCACATGCACCCCAAATGAGGGGGGGGACATACATTGGGTGAATCACTCACCTCATACATTAGCTCAAAGCTATAATTCAAAAATGCACATTACAAGAACATAACATGCTATAGTTATAGAAATGATCCAGAATCTAATTTGGGTCCTCAGTTCAGCACGAACACCAACACCCATATATAGACACTAGTGCCTGGGTGCTCCTGAACTCTCCTAAGCACCTATGTCCTAGGGGCAAATGCAACTACTTTCTCATATCAACACAATTCATAGAACATTATTTTTTTTTGGCTTATTGCTTGTGTCATAGTGCATCATAGCAGTTGTATATCACAGTGTAAATTCATTTACTCTCTAATTAGTGTTTTATAAAATCTTATTTTTTTAAAATCAATTGGAAACCTTTTTTTTTTGTTGTAGTCTCACAATCTATTGATATTTCTCAAAGTTATTATTTATATAATAGTGATTTGAAAATAAAAAGGAGATAGGTCACCTTATCATAGATACCAACTCCTATGAAATGTAAGAAAAAACAAACCATGTGTTCCTTATGTGTGTGTGTACATGACAAAGAAATTGCTGAAATTTTAAAAAGATAAACTAGGAATGAATACACCTAGTTGTGATGAAATTGCTAGGAATTCCTCTTGGTTTTGTGTCAAATCTAAATCAAACTAGTTTTCCTTGTGATGAAACCAAAGTGTCTGAATCTAATTTGGGTACAACATGCATCACCTCAATGAGGAATTGGATTTCATGTCTTGGAGAGTATATTTAGATATTGGGGATAAAATTAATTTGTAATTAGTGAATTTATTCCACTACTAACCCGTAAACATGAATCTAAGTACAAAATTCCTAATATACTTTCCCAATAACTTGTTTTGTTTCAATAATCACCTCAAATATTCATAAATGTTCTTAGAATTATTAGGATTTTTGTTGCAATATTAATTATAGTAACATAAGATACTATAAAAACTATTGAAAATAGAATAACATAAGATGTATAGAGACAATAATTATCCTATAGAAACTCGTTGTACGGAAAAATATGAAAGAGTGAGGGAATCCTTTCTTTTTCCACTATCTCATTAATGCAATTATAGGTTTTGTTTCCTTTAAGAGACATCTATGAGCACACTTTACAATCCACGCATGTTTAATCCCTTGTCTATTTCTTTAAAAAATGTTACAACTTACTTTTCCTCTCACATTTCAATGCATACAATCAAGAATGATCTACTAATTGCCTACACACACCACCAAAGTTGTATTTATGCTAAAAATCCAAAATAGAAGCTCAGAAATGAAGTAAAATAAATATGATCTAGGCAATGAGAATTTTTACAACTATCCCCTACCAATTTCTCTGCCTTGGGTGAAACCAACAATTGATATAGATTAAAACCACTAAACTATGTAAATTGGCGGTTATGCAACTAACATGACAGTTGCATAGACACCACCTTGTTTTTACTAGTGCATTTGTAACCTTCACAAAACTTTTTCCTTAAGGAATAGATACATACACATTTTTCACATTTAGGTTGTCCGAATCAACTCAACCATGACTTTTGAAAATCCACAAGTTTCCTTCTTGACTATACTTTATGGAAAATAAATAAAAGAGATAATATTCTAGTTTCATGTTCATCTTATATTTAAAAACCTTCTAATCTAACACTTCATGGTCCAATTTGGATCACACCTCCCCAATTAGGAGGAAGTTTGTCCCCAAAAATTATAAACTCTTGAGATGAGGAAATTTCTTCCCCACTTCTTATTTACAATAAAATTCATCCTTAAGTGGAAACTTTCCTTTCAACCCAACTTACCAAAACTCTTTTATCCCTCTTCTTTTCGCCATGTCCTACTTTTGAAAATAAAAAAATTACAACCGCTCTTATCAATTAAGAGAAAAGTCTTCAATGAAAAGAAACCCTCTTTTTCATCTAGCATAGAAGGCTAAAAAATATGCAAGTATTCAACATTTACTATTGAATATACCTTCATGTAAGGATTCAAACCTAGTCTATAAACATTCTTTTCCACTTGCTCCAAAATTACAAATAGACCATATGTAAAAGGATTAATTTCTTAGTAAAACCTTGGATTATTTCCTTACTCAAGTACAAACATTCCTTTGTCTCTAACAAGAAATTTATGCTCAAGTATGTGTTGATCATGTATTTTTTTAAACTTTTTTTAAGACTCTCTTGACCTCTCTCACATTTGGAGTTGGATTATGTTAATTTCTCATCTTGATGAACATATGAGTTCACTTTATGTTTCCCCTTATGTAGTTGTCTCAACACATTGATAGAATTTAGAGGTAAATAACCAAAACATGTCTCAAAAAGAGATATATTATTAGAATAATGAATAACCCAATTATAAGAATTTTGAATATATACAAAGTTCTCATTCCAAGTCTTAGGATGCTTTCTATTGTAGCCTCTTGAGATTTGAGCCAATTTTATGTTAAAACTTTTTGGTTTGGATCATTTTAATGTCATGTCCATATTCACCCACAATATGGACCAAAAATTTCCCACAAAAAAATGTCATTTGAAATGATAAAACTTGGTAAACCAAAATGAACCCATGAGTTAGCAAAAAATAGTTTTATTGCATCATTATACTTAAGATTATTTTTTACTTGGAATAATAACACACATCTTATTAAAATTATCCACAAAAAAAAGTAGTCATAACCCTTATTTAACAAGGGTGATACTCCAACCAACTCCATGGAAATCATTTCCCATGGGATAGAAGGAACCGAAAATTGTATACACTAACTTAAATTTCTACTTCTTGGCTTACTTTTCCTACATACAACACGTCCCCTTTTAAATTTTATAACATCGACTTACATGTTTGGCCAATAAACATATATTTGTAATTTTCAGTTTCTTTTTCCTTGTAAAATGACATGTAACTTTGGAAGTACGAGATTCCCTTATCAATTTAACCCTTCCATCTCTAAGCACTCAAAGCTTATCCAATTTCTAGAACAATCCATATTCGAGATAGTAGGCCTCCTTAGGTTCACTATAAATTTTGGAATCTTTGCTTAAATAAATTCATCCCAAAATTCCACATCATGATCATATACTTCTATATATGTCTCTATCACAAAAGGGTCAAACAAGATCATAGTTCCTAAAGATGAAATCAAGGGAGGTATAGAAAAAATATCTGCTAACTTGTTAGTCACACCTTTCTTATATTTGAAAACCAAATGAAACACATCCATTCATAATGGCATGTCTACTATAATTTATATTGCATTTACAAATATTGGAGAGGTTTGTGATCTATATATATAATGGTTTCGTTCCACATCAAATAATGTTTCTATTTCTTAACTGCTTGAACTAGAGAATACAAGTATTTTTCATGAGTGCAATAATTCATAATTAAACCAGAATATAAATTTGAATGGTAACATATGGTCTTACACCTTCCAATAGGATGAATTCCATAGCATGCAACAATTTCCATCTCAAAAATCACTACAAATGAGGTAATGCCAAAACAAGTGCATTGTAAATCTTATGTTTGAACTCAACAAATGCAACTTATTTTTACGTACTCTACTTACAGTGATTACAACCTATTATAATTGATTACAAAGGTGTTACTATGGTAGATAAATACTTGATGAATTTCCTTAATTATTAAATGCACCTATAAATCTTCTTATCTCAACGATATTGGAAGGATCAAGCTACTTCATGATGGATTCTCCTTTTTCATATTCATTCTTAACTTC
Organism: Taxus chinensis; assembly: GCA_019776745.2. Taxonomy (NCBI): domain Eukaryota; kingdom Viridiplantae; phylum Streptophyta; class Pinopsida; order Cupressales; family Taxaceae; genus Taxus; species Taxus chinensis. The sequence continues at coordinate 346,842,011 of CM034146.1, read as the reverse complement.
CCATCTCCAACTACATGCCCTAAATAGAAAAGTAATTGCTATGCAAACTCATTTTTTATGTAATAATAACTTTTTCTCTTTTAAAACTTGTAAATATTTCAAGTGTATCAGATTCCCATCATAAGTTTTGCTAAAACCTAAAATATTATCCAAGTAAAGAATTACATATGAATTTATGAGTGATCTCAATACTTCATTAATTAATCTCATGAGAGTAGAATATACATTACACAACCAAAAATGAAGTATCAATCATTCAAACATACATTTCCTTGTCTTGAATGATGTTTTTCATATACCCTCTTATTTTATTCTCACTTTGTAGTACTTGAATTTAAAATTTATCTTGGTGAAATACTTAGAATGTTGAAGCTTATCCAAAATATCATCAATCTGAGGAAGATGGTATCTATTATTAATGGTTATTTTATTCAAAGCTTTATATTCAACACATATTCTACATACCCTAATGTCTACCAAATATTTACTAATTTAATTTTATTGATAGTAAAAACAAAAAATGAACATCAACTTATTTCTTTTTAACTTATGTTTGGGTATGGAAAATTTTGGTAAGATCACCTTTATCTTGAGCATAATTGTTACAAAAACATAACTCTCTATACAATGAGGTATAATACATCATCCCATCCAAATCAAATTTTCACTTTCCTTTTTTTCTTTGAATCAAATTCATAGCCGCCATATTTTCTTGCTCTTGAATGGATTTGTTTTTGGATGCAACTTCTAACAAGTCTCATCTATATGACCATAAACATCATAGTGTTCTCATAATGCCTTTTAGTATCCTTTTGAGAAAAATTTGTAGTTGTATTACACTTGCATTTCCATTTCAATTTAGAAATACCTTGTAGTTTTGAGTCATTTTAGGAGGAGTATGTACCCTTTTTATCATCCATCTCTATATAATGGGTTGGAATACAAGATTAATATTTATATTGAGGTTAGTCTAATCGTACAAGTATCTTCAAATGGATATGGAAGCCTCTAACTACTTAATTAAGATGGAATGATCTAAAATATATTTACCCATTCATACTTCCTTCTTGCAAAACATTTGTATAGCCCTACACACTTTTACCTTTCTTTTACCTAATAATTTTTTTTATTAAAACACACTTTTATATTGATATGATCAAGAAAAGTACATAGGGTTCCCAATCAAAAAAATGGGTGGAGAAGTCACATCCCAAAATATGCCACACCAGGAACACATGTGTTACAGGATACAATACAAACGAACAAAGAACAAGTCACAGAGGAGATAATTAAGCAACAACAACGAACATGGCATAAAAAGGAGGAAGAGGAGGAGAAGGCGGCCTATGCGAAGCATCACCCCAACCTATTATAGGGGGATCAGGAGAAGTAAACACAAAATCCCATCCATCTCCCTGATCACAGGCTGAAACATCCTATCTAGTCAGAGAAATCGCAAGAGCTAAGTGTGGAAATTTATCAAAGAAGGTCACATAATTCCACTGCCATTGTTGCAGTCGAAGGGAGGATCCCCCCAACCAGAGCCATCATCATCTGGGGATTGGGGAGGATCCCTTAGCCATCGCCACTAAGCCACTAGAAAATGCCACCGACTTGCCACCGAGGAGGGGAGGAACTATGTTGAGCATGGGCACACTGGCTCTGTCGGATGCCTTGATTACAAGACCAAGGCCGAGGGAGAGGCAAGGACCGTCATTCCGTCAGAAAAATATGATGCGATGGAGATGGAATTGTATGTACCCAAAATTGTAGGGTACTACACCACCAGAAAGATGTTACACATACCCCAATGATGATACAGGTCTCCTCGCAAGGTGTTTAGGATCCAGAAAAACTCGCCAAGTATACATTTGTATCCCGTATGCCTCATTCGGCCTCCAAATGCTTTGTTCTACCCTTTGCCCCCATTTTTTCCTGTGCATTTTGGTCTTTAGTGACGAGACCGCTACCCTGCCTAGGCGGCGGTCACGTGACCTTCACCCAGGACAGGGTGGCAGTCCTGTAACCACCGCCCTGTGCAGGGCAGTGGTCCTATGCGTGTTTTCCAAAAAGTTCCAACGATCGTGTCAAATGTAAAATTTCAATTTCTATCCACATTTTTCAGCTACTTTTCTTTGCATTTATGTTTTGGCCACCCTATGAATAGTGTTTTCACTTTGTTTAATGGTAAAAGAGTTTCATTCCAAGTTACCTTCTAGTGAATGCATTTGCTATAAATAGCCAGCTTGTTTTCAAACAAATGGCCCCTCTCCTTCTCTGTTTAATCATTCAGTCTTTTGAGTTTCTTGCTTAGAATTCCAATAGTTTCATGTTTTGCATCCATTATTAGTCTTCCTTTGCTGTTTAGAGGTCATTTGATCTTCTTGTTTCAATCTTGCTTCATTGTTGTTCCATGCAAGTCAGTTTAGAGTAAGGTAGTTTCATTCTTAGATTGGAATCCATTTAGAGTTACAGGTTTTGTTTAGTCACAAAAGATAGTTTCTAGAACTCTCGGCGCATTTGTGTTGTATTCCCGCAATAAATCCCACTAGGAATTGCATAGTCAAGCTCTGTTCACTTGCACTATCTCTCTCTTACTCGCATTGTATTCTGTCTATATCCAAAGCTGCCATTGTTTGAGTACCTTATTCTGTTGATGCTATCATATACACACTTTTCTAGATTCAAGAGAACATGAAGGAACGAGGAGATCACACTGAGGGGACAAAGTCACACACAACTGGATTTACCACTATTCTGTAAACTCCAGGTTTGAGCTATCAAAGTTCTAGTTACAACGTATCAAATAGAGTAGTAAATTATTTTATTTCAGTCAAAGCTCACTCTTGATATCACCAGGGAAGCTGTGGGGATTGATAGTTTATGAGAAACTATGATTCATTCCTCACTTCTGAGGTAGGATCGAGAGCCTTTCAATTTAAAACAATTAGTTGCTTAGATATTTAGGATAAATTCACAACTGCACAGGCAAATAAGCTACACCGGGCTACTTTGTTTGTTTTAATTCTGTTACTAGATTAGTTGTCCATTTTCTAAATATATTAAAATAGCTGCTCTTTTAATTTCATTAAAATACTTCATCGAAAATACAAAAATAAAATAATACATACATAGTGTAGATACATCTTTCATAATTAGTTTATTAGTTTTAGTTAAAAGTTGAATCATTTTGCATGACAATCACAGGACCTAGAGAGCCCAGAGAATACATATTTGAACCAATAGTGCCTCAACCAAATCTCCCCACAACACTAGCTGATATAGATCAAGACCTTAGGATACAGGTCTTTCGAGCAACGGTAAACCTACGAGCAATTAGTGAACAACTGAGAGAGTTAAATATTGAAGACAACAAGGCATACACATTTTGGTCAAATCATCCTAACTATAGATTGCCTTGATAGGGCATCCGTATGACTGTACAAGGATTCAAAAGAGAACAAGTATTTGGTTGCGATCCTTTAGTTCCACAACCTAACGCAGGAGACCTCCTCGTTGACATAGATACTAGCTTACGCATTCAAGTTGCCAGAACACCTGTAAGGTATTTTGAGAAAATTACACAACTTCTAGTTCTAAACATAGAGGCTGAAAAGGCGTATGATTATTGGATAATCAGAAGGAGAGATTAACTCTTCACATGACCATAGGAGGTCTGACACAACCACAAACTTACGGTTGTGATCCATAGGTCCCACAACCCAACGAGCCTATTGATCGATCAGACGTTGATGCTGGTTTACAAACACTAGTATTTAGGTCCTCACCACTCCCACCAGACATCATTACACAATTCTCCTTATTAAACGTAGCAACCAATCAAGCTAAGGATTTCTGGACTAGACCAGAGAATCAACCATAAAACCCCAGAGAATCCACTACACCTCCCATCACCATTTTCATGACCTTGTCTGGAAATATACACGAAGCACCTACAGGTCACTTCCCACATATCCAACAGCCAATAAACATGATCTCAGCAGAGCTCGACATTGATTGGAGCCTCCGAAAAACTATTATATCCAAGCAATCCATTACACCAATTCAGGTTAGGAGGGCCTTCTTCACCTTAGATTCACAGATTCCATTATTGCATATTGAGGATATAAGATTACCCAACTAGTTTTTCTGTATCCATATATATTCCACATTCACCGGCCATCTCGGCACGACCTTGGGAGGTCAAGTACAAGGAAGAGTTACTTGTAGATTCTTATTCTCACATGTCACTTTTCCATCGTACAAAATTGGTGAACCCGACGTGAAACAAACAATTCTTCCTCTTTTATTTTCATTTCTTTCATCCACCTTCACTCTTTCCCATTATTCTACGGGTATTCATATACCCCCCGAATATGTCGGGATACGATGCATATGGCAGACCTCTCTCAGGTCTCGAAGAAAATTATGGTCAAACAAATAGACAACCATCACCCTCGCTTTCTGCATGGGCTGATAACTATTCAAGTAATTACTTGTCATCTCAAACTCCCCCTCAAAGAACTAGTTCTAGTTCTTCGTTCCGAATTGAGGAGTTGGATCAGCTTGCACAAACACAACAACTAGAGCCCTCAGGCTCTAACAATATGACGTTTACTGAGAATCCACTTCATCTCCTCGGGTCTTGTTCAGACCACAGATCAGTAGACAGTCAGATCCACTCCCATTTTTGGATGAGGAGTACTTAGCACGCTACGCTAGAAGTGAACAATGCTTCCAAAACATGTATCCACCTATAGGGAGTTTACAAATACAATCTGATACCCTACTCCAAGAAAACACCCCCATTCCTCCACCTATGGGAAATGCCCTTGGTGAAGCTTGGCAGGGTAATGATCAATTCATAGCAGGGTATCATACCCCTTTACAACCTCAAGGTATACAACAAACACCATTAAGGAAAAACACTGTGTCTTCACCAATAGAGGTCATTTCAGCCTTAGTTGAGAAGGTCAGAGGGCTGAAGCTTTCTCAAGCAAACCAAAATTCATATTTTGGGAAAACAGGAATCCCCAACCCTCCGCATCACCCTAGTCAGGTTAACCTCCTTATAGGAACAGGCACATTAGGCATGCCTCCTCAACATCTGTATAATCACCCACAACAAACACCAACTAGGACCACGTTTTCAAATGCCGCTCCAGTTGAAAATATGATACCTCCCGGCTTGGCACCAAACAACCCATACCAAAACAATGCTCCTCCCTACTTAAAAATTTATTCAAAATCACCACAAGGAGACATGTTCTCTTCTCCTGGGATGTTCATTCAACCACAGGGATTCCCTTATGTCCCTGTAAGTACATATGTTATGCCATATCAACAAACCATGCCACCCCCACCCCCTCAGCAAGCACCATCGATGGTCGAGACCTATGCGGTAGGGACTTATTCAGAATATTTAAAAGAGCCCCTAGACTTCACCATATGAAGTGTTATGCTTCCAAGACCTCTTCCTGATTTACCCAAATACAAAGGGGAAGGAGATCCAAATGCACACATTAAGGCCTATGCCACAACCATACAGGAATTACTCCCTTGGGATGGGGTTGTTGCTAAGATATTCCCTAAGACCTTAGAGGGTATTTCCCTTGATTGGTATTACAGAATACCTGAAGCCTCGATACACTCATTTAAACAACTCGTGTCAGAGTTCATCAAAGCTTTTGATATGAACAAATTGTTAAGAACAGGAATCAGGGAATTCTTGCATATTAAACAAGAACATAATGAATCCGCTGCTCATTTTATTCAAAGATGGCATATGGTTCTCTACTCATCAGCAAGTGCTCCAAACATGGATCAAATGGAACTATGTGATTTATTCCTTAATTCTCTCAATAGAGAGATAAAGGAAGAAGTCTAGAAGTTCCCACTAAGAACTTATGATGAAGTACTCGAGAGTGCTCTCCGAATCGACCAAGCAGCGATAGATAGTGGTCGTAAGACATATGGAACAAACAGGGAAATTAATCACTCCCAATCAAAACACTGTGGGCTATCCTAATACCGGGAATGCTAATCAAGGACCTAAGATCCTTAACAAGAACTGTGGAGTTACAACAGATGGAGTAACTAACCAAACTAAAAGAGAAAATGTTGTGAACATTTTGCCACCCGTTAACAATCAGCAAAATAACAATTTTACTCCAACAATCAACACGGTGGATTTTAATCATCCACCATGACCACAACAACAACAACAACAACAAATCCAAACACAAGGTCCAAATCGAAACCCAACTGGATATCAGAGTCAAAACCAAAGGCAACAACCTCAAAATTTTAACTCTAACAACTAGCAACCTTATCAAAATTTTGGGCCACAATAGGTTTCAAATCAACAGCCTTGAAATTATAATCCCAATTTGTATTGTGGTTTCCACAAGATTCAAGGCCACGATACTAGGACTTGTCGTGACTACAATAAATTCATGCAGTGTTTTCCAGAAGATCAAAAACAACTCTTTATAGATATGTTTTTAGCAAATTCTGTAGTACCCACCAAACACTTACACATGGGCAGTTTCCCCTCAAAATGCACCCCTCAAGATCTTTAATGATCCACTCCCAAACCATTCTAACAATAACAGGTTAGATCCAAGTGGAACAAACAAAGGTGTTATAACAGGAAACAATGATCATGAAGCTTCAACTTCATTAAATCCACTGGTCGCACCCCAATTAGGAACTCGACCGCAAACCAAGATAGTTGGTCTGGTAGAGTTAGACACCGAGCTACCCGTAGAAACCATAACAAGAACATGGGATTACTCTTCTCAACCAACTCCAAGTTATCCATTGGAACTAGACAACATTCAACAAACGTTGGTAAAACCCATAGGCACCTATGATTTAATTAATGATTTAACGAAAACCTTCTCTCACATCTCCTTTTTGGACTTGTTAAAGAACTCTCCCGCCCATAGGGCTGCCCTCTTAGAAGCATTAGGCCTTGGTCATTTAATCAACATCACTCCTCCTCCGGAAACACAAGTAAACCATGTAGACTTTGATGTCTACCCTCCAGGGCAGCCGGATAGGGATACTGAGTTTATATTTGATATAAGAAAAATGCCAACAGACGCTGAAATTACACAAAGAGGTGACCCAACTTTACATTTACAAGTATGGGTTTACAATAATTATGTTAAACACAATGATTGATGATGGGGCAGCAGTTAACATAGTCCCCTTCACTTTTCTTCAAAATTTAGGATATGGAGAGACAAACTGCTCCACAACACGAAATACACTAAGAGGTTATGATAGCCTCAAGGCCACCTCAATTGGAACCATAGTTTTACCAGTCACTTTAGGACCCAAGACGGTCCTCACCAAATTTTATATTATAGATCGGGAAACCAACTATAATATGATCCTCGGTCAGCCATGGATACACCGCATGAAGGCAATCCCTTCCACGTTATTCCAAGAAATAAGATTTCTACACTTAGGGAAAATATTTGTGGCACAAGGTGACCCAAAACCCTTCGATATACACCTAGCTGATTTGAAGAAAAGACCAGGCGTTCATTCCAAGTTTGAACTCCCAACAAATCAACTTACCAAACCAATTAATTCAAAACCAAAAGAGAAGTTGATACCCACCACAGAATTGGAAATTACAAATCTAGTCGAGGGCATTCCAACACTCAAAAATGAGACCAATGTCATAGAAACAGTGTCATTAGGGACTACCGCAAAAATTGTCGAGTTGCTAGAGAAAGATTTACCTATTCTCCTACCATTTGATTCTATGGGTATTGGATGCACCCTGGGAATTGCTTCTCTTCCATCAGACGAGTTTTTATGGTAGAAGTAATAGAAGCAGAAGAAATGGATACAACAAATATCCCAACATCCAGTTTTCCAAGAAAATATTGGACTCTCCACTTTGATGGAGCTAGATGTCACTTTGGAGCTGGGGCAGGAGTGATATTTACTTCACCTGAGGGAAAGATCCTACCTTTCACCTTTAAATTAAACTTTGAATGTACGAACAAACGGGGCTGAGTATGAAGCTCTCCTCCTTGGCCTCATCCTCGCCAAAAAAATAGGTGTCGCTAACATTAGAGTGCTAGGAGACTCGTAACTAGTTGCAAACCAAGTCTCTGAGGTATATCAAACTAGGGTTGAACATTTACAATTCTACAAAATAGTGGTATTATATCTAAGCAAGGGATTCAACTTCATATCAATTGAAGCAATCCCACGAGAGCAGAACCTTCTCGCAGATTCAATAGCAACCTCAGCTTCCTGTTTCACTCCAAACAGTGAGTTGGAAGATACAAATTTCACAGTATCACTTCGTACTAAACCATTAGTGCGTAAAATACCAACAAACCCACTCCTGACTCATGGAGAAGCTGAGAATGATTTTCCTATCATGGATCACTTTGACGGTGATAGAGTCACTCTCGAATATCTAAATGCCTATGTGGAGCTACACCTTGCTTACCGCATAGTGGATCTTTCCCTAATACCACATTCCTCTTCCTATTTTGGAAATCCCATGGTAGAGTCTCCTCCACAAAAGGATCTTGATATCTATGAGGTAGAAGACAGAGAAATCTTGGAACTACCTCCAGCCCCACCTAAATTTTAAGAAGGTAACACTTCTTTAATAGAAGAAACCATTGACATAAACATCGGAACGGAGGAAGAACAAAAAATTTTGAAGTTGGGATCCTCATTAACTCCTGAGGAGATAGAAATACACACCCAAGTCCTTAAAGAACATCAAAAGGCTTTCACATTTAGCTATAAAGAAATGACGAGGCATTGCACCACACATCGCGGTACATAACCTTGTCACTAAACCAGATGCAAAACCAATTAAACAAAAGTCAAGACCAATGAAGCCAAAAGTGGCTCTCATGGTAAAAGAGGAAGTAATAAAACTTCTCCAAGTGGGATTCATCAAACCCATTGACTATTCACAATGGGTATCTAATATCGTCCCTGTTCTAAAAAAGAATGGGAAGATACACATTTGCATAGACTTTCGGGATATTAACAAAGCTTGTCCCAAGGATGACTTCCCGTTACCATCCATTGACATTATTGTTGATGCAACAGCTGGATTTGAACTGTTGTCCCTCATGGATGGGTTCTCAGGGTATAATCAGATTAAAATATCTGAACAGGATCAAGCCAAAACTACATTCATAACTCCCTGGGGAACTTATTGTTACGCTGTCATGCCATTCGGTCTTAAGAACGCCGGTGCTACATATCAGTGGGCAATGACATACATATTCCATGATCTTATCCATAAAATTGTGGAATCCTATGTGGATGACTTATTGGCCAAGGCCAAGAAGCGCTGTGATCATCCAGAAGTACTCTGTATCATCCTCTCATGATTAATTGAATATGGCATCACATTAAACCTAGAGAAGTGTGTGTTTGGTGTGACAGGAGGTAAAACTTCTGGGCTACATTATATCTTCACGAGGGATTGATGTCGATCCAGCCAAAATATGGGTTGTTCTCAAAATGATTCCACCATCAGACGAGTCTGGAATCAGGTCATTTCTTGGGAAACTCGGTGCAATCCGAAGGTTCATCCTAGATTTAAGTTTTTCCATTCATCCAATCAACAATCTATTAAAGAAAGATTATAGCATTGATTGGACTGAAGAATGCAACAAGGCCTTCGAAGCAGTTAAATGCTTCTTGTTGTCTCCACCCACACTAATGCCTCCCAGACAAGACCACCCTTTGATCCTATACTCACGAGCCACTCATGTCTCGCTAGCCTGCATGCTGGCTCAAGAAGACAATGATAAACAAGAACGTGCGGTCTATTTCATTAGCTGAACATTACTCAATTATGAAACATGTTATACACAGGCAAAGAGAGAATGCCTTGCCATATTCTTTGCAACAAAACATTTAAGACATTACATGTTAAACCAAGAAACAAGGGTCATTGTAAAGACATATCATTTACGAACATTCCTCACGCAAGGGTCTTTATCTAAAAAGGCTGGGCATTTCATAACCTTAATGGGTGAATTTGAGTTAACATTTGTAAACCAAAAATCTGTTAAGGGACAAATCATTACAGACTGGTTAGCTGACAATCCACTAGATGGAGGTGATCTGGTAAATCTGGACTTTCCTGATGAGTGTATATACTTTGTTGAAACTAGGCCCCCCATCTCTACATGTCCCTGGTACACTGATATCATCAATTTTATCATGGACCACACATACCAGGAAAGTGCCACATCACAACAAAGAAGGCGGTTACACATTATCACTACTAAATATGTTGTTTTAGAACAAGTACTCTATCGTAAAGCCTTCGAAGGCATGCTTCTAAGATGCGTCGACACAGAAGAATCCAAGAAGATTCTTTATGAATCCCACAGTGGGATATGTGGAGGCCACTTCAGTGGTCACGCCACTGCTCACAAAATACATCGGATGGGCTATTTTTGGCCCACTCTCGAACATGATGCAGTAGAGTTTGTACGTAAGTGCCACAAATGCCAAGAATTCTCTCACGAGATTCACATGCCAGCATAATCCCTACAACCAATAGCAACCCCGTGGCCCTTCTCCACGTGGGGTCTAGACTTGATAGGGAAATTCTCTCCCTCATCAACCGATGGCCATAATTTTATAATTACAGCCACATAATATTTTACCAAATGGGTGGAAGCCATGCCTCTCACAACAATACCAAGTTCAGTAATTGCCAAATTCATTCTGAACCAAATCATTTGCAGGTATGGTGTCCCACAAATCATTATCTCAGATAATGGCACATCCTTTAAAAATGATGAGGTCCGTGAGTTATGTAGCAAATTCAAAATAAACCATCACACGGCCTCTCTTTACTACCCTCAAGCCAATGGGCAAGCCGAAGCAACAAACAAAACATTAAAGGCTATTCTCCTCAAAATAGTCAAGGAGAACAAGCGAGATTGGCATCTAAAACTATATCTGGCCTTGTGGGCCCATCAAACCTCAATAAGAACACCAACAAGAGCAACCCCTTTCTCATTGGTATTTGGGGCAGAAGCAGTTCTCCCACTTGAGGTTGAAATACCCAGTCTCCGCATCTCATTACAAGGGATTTTGGATGAAGAAGCTTACAGGGAGGCACACCTCTCTCAACTAGAAAGCCTTGACGAGGCCAGGCTAAATGCTGAACAATGACACAGAGCCTATGCTGACCGGATGTGCCGGCAGTATAACAAAAAATTCTATGAGTGAGAAATATATGAGGGAGATCTAGTTCTAAGACTAGACAACTAGATTGATAAGAAAACTGGTGAAGGAAGGAAGTTCCAGCCCAAGTGGTTGGGCCCATACCGAGTCATGAAAGACTATGGAAATGGTGCATATCTCTTGTGCACACTAGAAGGTGAGGAATTCAATGAAACTGTCAATTCCTTGCATCTTAAACAGGTTTTACGCATGAGACATCAGAATCACCACTTGTACATTATAGCTACCTACATTGCATTAGTCATTTAGCTGTTTCATTTTGTCCACTCATTTCATAAAAATGGTAGTCAAGGAACTTACTCTTAAGCAATCTATTACAAATTTCTGAAAATATTGGCAAAAGCATTCAAATCACATCTCTTCAAACATCATCAAGTAATTTCAAATCTTCTCATCAAGTTTGACAGACAAGTATTGACGAAAACCATACCAAGGCCTGCATACTTGGTTTTTCTCTTTCTTTCTACTAGGTGAAGTTGTCCTTACCTACGGTCTGTTCTAGAAGCTTCTTGGTGTCACATCTATCCCTCTTAAGTCTCTTTGAAAGAAAGGATATCCCAAAGTCACAGATCAGAAATGTCAAAATCAAATAGAATCAAAAGTGCCAAGCAAACAGAATATTTTTATTTTACACACTTCTTTGCCCCACCAGCCTTTGGTGATAAGCCCACATCTCTTACTGGTGGTGTGAGGTTGGGAAAGGAAAGAAGTGCCCTTACTCACCTATATCCTGCCTTTGGTGACAAACCCATGCTTCTTACTAGTGGCATGAGGCAGGGTGTGGGGGGTCCATTCACACAAATTAACAAATCTTGGTATTCTAGAAATACAAATCAAATTATATTAAGTGAAAACAAATGTCCAAATTCCAAAGAGATCAAATCCTCAAAACCAGATTTTGTCAACCAGGTTGCCATTTATAGATCTAAGTCTAGATAAACTGGAAAGTAAGTGGCCTTCTGAGCTTGGTGGTAGTTCTGAGTAGGGTAAGTGTGTAGGTCTAAGTTTGGTTTCTGTCACTGGTTTGTCTATCTCTCATCATTCCATTCAGTCAAACTCATACAATTTGTGCCCTTCCCAACTCTTGGTGTAGAGCCCTCACATCTTACTGGTTGCGTGGAGTTGGGAATGGGGCAAGTTCATCTCTTTATCACTATACATTCATCACGTTTTGCCAACATAAGAAGAAATCACAGACATTGCCCAAAGAGGTCGAAAGTTCAAAACTACAATGTGTTCTTCATCGCATATCAGCATTACAAAAGCATACAAAGTAAAACATTATGTTTACTATCATTTGTTATCCATTGCATACATTCTAAAAAGCATGAAAACAAATACTCTAAAAACATCTAGTATACATATGGAAATGAGTCACAAAATTCTAGGCACCAAGAGTCTAGATCCAAAAAGATATATATATATATATATATATATATATATATATATATATATATAAATGGTGTTTCATGTACAATGCCATCATGCACTAAGGCATGGTCAAAACGCTCAATGAGCCCACAAAATACAAAACAAACGTACAAATATCTGACCAAAAGTCACTACAAAAAGACACTATGATCTCTCAATCTCTGCGAGATCCCTCAGAGGGTGTATGGCCGTGCCTAGGACTCCTGCTACGACGATGCTCTGAATGGATGGAGGGCTCACGATCACGGCCAGTAGTTGTGGTCTCACTATGAGAGTGACTCCTCCTCATCAAGCGCTCAGCAGTCCTATATCCAGCTAGCTCAGTGCAGAGGGAGGTAATGATCTTTTCCACCTTCCAGATAGGGGCAAAGACATTTGTATGGCGAGCAGCTACTGAGGGCTCCCCAACTTCCTCAGTAAGCTCGGCTTGATGAGCATTAGAAGGGAGTAATAGAGTGTCAGCGCACACCCGGTGAATCAAGTCTCACCATCCCTCAGCAGTCGCTGCAAATAAAAAGGAGAAACACACAAGTTAGAAAGTTGTCCAAAATAAAACCAAAGATAAACAAAACAACAAAAGGAAATAACAACTAAACAATTCTAACTAAAGCAAAGTCGAGAAAGGAGTAGTAACTCACTCGGATCTCCAGGCCTCTAGGTAGGATCTCTGGGATCCATGCACCTACCACTGACGTTGTCACTGACTGTCATCCCTCTCCCACATCTGGAGCAATGTGATGGCCTGCCACAGACTCACCATCTCCCCCTAAATCCTGAGAAGGAAACTCCTCTGAAATCAAAGTCACCTTCTCTGCGCTCTGCTCCACCCTCTCGTCCCACAAGATATCCTGAGTGTCATACCACTCAGAATCACTGTCATCCTCCTCACCTGTCCCACCAGCTCCAGTCTCTGTCTCCTTCATCTCCTCCTCTGTCTCTCCCCTAGTGAACTCCTCAGACTCGGAGTCCACATCAATAGGCTCATCTCTGCTATGGGCAGGACCGGTGGCAATCTGAAGTAAAGGTGCCCGAGGAGCACTGGCTACCCCTCGAGCACGAACCACCCTCCTAGCTGCGATGGGAACACCAGGAGTAACCACAGTCCAACCCTAGCCTCTAGGACCTCCCCGAGCCTCACGAACAAATCTATACACTAGCCCCGCTGGAGGAAACATGTCGATGTATGGGAGGATGAACTGATGTGGTACTCTATCAAAGGGGTGGATCTCCAACTTCCCCGTCCTGTCTACCAGCTGACTGGTAGTGTGGCAAGTAATCAATGTAACAGTCTCCTCTCCCCATAACCCTGCCATGGCCTGATAAGGAGTAGCCTCCATGTCTGCAGTGGTCAAAGAGGCCACTGGCTAGTGAGGCACTCTAAGAATGGTCATCCCTGTCCACCTTGCTACCCTGATGGCCCCAGGATCCTCTACCTGTACACCTCTCCCATACGGAGTGATGTGCTCATACACCCAACTCATGACAAGAGTAGGGTGGCTCAATGACTATCCCTGTAGTCTGACCACCCTGTATAAATCATGGTAGGTGGTCCCAAGGATGTCTGCTCCCCAAGCATAAACACATGGCCATGGCCCTCAATCTGTGTAATGATGGGAGCCCAACAATATAAGAGAGTGTCCCCTCCCTTGTCCCCAATCAATCTCAAAGCAAGGATGCCCATGATAGCCTTGCAGAGCACAGGAATATCTGACTCAACAATGGAGCGGACCTTCACCCCCTTCTTTGACCCCATGGAAACAATGACATCCCCCATATAAGTGGCCCACTGAACCACCTGAGATCTTGACACTGTTGTCTTAAGAGACAACCACCTCCCAAGAATCGGGACCCCCAATATGTGATAAACATCCTCTAGGGTGATGGTCCACTCACCCCTAACTCCTGGAAATCGGAAAGTGTTCCGATCCACATCCCAGTATGAAAATAAGTCACATAATATGTGACTAGCAGGTGCAACGTGAGGAACCTGTGCTTTCCTCCAAATACCGGCCCTCTGTAGAGTGTCTCACTCTGTCTGGGTCAGTGCCTCTAACACTACTAGGAGCCAATCACACTCCCTCTCTCGGCTCCATCTGATGTACTCCTCCTTCTTCTGCATCCACCCAAAAACATAGAAAAAGAGTAAGTTAGTAACAAAATCTGACTAGAAAAGCTAACAAGAACATGTAAAAATGCTAAAAATGCAAAAACAAGTAAATAAAGCATCTTTTTTTGCATTCTGTTGTGAACCGCCGGACCTGTGCAGAGTGGCGGTTCCATAACCGCTGCCTTCTAGGGCGGCCCATAACCGGTCTGTGCAGGGTGGTCCCGAACCTGTGAATGGCTCGCAAGCCCTAAAAATGCATTAAAAATGCACAAAAACACCATTTTACTAAAATAAAGACCTACCCTATGGGCGCCCCCCCTAGAGACTCATTTAAAACTAGCATTTTCAAAAATAACCCCCCCAAGACAAAGATTTTATCATTTCTACATTTTAGGTTCAAAAACAATAAATTGAGAAGAACTAACCTGAGACTTCGCAGGTCGATGTTCCGCTCTCGGAGGCATGATCACTATCTCACCACGAACGTTTTGACTATACTCTCATCGAAAACCATCACCGTGGGTCCCAGAGCTCAAAAACTATCAAATCAATCCGTGCAAATGAATAGTAAAATGAGTTCATTATATATATATATAGCTTTCTAAAATTGATTTTGAATGTCTTTCGCAGGGTTGGAGCATCAACGGAGGTAAGTTATAAACCCCACACAGATGGTAAGTCCTCATTTCATATCAATTTAGTTTTATTTCTCAATTTATTTTATCTATCTGCAC
This sequence comes from Taxus chinensis, assembly GCA_019776745.2. Classification (NCBI taxonomy): domain Eukaryota; kingdom Viridiplantae; phylum Streptophyta; class Pinopsida; order Cupressales; family Taxaceae; genus Taxus; species Taxus chinensis. Next base: position 346,826,471 of record CM034146.1, on the reverse strand, counting down.
TTGAGTCCCCTTTTTCATTTTGCAGATAGTGGGATTTTGGATGGTGACTTTCCAACACACGGGCGTGTCAAGTATAACTCCTAACTCCCCATTTCGGGACCGCCATACTCGGATCCACCATTTTACGCCTCTTCATGGCTAAGACACTTCTCCGAGGGGCAATATGTACGTACCCAAAATTGTAGGGTATTGCACCACGGAAAGATGTTACACATACCCCAATGATGATACAGGTCTCCTCGCAAGGTGTTTGGGATCCAGAAAATCTCGCCAAGTATACGTTTGTATCCCATATGCCTCATTCGGCCTCCGCATGCTTTGTTCTACCCTCTGTCCCCCCTTTTCCATGCATTTTGGTCTTAAGTGATGAGACCGCCACCCTGCCTGGGCGGCAATCCATTGATCACCACCCAAGACAAGGTGGCAGTCCTGTAACTGCCACCCTATGCAGGGTGGTGGTCCTGTGCATGTTTTCCAGAAAGTTCCAACGATCGCGTCAAACGTAAAATTTCAATTTCTATCCACATTTTTCAGCTACTTTGCTTTGCATTTATGTTTTGGCCACCCTGTGAATAGTGTTTTCACTTTGTTTAATGGTAAAAGAGTTCCATTCCAAGTTACCTTCTAGTGAATGCATTTGCTATAAATAGCCAACTTGTTTTCAAACAAATGGCCCCTCTCCTTCTCTATTTAATCATTCAGTCTTTTGAGTTTCTTGCTTAGAATTCCAATAGTTTCATGTTTTGCATCCATTGTTAGTCTTCCTTTTCTGTTTAGAGGTCATTTGATCTTCTTGTTTCAATCTTGCTTCATTGTTGTTCCATGCAAGTCAGTTTAGAGTAAGGTAGTTTCATTCTTAGATTGGAATCCATTTAGAGTTGCAGGTTTTGTTTAGTCACAAAAGATAGTTTCTAGAACTCTCGGTGCATTTGTGTTGTATTCCCACAATAAATCCCGCTAGGAATTGCATAGTCAAGCTCTGTTCACTTGCACTATCTCTCTCTTACTCGCATTGTATTCGGTCTATATCCAAAGTTGCCATTGTTCGAGTACCTTATTCTACTGATGCTATCATATACACGCTTTTCTAGATTCAAGAGAACATGAAGGAATGAGGAGATCACACTGAGGGGACGAAGTCACACACAACTGGATTTACCACTGTTCTGTAAACTCCAGGTTTGAGCTATCAAAGTTCTAGTTACAACGTATCAAATAGAGTAGTAAATTATTTTATTTCAGTCAAAGCTCGCTCTCGATATCACCAGGGAAGCTGTGGGGATTGATAGTTTCTGAGAAACTATGATTCATTCCTCACTTCTGAGGTAGGATCGAGAGTCTTTCAATTTAAAACAATTAGTTTCTTAGATATTTAGGATAAATTCACAACTGCACAGGCAAATAAGCTACACCGGGCTACTTTGTTTGTTTTAATTTTGTTACTAGATTAGTTGTCCATTTGCTAAATATATTAAAATAGCTGCTCTTTTAATTTCATTAAAATACTTCATCGAAAATACAAAAATAAAAGAATACATACATAGTGTAGATACATCTTTCATAATTAGTTTATTAGTTTTAGTTAAAAGTTGAATCATTTTGCATGACAATCACGGGACCTAGAGAGCCCAGAGAATACATATTTAAACCAATAGTGCCTCAACCAAATCTCCCCACAACACTAGCTGATATAGATCAAGACCTTAGGATACAGGTCTTTCAAGCAACGGTAAACCTACGAGCAATTAGTGAACAACTGAGAGAGTTAAATATTGAAGACGACAAGGCATACACATTTTGGTCAAATCATCCTAACTATAGATTGCCTTGATAGGGCATCCGTATGACTGTACAAGGACTCGAAAGAGAACAAGTATTTGGTTGCGATCCTTTAGTTCCACAACCTAATGCAGGAGACCTCCTCGTTGACATAGATACTAGCTTACGCATTCAAGTTTCCAGAACACCTGTAAGGTATTCTGAGAAAATTACACAACTTCTAGTTCTAAACATAGAGGCTGAAAAGGCGTATGATTATTGGATAATCAGAAGGAGAGATTAACTCTTCACATGACCATAGGAGGTCCGACACAACCACGAACTTACGGTTGTGATCCACAGGTCCCACAACCCAACGGGCCTATTAATCAATCAGACGTTGATGCTGGTTTACGGACACTAGTATTTAGGTCCTCACCACTTCCACCAGACATTATTACACAATTCTCCTTATTAAACATAGCAGCCAATCAAGCTAAGGATTTCTGGACTAGACCAGAGAATCGACCATAAAACCCCAGAGAATCCACTACACCTCCCATCACCATTTTCATGACCTTGTCTGGAAATATACACGAAGCTCCTACAGGTCACTTCCCACGTATCCAACAGCCAATAAACAGGATCTCGGCAGAGCTCGACATTGATTGGAGCCTCCGAACAACTATTATATCCAAACGATCCATTACACCAATTCAGGTTAGGAGGGCCTTCTTCGCCTTAGATTCACAGATTCCATTATTGTGTATTGAGGATATAAGATTACCCAACTAGTTTGTCTGTATCCATATATATTCCACATTCACCGGTCATCTCGGCATGACCTCGGGAGGTCGGGTACGAGGAAGAGTTACTTGTATATTCTTATGCTCGCATGTCACTTTTCCATCGTACAGGTACCTGGTTGAAAGAGCATGGGGAACTACCCCAGTGGGCAAGAAGATCCTACAAATGTTCCACCTCTAAGAAGACTTTCTCTACATGGACCTGGATCTAAAGCAACACATGAGAAATAATTATAGTTTTAGCATACACAAAAAACACTAAGCTAAGCAATTTTTTATTAAATATAAATTCATTTCTAATATTCCAAATTTTAAAAAGAATTTTTACATGAAAGATTTTCCACAATTTGTTGAATTTTACCGGAAGAGAGGTCGATTCCTCTAGTAAAATAATTTTCCAGGTGAAGGGTTCAGGGAAAAAAGGTTGGAAGAGGGAGTGAATCTATTTCTAGACGGACTGAGAAAGCGAGAAAAAATAAAAAAATGCATAAGAGACTCAAGACATTGACAAGAAGGACATAAGGGATTAACAACCCCAAGATGTTGAAGATGTTTGCCAACCAGAAAGCCCTAATAAATAAAGCACCATAGAAAATGATCCTTTTTTGGTTCTATGAGAGCTTTCCTAATTTTATTGAATCTACATTTCCAAACCCTGTGTAGGGAATTAAGCTTCCAGGTCATTTTCAATTTTTTGAAAGGGATGTGGGTAGGAGAAAGAAGTTGGTAACCAAGTTGAGGTTTTTACCGACTGAAGGGAGTCGCTATGGGCTAGTGTCAATCACGACACCACTGAACAAGAGTAGAAACCCCATTTTTGTGAAGCATATCCTCATGTATGGAATTTTTTATTTCCTATATAGATTCTTTATTGCCATTGTTAAGGTTAAATTGCACTTTGATAGACCTAGGGTTTCCAAGAACATGTAGCCTTACAGAAAATATCCCCAAGTAGTTTGATTCCATGTTTAAAAATTTGGAGGCTTTTGATCCATGGGACCATAGCAAAGTGAACATTGTGAAAATTAATAACATGAGACCACCATAAAGAGTGTGAGTTGATGGACATCCCGATTCTGAAACCATCCCCCACCTAGTTCAAGTGAGGTTTGACCAGTTCCCATGCCTTCCAGATACTCTTCATAACAAATGTTCCTCCAATTTTGATTGGAACATGGGAGAGCTAGAGGCTTTATAGACCCAAGTTTTTCTAGGATTGCTTGCCAAAAGGAGCACCCTGATAGATACAATGATGAAGAAAGATTTTTCAAGCCTTGGATCCTTCTAAATCCTTTATAATCCATTTGACACTAAGAGAAATGCCTTGCATCCAAATTTCAATAAGCCCTAAGCCACCTGCCACTTTAGGAGAGAAAAAAATTTCCCAAGCCACTATGTGGAAGCCTTTGTGACCATGAGTGTTAGCCCATAAGAAATATCTAAGTATTTTTTCCAACTTAGAATATGAATCCTTAGAGAGTGCCCAACATGAAGAATAATATACATGAGTAGCAATGAACACCTTAGAGAAAATCTGAAACTTACCAATAAGAGAGAGAGGTTTGGTAATCCAATAAGCAATTTTTCTCTCAAATCACTTAATAACATAAGACCAAAAAGTAGCAGGAGTAGCCCTGAAATCAAAAGGAATGTCCCAAAACTTGAATTGAACCTCTGGTTGAATCCAGTGCCAAACATAACCTTCCATCCATGGAGGCATGGGATTCATAGACTATCTGTAGCATTGAGTCTTTTTCCATTGAATGGAAGAACTTGAAGCCAAGAAAAAATAATCCAGACACTACAAAGTATTGGTAACAAACTCTTCATTCTTAGTGTGAGTTAAGAAAGAGTCATCAGTAAAGTGACCATTCTTTAAGTTGCATATCAGAATTAGGAAGAACAACGCCCTTAACTAACCCTTGTGAAGTAGACTTGGAAAGAATATAACTAAAACCCTCAGCAACAAGCACATAAAGCGTCAAACCTAAGGGGAAACCTTTCCAAATAGACCTGTGAAGCTCAAACATGTCAAAGTGGACTCCATTAACGGTAAGCCTGACATTGGCATCCTGGAATAACATATTGACTTACTAGATGAACCTAGTACCAAAGCCAAGAAATTGTAACATGGCAATAATAATATTCCATTCAATCATGTCATAAGATTTTTCAAAATCAATTTTGATGAAGAGAGCCTTTTAATCAGATAATCAGGCCCACTCCATGCCTTCCCAAACACCAATGATTTTGTCAAGAATGAATCTGCTCTTAATGAAACCAGTTTTTTCACTACGCACAATAAGAGGCAAAATATTACAGATCCTAAAGGCTAAGGCATTGGCAATGATCTTGCATGACATGTTCAACAGAGTGATCGGAATCCAAATGGTGATGAGTTCAGGATCTCAAGCCTTGGGGATAAAATTAATATTAGCTTGATTTATAAAATCCCTAAGAGTATTGTTCTCCATATATTCACAGTAAACATGATGATGGTCAGGACCAATAGTATCCCATAATACTTGATAAAACTCACATGGAATTCCATCAATACCAGGAGCTTTATCTATTTTCATTTACATGACAACTTCCTTAAGGTCATCGACATAAATTGGATGATCACAAGAAACTCTCTGAGTCTCAAAAATTTTACAAGGAACTACCTATAGGCACTATAACAAAGCAACATCCCTCTCTAGAGTGTATGGTTGCACAATAAATACACCATGGTAATGATGAAAAAAGGCCTACAAGACATCTAGGAGGTCAGTGATAGGACCAGCAACACCCTTGATCACCCAGATTGAACTAGATGTGTGGCGAGGTTGAAGGAAAGTAAAAAATTCTTTCATAACTTGATCACCGATGTTGATCCAATACAACCAAGCTCTAATTTGTGCCCCACGAGCCTGATAAACCTCTTCCATTTTGAGTTTGTGTCAACATTTTGCCAACTTGGTCTGAAGGTTGGTATTAAAGGGAGGGTGGTCAAGAGCTCTGGAACTTCTAACATATTCCTGGGAAGAGGCCTTATGTGCCCTTCGTCTGAATAACACAACATATTTCCCATACAAATAGAAAAAGGACGTAACTTTTATAATGGGATCCTGCCACTAAATAATCCACCTGGCTGGACCATAAGGTTGCTCAACCAAGTTCCAAATGTGTAGAATGTGATCCATATTTCTCTTATGTTGCAAGTGAGCAGTGTTAAGGTATAATTGGGAGTTTCGGGCTTTGAAAGGAGATGGATGCCACAAAATTTCAAAAAAAGAGGCTAATTATTTGAGATAAAAGTCCCTTCCGAGATGGAAACAGGTATGTCAGAATTTGGTGGAGAACGAAAATGCCCTTTGATCCAGGAGGAAAGCATAATCAAGACATTTAACAACTCTATCATCACCTTGTCGAAGGTTGGACCAAGTGAACTCGGGTGCATCAGAGGCATGCTAAAAACAATGGTTAGGATAAAAAAAAATTCCAAGATTTTTACACATGTAAAACCATGTTTCTCTCTCACCCACACTCCACCGCATAGGAAGATCCCCCACTTTATCATCAACAGACTCTACCATGTTAAAATCCCCACACAAGATCCAATGTGAATCAAGAATCTCATCAACAAGCCACTTCTAGAGTAAATATCGCTCAATAACATCATTGGAAGCATAAATATTAACAATACCAAAAATCTGATTATGCATATCAAAAAGGGACCACACAACCTGATGCGAGGGGTCAAAACCCCAAGAAATAATTGAATGTTGTAGAGAAGGAAAGAGAAGAGTAAGAACGCCCCCTTTCCTAGGATCATGATTAGAATGATGACAAATGGCACCCGACCAAATAGTACAAGCAACAGAATGAAGAAGAAATCCAACAAGCTTAACCTCATGTAGACAGAGCACATGTATGTGACCAAAATTTTTAAAACTGGCCCTAATCATGTGTTGACGGGTTGGTTTAGTAATTTTGGTGTGCGTGACCTGCCTTGTCATTGTCGACATCACATGGTGAGGCATCTTGCCTTGCGAGTGTCATAGGTCTTAGGGAGTCAAATGACAAGTGTCAGATTCTGTCATAGAATCTATCATTTTCATTTGCGTCAATGCATCATAGGAGTTACATTCCTTATTTGGAATTTTAACTCCTCCTTTAGTGGCATCATATGTGTCAGTCACGTCATATGCGTCAGTGGCATCATAGGAGTTACCTTCCTTGTTTAGGCATGGGGGTTACACAACACCCCTATTTGTACTTCTTTTTTCGATCTATGAGCATGAGTAGACATGTTTTCTTATTTGCATATTCTTTACATTGTTTGAATCTTGCTTATTGTGTTGGAGCTACGACGTTACCATTGGAGTACAACTTCGTCGTGGTGCATTGTTTCAATATCGGTTCTCGTATATCCCTCTTTCATGGTATCAAAGCGCAAGGTTTCGGTAAAATGTGCACTCTTCATTTATTAGTTGCTTATTACTTTTGGTTTCTTCTTATTTCCTCGTGCAATTTTTATTATTATTACTTTGGATTCGTGCTAATCTCTTTAATAGTTTGCTCTTGGATTTTGTGCATTTTTTGGGGGTTGTGCATGTGTGTAGGCTTGCGTTTTTTTTACCGCCAAATTTCATTGTTTTGGTAAACATCTTGGTGGAAAATGCTTGATTAAATGAAGGCCATTTTTGGCTTTATCAGAGTAATAAATAAAAGTGAATTTTTTTATAGGAAATCAGTGTCTTTTTTGCCTATTTTCGACCTCTCTTTCTTGTTTGCATCTTATTTCCCTACATTTTCTCCTTGCTTAATTTTAAATTGTTGCTGTTATCCTTGTTTACATGTTATTTTGTTGCATGTGGGGTTTTGTGCCTTGATCTTGCTCTAACTCGGTTGCATTGACCATTCTCGTTGCATTGGTATCGGTATTACCTTAGCGTGTTTTTGATTGGGCTATGTCTTATTTCCATTCGGCTCCCAAGCATGTTGTTCGAGCTTGCTTTGGGTTGTTTTGTTGTGTGTGCATTTCTTGGTCTACATGCATGTTTTTTTCTTGGGTCGTACTTTACCTCTGCTTGAGCTTTGTCCCCTGCTTGCTCAACTCTGCTTTGGGCCATTCACCCCTGTGCTAAATCCGTTGCCTTGGCCTTGCCTCTATTGCCCTGGTTTGCTTTTTTTTCTTGGCCATTTGGAGTCGTTATGCCCCTATGCTGCTGGTTGTCTTCTCCACGTGGGCTCTCCTCCACATCCCATGCCATGACCCTGCGCCTTCTTTTGACCTTGACCACCGTTCAAATCTCTTTCCCCCTTTTCTTCTCACGTCGGATCTTATTAAAATAGGTTGCTTTTAAAATTCGTGATGTTTTAAATAATTAAGTGGGTTGGGTAACATTCTCAACGTGAGTAAAAAAAGGGTGGATTTTTTAAATAAAGTTAAGTTTTAATTAAATTGAACTTTAATAAAGTTCTTTAAAAACTCTACCTAGCCTTTTTAATAAAAGGCCATTCCTTAAAAGGTGCTTTTTTAATTAGTTAGATTTAAACTAATTTTAGATCTAATTAAACTATTTAAAGATACCTTTCTCTAATTTAATTGGTTTTTAAGTAAAAATTTTAAAAATTAATTACTTTTTTAAGAGCTTTATTATTTTAGGTATCTAATTTCTCTTAAGCTCTTAGATTAGTAGAAATTTAAAATAGTCAATTATCTAATGTTATTATCGATTTTGTCCCTTTATCTTCTAAAATTAAGTTAATTGGACGTTTCCAAAGGTCGATTTATTAGCGTTATTGGCTATTTGTTTTCTCTAATCATGCGTTGAAGTGTGTTGCAACATTTCTAGCCTTTTTTTAACCTTCTGGGAACCTTCGCTGCATCTTGGAGGTCATCTGGACTCATTTCGAGTCGTCTTGAGCATTGTAATAACCCTTGTTATTGCTTACGTACTAGTGAGCACATCCGTCGCATTCTTGCGGTAAGGGGGTTTCTAGTGTGACGTGAGACACTATTTCTCACATAGGACTATATTTTTCTCCCCTTCATTTGCTTTTTCTCATTTTTTTCTTGCTTACGGTGTCGAATTATTGTGATCATGAACCTTGATTGTGGTCTCCACTCTTATGCATTATTATGCTAATTACAAGGTGAGTGACCGACTAGTTCTTGACGTACAATCACATATGATTGTAATCAACACACTAAACTATAAAGTGTCAAACTCAAGGGGGTGTAATATTTTTCTGGGGTGGTCATTTCTTTTCTCTCTCCTTCCTTCTGAATTCTTTGGTTCTATCTCTTCATTATGGATATCTCTAAAGTACCAGTGCTCACACCTTTTAATTTCTTTGAATGGAGATATAAAATTATATTGGTTTTGTGGAGTAAAGGGTTATACCATGTTTCCATGGGGTTAGAGATTGAACCTAATGATGAACCCAAAAAATCTAGGTGGTTCAACCCTTGTGACGAAGCCTTAAGTCTTATTTGTATGCCCGACTCTCCCGACTTGCTCTTCCACATCGAAAATTCCTCGACACCTGATGAAGCATGGAAAATACTCGATGAGATGTTTGGGAAGAAAGATGACATGAGAGCACATGAGTTGGAGAACCAACTACTAGGGTTAAATCCTAGTGACTTTGAAAACCTACAAGCCTTCTTCTCAAAGTTTTTCCACACTAGACTGCTTTTAAAGGAATGTAAAGTGGAAAAGAAAGACTCTCAATTGATCTTTTCGATTCTTTCTAAGTTAGGTCTTGAATACTCCATATTTGTTTCAACTTTCCACGCCATGAAAGCCACCTTGGGTAGTGCTTGGGAAATGCCCTCATTTGACAGTTTTTCATCCCAACTAATTCGAGAATAGGACAAACTCATTCAAATGGGGACTCTAAAATCCAAGTCACATGCCCTTGTGGCGAATAAGGGCAAGAAAAATGAAAAGAAGAAAGAAACAAAGGACCAACCCAAGAAAGAAACCAAGACCAACCAAGCCCAAGCTAAGCCCAACACTAACACTTCGACTTTTGAGCCTAAAGCGAAGAAGGAAAAGTGTAAATGCTCCTATTGTAAGTATCCTAGCCACAAAGAGCACCAATGTTTTCATAAACAAATTGATCACTTAACTTAGTTACTTGAGAAGAATAAAATAAGTGTTCCTGAATCCCTCAAACAAAATGCTCAGAAGGGCAAGTCTTCTAAAGCAAAGGAGTCTAAAAATGAAAAGAAGAAAGGTAAGGCCCTCGTAACTAGATCAAATCCATCATCATCAACTTGGATTATTGATTCCGGTGCCTCGTACCACATGGCTTCTTCAAATGTTGAATTCTCTAGCTTTGAACCATGTGGCATGTCCCAAATCACGTTGGGTGATGACACTCATGTGTCAGTTTCTGGTAGTGGATCGGTAGAGATAGAAGGTGGAACATTTAACCAAGTGTTGAGTGTTCCCAATCTCTCTATGAATCTCCTATTAGTTTACCAAATCAACCACCTTGGTGAGGTAATACGAGTGGAATTTGGTCCTAACTCAATGATCATTTGTGAGCTTAACTTTGACCGCATTGTGGCTGAGGGAAAGGCAAATCACCATTCATGGTTATATACCTTTTCCCACTTTTCTTCTGATTTGACACCCAATGCCTTTCTCACTCATGCAAATGAGGTTAGCAAGTTATGGCATGAGCATTTTGGGCATCTAAATTATCGTTACGTTGAATAATTGATCCAAAAGGAAATGGTCAATGGGTTACCATGAGTTAAGTTTTCTAAGGGACTTTGTGAGGATTGTACCCTCAGAAAGCACCCTGAAAAAAGCTTTGACAAGGGAAAATCCTGGAGAGCTACTCATCCCTTGGATCTTGTTCATAGTGATGTTTATCGCCCTTTTCCATCTCCTTATTTCACTAGAGCTCTTTATATACTAACATTCATTGATGACTTTTCACGTTATACTTGGGTGTATTTTCTTAAGCTTAAGTCTAAAGTCTTTGAGCATTTTCAAAACTTTAAGGCTCTTGCTAAGAAACAAGTGGAACGATCTATCAAAGTTCTTCAAACCAAAAATGGAGGCGAGTATGTGAGCAATAGGTTTGATAATTTCTGCACTTCTAAGGGGATTTCTTTGCAACATACAGTTGCTTACAACCCTTCCAGAAATGGAGTTACAGAAAGAAAGAACTGAACTCTGAAGGAGATGGCTACTTATATGGTTCACTCAAAGTCCCTTCCTCCAAAGTATTGGGCTTAGTGAATTGTGCTTGTTACATTCAGAATCGTGTTCCACACAAGGTAGTAAGAGGGATGACACCCTTTGAAGGTTGGTTTGGATACAATCTTGATGTTGAGCGCTTTTGAGTCTTTGGATCCAAGGTTATGGCTCGAATGCCTAAGAAGAAACAAAAGGCATTGGATCCACAATCCAAACCTTGTATCTTTGTCAGGTATCCTGATGGCGTGAAGGGATATCGATTGTTGAAACCTATAACCCGTGAGCTTTATATTGAGAGAAGTGTGAAGTTTGATGAGTTATCCTTGACTTTTACTTCCAATGAGGTTCCTTTGCCCGCTTATTCAGATTCAGATTCATCAGATGATGATGTTATTAAGAGAGTTCCCCCTCTCCTTTCTCCTCCCAATCCTCAAACTTTTGAGTCTTCAGATTCTGACAGTAGTGATGATGAGGACTATGTCCCTTCTCACTCGAGTGAAGAATCTTTTGAATCTGAGCTTGATCCTTTGGGACCTCTTTGGGCTAGGAAAACTTTACAGAGTTCTGGATATTTAGTTGGAGATCCTTTGGATGAGAGACGTGCTCACTCAAACTTCATTTGATCTCACTCCTTATTCACCTTTGCTTTTGATCCATAGTCTTTCTAGGAAGCTTATGGGATTCCTGAGTGGGATTCTACCATGGATGAGGAGTATTCCTCACTCATAAAGAATGACACTTGGGATTTTTCCCCTCTTCCGAAAGGAATAAAAATCATTCGGTGTAGGTGGGTATATTAGACAAATTATAAAGCCAATGGAGAAGTCGAAAAGTATAAAGTGTGACTTGTAACTAAGGGTTTCTCCTAGGTAGCTGGGGTTGTTTACTCAGAAACCTTTGCTACCATTGCGAAGATGACTTCCATTCAAATGAACCTCACCATTGCTGCGACTAAAAGATGGGAAGTCCAACATATGAACATTAAGAGTGCCTTCCTTCATGGGGACAAAGAGGAAGAGATCTACATGGAACAATCTATGGGTTATGTCCATGATCCATCCCTCATTTGTAAGTTAAAGAAGTATCTCTACAACCTTAAAAAATCCCATCAAGCTTGGTATGCCACAATGGACTCCTTTTTACTTGCATCAAAGTTCACTAGGTGTCACTCTGACCTAAATGTGTATATTCTGCAGCAGGATGACTCCATTCTTATTCTTGTTCTATATGTTGATGACTTATTGATCATGGGTAGCTCTTCCTCTATCATTGACTCTGTGAATATCTCCTTGGCCAACAAGTTTTCCATGTCTGACTTAGGATTGCTTCATTACTTTCTTGGGATCCATATTTCACAATCTGACTCAAGAATTATGATCGTGCAGCCTAAGTACTCTCTTGATTTTCTTGCTCAATGTCACATGTCCAATTGCAAGTCCTCACCTACTCCTTTTATTTTCGGGGTCAAGTTGGTTTCTGATTGCTCTTCCCCCTTGGTTGACGGTACCCTTTATCGGCAGTTGGTGGGGAGCTTGATCTACCTTACTCACACTCAGCCAAATTTATCGTATGTTGTCGGGATCATATCCAAATTTATGCAAGAACCTCATGAGTTGCATTTAAAAGCAGAAAATTATATCCTTCACTATGTTCGTGGCACTCACACAGATGGCATTCATTACTTAGGAGGGACTGAGATTGAATTGGTTAGGAGGGAATTCATCAGGAGTCTACCTCAGGATACAATTTCACTCTTGGTTCAAGTCATGTCAGTTGGTCCAGCAAGAAGCAAAACACTATTTCCATATCATTGACAGAAGCAATGTACATAGGATAAGTTAACGCTGCCAAAAAAGCTGTTTGATTACAGGGTATCTTAACAGAGTTTGGAATCCACTTTTAGTGGCCTACCATTATCTATTGTGACAACATGAGCACTATCTCAATTTTTAGAAATCTAATTCAGCATCAGCGGATGAAGCACATTGAGATTCACATGCACTTCATACGGGAGCTAATACATGAAAACATCATCCACATACAGTATGTTCAGACAACTAATCAGGTTGCAAACATATTCACCAAGCCCTTCATTGAGGTGAAATTTATTCACTTGTGGTCTCTTCTTGGGGTGAGGTCTGCTACAGCCGTCCATCTTCTTTGAGCTATATTTCTATTCTCCTCCTCTTATTCCTTCTATAAAGATGTTGTTTGTATATGGGCACCTTATCAGGCCTTTAGTTTCTGGGCCCCATTGACATGTCTTTCTTAGTTATCTAGAGGATTCTTCTTTTATGTTCTGGCTTACCAGGACCTGTAGCTCGGATTCGATGAAGGGGGGTGTTGGTGTGTGTGATCTTCCTTTTCATCATCCACATCACATGGTGAGTCATCTCACCTTGCAAGATTCATAGGTCTTAGGGAGTCAAATGACAAGTGTCAGATTTTGTCATAGAATCTGTCATTTTCATTTGCGTCAGTGCGTCATAGGAGTTACATTCCTTATTTGGAATTATAACTTCTCCTTTAGTGGCGTCATATGTGTTAGTGGCGTCATAAGAGTTACTTTCCTTGTTTAGGCATGGGGGTTACACAACACCCCTATTTGTACTTCCTTTTTCGATCTATAAGCATGAGCAGACTTGCTTTCTTATTTGCATATTCTTTCCATTATTTGAATCTTACTTATTACGTTGGAGCTATGACGTTACCATCGGAGTGCAACTTCATTATGGTGCATTGTTTTGATATCGGTTATCGCATATCCCTCTTTCAAGTAAGACCACGAACATTCCAAGAGAACACAATTATTGAGAATTGTCAAGGTTCATGCCAAATTCCTCCTCAAGGCCCCCCAAGATGAAAAAATTATTTGCAGAAATGGATGAACCAACGATTTTTGAAAAAGGAACATAATCCCCTATCTAAAAATGATGCCTCTACGACAGGACATACTCATCATCCTCTGGGGGAGAGGGACTACTAGAACGCTTGTGCATGGACTTGTTGTCAGAGGTTTCAAGATTGGCCTCATAATGAGGTTGTGAAATTATATGCATTGGCACAATTATGCATGCCGCGAGTGGGGAACGATGAACTAGATAAGGATCAACTGGTTGTTCGGTATTTGTGGACGTCGAAGTTGAGGTAGACGCCAGTACGCAAACAACTGGGGTTTAGGGATTTTATTATTGGTAACCACATTCCAACCCTCACCAAAGGAGGAGGATAGTTTAGGGTTATAATTTTTCTTTTCATTGGAAGATGGGGTCGAGGAAGCCATTAGCGAGAATTCACAAATCATATGGTTGGCAGATTGGCACTGAAAGCAAGTATTAGGAAGATTAATATAGAGGACTCGCTGAGAGAACTGGGTGTCACCTACTTGGATATCAATGGTTTCCTTGAGTTATTTTTCTAGGTCAACTTCCGCACAGACCTGGCGCTGCGGGCGGGCCATATAAAACTTGTTTGGTTCATGGCAAAAAAAACACCCAATGGGTTTGACCAAGTCTTTCACAAAAATCCATAGGGGAAAAGGTAGACCAGGAAACTCCACCCATGCATGAACTTTAAGCTTAGCATGTTCAAAGACCTGAAATTCACATGTCTAAGGGGAAAATATGACTATAGTGTTCCTAATAAACTAGGGTCCATTGTTCACATTGGCCTTGTAATGTTCAGGATTAGAGAAACGAAGCAGGAAAAAACCCTTGGTAAGATTTTGGATTCCCTCAAGTTTGAAACTATAGCCTTGTAAGTGGTTGTGAACCCACTATTTGAGAATACTCTCTGGGGGGACACAACCAACAAAGTACATAGCCAAAGTAAAATATTCAAGAAAAGAGAAAGTATTTTCAAATTGAGTTAAATCTAAAAAAACATCAAGATTAAGAAGAGGAGGGTTGTTACCTCATCGTAAACCTTCAGGGTAAACTTACACTCTCATTTCTTTACTGAAGGCATGATCGTTGAAGCTCCCACCTCCTACACCTACATAAATATATGTAGGAATAATTTAAATAGGTAAGTGCAGTCACCCAAAGGGAAAAAAAATAAAATAATAGAAATAAACTGCTAAATAAATGCCCTACCTTAATCGATAAAGGTGGTGTGACAGGAAATACGGTGCCACAGACTCAAGCATAACACGCAAACCCTAGCAGAGAACCCAAAAACCTTCTCAACCGTGAATTCCTGAATTCTTCTCGCTCTCATGTCTATTATGTGATGTTTTTTTCACCTAATATGTTTTCAATTAATAGATCTTCCCTCTTCATACAAATAAAATAAATTTGATATTTTTATCAACACTTTGAATTCATCCCATATATAAATGGGTAGTAACATATTAAAACTAATAAATACACATAAATTTCAAACCAAGTTAAAACATAATTTGGTAATTTCAAATTTGCACGAGAAATTTATAGTTCTTCACTAATATAATGCAAACTAAATATTCCTCTAATAGGTCTAGCCAATGATCAAACTTCACCTTCATAAGGGTAGGTTTTTTGGGTTTAGTGTTTATCCCCCTAGTAATTTCGTGCAGACAATATCTTCATTCTAGACAGCTGGATAAAGATCATTAGTGATGGTGATTGGGACCTACCGGGTCCTATTCATTCTTAAATTTCCATTCATTTCCCATGGTTTGAGTAAGGAGGTTGAGTCCCCCCAGCCAATTACCTATATATATGGGGCACCCTATAGAAATATTTCTATAACGATAATACCCTTTAAATCAAATCTATATGGGGGAAAGGGGGGAGGCGATGGTGTGATCGCCTAAGAAAATGATCATGTGGGGATTAGACCCTAATCGGATTGGCGTGCATCTTAGCCTCCATTTTAAATTGATGTTGAGCTTGGATAGTATGAGATTTTTCCTTCTCATGGATTGGATTTTCCTATTCTTCGTTACTTTTAGTTGTCTTTATAGAAAAGTGTAGCTTCCCTATGTGAAATTCCATAATTGTTTACCAACTGATCAAGATTTGTCATGGATGAAGAGATGTTAGCAACATCTCCCTCCAACTTGAATAATATTTATTATTAATATTGAGGAAGGGTATCATCTTTATGATCCATGCTCACATTTATATTCCACCTTCTTATGGATAACTCTTACTACAAACAAACCACAAATACTTTCTCACTAGCACTTGTTGATTTTGTAATGGGTATATATATCTACAAAAACTATCATGCAACCACATCAATGGAAATAAAATATAATATGATACCAATACGATCCATAATTAGTGTATTTATGTGATTAATAACCCATCAACACAAATCTACATACAAAATTTCCCATCATACTTGATGAATATTTTATTATTTTACGTCATTCATTAGCTAAATCAATTATAAATGTGTTTGAAATAGTTAGGAAATTTGATGTTGTAATATTAAATATAAAAAAATGAGATATTATTAAAATTTACAAATAAAATAAAAGAACACAAGATGTACAAAGACCAAAATTATCCTAGAGAAACCTATTGTGGGAAAAAATTCCACTATGTGTTGCAGGTTTTCATATTAGGGTGTTTTGACCACCTCAAGCATCTCAAAAAATTAATCAAGACAATAGAGAAAATCCAAAGAATGTTTTCACACTCATGTATTTTTTTACTTTATGCAATAAAATTTTATTTCCTATCTTTAAAGGGGGGGATGTAGACACCTAAATTTGGAAATCAATCAATTGACAATGTTAATATAATCCCTAAATCATGAGTTATGTACCCATATTAATTCTAATTTTTATATTCCTAGTCCTATTATATGAATTTTTATCCTTATTGTATTGCTCAATCACCACATAATAAATCACATTGGTCTGAAACAATACATTCATCTTAAATATCACACACAATACTTTACATCACCCCATCTCCTTCCTAGACAAAATCACCAAACAAGGACCAAAAGGCCAAATAGTTTGGCCTAAAACTGGTGGTTTCATATAGTTTTTTCCAATGATAATCCTTTTAGTTTGATATATTTAATGGTTCGTTACTTTCCTCATGGGTTGGCCTTAATGTAAAACTATACCTATGGGTCCCTATATAAGCAAGTCAAATACACTTATTTACTCACTTGGAAATTAAAAGAGATCCTCAAGTAAATATATCTAAAAAATCATACAAATATCTCTAGGTGAATTCCCTTAAACTAATAGCACACAGTAGAAGCATAACCTATGTAGATTTGAAGTACTCCAACTAGGTTCTAGAGTCAAGCTTCTCTAGCCAAAAACCATCAAATCCAAGTCAAACATTAAGAAAACAATCCATTACAACCATTATCAAGTGATTGAATTATCAAATGTAGTTACATTTGTATAAATATAACATATTTAGGTTGAGAACTACTATGCAATTTGAGGCCTCTTTACATTAGTTATAATATTGGTGGTGTGCAGGTTGCATTTCAACCTAAACACTAACCTTTTGTAGGGATTTCATCCATGGTTATGTTTTTGGGTCATTTTGGTCAATTACAGATGGTTCACACACTTATAAAACTAAATATCTTAAAGTTAAGCATGTGTCATTTGGTTTCAAGGGAATAGGAATTTGTAGAGCTCAATCATCTTCCTAAATGGAACTTTAAAATAGTTACGTTGATAAATTAACATTTTTGTCTCTTCTCAAAATACACTTCAAGAATCAAAGATGAGGCATTTGCAATATATTTTCATTTTGTTCATCACTCGTTCACACCTAGATTAGTCTCCAAATTAACTTGTTGATCTAATTTTTTTTTTGCCTTTTTAATTTAATGATTTGATACTAAAGAAAACTAAATAACTCAAAAAATGGAGGGTTTAAGGTACCTCGAATGTGTGATGAATATGGATGCAAGAATACAAGCACAAAGTGAATGATATTCTCGCTACAAAGTTGATGAACCTCCAAAACAAGAACAACTAAGAAGAAAATGGATTAGATGGTATATGTGGGGGCTTCCCAAAAAACTCAGCTCCAGAAGCATTAACTTCCTTAGCGGATTTCAACCCCTGTGTTTGATAAGATGGGATAAAAAATGATAATAAACAAGATAATATGTAGAATCTGAGGCACAGAGAAAATGAAAATGAAGAAATGTAAGGCACATACAAATCTGATCTAAATTGACATAAAATAAAGTTACCTGACAGGGTCGACAATGACCAAGGATGCAAAGTCTAGGTCAATTGTGACCTGAGTGGATGGATATGGAGATCAAACTTCAAATGCAGACCTGTATGAATCTGAATGTAAACCAGATAGATTAGAGGCCTTTAGATACTAGAAATAACCTGTAGGGGAATATCTGAGGCAAAGAGATCAAGGGATGGCGGAAAACAGGGATTTGGATAGATTGGATGAAAATTAGGACTCGGGTTGATAACGACTTGGAGTGCAAACAAAGTAGTTTAGGATGACAAAGAATCCAAACAACAGAACTGAGAAATGGAAATAGCAACATGGTGGGAAAATACACTGAGGAGGGTCTAGAAATAGTAAATGATGATAACACTGAGTTGGGTCGATGGCAACTTGGATAAAGTGATGGCAATCGGGGCATTACAAGAAAAGGTTGAGGATGGATAAGCTAGATAGATAACCTATAAGTACGAGGGATGAAAAAAGAACGACTGAAACAAGGTTTGTGGAGATGATCTAGTCCTATAAAATGTTATATGCAAATAAGATAATGATAATATGATAATAAATTAATAACATAATACAAGATTATGGGACTCTCATGAAGGATGTTCATGAGTGATGCAAGCACATTAAAAGGGGATCCAAGAGGTCTGTAATTGTTGCATAGATACTCAGGCACAAGAAAAGGTTCATAAGTCACAAGAAGGATCATATATTCACATATATTCCTCAGGGAAGAGGGGGTCAATGTAATTTTAAAGGGTCGACGACAACCGGGCTAAGTAGCCGCCGACCGGGCTAGGTAGCCGCTGACCACAGATAACTGTTCTTTAGATGGTAAAATCACTTATTTACTCGAGATATGGGTCCTTAGGGATTGGGATAGATGTTTTAAAGCATGTTGGCAGGTAAGGGTTGTTTAGGGAAGTGTAATGTGTAGATAGGAGATAAATATGGGTAAGATAAAAGCTATATAAAGTGTAGGGATGTGGATTTAGGTGGTTACGGATAAAAGCATCCTAAAGAAATCTAATTAGAGATAATTAGTCAATTAGGAGAGATGAAAGCTAATTAGGGGTAATTAGATAGTTTAGGTTAATTAACAATAATTATTTAATAATTAAAGGCGATGGGATAATAGATGGTCATTTAAATAAATGAAGTGAATTAAATTAAATGGGTCTAGCTAGGACCATGGTGAAAGATACGTACACGGGAAATCAAGGGTAGTGATACCAAATTTTGGGGTCTAAATTTTCCCTTTTTGTCATGTGGTTTTTATTGGGAAAGCCGTGAGACAAAAAAATGAGAGACGAAGATTAGGATTAAGAATAATGGAAGATTAATGATGAGCTCCCCCTCAAACGAGGGATTGATGACACAAAGGGAAATCGATGACAAGTTTGAAAAAGTTAGACATTGAAGGGCGAGTGGGAAAGAAAGATGGGTAAAATGATAAAGCGAGGCAAGATGCCCCAAACAAGAATGACTTAAGTAACAATAAAAATATATGGCGGTGATTTTTATATTACGTCGGTAGGGAACAAAGGATAGTCTCAATGGAAATGGAGACAATGCTCTACAGACTAGTGAGTGGGAGAAAATCACTGCAAAATGGAGGGATTCCAATGGGAAACCTCTCAAATGGATGCAAGCTATGAGGACCAATGGGTCATAGGAAGACACCAAAATATGCAAAAATAATGTGAAATCCTTAATACATGAAGAATCGAAGGAAATCGTATACATCCACAAAGGACGAGGATGGAAATAATGGTTCTCCAACTAAGGGCACGGAAATGGCTGAAAATCCAAAATACAGAAAAGTGTTGATATAAAAAATACCCCAAGGGGGAGTAAGTATGGCCACAAAGGTGGACTTTGAGAACATATATTAGGAGATGGTGCCTTAGAAAAAAATCACAAAGATGGCCAAAAATGGTGAGATAGGACAAAACAATGAGGGCCACAAAAGTGTACTTAAGATGAGGTAGATTAGATAATTTGGTGCCTCAGCAAAGGACACAAAAAATGGCTAAAAAGGCAAAACAAGAAATGATGAAATAAAATACCCCCAGGGGGAATAAATATGGCCACAAGGGTGGACTTGAGATAAGATGAAATGGTTCCCTAGCAAAAAAGCACAAAGATGGCCAAAAAGATGAGATAGGAAAATGGGTGATATGATGCCCTGAGAAGGAAAACAAAGATGACCACAAGATTGGACTTAAGATGCGGTAGATGGGATAAGATTTGATGAGATAGATAAGGTGTAATATATGAGATGAGATGAGATAACAAATATTGATCAAACTAGATGTGACCAAAGGGTATGAACGATGCATGAGGAAATAATTCCACCAACCACATTAGAGGTAAACAATAGGGGGATCTAAGTAACGCAAGGCATATCTGACCAAAACATAGGTTAGTATATAACCAATGATAGCTAGTTATATCAAAGATCATGGGGGAATTATGGAATGAGCTCATAAACCTAATATTGATACGACAAAGAGGTTTGTGATGTAGTTTGTACATGGGAAGAGGATTCTCTATAAGTGGTGTTCCCTAATTTTTTCCCCAAATCTGGAAAGGGGAAAGAGAAAATTGATCAATGCGAGAAGTTTCCTAGAAGAAAGTCAATCGATGCGGGAAGATTTCTTACGATGCTGATAAAATGGTAGGCTAATCAATGCAAGAAGCCTTTGATGCCATAATACAAAAGAGTATCCATGCTTTAAGGGTATGGTCTACTTTATACATATATGATATAAATGGCAAAAATGATACACATGAAAGATGTCCTTTAAGGGATCGGTCTATTTATTTGATTTTTTTTATGAACAACTATCCTTTAAGGGAGCAATCTATTTTTGATAGCTTTAACTTTTGATAAGAAGCAACCATGAAATTTGATTTTTAATGTGGGGAAGAGCTAAGAATAGCTAGGTAGACCACTTAGAATGGGATAATGAATGTACAAGAGACACCCATGGGCCCTTTTTATGGTTTCAATAGGTAAATAAGAGGGTGATGGATGTAATGATTTTAGAGGTCTCACCAATAAGGGAGAAACTATCCATAAGGGAAAATGCTATGGACAGATCCATGGTGCCTATATTTAAGGTTATGTTGAGGAAAGTAACAATAGACCACATAGTTCCAAATCATTACAATGATAGATGGAGGAGGCTAATGATGGAGGGATGATCTTAAAGATATGACTAAGTGCTTATTGGTAGTGTGCTAACAATAGAATGATCGCAAGTGCAATGTGTTAAGTGGTTCCATTTCTGATTTACCATTAAGGGAGGCTAAATGATAGTCTCCCAACCCATACTTATGTGTGATAATGTATGGTCCAATCCATTTGGGGGTGAAATTTCCATGTTAGCTCCTTTCTAGAGTAGGACAAGGCTACTGATAGGATAAAATGATAGCTTGCAAAAGATGGGATATAATGAGATAGGTGAGAGAAGATAAAAATTTTGTGCTACCTTTGAAGAAGCGAAAAACATGCATTCCTAACGAGGTGAATAGATGGTCCCCCAAGAGAGGGACAAATATGACCACAACGGTGGATTTAAGATGAGAATGAATGGTCCCCCAAGAGAGGGACAAATATGGCCACAAAGGTGGAATTGAATGGAAAAGATTGTGCCCCAAAAGAGTCATAAATATGGCTATAAATTAGACTTAGAATTAAAAAATATGGAAACTGTTGCCCCAAAAGAGGCGTAAATATGGCCGAAAAAGGTGGAATTTGATAAGAACAAAGATGAGTGGTCCCTCAAAGGAGGGACAAACATGGCCATAATGGTGGATTGAGGATGAGAAAAAAAAGTCCCCCAAGGGAGGGATAAATATGGCCACAAAGGTGGACTTAGAATAAAAAATATGGAAATATGGCACACCAAAAAGAGGCACAAATATGGCCACAAAGGTGGAATTTAATCAAACAGATGATGCCCCCAAAGGGAGCATGAATATGGCCAAAAAGGTGGAATTGGATTAAAAAAATGTTTAAATAAGGCTGGATAAGATGAGTTGGACAATATAAGGTGATAAAATATGTGCAACACCTCAAAACTGAGGAAGCAAGAGAAATGCATCTTATGATATGAGAAAATGGCCACAAAAGTGGGCTTAGGATGAATATATGATGGTAAATTATATGAGATGGATATAATGAGAGAAGGAGGAAAATATGCGCTACATTTCAAAAGTGAGGAAGCGAAGAAAAAATGCATCCCTAATAAGACAAATAAATGGCCACAAAAGTGGGCTTAGGATGAAAATAAGTGGTGGTTCCCTAAAACAGGAACAAATATGGCCACAAAGGTGGACTTGGGATGAAAAATATAGAAATATGGTGCCCTAAAGAAGGCAAAAATATGGCCACAAAGGTGCACGTGAATGAAAAATATGGAAATATGGTACCCCAAAGACGGCACAAATATGGCCACAAACATGGAATTTAATGAAAAAGATGGTAGATAGATAAAGTAGATAAGATTGCATGAGGTAATCAATACAAATGTCAAGGATGGAAAGGAAATAATTTGGAAGCAGACTGATCCTAGAATGAAGTCCCCCAGTGTCAAGGGAGTTATTTGATGGATAGGGAGATGAATTGATGTGGATAAGATGTGAAATGATCAATAACAAGGGGGGACTGCTCCCCTAGTGAAAGATGTTATGTTGGTCAAGTAAGATGTAGATGCACTTGTAGATGTTGAAGGAGATTGGATGGGTTTGATGAAAACCTTGGATTTGGATTGCATAGATGGTCGGGGATCATAAGAGTGATTGGAAAGGAAAACAATATCGATGAACAAGGGTGAACCTTCTTGCGGAGGTGAGATGATGGATGATATAAAAATAGTAATTGGATTGGTTGTGGTGGATGGATAAGGGTGGATTATTTGAATGACGAAGTCATATTTCTCAATAAGATTATGGACAATAGTGTGAAAGGCCTTATAATGCTCAATGCCATGACCCAAGGTATGATGATAAAAACATGTAAGATTGGGGTTGAACCATTATGGTTTCTCATTATGAGGATTAAAATGTTTAATAAAAGGAAGTGTGATGTGAGATATTTGAATTAAATATCGAAAGGTATCTGCATAGGAAATAATTAAAGCATTTATAGGAATAAAGCTCTTGTGGGTTTTAACAAGATATTTTGACATGGATTTAGAGGAAGGATTAGATGTAGACTGGATGGGTAAATTAGATGTTTTAACAGATGGACCAAATTTTAGAGAAGGATTAGATTTTTTTGATATGGATTGATCGTTGGGAGATGTCTTAGATGAAGGGTCTAACCCTAAAATAGATGCGGGTACTCCTAGGATGGATTTTGTAATATTGGATCATTGAGAAGAGGGAAGACCTGAATTCTTACGAGAATACATTAGATACTTTTGGGGATGATTACCAAGATTATTATATTTTGATTTAGAATATTTACCCTTGGCAGGGATGAAAATAATCTCAACTGGAGGATCTGAAGACTGTGGTGTAGGGGTTGATAGTAGTGGAGGAAGTAATTATTGTTTGATAATGTCTAAAGAGGATGTGGAAGTATTTGATTGTGAGGATGGAATGGGATGATCATTTGAAGTCAAGGCATGTTGAAATGCTTTCAAAAACTCTTCAAATTACGTATGAGGAAAAGATGAAGCCGATGTAGTTATAATAGTGGATGTGGTAGATATAGGAAAAAGTGTAGAAAGAGGAACTAGGATTGACTCCATGGATGGTATGATAGGCAAGGGTGGAATAAGTTTAGGTGAGGTAGTGGTTAAATCTGATGAAGTAGATATGATAAGTGGTGAAGTAGATGTAAGTGTTAGATCAATGTTGGGTGTAGATGTGGATGGAGAAATATGTGTTTGCATGAAGTGATTGATGAGGTCTATGTGAGATGTGGATTGTGTAGGTTTTTAATTATTCATTGTGGAAACATTAGATGTTGGAGGATTAAGTGTGGAAGATTGAGATAAAATGGGTGATATGGCCATGGGCAAAGATGTAGGTATATGTGATGACAATGACGTAAGTGAATTTATTAATGTGGTAGATATATAAGTAGTCGATATTGATGTGAAAATGGGTACAATTGGGGTGTTTAGTGATATAACTGATGTAGATATAGGTGTGTTTGATGTAGATGTAGATAAGGGTTTAGATATGGTAGGTTTTGGTATGGTAGATGTGGATGAAGTGCTAGGTATAGTTAAAGTCGATATGGATGTGTTAAAGCTATGAATGGATGTAAATGTAGGAAAAACGATGGAAATTATAGGCAATATGTCTAAGGTATGAATAAATGATGAGGTCGATGAGATAGGTAAGGATGGAGGTATTTGATGTATAACATTGATTGCATAAGGATTGGATGTGTAAGATATGGAAGGTGGAAATTGATTTGTCTGTGGTGGATTAGGAAAGGGTTATCTGAAGATGTCAAGGGGTTGGCTGCGAGATGAGGCATGATTTTCTATCTGGAGATCCCCTTGATTTATAAGTTATTGAAATTGGTCTTTAAAAGAACGACATTTCTGAATTTTTTGACCTATGACTTGGTGATATTTGAAATAATGACTCTCATGATACCAAGCGGGGTTTGGGTGTAAGTTTTCAATAGGCCGGATGGGAGGAAGCATGAGGAGATGAGTTGCCATCAAATTATCGAAGATTGAACTGTAAGATTCCCCCAAGGGGGTGTAATTAGAAGATGGTTTATAAGTTTCATGTGAAGGCGTCACATAAGAGGTAGATGGATGTGGTGACACAACATGAGAAGTGGATGGATAATGATGTAAATAAGCTTGGGTTAAATTTGAGGGGAATGCTTGATTACGGGATGGGGATTGAATTGGATTGTGGCGAGATGGTATAGGTAATGATAATGACTGTTGTTGAGAGATTGGAATGTGATGTAATTATTGAGATTGAATAGACTGTTATGAGATAGGGATATTTGATTGTTGACTATTGGGAGATTGAGATGGTTGGATAGTCATTCCAGTGATACCATCGGATGAAGTAGGGATAGTGAGGTGGTGAGGGTGGAATAGGATCCACCAATTGAGTGAATTGATAATATTGAGAGACTGTGGGAGATCTTCAAAATATGAAGTCATACATGGGGCTAGAAGGAGGCCTAAGAATTTCTAAAGGAGTAAGAGATGGTGGTGTGGTTGGTTGAGGATAGATAGGAGAGTTGGTTTCTAAAGGGGGATCAATTTGGATGACATGTTCTTCACATGGTTGAGAGATCTAATGCAGAATCTCAAGGATTGTCATTGGATGTATTATAGTGTTGATTGTCTGAAAAGGGCGTAGTAATAAGTATAAATGTATTTGTTTATGTTTTATTAACAAACAAATCAAGTCTTTTTATTATCTTGATTAATTAAGAAATATGAGAAAAATAAAAGGGGAGTCAGATAATGAAGGTACCTAATAAATGACAATCTAAGGCTGGTTTCAGGTAGTTTTGGCTAGGGAGGTTTGAGACAGTTATGATGGCTTCTTTTTGGGTGATGAAATCGTAATCAGTTCACATGGTAGGAAAATGTCTAGATGTGTTGATTGATCCATGAATTTTGGGTTGTGTGTGATACAATGTGAGATGTAACCGATTAAACCCTACTTAAACTATATTTTCAAGAAAGGATGCAAAAGGGTTCCTTTTAAACCAAATTCAAATGTGAATTTTGATGAAAAAAACACACATGAAAGGATAATTACGGTGCAAAAAGAGAAAATAAGAGAAAAAGGAGAAAACTTGTAGAACACTTTTCTTTTTTATCTGATCTTCAAGAAGATGCAAGAAAAGAGCGATCCAAGCAATCAAACATAACACCGCCATGCAAAAAGTGAAGCTTTTACCTGCAGTGTTAGTAGAAGATAGAAGAAACACATAAAATAATAAGAAATGCAAGGTATCACCTAAAAGGGTGGTCCCACCGGGCGTTCGAGAATGTTGATCTAATTTTTTTCCTTTTCAATTTAATGATACTAAATAAAACTAAATAACTCAGAAAATGGAGGGTTTAAGGTACCTCAAATGTGTGATGGATATGGATGCAAGAAGACAAACTTAAAGTGAATTATATCCTCGCTGCAAACTCGATGAACCTCCAAAATGAGAAAAACTAAGAAGAAAACGGATAAGATGGTATGTGGGGGCTGCCCGACAAATTCAGCTCTAAAAGCATTAAATTCCTTTGTGGATGTCAACCCCCTTATTTGATAAGATAGGATAAAAATCAATGATAATAAACAGGATAATATGTAGAATCTGAGGCACACAGAAACTGAAAATGTAGAAATGTAAGGAACATACAAATCTGATATAAATTGACATAAAATAAAGTTACCTGACAAGGTCGATGGTGACCAAGGATGCAGAGGGTTTTTCGACAATGACCTGAGGGGATGGATGTGGAGAACAAACTTAAAATGTAAACGTGGATGAATCTAAATGAAAACTAGATAGAATAGAGGCCTATAGATGCTGGAAATAACCTGTAGGGGAATATCTGATGCAGAGAGATCAAGAGATAGTGGAAAAACGGATTTAGATAGATTGGATGAAAAGAAGGACTTGGGTTGACGACAACTAGGAGTGCAGATTGAGCAGTTTAGGATGACAGAGAAGCCAAACAA
Source organism: Taxus chinensis (assembly GCA_019776745.2). NCBI lineage: Eukaryota > Viridiplantae > Streptophyta > Pinopsida > Cupressales > Taxaceae > Taxus > Taxus chinensis. The sequence continues at coordinate 346,799,840 of CM034146.1, read as the reverse complement.
CAGAATTGAGAACTTGAAATAGAAATAAGGTGGGAAGATACACTGAGGAGGTTCCGGAAACAATAAAGGATGATAACACTGATCTGGTTTGACGGTGACTTGGATAAAGTGACGGTGATTGGGGCAATGCAAGACAAGGTCAAGGATAGATAAACTAGATAGATAACATGTAAGTATGAGGGATGAAAAATATGACTGAAACGAGGTGTATGGAGATGATCTAGTCCTACAAACTGTTAGATGCAAACAAGACAATGATAATATGATAATAACTTAATAACATTATACAAGATTATGGGAATCGCATGAAGGATGTTCACAAGTGATGCAAGCATGTTAGAAGGATATCCAAGAGGTATATAATTGTTGCAAAGACGCTCAAGCACGAGAAAAGGTTCACAAGTCACAAGAAGTCTCGGTTATTTGCATACATGCCTTAGGGAAGAAGGGGTGAATGTCATTTTAAAGCGTCAACAGTGATCGGGTTGGGTCACCACTAACTACAGACAAACATTCTTTAGATGGTAAACACATTGATTTACTCGAGTTATGGGGGCTTAGGGATTGGGATAGATTCTTTAAAGCATGTTGGAAGGTAATGGTTGTTTAGGGAAGTGTAATGGGTACATAGGAGATAAAGATGGGTAGGATAAAATCCAAAAAAAGAGTACGGATGTAGATTTAGGAGGTTAGGGATAAAAGCATCCCAAACAAAGCTAATTATAGATAATTACCCAATTAGGAGATATGAAAGCTAATTAGGGGTAATTAGCTAGTTTAGGTTAATTAACAACAATTAATTAATAATTAAAGGTGATGGGATAATATATGGTCATTTAAATAAATGAAGTGAATTAAATTAAATGGTTCTATCTAGGACCATGGTGAAAGATGCGCACGAGGGAAATCAAAGGTAGCGATACCAAATTTTGGTGTCTACATAACCAAATAACTAAGTTCACATGTTTTCTCATGTTTTACTATATTTTAGCGTGCATCTTCTACTTAATCTATCTTTAAAATTTCTATATATGTATATTGTGACCTAAATGTTTAAGTAACAATATTAATATACATCATATTTCGAACTCTAATCTATTATTGAAATAAGTAAATCCCACACTATTTTTTTGGATTCAATCATTTGGTGAACCTACTTATTTATTGAATCCTTAACCTATTTGGCCTATGTCAACCTTTTCCAAATTAGGCTTGTTTTTGCAAAACCCTAAAGCTTCCCTTTCTTATTTGGTGCATGATTCTTGTCTTAATCTTAGGGTTTGTCATAATTTTTCTTTCATGGCTTACAAATCTACAGTAGATATCTTTGATGAAGTTTACATAAGGTTTTGAAATATTTTCCCTCAATTTGGTTTAGGTTATCATCCCTTTGACTAGGGCCCTCTTGCATTTCAACCAGTAAGAATGGAACAATCCCCTAATATTACAAGCCTCTATACTCACTTTTTCATATCCAAGGATTTTACTAAAAATAATATTCATTCATCTCCACTATATTATGATGACCTCCTCTTGTCTATAAAGTGTTCTAAGCTTCAAATATATGATCCTACTTAACCTTGAAATTTGTTTTGGTTACAAACCCTTTGTTAATGCAAGCCTTCACACTCATTTTGTGAAGCCCCAATCTACACTTCTTTAAATAAAATCTTCTCCTAAAAGGAAATTCACGTGGTTACCCTGTATAAATATGCAAGATTACAAAATTTGATTGAATGTAATATTTATCTAAAATTCCCCACCCCAGAGGTAATTTTGACAACTTACATTTTACCTTGGCTTGAAAATGGATAAACTGGAAAATTGAAAAAAATTGGAACAAATGGAAAGCTTTCACCCTTTGTTTCAGATCTAGCACTTAGCCAAAATTGGCCAAAAAATAGCTAAAATGGATGTAGTTGGAAAAATGGTCTTAGGATATCTTGTTCCATTTTTTATAGTTTCTTGGCTCAAGAAATTCCCAAGAATTTTTTAAAAATCCAAGAAAATTGAAAATGTGGCAAAAAATTGGCTATGGGTTAGAAATAGCTCAGCAAGACAAGGTGGGGTTGCAAGCGGGATGGTTCATGGAGGTTTACAGTGAGCTAAGTGACCGAGTCGAGCACCCAGCTCAGCGGGTTTTGTTAGGAACTTAGGATAGTTGTGCGGAGGTGAGCATTGGGGCAGGACCTTTACATTAGGGTTGCTTCGGCCTTTACGCACCCACATGACACAAAGGGAACTCGGGCCGCAGGATTGTGAGTTCCCTGCGAGCCCGAGATCACCGCAACACACGGTGAGGAGTTAGGTCAATGGGCTAGGATATTTGGTTTGTCGCCGATATGAAAAGTATGTGCCCAGAGGGCCTAGATGGAATGGGTCAGCACAGGGTGAGTTCCCTGCATCTTCTTCTTCCTATCCCTATGGATTTGAAGAAGAAAATATCGATAAGAAGTTGTCTACATATCATAGATTATTTGGAAAAGTTCTTGTTAGCATTATTTAGAACTATTGGCAAGGAAATTTTTTGGGTGGACAAATTTGTGAATTCTTTGCCAATGCTCTAGGAATCTAAGTCCCTCTACTTAACTGATGCAGCTGTCGTGTATGCATGCGTGAGAAAGTGTGGATTTCTGTGGTGTCCTTTCGGCCGGGGATCCAATAGGGGCACTCCACTGCTCCTGCGGAAAATGTTTGCAGTTATCTGCAAGGGGGGAATTTTCTATGAAGGTGGGAAGGGAGTGAGATTAGAGGTAGGAGAACTAATGCTGCAGGTAGAAAATCATATTCCTGTACACACACTAGTTAGAAATTTCAACACATGCATTTATGAGAAGAAACAACCCTGTAAATGGCAACAAGATGAGATAAGATTGCAAACTCAAAGTTTTTAAAATCTCCTCATCAAAGAGGCTACAAAATCCTTCTTCTTGTATTGATGCTTAAACAGAAGTTGTACATAATGTGGGAATGGAGGAAAGTAGAAGAAAATGGAGGAAAGTAGAAGAAAATGGCTATCTCCTTTGCTTCCTCTAAGTACAATGCACTTGTGAGTTTACAAGATCAATTGCCAACCCCCCTTTTACAATGATGTGAAGAAGCCATTAAATATATTGCAAGAATTAGTTACAAGTTCTTCTTTGTTAGAAAGAAATGGTTTACAATCTTTTCAATCATTCAGGTCGGTTTAGATTCTTAATTTATGAAGAAATGCCAATGGCGGGAAAAACCAGACTTTTCATAATGTAGCTGTTACTCTCATTTTATAACTTTGAATTCAAACCATTCATCTTTCCTTTGAAACTTTAAACCAGATTTGTCCACGTGGGAGAAATTTACTAGAGTGGGCATGGAGGATGCCTTTTACATTTTGTGACTTTATAGAGATTTGGCATTTTTTTACATTTTTGGTCTACCCTTCCGCTTTGATATATGCCTGACATGTGGATTCACTTGATTGGTTAAGGAATCATGGCTCGCTTTATGACTTTTAGCCCTTTTTACAAAAAGGCTCAAAACCTCAAAGTTCTCCACCGACCCGCTTCCCCACTTTGACTTTCAATGCGGGCTCAACATTTGACTTTTTCCTCATAGCATGATCAGGGTTGTGGGTCACTTTATGATTTTTAGCTCTTTTAACAAAAAGGCTCAAAAACACAAATTGCTCCACCGGCCCGCCTCCTCACTTTGACCTTCGATGCGGGCTTAATATTTGACTTTTTCCTTGGCGTGGGCAGGGCTGCAGGTCACTTTTTAACTTTAAGCCCCTTTAATGAAAACAAGGCTCAAATTCTCAAATCTCCCCGACATCCCGCTTCCCTGTCTTGACTTTCTATTCAGGCTTAATATTTGACTTTCTCCCTTTTGTTTAGTTGGGCCATATATCTGACCCTCGACACATGGAGAGTTGGCACTCATTTGGAACCTGCATTTGGATTTTTCCTTTAAAGTTGTGCCAAGATGACATGTGGAGAGCTTCGTCAGTTCTTTTATACTTAGCCAATTCAGGCTTACTTCCCACTTTACTTATGTTGACCTATAGACACATGGAGAACTGGTGCTCATTTGAAGATTGGCCCTTTGGTTTCATTACTAAAATTGTGTTGTTGAGGCACATGGAGGCTTCCGCCGACCCGCTCATACTTAGTCAATTTAAGAAATCGGCTCTGCCCCCTTTTTTGGACCTGGGACACATGGAGGATTGGTTTAAGTTTGAGAACTACCACTAGCTTCAACCTTTGAAATTACACCAATTAAGCACATGGCATCATCTGTTGAACCTTTCATGCGTAGCCAATTTGGGCTTGTTTTTTCTTCATTTTGGACCCTACACACGAGGAAAGCTTGCGCTTATTTTTGGACTATCCCTTGGGCCCTGCCCTTGGAGTTGCATCGTTTGGACATGTGGAGGCTTCCGTTGTTGCTTGAAACATGGCCATGCCACATCCAACCAGAGATATTCACATACTCGTTGATAATGGGGCCAAAATTTAACGGGGAAGAAAACACCCGTCATTCATGACTGTGGAAAAATGCATAGAAGAAGAAAACTCCATTTCGCGCCCAATTTTCAAATTTCTTTCATGAACCAAGGGATTGAAAAAAATACAAGGTTCGATGATCCATGGCCATAGAAAGATTGATAATTTCATTCAAATGAGGACAACAATAAAATTTTCATGCATCTAAACAGGAAAACAGAAAATTTATCAAAACGCGCAGACTTGAGAGTTTAAACAACTTCAAAGCATGAATTTCTCTATCATTTCAGAATTCCAACTTTACTTGAACACTTCTAGAGGGCATGAGCTTATATTTTTTAAACTTGACTTAAAAAATGAGGGGGGGATTTTGAGGGCGACAACAAGAATACACTCAGCATGGGTGAATAACCACACTGGGTTATTTTACTTGTTTAGTTTTAGTGTAGAAGTAGATTTGATTATTTAGAATAAAAGAAAGTTCTTTGTAATTATGATGTTTTAGTTTTGTTGTTTTATTTAGGTTAGTTTCCTTTTAGTAGTAGCATAGATTGTTAGTTTCATCTTAGTTGATTTGGACACTTCAAACTAGTTCAACATTGAGATTCAGTTAGACAAACCATAGGGAATTTACGCTACCCGTTCATAGCCTCTAAATCTCCCCTTTGCCAACTCAGCTACTAGGAGATCACACTACCAAATCTTATTCACTGATCATCCTATAGTTAGCCATCAACACATTCAACATCAGCTGCTCCGACACAACCTCGGGGAGTCGAGTGTGGTTGAAGGTTGCATATCAATTTTCATCCGTACAAATTGGTAAGGATTAATTCCTTCTTATTTCATTTTCTTTCATGGCTATTACCTCTCCTCTCCATTTATTCCCCTATTTTTGGTAGGTATTTTAAAATATCTACATTATGTCTGGAAGAGAGTTCGGTGGGCCATTTGGCTCTAATAGATATTACACCAATGTTCAACCACAACAGTCCCCTTCTCTTTCGGGGTGGGGTGAAAATTACACAAGCAACATCCAAACCTCCCCTAGTTACACTTCAAACCCCATTAGTTATGTAAGGATGGAGGAGGTTGATCAATCGTTAAACATGCAATATGGTCAACCCAATGCAAACCATGTTGTTATCACAAACAAAACAAGTTCTTACCATAGAGTCTTGTCAAGACCTCACATTGCCATGCAATCAACAAAAGATGATATATTTGCATGAATAGCTAATAATATTCAACATATAGATGAGTCTTTAGATAGAATGAAGTCTACAACCTCTGAGATTTTGAATGCCTATCCTCATATTCTTACTTCTGAGGAAGATAAGAATTATAACAGTGAACAATTCATGATGGGGATTCATGAGCCTATTCAATCAAACCCTACGCCATAGGAACCCCAGTAAGGGACTCAATCCTCTCCCAACAATCTTATTTTTGCTTTTCTAGGGAGGATTAGAGAACTAGAAAGTGCCCAGACTTCACAACCAACACATGTAGTAGGGTAGAACATGGGGTATCGAGTTGACAACAAAGGATACATCCCTTCTAATGAGCAACCAACATAATATCATATACAACAAGGTTATCTGGTTTATTTAAATCCAAGTGATCTTCTCACAAGGTTAGACACACTAGGGATGGGTCCTCATCCTTCTCAAGCTTATCCTACGTAAGGGCTAGCCAAAATTACGTTCTCGAATGCCACCACATCAGGAAATGTGACGTTCCCTAGTTTTACACCCGCTAGTCCATATCTTGGTACTATCCCACCTTACGTGTATATGTATTCAAAAATCTCCCCTGATGGACCCATATGGACCCATATGCCATTCCCACTCTCTACATGTCATATCAAGGGACCCCATAGGTTCCCGTCAACGATTATATGATTATAATATAGCTTATCCAACTCCTCCTCCTATAACTCCTCATCAAGTATCTTCAATGGTGGAATCTTAGGAAATGGGTACATATGCTGAGTACTTAAAGGAGCCTCTTGACTTCACCATACATGGTGTCATGCTTCCATGCCCATTTCTGGATCTTCCAAAATTTAAGGGAGAAGGAGACCCGAATGCTCATATCAAGGCCTATGTTACTGCTATTAGGGAATTGCTTCCTTGGGATGTTGTAGTGGCTAAGATCTTTCCAAAGACTCTCGAAGGAATCACATTGGATTGGTATTACCATATTTCATAAGCTTTTATACATTCCTTTAAACATCTTGTTTTTGAGTTCATCAAATCATTTGACGTGAACAAGTTGTTGCATATAGGACATTAGGGAGTTCCTGCATATTAGACAGGAGGAAAATGAATCTGCCACCCATTTCATCCAAGAGATGGTGCCAAGTTCTCTATTCCTCTGCAAGTGCACCCAACATGGACCAGATATAGAACTTTTGAATCTTTTCCTTCACTCGCTCAATCGAGAGACTACGGAGGAAGTCCAAAATTTTCCTTTCTACAGTTATGAGGAAGTATTGGAAGGTGCGCTTTGGATTGACCAAGATGTTATAGACAGTGGGCATAAGATATATGGTCCCAATGGGAAATTGGTATCCCCAAATCAAAATAATGTAAATTATCAAAACAATGGTGCCAACAACCAAGGACCTAAGGGTGTGAATCACAATCATGGTGCTACCATGAATAGTGCTACTGATCAAGCCAAGAATGTTGGTTTCTAAACAATGATAACACTAATAATAACAATAACATGGGAAATCAAAGAGCCCCTAACACTTGTGTCTTCTTGTCAACACAGTTGATGTAAACTCACACCCCAAAAAATAAAATCAAACCTAAGGCCCAAACTAGTATCAAAACTCTGGGTAAGGGGCAAGAAATCATGGTTATAACAATCAATTTCAAAATTATAACTGAGGTTATAATAAATAACAACAACAAGACACTTATCAAAGGCCAAGAGATTATGACCCTAACCTATATTGTGGTTTCCATAAGGTTCAAGGTCATGATGATAGGACTTTCCGTGATTGTAACAAGTTTCTGCAAAGACTTCCCAAAAACCAAAGGCAGCTCTTTGTAGACATGTTCCTAGAAAATCCTGAAACAAACCCACAGCCTAGTCATACTGGACCTGTCACACCTCAAAATGTGAACCCTAAATTTCATGGGGATTCCCAAGTGAATCCTCAAAATATAAACAAGGGAATTCCTATAGGAAAAAATGACCATGAAGCCTCAACTTCTGACAACTCTCGGGTTTCTCCTAACCTTGGTTCAAATGATAATACAAAAATCTTGGGGTTAGTCGAGCTAGAGGTTGAGCCAAAAATTAATGCAACAACTCAGACGAAGGAGTATGTTTCATAACCCCTACCCACTCTTTCCTTCCTGTAGGATGACATTCCTACAATCTCAAAACTAGTAGGAGCCTATGATTTAATATTAAGTTTGAACAAGACCTTTTCTCACATTTCATTTCTAGATTTGCTGAAGAATTCACCTGCTGCATCATTCTGTGTTTCTCAATGCACTAGGTCTTGGTCATCTAATCCATGTTATTCCACCTCCTAGCACTCAAATAAATCATATTTACTTTGTTGTACATCCTTCTGGACATAATGATAGGGATACTGGGTTTGTTTTCGATATAGACAAGATGCCATCTGACGCTGAAATTACCCAAAGAGGTGATCCTGCCTTATTTTTACAAGTCTGGGTTTATAACAATTGCATTAAGAGAGCCATGATTGATGACGAGGTTGTTGTAAATGTGGTTCTCTTATCTTTCTTGTAGAAGTTGGGATATGGAGAGACAAATTGTTCCTCTATAAGAAACATGTTACGGGGGTATGACAGTCTTAAAGTAACCTCGATTGGAACCATAGTTCTTCTAGTCACACTTGCTCCAAAAACAATCTTGATGGAGTTTTACATTATCGATAGGGAAACAAGTTATAACATGATCCTTGGGAGACCCTGGATTTATCAAATGAAGGCTATCTCTTCTACCCTATTCTAGGAGATTAGAATCCTCCATTTGGGAAAAGTATTCATCACTCAATGGGATCCTAAGCCCTTTGATATACACTTATAAAAACTCAAGAAGAAGAAAGGAGTCCATATGAGTATGAACTTCCTGTGAATCAATTGAACAAACCACCTCCATCAAAAGAGTTAGTCCTGATCACCCCAGGCATGCTTCGAAGGCTGAAATTCATTGACCCAAAACATTTGAGGTGGCAAAAAAAAGATAAGGGTAAATCAATATCTATGGAAATAGTGTCCACTAAAACCACATACGGAAATTATGAAACTCTTAGAGAATGAGACGATCCAATCTTCCTCCTGTTTGAACCATGGGGGATGGGTAGTCTTCTCAGTCTAGTATCTCTTCCCTCTGACGAACCTAGGTCTAGGTGTAAACATGATAGAATTAACAAATGAAGAAGGGCAATTTGAGATTGAAACAATGCCCATCAAAACCATCTCTGAGGGTTTTTCTATTCTAAACCCCAGTTTCAACCCATGTGCATCTAAAACTAAGCTTTCCATATCCATGGGGCAAGGCCTCATCATTTAGCAAGGGTCACAAGTAAACACAACACTCTACATAGGAAACAAGGCCGAGAAACATAGTCATGCTCACCCACACACCATGTCTCAAGAATGTGACAAAGAGGTTCACGAACACCTCTTTCAGAAAAATGATTTTAATGATTGGACATATACACTTCTGGGAAAGGGTTGTAAGTTTAAACCTAGAATGGTAGGCCCTTGTCAAGAGAACAAAATTTTAAGGATCATGGTTCTCCACTGTGTACTTTTAGGGGTGAAGAATTTGATATTCGTCAACTTTCTTCACCTTAGCCATCATGACATGTAGTTTCACCTACATTTCCATATGTACATTACTGCATCCACATTGTGTTTTCATCTTCCGGTTCATTTCATAAATTTGTGATCAAGGGACTTATTCTTATAGAAATTCCTAAAAACTTTTGAAAACATTGGAAAAACATTAAAATCATATCTCTTCAAATCCTCATGGTATCATCAATTGTTTCCGAATCATTTCATCAGTTCAAATAAGATAAGACAAGATTTGAAAGTAACCATACCAAGGCCTGCATACTTGGTTCTACTCATAGTTTCTTCTAGATTAGGTGTCTTTTCCTATAGTCTATTCTAGAAGCTTCATGGTGTCACATCTATCCCATATACATCTCTTTGGAAATAAGAACATTCTATACATTTTTCCTAGATAAATAAGTCAAATGAAAATCCACAGAAAAAAAATTATTTTACACATTTCTTTTCCCTACCAACCTTTGGTGTTGAGCCTGTGTCTCTTACTAGTGATGTAGGGTTGGGAAAGGAGATAAGTGCCCTTACTCACCTATGCCTTGTCCATGGTGATGAGCCCATACTTCCTATTGGTAGCATGGGGCAAGGTGTAGGGGGTCTCTTTGAAAAATTTGAAAGTTAGAAACAATTCATTCAAATGTTGTGAAATCATAAATCAAAACAAAGTGAGTTAGATGTCCAAATTCCAAAAGAGTTTAAAACCTCAAAACCATATTTTGTCAACCAAGTGGCCATCTACAGATCTAAGTCTAGATAAAATGGAAAGAAATTCAAATTCTAAACTATGAAGAAAACTTGAGTACAGTGAGGTTATAGGTTCTCAATTTGGTTTTTGTCAAATCCTTCTCTTTCTCTCATCATTATCGTTCAACAAATCTCTATGACTTGTGCCCCTTCTAGCTCTCAGTGTTGAGCCCTTGCATCTTACCAGTTGCATGGAGTTAGGAGTGGGGAAATTTCATTCACTTATCATATCACTCTTTCATCACTTCTTGCCAAAATAATACAAAGTATTGAAAATTTCTTAGAGAAACTAAAGTTCAACATTACAATGTATTTGCATTATCATATATCAGCATTACAAAACACAAAAAAGGAAATCATTCTGTTAGCATTCATATCCACTGCATACATTCTAAAAATCATATAAAAATAGAAGTTCTAAACATCTAGAGTACACATGTGAAGTGAGCCAAGATGAAGTCAACTCAGATACAATGAATTACCAAACCAAAAAGAAGAGTTTGTATATATCATAATAAATCAAGTTTGTGTACAATGCCATCACATGCTAGGCATGGTCAAAATGCTCACAATGAGCCCAAAATATACAAAAAAATCATATAATTCCCAACAAAATGGAAACTAAGCAATAAAAGGTACTCTACCTATCTGCCTCTTTGAGCCCCCTTATGACCACTCTAGCTACGAATTTCTTAGGAGTTCATCTCAAAAGCATTCAAACATAAAAGGGCCAAGCCTAACATAAAATAACATTCCTAAATCCATTCCAATTCAACCATACTCACAAACGAAAATAGTCACCGTGGGCCCAGAGCTAAAAAAAATCACAACGAGAATATGTGCAAATGAATTGGAAAATAAGTTGTGTGTTGTATATATACATACATATATATATATGCTATATGTATATATATATATGCTTTGTTTTAAGTGCATATGTTTCCACAGGGTTAGAGCATTGGCACAAGTATACTTCTATATCCCCGCACAAATGGTAAGTCCTCTTGTCATTTTAATTTAGTGTTTATTTTTTTGATATTTTATCTATCTGCACTTGAGTCTTCTATTCATTTTACATGTAGCGGGAGTTTCGATGGCGACATTCTAACACACATGCATGTTAAGTATGGCTTCTAACTCCCCATTTATGGAACCCCATACTTAGACTCTATGTTTTACGCCTTTTCATGGCTAAGATGATTCTCTGAGGGGGAAATATGTACGCACCCAAAATTACATGTGCTACATTGTTGGAAAATGGTTACAAAAGTCCCCAATGATGATTGATGTCCTTTTAGAAGGTGTTCGAGTTCTTAAACCCATTTATAGTACATATTTGTATCCTAGACATCCTTAGATTTTCCATGCTTTATTCTAGCTTCTTACTCATTTCAGTGCATGTTTTGTCCTTTAGTGTCAAGACCACCGCTCTCCCTGGGTGGGGGTTTTGAAACCACCACCCAGAAAGGGTGACAGTCCCATGACTGCCGCATTGTGCACAGGTGGTAGTCATGCGCACCTTTTCTAGAACTCTTCATGCGTAATTTTAACACGTGTGATTTCACTTAACTTGACTTCTAGGGTGTGTTTGTGAACCAAATTGCGTAAAAATAGTCTTGTTTGTATGGTATTTCTTCCCTCTTACATTTTTAAACAGATTTAATTAGTTTGAACTTCCTCTTCACCCAATGATTTGGCACTCCAAGGATTCCTTGTGTATGAAGGCACATCCCAGTTAATTCCTATATATTGAATTCTTGTATTCAATCAAATGTCATGTGATTTTTATGTATCTTACATAGTATTGCTGCCACAATCCTGCTGGAAATTGCATGGCCAAGCTCTGTTCACTTGTGCTATCTCTCTTCTACCTGCATTGCAACTAGAATTGCCTTCAAGTTGTCATTTCTCAAGTTACCTTTCTCCTATTGCTTCCTTTGCATTCCCAATTCCTTGGACTCATATGGAAACACACGAGAAAGAAAGGATAAACTTAGGGGGAAAAGTCATCACAAAGCTATATTTACCTCTGTTCTGTGAATTCCAAGGTTGGATTTGTTGTTTGATTTCCTTCATTCTTGTAATTTATCATTGTTACATCATATCAAATAGAGTAGAAATGAATTTCTTCTTCATTTGCAAGTAATTAGTTTATTTCCAAGAGGTTTTAAATCATTTCATAGCAATCCTTGGTGATGGATCCTCTTCTTCCCATCCCTATGCATTTTAAGGAGAGAATATCTATAGGAGTTTGTCTACATATCATAGATCATTTGGAAAAGTTCTTGTTTTAATTATTTAGTTTCAATACACTCAGTGAATAACCACACCAGGTTATTTTTCTTAATTATTTTTAGTGTAGAAGTAGATTTGATTATTTAGAATAAACCAAATTGTTTGTAATTACTGATTTTTAGTTTTGTGATTTATTTAGATTAGTTTCCTTTCAGCAGTAGCATAGATTGTTAGTTTCATTTTAGTTAATTTGGACACACCAAACTAGTTCAACGTTGAGATTCAGTTAGACAAACCATAGGGAATTTACCTTACCCATTCATAGCCTCTAAATCTCCCCTTTACCAACTCAGCTACTAGGAGATCACACTACCATATCTTAGTCACTGATCCTCCTATAGTTAGCCATCCACACATTCAACATCGGCTACTCTGGCACAACCTCAGGGAGTCGAGTGCGGTTGAAGGTTGCATGTCAATTTTCATCTGTACACTATATTTGTGTGTTTCTTTCTTTCCTAAAAATTTCACACTAAACCTCTCCCTAGAAATCTTCTTTTCTCTCTACTTATCTAAAAGAAATTTGTCCTTTGGTGCTTAAAAAGAACACTTCTTATTTTCATATCTATTGCATTTAGTGAAAGACAATTCCTCTTCATGTTCTCCTTTTGTTACATCAAATATCATTTTCAATTTGGGTTTAAAATCTATGCATTTCATCCTTTGAGTGTTGCATTAGATCACATAGATTTTATTAGCAATCACACGGTGGAGGTCATGACCACTTGGCGATTGGATTTGGATTAAGCGTAGTTCACATTTATGACATACTCCCAGGCCAAACCACTTAAATAATTTACACATTTCTTAAACATTTCCTTTCTAAGAAGAATCCATAAAGGATTTAACAACTCGTTGACGGTGGGCACCACCCAATGTTCTGGCTGATTTTTCATATCAGAGCATAGACCACATGTATTGAAAGGTATATCGGGCCACTTTATCCAAAACTAACCTAAAACCAGCAATAGATTTCTTAGAAGGCACCTTTGTTATCTAAAAAATCTATTTCATTCATAGTCCATTTAAAAAGGCATAAGCCACTAAACACTAAAATCTGATGCCTAGGATTTGCGTGTTTTGCTATTTTTTTGCTTGATTGAATTGTGTTTTGAGTTCTAAGAATGATTCATCATTTTTCTTCTCTTTCACACTCCACCATCATATCCGGTGTATTTTGGTTTTTATGAGTCTAATAGGACATCTTTCAGCCATACACAACTTTTGGGTTGGTTTTTATTTTGACTTAATTCACTCCAAAATCAAAAATTTCTTCATTTTCTCAAAAATCTCAGTATTCCAACAACCTTCGTTGGTTCAGTCATCACACCGGCACCAGTTACCTGACCAGCATCAGTTCCTCTGTGTTTTTTATTATTCTATGAAAAAATGCATTCTTCTTACATATTAACTTTCTATGTTTCACACATTACAGTATACTTATTTCTGAGTCTCTGACACCATTAACAAGACACACTTATACTAGTTTTTTACCTTTCTTTGGATTTTCAAACTTCCTTATTTTTCATAGTAACCAACATTGGTCTAATGGCCAACATCATTTCATCTACCTAACCGGAACTAGTTACCTGACCGATATCGGTCTTTGTGTTCTGATTTTTATCAAAAATAACAACCTATTTCTATCCTCTAGATTCTTCTCGTCTTCTATTTCTACAGAATTTTTAGAGCTCAGACCACCTATTTTTCTACCATTCACATGTTTTTGACTTGTCAGCAAGCCAACGCCCTAGTTTTTCATGTCAGCCGTCAGCCACTACCTCTCATCCCTTCACCACTTTCTATTTCTTCACTCATAGACCACATTGCTTCTACCGCTATACCCGCAGGTGATGAGGAATTCACAAAATTCCTTGATCATAATACTGCAGCCTTGCACTATCACCTCACCCATCCTTCCACCCACGACTCATCAGGTTAACCCATGTTCGGAATTCCCACCTCCATTTCTCCCACTCTCACCCCCAGTTCCGTATTGGCCAACACCAGTGTCGCATTACCCACTCCCACCTCACAGCACATTATTTCTCGGATCGTCCCCACATCTTTGGTATATGTCGTACCTACGAAATCTATCTCATCATTGGCATTTGTCTCCCCTTCAATGTCCTCCTGACCATCATCTATAATTTTTAGAGTAGGGATACCCACATCATTAGCACCTCATGTACCCGTTGCTTCTCAGCCACTAGTCGCTTTGACATCTCATACCCCCTTCCGAAACCTAGTCCTTTCCATACCCCAAAATTTTCCACCTATTACTACGAGGGTCTTCACACAAGTTCCTCCCACATATACCCTACCTCAACAACTGTGTGTCGCCTCTAATTCTTATTGAGGGTACATTCCTTCATCGTCTCTTCCTTATTACATACCCCCATCACAGTTTTCTTATTCAACACCACCATATATTGATGTGCCTTCTACATCCTATTCATCTTATCCACCCCCTTATACCATGTGGGGCGACCCTCAATTGAATCCTTTAATAGATATTATAAATACGGTGATGGATAAGATGCGGACCCTTGAAGCATTTGTTTCTAGCTCTTTAAAAAACCTTGACTTAGGATGAAATCTATAATGAGACTATTCATCCATCTATACCCATTCATCCTTATACTGTACATTGGGAGATGCCTAAGTTCAATTGATTTAATAACAAGGAAGATCTGCAACAACATTTGTGATCGCTCAAATGCGCATGTTATTTGATCACTCACGAAGATGCCTTGATCCTTAGGACTTTTCCCATGTCCTTGACAGGACCTGCTCTAGATTGGTACAGTTCTCTACCTAAGCACGCAATCTTATCCTTCAATCAGTTAGCCCAGACCTTCTTTGACCACTTCTCCATCAATATATCCAAGAAGGTATCCATGAATTATTTATACTCTATTCATCAGTACGAAGATGATTCTATCATTGATGTTGTCACACGATGGCGGGGTCTCATTAATCAGTGCACCTTTAAACTTTCACAAACAGAGTTGATAGAGTTGTTTACTAGGGCTTGTGTTAGGCACATTTCCCCAACTCTTTAAGTCCAAACATTCTGAACGTGTGACAAGGCATTCACCATGGCTCAAAAGCTAGAGATATGTGCCCTTGAAGAGGAAAAGGTTAATTTGCGTAGTAAGAATGTTTCATTTAGGTAGAATGAATCCTCTTCCTATTCTAAACTGAAAAAAAAATCATTCTAACAATCACTCTAAAGCAAAAGGATCTACCAACACAGTGGTTTTAAAATTCAGCCCCTCTCATATGTCACACCAACCGAAACCTCCTCCTAATTTGTCCCCTGTTCAGAATTTCTAGTACAAGTATGAACAAAAACGTTATACCCCCATAGGATAGCCTTACTCCTCTATGTTGGAAAAACTGTTAAATTTAGGAGCCATCACTCTTCCACCTATCAAACCACATATTGGTTTTGACCCTTCTCATCCTGTACCCACATGGTATAAGGAGAATGACTATTGTAACTATCACCAAGTTAGGGGGCATATTGACAAAAATTGTAAAATATTCAAGAAAATCATCTAGGAAATGTTAGATAATGGATATCTCGTCCTACACAACCCTAATGCGCCAGCAAATCAAAACCTTCAGGTCTTTAAGAAACCTTTTCCAAACCATACCCCATCATCAAACCAAGCCGGTGAGACCTCTAACAATGATACCAATGTTCACGAGGTCCATGCCATCTTTGACACAGTACCTGTGCCTTATGCTCAGTTTCCTCCCATCCCATCTATTGAGCAAATTCTTGTGCGAGCTCCTCTACCCATGGAGAAGCCTATTTCACGTACTCCTCTACCCACAGAGGAACCTACCCTACCCACTATTTTACCCACCAAGAAGCCTACCTCACCTAATCCTTCATCTACATAGGAGCTTACCCCATTTATCCCTCTACCTATTGAGGATCCCACACTACCTAAGGAAGAATTTATGCCACCAACCTTGTCTCCTCCTCGACCCAAAAAGGAGCTAATTTTATATCCTCTTCCTGTAAATGATTCTTCTCATAGGGCCTTCCAAGATCCTGTCAACCTTCTTACGTCATTTCCACTAACAGAGTCAGAAGCCACAAATTTCCCTATCTCACAGACCTCAAAATTCTTCACAAGGGGAGTACCACCAAGTATTCATGTTCCTCTTCTACTTTTACGTCATTCTCTCGTTTGGTTGATCACTTAGAATACATTAATTACTCCACACTCTGGGGGCACCTTTGAATCCCAAGTATCCACTTAAATGTAGATGTTTATCTCTGGATACTTCGATGGTCTATCCTAAAATATTCAAGGACAATTAAATCTGTCTCACACCTGAACCAGTCGTATTAGCCTCCTCTTCATCAACCTTTCTTTCATCCCAATCTTCATCCGTACCCAAACCTTTATCCTCTACCTAAACCTACCACTACATTAGGGATTTTTCCGATGTCTAGTCTAGTCCATTCCCCTGACAAGCTATATTTTACCACCTCTTCACAAACTACCTCCAATTCTATTCTTGCACCTCAGAGGAAGACATAACCTCCTAAGCCTTGAACCCCAGTTTCTCTAACACTTTCTTTACCACCTTTTCCTCTTCCATCAACCTTATGCCCACATCCATCGACCTTGGTCAAACAATCTATCACCAAGGAAAAATCAAAGCAAAACAAACCATACCCTAGCCTCGATCTACTATTTTACCGATGTCTTCTTCATAACCCACGCCTTTACCTTCTCATTTACAACCACCCTCTGTATTACCTACAATCACACAATAACCCGCACCTTTATTTTCACCTTGTTTGACTCGCACACCTACACCTATCGCATCCCCTTCTTCTTTGCACCATACCATAACACCTTTACCCAAGAAGGTGCAACCTAAACCAAAAATGTAGTTAAACTGACCCAACCACTAACTCAACCTCCTTCATGAAAATCACCCATGCGTTCATTCAAACCAACATTGAATTCTCATGGTGATGCATTGGTAGGTTCCTAATCTAACATCCTCACTAGGTTATTAGAAACCTTTGTTATCACACTACCACCTATTAAGCCTTACGACATGCTCAAACCCAAACCAACAGGGTTTGACGACACTAATTTTTTTTCATATCATCATTCTTTTGGAAATGATGTTGAACGATGTAAGGCCCTAAAAAACATTCTCATCAAACTCTCCACTACATAGGGTATTTTCCACGAAGATGACCTATTAGAGGAGACTTTCACTCCTCCTTCGCCTGTCACCACACAACCTCATCTTATATCTATTCAGCATCCTTCATCTCCACCTCCACAACCCTATTTTCCTTCTTCGATAATTGAAATTAACATGAAACATATAGCCACTCATTCATAATACCTAAATGCAAAGGAAAAGAAAAAATCAATAGCCCATCCATTTCACCTTCACCCACTATTCCATCTACAACTACCCCCAAGGTAACCATTTGTGGACCAGATTGTCCTATTTTCAACAGGAGCCACACATCACTCTATGATTAAAAAACTTCATCAATATCCTCAATGATGTCTTTGCCCCAGGAAAGACTTCTGCCCCATCTACTGCAACACCTTCCACATCTAGCCTAAACCTTTCCTCAATCTTTCTTAAACCTTTCCAAACCTTTCCCATTCAACCTTACCCGATCATACACAACATTACCTATCATCACCTTATTCTTATTTATCCTATGGGCTAATTGAAAATCACTCACCTTCTATGTCACCTCCCATAAAAACTAGACTTTCTTCACTTACCATACCCTACCTTTCCCAATCTACCTTGCCCAGCTTTACCCAACTTTAGTCAACCTTTCCCAATATTACCGAGCTTCGATTATCATAATATTATTCTAACCTATAACTCTGGGGGACTTGTCATTTCCCCTTATTTTATTGATTCTCTCACCAAAACCAAACCTTTTACATCCTACTTTTCCTTCCATGAAAACCTTCAAAGTTGGTGATCTTGTCCACAAGGAAAACCATTATGTAACCAAAGATGAGAAAAGTAAATAAGGAAAATTTTCCCCTAATTAGGTCGGACCCTATATTTTTACCCATGCCTATGGATAAGAAACTTATCATTTATCATCTCTTGAGGATAAACTTGAACTTGACCCCATTTATGCTTTGCATATTAGACCATTATATTGTTGAATAAAGTAATACATCATTTTATGTCACTTATACGCTTGTCCCATGAGCGAATATCTCCTTCCACCTACCTCTTTTAAGGACCAATAATTAAACTAGAATTATGTCATCATCCATCACCATTCAGCCATGTCTTCAATATGAGTACCATGGCTCCACTCATGGCATGATTTTCATGGATACTTTTCTTCCTTTTCAGGATGGAATCACATGGTCATTCGTCACTTAAAACCCCTCTTTCATAGCTAACATTTTCGTGTTATGGATTTTCCCTCATAAAAGAGGCCTATATTCCTTTATAGTCTTGTCCATGGCTTTAAGTACAAAATAAGAAAAGCAAAAAATATATGGAATACCAAAACTCTACTCCTTGAGTCAAACTTCTTTGAAATAGATGAATCCCTCAAAATGTCATCTATGTCTCTCTCTTGTTGTTATAAGTAGACTACTCCCTCAAAGGACAACTATAAAAAGCTAGCCACTTATTGTAATTACTCTATCCAAAAATAAGACTAATCTTTATCTCTCAAATAAAATAATCCTAAAGCTTCCCGCATTGATCAGATTTTTAAAGACCTTAAGGAGAACCTACTTATCTCGACATAGACTTACAACATCGATCAGTCTATGGCAACAAAAAGAAAAGAAAAAATCAAGAAAAATACAAACTTTTGGTCAAGGAATTGCCTATTTTGATTTTTGGTATCTTACAGAAGGGGCATGATGTCTCACAAATAGGTTACACTTAACGAACTCTTCCACCTTACCTTCTTTTTATTATCTTCTAACTCAACTCAAGGGATGTGGCATGTATTCTACACATTGTGATCACGCAACTTCTTTCAACTCTAGACCCATCGCTCATGCAGTTTATCTAGGGAATTCTGTTCAATAAGTCTAGGAGTATGACCATTTTGGTTCTTTTCAACTATGGAGCATTTCGCTTCTCTTCAGTTCACCTTTTTCCTACTTGTTGCTTCTTCACACAAGACAAAACCATCAAAATTAAAACCACCTTGATAACTTCATCTATGCCTACGCCTAATTCACCTTGCCTATTACCCATTCAACATTTGACCTTGCCTATTTTCAAAACATTCCTTACCTGACCCACTTACCTATTCATCTTACCAAACCCAATCTCATTCTTCCCTAGTTTATGGGAGAATTACATCGGCCTGATGCCCCTTTCACAAGGGCTATGTAGGCAGCACTCTTAGGGCATGGGGCCCTCTGAGGTTAGTTCAACCACTCTTTTCCCCATGAAACAAAAAATTAGTTAATTTCCATAAAATAAAAAAATTTGGAAGTTAACTCAAAACAAAACCATACATCACCTATATACATCATCATTTATTTTCCATGATACCAATAACTTGGAAATTAAATCGAAACAAGTCAAACTCAACCATGCCTATCACCTAGTTTTCATAACATTAGTACATTGGAAATTAAGATATTAACACAACATCATTTCATGTCATAAATAACATCAACCCAAACCATTTCCATGACATCAATATAATGGAAATGCAATCACATCCTACCAACATTAACTCAACCATGCCTAATCATCTACTTTCCATGACATCAATATAATGGAAATTAAACCAATCATTCACAACATACATCACTTGACCATGCCTAATAATTTAATTTCCATAACAACAATAACAGTGGAAATTAAACCATTCAATCATATAACCATAACCAAACCATGCCTACATCTACTTTCCATGACATCAATACAATGTAAATTAAATAAACCAAACACAACACATATAAATATCATCATCCATCGGTCAGTTCGTGTCATAGGTGACCAACGTCAGTTACACTTACCAGCATCAGTTCACCCTCAATCGATATCAGTCACCCTACCTAACCCAATTATACCTAATTTTCCCAAAATTTTGATGTAAGAGGCCATTTTCTTGCTATCAAAGCCTTATCCTAGCCTTACAGACTCACCTAATAGCCTTATCACCTAACCCCCAAACTCAGTGTACTTCAAGGCATATTTTTCCTAAACCTAGGCCTTACCCACGACCTTACCTATACAACCACCCCGACCTCACCCATTTGACACTCGAATTTGCTAACTCATTGTACCTTGTCATAATACTACTCATGTTGTTTAGCCTACCAACCTTGTCTTGCCTAATGACATGATGTTTATCTTGACCAAACCAAACCTTTTGGTGTTTTGAAACCTACCTAATGCCCATTCCTGAACCTAACCTCGTTATGTTTTCAATACCATATCTTATACCTTGGATACTTGGACCACATCAACCTTGTTTGGATAAACTATCAACCTTTGACGATGTAGAGTTTGTGAGCTCTTCATCCTAGTGCTTTGTCACATTTTACACATGTGTGTGTGTTTAAATTCCCCCACCTATTACCCACACCGATATAACCATATCATATACCCACACCTTACCTCATTTTTCATCACCTACTACTTTATCAAACTCATCATTGATTTTGCTTGTTACTTCATTAGTTCCTGGTATGAGGGGGATCACCTCCACCCATACCTAGGGAAATGTCACCTCTACCCATACCTGGGGTAACCTCACCTCTACCCATATTTTGGGAAACCAATTTTTTTTATCATCTTGCTTATCAATACAAGCTACGTGACAAAAAGGGGTAAATGTAGACACCAAAATTGGGTCATAACCCTCTAAGCCCATTCTAATTAATTAATTGACACACACACCTAACCATTACCCCTTCCACATATTAGTATTAATTTAATTACCCATATTTAAATTAATCCTTATTCCACCTCACCTCTCCACCGCATCCTAGACCTATTCCAAGCTCATTAATTAACCAAGACCAAGTCCCCACTCCCCTTAACCAACTAGGACTTATTCTGACCATAATATTAATGGCATATTATCCCTCTAACTATTCTCCCACTCCATTTAGCTTCATTCCACACTTTTGACCTAGAACCAAAATATCAATCACACCAACTTTGGGAGGAATCAGGGTATTTTTAGCATATATGACCTTTTCTCCCTAATTGACATAGGTTATTCCTCGGTCAGCATCAATTACCTAACCTTCTTCGATTACCTTAAATAAGATTTCCAAACTCTTTGTTTAGGTTCTGAATCTTATTTCTTGGCTCTTACGACCTTGCATACTGACTCTCGAGCTTTCTAGTGATCTTACAACATACCAGAGGCCCTTACCGTGTTCAAACACCACACCATTCTTCAACAAATTGATCATGAGCTTCAGTGCACTCACAGGGAAGCATCGTGCCCTCTTGCTACTTTTGTATTTGTTCGGTACCACCTTCTCCTACAACCATTACCACCACATGCTTTCTACTTGCATTCTACAGGTAAGTACATTCATCCTTTGTCATTGGTTTAATAGATTAGTTCTTTATTAGTTATATGTTTCATCTAATCCTCTACCATACCCAAATTTCTCCCACAACACTTCCATTAAAGTGTCTACTCATTTACCCTTAATACCTTTCCCAAACACAAATTTTACTACCTCTGAGTCCTCATAAACATCCCACGACCTTAACCAACCTTCCCTCACTCTCTGTGAAATAAAAAACAGATCCAAATATCTCATTTCTAATATTTCTATCATATTTCCCCTACCAACACCGGTCACCCAACCGACGTCGATTCATTGCTAGTACCGGTCGCCCAACTGATATTGGTCTCTATTACTGGAAATTTTCTCCAAACTAGCAACCTAATTTATCTATCCAAAACCTCTAATGACTTTCCAGAACCTCACCCAAACCTCTGCAACACTCTTTATCATATTTGCAGACCTTGAACCATCAACCACCTTCTTTATATTTAGTCTTATATGTCGTTATTAGACTAGATTTGATTTACTATTATTCTGTAGGAGACCTAAACTATATAACTACAGTAAGTCTCTATATTTCATTATTTTTATTAGCATTAACTTGTTCTAAAATGTGGATTGATAGCCTTCTAGGAAGCACCTCGCTTCCCAAATTTATCTTCAGCTAGGCATACATTGGGTGAATAGTCACCCCTAGAATAACTCAGAGCTACATTTTAAGTCAGCACAGTATAAAAAATACACAGGATCACAGTCATAGAATGGCCCAGAATCTGACTTAGGTCCAACACATTGTATAAACACTAGTGCCCAGAATCAGAAAATAGCGCATGGGATCTCCAGTCCTCCCCTGGGAACTAATGTCCTAGGGGAATTAAAATTAAATTTCTCAGTATAACACAATATTCAACATTTCACAAAGTAGTTCTATAGTTACATGTACAGACGTTTAGTTACACAATGCATTATATCTCCTATAAACAGTTCAATTAGAATCATTTGGAACTAATCAGAAAAAAATATAACAAATTGGGATGTACCATCTATAGTGATGTTTATCAATCATATTCATGGAAGGAGAGAAAACCTAGACCTCTCTCCCCAAAACTTGCTCTTTGGTGTGAGATTGCCCAAAAAAATTGCACTTGGTGTGAGATCACCCAAATAATTCGCACTTGGCGTGAGATCACCCAAAAAACTCACTCTTTGCATGAGATCACCCAAAAACCTCACCTTCAGCATTTGGATCTGATGGCTAGATTTTCTGCATAGTTGAAAACCTAGGCACTCATGAGATAAATCTCCCTCATTTACCGGTGAGGCTCCCGTGTCAGATTTGTCAATAAAATATGCTAGTATCTATATGGGGGTTTTACTTTAACCATACAGCTCATGAACCATAGTTGTATAGTTTTGCAGCAAGTAAGCAACTGTTAAAGAAAGGAAATATTTAAAGAAGAAGGAAATAATAAAACATAGGGAAGAAATAGGGAAGATGTGCAACCCAATCAATAGATAACAGAGTTGATTGCATGCACATAGACAAAACCAATAGATATCAACACACATAATTATAAGCAAAGGCAACTTCATATCTAGATCTAAAATACCCCAAAGTTTATAAGTATATCTGAGATTAAAAAAAGTTAGAAACAAAAAGCACCGCGACACAAAGTTCTCTAGAAATCTGCTTCTTTCTATTCCTTTACTTCAAATAGTTATCAAGGATTTTAGCACAAAGTCTGGAATACAAGAATGTTGCTTATAAATTCTGATCATTCACCCAAAGGTTCTTCTTCTACTTATAGAATGTAGAAGGGAAAATACAAATGGGAAACTCAACTGAACTGGAACATGAACAAAAAGTAAAGATAACATATGTAAATCATCTTCCTCTAATTCCTCTTCAAGTGACATGCATTCGGGTCCATATTCAAACTTATACACATATGTCACTTAATTAATAGAATTGTTCCACACAACTTAAAGTAATGGTTTCAAAACCAATAACTTTAAAGTTTTATAATTACATCCAGGAACATGGAAAATAGAAGAAGAAAGAGTAGAAGAAGAAATATGCACCTGCTGTAACATCTACATCTTCTTTTTGTTTTGATACTGAATATACTTGTCGAACATGAAATTTAGCATCTTCCCATCTGTCTTAGCCACAACTTCCATTTCTGTCCTGAATTATAGCAAGCCTTCATTTAATACCCTGATACATGCTTCCACATTCTCCAAGCTATACCTGAACTTCTCAATATCTGACTACAGTGCCACCAATTTACTGATGGAATTCATCATGAAAGGCTTAACAACTCCATCAATTCTC
Organism: Taxus chinensis; assembly: GCA_019776745.2. Lineage (NCBI taxonomy): Eukaryota > Viridiplantae > Streptophyta > Pinopsida > Cupressales > Taxaceae > Taxus > Taxus chinensis. The sequence continues at coordinate 346,775,584 of CM034146.1, read as the reverse complement.
CCTTGCACCATCAAAAGAGATCGTTCCAGGGAATTATGCACTTTGCTAGGAATGGTCCTTGTGTATGAAGTAACATTCACGACCACTACCTCATTAGTGAAAGAAATGACATTGTCTAGTAAAGATGATGTCATACTCTCAAGTGCCTGCATCCTTTTCAGCATAATTCTACATATCTCCAAATGGAAAGATACTGCAAACTCAAGTTGCTTCCCCTTCTCAACTGATTTGTTGGGCACAATTTGTTCCGCAATCAACACCTCCCTCGGCAGCTTATTTATTTCAGCCAAAGTACTTAGGTTACTCCCAGCAAGTGTGTTCATATCTATCGTGCTTGTTACCAATCGCTTTAGCTGATCTGATGCATCTTTCATAACCTTTAGGTGGGTTGGCACCTCTCCGAGTTATATAGAAGCTTGGTGAATGATCAGACATTTCCATTCTTTGATAGCTTTAACCTGGTTACTTGCATATTCTACTTCCTACATCAGATGATCACTCACCTACTTTTGTGTTGAAATTGGCTGAGTGGAAGATTTAGCAACCTTGGAAATGATCTCGCACAACTGAGATACATGCTTCTGAAGTTTAACTTTCTCTACCTTTTCTCTATCAAGCCTAAGGAATAGAGCATCTATCAATGTATGCATGTCCTGCTTCAATCCTTCTATGGTGGCTTGACCTATGGGTACTCTAGTTACTGTTATATCTTCTACCATGAGCTCATCCTCCTTCTTCCCTTCTGCCGGAACTGACATCTCAGCAAAATTTTGCCCCGACTCCTCAATGATCAACCTTGAAGTTACCTTAGCAACATTAGGTTTTTTCTTTTCCGCCTAGATTCAAGAGCAACTGCAAGTCATGTTCCTCGAATTTGATTTCCTCTCTAGCCTCTGGAACCAACTGCGAAGCCAACCATTCTGAGAAATTACTTCTCAAAGAATGAGAAGTTACCGAGTGTACCACTATCTCGCGCTCTAATTCCTCTCCATCTGAAACTGCTACCGTGTTATGGTTGTCATCCTCTAAATCATCTAAAGACAAAGCTCTTACAAATTCTACCATCTACAGCTTCAATGTTTCTTCAAGAAGAGGCACTGAACAGAGTGGCTGAGGAGAAAAGATGAATGTTGCTAGATTCAATAGAGGAATGGTAGTATCCTACTAAGGTGCAATAGTCAGTGAATTACTTGATGATGGAGAAGCCGGAACTAACACCATAGCCGTAGAAGTGATCTTCTCCTTCAAATGAGACCTTTTGTGCACTTTAATCTTCTCATGCCTTCTGTTGCTTTCTCCTTCATGCTTCCTCTTGAGGGAATCTCCGGTGCTGAAGTTTCCCGTGATTTGATTCATCAATGCTTCATCAAGGCAATATCCCTTCGTCAGCAATGAGTTTGAAGTATTGACCAGAACGGCGGCAGACCTTTCCTCGATCGTATGGCAGCCCCCTATGCTTTCCTAAAGTACAGCTCTATCTCCTCCCATCCGATGGTATGTGTCAAGTAACATAAGCCCATCATCTTTAATATCCATAGGTATCCATGCTAATCCAAAGTTAAACACTTGTCGTGCTGATAACCTGCTGAAATATTTCTTTCTAACCTCATACTCATTTTTGCACTTCATCTAGAAATCTTCCAATGAAGGCACATGCATGTCCTCCTAGGATATTGTCTTCCTTGCCACTCCAAATGGATTGAAGTTTAGCCGTGCTGGGAAAAACTCTTTCTTGTACTCAGAGAACATCTCCGCTTCAATTCATCAGGCTTTATGAATGCTCTGGTAGCTATAATGGCCCACAGTGATCGGGAAGAAGCCTGTAGACTTGTGTTGTTTTGACTGTAAGTCATGCATCTCCACGAGTTGTCTGCTCAACCTTATGATGACCAATCTATCACTCAGGTATCTGGGTAACTTAACTGGTTCTCTTGAAAATTCGGTGACCCTGAGGTATGTAAAATCTGCAAACTGGATGAAGATACTGCCAATCCTGGACACAACTTCCCATGCTTCCTTGCTCACCATGTTGGCCTTTGGATTACCATACAACCTGCAAATTAATCTGTAGAAGAATCCATCGTTGACCACCTTGTAATATTTATTGCATGGGTACAGTAAGTTGTGGGTAGAACTCGAAAATAGGGTCCTTGGACATAACACCACATCTATCCAGCTTGGAGAAGACAACCTGTGAAGCTGCTGCATAAACCAAATACAAAGTCATTTTAAAGTTGTAAGTATGCCTCACATTATGGAGCTGCTCACAAATGTTGTCACTAATGATTTCCGACTGATTGATTATTGAATATACTTTGTTGATTTCAATGGTCCTGATGAAAGCATACATCCATGTGCGGAAGTTGTGAGCGTTAGCTTCGCCATTTATCCTGCATAACAATTTGGCAATATCATCTACCTCTTGTACCAGATTGGATCGTGAAAGAGTTCTTGGGAACTTGGAAGAAGATTTGGGCTTCTTCATGTATTTGTTGTTCATTATGCCCATGCAATCAACTTTATGCTTTTATCATATGTTGTCAGCATCCTGTATACTAATAGTAGTCACCACCTTTCGTGTTGGAATCTTCAGACAATAATTGATGAACTATGCGTCTAGCTGAATTATTATCTTCCCTGCATCATCTTGGACTGATCTGGATAATGGATGGTAAGACCTAGCACACTCCATGATGAATTCTGGCAACTGGGCTGTGAATGGAAATGTTGCATCTCGAATGATTCCACTACTTTTGACTACACGCATAAGGGAAGTCTTTCCAGCTCTGGATCTGTCAATCAATTCGAAAAGAAGTTTTGGACCTAGATCTGTATCTCCAATGTCAGCAAACTTAGAATTGATGCATGACTCTGTTGTGCTTTCTTTTTCATCTCGCTTTGCCATGGCCGAATCTATCTTTGTCTAAGAAATTCTTTTTCTCTTTATTCGGCCGGAATTCCTTACAACCAGTGCAGATTTGGAGATTTCTTCAGATTCAGAGGATATGTTCAATGTAGTGGACATTGATTTAAGCTCCCTTTCTCTTATAAAAGCACCTGTACCACTATGCAGATAATTAATCAGACACAAATCAAGCTCCTTCAAACCTAGGCGCCAAACTTTGAAACTTCCAGCAGTAAATACACCTTCTTCTGAGCAAAATTCCTCTTCAAATGGGGAGCCAAAATTACCTGGGCTGCACTTCCTTGCTAAAGAATTAATTAATTCATCCTTATGGCAGCCCATGCTTATATAACCCTCCTCATTCTATAATTAATTATTTCCCCTCCTATTCCTGGCAATTAATTAATTAATTAACATGCTTTTCTCTTCAAATGGGACGCCTATTTTGTGCATGCTCATGGATGAAATTAAATAAATTAAATTTATTTAATTTTAGCTCTCTACTTCCAGTTCACTTAAGCTTCACAGTGTGCTTTGACATCATCCACTAAAAATAGGAATTAATTAAATCAATTAATACTTAAAAAGGTATTATTCCTCTCCAATATGGGTCACACTTTTTGACATGAAGTGGCTGCATTAAATAAATTATATTTATTTAATTTTAGAATTCTAATTTTAATTTCCTTTATCCTCTTTACCCTTGTTGACTTTTCCTCATGCTTGGGTGCCAAATTTGGAGAAATAATTAATTAATTAATGCATTTAAAGTTGTCCTTCTATCCCAAAAGGGGTCGCACTTTTTAACATAAGCCATTTCTATTTTTAAAAGCCAATTTTCAATGGGATTATTCACCCTGCACCGCAGCTCCAAAAATCCCATGATCCACTTAAGTTGTTTGACTTTCATAATGGGATTATTTACCCTGCAAAGCAGGTAAGAAATTCCCATCAATGCCTCAAGTGATTTTCTTTTATTTCACAATGGGAATTTTCACCCTGCAAGGCAGGTAAGAAATTCTCGCCTGCCTGTTGCCTCTAATTTTCCCATTGTGACTAAGTGTCATTGCTTCCATGGGAAAAAGTACCCTACTAGGCAGGTACAAAATTCCCACCTGCCTATTGCTACCAAAATTCCCATTGTAGCTTAAAACATTCCTTTCCCCAAAAATGTGACCTACCCAGAAGAAGCTTTTTCGTGCATGACTTCAACTTTTCAGAGAGAACCAGACCTCCTGTGGCAAATTCCTTCTGGCATAACATTCATAGATGATCTCCAGATACTCTAAGCAAGGAATCAGACCAAACTGGAAAATGAATTGACCCAGAGAAATTTCACAGAAAACAAAATGGGAAAACACCAAAAACACAAAATGTTTCCAAAAGTCACAGATAAAGCCCAGGATTCATTCCTGGTTAAAACCCTACTAGTATATGGGAATATTGACATGTAAGATCAAAACATGGTTAAACCGAAGCACAATCTACCTCAAACAGGGCTCAAAATAATTAAATACAAATTTCCCGCAGGCAAACCCCAGTGATAGAATATAACGATTTGGGCATCTAGGTATTTGGTGAAATTGGCTAATATGACTCTCTAGGAATATCTTGACACAATACAGACACTTTCTGGCAATAAAAACACAAAATGACCCATTATTTTAAAAGTAAAAAATTTTTTACATGGGGTAGTCTCAGATTTTATGGTGAAATTTGGGGACACCAGGATCAACAACTTCAAGCAACAGGACAACTTTTCTATCTCTTAATTTTTCACATATCAGGTGCACACTTTCCTTTTACACAATTTTGCATACTTTTACGTACTTATACACATTTCTCTCTTATTTATCATATATAAAACTTTGATGACTCTTTTAATCTTCTTTTACAGGTCCATCCTCATAAGAAGTAGCACACACAAGTTACAACAACATGCTACAATGCATACACTTCACCCCTAGGGTCCTCTCCCCTTTCCTAGTTTCCACACTTCACTTTACAATCACTCCACGCTTCAATTGCCAACTCGACATGCTATTCACCACTCTCTCTAAAGGATCGTAAGGTACACATACCTTATCTACTTTATGTTATCATGTACTCAATAACATAAAGTGGGGGGAAATGTCGACACAAAATCACATACTTGGGTACAATTCTAGGTCCTAAAAGCATGCTAACATTTAAATGATTCCAAAGTAAGAAAACTATTGGTTGACAACTATCTTTGGCCTCTTTTATTTGTCTCTTATTTTCTATTTGGTCTTACACACCCTACATCCCAGTCAGATCTTTATGAGTTTATATTTCATAGTTTTAAAGACCAGTGCCCAACCAAGATAGAAGCACCCAGGTGCTCGTGTCCCTCATGTGTGCCGCTGACCATTTCTTATCTTACTCACTCTTTTTGGGTATCTTTTATCTTTTGGGAATCTTTTTCACTTATGGGTAGGCCTTCTAGTTGTTAATTATGAAATTTAAACAAGGGAATCATATATATCATTAGTTCTGTTTTCAGAATGAAGGACCAAGCACTAAACATTAATATCATCACCTAATCTTGCATTCCAAAGGTATTAAAGTACTTCAAACCCATCCATTTAGCATCCATTCAAGGGACAAGGGTTACTTACACTTTGTATGAATGGGAAGTCTATTCTATTCCATCCACATATACTATTACATTACTACATTCTAGACACAACCCGATATCAAGTGCAACTTACATAAGGGCCTCCTACGGTATAATTTCTACACACGCACCAAAATAGCATGGATTTTGAGGTGTAGTGCAACGCTCGATCATAAGTTTACTCTTCAAATGACCGTCAGAGTCAGTCTAACTCCCCATTCTACTTTTTCCTAATTATGTTTGATGTGGTTTATAAGTATGTGTAGGTGAACTTCTTTTTTACAGGTTACAGGTACCTTCGGTAATCACAGAGTGAATATCAAGTGATCAACAAGAATCGATAGTGAAGATCTTATGACAAAATAAATCATGTCCTGAGCATCTATACAATCACCACCACCCAGGTTTAGTCACTAGCGCCCAGGCACCTCTGCCCTACACTGGTTGCCCCTGTCTGGCTTTGTTCTTGAATTCCAAATTTTACAGTGAGCATTTACAATGTTGTTTGTAGTCAGTTCAGCACTTTCACCTACTCATATCACTTCTTGTGCACTCAAAAATAAGATAAGTCTTCTTATCTTTCCTCCTCGCTTAGGGTTTTACATTACATGCTTTCTTATTTGTGTCAATACTGTATTTTAGAATTTGTAGATCAATTATTACAATAGTTACTCTGCAATGATTAATTTAATTCAAATTAAATTAAATCACATATTTTATTGACTACATTTTCCTCCTTTATGTTATTTGGATGAAATTCAAGTAGTATAAAGGATATCTGAAGAGCGTACCTAAAGTGGGTCGAAGGAGTTGTGGTTGGAACATGTAAATGGTGAGAAACATGGTGCAGCAACCCATGGATCAACATTTTGATACATGCGGGGTGACCTTTGTTATCACAGATTGTATAGGAATTTACTAAGGAGATATAGGTGACTTGGGAACTTAGAGATTTATGGAGGGATAAGGAGTGATAAATTTCTTGAGCTAGTGTATCTTCTAAGGATTTGAGCATCATGTCACTAAACAAAATATTTGATCATCTTGGTGCTAGAGAAAGAGTGTTGGGAGAATGGTCAGTTTTTATTTCCACTATTAAGCTTCCTCAAAAATAGGTTCTACTACTGCACATAGTAATATAAACCCATTTTGTAACTTTCCTTCTAGGTCTTGAAAACCCCCATAAAATGGTATAGAAAAGGAAATGACATCTTATTTCCCACACTTTATGATGTAAGGGTGAAATTACTTGGTAAATGGGAATAATGGTGCCTTATATATGGGACTGGCTCTTAAGTTAGGTCTTCTAGGAGGAAAATTGGTACTTGGAATATAATTTGAAACTGATAGTATTGATTTGGAAAATGGTATTTGATTGAACTTGATTCTATTTGAAACTAATTTCAAGGATTAAATTTCCCCCAAATTAGGTAATTTTTGGGAAAATTTGTGAAAATCTGTGAAATTGTGGATTCGTTGATACTTGGAATAGAATTTGAGATTTGCATTTTGAAAAATAACCTTCGCAGGATTTGAATATTTACTTTGACTTGTCTTGGAATACAGGATGATTGTGTATCATATTTGGAAAAATTGTTTGGATTGTCCAAGGAGGGGTAATTAGATACCCTGAATATGTGTCCCCTTTTAGTGAAGATGGGAGAGGCCAATCATCGAGCCAAGAGCCAAAAGAAATGAGATAAAATGCCTTAGTGATGAATTCAGAGTTAATATGAGAATATTACATAACTAATCCTGAGGAGGTATTCTAAGGAATATGCAATACATAATATATTGAAAAGACAAATCCAAAATTCGTTAACGACACTAAAAATGGATATACAGTGCTCAAGATATGGAAGAAACATTAATTATAAATTAATTACCGTATAGGGTAATATAGGAACCATAATAACTATAGGAAAGGAGATTTGAATATAAATAGTAAGGTAAAAAATTCAAAAGGAACTTCATTTATAAATTTGAGAATTATGATTTAGAGCTCTTAGTGATAAAAATTCCACGTGCACAAGAGGCCATCTCGACTAGGTTCGAGAGAGTAATAGAGGTCATTTCTACACGGACTATAGACCAGTTGGTAAGTGACTCTTTTTACATATCAGACTAAGATAATTGAGGTATTTTTACGTGAATTTTTTACATTTTTGATCTTTTTAGTGGTCTAGGCATTTCTATCTAAGATGGGGCCGAATGGGATGGTTCTGTCCTTTGGACAATACTGGATGGATTGAGGCACTAGGGTCCCAATTTTAGGCATTAGTGTCCATGGAGTTGGGTGGTTTCGTTCAAGTAGCTTTAGCATCTTGTGTACTGAGTTTTTGTTTTATTGGAATTTCTAATGTTGTGTTTGTTGTCTTCTTTGTGTAGTGCAAAGTGATATATACTCAAGGGAGTTTTGTGGAGGTAGACACATGTCCACATTATTTACATTGGGCTTGGAGGAGTAGGAGTGGGATGTTTTGGACCATGCCAGGATGTGACACATTGCTAGATTGGGGGAGATACCCCATAATATGCATATGATGACTGTGTTGTGTGAAATTTGGTGCACAAATACTTGCATATTTTGGTTACCTACTAGTGAGATAATAGTGACATTGGAGGATGTATATAGGATTATTCAGTTGTCAGTTATGAGAGAGAAGGTACAGGTGATGGCCCTAGAAGATACACAGAAGAAGCCGAGGGATGTGAGACAGTATTTTGCAAGGTCATGGACACGTACAGAGTCATCAATCATACTAAATGAAATTATTAAATTAGGTGTTCCATGATTGCAAAAGTTTATTGAAATGATATTGGCATCTAGTATGGCAGTGGTTGGAGTCAGGGTGTCTATTTCATACAATATGTATAACATTTGTCCAATTTTTTAGGATCCTCACACACGGTATGTATAAATTCGGTGTGTGTGGGCACACTTATATGGGGATTTATATCATTTCACACAAGAGTACCATGTTGGTGGTATAAGAGCCACTTCGTTATTACATGTGTGGGAATATGAACAATTTTTTATAGTGCGATTGTTGAGTGTGCTGAGGGAAGATTGGGGTTAGTTAGAGATCTTTGTAGCTCGATGGGTGGGCCCAAGGATCCAATGGTTTGATAAGACAACTTATAGGTTGATTTTGGATAGGATGGGGCCTGGAGCCATTATTTAGAGACCTTATCTAGGTATTATAGTGGATGGGTAGAGAATGATATAGAGTTTTGGTGTATCTGATGCACCATGTGGTTGGAGGATAGGTTCCTAGGGGTTACAAATTTATTTCACTATGAACAAGTATCTAGATTGTTTGGCCTTACAGGAGATGTGCCCCCAATTCCATATGTATAGCATATATCTATATGAGAAGCAAGGAGAGAAGTAACTAGGTTAGGTCTGACTGGGGCTCAGTTACAGTTACCTAGTGCCAAGGAGAGGGATATAGAGATAATGCAGAGTTGAGTCGATGATGTGGGGTGTACCTTGGATTATATACGGTGGTGAGCGAAGCACAATTGGTAATATTATATCTAATGGTTGTAGATGTGGCTAGAGGTGAGCCAAGTGGACCTATAGGAGGTGAAGATGTAGTAGGAGCATGAGTAACTTCCCCCAAGGATGATGGCATAGTGATAACGGTTGCACAGTGTAAGTAGAATTGATTTATATTATTCATGATTTTTTAGATGTTGATATTGGTATTCTTGACGATTAAATAATAATAACGATTATATGATTATAGGTGATTGATTATAGATATGTCGATGTGCACATTGACTCGTAACATTCCCCTAGATGTGCTTGTGGGGGAGGTATGTTAAAGGTAGTTGATCATACTGTCGACGAGAACACCTTTTTATTTTTTCCAGAGGCCATAACAACCTCTACATATATTTTATTACATTCTGTTCTAGATGAGGTGAGGATGAATTTATCTTAAGTGTGAGAGGTAGTCAGGGGATTTGGCATCACATAGAGTAGGTTTAAGAGGTATGTGGAGCTCTAGGGCCGATATGTGGAGGCCGTGGTTGAGGTAATAAACTTACGAGTGAGATTGGAGGAGCAGCATTCGCAAGCTCAGTATCAAATACTGAATGGGGGTGCATCTAATTATAGGGTAGCTATAACCTTCAATAGTGATGATGATGTATGATGTATAGAGAGGGATTGGACCTGTATTTTTATATTGTAAAACATTATACATATATATATATATATATATTGTTAATGATGTGGGCATGAGTTTTATTGAGTTGTTTTTATTATGTGATGTGCATTGATTTTGATATTATAATAAGTGATGATAATAATAGGGTAGATGTTGAAATGATGTCAGAAATGTGATATTAGATGATATGTTATAGATAGGCATGTGTGTTAAATATTAATTGGATATGTAAGAAATAATTGATCATGTGTATATTATAAAGGGAATGTATGGCCTCTAGTGAGAGAGGAGATGATTATGCACAAGTGATTCGGTAGATGTCATATCTTAAGTATAGGTTCCAAAATATAAACCCAGAGTGATTGTAACATCATGAAGAAGATGTGAATATAAAAAATGAAAGTGGTGCTCCTTCGGGACCCACTTGGGTGTGGATCGAATAAGAAGTGGGGAAGTTGGCTCATGCATAGTCATAGCAGGATTCAAGATGACAAGAGGAGGATGAGAGGTATTCAAAGTCACAGAATTTGGTGTGCAACATCGTGACATGGGAGAATGGGATATATCAGCATGACATGCATGATATTCAATGACACATATCTCCTCAAGAAACTGAATAAGATCATGAAGAACATAGAAATCATTATCACAATGACCATTGATCCTATGAAAATTACATAATGGTTTTTTATGGTTGCATCGTAACCGATGAGGAGGAGGATGATCATTGGAACATAAATAAATCAACTGCTCCTCAAACAAGGTATGTAAAACATAATGTTGCCTAGCATATGTGAAAAGTATAATGGCTCATGTTTAGGAAGAGGAGTGAAGTAAGGTGGAGGCATACATAAGGGTGGAGGGTGTGAATGAGTATGTTTAGGAGGATATGATGATCATGAAGGTGGTGCAATAGGTGGAAGAGAATAAGAAGTGCTAGGTGGGGTAGGAGTATAAGAACTAGAAGCATGCACAATAATATAATCATTAAGCAATTATTTTTCTAAAGCTATAACTTTGAAGCAAAGGAGAGAAAATGATTCACATGTATCATATAGTAATTTTTCTTTCAAAGGATGAATTAAGCCATGAAAAAATATATATTGCATTACTACATCAATAGGCTGAAAAAATAAATGATAGATACAAGACTTAAAACGTAAAATGTAATCATAAATTGGTTCATTCTTTCCTTAATGCAAAGAAGGTAAACCCTCATATGTAAGTTTAGGACCATTATTAGAAAAAAAGTGTATAATAAATGCCTCTTCCATATCAAGATAAGTGCTAATAGATCCACTAGGAAAATTATGAAACCAACGAGAAGCAATATCAGTAAGACTTTTAGGAAAAAAAAATAGTAACAATATATCATTAGAAAATGAAGCCATAACTAGCCTAAAATCCTTAATATGCATATAAGGATTACCCGTTCCATCAAAAACTGAAAAAATAGGCATAATAAAACCCTTATGAAAAGTTGAATTCTAAATATTCTTAGGAATAGGGTTTCCATGAAGGGAATTATTATCAGTACTAGCATAAAAGGACCTACTTTCAAGAGTAAGAGTATGTATCTTATTTTGTAAATCACCAACAACATGCATGAGAGAAATAATTTCTTGGGGAGGAATAACATACACATTGAGGGGCTTATCAAGGGGTTATATTTTTCCATTATAAGTAGTCATGGGGACACTATTAGGTTGGAAGTGAACCTTTGGATCAAAAATAGGATAACTAGTAGTAGGAATGTGAGGAGCACAAATAAAAAGGTTTGCACACATTTATCAACAAGCTCGACCAAAGGAGGAGAACAAGAAACAAGAATATTTTTGTATCATCGTCATTTAGTGCATTATATTTATAAATGTCAAGAGTAGTAATACATGCATCATGACTAAAATTAGATTGTAACACAACATTAAAAGTAATAGGAGCACAAGAAATAGGAGGAGGCATGCATACAAGAGAAGAAGAAAGATATGTCTCCTTGGGAATAATTTTCAATGGACAAGTAGAAGGTGGAGGGGATGCGGAAGGATCTGAAATAGGAAGATCAACATTAACATGATTATCCCTGAGGAGTTGTTCATATGTAAGGGGAAGGGAAGGAGGAGGATGAGGAGGAGGAGGGATAGGGCCATAGATAATATAATTTACCGAATCAAGAGACTCGTGAGAAAGAGAAACATCATTATCAAGGCCTTCTTCATTAGAAAAATTGATTAGGTCCTCAACACATGTCTCATTAGTAGATATAAACTCATTGTCAGAATGATGAACACTAGCGGCCTCTATAGGGGGTAACAATACAACATCAGGGATACGGTTGTAAATCTTGGTAAACACATGAGGTATTTCAGAATTGTAAGTATGGGTGATATGAGACGTGTGATAGAAAGTGGCTTCATCCTCACCATTGGTGAAAAAGGTTGAATACCAATCATAGGAATGGAGTCATACTTAGGATAAGTAGACTTGGATTGATAGTTTTGTAACATCTTTTGGTAGGCCATGAGGAATATACAAAATAAAAGACCCTAGAGAAATTTAGGGTTTGAACAATAGTTGGGTTCGCCAAATGATTTAATGAAATTAAATCTAAAGTAAGGATATTGTTGATCAAATAGATATAATAGTAAATATGTAAGATTTAACTAAATAAGTAAAAGAAAGAGTGATATATTGGGTTTTTAGAATGATTTAGCTTTCCTCCGTAGGTCTTAAATAATTATGGGTTGGAGATTGATCTAGAAGGGTGTATTTTTTACTGTGTGAGATCTGTGTATGATTCTGAGAGGTAACGATCTAAGGGACATAATTTCCTAAGAAAGGATAGGGATAACAAGGTGTTAGTGTCTTCTCAAGGCATTGGTGTTTGTAAAAGGGATTTGGTCCTAGTTCTTTATTTTTCACTTCTTGTTCATTATAGATCATGTCAAGTTTGTTGCACTATTGTTTTACCACACTTGTACCTATAAAACAAAACCTAGATGCCTACACAAGTCAAGCACACATTAGAATGAATAAAAAAATGCATATGAGAGAGTTAGATTGACCATGACGGTCACCTCAATGTGATCTTGTTTCCAATCACTATGTTGCATTTCAAAATCTATGTAGTTCTAGTGATGTGTGATTGAGGTTGTGTCCCTTAAGCAAGGATGCCCTAGTGTCATTTGCACAAATAATATTGGGCTACAACTAATTTTTCCCAATGCAAGATGTGTGGTATGGAATTTAGAATATCCTCCCCTATGTAGTGAGTAATGCAGCCCAAAATGTAGTTCCTCGTATTGTTCTTTGGTATATGATAGATATAGAAAATGATATCCCAAGCGACCCTTATAATAGTTAGTAGGTTGTGTATATATATGAGTTCTTAGTTTGAATTTCAGCACATAGTGACACCAAAATATGTCATAGGTCATGAAAAGGAGACAATGAAGGACCAAAATTTAAATCAAACTGACAAAGCATAAAGTAAGGCAAAGAGGATAGAAGCGCCCAGAAGGACATTAGCGCTTGGGCACTACTATCCTTTCTGGGTGGTACTGTCCTGAAATAGGAAATCAGAAACAAGGTTAGGATGGGAATAGGGATCCCTATGACATGAACATAAATATGTAAAACTAGAACTAAAGACACAAGAAAATTTAATCAAAAGAAAGAAAAGGACCAAAAATATGTGTCACTAGTGCCTAGTTTCCATACTTAGAAATCATGTATATAACAACATACTAGAGGCGTAATGTAATATTAATAAGTGCATATTTTAGTGACTACACTTATAATAACTATCGTAGATGTATTAAGCATGCTATTAACAAGTGTTTCAATCTTAAACATGTTATACAATGTATTTTTTGTACCAATGTTATAAAACTCAAGCCCATCCTAGAGAAACCTCTAACATTTCCTACCGCTACACCATCGTCCTCTATTCCTCACATAGTAAACCCATTTCAAAATATGGATAAGGTTATTACATTTATCTCTATGTAATTACCTCCTAAATATTTAAGGGATTAATGTCTACCCATACTTATTACTATATAGAGTCATGTGTTTCTTATTAAACAAGAAATCATTGATAATAGATATGCATTAAATGTATGCCCTAGATATTTGCTTCCAAAAATGGGTATCTTCATGAGTGATATTGATACGACTCATATTTTTTCAAAATATTTGATAATATCTTATGACCTACACTTGGCCAAATTATTTTGGATGTTCTATTTATCCCTAAAAATGTCCCCATCAATCTTAATGTTATGGAAAATGCTCTTCATTACAATCTCCTATTGGGTCAACCCTAGATCCATTTTATGGAATTCATTCCATCTAATCTTTATAAATGTGATAATTTTATACATGATGGATTTGAATATACTATTCCTGTGGATGAGGACCCTAACAAGTATTGTAAAATTGAATATTACACTTTTAGTAAGCCCATTGTCACACCTCTATTTCTTTCTAATAAGTTACATACATATGAGGTTGGTAAATCAGTCAATAACCTTGAAGTTCAACCTCTTGTACAACCATTCCTTGAGCCTAAGTAGGGTTTACCGTAGGAAATCATGTATGTGGTACACAATGAACATTTCAAGCAAGTGTCACTTACTCCACTAAAGCCACTTAAGCATGCAGAACATATAGAACAATAAAATGGAATGTCTACTCACTATTGAATACTATTTCAATGCTAACAATGACATACTTAACAATTATGTTAGTTCTCATGCACTTTATAATCAAAACTTTGTTGATCAACAACCCATCTGAAATGTAATGATTAATAGTGGATATGGGTATATCATATGCACTCTTACATTACTTACTTCTTTGAACTATACTAAGCAACACATCCAATTTAATGCACAATATATTAATAAATATATTAGGCACATTATTATTCACCTTCAATTGGGAGAATCTAGCCTTCCTACACTTTTCTTGGTCACTAATACTCTTCAAACATATGACATGCTTCCAGGATACCCTTGGATCATAAGATTCAAATTATTCCTTTTATATCAACACATATAATACATTTATCATAAATAAGTTGTTATAATATTAGATATCCATTATGAGCTCCTTTACATATTCCTTCTTCTAAGAGTGTATTGGGGGAAAAAAATTCATGTTGCAAATTATGTGTTTCCACCAACGCTCACAGGGATACACCCCCCCTTCTTGTGTATCGGGAGACTCCCATTATTGAATGTAAATTATCCTAATTCTATCTAAGTGCTATATGGTGGCCAAATAATAAGGGGATCGTATAGGAACACTTCACTAAACCTATGGAAAAGTGCTTATATGGGTTACATGGGAGGAATTTGCAGTGATGAGGGGTGAAGGAGAGAAATTAGGAAATAGAGGGTTATTGTTGTGAGTAGGAAATAACAGAGTTTACACACAATAAAAAGAGCAGTTCAACATTCAACTAGAAGAAAGAAACAATGCAATCCATTATGGACTAACAAAATAGAGACACACAGTTCTTTAGATTCATTAATCAAGGATGTAAATTTCCTTCCTTATCACTATGATTGCAAAGTGCAGAAAGGAGAGAGAGTAGAGGAACACATTGGAAAGGAAAATGGAAGAAATGTAGATTTTATTTCTTGTGTTGGTGATACAAAGCTCTAAATCCAAACCTTAATCCATAATTTCTATAGAAAAGTAAACTTTCAAGCTTCCTTGGAATAGAGAACCAATTCTAATTTATAACATTGTGAAATGTATCTTTATCTACCCCCAACTTGACCTTTCAAGTTCTTATTACACTTATGACTTTCCATATTCCTAGGAAGTGAGAAAATAAGTCCCCTTTTATAAATCAAAATCAACTTTTACAATGCAAAATAAGGAAGTCAGTTAAGTGAATAATAAAAATTACAATGGTTGCTTACAATTAAGAATTAGAAAGGGGGAGATAAGAAAGAGGAAAATGGAGAGAAAGAAGGAAATGAGTTGACTAACAATTTTATGAAGAAGTCTTTTTTGATCAAGAATCAACACCAACAGGATCCCGTAGAATATCTTGGATGAAAACATATGTGCCCTTGACCTCGTTAATGAATTGAGACACTACAACTACTACCTTATCTAAGTGTGGGATGCGCACAGGTTCCAATGTACTGACCTAAGTCTCAAGAATGCTTCCAAGACTTTTGTACTGTGTGAAAAAATTCTTATGGTATTTTGAAATATTGGAAATAGATGCCCTAATCTCTATAAGAGATTCCAAATTATTCTCATTGAATGAAGATGGATATCCTACAGCTATCTGAACTAGCTCTTGAAAGGCATTCAAGAGTCCTTTTGGGGATGTGTTCTCGTTGAGTGAAGGTGTTCCTAACTCTTGCACACTTTTGATAATCTTATCCAATATCCCAGCTACATGTTCTTCATATGCCTTAAGCTTGTAAATGGCCTCATTCAACACATCACACCTTGCAATCATTGTGTGGGACCGAATGTGGGACAAGTTCTCGGAAATGGATGAAAACACATTATGATTGATAAGAAGCAAGAGTCAAGATAGGTCATCTTAGAGACCAATGGGAGAAGATTTTCCCAAATGGCCATTTTTTTCTCAATATCCTTCCTAGTATCACTTATCTTTGACAGAGTATCCAAGGCATACTGGAATAGTGAGAGCACCTTAGGTAAAAAAATTCTTCCCCTTTTCAATAATCATGTTCACCTATTTATCATTGGATCTTCCCTGGATGATGAACACCTTATCTCTTTTGATTGTTTGGGAATCAAAGCTATAAATGAGAGAGACTATCTCAGTCAGAGGCAAGGATGATGAAACTCGTTAGAGAAATGATATTACATATCAACACAAGGTCTTCACATGTTCCTCAAAATGGTCAATGGTCTTCTTGTACTCCTCATTCCGAGCAAGGACCCGAGATGAATATTCCTTAAAAAGGTGAGCATCGCCATCATGAGTGACTTGCTCCAAAGATATACTTATCATTACATAATCATCAGGTACCATTTCTCTTATAGGCTTATTTACCTTCGTATGTTCCACCTCCACATATTGAGCTCAAGATGCCTTGGTATAGAAACGATAAGTTTCGTGTGCTCTCTTTCCCTTCTTGTTCCTCATGTATATTGAGATGGCATCAAAGTTAGGTGTTACTTATTGTTGTAATGTCCTTGATTATTCTCCATATAAGCCATTTACCCATGAGAAAGGATTGAAAGGTGTGTAAATGAAACGAGACATCTCGGGTTCAAGGTGAGGGACCAAGGAATGACTGCGATGGGCTAGTTTAAGTGCTTCAACATGAATATCTAGATCTACCAGATCATGAGGAGATTGAGAATGACCAATCTCACTTGGTTCATTTTTTTTATAAGGATTCTCTCCAACCTTATACCTCTTATAGACCTTCACATAATGAGATAACTCAACAGCATCACCATCAGGCCTCCTTTCCTTTCTCGAAACATCCATTGCTCATTCTTCAAAATCACTTGTTTCTTGACCATTCTATGAAATTAGGGAAAGACAAGATGATTGCACCATGCCAAACATGGGATCCAAATAAGGATTTAAGGTGTGTGTGAAATTTGAACTTGTTTTGGATACTTACTATTTTTAGTAAGTCACACATCACCCTCGGTTTCTAATTTTAGCCAACTTTCCCAATTTTCACATTTTATAGTTTTCTGATTTCTAGACCTAGAGAATTGTGTGTATACACAAATATTACACATTAGAAAATATGTATCTTGGTCTTATACTACTATTTAGAAGGTTCTCAAGTGTATAAAGTACTAATCAATCCCACCTTTTTTCCACCTTTTTCTTATATTTTATTTCATCTTTACCGCATATTTCTTGATACCTATCACCCCATTTCATGACCTTTCCGACATTATAACCTGAAATCAAGGCACCCCAGCCTCAACTGCAGTGCCCCGAGGCACCCTAGTCCTATTTTGGGCACCTTGGTCTATGCACAACCTCTGCTACTTCTTTTTCGGTCAAATCCAGTTGTGGGTCATCCTTATATTCTTCTCATTCAACCTTGTTGGGATTAATTACAAAATTAAGCTTGATAGCCATATATATAAAGTTATAAGACCATAATAATGGTCCTAGGTCATTGCATATTCTCACTAATATCACTCCATCTATGGATGCATCCATTGCATCACTTGTATCCACATAGTTCAATGCATTCAAGCTAGGAGATCTACATCACACACACTTCATAGGGGAGGGATTCCATTCTATTCCATGGACACATGCTACTTACATTTCTATAGCTACTATTTCTCACTACTTCACAAAGTGTGAATGACACGAGAGCACCTAGGGCATGAAATGCCCACACACACCAGAACTACATCAAGGTCTGTAATGTAGTACAACACTCAGTGATAAGTCCACTAAATTGGTGGCTGAGGTCAATCTGACTCATTCATATGCATCTTTTATTTTTCTAGGGTTTGATAATTCTCCTTGCATTACGGGTCATTCTCCAATTCATTTGATGAATCCAATATGACAGATAGGAAGTACTCAGAGACATTTAGTGACCATACTAGATTGAGGTTTTGAGCATTTACGTTGTTCCGAGCACCCAAATTATAGACCAGGGTACCTCGGAACGCCCCAGTGTACTCCTAGGTGCCTGTGTCATCTCAGAAAGTCCAAATCTACTCTTTGTAGGGTATTTGAGGGTTCATCTACACTTCCAAATTTTATTCCTAGATCTGCGACGTTGTGCGACAGTCTTTTGTTATCAGCTGAGTCTTTTCCTTACTCTTCTCTTGCGCATTAGGTTTTATTTCATCTAGAATAGTTTATTTACATTTATTTCATAGTACTTTAGTTCATTTACAAAATTTTAGTTCTCGTAACTATATTAACATTAATACCCTAGATATCCCTTTAGGTCATCTAGGTAAATCCATTATTTTTGTTAGTCAAATTGAACAGAAATTCAAAACTTGTTTCTTATTTGAATTCAAACTTACTATTTTTGGTAAGGATCATATGCAGACTTACTAAAAATAGAACTATGCCTTCTTGATGTCTAATTGAGGTGAAAAAAAATTCATTATATTAGTTTTAGTTTTGTGAAGTCATGCTCCAATTTTCAAGTCCTTTTTATCTCGAGATTTTCTTGGATCTAAAAAGGGATTTTTTCTAAATTTTTCTTGGGAATGCTATGAAAAATCAGGGCATTAATGGAAATTAATTTTACATCATCTTCAAGGCATCCAGGAGTAGGATCTTTATGAAAATTTTCAAGGAAAACGGAGCCAAAATGAAGGAGATATGAGCAAAAAGGGTGTTTTGGAAATGGTGGTTTTGGAGAAATTGGGCAAAATAAAAGCACCAAAGTAGAAATGGAGGGAATAAAAATATTTTTAAATGATTCAAAAATTACTAATTTATTACTTTATACTCACCTTCTCCGAGCTAACTCACATCTTGACTCATCCTGCTTAATCTGGGTTAACTGGTAGGAGATCATGGATTAAAACTTTTCAAATGGGTCTGAGATGTTCCCATGTCCCTTACCACATTTAGTAAGGGAAAAAGGAACATTATGGGGTGAAAATTCACCATTGTGTGAGGCATCATGAGTGGGGGGTCAAAAAATGCAAGTTGTGAAGTTGAGGGTACAAGCCTAGTGAGCAGGTTATGAATTTCAAGTGATGAAATTTCTCTCTCCCCCATGGTGGCCAAACTAAATGGGTCAGAGACACCCTCATGTCCCTTACAACATTTAGTAAGGGAAAAAGGGTAAAAGGGGACATTTGCGGTTTAAAAATGCACCATGGGGTGTGATTCTTGTTATCTTTTTTTTTCCCCTGAGAAAAAATGGACAACTAGACAGGATTCAGGAAGTTCACAGACCCCACTGGTGATCTAGAGTTAGCAAGATGATTTTCATGCACTAGGAGGCATTTGTAGTGTTTTGGGATGATTGGAATTATTTGTGAAATTTTAACTCTTTTTGGTTTTGGAATACCTAGGGTTTTCCTAAGGAGGAAAAATGGGCTCCATCAGGGCCACACTTAGCAAGGAACGAGAAAAAATGGGAAAATTTAAGAAAGTTAAAATTTAGAACTTAGAGCATCCCACTTCATCCCCTTGGTATTTTGAGTCTACAAAATTCCAAAAAAATATCCAAAAAAACTAGGGCCAAAATGAGAAAAAATATCATTGAGTGTTGGGGTTAGCACACTAGTTATACAGATAATATATCAGATCTAAGCATACATGCAAATAAAAGTAGAAATTCTACCAGAAGAAATATACAAATCAAGAGACATAAATCAACACCAAATTTAATGTGATTCACCCAGTGTGGGCTACATCCACCAAGAAACAAGCTAATCTATTATCCAAAGCTTTAACAAGATATATAATGAATATTTACAATCTTCCACACCTCTCAAATGTACAGTACTTTCTTTCTCTCAATCTTTTGCTTCATCTCCAAGAATTCTCACTCTCACCAACTTTTGCAAGCTCTTCTTAATTCTTGTTAATACTTACTTCTAAACCATAGCTTTCATACCTATATATTCATTTATAAACTTAGGGCACTTAGCCATGAAATTACAATCAATAGATATACTTTAATGCTAAAAATAGATCTAATTCCTGAGATTTAGGTAAAATATCCTCGCACAGGTAACCAACGTTGGTTATCCCTAACCAAGGTTGGTTCCTCCTTGCTTGACCGATGCCGGTCCTAGGTAACTGATGTTAGTTCCCCCTAACCAATGACAGTTACTGTGTTTTCCAGCAAATTTTACATTACATGTTAAACTGAAGTAATTGAGCTCCACAACTCAACAATCTCCCACTTGGAGATTAATTACTGCACCATACCTATACAACATCATTCTTGGATCCTTCCTTAGCTTTGTTTCTTCCTCTTCAAGTCTTGAACTCAAAGACCAACAGAAGTAGATGTAGCTCCAACTTCTCCTTTGTTAATGGCTTTGTTAGCATATATGTGGGGTTCTCGCTCATATGAATATTTTCCAGATTTAACTGCCCATCCTCCAATACCTTCCTTATGAAGTGATACCTCAACTGAATGTGTTTTGTTCTCGAATGAAATGTTGAGTTATTTTCCAAATGAATTACACTTTGACTGTCACTGAACAGTTTACAATCATCTTACTCCTTTCCCAACTCTTCCATGAACCTACTCATCCATATCATTTCCTTGTTAGCCTATGTAGCTACAACATACTCTACCTCTGTAGTAGACAAAGCCACAACCTTCTACAATCTTGAAATCCAACTAATTGTCATCCCACCTAATGTGAAAATATATCCAGTAGTGCTCCTCCTACCATCCAAATCTGTATCCATATCTGAATCAACATAGCCACATAATGAAATATCCAGACCTCCATAGCATAACTGCATGCTAGATGTCCCTTTTAAATACCTGAGTATCCATTAGACTACTTTCCAATGCTCTTTACCCGGATTGGCCATATATCTACTCACAACTCTCACTACATGTGCAATGTCTAGTCTGGTACAAACCTTAACATACATGAGACTCCCAACTATTGAAGCATATGGCATTTATGTCATGTATTTGACCTCCTCATGTGATGAAGGACATTGATCTTTTCTCAATTTGAAGTGTCCAGTCATAGGTGTACTAACATGTTTTTCATTCTGCATCTTGAACCTTTCTAACACCTTGTAGATATAATCCTCCTGAGACAAATACAATTTCTTGTTTTTCTTGTCTATGTGTATTTGCATACCAAGGATTTTTTTACAAATCCTAAATCCTTCATAGCAAATGTGTGAGCTAGCTTTCCCTTAATTTCACCAATGTCCTGCATACTAGATCCTGCAATAAACATATCATCCACATACAATAACAAAATAATATAGCTCTCATTTTTAAGCTTCTTGAAATAAACACAATGGTCAAATTCACATCTCAAGTAACCATGCTCATGCATAAAACTATCAATCCTCATGTATTATTGCCTTGGAGCTTGCTTGAGCCCATATAGGCTCTTTTTCAACCTGCACACTAATTTCTCCTTACCTTTGATGTCATACCGAAGCAGATGTTGCATATAAATCTCTTCATCCAAATCACCATGAAGGAAATTCATCTTCACATCTAGTTTCTCTAAATGTAAATCTTCTACTGCAACTAAACTCAATACAGTACGAATAGATGTCATTTTATCAACAGGAGAAAATATTTCACCAAATTCAATACCTGCTTTATGTGTAAATCCCTTTACTACAATCCTTGCCTTGTACCTTTTTTGTCCACCCTCTTCTTCCTTGATCCTATAAACCCACTTATTCTGCAATTTTCTCTTACCTACTGGCAACTTAATTAAATTCCAAGTCCGGTTCTATTCCAAGGATTTCATCTCCTCATTCATGCCATGTTCCCACTGGACATGGGTCTTATCCTACATTGCTTCTTCAAATCTCTATGGTTCACCATTATCAGTCAATAATAAATAAAATAGAGAAGGTGTAAATATTTTTTGAGGTTTACTTACCCTTTATGACCTTCTCACGAGAGTTTGGGGTACCAAAGGCTCAATCTAGACCTCATGTACATTTGTATCCAAATCTGACAGTGATCATTTTCGGTCACTTATAACCGATGTCGGTTCTAGTAACCGATTCTGGTTTGGCTCTTCTGTAACTGATACCGGTTCTATTGACCAATGTTGGTCAGAGGTCAATTGACACCGATTATTGTGTAACCCTGTCAGTATTATTTTCAAATCTGAGAGTTCATTTTCATCCATAAAATTCTCAACCGGTTCATCCTTTGGTACCAAAATTTGATCCCTGTACAATCTCTTTTCATTACATTCAACATCATGACTCCTAATAATTTTAGAATTCTCTAAATTCCAAAAATGGAATCCAAAATCACCAAATCCATAACCAATGAAAGTGCATATGTTGGATTTTGCTTCTAACTTTTTTCTATTTTCCTTATCAACATACACAAAAGCTTCTAAACCAAAAACTTTAATAAAATAAAATCTACCTCTTTTCCAGTCCAAGATTCCTCTGGTATTCCTCCATCTAGTGAACTTGAAGGCCCACGGTTAATCAAATAAATTATTATATCAACTGTTTCTGCCCAAAACTACAAAGGAAAGCTAGAATGTATCCTCATACTTCTAGCATGTTTCATGATTTTCATGTTCACTCTTTGTGCAACACCATTCTCCTGTGGTGTTCTTGGAACCGTTCTTTCTCTATGTATGCCTTTCACTGAACAATAATCATTGAAATCCTTATTATACTATTCACCACCATTATCACACCTAAGACACTTTAACTTTGAATTTGATTCATTCTCAGCAAGGGTTTTCCATCTTTTCAAAGTCTCAAAAATATCATATTTACGTTTAATACAATAAACCCATACCTTTCATGTAGCATCATCAATGAAAGTAACATAATAATATGATCCTCCATGAGAAGCTCCTGATTTGGTCCCCACACATCTGAGTGTACAAGCTCTAATTTTTTCTCCTTCTTAATTGCCCCAACTTTGAGAAATCTCACTCTCTTTTACTTTCCAAAGACACAATGCTCACAGAAATCAAGATCTAAATCTTTCAAATATGATAACTTACCCTTAGCCTTTAAGATCTATAATAATTTTTTACTCATATGGCCCAACCGGTTATGCCACAGGCATACTGAATCTAAAGTAGATAATGTAGAAAATGAATCAGTAACACGGGTAGATAAATATAATGTTCCTACCTTCTTACCTCTTACCACAACAAAAGCACCCTTGGTGACTTTCCAAGAGTCTCCTACAAAAGTAACCATGCAACCAAATTCACCTAGTTGCCATGCAGAAATAAGATTCCTCTTGAGGCTTGGCACATGCCTCACATCTTTCAATACATATGTATTTCCATTCTACAATTTTAAATGAACTTCCCCTTTACCAGTAATACCGCAAGGTTCATCATCACCCAAATAAACATGCCCAAAATTACCCTGGACATAATTTCTAAAATAACCCTTATTAGGGGTTGCATGGAAAGAATATCCTGAATCTAAAACCCATGATTCAATTCTATTATCTAAAGAAAGAATAAGAACATCTTGCATTACCTATGATGTAACAAGATTTTCTTCTTTACCTTTGTCTAGTTTTTGGTTCTCTTTTTCCTTTTACCAACAATCTTTCTTTGCATGTCCTTTCTTTCCACATTTCCAAAGAGTAATTCCCTTACTTCTAGATTTAGATCTACAATCCCTTGAATTTGATTTCCCATTACTCTTATTCTTGGATCTCTCCTTCTGCCTACCCCTGCTTTCTACATTCAAATCATTCCCAGATGATGATTCCTATGTACTCTTCCTGTAAATTTCTTCATTCAAGATTATACTAACCACATCATCAAACTTCAAAATATTATTAGCAGATGTTGTATTACTAACAACCATTACCAAGTTATCCCAACTATCAGGAAAATAACATAAGAATAAA
Organism: Taxus chinensis; assembly: GCA_019776745.2. Taxonomy (NCBI): domain Eukaryota; kingdom Viridiplantae; phylum Streptophyta; class Pinopsida; order Cupressales; family Taxaceae; genus Taxus; species Taxus chinensis. Next base: position 346,751,317 of record CM034146.1, on the reverse strand, counting down.
AGTTCTTTTACTTCATCATCAAATGGTATAGCAACCAATTTTAGCTGATTTACAATAGATCAAGATTCATTCAAATGACTAGATGCAGATCCATCTTCATGCATCTTAGAACTAAATAGTTTTTTTATCAAATAAACTTTATTTGAAGCACTAGGTTTTTCATATAAATTAGCAAGAGATTTCATTAACTCTACTGTAGAAGTAGTTTCTGTAATATTGGAAGCCACGGATACTATCATGCTCAATCTTATAGATTCCAAATCCTTTCTATCAAGAATCTTCCATTCTTTATCAGTCATCTTCGTAGGTCTAGACTTTTCATCCAATGGTAAATACAAATTTATTTGATACAGATAATCCTCAATCTGCATCTTCCATAATTGACAATTTTTGCCGTCAAACTTATCTACCTTGTATTTGTTTTCTTCTGCCATTTTTGTAGCTCCCACTCAATTAGAACACCCTCTGTGAGTAAATATGTCAACATAAAAAACCCTCAAACAAATCTTTGATACTAGTTGTTGGGGTTAGCACACCGGTTGTACATATAATATATCATATTCAAGCATACATGAAAATAAAATCAGATATTCTAACAGAAGAAATATACAAATCAAGAGACATAAATCAACACTAGATTTAACGTGGTTCACCCAGTGTGGGCTATGTCCACCAAGAAACAAGCCAGTTTATTATCCAAAGCTTTGACAAGATATACAATGAAGATTTACAATCTTCCACACCTCTCATATGTACAGTACTTTATTTCTCTCAACATTTTGCTTCATCTCCAAGAATTCTCACTCTCACCAACTTTTACAAGTTCTTAATTCTTGTTAATACTTACTTCTAAATCCTAGCTTTCATGCCTATATAGTCATTTCTAAACTTAAGGCACTTAACCATGCAATTACAATCAATAGATATACTTTAATGCTAAAAATAGATCTAATTCCCGATATTTAATTAAAACATCCTCACACAGGTAACCGACGTCGGTTAGCCCTAACCGATGTTGGTTCTTCCGTGCCTGACCGATATCAGTCTTAGGTGACCGATGCCGACTCCCCCTAACCGATGATGGTTACTATGTTTTCCAGCAAGTTTTACATTACATGCTAAACTAAAGTAATTGATCTCCACAACTCAAAACTGGGCTCATAACCAGGTCACCGAGCTACTCGGTAAGTTATGGGATGAGTCAGGGTGGTTTGTAGCATGGGCAAGCTACCTTGTAACTCAGTCAAGTTGTTCCAATGTATGGGGGGTTAGGTAAATGAAGTGGCTCATTTGCAACTCATTGGGAAGCTCATGTTAAGGTGGCATGGGGCATCCATGGGGAATAACTCACCGAGTGCATCGCTGAGGTGGGCATAGCAGCATGGTGAAGGTTGGTTCACTGAGCTAACTTGAAGAGCCCAGTGAGCGTAGGGAAGTGTATCAGGAGCAGAAGTAGGATTACATGAATGTGATGCATGGTGCCTCAGTGGGATGTTGATGTGGCTTAGGTTATAGTCATGACATGTATTAGGTGATTCGGCGCATATGTCAGGAAACTGAGTCAGGTCGACACGTTGGGTATATACGACGGTGAAGCATGGGGGTCGGGGTGGTGTAGGTGACAAGTAAGACCCTGAGCCTGACAAATAAGGCAAGCCAGTGGAGGTAGAAGTGGTTTTGCATTGACACGATGCACCTCTCCAAGATAAATGCAATGTGTGGGTCAGAACCTACCCCCACAAAATAATGATCAAGTGGCGAGTCATGAGCGAGTTAGGTGTAAGTGGGTGTGGGTGAGCATTAACATAATACAGGTCGTCGAGTTCTATGCACTGTACAAAACAAACCCCAAACCCGACACACAAGGAATGAGGTGAGTTGACCTCTAAGTTGGTAGGTAGGGTGGGTGAAGAATTTAAGGCGGTAGGTGACGAGCTACCCATGTAGCTCGGTGGATGTAATGAAGAGTTAAAAAAACTAGACCTCACAAAAAACTCCATAAATTCTCCCCTGTTCATCACATTTTAACAAATTTATAGTCCATGGAAAGAGAATTTGAAACCCCGCGGTATGGAATGATTAAAAATTTAAAATTGGTGGATTAGTTGAGAGAAGAATGATTATGAATATCCAAGATAATGGAGGCAATACCCATGTACAGAAATAGAGTAAATGGAGGTATGGGTTCACATTCCTTCCTTCATAGGGAAGAGTATAAGGGGTATGGGCTTTGTAGGCTTCCCCATTTCTATTTCAGGTACAAAGATGAATTTTTTGGAGGGTTTGATGTAAGGTTTCAGATTTCTCTCCCTCTCTCTCATCCTTTCTTCTATAAAAGGTAATAGAGGGACTCATTTCAAAAAGTTAGACATTTTCTCCTCTTTCCCACCTTCGTTCTTCTACTCTTCTAGGTGGATGTGGGAGTTTCAAACCTCATCTCTAAGCATTGTAATTTCCTTCATGCCTCTTTCCCCCCAATGATGTACTGTGAAAAAACTATTAGAGCAATAAATCAATGTTTTGTGATATTTTCTCTATCCTTTGCATGTGTTTTATTGTTCTAACTTGCCTCTCTTCATGATTTGGGTACACTGTGCATATTTTGTGTTCATTACAGGGTTTAGGTGGTTTTGTATTTACCAGGAATGAAATGGTGTACTGTGAGTATCTCATTGGTCTGTGATTCATGCCCATCCTCTCAATGCTCCTCTCCCCATTTCAAGCATTCTAAATTGTCTAGCAACCCCTTTTTTGGTGTTATCACCACCCCTTAGTGTAGGATTTCCCTTTTTCATGCACTCCCTCTCTCCATGTATCCTTGGAATTGTTATACTAGGTGTAGTTAGGTGTTTTCTTGCATTAGGAGTAGTGTTAGTACTAGGTTTAGGAAGAGGAATCCAACGTTCTCTAAAGGTCTGCCTCAAGCCCGCAAGTCCCACATCATGAGAGGTTGTACCCATGCTATCTAATCACACTGAATGCCACAGTTTACATCAGCTTCAAGGTGTCTAGTATTAGGATCTTTAGGCAAAATTTCAAGAAAAACAGAGCCAAAATGAAGGAGATATGGGCAAAAAGGGTGTTTTAGAAATGTTGGTTTTGGAGAAATTGGGCAGAATAAAAGCACCACAGTAGAAATGGAGGGAATAAAAATATTTTAAAATCATTCAGATATTACTAAGTTATTACTTTATACTCACCTTCTCTGAGCTAACTCACATCTTGACTCACCCTGCTTAATCCGGGTTAACTGGCAGGAGAGCATGGGTTAAAACTTTCCAAATGGGTCTAAGATGTTCCCATGTCCCTTACCACATTTAGTAAGGGATAAAGGAAAATTAGGGGTGAAAATGCACCATTGGGTGTGGCATCATGAGAGGGGGGTCAAAAAATGCAAGTTGTGAAGTTGAGGGTGCAAGCCTAGTGAGCAAGTTATGAATTTCAAGTGACAAAATTTCTCTCTCCCCCATGGTGGCCAAACTTACTAAATGGGTCAGAGACCCCCTCATGTCCCTTACCACATTTAGTAAGGGAAAAAGGATAAAAGGGGGTAGTAGGGGTTGAAAAATGCACCATGGGGTGTGATTCTTGTTATCCTTTTTTTGCCCCATGAGAAAAAATGGACAACTAGACATGATTCAGGAAATTCACAGACCCCACTAGTGATATGGAGTTAGCAAGATGATTTTCATGCACTAGGAGGCATTTGTAGTGTTTCGGAATGATTGGAATTATTTGAGGAATTTTTCCTCTTCTTGGTTTTGGAAGACCTAGGGTTTGCCTAAGGTGGAAAAATGGGCTCCGGCGGGCCCACACTCAGCAAGGAACGAGAAAAAATGGGAAAAATGAAAAAAGTTAAAATTTGGGCCTCAAGGCATCCCACTTCATCCCCTTGGCCTTCTAAGTCTAAAATATTCCAAGGAAAATCCAAAAAACTAGGGAAAATTGAGAAAAAAATCAAAAATAGCCCTAAGCTCATAACCATCTCATCGAGCTAATCGGCGAGCTCTGGGGCGAGCTATCTTGCAGCTAATTTGAGTTGTTCCAATGCATGGGGGGTCAAGTAAATGAAGCGGATCAGCCACAACTCATCAGGAAAACTCTTGTTGAGGAGGCATGTGGTGTCAGTAGGGGTCAACTCATTGAGTGCATCAACGAGGTGGGCACAACGGCATGGTGAAGGTTGGCTCGCCAACCCCTGTAAGTGTGGGGTAGTGTATCGGGAGTGGAAGTGGGATTACATCAGTGTGATGCATGAAACCTTAGTGGGATGTTGATGTGGTGCAGGTTCTGATCCCGACATGTATTGGGCGATTTGGCACATATGTCGGGAAATTGATTCAAGTCAACATGTCAAGTTTACATGATGATGAAGCATGTGACTTGGGGTGGTATAGGTGACAAGTTGGACCCCGAACCCAACACACAAAGCAAACCAGTAGATGTGGAAGTGAGGTTGCATTGACATGATGCACCTCGCTGAGCTAAATGCAATATTCAGGTTGGAACCTACCCCCGCATAACAAGGATCAAGCGGCGAGTCATGGGCGAGTTAGGTAGAAGCGGGTGTGGAGGAACCTTAACATAATCCAGGCCGTCGAGTTCTATGCAAGGTGCAAAACAAACCCTAAACCTGACTAAAAAGGAATGAGGCAAGTTGAACTCTGAGTTGGTAGGTGGGGTGGGTGAAGAATTTAAGGTGGTAAGTGGGTAGCTACCCATGTATCTTGGTGGATGGAATGAAGAGTTAAAAAACCAACCCTCACAAAAAACTCCATAACTTCTCCCCTGTTCATCATATTTTAACAAATTTATAGTCGATGGAAAGAGAATTTGAGTCCTTGCAGCATACAATGATTAAAAATTTAAAATTGGTGGATTAAGTAAGAGAAAATTGATGATGAATCTTTAGGACAATGGAGGGCATACCCATGTGTATAAATGGAGTAAATGGAGGTATGGGTTAACATTCCTTCCTCCATAAGGAAGAGTACAAGGGTTATGGGATTTGCAATTTTCCTCATCCTTCTTTTAGGTATAATGATGAATTTGGTGGAGGGTTTGATGTAAGCTTTCATATTTCTCTCCCTCTCTCTCATCCTTTCTTCTATAAAATGTAATGGAGGGGCTCATTTCAAAAAGTTAGACATTTTCTCCTCTTACCCCCCTCCCTTATTTTTATCTTCTAGGTGGATGTGGGAGTTTAAAATCTTCTCCCTACGAATTATAATGGTATTCATGCCTCTTTCTGCCCAATGATGTACTATGAAAAATCTATTGGAGCAATAAATCGGTGTTTTGTGATATTTTCTCTATCCTTCTCATGTGTTTTATTGTTCTAACTTACCTCTCTTCATGATTCGGGTACACTATCCATCTTTTTTATTCATTACAAGGATTTGGTGGTGTTATGTTTACTAGGAATGAAATGGTGTATTGTGTGTATCTCATTGGTATGTAATGCATTTCCATCATCTCCATGCTCACCACTCTTCGTTTTAGGCACAAGATATTGTCTAACAATCCCTTTTCTTGGTGTTATCACCACCCATTAGTGTAGTATTTCCCTTTTTCATGGACTCCCTCTCTCCCTGTTTCCTTGGAATTGTTATAATAGGTGTAGTTAGGTGTTTTCTTGCATTAGGAGTAGTGTTAGTAATAGGTTTAGGAAGAGGAAGCCAACCTTTTCTAGAGGTCCACCTTAAGCCCGCAAGTCCCACAACTTTAGAGGTGGTACCCATGTTATCCAATTACATCGAATGCCTCGGTCACATGCTAGTGATTTGGGGGTGTTGTGATTTGGTGATAACATTTCTCATGGGGAAGGGGCTTGGTTCAAGCTGTGAGTTGAAGACATGTTTCTAACACATGAGGTTGTGTTTTAAGTGACGAAAAGTCTCTCCTCCACACCATGGCACATTTTTATGTCCCTCATTTCCCTTTGGAAAGGATCCAAAGTTATAATAGCCCCTCATAATTGAGCCTAGGTTCCACCCATCATGTGGAAGGGGCCAAGAAAAATTGTGAGTGTAAAACAACTTTCTAACACACCAAGTGGACATTTAAGTGACATAACTTTTTAAAAATAATCCACTCGCCACACTGGTGCATTATGATGTCACCCATGTCTAAATTGAATTTTTCCAAAGGAAAAAATGGACATCAGGGGTCTCCATTTGTGCCTTGCTACTTTTTGATACCCTGCCTTCCCCAAACATTGCTAAAAATAGCCATCTGAGAGTGCCTTCTTGCCCCGGGATCTTCCCTTAGATGTACATAGGAAAAAATTATATGTTTTTGACTTGAAAATTTATGTTGAGAACATTACCACCATTTTCAGGAGCCAAGTCATCCTGAAATTTGAAATTTACCCAATTTTTCAATGTTGCTCAAGCTTGTGCACCGGTGAAAAATATTGCCACTAAAGTTTATGATGATATAAACAATAACCAACACATTATGTGTTAAGAGGGAATTACATATGTCATATTGGAATTTAATAAGGTCCCAAATCTTCATATAAATCCCAAAACCTTCCATTCAATCTCAACCAGGATCAAGGATCTTCATCTGCATTGTTGGGCTCATATCTAAAAATATGCACCATAGAATCTCCTGGAAACTTTTGCAATGTGAAGTAGGACTCCTTATATTTTTTATGAGTATCTTATTTCTTTACAATTAATCCCAAGGCTTGTGAACCATTCAAAACAAGCTAACTAGATTTTTCACTACTTTCATTTCCTTACACCATGCCACAAGTTGTTCGGTGTTGCACAACTTGTTCCTAAACTTGATTTTCCTTGCATAAATTTCCTAAATATCTCTGATGATTTCATATCTCTACAACACACTTCTCATAATATTTATCTCTTCCATGTATGTTCCCAAGGGTGCCCACCGAGTGTAAAAATTCTGAAAATAAGTCTTTTTGGGCCTCTAGGAGTACTTGTCTATCCTTAGATCCAGATACCTTCATGAATCAGAATGAATGACATCCCCTGAATATGAAACAGAATTTAAAATAATATTATCACATCCCTCCTGGACATTATGAGGGCAACACAATGACTAATTTGGCCGGAGGGCAGGTTTACATTGACCGGGAGAAGGATTTTAAAATGGGTTATAGGTTGTCATGAAAAAAGAAATTGAATTTTCCGTGCTATACATTTCACATGACAACAATTAGCTCTAGCTTAGGGACTTATTCTTGATCAAACACAAGTGATGACAGGATAAGCATAAACTCCAAAATCTCGAGACACTACGTGGACTAGTGCTTTGTTCATTAGGCTATATAGTTACATTGATTCACCACAAACACAAGCAAAAAGAAACAAACACACATTAGGAAAGGGAAACACACCAAAATTGGAAGAAAACACATGACATAAAGGTAAACTATGTTACAATGGAGGGAAATTTATAGAGGTGAGAAAAGAATGTACACACACTCAACAACTGGTTGAGAGAAATATGTACTATCATGGAATAATGGGTTGAATTTAGACCTTCAGAGCTCGAAGATCATTATCTAATCATGTCATGCTATTGTGATGGCTTTGCATGGTTTGAGAAGAAGGATAAAAACCAAGATTCCATCTTCATACAAATATTTTATGGAAAAACTTCTTGCATCCAAAGACCACTTTGTAACATGTTTGATGATCTTGTCTCTTGTAGTCTCACCTTGATATTCCATGATTGTAAGAAAACATTCTTTCATGTTCTCAAAAATTAAATCTTTACTTTTTTCATGAAGGAATCCACCATCCTTGAATGAATTTTGTAGCATGGAATCATCTCCAAAATCAGTGGGGCATCTAAAGGTGATGAGAACAAGTTGGGTCTCATACATCACCTACAAATTCTCACTTTGTTGTTCTAACTAATTGCTTTTGGAAATAGAGGATATGTTACTCATATGGGTGCATTCGTCATCTTTGAGTAAGTCTTATAGCATAGAATCATGTTCAAAATTAGTAGAGGTTTCTATTAGGAAATAAGGGATAAAATACGCAGAAAAATCCCTCACATAATCGCAACAGTAGAAAACTAATATGTAGAAATTATTACAGATCTGAAATAAAAGTGCAGAATAAAAAAGAACACAACACAAAGAGACAGTATTTAACATGGTTCACCTAATTTGGGCTACGTCCACCAAGAATCACTTGCTTTAATTTTATTACAAGCCACCTCTTCTCTCAATAGAATACCTAGATTTGTTTAGAGTTATGCTCAACAAACTCTATAGAATTCACACACATCTACAATGTTACATCAACCCTAGCATATGCACAAAACCACATAAATAGGAAATTGTTTAGGTAGTTTGACAATAATGTGGGTACCAAAACCATGGATAAAAACTGACCCATAAACCTATGGGTCAAAAATACCGCCCATATGATAACATCATGTTTCTTAAAATATCAGGCACATTTTTTTAGGCCAAAAAATTTCGACACAACTGTGGAAAGTGTACAGTAATTTTAGTGTACAGTCTTCAACACTTCCACATATGAAAATAGGATCCACAACCTAACAATTTCAAAAATGGTAAAAGAAAGCTGATTTTTACTCCATTCACAAGGTTTTTGCATATTCTCATTCATTTTTTCTAGCTGATTTTCTTCGGTGCTTATTGTCTCATCAATGCCTTTGATATCACTTTCCCTTATGGAGGTACTTTCCTCATCAAAGAATACATCTATGGGAAGTTCAAGAGTTTCCTTTCCTTTCAGTATATCATGGATGAAATCTACTTTACAAAATGAGAAAGGGGAAGATTCACCTTTATTTTCATGTTCATCTACCAAGGCTTCAAAAATAACATTAAGCTCATTGGCTTTCTTTATCTCATTGTTGAGTACTTATGCATCAAAGGAAGATTCGTGACTCAATTAAGGGTCTTCAATATCCCCCGCAATCTTCAAGATATTTGGCATAGAATCCTCCTTCAAAGTTGTCATGTACTTACTATCTCCTTCATTTGAAAAGTATTCAAGTTGAGTCATAGGGAGATGACTAGAAATCTGATTTACACATGGCCAGAATTCATTTGAAAATTTCTCCTCCTTATGATACACACTTCTTTCCCTCCATGAATTGACTTCTTACAAGCTTGAGAATACCTGGTCTTCATGATTTTCAGACAGGGAGAGGAGATCCATGTTATACAGGAAAGGTACACTTTTGAGCTCAAGATCCATTAGATCATCCTCATGATAGAAGGGAGAATACAATGGAAACGTGAGAGAAATATTCAACTTTGTATTGATAATTCCTTAAATAATATTCATATTTAATGGTTAAGTGGGTTGGCCACCCCTTAATTAAATATGGGTCCAACATTATACTATAGGTTAAATATTTAATAATAAGAAATATTTCTATTTCTATTATTAAATATTCAAACCTAGGGATATACTTTAGGTTAAATATTTAATAATAATAAATAGTTATATTTCTATTATTAAATATTTTAAACCTTGGTATATGTGTCAACCATTTAGGTTGAAAAGGTGGGTCGGGAGACATACCTGATCACCTCATATAAAAAGGACTTCGGGTCCTCATTTGATATATTGGAAAATATATATCAAAGGTGTTTTTACCCTTGTGATTAGGGTTTCTAAAGGAGGAGGTAATTTACTGGATGTAAAAGGGTTCTCTACAATAAAGGTTACTTTTCACAGTGGTTTTTTACCTTCAGGTTTTCCACTATAAATCATGTGTCATTTGTTATTTACTTTCTGTAAGTATTTCTTTATTTGTTATGCAATATAGTGTGATGTTTATTGATTTAATATTGCATAGTTTATTAATGTTGTATAATTTAATTGATTAAATCCATAGTTAATAGAATCCTCAAATTCTATCATGGTAACAGAGTGAGGTAAATTAAATAGATTAGATCAAATGTTGTTGTATTTAATTTATTTAATTTTGTATGGGTTTTTTCAACCAACCCGGAAGGGTATTTAAAAATCATCGGGCCCCCTTCTCCCCATTTTTTTTGCAATCTAAAATTTTGAATGTTTTGTGAGGAATTAATGTGAGTGTGCACAGGTGAAAGGGGTTTACATGCATGTGAAAAATCACATACAGGTAAGGGTAAATTAATATATGAAATATTTCTATTTCTCTATAGTTTTAAATGTGTGCAGGGTAAATGTTTTCAAAGGTAAAATTCAAGAGTAAATGAAGGGAGGAGACAAGTTTCATGAAAATAGGGATTTCAAATTATTTCATTGGCTGGGTGAAATTACTTGTCCCCTCTGTAAATCTCCAGGTTAATTTGTACTCTCATGTGATTCAAAATCTCCTTGCACCTGGTAAAAATTCTCTTACTATTTTTACCTTATTTTTTTTCAAAATAATATGCCGTGTCCTTTGGACCCCCCTCTAATAGGGCTTGATTTAAAAAAATATAAGTTTATAGTTTTTATAACTATATTCTTTAAATAAAAATTTACTATAGAATAAAGATCATTATAGTTTATATTATATAAACTATTCTCAAAAAAATTATATAGTTGTTTATATCTTATTATAATTTATAAACAAAATCTGTCCAAAAATTCTAAAATTTCATATTTTGGAAATACACATGTAATTTTCACTGTGTTAAATTTGATGGTCAAATGAGTGTCATGGTAGACCAAAAATAAGGCATAATGACAGTCATTTAGACGTCAAATTTAAGCTAGACATATTCAAGAAATTTTCACTGTGTTAAAATTGAAGATCAAATGACCATCACGACAGACCAAAAATAAGGCAGAATGACGGTCATTTAGACGTCAAATTTAAGTTGGCCAGATCTTTATCTTCATTAACACTTTTCATAAATTTGAAGTTGTGCATTCTTAGGGGTTTCATCTTCACTTCTATATGGTCAGAAATTTTTTATGATAGGTCTGGGGTATAATGTCAGAGCCCTTTATAATGCGGGTTATTATTTGATTATGGAAAGTTAATTAGTATGCATTTTAATGACAGAATTAGTTATGGTCAAATAGTTTCTTTAGATCTATAAATTTAGATCTGGTTCTATTAATATTTTTATGATCATATTTTTAAAAAATTAGTTATTTCTTTTTTTTAAATATATAATACTTGATTTTTTAATGAAATAATACAAGTTTTTTATCATAAAATATGGGTATTGTCATTTTTTTATTAATATGTTTCTAACTTAGTGGAGCATTATATCATAATGGGGTATGTGTTTCAGGAAATTTGAAAGACAATGGCGTCCAGTTTCTTTTGCCTCGATAAATCTCATATCCTAAATGGAGCAAATTACAATATTTGGAAGATCAGGGTCAAATCAGAACTTATGGCGAGGAAACTCTGGATGATTGTTTCAAGAACTGAGCTTGCGCCCACCAATCGTCAAGTGAATGCAGAAAATATGAATGCATTCTCACAACATACGCAGGAGGCCCTTTCCATGATTGCAATGTGAATGATGAATATCTTCTACACATTGGTAATATCAAACATCCTAAAGAGGTATGGATACAATTAGAATCCATGCATGAAGGTACACACTTATCTAAGATTATTAAACTTGTTTTAGAATTACTTACGACTCCTATGAAAGGAGATGAAAAAGTAGTTAATTTCTTAGCCAAAATTAAAAATATCAAAGCACAATTAGATGGATGCAATTGTGACTTAATTGGTGAAAAATTAATCTACTTTATTGTTCAGTTGAATATACATGAAAGATTTAGGAATTTTATTTCTATCCTAAACTCTAAATATCAGAATGAGGATGAATTACCTGATTTAAATACTTTGAGTTCTCTTCTGATACAGGAAGAGCAAGTGATGATGAACTTTGACTCTAAGGAGAATGCCTCTCAGGCACTTCTTGCTCAGAATTCAAAGTTCAAACCACGCAAGCCCTTCTCTGATCAGAATTTTAGATCTAAATCTTCATTTGTTGATAAGAAAAGTTTTACTTCTGAACATTTGCATGTAAGCTTTAATGGTAAATGTCACAAATGTGGAAAATTTGGGCATAAAAAGGAAGAGTGTAAATCTAAGAAACCTATCCATAAAAATCAGAAACAGATTGTCTCATCTAAATATAATTTAAGGAAAAAGGATAGTTCTAATGATGCTCCTAAAACTATTGCATTATATGTTGCTTTATACTCTTCCTCTAATTCTGAATGGATTCTAGATTCAGGTGCTTCAAATCATATGACTGGTATTTCCAATTCTTTATTTGATGTTACAAAAATCAATGAACGTGTGTATCTTGGTGATAACTCATCTTTAGAAGCAATAGAGAAAGGAAAAGTAAAATTTGTAAATGGTATTTTGAATAATGTTTTATTTGTTCCTAAGCTTAAAAATAATCTTTTGTCATGTTCACAACTAACTCATGATGGTTTTTCTATTCAAATTTTGAAGGATACTTGGTACATCAAAGATAGTAATGATAATATAATTGTTGAAGGAATTCAAAGAAATGGTCTGTATATTTTTTATGATTTTTCTTCTGCATCTTGTTTTGTATCTCAAAGTTTGAATAATTCAAAACTATGGCATGAAAGGTTAGGACATGTCAATTATCGAAACTTGTATGAAATGTCTAGATATAATCTAGTTAAAGGTTTGCCTATTTTGTCTTCATCTCACGATGCTTGTGAAGGGTGTTTACACTCGAAACAAAGTGTTAAACCCTTTCACTTACATCCTGAGAAGAGTTCCTCTTCACCACTAGAACTCGTTCATAGTGATGTTAGAGGACCTCTTGAAGTAGCTTCGTTAAATGGTTCTTTGTATGCTGTGACATTTATTGATGATTTCACCAAGATGATTTGGACATATTTTCTTAAAAATAAATCTGATGTATTTGGAAAATTTAAGGAATTTAAAGCTTCTATTGAAAATTCATCAAATTATAAAATTAAGAGGCTTAGAACAGATAATGGGGGTGAATATGTTAGCAAGGCATTTGAAAAATTATGTATTGATTGTGGTATTAAGAGAGAATTAACTTCTCCCCATTCTCCCCAGTTTAATGGTGTTGCAGAACAGAAAAATAGAACTATTCTAAATATGGCTCGCAAAATGCTTCATTCTGTCATTCTTCCCAAATTTCTTTGGGTAGAAGCAATGAACACAACAATCTACATTCTAAATAGATTCCCTACCAAATCTATTCACCTTTCGACCCCCTTAGAGAAATGGTCAAATCAAAAACCTGATGTATCACATTTAAAAATATTTAGTAGTCCCGCCTCCTTATATATCCCTAAAAAGAAAAGAAAGAAACTTGATATGACTTTGTTTTCTTGTATTTTCATTGGATATGGTATTAACACTATAGGTTTAAGGATTTACGACCCTGTAAAAAGGGAAGTAACTGAAAAATCACAATATTATTGTTTTAGAAAAATGTTTTTGTTCATCTTCAAATAGTAATGATATTCTTAATCTTGTCAATATTCCTAATGATGGTTCTGGTTCTGATAATGAAAATATGGTAAAATATCATGATGATGTTTCTTATGTTAATGTTATGGATGTTTCTGAATCTCCTATCTCCCTAGCTAAGAAACCAAAATGGGCTCAAACTGTGTTAGAAATTTCTAATCCTATTGACCTTAGGAAAATGACCAGAAGCCATCATATGTACCATGCATTAATGACCTTGTATGAACCTGAGCCACAAAGTTTTGAAGAAGCTTCTCAGGATGAGAAGTGGATCAATGCAATGCAGGCTGAATATAATGCCCTAATTCAAAATCAAACCTGGGAGTTGGTTCCACCTCCTGAGAAAAGAAGCGTTATAGGGTCTAGATGGTTATACAAAGTAAAATATAATGTTGATGGTAGTATTGAAAAATATAAAGCTAGACTTGTTGCTAGAGGTTTCACTCAGAAACCTGGGATAGATTATGTTGAGACCTTTGCCCCTATAGCTAAAATGAGCATTGTTAGGACCTTGTTTGCTATTGTTGCTCAGTTTGGGTGGGAAATCCACCAAATGGATGTGAAAAATATGTTTTTTGAATGGTGATTTAAAAGAAGAACTTTACATGTCTCAACCTAAAGGTTTTGAAGAAACTGGTAAAGAAAACTATGTTTGTAAGTTGAAAAAATCTTTGTATGGTTTAAAGCAAGCTCCTAGAGCTTGGTATGTGAAAATTAATGCTTTCTTTAAACAATTAGGTTTTGTTAATTGTTCTTCTGACAATGATCTATTCATTAAGAAAGAAGGTTCTCACATTATCATTGTATGTCTATATGTGGATGATCTACTTATGACTAGTGATAGTCCTGCTTTAATTCATAGGATTAAAGAAAAATTGAAACAATACTTTGAAATGACTGATTTAGGTCTCTTACATCATTTTCTTGGCATGGTTGTATTTCAAGATAAGCATTCTATTGTTGTTTCTCAAGCACAATATGCAACCAATGTACTGAAAAAGTTTAATATGATTGATTGTAAACCAATTTCTACACCTATGGAAGTTGGAATAAAACTTGATCCTAAACCTACATGTGAAAAAGTTGATCCTACTTTATATAGGCAGTTAGTTGGTAGTTTGATTTATCTAACTATAACTAGACCAGATATTTCCTATGCAGTAGGAATTACTTCTAGGTTTATGCAGGAACCTTATAGAGATCATTGGAATCTTGCAAAAAGAATTCTTAGATATATTAAAGGTACAATCAATTATGGGTTGCATTATACTAAGGATGAAAATGCTAACTTATATGGATTTTGTGATTCTGATCATGTTGGTGATGTATTAGATAGAAAATATACTTCTGGTTATGTGTTTAAATTTGGTGCAGGTGTCATTACTTGGTGCAGTAAAAAGTAGCCAACTATTTCTATCTCTTCAACTGAAGCTGAGTATAGAAGTGCAATGGAAGCTACAAAAGAGGCACTATGGCTAAAGAGGTTGTTCACCGAGATAAAGATGAAGGATCAAGGTAGTATTCCTTTGTTCTGCAATAACCAGAGCACCATAGCTCTTGCACATAATCTAGTACAACATCAGAGGATGAAGCACATTGAGATACATATACACTTCATCCATGAGAAGGTGTTAAGTGGTGAGATAGATCTCAAGTTTGTGCCGACTGAAGAGCAGGTTGCTGACATCTTCACAAAACCCCTGAGTGCTGTAAAGTTTTTTCACTTTCATGAAAAACTTAGATTTTCAGAGTTTCCATTGAGGGGGAGTGTGCATGACAATGTCACCTCCTAATGGAACTTGGTATTTGTAAAATGAAAAATGCATTGTAATAAAGACCTTTGGGAAAGTGTAAAAATACCTTCGGGCATGTGTATACCTCCTCAGCTTCTTTTTTAGAAAGAAGTGTAGAAATACCTTAAAGGTGGTCTTCAGTAAACTCTTTAGTGCTATTGAGTTTACTGGTAAACATCCAGTGTAAGCATATTGTTAAGGAGGACCTTGGTTATAAAAGGCTCCTATATGCTTGGTTTCAAGTAACCTTTTACGAGAACTTGTGAGAACATGTAAAACTCACAAATCATACTTAGCCACTGATCATGGGATGATCTTTTGGGATTCCAAATCCTTTTGTACCAAAAGGTAACTTGAGTATGATGAAGGTGTTATAATTCCTTCAACCTATATGCTAGCCTAAAACCTTTATGGTTTAAGGATTGTAAATCCTGTAGTGTACCATGGGAAGGTAATCTATTGGCATATGTTATCCCACTTAACATTAAGGGGGAGTGTTGGAACATAATGGTTAAGTGGGTTGGCCACCCCTTAATTAAATATGGGTCCAACATTATACTATAGGTTAAATATTTAATAATAAGAAATATTTATATTTCTATTATTAAATATTCAAACCTAGGGATATACTTTAGGTTAAATATTTAATAATAAGAAATAGTTATATTTCTATTATTAAATATTTTAAACCTTGGTATATGTTTCATGGTATATGTGTCAACCATTTAGGTTGAAAAGGTGGGTCAGGAGACATACCCGATCACCTCATATAAAAAGGACTTCAGGTCCTCATTTGATATATTGGAAAATATATATCAAAGGTGTTTTTACCCTTGTGATTAGGGTTTCTAAAGGAGGAGGTAATTTACTAGATGTAAAAGGGTTCTCTACAATAAAGGTTACTTTTCACAGTGGTTTTTTACCTTCAGGTTTTCCACTATAAATCCTGTGTCATTTGTTATTTACTTTCTGTAAGTATTTCTTTATTTGTTATGCAATATAGTGTGATGTTTATTGATTTAATATTGCATAGTTTATTAATGTTGTATAATTTAATTGATTAAATCCGTAGTTAATAGAATCCTCAAATCATAGCATTCATCAGAGGTGCACAATAATCTTGCAAGAATGAACACCTCATAATGTGGACAGTCATCAAGATCTTCTTTTGAAAGATGAGTTTCTTCTTCTTCAACATTATGAAGTGCTTTAAGATTCTCATACCTTCTTTGCAAGGCCAATGCATAATTCCAAACTTCATGGTAGGTTTTGGGATCATAATTTCATTTCTTATGCATTTAGAATCTTTGCACAAAATCTCTTCTTAAAACATACATTTCTTCATCTCCATATGCAATAAAATCATCTAGAATAAGGGAGATGAAAGACAATGTTCTAAGGTTCTTGGTCAGTTGTGTGAAGTTGAAAATATTTCCTTTAATAGATTCTTTATCCTCATGCTCTTCATACAACATTTCATATCTGTTATGAATCTTCTTCATCCATTTCTTAGATTTTCAATCATCAGCAAGTGTGATTCCCATTTTCTTTCCTCTAGCAGCAATCTTCTTGAATTGGAGCCACCAATACTTGATGATGAGATCTTCACAAACAAAAATCTTCTTTATTCTAGACAATCTTTTTATAACTACTACATAAATACGTAC
Source organism: Taxus chinensis (assembly GCA_019776745.2). NCBI lineage: Eukaryota > Viridiplantae > Streptophyta > Pinopsida > Cupressales > Taxaceae > Taxus > Taxus chinensis. Next base: position 346,734,390 of record CM034146.1, on the reverse strand, counting down.
CTTATTTCCCTTTTCTAATTAAGGGTTTTTATTTGAAGCAAGATAATTTTTCATTGTAGTAAAACCTTTACTTTTATAAGAGATGTTCTAGAATAATGGCTCATCAAAAAAAAACATATCAGGGTCTTCTTCTTATTCTTCTTCTTCTTCATGGTTGTTGTCACTCATTGGTGTTGGACACTAATCTTGAAAATTCATCATTGCGATGTGTAAAATGAACGTGACATGAATTTGTTCCTCCATGGATTAACCTTCAAAATCTAAATTTTATTTGAAATCTAATTTTTTGTTTTTGTAATATACTTTTTTTTGTATTTTGCATAGATATTTATGGATTTGTGATGGCAGATCCCTCCCTAGCAGAGTCACAAAAAATTATTGGTGAAATAATTTGTCATGTTGCAAATTATGTGTTTCCACCAACACTGACGGGGATACGCCCCTCCTTCTTGGGTATGGGGAGGCTCCCATTATTGAATGTAAACTATCTTAATTCTATCTAAGTGATTTAGGTGGCCAAATAAGTCAAGGATCACACAGGAACACTTCACTAAAATTGTGTCAAAGTGTTTATACGAGATACAAGGGATGAATTTGCAGCGATGAGGGGTGAAGGAGATAAATTAGGAAAGAGATGGTTATTGTTGTGACTAGGAAATAACAGAGTTCACACACAATAACCAAATTAGTTCAACATTAAATTAGAGGAAATCAACAATGTAAGCCATTAGTAAGACTAACAAACTAGAGACACACAATTCTTTAGATTTATCAATCAAGGATGCAAAGTTCCTTCTCGATCACTATACTTACAAGGTGTAGAAAAGAGTGACAGTGGAGGAACACATGGGAAAGGGAAATGGAAGAAATGTAGTTTTATTTCCTATTTTGGTGTTACAAAGCTCAATATCCAAACCACAATCCATAATTTATACATAAAATTCAACTTTCAAGCTCCATAGGAATGGAGAAGCCATTCCAATTTATAGCATTGTGAATTGTCTCTTCATCTACCCCCCACATGACCTTTCAAGTTGTTATTACACTTGTGACTTTCCATCTTGCTAGGAAGTGAGAAAATAAGTCCCCTTTTTATAAATAAAAAGGGACTTTTACAATACAACATAAGGAAGTCACTTAAGTTAATAAGAAAAATTACAATGATTGCTTACATTGAATAATTATAAATGGGGAGTGAAGAAAGAGGGAGAGGGAGAGAATGGAGGAAAGGAGTTGACTAACAATTTGATGAGGAATTCTCCTCTGATCAACAATCAACTCCAATAGGCCCCGTGGAAGATCTTGGATGATGAACTTTGTGCCCTTGACCTCCTTGTTGAATTGAGCCACTGTAATTGCTACCTTATCCGAATGTGGGATGCACACATGTTCCAATGTACCGAGCCAAGTCTCAATAATTATTCCAAACCTTATGTACTATGTGAAAAAATTATCATGATCTTTTGCAAGATTAGAAATAGATCCCCTAATCTCTTTGAGAGATTTCAAAGTATTCTCATTGAATGAAGATAACTCTCTTGCATCTATCAAGACTAGCTCTTGAAAGGAAGTCAAGAGTCCTTTTGGGAATGTGTTCTCATTGAGTGAAGATGTTCCAAAGTCTTGCACACTTTTTATAATCTTATCCAAGATCCTAGATACATGTTCTTCATAGGCCTCAAGCTCAGAAATGGCCTCATTTAGCACATCACACCTTACAATCATTGTGTGGGACCAAATGTGGGACGATTTCTCAATAATGGATGAAAACACATTATGATTCACTAAGAAACAAGAGTCAAGATAGGTCATCTCAGAGACAAATGGGAGAAGAGTTTCCCAAATGGCCCTTTCTTTCTCAATCTCCTTCATAGTATCACTTATCTTTGATAGAGTAGCCGAGGAATACTGGAACAATGAGAACATCTCAGGTAGAAAAGTCTTCCCATTTCAATAATCATGTTCACCCATTTATCATTAGCTCTTCCTTGTATGGTAAACACCTGAGCTCTTTTGATTGTATGGGAATCGAAGCTACAAATCAAAGAGACTATCTCAGTCGAAGTAAAGGATGAGGAACTTGGTTTGAGAAAGGATGGTACATATGAAGACAAGGTATTCACATGATCCCCCAATTGGTCAGTGGTCTTATTGTACTCCTCGTTCCGTGCAAGGATCAGAGATGAAGATTCCTTACAAAGTTAAGCATCACCCTCATGAGTGGCTTGCTCCAAAGATATCATTATCATTGCATATTCATTAGGTTTCATTTTTCCCATAGGATTATTTACCTTTAGATGTGCCACCTTCACATATTAAGCTTTGGATGCTTCACTGTAGAAACGGGAAGTTGTTTGTGCTCTCTTGCGCTTCTTGGTCCTCATGCATTTCAAGATGACCTCAAAGTTAGGTGTTACTATTTATTATTGTGTCCTTGATTATTCTCCTAGTAATTCATTTACCCGTGAGAAAGGCTCAGAAGGTGTGAAAATGAAACGAGACATCTTGGGTTCAAGGTGAGGGACCAAGGCATGACTAAGATGAGTCGGTTCAAGTGCTTCAGCATTATTATAGAGCTTCATAGAATGAGATAATTCAATGTCATCACCATCCACCCTATTTTTCTTTCTCCAAATATCTATTGCTCTTTCTTCAAAATCGCCTATTTCCTTATCATTCCATGAAATTAGGGAAAGAGAAAATGATTACACCATGCCAAACACATGATCTAAATGAGGAGGTGAAGGTGTGTGTGAAATTTGAACTTTTTCTAGATACTTACTATTTTTAGTAAGTCACACATCACCCTTAGTTTCTATTTTTAGCTAGCTTTCCCAATTTTCACATTTTGCAGTTTTCTAAGTTCCGGACCTAGAGAATTACACAGAGGTTCCAAACTTGTTTCTTATTTGTATTCAAAATTACTATTTTTATTAAGGCTCAAATTCCACCTTACTAAAAATATAATTATTCCTTCTTGGTGTCCAATTGAGATGAAATTTTTTCACTAGATTACTTTTTGTTATGTGAATTCATGCTCTAATTTTTAGGTCTTTTTGATCTCCAGATTTTCCAAGATCTGAAAATGTGAGATTTTATCTGAAATTTTCATGGGGATTCTGTGAAAAAATCAAGGCATCAATGGAAATGAATTTTACATCATCCTCAAGGCGTTCAAGAGTAGGATCTTTAGGAAACATTTCAAGGAAAACAGAGCTAAAATGAAAGAGATATGAACAAAAAGAATATTTTAGCAATGGTGGTTCTGGAGATATTGGGAAATATAAAAGTAGCATAGGATAAATGGAGGGAATAAAAATATTTAATATGTTTCAAAAATTACTAATTTATTACTTTATACTCACCTTCTCCAAGCTAACTCACATCTTGAATCACCCTACTTAACCCGGGTTAACTAGCAAGAGAACATGGGTTAAAACTTTCTAAATGGGTCTGAGATTTCCCCATGTCCCTTACCACATTTATTAAGATAAAAAGGGAAATTCTGGGGTTAAAAATTCACCATGTTGTGAGGCCTCATGAGTGGGGGTCAAAAAATGTAAGTATTGAAGTTGAGGGTGCAAGTCTAATGAGCAAGTTATGAATTTCAAGTGACGAAGTTTCTCTCTCCCCATGGTGACCAAACTTAATAAATGGGCCAGATACCCCCTCATATCCCTTACCACATTTATTAATGGGTAAAAATGGATATCAGGGGTTGAAAAATATTCCATGGGGTGTGATTCTCATGGGGAAGGGTCAGTTTTAAGCTATGAGTTGAAGACTTTTTTCTACCACATGAGATTGTGTTTTAAGTGACGAAAAGTATCTCCTCCACAGTGTGACACATTTTTATGTCCCTATTTAAAGGTGAAAAATGTACATAATTCCTCTTAAGTGTGCCTAGGGTCCATCCATCATGAGGAAGGGGCCAAGGAAGCTTGAGAGTGTAAAACAACTTTCTAACACACCAAGTGGACATTTAAGTGATGAAACCTTTTAAAAATGATCCACTCACCATGAATTATCGTTATGATGTGTCCCATGTCACCATTTAATTTTTTCAAAGCTAAAAATTTACATCAAGGGTCTCTAAGTGCACCTTGCTACTTTTGGAAGCCCTGCATTTAGCAAACACTCCTAAAAATAACCATCTGAGAGTGCCTTCTTGCCCCATAAGCTTACCTTAGAGTTACATAGGAAAAAATTATATGTTTTTAACTCTAAAAGGTCTTATGAGAACATTCCCACAATTTTCAGGATCCAATTCTTCTTGAAATTTGAAATTTTCCACATTTTTCAGTTCTACTCAAGTCGATGTGCCTGTGTAAAATATTACCACTGAAGTTTATGATGATGAAAATGATAAAAAACACATTATGTGTGAATAGGTAATTAAATATGTCATATTTTCCTTTTAATAAGATCTCAAATCTTCCTATAACTCCCAAAACCTTCAGTTGAATCTCAACCAGGATCAGGGATCTTCATATGCACTGTCGGGCCCATATCTCAAAATCTACACCATAGAATCTCCTGAAACATTTTGCAATGTGAATTAGGCCTCCTTATATTTCCAATGAGTATTTTTTTTCTTTCCAATTCATCCCAAGGCTCTTGAACCATTCAAAACAAACTAACTAGCTTTTTCACTACTTTTATTTCCTTACACCATGCCACAAATAGCCCGATGTTGCACAACTTGTTCCTAAACCTTATTTTACTTGTATAAATTTCCTAAAATGCCTCTGATGATTTCATATCTCTTCAAAACACTTCATATATGCTTTATTTCTTCCTTGTAAGTTCTCGAGGGTGCCCATCGGGTGCAAAAATCCTTAAAATAGGTCCTTTTGAGCCTCCGAGAGTACTTGTCTTTTCTTGTATCTAGATATATTCATGAATCAAATTTAATAACACTCCCTTAACATTAAACACACTTGAAAATAATATTATCACATCCCTCTTGGACGTTATCAAGGAAACATAATGACTAATTTTGCTAGAGAATAGGTTTACATTAACCGGGAGATGGATTTTGAAATGAGGTATAGGTTTTCATGATAAAAAATTTGAATTTTTCATGCTATAGATTTCACATGACAACATATTGTTAGTTCATATGCCCACACATAATAAGTCTAATCATACTATATCTCTAGAATCTATCTCACATAGGCCTTTATCTAAACTACATGATTTCTCTCCTTACCCTCATGATCCTAAAATAGGGCATCCCTTACTGCAAATACTTATCAATATAAAACAATATTAAAGCATTTCAAAAATATAAAATTAGGACCTAAACATAGCTTAATCCACTAGCTTTTTTACTTTACATATGTTGTTTATCACATGGTTTGATAGATAGCATACTCTTTACACACATGCATTTCACGCGGTATATAAGCATGATGCATGACACATAAGATTCTAAATTTATTACAGATGTTGGATTTATCCTCTTACCTAGTAGTCATACAAATCTGGGGCATCTTCTAGAATCTCTGGTGTTATTGTTTAATTACAAAATTCTCTTTCACATCCTCATTATGTTTATATTATATATTACGATATGTGTTATATAATCATATTTTTGGGACTAATACATGTGCATTATGCAGGACTAATATGTCTTATTCTATGAGCATATTTCCTAGTATCTACTTTTCATCATCATAAATATTATTTCTTACTTTCTTGTCTTGTTGTTAGCATATGGATTTGCACACATGCAAATGACATGCAACAGTGTGGGAATGAAGTCCCTCCTCAATGAAGGTGAGGTTGCCTTTATTGAAAACCAAAACTTTATTTACATCTATACATTCAAAATTGTATGTGGGGGGGTTTTGGAACATCAATGGAAAGAAAAGTGAATGAGGGAAATGGAATAGAATAAAGGAAAGGAGTGGAATGGAATGAAATAAAAGAACATGCAAGAGTTAGGTAAAAACAGAGCCTAATATTACATGAAGAGGAAAGATGAATAACCAACATAAATAAAATAGAGTTTGAGTTAGCCAAACAAGAACGTGTAAAAGGGAACACACATGAGCAAGTAGATAATCAGAGCTTGATCACTGTGAACTAGAACAACTGATTAATAACGTTGACAATAAGATCAAAGATAATATTTGCATGCAAGATTCAAACACCTAACATCTAATGAACATAAGAACATCAAATGTTACAAGAGACAATGAATGAGACACAAAGTTTGCATTCCATTAACTCCAAAATGTTTTTCACAAAAGAACACAAAGTTTCTTCCTGAAACAAAGCTTGCACAAAAGTATTTTCTTCTCCTCTCTCAAAGTCACCCTTTACAAATGAGCCCCTCACTTCCTTTTATAACCCAAAATTTGGTTACAAAGTAGTTAGGGTTTTACATGATCATTAAATAAGGCACTTAAGTGACCTTTGACTTTTCAACCAACTTTTAAAAAGTGACCCAAAAATAGAAATTACTTAAAATAACCATTGTTTCCCAAATAACAACACCTTTTAAAATATACAATAATAACCAGTGCCTTATCCATTGAAATGGGGTCTGTCTATCTCAAGCGTATGAGAAATAGACTCTTCCACTTCGTTAGATACCAAGAAAATCAACTCCCTACACCACCGGTGAAATTAGGATCTATCACTTTTGCTAGTTGAAAGGATCTAAACCTTCCCAAAGTCTCGAACATCTTCTTACACAACCAATAAACAATTGTATTATAAACAACATCATATGGTGTACAGTTCTTCTCGAAAAATAGTTGAATTTCATGACACCTCCAATGGTATTACAAAACATGGCTTTAACAAACACCCCATGAATAAATATAACCAGTTATTTGCACTGTACATTTGATTTGATGAAGTTGAAAGCATTGTCTAGCTTTGCAAACACTTTCTACAAATTGAATAACTTGACTCTTCCATCTCACTGCGCAGCCTATCTTTATTGGTTCACTTAACATCACCAATAATCACCAAAAATAACATTTTCCTTGTTTGAAATGATGGAAGCAGTTCTCATATTTCACAACAATCTCGGAAACAAACTCGGTTGCAGTGTGTCAGCATGCACACAATTGAAGGTTCTTGTCGAGTCAAATAGTTATTCCAAGAAACTTTTTTATCAATCAATATGGCAATGCAAACTTCTCATTTATGTGACAGAGGAATGGTTATTTTACTCATGAACATCATTCAGGAATCTGAATTGAAAAATACCTTGTTGCCTTCATCTCGTGGGTAATTATTAGTGCGATCTATCTCCTCCACAAAAAGTATGAATCATTCTATAGTCTTCAATCCAACTACATCCAAGTGTCTTTATAATTCCTTCATCTTTGATCAACCTCCTTACCTTTTGAACGTCACTCCAACTACCCACTTCCACATAAATGTCTAACAAAAGAACATAAGGTGTAGGATTTTTAGGATCCAGATCAAAAAGGAGTGTTTTGGTATATACTCCTAGCCTTATATATTTATGTGATCTACATGCACCAAGCAAACACATCCATACAACAACTACATGTTTAATTGGCATTTTGGAGAAAAAATTTAGAGCTTCTTTGAGATAGCCAACATGGCCAAGAAGATCAGCTATACATACATAATGATCCATTGCAAACATAATGCAATAAGAGACACACATGCCAATGAAGTATTTATAACCCTCATCCACTAAAACTGGATGGTTGTATGTAAATAAAACACAGATAAAATCTTGCATGATCTCCTTTTCTAATGCATGGAACTACTCCTTTCTTGGACGCGTGGGCTTCCTTTTTGGCTGTGTGGTGAGTTGATGCATGCATGGTAATGTTTTGGACTGTCTTATTTTATCTTGACCAATGTGTGGGCTCTTCTTTTGACTGGTGTGTATGGCATTTATTCTCCTTTGGCGTGCAAGTGTGTGGGCTTTGGTGTGTTGTAATTACTTTTGGCTGCAAGCTCCCTTCCAAAATAAACTCATATATCTTATGTTGACAGTGGTGTGTAAATTGCCTCCTTTTCTTCTTACCCTTTACATGGATTTTAATCTTTTTATTGATTCTTCGATTGTGTTTGGAAGTAATAAATGTGTGAACATTTCTTTCTCCTCTAGGTATGTGTGGATCTAGTCTTTTCTTTACCTCTACTTGAACTTTTCCTAAGTCTATTTGACCAATGTGTGGCTTTGTATTCCTTTGATTAGTGCCTCCTTCCTTTCACATGGGATTCATGTCCTTTATGGGCACATGGGTAATATCTATGTTGCTCTTTGATACTTTTTTCCTCCCTCGAGGCATTCCTTCAGGCTGGGCGTGGAATTTTAATTTTCTTGTTTTAAAAATTATTCCTTTTTTGCCATGCGTGGGAGCTTTGTTTGGGATGTGTGCCTCCTCTAATGCATGAAAACTTGTAAAGAAAACAAATTTCTTCAGAATGTTCTTACTTCCTTGGCTGCGTGGAAAACTGTTTGATCTTGGTTGTCCCTTCTCTCTACAGAAAAATGCGTGGAAGATTGTTGGATGTGACAAAATATTATGTCCTTCAGAAGAAAAAGGAAGCAAAGCTTCACATGAATTTTTCCAACGAGTTTGACGGAGGAAGTTATGGGATTAATCTATCTTCCTCTCTTCCCAGGTAGTGGATTAAGTGTCAGGGGGAAATGGGGAAAGCAATGGACAATTGCCAACGGGAATGGAAAAGTGGGTTGGCAATCCCCGTTCAATTTCCCCATGTGGGAAATTGGGGAATTTCTTGCCCGTTAGCTAATCCATGATTTGGCAATTGGTGGAGAAAATCCCACGTGCGGGGAAACTGAAGAAGATTGCCAAGAAAAGGGAAATTCGGGTTCGGGAAGCCAAATTAGCTTCCCGGCAGTTGGAAGCGTAAGCTTACTTCCCTGGCAATAAAATTTGTCAAATGAACTTTTAATTTATATTTATTTAATTAAATACTTCTCAAGTTATTCAAAAATCAATTTTATCAAACAAGAAGCAATTAATTAATTAAATATAAATTAATTAATTTTAACATATTTTAACGCGATTGAAAGCCTGGTGGGAAGATTTCTTGCCCAAAAAGGATGAAACGAAGACCGAAACAATCACAAAAATGAGATGATCGCAATGAGGGCAATGAACCACGCAAAGTAACACTTTTCAAATTTTTCATTTTTTATTATTTTTAAACAATTTTACGAAGTCAAAATTAGCTGATAACACTTGTATATGTGGCCTTTGGTCTTCTCTATATATGTATGGCACTTAGGTTTCCCTTGTTTACAACCTTACTTTCCTTTGCTTATACAGTCATGTGGCCCTTAATTGTGTGTGTAACATTATCATGTCCCTTGTATGCAACCTTGGCCTTTTGTATGGTTTCATATTTATTTATTTATTTTTATGCTTATATGATTTTATGCATGTATGATTTTATGCTTATTATTTGGGTTTAGACACCTAAATCTAATAACTCATCATTTGGCAATGAAAAAATCTGATTTGGCTTTATACTATGACTTGTGCATGTATCATAATCCCAATATACTTCTCTCTCCCTCCTACATGACTTTCTTTACTCTACACGCTTCTTAGTCATTCATATACTCATTTAATTTTTTCCAAATTAGTATATCATTCATAAGAACCTCACCCAAAATCTTACATAGACATCATGAATTAATTATTCAAAACCATACAGATAAGGAGCAAACTATACTATGGTTTGGGACCACTTGTATGGTCCTATATCCCTCTCTCCAATGACTCTTTTCCTATTTTTATATATTTCTTTGGGTCATTTCTTATCCTATGGGTCATCCTTGATGTGATAATTAACCTACAAAATCCTATATAAGAAAGTATAATGCACTTAAAAACTCACCTGACATTCTCAAGAGATCCTATTACAAAATACACTCCTAAAGAACTCATGGTTATCCTAAATATTCCTAAAGCAGTAGCACATCCTTAAGAGTATCCACTACTCATATTTGAGGCACTCAAACTAAGTTCAAGAGTCTAACTTCCCCATTTTCAAGCCTCCCAATGTCGTAGAGCCAATTCATAACAAGAGAAATTCAATACCATGCATTTCCAAAGTTACTAAGGGTCCAAAGGGAATCAATTTACCATCTAAATCACATGACATTATATCACTACCATGTAGGTTACACTCTACTTATTCTATATTTATGCCCACTATCTTTGTGTCAAGAAACATTAAGGAATGATAGGGGTTAGATTATATTTGCACACATGATTGTACCTACACTAGAATAACTACATGGAGATTTCTCTCACTTATGAGGGTATGCACTATAATGCCTAGATTAGATTGGTTTAAAAAGTTTTAACCATCAAGGCTTTTCCAACTCCACCACACAAATTTCCCATGTTATTATATATTCATGTTCATGAAGTGCTAGTGTATGTATTTAGGGTTCTATCCATTTTAGATCATTTTATGAAGGTGTCACACAATTTTTAATCCCAGTGAAAGATAAAAAAGAAGATTTCTAGGCCACCAATGACCACTAGAAGTTGTTGGATTCTAGAACATCCTATCCAAAGATCATGCAACCTAGGACCATAACATACTATGATATAGGACAAGCTATATGGTTTCACACATGATCAATTTGTAGTTATAGTTCTAGAGATGAAGCACTCTCAAATATTTACTAGTCTACACTCACAAATCATCTTTGTACCTCTCTATTCAGCTAAGTACTCTTCCCTTCATCTGTTTTATGCAATAATTTCTATAAAACATATTTATTTAAAATTTACATTATATTTTTCACATTAATGTTTATCAACTAATTCAAAATATACAACTTATACGACCCTTACACCTCTTTAATAAATAAAGAAGGAACCTAATACCAAACCCCATATTTATTTATTTAGGGTGTAAACATATTATTAACCTAGTTATTTCTAGAACCCTATGTGGCCCTAGGGATTCTTCTCATACTTGGGTATATTTTCCTAATATTAGCTCTAGGATTCATTACAATTTGTGTCATCATGTCTTGTTCCAATTATCTTACACTTTCCTTCCTAGAATTTCTTCACCATAATCCCATATATAAAGATGTTGATCATGAGGATATATAATGTACAAAGATCTATACTGATACATCCCTTGAATATGTGGCCTATATTCCAAGAACTTTGAGTTTCACAAAGGAGAATTTATCCTTTTTTCCCGAGGATATTCATCCCCAAGTGGTCATAGATAATTTTCTTCCCTTATATGTTCAAATAATATTACGTAATACATTAGTTAAGCATGTTCTTGATAGTAAAGGATTGGGCCTCAAAATTTGTAATATATATTTCCTTCATAGATTAGGTATATCATCTGAGCACCTTACTCTTTTTTATATGAGTATCCTTGGTTTTAATAATTTATCTCATTGGGTGCTTGGGAAAATCACATTACCAATTAATATGCGAAAGTAAATGCTTGGTATTGTTTATCAACTAATGTGTAATGATCTTAATTACAACATCCTCATATGACATCCTTGGATACATACCATTATTGTTGACACATCTACCCTTCATACTTGTCTCAAATATACTTACCAACATATTGTATACATTAGCCATGCCAACCCTATGCCCTTAAAATATTTTTCTCACATGCACATTGATAATACATATACTCCTTACATGTAACCTTCCCTTACTCCACATGTGTTGATACCTACAACCACATCTTATCCTCATTATCATAAATAGGGGGCTAGTTATAGACATTTTCTCAAAATAGGTTTTACTAGACACAAGATTTTTCAACACGAGAAAGGTATCCACAACCCATTTCATCTCATAAATGTCTTTCTTAGCAAAGACTTGGCTCCGCTACTCATCCTTTGTGTAATTTTATGTCTTTTCTAACTTTTTTCCTACTTTGTGGTTACCATTACATGATGTTTGTGAGGTCCACTATACCTCTACCTTGGAACTTGTGTATCCTAACCTTATTGATTTCAATGCTCCACTTAAAATCCTAAAATTTGGTGAATTTACTAATGAATAGTTTATTATAGAATATTTGGGTACATCTAAGGATCTCCATTTTTTATTTCATAAGAATAGGTTTCCTCATGCCACACATGATCACACATATTTTGGCGAAGGCCATACTTCTAAAATTTCCATTAAATTATCCAATACAAATCCTAGTCACCCATATATTAAGGATCATTCCTAACTATTAAATGAAGAAACTACTACTTTAAATTTTGGCACCACTGAAGATCCTAGTTAGTAATCTTAACCGCCTCACTTACCAATGATGAGGGAGAACTATTTTCTAAGCATTACATGATTTTCTATATCTATTTTATTAGAATTATATTGACATGCCTCGTAATGACCCATTTGTGGATGTGCACAATATTATTCTCCATGATAATATTGATTTGGTGTAACAAAAAAATTATAAAATGCAACATCGTGTTTCCCTTATGGAGTATAAATAAATTCAGAACCTCCCTACATGCATGGTTTATTCATGTTGTTGATTATCCTCAATGGGTATCGAATATATTCCATGTTGTGAAACTTAATGGTGAAATTCATTGTTATACAATTTTTTGAGATTTAAAAAAGGATTTACCTAAGGATATTTTCCTCTTACCTCACATCAATACAATCACTATCTTTTCTACTATGGTTATTCCTTTTGTAGTCACCTCTTCCCTTAGCTCATGTGATATATGTCTAGTTTTCCTTGTCTTTACACTCTCAATGTTATACCATGTATATTGCACCAATGTGTCAAATTTATCTATACTCAACAGGTGGTTGCCATCAATGTATCCCATATGAGACCCCATTACCTAAACTCCTTAACCAAAAGGAAACAATTGTAAAATCTAAGCTTATCACACCTCCACATATTACTTATAGTAGTTCTTTCCCTTACAAGCCTTCTCCCAAGGATCCTATTACACCTCTTATGGATCTTAAGAAATTTATACAACCTCGTATCCATAAGGTCCATTATTCATCTACTACATATATGACTCATTTGAGTCTTGATCCTCCTTTTTCTCGCAGGTTTTCCCTTCCCTATGAGGTTCATTCTAGTAGTACTACACAAATAACTTATTTGAGGTATAAGCCTCTTTTGTTGGATAGGCCTTCCAATCCTCTTACTGAAAATATTATAGTGTAACTCTTGTGTTATCTTTGCACTATAAAAATATTCCAAAAAACACAAAAAAAAAAAACATTCAAATAATATAAAAACATTCAAATATTTACAAAAATGTAAAATCAGAACCAGCATATGACTTGATTTTCTAGTTTGTTTGTAGTGCCCACTTCCCTCAAACATTGTTTAGATAGATTTTCCTTCCATATTATAATTGCATCATATCGCTCATTGTAAATATATTGTATCAACACATGGTGCCTATACTTGCAGTTTACATAGGCTATTTTTCTTTTGTGACATTGAGCTAGCACGAGGTGCCAACCTCATTATTTGAATAGTATGATTATGGCATGACATGTTGATATAATGTTGCTTTTGATAGATGTACGTGGGTTATGTTGTAGGATTGTGATTTACATATATTATGACTATGATGATGATGATGGTTATATTTGAGCATATTTTAAATTATAATGAAAAATAAAATGTATGTGTGATTGGTGTGTTTTTATTATGAATTTAATAGTAGTGATATAGTTAATCTAATTGAGTGATATGACTGGATATGACGTGTGCGTTGAGTGACAAGTCACTCAGAATTTGATATTTGAGGGTTGGGATTATATGTATGGTGACAAATTCTTGATTTATTTATTTTGATTACATTGTCTTTTTGTTTGAGCATTTCTTGACCCTTAGCCAATTTCAGTTCTTTAATTAATCTCTTTTAAAGTATATTTTAGCAGTTTTTTATGGGGGTAATTGATTTCTATTTTTGGTTGATTTTTACCTTGATGGTGTGGGTGAAACTTTAGATTTTTAGTAAATTTATGATTTTCTCTTTGGGACCATTTTTGAGTGAAGTGTGGGACAAGTAAACCTTGTTCCACACTCCCAAAAATCATCCTTACACCCACCCATGGAGTAGGTGTAATTATTTTAAAGTTTTAAGCCATTTGGGGCTCATAAAGACCCCATGAAGGTGTCTTGGAAAACTTTCCATCTACCCTTATTAATTTTGATGTAAGTTTCTTTTGGAATGACTTGTGAGTTGAGGGTTATTTATTTTGATTTGGTGGCTTTTTGACTATTTTTAATCTCTTTGTCTTTTCTTGTAAGAGCATTTATGTGTTGTGGTTGAATTTGGATTTTGGATTTTGATTTGGCCCATGTGGGCATGGATTTTGATTTAATGGATTTTTGGGGATTTGACTTGCCTTGGGAACTTAGGATGCTGCCACTTGGCACCATCCTAAGGGGGGTGCTCCTTAAATCTTTTCCTATTTAAGTGAGCTTATTTTGTCATTTTGGGAGGAAGCCTTGGTCTTGGGTTTATGTTGTTGGATTGTTTTGGAGTGATTCAAGATTAGTGTTGAAGATAGGACAAGATGAGCAAGAGGTGGGTACTTTTCCATGTTTATATTCTTGCAATTTCTTGATTTGTTTTACCATATTTCAATGGAATGTTTGTGATTTTGGTGCTCAATTGAGTTGTATGTGGACTTTCCATGTGTTTTCTTCTTGATTTACACCCATTATGGGGCTATCAAGCGTGTTGTATGTATGGGGGAAGGTAAAGCCATTAAGGATGAATAAGTGGATGTTAAACTGAAGTAAACTTGTTATCTTTTGGAGGAACTAAAGGGGCTTGGACTTTTTTCTAGTGGAGCGATAAGTGGGTCTTGGTATAAACTAGGTGGAGAGATAAGTGGCATGCATCTTATTTCATTGGAGGAACCAAGAACTCGTGCCCAACCCCTTGATAGAGCAATAAGTGGCTAGTAATTCCTCTAATTCCCCTTGTAAGCTTGTAAAGCTTGATAGTGTGTGCTTGTTTTGAAATGTATTCCCTTGTCCTCATGAGTCCTCTTGTTCATAGATTTGTTTGATTTCTTGAAATTGTTGTGTGTTGGGTTTATTGAAAAAAAATTGTGATCCAAGTCTCATTGTTGGGTATGGAGTCTTTTTGTGAGTTAGGGGTTTTGAGGGGTAATGGGATGACATTTTCCTCATTGCATGGCTAGGAGGTGAACGTCACCTCCACATCCTTTTTGGTGTTTGGGACATGATGTTGGTTAGTGGAAGAATTTTTGAAAAGGACAACCTTATATATTTTTTTATTTGAGATCAAATTGATGTTTGAAAGCAAGTTGTAATCTGGTTGTGGTTATGTATTCAAGGTACATTCTTGATCATCTCAATATATCTCAATGTTAGTAAAGTTTGAAAATGTATGGACTGGAATAATGAAAAGTTGTTATGTTTAAATGTAGATTTGATTACACGGAAATGAAAGTTTCATCTTATGGGAATTTGATTTAATATAAATGGAATTAAATCTAATTTTAGAGTAACTAATGTAACAAGTGATAATATACAGAAAATATATAAGCGCTAAATACTCGAGAAATGTAAACTCTAATCAAATAAGAGGGATAAATGACTTAGTTGGTTCCTGTGCACTATGGAGGTAGTTGAGACTATTTATCTATTGAATATATCTAGGAATGACGCAACAATGGCTGGCTAAAAGTTCTTAAACTCTATTTTGTGTAGTATAGGAGTGTCCAAAGGAGGATAAGAGTTCTCAGGTGCTAGTGTCCATTTTGGGCGCTAGTGTCTATATAAATCTTCAAGATCTGCTCTTTTTTTGGGTCTGAGAGTCTTTTCTCCAATATTTGCTTTATCTCTCTAACTTTGTTGTTAGAGTTTTGATCACACCTATAACATGCAAAATAAACCCTAGCTATCTGTAAAAACTCACAAACACATTCAATCTGAATAAAATATACAGTAGGTGAAGTCAGACTAACCCCGGTGGTCACTTGATGAGTGAACTTAGTACTGAGCATTGCACCACATTTCAGATTCCATGTAGTTTTATGTGCTTGTGTGTGAAATAGTGTCCTTAGGTTGTCCTTGTGCCAATGATGCAAAGATAGTGGGCTATAGCTAGCTTTGATGTAAATTTGTGGCATGAAATTTAGAACTTCCCCTTTCTATGCAATTGTAAACACAAAACCTATGCACTTGGGTACATTCCTAGGTCCTAAAAGCATGCTAGCATTTACATGATTCCTAAGAAAGAAAACTAGTAATTGAAAACTATGTTTATCCTATTGCTTTTTCTTCTACACTTTTATTGGCTTTATATATCATACATTGTTTCCATCATTTGACTTTTTTTTCTTTCAATGGCTTCGGAAACTAGTGCCAGGAACTCTTGTCCTCCTGAGCACTCCTATCCGTCTTTACCTTTTTCTTTTCCTTTTGGACCCCTTTCACTTATTGATTACTTTTTACTACTTTAGGTTGGCCTTCCAGTTGTCAATTATGAAATTCAAATAAAGGAATCATATAAATACATACTTAATTTTTCAAAATAAAGGACCAAGCACTAAGAATTACATATTACCACCTAAACTTGCATCCAAAGGCACAAGAACATCAAAGGCATCCATCTAACACTCATACATGGGATTAGATTTCCATCAGTTCTGCATACACAACATAGGAGGGGAAGTTTATTTTATTCTATCCCACACATTCTATATATTTGCTACATTCTAGATCCAACTCACTATCACTGTGCAACTTACACAAGGACATCTTAGGGTATCATTTCTACACACACACAAGGACTACATGGAGTCTGAGATGTATTGTAGTGCTCTGTCGTAAGTTTGCTCTTCGAGTGACCGTCGCAGTCAGTCCCACTCCCCATTATACATTTTCCTTTTTAGGTTTGATGTCATTTGTGGGCATGTGTAGGTGAACTTATTTCTTACAAGTTACAGGTGCGTTCACATATCAGAAAGTGAATCCAAAGTGACATGTAGGATAGGAAAGAGAACATCCTTCAGCCATGAAAGGATAAGATCTGCAACATTTACCTAAACACCAACGCCCAGACCTAGACACTAGTATTAGGAACTCTTGTCCTCTCTCAGGCACTCTTGTATGACACATTTCTAGATCTAAAAACTTCCATTTTATAGTGAGGACGCTATTTACAGTTTGTTTCATTACTTCATCTTTGTAAATCACTTTTTGTTCACTCGGAAATTAGCTGAGTCCCCTTATCTCTCCTTTTTGGCTTAGGGTTTCATAGTGCACATACTTTATTGTTTGCGTATTACTATATATTAGCCTTTGTACATCATTTATTACAATAGTTACTCTGAAAATAAGATTTAATTCATTTTTTATTAAATCATTTGGTGAACCCTACTTGTGATCGATCATTCAGATCCCTATTCTATCAGTTTCTCTTTCATGGCTCCTAAGGTCCCTCAAGTCTCCTTGTATCAATTACTTCAAATGCACCCACCTTGCAAAGAGGCTCTTCAAAATGCCATACACACTATGTACCTCCCCTGTGATACACCACCTTCACAAGTAAGTGCCATTTTCAATCATCTATATGAAAAATCTATCGGTCCTAATACTCTATCCAATTAGCCCATCTTAGCATCCATTCAAGATTTACACCATGCTTTTCAAGACAAATTTTAAGCTATGGAAACCATGATTACATCTCTCAAAGTTAAAATCTAACATATTAAGGCCCATGTTAATTCTTATTCTATACCTCATCTTGATCCTATGTCTTCTACATGTGCTTATATAATTGAACCCAAGTCTTACTGCTATCAGTACCTCTCAAGTTTGATCTATATGTTAAGTAACATGATATTATTCCTGAGCTCATTGGTCACTAATTGATCAACTTTCCAACTACTCATTTATACCATCCTTATCGGCTTGGAAAATATATGGGACTCTCATTTTGTAATTATCATAGAATTAATGGACATCATGACAATGATTTATATGCTTTAAAACATCAAATTAAGCACCTTGAGCATCAGGGTTTTATTTCATTTTCTACACAACATTTTGCTACATCTCCAATTGTTAAATCCCATTTTTCTCCCAAATCATATCCCTCTATATCTAATGAGCATCATTCCATAATCACTAATGTTCCTTCTACAGCTAGTCAAGAGCCACCTATCCAACCCATTCCAACTAAACGTCCTCCTTTAAAATTTCATCCTCCATCCCCTCCTCCTATCAAGCCTTCTATAAATTTACCAATCCAAATCAGTAACCACCAACCAAGAAAGTCCAACCAATTCACCCTATCATAGTTAACCTCTTTATACTTCCTCTTGTTCACCCAACATCCAACCCTAGTCCTATTGTTACTTCTTCCTACCTTTGTGATGACAATCTCTCTTCTCATGACACAGCTAACAGTCTCCCACAATGACATGGTATCTCTCACACTCACACATTTCTCTAGTACATTATATCATCATTACCCTATGACGCACTCTCATGCTAAGGTTCACACTTGACTATTGAGGGCACACTACATCCTTGAACGTCACATTACACACTTCACACTTTGTGTTTCATGACATATCTTTTCTAGAATTTACTCCATGTGACAAACCTGTTTCCTGATGATTCACTCGTGTTCTATGGTTCATTCTTGATTGGTGAGAAGGAATTTATAAATGAACCTCATTTCATGCATATCTGTTAGGGAGAAACACTTCTCCTATCATCATCACACTTTACATATCAAACCATTACACTCATACAACATTTGCATATCTTGGTTGTATTTACTCTTGTTAGCTTATTCTACTTACATGTCACACTTTTCTTACTATGATAGATAGATACTTAGTATATCATTATCTTTATCATATACACATACGCGTTCACTTGGTCTCTGGAAGTGAATGTAGATCTCTTACAACTCCTTACACACTGCATGATACCTGACACTAACTCCCTTTCCAATCTTGTTGAGGATCCTGGGGGAATATACATTTATTACTCTTATACTTCATACATCATAGGTAATATTGCCACATTATTTACAACTTCTCATTAGAGTCACTTTCCTTTTCAATTTGACATATTATTTATCTTTCTAACATGTTAATGGGTGCTTCATGTGTAGCATTGGATTTACAGGACTATATACAACTATGGCTATTTGTCCCATTTTGTTTGTTATTGTATGATATTGTTTATGAGATGTGACTTATGTCTTGTGTGATCATTGTGTGTTTTTGGCCACTTTAGCCCTGATTTTCTTATGACATTGTGATCGATGTCCCATGTATCAAACCCACTTTTCATGGTCCATCTTATTTGCACACTTACTTGTTACATTTTTTCTCTATTACATGTTAGTTACTTTTACTACTAACACTTGTACCATCCTACTTGCTTTGCATCTGCCTTGGTTTCTACCACGCATGTCCCCTACCCCCTGCAGGTATCTCCAATTCAGATATGCATATCAGTCTTCATTCTTATCATTTGGGACACATTCTCCTACAGTTTTAACATGCACCCCAAATGAGGGGGGCATACGTTGGGTGAATAAATCACCCCTACAGGTTCATATCAACACAGTTCAGAAACAACACATGTATACAGTCATGAAACAGTCCATAATCATATTTGGACTTCACACACAGTACTGACATTAGCGCCAAGACCTAGAAAGTGATGCCTAACACTTGTGTTCTCCCATGGGTGCTATTCTTCTAGGGGTAGAAACATGTAGTTTCTCAGTATAACATAGTATTCATTAGTCTTCAGCACAGTTCTCGAATAACATGCACTTGTGTCCAATTACAGAATGCATTATATTTCCTATAATTAATTGTAATATGAAATAATGTGGAACTAATTGGAATGTACCATCTGTAGTGGTGCTCATTCGGGAAGCATTCTTGGAAGGAGAGAAAAAAATAGAACTCTCTCCCCAACACTTTTCTCCCGTAGCATGAGATCGCCCAAAAACTTGCACTTGGCATGAGATTTCCCAAAAAACTCATTCTTGGCATGAGATCGCCTAAAAAACTCACCCTTCACAACATTTTAGGACATATTTATATCCTTTACACTCACATACATTAGGTGCACACTTTCCTTTATTGCAACATTTTTACACTTTTATATACTTATACATACTTTACTTGGTTTTTTCATATATAAGACTTTGACTACTTTCTTGCTCTTCTTTTGCAGGTTTTTCCTTAATACACAACAAGAAGCAGCCTAAATCAGAAAATACAAGCATAAAAATGGGTATAAGCTTGCATACACCTCACCCCTAGGGTCCACTTCCCTTTTTCCTAGTATCCAAGCTTCACTTTGTGATCACTTCACTTGTCTACTCGGCACGTTATTCACCACACTCTCTACAGGATAATAAGGTATGCATATTCTATCTACTTTATGCTATCGAGTATTCACTTAACAACGTAAAGTGGGGGAAAATGTAGAAAAAAAATCTATACACTTGGGTAAATTTCTAGGTCCTAAAAGTTTTCTAGGATTTACATGATTCCTAAGCAAGAAAGCTAGTAATTGACAACTCCCTTTGGCTTGTTGCTTTGTCTTTTGCACTTTTATTGGCTTTATATATCTTGCAATCTTTTCGGCATTTGATGGTTCTATCTTTCTATGGATTCAAACACTAGTGCCCAGTTGGGACACTAGCACACCTCGCTCCTATCCTCCTAGGAGATCTTATCCTTCTTTACCTTTTTATTATCCTTTTCGACCCCTTTCACTTCTTGATTACTTTTTACTACTTTAGGTCAGCCTTCCATTTTCCAATTACAAAATTCAAACAAGGGAATCATATAAATGCATGGTTATATTTTCAAAATAAAGGACCAAGTACTAAGTATTACATATTACCACCTAATCTTGCATCCAAAGGAACAAAAGCATCAAAGGCATCCATCTAGCACTCATACAAGGGACAAGGGTTGCATCACTTCTACATACACAACATAGGAGGGGAATTTTATTATATTCCATCCCACACATTCTATACATTTTCCACATTCTAGATCTAGCATGCTATCATTGTACAACTTACACAAGGGAATCCTAGGGCATCATCTACACACACACACACACACACACACACACAAGAACTATATGGAGTATGAGATGTAGTGTAGTGCTCGGTCATAAGTTCACTCTTCAGGTGACTATCAAGGTCATTCTGACTCATTCTGCATTTCTCTTTTTAGGTTTGATGTGTTTTGTGGGCATGTGTAGGTGAATTTATTTCTTACAAGTTATAGGTACATTCATAGATCAGATAGTGAATCCAAAGTGACAGACATGAAAGGAAAACAAAAATCCTTTGGTCCTAAAAGTATCAAATCCACAACATTTACATGGACACCAACGCTCTGACCTAGACACTGGCACCAGGTGCTCCTATCCTATCCCAGATGCTCCTGTCTAGTATAGTTCCATATCTTAGAACTTCTAGTTTAAAGTGACAACATTGTTTATAATTTGTTATTATACTTCATCTGCCCATATCACTTTCTGTTTACTTGGAAATCAATGAATTCCCCCTATCTCTCCTTTTTGGATTAGGGTTTCATATTGCACATGCTTTGTTACTTTCGTCTTACTATATTTTAGAATTTTTACATCATTTATTACATTAGTTACTCTAAAAATAATATTTAATTCAAGTTTTATTAAATCAGCAGTGTATGCAGCAAAAATGCAATCCCTTTGATAGTATTGGTAAAATGTAGATATGATAGCCCTTTTGAATTGCCAACCATAATAATAGTGTGTATGTTATGTATATATATGAGCCTCTTGTTTGAATTTTGACAGTAGTGACACAAAAGGTCACCTATGAACACTGGATAAAGATAAAAAGGTGAAAAGTCTGACCACAAATGTCAAAATGTGTAAAAAAAATAAACAAGATGGAATTGCCCACAATGGACATAAGTTCCTGGGCGCTAGTATCCTAAGATAAATGATGAAAAATGTATAAAGATAGATAGACAGGGGATCTTTGTGACCTAGCCAGAATTTGATACATAAATGACATATGTGGAAGAGAGTTATAGTAGAATACAATCAAAGTCGTAGATGGACAAGAGATAGTGTCACTAGTGAATAATTTTCTTACTTAAGATTCATGCATATAACAACATACTGACAACATAGTAAAATAGTAATATGTGCATGATTTTGTGTCTACATTTTCCCCCCTTTATGTTATTTGAATGAAATTCAAGTAGTGTAAAGGAAGTAAGGAACATACATGTATAGAGTCCAGAGAAGCCATATTACAGTGTGCACGTAGAACATAGAAGCTTGCAGCATGGTGAATCATGGATCAATGTTTTCACCCACGTGGTGTAATAAGAGATAGCAATTGTTGTAAGGATAAATTTGGACAAATATTATAATATCATTAGAGATATCGAATTATGTGTAAAAGGTGATAGAGGGGGATAGGGAGTAATCAATTCTCAACCCAATTTGTTTGATAATGGGAGTGTTTGGGCATCCTACCACTAGAGGAAGAGTGTTCGGGAGAGAGGTCTATTTTTCTCTCCTTCCATGATTTTCTGTAAAAGGTCCTACCATTGTAGATGGATAGATATGAGTTCTGATTAGTTTTGATTAGCCTCAATTAGTTCTGGTTAGTCCTGATTGTTGTTTGTTTGTTCCTAATTGAAGAACCCACCTAGGAGCGGTATAGGAAAAATAATGACATCTCATTTCCCCCACTCCTACAATAACGGATGTTCCATTTTGAATGGTGTTATATGGATTCCAAGTTAGGTCATTTGGAAGTGATTATAATGTAATACGGCTCCCAAGTTATGTCATTTAGGAGAGATAGCAATTGTGATCATTACATCGATTGATTGATTTGAGTGATAGTAGTTAATTAAATGAGATGTATTTATAAGATTACTCATGGAGAGGTTTTTATTTGCTCTAAGATTATGTCATTTAGGGGATATAGATTTGAAATAGTTGCAAGCATCGACTATCCTATTAAATAAGAATGATATCAGAGAAAATTTGTGATAGTAATATATTGAGAATGTCGATCAATTGTGTTGTCACCTGAGAGGGATTATAGGATGATCCCAATTGTATTCCCTCCTTCAGAAAAAGGGCAAAGGGTGGAGATGTGAGCACTGATTCGAAAGCTAAGCTGCAAAAAGTTCTAACAGTAAATGAGAGAAAACATAGGAGAAGTAGCAGTATTGACAAAGAGTGTATATGTATCAATTAGTACTTATGCCTGATGAATACAGAATGTGTAAATATGTGTAATACCCTGCTAGAGGAGACCGCAATCCATTTGGCATAAACGGGGAGGAAAATGGGGTAACGAGGCTCAAGATATGAGAAAAATTGTGTGTCGTATATTAGTTGTGAAAATGGTGGCAAGTAATAACTATAGTATATGGTAAATATGAATTACTATATATAGTAATATTGAAAAAGTGAATGGTCATTTCAATTGGACTGAGAGTGCTTGATATTTTATTTCTGAGCTACGAGAATGCCACGAGTTAGAGCAGCTAGTTTGACGAGATTCAACAAAGTGGTGATGGTCATGGCTTCGTAGACGACCAAAGAGCTGGCATGTGTAACCATTTTTTGGAAAATTTTGTCAAAATTGCTTGATTTGATGATTTTTAGTAAAATTTTAATTTTATAGTTTTTGGAATTTCTGACCAGGACGGAAGTGGATAGGGTTTTTATGTCCTTTGGGACACTAGCTCCCAGTTCCTTGCGCTAGTGACTTGCATCTTGGCGCTAGTGGCTAGGGGTAGGATTTTAACACTGTAGTGTGAAATGAATGTATTTTTATTAATTTGAGTTTGTTATAATTGATTTTGAAGTATGTATGGCATGTTAATAGTGTGATTTTGTTTCTTTTTGGTCTTGTGTAAAAAGATATACACTCAAGAGAGTTTTAGGCGGGCCGTCACTTGAGTACGTTACTTGGTTTGGGGTTGTCAAATGGTGAGTGGGATATATTGGACCATGATGACCTGTGGCACATTATTAGGTTGGGGGAATGATAAATAATATGCCTTTATTAACTGCATTGTGTGAGATATGGTGTGTGGATACTTGTACATTTTTATTGTTGATAGGCGAGATGACGGTGGCATTAGAGGATGTAAACTGGATATTGTGGGAGAGACAATACAGATCATGGCCATATTAGATGCCCATTTTCAGATGAGGGTAGCATGATAGTATTTTATAGGGTCTCAAGTATAGGCCAAGACACATATTAGCTTGGATGTGATTATGAGATCTTGGGTTCTATAATTGTGGAAATTTATTGTAGTGGTTATAGCTTTGTCGGTGGCAGTGGAGGGTGGTGGAGTTGGTATTTTGTAAAGGATACATGATATTCGTCACAGTATCGAGGAGCGCGGTACTAGACATGTGTGGGGATGGTGTGTGTTAGCCCACTTATACAAGGACTTGTACCGATTTACACAAGAGGATCATGGTTGTGGCATAGGAGCGACTACTTTGTTACATGTATGGGCATATGAGCATATTGATATATTGAGACCACTTAGTGGGTCATGGCCGATTAGGCCCGACCAAAGATATTTGCGGCAAAGTGGGTGGGTACCCATAGTAGGAGGATGGACATGATCGTGTATAGGTTGATGATAGATTGTATGGGCCCTAGGGCCATTATATGGAGACCATATAGAGACTATGGAGAATGGGTGGAGGACAGTGTTGAGTTGTGGTGCATATGATGCACCATGTGGATAGAGGATTGTTTCCCATAGGTAGAAGAGTTGTTTCAGGGTGGGCGAGTATCTATACAGTTTAGCATGGCCCAGGATGTGCCGTTAGAGCCATATATATGATGTCGATCTACTAGGGCTGCGAGGTGACCAAAGTTGAGGTCAGGCCTAATAGGAGCATAGCTAGTGCATCCAGAATTAGATGAGGTAGATCCGGCCATAGGTATCATACAAGTTGATGACGCGGTGTGTACTCAGGAAAACAAATAGTGGTGGGCATCACACTAATGGGTGTTGTTGTTTCTAGTAGTTGTAGATGTGACTGGTGGGCCATAAGTTAGAGAAGCGGAGGGCCAAGAACCCGCCCCTGAGGTGGACGATGTAGTAGTGGTGAGAGCGGAGTGTACATATAGTTTTTTGTTATTTTTTATTTGATGATGGATTGATATAGTTAATAAATGCAAAAATATGTAGTGGAAAATATTTGTTGTGTGGATACAAGCGATGCCTATTGGACACTTGTTTTAGATACCTTCATATGCACATTGACAAAAAATGTGCCCTCGTATGTGCTCTTGGGAGGAGGGATGCTAGAGTGGGCGAACGCAATCGCAGGAAATCATGCCCATTTATTCAAGTCAGTGGTTATAATGGTAGTCACATCAGCATTTTTGTGGAGTGAGTATAATGTGGCTCTTGCAGAGGCAGAGTGAGTGAGAGAGGCCGTAGGAGGAGGAGGCCTAGTGCAGGATATATTTACACAATATGTGGAGTTATAGGGCCAATATGTAGAGCAGACGGAGGAGGTTTTCGTGTTATGTATCCAGCTTGAGAGATATAGAGACCAAGATCAGCGGCATAGAGTTAGTGGCAAAGCTTAAAGTTCTAGAGCTCCCACAATTGTAGATAGTGATAGTGAAGATGATAAATGATGTGTTCATGCATGGGGGCTTGCCCCCAGTGATTGTATTTTGTAACTTATGATTTCAATGATATATATATATATATATATATGTTTTGATGTCATATTGGTTGTTGATGTGCATTGTATATGATGTCATGATTATGATGTGGACTTGGTAGTGATTATTTAGTTTGTTAGATTCTATGTGCATTGTTGGAATGGTTGATTGAATATATATATTGTTGATTGTGGACATTCGTTATGATGTGGAAAGAATAGCCGAGTAATGGACTAAATAGGAATTTTATGTGAGTAATAATGAATAGTATAGCATATGGTAAATAGAAATGTATGTATGTGATGTAATGTGGTAGATAAAATGAAAATGGTAATGTGATGTAGATTATTTAAGGGAATAAACTAAAGATGCATTGATAATTGTGTAATGAGAAGATGTAAAATATTGTTTGTAATCATGTGTGATTAGGATGATGGGGGTAAGAAGAGCAATTTCCCCCTAATGTGATAATGAGGTTCATTCTAGTAATAATTCCCTCAAAAATCATGTATGAACCTTAAGAACTAGGGTTCATCATCGGGTAATGAGTTGGAGATGCATGTCATCTACCAGAGGTGAAGTAGCCTATGATGGGTAGTAGGACAACGTGGAACAAAAACAACATGTGTATAGGTGTCGAATTGGATATCATAGGGAATGGTGCCAATAATGGATGGTGTGGCAATTGGAAGTGTGGAAGTAGGCTGCTTACGAAGCCAATGAGATGCATTAGCAATGTGTGGAGGGTGAGATGATGTGGTTGTAGGTGCTTCAACTGAAGGACTTGGATGGATGATAACCTTAGGAGGTGGATGGATGATAGCCTTAGGTGAAGATGAATGAGATAAGCTAACAATGGTGGATGTGCACTTATGTTGAATAAGAGAGAGAGAACTTGAGAGAGTGGGAGCGGAAAGCAATGACACCTTTATCTTCTAATTGTTGTAGTTGATCATGGAAAGCATCGAAATCATTGTGAAAATTACAGAAAGGGTGATCGCAGTGGCGGTGCAACTGATGAGGGAGATGATGTTGGTTATAAGGTAAATGGATTAATTACTTATCAAGTAAGGTATGTTGGACATCATGCGGTTTAACAACATGTGAAAATTGCAATGGCTCACGGGTAGGAGGTGGAGAAGACTTAGATGAATTTTGACACGGTGGTGGGGAAGGGAGGAACTTGTATGGAGGAGGAGATGGTGACCATGGAAGAGGTTCAAAAGGTGGGAGAGGAGAAGAATTTGTAGGCACTGGAGGAATAGAAGAAGTAGAAGGGGGTGTTATAACATGATCCACAATTAAGTCCTTTTCTAAATCAATAACCTTATAGCACAAAATAGTAAATGAATCACATGTGTCATATAATAGATTTTATTTTAATGGAAGAATTAAGCCACAACAAAATACAAATTGCATTTTGAAATCAATAGGCTAAAAGAGTAACCGATGCATGCAAGAATTAAAGCATAAAATGTAATATAAAATTGGTTCTTTCTTTCCTTGATGCAAAGAAGACAAATGTTCATATGTAACTTTAGGACCATTGTTAGAAATAAAACGTATAAGAAAAGCATCCTCCATATCATAGTAAGTACTAATAGAGCCACTAGGTAAATGAGTATACCATTGGATAGCATGATCAATAAGGCTATTATGAAAGGCTTTTAGTAACAATCGATTATTGGAATAAGAAGCCATGGCTAATCGGTAATGGTTTAGATGTAAATAGGGATTGCAAGTGCCTTCAAAAGAGGATAAAGTAAGCATGATGAAACCATTGGGTGATAATATTTTCTTCATTTAATAAGAATAATTTGTAGAAGATAACACAACACAAGATATATTGGTGGGCCAATATGACCAAATATTCAATATATGCAGAATAATACCCTTAAGGTAGGGCAACACAATAGAATGCTCCTTAAAGAGTAACTCCACAATATCCCAAGATGGGAATCCACTTTGAGGGAAAAAATTTAAATTTCAGTGGTATCACCTTCGAATATCATACCATCAACCCAAAAAAAATATTTCCTAATTCATCATTATTCAGCAGATATAGATGAAACCATAAAATTAGGGTTTCAAC
This sequence comes from Taxus chinensis, assembly GCA_019776745.2. Taxonomy (NCBI): domain Eukaryota; kingdom Viridiplantae; phylum Streptophyta; class Pinopsida; order Cupressales; family Taxaceae; genus Taxus; species Taxus chinensis. The sequence goes on along the minus strand of CM034146.1, from coordinate 346,706,551 downwards.
CCTAAAACAAACACAACTTTTGCAAAACAGCTCCAAAAACTCTGAAATTTGGAGGAAAGATCAATTGAACCATGCATCACCTCCCCACAAAAAATAATCTAAAAAATTCCAATTCAATCTTCAGATATAGATGAATCACCAACATTAGGGTTTCATCCCACAAATTACCCAGATCACTGCTCTGATACCACTTGTAATGAACTGTTACACCAAAACCTCAAGGAATTAGTGAAATCCACAGATGAGGATCATAACATCCCATCATGCTTCCATAGCCTAGACCCCGAGCTATATTTGCACCCATATAGTGGGACCATACCCTACCCTATATGAGCCCTGGGAGAACACTACAATGCCGACATAGCTACCCGTGTCGGGACTCAAACCTGGGTGGTCACTCTGATACCAAATGTGCGATGTTATGATTCTCATGTGTGGATTTCACTAATGCCTCAAGTTTTTTGTGTAACGGTTCGTTACAAGTGGTATCAGAGCAGTGATCCGGGTAATTTGTGGGATGAAACCCTAATGTTGGTGATTCATCTATATCTGAAGATCAGACTTAGATTTTTTTAGATAGTTTTTGTGGGGAGTTGATAAATAGTTCAATTGATCTTCCCTCCAAATTTCAAAGTTTTTGGAGCTGTTTTGCAAAAGTTATGTCTGTTTTAGGGTTGAAACCCTAATTTTATGGTTTCATCTATATCTTTTGAATAATGATGAATTAGGAAATAAAATTTTATGGGTTGATGGTATGATATTCAAAGGTGATACCACTGAAATTTGATAAAATTTGGATCTATATTGTCAGAGTTATTTCATTTATATTTTTTTCACTATTATGCTCCATAGGCCCGCAATTTGAGGAATTTTCCTAAATTTCTTACATTTTTGGAAACCTCTCAAAAATTAAATTGAGTTTTATGTTCTATGATTTCTAATTTTTGGCCGAACTTTAGCCGAAAGGGTTAGAAAAAGTTTGTATCAAAAGGGTCTATTCCTAAAATCCTAGTTTTGTGGATCATGGGGATGGTAGCTTTTTTGGGAGATGGTAGGATTGATGCTAGAGAATGGTGGAACAAATTTAGGGATAAATTCTCTAAACCATCAGATATGATTAGTGGCCCTACACAGATTTTCTTTTCTAAGTTAGAAAAGGAAAATTCTAATTGGTCTTTGCAGGAACTGGAACAAGTTTTCATGGACATATGGGCAACAAAAGAAGAAGAAGACGAAGCAAAAGAAGAAGAAGAAAAAGAAAAAGAAGAAGAAGTAGAAGAAGAAGAATCAGAAGCAGAAGCAACATAAGAAGAAGAAGAAGAAGAAGAAGAAGAAGATTTTGTTGATGAAGTTGCTACACAGGATAGGATTTCATATGGTGGTTGGATGATCGAGCTTGGTGACAAGTGTGCAATAATTTAAAGCACACCCATTATATGGCTTCTTCTTATGTTTCGGGGACGAAACATGTCAAAGAGGGAAGCAATGCTATGTACCTTGGGATATAATATTATAATGTATATGGGTTGATGGAGATGCCGACATGTGGCACACATCCCCTTAGTTATATGTATGGGTTCACATGGGATATAATGTTATGATGTATATGTATTGATGGAGATGCCGACATGTGGCACGCATCCCCTTATCTTATTATATCATTCATTTATGATTTATTATGCTTAGGAGGTCGGCCTCAGTATTGGCCATAGGTTAGAATGGTATATATAGGGGTTAGAAGGTTGTAGTTAAGGATCATATGGAGTATTGGAGTGTTATTGTATGGTTTGGAGGTTACCCCCCTTGAAGTGGTATTGGAGGTTTCCCCCTCAAAGTGGCAAAGCTATTATATGAGCATATTGTCATCCTTTATCTATATTTTGGTGTTCTCTTATGTTATTCTACTGTATATGTTCTAATTTATACAAGTAATATCCTTACAAGTGGAACACTCCAATACTCACCTATCCTTAGTACAACATTGGCCATAGGTTAGCTATGATATATATAGCAATGTTAGAAGGTTCGTATTTAAGGATCATATTGAGGATTGGAGTGTCCATTGCTATATGGTTTGCGCAGGTCTAGCCCCCTCGAAGTGGTATTGGACGGTTGCCCCCTCGAAGTGGAAAAGCTATGTATATGAGCATCATTTTCATCATTTCATCTATATTTTGGTATTCTCTCATGTTATTTTGTTGTATATGGTTCTGATTACACAATATATGCAGAGTAATATCCTTACAAGTAGGGCATCAGAGCAGCGATTTCGGCCAAAATTAGGGCAAGGAGTAACTCCTAATTTTCCCAAGTTTTGAATATATATTGAAGAGGGTAACACCTCCAATAAACATCTACCAATTAGAAGACTCAACTCATATATCCATCACATACTCATAATGGTATTCACATCCTTTATATAGACATACATTACTCTTAATGGATGGGTAACACCTAATCCCAATGTAGGCCGACTCATTACCCAATATAACTAATTCTTATGTGACCCATATATTATAAACATATACTAACTAAGGGGATGGGTGCCACATGTCAGAATCTCCATCAACCCATATACATTATAATATCATATCCCAAGGTACATAGCATTCCCTCCCTCCTTAACATGTTTCCTCCCTGAAACATAAGAAGAAGCCATATAGTGAGTGTGTTTAAAATCATTGCACACTCGTTGCCATGCTCGATCATCTAACCACCCATATGATATATTAGTGGGTGATGCTTCTCTAAACTTGATTCCATATTCTATTGCACTCCTCTTATTCCATCCATGTCCATATGTGTTCCTCCTCGGCATCTATACATATCTATAATAATTATTCATGTGATTCTATGTCATATAAGTGTTGTTCCATTGATTTCGTGTATAGCCATAATGATTTCTCATCTAATACCTTGTATATCCATATAATTTTTTTCCCTCATGTGTCCTAACATGTCTCCATGATTGTTTCCTCTCATGATGATGTGGGTGTCTATATGGTGTAACCTTAGTATCCTCAACCTTTTCAGAAGAACTTTTGTTTCCTCTTCCACCTTGTTTGTTATTTCTTTTTTTGCTTGAGTAGATGAATTATTTTTTTCTTTTTCATCATGTTCTTCTCCTCCCTTTCTGAATCATCTGTATTACATTCCTCACCATCTTCATATTTATCTTCGTGATCCTACTTTACATTACGTTTTTCCTTGCTAAGTGTGATATCATTAAATGTAATTTTCTTTCTCTTGTACCATAATTTCATGAAATTATTTTGTGCATTAATATTGATTGTTCCCAATGTCTCTAACCAAGGATATCTAAGAACAATATCCATACCATCCATATCTAAAGCATAAAAATCTGAATGTAAAACATATTTATCCATAGATAGCTTTAAATCTTCAAAAACTTGAATATTCTTACCATCTACTTGAGATTCCTTGATATTCTTTGCTTGAACATGTAGATATTGAGCTATATCCATATTGATGAAGTTACGTTTGCTACTAGGGTTTATGGAAACAATTACCTTTTTCCTTTGAATGCACCCTTCAAACTAAAATATTGAAGTTTCCTTCCTTGCAGATGTACTATCTGAACTCATTTCTTGATCCACTATCTCTATTTCTAGATCATGTGTAACAGCTTCAACATCAAGATTTTATTCTTCTAATTTTTCATCTTCCTCACTATTATTTGTACATTCTTCTTTTTCATCGTGACTCTCCTTCTTCAATACACGTATCATCTATGAAGAATGTTCCAGTTCCTGTCAAAACTAATTAGACCTCTCCTTCCCTAATCCTAAAAAACCAAATTATTACAGGGCCACCAATCTAAATTTTGCAAATGCAAATATGATGATGTAGCTACCCACATGGAAATTTTAAATGCACCATGTTCTAGACATCAAATTTTTTCATCTTCATAAGGGGAACTACTTGTCATCCCTATAATCTACATGAATCTTGGAAGAAGTTGATAATGGATTCATCTATGCAAGAAAAAGTATGCACTACATATTAAATAATAAATCTGAAAACACATAATACCTTTCCACAAATAATCCATAGCTCGATGTCCTAAAATGTACTTCGTGTTGTGAAAAATATCCTAATATTGTGTGCTCCGAGGAGCTAAGGATGCTTCTTGAAAAACCATGAAACTCCAATTCTTATCCCAAATATAGATACAGATGTTATCCAGGCATGTAGTTTTATTGGATATTTAGTGTGAAATTTATGTCTGCATGTAACTCGTCGTGTAGGTTCTTCTAAACCCAAGTCTTCATTATTCAGAGAAGATTTAGGCAAGAAAATCTTTTAGATAGAGATGTCTAACGTGTGAAACGGACATGTCTTTCGCAATAGATTATTTCTAAAAACTTTATATTTTCATGTGCGAGTCTAAAAATCTTTTGAATCTACCTTATCATATTTGACATAATTATGATGTCTAACAACAAAACAAAAATGTTGATGCATCTAGATATACCTAATCACCAACATTAGGGTTTTATGTGCATGAAACTTGTCGTCACATTGGTGCACACAAAATTACTTGATAAGATCCTTGTGTAGGCCTATCACACTAAAGGAATAATTTACAGAACCTCATCACACTCACAAGAGATATTGGTAAGAGCCAATACTAGTCACATTAATTTTCAGCGTATATGCATAAGGAATACCCTTAAAGTATGGCAACATAACAAATAATACTAATCAAACAAACACATTAGATTCCACATATACTCACCTACAGATGGGAATCCACATCGAGGGGGGCACCTCTATAACATCCTATACTTCAAGTAGAAGACTCAACTCAACATACATTACATAATAGATAATCATACTCATGCCTCCTTATACACCATACAGGGGTACTATATACTAGATGGGTAACACATAATCCCAATGTCAGGCTGAACATTACCCAAGCTATAACTTAGCCCTATGGGTTCCCTTACTACCACTATAAACATATTACATTGAGGTGGTGAGTATACCACATGTTAGCATCTCCATCAACTTCCATATACATTGCAATGGTCATATCCTCTAGGTAAGTATCATTGAGCTATATTTAGACATATCCTGTGACTCTATCTACCTTATGCACTAACTTTAGGATCACCTATTTTTAACCCGTTATGTATTGTTCAATGTGCCAACATCATAGGCAAGTACTCTCAAGGGTATGCAGTATGTTTTTACTATTTTTAACTACAAACTATTTTTGCATGAGAGATTGATTCCTCACTTATATATGACATGCTTCCTTCCAGGCAGTGAGATGCATACCTTAATGTTTTGATTCTTTAGGCACGACGTTGTGAATCTCACCTGGGATCCTGAGAATCCTTTGTGCCTCTTTTTGCGAACTTGGTAATGGACTTGTGAGAACCTTTTGGACGTGTAAGTTCCTATGGATGTACTCTGTGTTCTTAGCTCTTCTAGATATTATTAAGTGCATACTTCTATGAGTATTCTTGGTGTCATGACATCTCCTATCTTTATTGTGCATAACTTCAAAGAATATAAATAATGAATAACGAATAGTTTAGATTCCCATTGTGAACACTTTAACCAATGGAAATAATACAAAATCATCTAACATGATCTAATAGTGTTATCAGAGATTTTAAGTGACTATTGATCATATTGTTGACAGGCAATGAATATTGAGCTTTAATTAGTCTTAGTTCAACATATAAAGGAGTAGTAGGAGTCTCTATTATTAGATGTTTTGGATGTGCTCAATCACTGGAAACTTGTTTGAAAAGTAAGAACTAGTGTACTTGTAAGTATTATGATTCAACTTACTTTTTTCTTATGGTGAATCAAGTTAATTTAGACATTCTAGTAATCAATAACTTGACATTACCTTAAGAATTAGGATTAGTTCATTAGATGGATCCATAGGTGTATTGACAAATAGGAACATCGTGCAGGGAAAAGTAATCTATAGCTAGCGTTTTCGCTCTGCCAAAGTATAGGAAGAGGGACCTGGATCGATCATTCATGCATATGGGAAATTTAGGGATACCCTTTTTTGAAGATCTTATAAACATATGAGGAAACGATACTATGAATGACCATACATTTTGGGATTGTTGAGCAATGAAAATATGCATTAAATGAATTCATGCAGTTGTTGGAGGATATGTTTGGACCTCATCATTGGGGATTTTAGGTGCATGCTGAGCTTAAAATGGTTCAAAGGCTTGGTTCATTGATCAATCCACTCTAGTAAAAATTGGTAAAACTGCATCAAGTTCATATAGTTTTTATCAGTGGGGTGATTAAGAGATGGGTACCTTTTAATTAAATCCACTGATGGAAATTTACGAATCCAATGGCATTGTTGATTTAAATAAAAATAAAATTAACCAAATGATTTATTATCAAATGGAATTAAATCTAATTGCAGAGTGAACTGATATAGATAATTGATAAAATACATTAAATAGACAAGAAATAAGCAAATCAAGTAATATGAAACCCTAAGAAAGAGAGAAAGAGAGAGAGGGTGACTTAGTTAATTCCAAGTGCAATCTAGAAGTAGATCTAGGACATGCAAATAGATGAAATCAAACTGGGAATGTAGTGTCAGTCAAAGCTCACTGGCTAGGTTTATGAGACTTTTTGTTACTGTGCAGGACAGGAGTGCACCCACGGGAGGAAAGGGGTGCCTGAACATGCCAGTGATTGGATTTTGAGTGCTAGTGTCCTCCCAAATGCTCAGGTTTTGACTCTTTTCTATGTAGGAATGAGCTTTGTTGTTCAGTCTCTGTCTTCTTTGTCACTGATCTCACTTCAATGTTTTTAGGGTTTTTATCACACTTATAACCTAAAAAATAAATTTAGCTAGCTACACATACCTCACAAACCACATCAAATACTAAAAATAAAGATGCAGTATGTGGAGTTGGACTGATCCCTGGTAGTCACTCGAATGATTGAACTTAGTATCTAGTGACTACACTACATTTCAGACTCCATGTAGTTCTGTGTGCTTGTGTGTGAAATAGTGTCCTTAGGTTGACCTCACACCAATGACACCAAGATATCAAGCTATAGCTATATTTGATGCAAATGTCTGGTATGAAATTTAGCAATTCCCCGTCCTATGTAATGTATGCAACCTAAAATGCATCCCTTTTGATATTAGTGGTAGTATGTAGATGTGATAGCCCCTTTGAATTGTCAACCATAATAATAGTGTGTATATTATGTACATATATGAATCTCTTGTTTGAATTTTGACACCAGTGACATAAAATTTTCGCTATAAACATGGGATAAGGATAAAATAAGTGAAAAGGCCAACCACAAATCTCAAAATGCATAAAAAGAATAAAAAATTACAGAAGCACCCAGAATGGACACAAGCACCTAGGCACTAGTGTTTAGAGTGAGCGCTAGAATCCAAGGATAAATTCTGACAAATGTAAAAAGATAGATAGATAGGGATCCCTATGACCTAACTAGAAATAGATACATAAATGAAAGATGTGGAATAGAGTTATAGTATAAAATAATCAAAGACATAGATGGACAAGAGATAGTGTCACCATTTAATACTTTTCTTACTTAAGATTCATGCATATAACAACATACGAACGACATAGTAAAATAGTAATATGTGCATGATTTTGTGTTTACAGAATTAGTGTAATGGATCAAATAACATTGCGAGTTTTTGGCTATGTCTCCTCCTTAAATTATTGCATTGTGGGTTGTTTATTTGATAAAAATTTGAAACCATTTTGGTATGGTTTATTGGTGCATTTTGAAAGTCTCATTAAATGGGGGGTGATAAAGATAATAACATAAATCGAAGAGTGAATACTTTACTTAAGCTTTTACGCATCTAAGAAGACTATAGAAATTTCGTTTCCCCCCATTGTTATAACCTGTACTTGGAAACATGTTCCAAATTTTTATATCTACCATTGAGTTAAAATTGATTGAAGAAAATATTTAGTTAGTAATCTAGAAGTGTTTGGTTTCCTTAATAATCTTGTTAAGTTTATTGGTAGAAGGGGTTTGGCTTAGAAAAACAAAAGTTAAGAGGGGAAAAAATTTATTGAAATTTTGGTTAATAACCCATCTAAATTTGAATATAAAGTTATTGTATTGCTAACTGTAAGATGAACTAATATTGCCCTTAATTCAACTATTACCTTCACATGACATTATTGCATGCCTAAGTTCCTAATAATTTGAAATACAAGCCATTTTGGATATCCTTTTGAGGAAGAAATAATAATAATAATGATATTTTTACATGTTTGCTAATTCCAAGAGCTCTCCCTTTTGAGCTTGGAGCTTTTGTTCACAGACCTCTCTAACGCACTTGTGAAGATTTCATGCGCCTCGACTTTGTTAAACTATAAATGGATGATTTCTTGATGTTGATTGCAAGTGTGATTTCTTTCCTTTGCATTTTTTGGTGTTTAATGTGAATATTTCTATCCTCGTGTTGGTCTTTAGTCATATTATGTTCATTTCCTCTAAAGTTTTATGCACATTGTCTTGGGTCTTTTCCTATGTTTTCATATTTGTTTCCCTTGAGTAAAAATCAAACCCTATTATAGTTTGGTGCATTACCTCTCTTTATTGCAGCATTCCCCTATTTCAACTCTGGTCCCTTGGAATACTTAGGATAGGATTAGTTAGCAGTAGTGTAGTGTGGTTAGTTATTCACAGTGAGCTAGGATAGAAGGAAGTCGACCTTATCTTGAGATTAACCTTAAAATGTGTCATTGTCCCACACTTTAGAGTTCTTTCCATGTTTCCATGTGTGTTCACTAAATCAGGCACTTACTATGTACATCTAGCCTCTAAATACTACATGTATATTCATGATTCCTAAGTAATAGAGTTAGTCATTAACAACCCTCTTTACTTTGTTTTGACTTTACTTTTATCTTTTTTCATCTTTGTTGTTTATTCCTTCCAATTGACAACTTACAGTTTTGATCACTTGTTGACATCTTGCTCAGCTCTGATTTCACTATCTGACCTTTTGAGCACCATGTACAAGATTGTCCATTAGGGATAGGAGCGACCAAGTGCTACTATCCCCTCTAGGTGCTTGTGTCCTCTTTACCTATTTTTCTAATATTTCGAATGTTACTTATTTCGTCTCTTATTTTATCACTCTTAGTTGGCCTTTTACTTGTTAATGACGAAGATTAAGCAAGGGAATAAAATATACATGTCTTATTTAACCTCATTGGGGGGTAAGCATTCAAAAGGCACATACTACCATAAGGAGCTACTATTTTCTATATACTACATCATGGACTGCATTTTGGATTGTGTACTTCACTACATAGGAGGGTTTATTCTAAATTTCATACCACACATTTGCATTTAGGACAAAGTAGTTTTATAATGTTATTCTTCATGCAAATGGAACTAGGGAAACCTAACTCAAGGGAAATTATTCCAATCACATGCACACATAAGAACTACATAGAGTCTAAAATGTAGTGCAACGCTCGGTGACAATCACATTGGGGTGACCATCGAGGTTAGTCTGACTCAAACATATATATATTTATTCATCTAATGTATGCTTGAGTATTGTGAAAGTATACAGGGTTTATTTTTTAGGTTACAAATGCGACATATTCAATCTGATGTGACCTATTTCTTTCTACATTTTAATCTATGATCATAGGGGATAGTTCATACTTTGTTATTGTTTCTAATCTTCTCAAATTGCACATATTGTTTATCATTTTTATTGATGATCCTCCTAGCATTACATATGTTACACATATTTTGACTCACATCTTGATCCTTATGTTCGCACTTACTCCTTCCACTATTGCCAATGATCCCAAAGTTGCATGTATTATATTTTCTCCTAATGGACACACTTTTATTACTCACACACTTCCTACTCATTTCGTTGGGATCTTGGAATCTATAAGGTTTTCCCCTCACTATATTGCCATAATTCTCTGGTAGCTCTTCTATTTCTATGCATGCATGACTCTACTTTCACGTGACACTAGGTCCTTACCTCATGATTCACATGTGTTCATATTTTTACCTTTACAGATCAGAGACGCCTTTATCTTTGGCTCCTCTTACTACCCCATAGTCAATTTCTCCTACTCCTAGTGCATCTTTGTATATTCATGATGGTTCTTTATCCTTGACATATCCTATGATATTTGGAGCCCTTCCTCCTCTGGTAGGACCTTTGTAATGTCCATCTTAGTTTCCTTTACATATGGCTACTACTGATAGGCCTTGTCACATCTATAGATCCCATAGGCGACCTCATGGGGGAAACTCTTCACATTGGTCACATGCTTCACATAATCCACCTAGACATATTTCACACTCTATTTCTCCAAATTCTTGATCTAGGCCTATCTCATATACTTGACACCATGCACTCTACCATGACCATTAGACCCTGGATCATGTTCACATGTGTAGTTCATTTACATCAGTCGATCATGGGCCCTTGCCAAGTACGCTGATTGCATAAGATCATTTTGGCATTCACACTTGAGGGCATTCTAATTCCTCTACACCACCCAATGACGCACTCTTGTTCTTGGTTTATATTTGACTGTTGAGGGTTTCTTCACATGGAACTCACTTTGCACACACTACATCAGGGGGATTCCTTATTCCTCCATCTTAGCTAGTTTTCTTTCACATATTTGCAAATCAAATATCCAAAAACATTAGATTAAATCTTGATTGGATTCATTCTTATTTGCTTATATTACTCTACATAACACCTTCATTTCCAATGTTATTATAGTTCATAGTAGGCTTTATCATTTTTCATACACACATGCACATTCACGTGGTATCTTGAAGTGAATGCACGTCACTTACAATTTGTTACATGATGTAAGATGCTTGGTCCTATCTATTACCAATCCCACTGAGGCTCCTTAGGGCATCTACCTTTTCTCACTTACTATCAGGTGTTAACACTTTTATTCATATATTAAGATATTACATTGTCACATAATATTTGTATTTCCTAACATGATAATGGGTGCTTCATTTGTAACATTTTCCTTCTAGGACTCCTTCCAATCATGGTTGTCTAATTTACTTGTACTTTGTTTGACAATGTTTGTGGGCTATGCCTTATGTTTGCTTGTTTCCTTGTTTTCACAAGCCTTAGCAGCTCTGATTATCTTGTGACATCCTGAGTGGTGTCCCGTGTATGCAACCAGCTACTCGTTAAATCCTTGTTTACCTTTTTTCTATATGCTTTTACTAGTTTCTATTTTTTTTTACATTAATTGTTTTCCACTAACACTTATATGCTACATGGGGTGAACCTTTTCACCCTCACAATAGTAACAAAAAGTAGTTATAGAAACACAGATAACAAGAACATAACAAAAATCAATTATAGAATAGGGATAGAAATAAACTTGGCCACAAAACACAACATGGATACAAGCACCTAAAACAAACAAGAATGCATTGACATTAGTGTCCCACATTGGTGCTCATGTCCTAGGGGAAAAAATTATTACAAAGTAGTTCCAACAGTTGCACAGTCACAATTTTCTCTAGTTTCAGCAGTTACACAACCAATTTCAGATTGTAATCAGTCACTAACATGAACTAACTACTAATTCAAGAAACAAAGCAAGAACTAAATAAGGGAATGACACTTGGGGCATATACAAGACAACAATATGTCTAGTGCCTTTATGTCACCCGAGGTAAGTTACAAATCAATTTTGTGATCATCTGCAATGGCACTTATCCATAAGGAAGTGTTTAACAGTTAAAGGGAAAAACATATCACTCTCCTAATACACTTTCCATTAGCAGTGTCAGGATGCCTAAATCTAAAGTTTAGTGTAGAGACACTCAAATCCCTAGTTTGGCAACATGATGCCCACATCCTTAGTATGATTGAATCATGTCAAGAATCGATCACTCTTGACTCTTTCAGCTAACTCCTAAACATCAAGTCTACAAGCAGGAATAAATTTCTATCCCTTTCTCTTTCAAACACTCCAGGTGTACTCTAACCCCTTGTTAAGTTTTTTTCTATATGCATTTCCATTTTTACATATTTTCCAAGTTATAGTTCAATTGCATTTACCTATAGCATTGACTACACTTGTTTTCTTTTGCAGGTCCTATCATATCCTAACAAAGACAAAACACACAAGAAACCATGAAACAACTATCAAGCACGCTCCGATTAAGACAACATTCTAAAACTAAATGCACACATCATTATCACTCCATGTACATAAAGGTCACCCCTATGATCCTTATCTTTCCTTCTCCTTAGAATTTCATGATACACATTTTTCACTATTCCATTTGGCACACGACAACACTCATTCAACATGTTATTAGGTACAAACTTCTTTTGAATTTGTAAGGTATGATTTTCTATTCTACTTTATGCTACCAAATCCTTATTCACCGATATAAAGTGGGGGTAAATGTAGTCACTAAATCACACACTTATTATGTACATATAGCCTCTAAATACATCATTTATATGCATGATTCCTACGTAAGATAAATATTCATTGACAACCCTCTTTACTTTGCTTTGACTTTACTTTTATCCTTTTTCATCTTTATTGTTTGATGTTTCCAATTGAGAACTTACAATTTTCCACACTAGCTGATATCGTACTCAAATTTAATTTTATTGTCTGACCTTTTGAGCACCTTATTGATTAAGTAAGTATTGAAAATATAAATAGATCCTAAAATTTAAATTATGTAACAGCGCAGCTATAGACAATTAGAGTACATATTTGACCCAAGTTAGTAAGCTATAAAATATGAAACCCTAGTTACAAATGAAGGGATAGAATATTTACCTGATTCACAAATAATCTTGGACTAAGCCAAGCTGAAGAACTGATGAACATGAGGAGGGAAGTGTCACACTCGAGCTCAAAAAATTATGTGACTACAAGATTTGTCTGGACCAAGGCACATGTGTAGGGTCAGGGGTGCCTGGGGCACTGCAGACCTACTCTGGGCACCGATGACTACTCAAAACCTCAGAAAATGATCTTTGCGGGGTCACAAGATGTTCACTAATGTTCGCCTTAGGTCATTTGTATTTCGTTGCTTTATGATTAAGCAAATATTGAAATAAATAAATGCTAAATCTAAATATATACCAGCACAATGATATAAACAATTAAGTACATATATGACCCAAGAAAATAAGAAATTTAAATTTGAAACCCTAGTTACAAATGGAGAGATAAAAAGACTTAGTTGATTTGCAGTGATGTGAAACGTGTGTAGAGTTGGAAAATTGTTGGAATAGAGAAGCATGGAGTTGCAATCAAACCCAAAAAATTACAGGAGTGTCAGAAATGTCAAGCCCAAGGTGTCTATATAGGCTCAGGGGTGCCTGGGGTGCCAAAGACCTATTCTAGGTGCATGTGACTGCTCAAAATTTATGAAACCCAACTTTACATGGTCGCAAGATGTTAGCTAGTTATTGCCTTTGATCACTTGTATGTCATTACACTTCATTTTTATTCACCTGAAACTTACAATAAGAAAGAGGCACGACCGAGCGTTGCACTACATCTCATACCCCATATAATTCTACGTGTGTGTGTATAGAATCATGTCGTAAGTGGCTCTTGTGCGAGTTGCACTTAATAGCGAGCAATAGCTAGATGTAGAAAATTTAGATAGATGTGTGCATGGAAAAATGAACTTCCCCTCCTATGAAGTGTATATAGAAGAATGTAGTCCCTATCCCTTGTGTGGATGCTAAATGGATGCTTGAATGCTCTTGTAAATTCCTTTGGATGCAACCTTAGGTGGAGATAGTAAATGCTTAATGCTTGGTCCCTTATTATGATCACATAACTTTATATTTATATGATTCCCTTGGTTGAATTCCGTAATTAATCATTAAAAGGTAGAATGGTGAAAATAAAAAATTCCTAGAAAAGACCCAAAAGATGTGATCAAAGTACAAAGAGGTCGGGGGAGCCCAAAGGGGACTAGGGTGCCTAGGTGCTAGCATCTTGGTTGGGCACTGGTGTCTAAAGTGAGAAATTCCAAAGTATACAGAGGCAAACTCAGCAATAAGGAGTATAAGACCAAAAAAGGAAACAAAAAGAAAGCAAATATGGCTAAAGAAAATGATCAATTAGTATTTTTCTCACTTAGGAATCATATGAATAGTGGTACATGATCAGGACTAGATAAATACCCAAAGCATTTGATTTAGTGTCTACATTTTCCCCCACTTTATGTTGTTGAGAAAATTCTCGATAACATAAAGTAGATAAGAGATGCATACCTGATAACTATGTAGATCGATGGCGAAAAGCCTCCCAAGAGACAAGGAAAAATGTGGAGTGATAAAAATGTGAATCGTGGAAAATAGAGAAGAGGAAATGAAAAAAAGTGATAATGATGACCCTAGGGTGAGAGCTTATGTGTAGATGTCATGTTGTACCTGTTGTTGATGTCTCTTGATGTGTATATGAAAATTTCAATCCAAATGAGTAAAGAGTGTGTAAAAAGTATGAAAAAATGTGAAAAGGAAAATGTGCACCTGATCTGTGATCATTAAAAGAGATAGAAGGGATCCTGAAGATGTTGTAAAAGAACAAATTTTTTGGGAGCTCTCATGTCAGTTGCACTGAATGCGAGTTTGTTGGATGATCTCATGCCAAGTGTGGAAGAAGTGTGGGGAGAAAGGTTTGGTGTTATTGTCCAACCTTTAACTACTTCCTGAATTGAAAGCACCACTACAAATGGTGTGTAAAAATCTAATCCATTTCGATCCAATGTAAAAGTAGAAAAGAAAGTGTAATGCATGCATGTCGATTTCTGAAGGACTGTGTAAACTGTAAAATATCATGTGTAAAATGTCAAAAACTGCACTGAACTGATAAAAGTTATGTAACTACCCCCTAATCACAAGCATCCAGGAATGGTCAAGAGCACCCAGGTGCTACTGTCTGGTGTTTGGCACTAGTGTCTGTGTTGTGATGAGGACCCAAATCAGGTTTTGTGTTATTGTTGATACTGAATGTTGTGATGACTGTGAACTAAGTTGTGTTATACTGTAATTGTAAACTGTTGAATGGGGTGACTCATTGACTTGATAAATGCCCCCTTGTTTAGGGTACATGTGACGTCGCAAGGAGTATACAGACCAAAGGAGGACCAGACGTTGTGGTAAAATTGAAGCACTTTCAAGGGAGGGAGTGTGCTTGGTAGAAACCAAGGCACACACAAATAAAGTGACTAGAAAACAAGTGTTAGTGCAAGCAAGATAAACACACGTGTAAAAGACAAGATGTAAGTTAAACACACAAGAATAAAATGTAGACAAGTAATAATGCAGACACAGTAGACCGTAAAAAGAGGGTTTCAAACATGGGACATCAGTCACGATGTTGCAAGACAATCGATGCCAACATGGCCAAAATCATACAGTGTGCACACAATACAAATGGAAAAGCCCATAAATAATGGAAAATAATGACAAGCAAAGACAATACCAAGAAATGTAATAGACAACCATGGTGGCAAATAATTTCTGCAAAAAAATTGTTACACATGAAGCACCCATTAGCATGTTAGATAGATATAAATTATGTCAAAACATGTATGATGTGATATAGTAGTGTGTTATTATGAATAGGAAGTAGTATAAATCAAAACAATAGTACCTGAAATGTGTACGAAAGTGGATGCCCCAAGATCATCTGTGGGACTAGTAATAGGTATTGTGTCAAGCATTCATACTACGTGTATCGATCTATATAAAGGCTAAAATCACAACTAGAAAGAAAGTTAACGTGCATGTGTATATAGAAAATATAATGACATATAATGTGTCTAGCTAAGATAGTAAACAAGATGTAACATGCGAGTATAAGTAAGAAAGAACAATGTACAACCAAGATATGTATTATGTTGTGGATGAATGAGATAGAATGGAATGTAAAGTGAGAGTAATAGGAGCAACGTGCCCCCTAAGTGAATGTGAATAAGTATGCATGAGATGAGGTTCATTTATAAATGCTCCCTCAGCAGTTGAGAATGAACCATAGAACAAGAGTACGTCATCGGGAAATGGTTTGAAGTGTGCACTAGAAAGATGTGATCATCAAAGTGTAGAGCGTAGAGAGTGAGTGAGTGTGGTGAAGTTCATTTTTTATTGATAACCTCATTAGTCAAGTATGAATCATAGAACTAGAGTGTGTCATAGGGAAGTGTGTTGTGTTGACTGTGTGCGAGAGAGATATGTCGTGAATGTGTCAAGTATGAAGTGTGTAGTGTGATGTGGATTTCATGAATGTATTGATCCCTATACAATCAAGTTTGAACCGTAGCATAAGAGTGTGTCATCGGTTAATGATGATAAAAGAGTGGATCAAGATGTGTCAGATGCGTGTGAAAGACTAGACGCAAAGTGTAAGTATAAATGCAAGGCAATTGATGATACTAGAAGGGGGAGTAAGTACGATGCCCCACAAGTACTATTAAATGGTGAATATGATCAAGTAACATCATCTAATAGGTTGTCATTGTCATCAAAACCGAATGGAGATGCATCTGAGACTTGGTATGCAATTATATGTGGTTGATCGAGAAAAGATCCATTACGGCATAGATTATGCATGCTCATTGCATATTCCTCATCAGTGAAAGGTGGTAATGGACATCAATGTGCATACCAATGAGTAAGGTTTTGTGAATATCTGAGAAATGAGTCATTGCAAATGAAAGTTTTTAACCTTTAAAATTTACCTTAACAAAAAGTCGTTAAAAATTTGTAAAAATTCCTTGAACCTTCTTGTTTTCTTCTCACTTGAAATGCTTTTAAAATTTTGAAATATTTCCATCAAACTCTGAAGTCTAAATTTTTCAGATTTCAAATTTTGGGGTTTTTTTTTCTCTTTTCGGAGTTTTGTCGATTAAAAAATAAAATTTTGATTTAGAGTTCCAAACCCTGAAAGCCCAAAATTCTAAAATTTCATACTTTCAAGGTTTTAGAATCCTCTTTGGCATTTTTTTATTTTTGTTTCAGAGTTCTGAAATTTGAACCCCGAAAGTCTGAAAAAAATTGTAAATTTCAAAACTTCATACTTTCGGGTTTTGGATAATCTCACATTATTTTTGTGAGATAATTTCACTCTCAAAGTTTCGAAGTCTGAAACTCTAAAGTTCTGAAATTTTAGAACTTCATACTTTCAGGGTTTTGGACTTTGGGTTTCGCATTGCAATGATCACGCTTCATTTCAGAGTTTCGGGGGTTACAATTTTGGACCTTCCACAAACATTTAATTTCCAATAACCCCCACACGTGTCAGCTTCTAAGCATTAATTCTAGGGTTTCCTATATAAACTTGAATTTTTACCTGTCATTTTCACCTGGATTTTTCTCTGACACTTTGATTTTACCGAACCATTTTGTACTTTCAAGGCATCATTTTCAAGGTAATTATTTTTAAGTTAATTCTTTTTTGTTATAATCGATTAGGGTTTTTGTCTGTTTGTTTTTATTTTTTATTTGTTCTTCTTTTCTTGCTTGACGTGAAAACCCTTATCATCCATCATTCATCCTTTAACCATGTCATTCGATTCTTTTCTCAATACTGTAAACTTCAATGCATGCAGGCATCTAGTTTTATCAAGTCCAAGAATTATGCAACCATTTCCTTTCAAATATTCACAGTATTCAATTTTCATTTTGTGCCCTTCGACAATTTCAAGGTCATAGTTTAGGGTTTTCATAAGACAAAATTTCAGAGGTTTTCCTTTCGGAATTTTAGAGGTTTGCACTTTTTCAGAGTTTTGGATTTAGTGGAACCTTTGGCAATGATTTTGGGAGTCAGGGTTTCAAAGTTAGCAGTTTTACCTTTTCAGAGGTCATGGTTTTGGGTTTTCAGAGGAGTTTCAGAGGTTTTTTCAGAGTTCCAGATTCACTTTTTTTTAGGTTTCAAGACTGTGAAGAGTTCAGGATTTGGGAGGTTTGTACTTTGGATTTGAAGCTTTTTCGGAATTGCCATTTTTAGATTTTCAGACTTTGGGATTTCAGAACCTTTATGGTTTCTTACAAAATTTCCAAAGACTATTCGGATTTTGAATTCTAAATTAACTTCAACTTCCTCATCAAAGGGAAAGGAAAAAATGAATTACACATTCTTAGGAGTTGCTCCTCACTCATGCCTATCTTCATATTTGGGGAATATTAGATATACTGACCTTGGAAAAATAGATTGTATAGACTTCTAGGAAATATTAAAAGCCCCTAATAAGAATCCTTAGATGTAGGCCATATTCAACAGTGGGCTCGCTCCCGCTATGGATTTTCCTTCATCTGTGCATTGTCATGAGTTTTTCTTAGCTGCAACAGCCCATTTTGAAAAGGATTCTAAATCGGTAAAGGATGATGACGAAAAGGTCGTAATTAGGCTGGACGTCAATTTCTTTGAAGATTTATGTAAACTTCCAAATATTGAAGGATATGCAACAATTTCACCATAAGTTGTAGTTGAACATTGGGATAAAGAAACTAAACTATGTATAAAGGTCATAATGAAGAGTTACTTGGCCAAGAATGTCATCAAGCTTCCTAAAACATTGTTCCGCTCAAACTTCATCTAGGAAGTAAATGTTCTTATTGTATTGTTGAGTAAAGTTTCAGGTATTGCTTCGGCGAGGGAGTTTCAGGAATGGATGTCCCTCTATATTGCTACTATCAAGAAGAATAATGAATTCATGTGATGGGGGGAATATATCAGCAGCTTAATTTTTTTCAGTTGAGCAATGTTTTAACTTCTAAAAACTTCTTCATGACTTCCTTCCTCATTTATGTTGTCACTGTCATGGGCCAATTCAATGGTTTGAATACAAAAGGTGTTAGAATTTTGTCATATATTTATCAATTTTATCCTCAAATTACAATGGAATAAGGAAACAACCATTTATGTAGAGTCAATGATGCCTTTTTTGTTGTCCTCCTTTATCATTTTGATAAAAAAAATTATAATCGGAGAATTTATGATGAAGCTTTTAAAGAGGTAAGGGAATGGGGAGTTATTTATCTTCAATTTCCAACATTCACATACATCAGGATTCCTGGTTTCTTGGGTTCCCTTAGTAAGTTACCAAGATGTCCTACCAACAAATGGGATTTATTAGAATTGGTTCAAAAATTGTTAGATTATCACAAAATTCAAAACAAATGACATAAGGCGGGAGTCCAGTTTCCTATTTCAATAGGAAGGTACTACATGTGCCAGTATTTACAAAGTGAAGAATGTGGATGGAAAAATGCCTGAAGTTACTTTGCGAACTTTCCATCCTAGAACCAATTTTGATTATTGGGGTAAGTTCAGTGAAACATGGTTGGCCAGTTCTCATGTGCCTCAACTAGAGGATATTTCGATTCATTATTCAGGATGAGGTTATCATCATAATAATGATAATATGAAAGGTTGACTTTGAATGAGGTTAAAAAAATTGGTATTATCAGATATTTCAGAAGGAATGGAGGATGATGATGAAGTATTGGATCCAGTGTACGTGAAACAATAATGTTGTTAATCAACCTTTGGCATGGATTGATTGGTACTTAGGTAGAACATTGCAATACTAAGGAAAGGGTGGGGCCATTCAACTAAAGGACATATGATTGGTTGGCTACCTTGGGAATTTCACCCAAAGGGATAGATCAATCTATAAGAATAGAAACCCAACCAATACTGAGTCTCCCTACACCCATGAAAGGTAAAAGGTCTACTCAAAAGGCCAATATAACTCCAAGGAATATCTCATTTAGTTGTTGGGAGTTCCTCTCTTTCAAAATTTCCCATTGCCAAGGTTGTGTTCTCTACAATACAAGTAACAAAAGTTGTTAAAGTTAGTGATTCTCCAGTTGTGTCACAAGATTTGCCACCCCCTCCTTCAACTCCACTTTCCCCATCATTACCCACTACTCCTTCACTCATCTCTGCTTTTCCATCCCCATCCATGGCCCAAGTGTTTTCATCCCTTCCTATCCTCTCAGTAGGGGAAATGATTGGGTCTCCACTTTCCACTCCACTTTCTCAACAACTTTCATTTCCTTCCATTTCCACTTCCAGTTTTGTTTCATCCGCTCCCGAGGCTATTCTCACTTCCACCCCATCTATCATTACCACCTCCATTTCATTGCCAACAGATATTACCAATGTTATTATTTTATCTAGTGCTCAAGGTGTTGAATCAACCATGCCAATTTCATCTGCATCCATTATACCTAAATGGTTATATCGCCAAACCCCAAAGCAGAAGAAGAAGGTGCCTCTTATAGATGTAATAGATTTGAGTGTGTTGGAACCTACTCGGAAGAGATGGGAAAAATGGCCAAATATCGTCTCTAGTTTATTGATAAACCAATCAGGAGAAATGTTCATGGAAATAGCTAACCCCATTGAGGGGAAAGCTAAAGAAACTATTACAGCAGCAAATTATCAGATCTCTAGGTTTTCACTAGGGAAGGCAACACATGAAGGTTTCAAATAGGATGTTCAAGTGGCCCTTGGAATTTTTTTGGAGAATTATGATAAAGATAAAGCTTCCAAAGATGAATTGAATTTAAAGGTTAAACAACTCACTACTCTGTTAAGGAAAGTAACACAACCCACTCCAACTACTGATCCTTCAACTACAACTACTCTGACAGTTTCTTTCAGTTTGGATAATACTTCATATCATGAAATTAAGAAGATATGTCACAAGGTAATATCAGTGTATGGATGGATTGAATGTATGCTTAAGGAAGCTAATCCTTTGATTAAAATAGTTGTTGAATTGTATAATGATTTACAAACTAAAAAAACTTCTATTCACAGGATAGATGAAATCCTCTCTAAGGATAACAATAATTTGAATCTAAATTTGACTACATGGAGAAAGATTAGAGATGTGGACCCATATTTACTCCTTGAAGAAGGATTAATTGATGATACTTCATAAAAAATTTTGATTTTCAAAATTCTATTGAATTTAGATCCTAGGTGTTGCAAGATTTGATTAAGAAATTGGATGATAAACAAGTGGAAATAATGGACAGTCTAAATGATATTTCGAAAGAGTTTGATAATATCGACTGCAATTTTCTTAATGAGAATATTGATGCTCTTCTAGCAGACCAAATTAAATCAAATTTCAAATATTTGGTAACGAAATATGATGAAGTAACTAAAACTTTCAATAACGATTCAATTTACAAGTTAGTCTCGTACCAGAATTTCATAAGTCAGCTGAAGAAAGTGGTGAATAAGTTGCAAAGGTTACCAGCCAAAGTTGTGAGGGAGATTGATACAATGGACGTGGTAAATCATTAAGCATTGCAGACCATAGGAGAAGAAATTACATGGAATCATTAAATGTTTCATTGATTACAAACACTAGATGGTTATGTGGGAAGAAGATCAGGGGAAAACTGAATAAGAGAAAAATGATGCAGGTCCAAGCTAACCCAGATGACCATGATTAGGATGGTTAGAAGCTCTGAATCGGTCAAAGTTGTAGGGTTTACTTAGTCAAACCTTTGCAACAAATTTACTATTTTTATGGGAGCATGTTCCCTTGAACTTATTATACTTTATTTTTAGTAATTTGTTAGTTAAGGTTCAATTGTAATGGCTCAACCTCTGGAACTTATAATAGTTAAATGTATTAGGTTTATGTAGATATATAGATCATTTGGAGAAGTTGCTCTTCAAGCTTGGAAGAGTGCTTCATATACTTTGAGCCTTTCAGTTATGTTTAGAACAATACTTTGCCGTGAAAATTTTAATTTATTATGTTAATCATTGATCAATTTATAGCTTATGAATGCTTAATTCCTTGATGTGATTGGTTAATTTTCGTTATCCCAGTTATCTTATTTCAATTCATGTGAAAAGTGATATAGTTAATTTGAATATCAGTTGTGGAAAACTTATTTCCTTTCTGTTAAAATGTTACATTATTATTTATAGTCATAGATAAAGGAAGATTGAAAGACATGTGCATATCATATATTGTTGTGAGGAGTTGATTGTGCATTTAAGTGGGTCTATCTGTTCAATATACTTGGTGCATCACCTTATTCTTATTTTTTTGATCTCTGACTTCAAGCCCATCAGTTGAGTAGATTAGAATTATTTTCAAATGTTTTGGCCTTGCATATTGATCTTAAATCAAGTGCTCCAAGTTTCAAAGGAAGTCGGCCTTATCCGGAGGTTCATCCCAAAGCAACAAGGTCCCACACCTTGGGGATGTTCCAATGTTGCATAAGATCCCTTATAGATTCGAGGGGTACAGGATCCACTTGACAAAAATTTTTAACACGCCTGGTGGGATAGAGTTGGTACTTCTCTTCATACTTGCATGAATCAAAGTACCTAGCGACTCCATATATTTGGATTTCGTATCTCAATGTTTTAACATATGTGAAGAATTCAGAAAAGAGCTTCTGCGAGATGAGAAGGAAATTATCAACATATTGAGTTATCTTTATCTCCTCCAAGAAGAAGGAGAAGAATTTCAAACTCACCAATTACAGTGTCACCACGTAGGGGTCATTCTACTCCTCCTTACAAAAGGTTCCCTCCACCTAGGAACAATCAGCCTCTCGATAGAATGGCTAGGAACTAGGTATTTCTTGAATCCAATACAGGTAGTCCTCTTCCATTATCCCAACGGGATCCTATTCCTGCTGCTACACTCAAAATTTCACCCTTTTACAAAGGGGAAACTCATATCACTCCTTTAGAACATATTCTTGATGTGGCCAGCATTTTTGTAGTTCATAATGTTACAGAAGACAACATTGCGATCAGACTCTTGGATACTTCCTTCAAGGGAAAATCACTTCAGTTGTTTTATGGGTTAGGGGTTAGAACTATTACCATTTGGGAGGAGTTGGTGGAGAATATTTGCAAACTGTTCGAAGACAAGAGCGATCACATGTCACTCTTGAAACAACTCACTATCATAAAGAGAGCTCCCTAAGAATACATGAGAAATTTCAATTTCCAATTCCAAAGGACTTAGAATAGGATTTCGGAACTCATAAATCCTTCTCCAAATAACACATTCCTATACTATTTTTGACCCTTGAACAATGATGTAGCAGTTATCATCTAGTCCATGGGAGGGACTAAATTACCTAAAGCCTACGAAGTTTCCATAAGAGGCAAATTTTTTGATTTAGGATGGAAAGATAGCTCCATGACCGTCAATGTCATTGTCTCTGGATCTTACAAACACATATCCTACCATTGATCCTATTATAGTAGCTTCCAATCAGCCAGTTCAGTCTACCCCCACCCCTTTAAATGATCTTTTTGAAGTCAAGTCACTACTGCAAACTTTTGGGAACGATCTCATTGCACTCAAAAGGAAACAAATTCAATATAATCGTCCATACCAGCCATAAAATCAGTAGTATTAGGCTAATTTTCCTCCTTTTCAAGGAAACAATCAGCCTCAAAACCAAGTTATCAGTCAAGCTACCTATCAAACCTCTAAATTTTAGGAATTCTCTTGCTGCTAGTTCTTCTAAAGCTATTGTACCCATCCAAAACAATCTAGTTCAAGATTATGAATGGCATTATCCTTGTTCTCAACCTCATAATAAAAATATTTTTCCCAATGGAGTTCTTGGCCAAGCCCTTATCCTAGGAAAATAAAAGTAAGAAAAGTATGAGGACCCTAAGAGTGTTCGAAACGAGTCGGGTTCCCCAAATGATTAAGAAAATATTGAAATAAATAGATTCCTAATACTAAATATGTAATAGCGTTGTAAATCAAATATGTAATGAACTAAATATTGACCCAAGAAAAATAAGCTAGAAATTATAAAACCCTAATTGCAAAGAAGGGATAAAAAGACTTAGTTGATTTACAAATAATCCTAGGATGTGCTGAAGTGATGAACTGATGAACAAAGAGGAAGAAGTCTCACACAAAATCTCCAAAAATTGTGTGATCACAAGATCTTCCTAGAGTGGGGACCCTGGAATGGGTTATGGGAGCCTGTGGGTAATGTAGACATGCTCTGGGTGCCAATGACTTCTTAGACCCTCAAAAAATCAAATTTAGAGAGTCGCAAGGTACTCATTGTCCTTCAATTCCTGTCACTAGAATGTTGCATCAAGTTCGCAGATGTTGCCTATATCCTAGAATGAATAAATAAATTGTAAAACCTGAAAAGCACATCAAATCCCAAAATAAAATAATGTAAATGAGAGATCAAACTATCCTTAGCTGTAAATCAAGTGAACTTAGGACTAAGCATTGCACTACATCTCAGACCCAATGTAGTTCTCTGTGTGTGTGTCGAAATCGTGCCCTAGGTGGCTTTTGTGTGTGTCATGCTTGATATTGAGCAAGTAACTAGATGTAAAAGATGTAAATAGATGCGTGCATAAAAGAATGAACTTCCCCTCCTATGCATGTATGTAGAAATGGTAGTCCCTTGTCCCTTGTGTGGAGCTAGATGGATGCTTGAATGCTCTAGAATGTTCTTAGATGCAACCTTAGGTGATGATAGCTAATGCTTAGTGTTGGTCCTTTATTATGGTCACATAACTTTATATTTATATGATTCCCTTGCTTGAATTTTGTAATTAACCCCAAAAGGGCTGACTACCAAAAAGATAAGATTCCCAAATGGCTAGAAAGGACCCAAAATATGTGAAGAAAGTACAAAGGCGACGGGGGCGTCTAACACTAATGTCTTGGATGGGTGTTGGTGTCCAGAGTGAGAAATACTAAAGTATAAAAAGACATACTGTGAAAGCAGGAGTCTAAGATCAAAAGTAGCAACAAAAAGAAAAAAAGATGGCCAAAGACATGGGTCAATTACTAATTTTCTTACTTAGGAATCATATGAATAGTAGTATGTGATTGGGACTAGATAGACAGCCAAAGTGCATGATTTAGTGTGAATAATGACTGGAAATGACTTCATTGTCAAGAAATCTTCAAAAATTTAGGTATCCCCTCTGATTTTTAGGTAACCCCTTCAGAAATTTGGAAATATGTTTGGGCATCATGTTTCCATAAAGATTGAATACTAGATTACTAAGCTTCTTTAGCTCTTGCTGGAAATTTTAAATTTTCTCCAGAGTGTTGGAAGCCACCCCATGTCTATTATTCCTCATACTAGGTTCCCTCTAAGAAATTGGTGAAAAATATAGATCAAATTCTTTGCAATTTCTTATGCGATAACCCCACCACTAGAAAATGCTTTCAGAGAGTTTCATGGGAGTATTATTTACTTCCCAAGGAAGCTAGAGGAATGGGGCTTATTGACATCCATCGAAAAGGGTTTTCCCTATGTGTTAAGTGTATTTTTTGAGCTATTGAAGGGAAATAAGCTTGAAAAGTTCTTATCTTTCATTGCATTGTTGATGGTCCTCCCTACGAGCGTGTTACTTGGACAGTACTATGATTTGACAACATTCTTACTCTCTCGTTTCCAGCTAATTTTTTTTCTCATTTGTTATCAAAAGCATATGGAAAATGTGGGAAAAAATCCTTTGCTCTTATGGAATGGAAATGGTTTCCAGGATGGGCTTTATTTTAACCATAATTCTATATGGTGGTTTCCGAACATCCTTTTCTAGGACCATTGTCTTGCTGAGGTTCCTCTAATACCAACACTCAGGCTCTCTAAGCAGTCTATTTGCAATGTACAAAACTTGTTTGCGAAAAATTGTAATCTTGGTTGTCATAGAATATCATGAAAGAGAAATTTAAACTGGCACAATAGGATAAATAAGCCATTGATGAAATCATTATTGTAGTGCCCATGCACATGGTACATAAAGTTTATGTTTCCTCTTCCTGACCTTGGTAGGAAGACTGAAAATGGTATGTTGATACTCCATTCCAAAATTACATAACCAATGAAGGATATGAGTGGCTATCTCCCAACCTCACTATGGTGGATAAGCTTAATTTGAGATGGAGGATTCAATTTTCCACCTCGACGTGGAGTCGAAGATTCCACACTATCTGGGTAATTCCTCAGAGCCCAAAATTGCTCATGTTGCAACATCTTGCACTAGGGTGACTAGTCCAAATTGGAGTGGCCAATCTGACTTGGTCATTTTGTGGGCATTTAAAAACATTATTGCACCTCTTTTGGTTCTATTCCGAGGCACATAATGCCGTGAATTGGATCCATAATTTTTTTAACCCTTTCGACCTAAGAATTTCTCATGGTAACGCCAGGATGCCACATAAATTCACCCAAATCTAGCATAGTTTTAGAGAGGAGATTTTTTTTGGATATGGAAAGAAAGAAATGCTTTTCTATTTGCTAACTTTGTTGTGGATCAACACTTTTCTTTATATAACAAGTCCATCATCATATCCAATGTGTTTTTGCATATTCAAGTTCAAGAAAAGAAGGTTTCTCTCGAGGTTGAGCACCTCCAACCTCTCCTATGTCGTTAGGGTGATGCCCCATGCAATTTTGCTTGAGTTCTGTCATCCCCGACTAGTCACTCTCCCACCTCGTGGCCACGACGGTAGTCTGTAAGAGGGTGGTTACCACACAAGTTGCTCTAAGCGTCGGTTTCACAACTGTGTTCACCAATCCCCCTGTTGGTCGCCAATCAGATGGGGTGCCACACCATCTCTATACGACACTATGAGGCTCAGGGATGGGGTTCTCTGCCACCATCTGGGCTAGCCGCCACCTTTTCTCACAACAAGTAGAGCCTACAACAAGCTCCAGACAAATTCCCTCGGTTGGCCATTAGCCATTTCTCTGTCTCGTGCGTAGGTAAAATATATTACTGAAGACAAAGATCACATTGGCTCTGGATCTGGTTGGCACACCCCCTGACACCGGGAAAGACCTTTTAGGCAAAAACTTGTTGGCATGACCATGACCCGCCATCAACTTTGCAATAGTTTGCAAGCAGACAATTTAATTTTGTATTTCTTTTATAAAAAAAATTTATGCAATAGATCATTTTTCCTAGGCATCGACCTAATATGAGATAAAATAGCCTCTCGTGTTTTTGATATGTACCCCCATACTGTTTATCTTTTAATGAATAGGTCTTATATCATAAAACCTATGGTATTTAATATAAGATGTAATTCATCCCAAAATAAAAAATGGAAAAATAAACCACTTTAAATATGTTAAAATGGTGATAGACCATGTTAAATTCTAACCCATCGTATCCATGTCAATAGAGAGAAATTGAGTAGTGTCTTATCAATACATTTTGATAAAGATAACAATTATTTTTTTATGTGTAGGGAACACGCCCATGTGCCCGTCGCCGCCCCTTAACTGGCCAAAGCATTTAACAAAGCCTTTGAAAAACGGCTTTTTTGTTATGGTTACGTTTGTTTATGTAGGAAAGGAACTTTTGACAAGACAATTGAGGCCAAAGTGGCTGAAGAAAAATAATGTAATCAAAGAACAAGAAATACATAAGAAAAAGTGTACAAACAATGGCATATAATACTGAGCAAGAGAAAAATAGTAGCATGAAATGTATCAAACAACAATAGAAAAAAATAAACCTGCAAAGAAAATGTTGCACATGAAGCACCCATTAGCATGTTAGAAAGATAAAATGTATATGCAAAACATGTATAATGTAATATAGTAATGTGATATGAAAAATGAAACAATATGCACATGTAGTGTATATGAAAGTGGATACCCCCAGGATCCGTTGTGGGACTGGTACTAAGTACTATGCCAAGCATTCATGAAATGCGTGTAAAGATCTTTGTAGATTTTGCGATCATAACTAGAAAGGAAAGTGAACGTGCATGTGTGAGGTATAGAAAATATAATGACCTACAAAATATAGTGTCTAGCATATGTAATAAAGAGTAAATGTAACAAGTAAATGCAAGCAAGACTAGAAGTGCGACCAAGAAAGATGCAGTATGTTATGGATAGAGATGGAATGTGAATGCACTATAAACGTGACAGGAAAGCATCGATGCCCCCCATGAAAAATGATGAATGAGTACGTATGAGATGAGGTTCATCTATGCATGCCCCACAATAATCAAGTAATGAACTGTAGAACAAGAGTTCACCATCGGGAAATGATGATACAAGAGTGTATCAAGATGTGTAAGATGATGCATGTGAGAGATATGTGAAATGTGTAGGAATGCAAGACATGTGAATGCTTGGAGGAGATTAATAAGTATGATGCCCCCTAAAATGTGCAATCATGAATATGTTATCCAATAAAAGTGAAAGACGAAGGGTCCTCCACCTGATGCTTGTGGAGATAAAAGTGTGTGACCATGCTCTAAGACTCAATTGTGTATGAGATAGATGATGTATAGGTGAATGAAGACTATGTGCATGTGAATGATGAGAATAATGCAGATGGTGATGGAAACCTATGTGAATCAGAATGTGGAGGTTATGGACACCTATGTGAATGAGATTGCAGAAGTGATGGATACTTATGTGTAGGGGAGCGCAGAGGTGAAGTATACCTATGTGAAAGAGTGGCCCTAAGTGATGTGACCTAGACTGATGTGATGGACTAGAGAACTAATGAGACCACATTAGGCCACATGTGCAAACAGGAGAGATAAGATCAGTTTGTGCTTTAGATTCGAGAGGTCGTGGGGACTTAGATGCTCTAGCAAGTGCAATGGAAAACTCAAAAGGAGAATGTGGCCATGGTGTGGATTGAAGAACACCATTGATAGTGATGACTTGCTTATTTTGAATGAACTTTAGACACAAATGATTGATGGAGATGATAGCCAAAGTTGCATGGAGCCAGGGAAGACCTAAGAGCATGTCACACCATTTGATTGAAGGTGTCAAAAGAAAAGGAACAAGCATGGTAAGAGGACCAATAGTAACTAGAGGCTTGACATAATCATATGATTTAGGAACTGGATATGATATTTGCGAGAGTGGAAAGATGATAGTGACAAGAAGTGCAATGGAACATGCACTTACGTGAAATGATGGATTAATGATAGTGTTATTGATAGAGGTGGATCTAATAGAAGCAATAATGTGTAATTGATCAGAAGAGAATGTAGCATGATAGTCATGTGATTGGATAAAATAATTATCGGAGGAGATGTCTCAAAATGATAAACTAGAAAATTGAGAGCCCCAAATGCAGGAGGAGGCACTACACGATATGTATGATTAGCTGAAGAATCAGCCACTTGCTTATCATGTTTTGGAAGAGGATTTTTGAATATCTTGAGCTTTTGATTTTCATTGACTGGGTGTAGAAGCCGTAGGATCTAGAAGCTCGATCAAATTATTATCGATAATATCTTGAACAAGATTATAAGTTTGAAAGCATCTATTTGTAGAATGTCCTAATGCATTGATGATAGTCGCATTTGAATTTTTCATTGTAATTGTTACCTTTTATACTAGATGGGTCCAAGTTAAGTAGGAGGAGGAAGCGTAATAAGATTTATCTCGAAAGTTTTGGAAAGAAGAATGTGCAGAATAGGTCAATTTAGTGGATGTACGCTTAGGTGGTTGTCATTGAAGCTTTTAGTGTTATAGATAATATTGAAAGTAGCTTTAGCTTCAATAGGTTTTGTAGTTGGCTTAAAAGTTGATTTACTTTGAAAGTGCATAGAATATGAAGCTTGTTCCTATGATACTTAAGCTTGCCTATAGATAAGAGTTTTGCTTTCATGTAGCTTGAGAGTATGACATAAATGATCAAATGATGGAGATGTCTCAAAGATAACACTCTCCTGAAGAGATGGTAGTAGACTTTGGACAAATAAATATTGAAGCTCAGAGTCCACGAGTACATTATAAATATTAGACAAGTTGTTCTTATATTGTAAGACATAATCTGTCATAAATGTTCGTTAGATTCTTTTTTAAGTTGAGTGAGTTGAACATAGGATATCTTAGTGTCTGATATTGATGGAGAAATGAGCTATAAAAGCATCAACTAGATGCATAAAATATGTTACTGAGTGGACAAATAGGTCATAGAACCAATGCATTGCATAATAGTGAAGACTGCAAGGAAAGAGCTTTGGTAATAAAGTGTGATCATCCCCAAAATCTAGACATGCCACCTAAAATTCTTGGAGATGCTCTAGAGGGTCACCATGCCCATTAAAAATGGGTAAGTTGGGAGTGATGAAAATAGGTGGAAACGCATAAGTGAAAAATGGCCTAGGCCCTGTGCAAAAGGAGTATGAAGTATGAACTAGCTAGAAGAAATATACAAAACAAGAGACATAGAAATCAGACACCAGATTTAACATGGTTTATGGAGTGTGTGCTGATGCCACCAATGATTCAAATGCAGTCCCTTATTATCTAGATAGCTATTGACAAGATTACAATGAAGATAGTTACACCCACACCTATCGTAGGTATGTTCAATACTGTTCTTTCCATCAAGCTTTTGCTATCTGCCACCAAAATTCGACTCTCACTGACCTGACATGCAAGACTAATACCTAAGGTTTTGGTGAGGTATCAAACTTCTAAAGACCTAACTTTGTGCTTATATAGTGTTTATAGACTTAAGTGCACTTAGCCATGCATTTAAAATCAATACCTAATCTAATTTTAATGACTAACACCGATAGGATGCCCTAATTCCATCCGTAGAGTTAACCCTAGTCAGACTTCGTCGCACAGGTGACCGACATTAGGTAATCTAACGATAACTGACCGGTTTCTACTTAAGAGACAACCAGACCTCGTGTCAAAAAAATGATGTGCAAGACACTGTCCTGAACCAATGATTGACTAAACTGATGATATTGTGTTTACCAGATGAGTTCTATTACATGCTAAATATGATTTTCTTACGCGATATCTATATATAACTCAACATAGGGGTGATGATATTGAAAGGAACCAATATATAAGTGCATGAAATTTGTGAATGCATCAAGATTAGATATAGTGTTGATAGTAGCTTTAGCTTTAGTAGGATATTTAAAGATGGAGATACATGCAAGGTAACCATTTGAATTTGGTAAAGTGTGCTGAGCCTGTAAGATCTTGATTAAAGATAGTTAAATAAGGAGTACCTCAAAGATATTTTCTTAGTTTCATAGGTTATACATTAGAAGCATTAGACATAAATGATGGGAGTGAGTGGTAGGACGTCTCAGTGGGAATATGAAGGGGTCTGATGTAGAGGATGGCTGCCGAGGATATGAACCGAATAAGAGGTGTTGAAGCAATTTTCGAGTGCAGAGAAAATTAGACAACTTATCTATAAAGCATGAATTAATATCGTAGGACATAATGGGTACTAGATGTATCATGTAAAGCTTGGTAAAAATTAAGTTAGCTTGAGTCTGAATAACTATTAATCAACATCTTAGTTCCTCATCATATGAGTGTTCACTATCAAATGAGAGTGAAAAGAATCATCTAGATGCATAAAGGATATTGTTGAGAGGTAGCGAAGGGATATCATCAACCAACACATTACATAGCCATTGAAGACTTCTACGAAATACCCTTCGAGAGGATGGTGTGATCATCGAGATAATCTTAGACATGACCTAAAACATGCTCAGATATGATCTTGACGGGTCACCATGGCATTATAAGAAGGTAGGTAACTTAGGCTAGAATGAAGGTTAGTTCGAGTGAACGGATTGGTGGTATTAGTGAAAATGCAAAATATAAATGTGAAGGATATTAAGTAGTGTAACAATGCAGATGCGCAAGAAATAGCCAATTAAAGTACAGAATTTGAACCAAGCAAGTATTCTTATAAAGATATGAAACCCTGAATATTGCTTATGGAAGATCCATATAATGCACTTAGAATCGATTTGCAGTGAATGCTGGGTAAGTTGTAGTAGTGGGAATGTAAGCATTAATATGAAGGGCTATAGTGGAGGGCATGACAATGTCAGGAACTAAGCCCATAAAAGTTTCTTATGCGAGTGCTTCGTAAAGCTAGGACTGGGAGCAGCCAATGGATTGGTATGTAGAAGATGAGAAATATTAAGCTCGTACAAGATTGGCATCGAAAATTACTGCTCAGTAACCTTAGAAATCAAGTCTGATATTAGGGTTCTAAGATGCTTCAACTAATGTTCAATCATTAGCTCTTG
This sequence comes from Taxus chinensis, assembly GCA_019776745.2. Taxonomy (NCBI): domain Eukaryota; kingdom Viridiplantae; phylum Streptophyta; class Pinopsida; order Cupressales; family Taxaceae; genus Taxus; species Taxus chinensis. The sequence continues at coordinate 346,674,433 of CM034146.1, read as the reverse complement.
AGAGTTATGTCATAGGGCTTCCATTGTTATTTTCCATAAGATTAAGAAAACCCTCTGAGCAAGAAGGGAATTTACGTGAAATACCCATAAAACTACCCTATGAAGACAAATCAAATCCTAAGGAAGCCTTAGAAATAAGTGAATGGGGTGTCAAACGTACTGATTCCGAAAATAATTGAACATATAAATGGGATTTTTTACTAAACCCTATCTTGCAGATGTAGCAACGTAAATAAATAAACAATGAAGTACATATTTGTGACCTAAGAAAATAAGTCCTAGATGGTTCTCGTAAAACGCCTAAGTGCAAAAGAAGGGAAATGAATAGCTTATTTGGTTTCAAAACTAATCCTAGACTATGCCAAGTTGATGAACTGATGAAAAGGATGAGGGAAGTGTCTCACCTGAGCTCAAAAAATTGTACGACCGTAGGATTTTCCTGGAGTGGGGTTCCTAGAAAGGGTTAGGGGTGACTGGTGTGCTAAAGACCTTCTCAGGGTAGTTATGACTGGGCTCAAAACCTAGGAATTAAATGATATTCGGGTAATGGTCAGCCTAGATGTTCACTAGAGGTGTTACCTTTGATCCTATTTAAAGGATGTTTCATTTGACTTCGGTATGTATGAGTTGAGGCCTTCAAACTTGGTACAGAGAAAGAGCACTTGCGAATACCCCAAAACACATCAAATCCTAAAAAGAAAAAGTTACAATCTGGGGAGTTGTAGCTGATCCTGGAGGTCTACTCCTTCCTTAAGTGAACATTGTGATCCGGGTGTTGCACTACCTTTCAGGACTACGTGTAGTTCTACATGTGTGTGTGAATATCGTGCCCTAGGTGGGCCTCTTGTGCCAGAAGCACTTGAATATTGAGTAATAACTAGATGTAGGAAATGTAGATAGATGTGTGCATGGAAAAATGAACTTCCCCTCCTATGTGTGTATGTAGAAATAACAGTCCCTTGTCCCTTATGTGGAGCTAGATGGATGCTTGAATGCTCTTTAGAATGCTCTTGGATGAAACCTTAGGTGGTGATAGATAATGCTTAGTGCTTGGTCCTTTATTATGGTCACATAGCTTTGTATTTATATGATTCCCTTGTTTGAATTTCATAATTAACCACTAAAAGGCTAACCCATAAGAAATAAAGATGTCCAATCATTAGAAAGGAACCAAAATATGTGAGCAAGATACAAAGAGGTCAGGGGTGCACCCAGAGGATGGGGGCGCCTGGCGCTAGGCATCTTGGCTGAGGTGTTTGTGTCCAGACTCAGAGAAACTGAAGTATCAAAAAGTCAGACTAGGCAAGAAGGTGTGTAAGACCAAGAAGGAAACCAGAAAGAAAGCAAAGAGGCCAAAGATAGTGGTCAATTAGTACTTTTCTCACTTAGGAATCATATGAATAGTGGTATGTGACTAGGACCTAGAAATGTACCTAAAGTGTGTGATTTAATGTCTACACCTATACAGGACTATCCATTACAGACAAGATCACCTCGGTGCTACTATCACCTCGGTGCTACTATCCCCTCTGGTTGTATGTGTCCTCTTTACCTCTTTTTCTAATCTTTCGAATGTTACTTCTTTCTTGTCTTCTTTTATCACTCTTGGTTGGAATTTTACTTGTTAATTAAGAAACTTAAGCAAGGAAATCGTATATAAGCATGTCTTATTTAGCCTCATTAGGTGGGTAAGCATTCAAGAGGCACATACTACCAATTAGAGCTACTATTTTCTATCTACTACACCAAGGAATGCATTACGAAATGCATACTTCATTGTGTAAGAGGGTTTATTCTGAATTCCATGCCACACATTTGCATTTGGGACAAAGTAGTTGTATCCCGTTATTCTTTGTGTTACTGACACTAGGGAAACCTAGCTTACGGGACACTATTCGAATCACAAACACATAAGAACTACATAAATTCTGAAATGTAGTGCAACACTCGGTGAAAATCACACTAGGGTGACCACCGAGGTTAGTTTGACTCAAGCATATGCATATTTTTATTCATCTAATGTGTGTTTGAGTACTATGCATGTATACAGGGTTTATTGTGCAGGCTACATATGTGACACAACAAATCTGATGTGACCTACAATGAATAAGGAGCGATACTGAGTGACATAGAAAGAACTAGGTCTTGAGACACTCTATATACACCAGTAACTAGATCAAACACTAGCACCTAGGCAGCTATGTCTCACTCCAGGAACTCTTGTCCCTGATTTTGTTGTTGTTCAATTTCTGATATAGAGCTTGCACAACCTAGAATCTACCCTTCCAGAATTAGTCCAGACCTATGGCAACAAGCTGAGTCATTCTCTAAACCTCATTTATCACTCTTGATTATATTTCCTTTGTTTGATCTTCCTTGAATACTATTATATTTATCATATTAGTAGTGTCCTTACATTAGATTTAATTTTGTTAAATCACCCAGAGGTGTTGAACCTATTTTCAGAAAAGGTGTAATCTTAGGCGACAACAACTTTTGGCACACCCGATGGGACAGTTTGAGTCACTTATACGTCACTTTTGGTCTTATGTCCCTAATATTGGTGTGTTTCTTAGTGGATTTCAACCTTAGGAGGCAACTTTCTACGCATCTAGCAACTCCCTAGTTTAGATCGATTATTTTAAGCAGTTCAGTACCCTATTTCATGAGAAATATAAAAACAAGATAAAGCGTATCAAGAGGTGAATCTTTGAATACCTGCAACTCTCATCTAGAATAATGAGAGAAATATCAATTCAAAGGTCTCCTTCACCTCCTACCAGAGGTCTTTCTACTCCTCTTGGTAGATATTTCACTTTCTCAAATAGAAATTTAAAACCTATTCCCTTCATGTCCCATCAAAAAAATTTACCCTTTGTAACCTTTAATGGTGGAAATCCCTTGGATTTGAATTCCCAACATGACATACCAATATCTACCCTAAAGAGCATTCCATTATTTATAGGTGAAAATTTAACTACCCCTGTAAAGCACATCTTAGATGTTACTAGTGCTAGTTCAGTTCATCTTATCACTGAAGATGATGTGGCAGTCAGGCTCTTAGCCTCATCTTTTAAAGGAAAAACATTGTAATAGTAAAGGAGTCTACAACCTACTTTTATCCATACATGGGATGAGCTTGGGAATAAGCTTTTTCGACAGTTTGAAGAAAAGGCATACAATATCTCTCTATTACAATAATTACCAACTATCAAGAGAGCTCCCAATGATCTAATGGCAGATTTAAACTTTAGATTCTAGAAATATTGGGACATGATTCTAGCTCTTCTAAGACAATCTCCTCAAGGTTTTTTCTTATATTTTTTAAGAGCTCTAAATTTTATATTGTTCTAATGATATAATCTATGGGAGATATAACATTACATGATGCATATACAATATCCATTAGGGCTGAAAATTGTTTAATACAAGCTGGAATAATAGCCCCTAGATTACATACACCCCTATTTTATGAACTGTCTCAGAATATTCATCCTTCTTTTGATCTTATCCCTAATCCAAATGCCTCATCATCTGCCTCCATATCTTATTCCTCTCATAAGAAAGATGATACTGATGACCGTAGAGCTTGGGAAAAGAACACATATAATGAACTTATCTATATAAGGAGACAACAAGCTCAAATACTTAGGAATTACCCATGCTTTAACCAAGGGAAATCTTCTAATAAGATATTTAAGAAAGGTTATCAGCAACAAAGAGTCAATATCCAAATCAAAGATATGAAAAAATAATCAATTAAATAGGTTCTAAGGCCATAATCCAATTTTACCTCTTCAAATAGTTGCTCCTACACAACCACTTCCTACCACAGGCACTAAAAAAGCTCTTATCCCAGTGCAAAATAATTTTATTTAAGAATATGCGTGGTGTTTTCCATGTAGTCAACTGGATAATAAGAACACTTGTTTAAATGGTATTTAAGTCGTCCATGCCATCATGGTACAAATTTATCTCAATCAGCAAGAACCGTTGATGAAACTCATGAATTCCAATGAGGAAGCAATGTAGCAAACCGTCGTGGAATTTAATCTCATGTTTTGCACTCTTGAAGAATTTTGTGTGGTTAATCAAGCCACATAAAACTTAAACAAACCGCATATTGTTTTTGTGGATAATACATGATAAAAGAAGAGGAAAATAGAGATGGTTGTTCCATCCTCTTCATTGTAAATTATACATCTCAAAGAAAAACAATCCATAAACTTAAGCAGAAGCACACAAGTGGCTTCATCTAGCAGCTCCACCTTTATGAAATAAAATCCATGTTACATTGAGAAACCGTGAAACAAATAAATTTTATCATCCAAAGCACAACTTCCACCGATTAAACATAACAGAAGAGAATCCTCTGCACCTTTGATACATAAATCCGCAGGTATCCCTTTGAATATTGTTGAGAAAATGAAGAAGACAGACTTGAACATGACAATGTGTGATGCCTTATATATTCCATCTCAGAGGGATCTCTTATAATAGGTCTTGAAGTAGTTGCAGTAATCTAAGCCAGTTATGTGGAGGCCAAACTCCATGGTCAACTTGTTCAACCAAAGTATGAACAAGTAACTCGGGTTAAGAAGCACCCACCCTTCTACATATCTCTAATTGTGGGAAAGCACATATTGCATAAATTTATGATAGATTTAAGTGTTAGTACTTCTGTAATGCCCAAGAAAATATAAGACATTTTAGGCATTGAGTACAACCCAACTTCTAGGGATTCCTACAACTTAATGGCTCAACTATCAAGATTTTAGGAGTTATAAAAGATCTTGAATTGACCCTTCATGCTTGTCTGAGCCTAACCATAACTCAAGATATCTTAGTTATTGACTTAACTCCTTTCTTTTCCATCTACCTCTCAAGAGATTTCATTGCCAAGGTGGGTGGGTATTTGTCTTCTGATTGGTCTCACATGATATTGAGAGCCATGTATGGTACAAGATTTACCATCAGAGATGAACCAATCTCTTCTTATCATGTTGAATCCTATGACCCTACTCCCCACAACTCTAATTATATTATCCAAGAAAAAGAATAAAATTAATTAGTGTTAGTATAATAGTCTACTCCTTGTTTAGTCCTTGTTCTTTTATTAGATGAGTGGGCCAAGGATCATTATGAATTTGATCCCTATGATACAACTATAGAGACTAGTTTGGGAACCTATTGTGTTCATGAAGAATAATTCATAGCCCCCTTTTCACATAAAGAATAAGATGATGCTTCTGGTTTATGGAAAATGTTCTTTGATGGCTCTAGAAGAAAAAATGGAGTTGGGGTGGGTGCAATTCTTGTTTCTCCAGAGGGCAAGAAGTTGTTCTTTGCCCATATGATGTAGTTTGCATGATCCAATAATATAATATAATATGAAGCCTTAATATTATCAGAAGAGAAGAGGAATATTAAGGCCTCGCAAGTGTTCAAAGACATTGAGATTTTAATTCCTCAAGTAAGAGGAAGGTGTGCTACCAAGTATAATTTTCTTATAGCTTATAATCATTGAATTTGGGATCTCATGGAAACTTTTGATGCCATCAACTTATAAGTGGTGTCAAGGAAGTTAAATGCAAAAGTCAACCCAATGGCGGATGTTGGATCAAAATTTTGCCCATCTAAGGACCTTATCCAAGGTAACAAGCAACATGTTAAGATGGTAGTAAGACCATCAATTCCAGATAATGAAGTCAGCTAGTATATTTTTTACAACAATGAAAATTTTCCAATTCATCCAGAATGAGGTAGAGTTTTCATCAGACTTGAAACATAAATAATTTATTATTACAACTAGTGTGTGTTGCAGTCAATCATAAACTAATTTTAGTATATCAAAAAATATAATAATAGTAATAGTAAATAAATAAATTATTTTTCTCAAACTCGGATATGTTTATTATCAAACTTAATCAATTGATGAACATGAAAATGAACACTACTCCTCAAGATTAAACTCAAGTTTGGTCTGTAGATTTTGCATAATAAGCATTCATGATACTTCAACTTGTCTATTGAATTTGGTGAATATTTATGCTTACCAAGGAGATAGATGAGCATGAATAGTAATGTGAGAATCACATGAACCTAAATGTACACACGTATATGTGTGTGTTTATAAACACATGTAGATGATATGTTTTCATATTACTTTGATCAAGTGAGTATCTTGTGCACCCTCAATCTATGAAGATAAACAATACTTGACAATTTTTCATTTAAAGATTATTTATATAAACCTTTGTTATGTGAGGTTACGACTAGTTAGAAAGGCAAGTGTCCTTTCCAAGTACCATTTTGGCATTCAACGTGAACTTGTGGTTATGATTAATACCTAATGATGTGTGATCTTTTTAATCATATATGTGAAATATATAACATATATGATAATAATAAATAAATATGTAAAATAGAGTTCTTTTGTTTGAACGTAAAAATGTTTCTTTATCTTTTTTTGAAATTAATTAATCAACAAGTTTGAATCAAACTTTATCCTTGTCAAAAATGAGCTTGAATTCTAACCTTATGACTTGGCTGACTTTGTTTGCATAGCATGGGAAAAAAGTGAATGTCGTCGGTGGATAGTGATTACAATTACATATATGATTTTGGTTGAAATGTGGATATTGTATTCAATCTACTTCTACCCCAATGTCAATGAAAGAAATAAATTCAATTTACTTCTACCCCAATGTCAATAGAGATGGTTGAGTATTATTAATATTGATGGCGGTTGTTAGGAGTGGTGAGAGGTAGTATCAATTTGTAAGAGAAGAGGGTTGATAAGTGAATCAATTCCTCATTCAGGGGGAGGTGGTTGTCATGGTATCCTTTAAGGAAAATTGAATTTGTAATAGTTATCTAGGTGCAAGCCATTACTAGAAATAATTATGTTATTGCTAACTATTTTGTCACTCTTAAGGCCATTTTGTGGTTAAACCAAGTGTAACTGAATAACCTCGATATTGATAATATGTAGGAAATTCCTTTGGTTGGTTACAAAGTGTGCTTATAACTATTTTGGCCTAAATCATTATATTCATTTATGTTTCAGTTGTTTCTTCCCTATCGACTGTTGGTGGGTTGTATTTTTTGTCTTTTATTTTGATAAGTGTACCATGTTATTATGTAAGAGGCTATTAAGTTGAGGTTTGCATTGAAGGGATTTGACATAATATGCTCTACCTAGATACATTGTGTCATCCTCCTTGTATCCCCAATCGACCCAAATACTCTATATTTGATCACTTATAAGCATATTCAAGTCTAGATAAGGATTGAATCTAACTGTAAGTTTAAATCCCATCATAGTATGAGTTTCAACTTAAATCTACAAGAAATCTAGAAAATAACATCAATAGCTCTTGATATACTTGCATATGATGTTTTATTATTATGTGTACTCTGTTGGCATCCTTCTAGCAACACCAAGATGAAGCTTGGGACAAATTGCTTGTCCACCTAAGCATATTAGAAAGTAGTTTTGTTTTGCATTCTTTGAAGTTGTTCGTGGTGTCATACACTTGGGATTTATGTAATTTTCTAGTGGAATGGAAGAAGGAAAGAACCATTATTGGAGGGTCAATTTTTTATGTAGGATTGCAAAGATGTAGGATATACACAAAATTCATTATTAAAAGTGCCAAAATAAGATCTTTTGGATAGGTACAAAAGCTAAACACCACAACACTTTCCACCATTATCCCAACTACACTAAAAACTGAGGGAATGTTAGAGCATGTGTGGACACACCAAACATCCACTATATCATATTAAAAAGTGTCAGTTTGACTACTTGTGGTTGCAAGTGCTCTAGTCGACATGTATGCCAAATGCAAGAGTTTGGAGGATGCTTGAAAAGGATTTAATGGAATGCCTTAGAGAAATAGAGTATAATGGAATGTCGTGATTTAGGATTATGCTCAAAATTGGAGTTACAAGGATAATATCAAACTCTTGCATGTAATAAAGCACTTTAAAACATAATTATATCATGTAAGATTAGCTTATTATTATTAGTGTGCAACAATGTAGAATAGTGGATGGGGGTTAGATATACTTTAGGGACACGATGAAATTTTTATAAGCATTAGGCCTTCAGTGAACCATTAGTACACAAGGCTTACCTCCTTGGTCATGCTAGTTATCTTGAATGAGATTTAGATTCTCTTCATAAAATACAATTTAAACATATGGAGTTTTTGTGGGTGGGCTACTTGTACACATGTAAACCTTTGGTTAGTACATATTTTGGATGTGGCCTTGGAATCCATGGATCATTGGATATGTGCAATAGAGTTTTGATGCAACCACAATCACCATCGTTCATATCCAAGAATGGGTTTATTTTCCCTACTAGCTTGTTTTCATACTTACATTCTTGTTTTCATCAAAGTAAACTTCAAATCTAGTGAAATACATGGAATTCAATTTAGAGATGATACATCTCTTAATTGCAGTCTTCAATAAAATAGATATTGTGTTGAGTAAAATCAACCTCAAAAACACCTTGCACATGGACAATATTGTAACCAACCAACTATGTACCTTAATAAATACAAACAAAAACATGATTTCTCACACACTTATGGTTTGGATATCCAAAATTTGGAAGCAAAACGCTTGAAACAAGTAAATCTATGGTTTGAAAACAACCTCTAAGAGTTATAATTCTACTCTAGAAATGATGTGTGGTGAGAACCTTCAATCTTCTCTTCCCCCTCTCATGATTAAAACATGTTCTCTAGTGTCAAGATATATCAAAGAAACCTTTAAATGATATGATTGTATTGTTTGAAATTTATTTGACATGGTTTTTTTTAGCCCATTTGATCAGTTGGTTGAGGGGGTGACCACTCAATATTACAAAATCAATTTGGAATTAGCATGTTTTTAATGTTTGCAAACTGAAAAACCATGTCCTACCACCTTTAACCTTTTCATTCCCAAATTAAGTATTATGATCCATAATTATATTCACTTTATTTCCTTACGAATATTTTTTCTCGTGCTAATTTTGGATCCACTTTAACATGTGGTGTCTAAGTGCAAGCTGTCAAATTTCATCAACTTGCTTTGGAATGGTGCCTCTAAAATGACCACCGCTTAGCAGATTTCAATTTTTTCAGCTTCTTTATATTCTCACCATATAAGAAATTAGGTTAGGAATGAAAATTTTCTTGTTCAAGTGTTTGATGACCTTTTTCATAAGCCATTATGTGGCCATTTCAGTTGTTTTTGAGCTATGTTGTTGCTAAGTCTCATTTATCTAGTTTTTACTTCAAAAGTCAATCCACTATGGAATTGTTACTTTATTCAAGGGAAATGATTTCTATTAAATCTTTGGATTTGAGAACATGTTTGAACCCCCTCAAGGGAAAATTTTATTTTGTTGGCATAATGGTCACAGAGTGACCCTTGGGTAGTGGCAGTTTATTTAGTACAAAAAGCAACCAGGATGACTCATTGTGATTAGCAATGGATGTAAAGTTTTTTGGGACCTCTTCTTAGTAGTATGTTCTACTCATAGTGGCATGGATGTGATTAGATGAAAATACTTTAACATTGTCACCTTTGTTCCTAATTCGTCCTCTGAATAAAAACATGTTCAAATGAAACGAAGACACTCTTCTTACCTATGATAATATGAATGGAAACTCAACATATAGGGTAATTTATCCCTATGAAACCCTTCCTAGAAACATTACCAAATTTTTTTATTTGGTGTAAAATTATGTTGCTCTCTCTTAATGCTTCTTTAGCTTTGTAAATAAATTAGATCCTAGTGCGATGAAATTGAATGCTTCTCTCTCTCTCTCAAACTTTGATATATGAATAAAGTATAAGATTATGGAAAAGATTGATTGTGCTCTCTCTCTCTAAACTATGAATCTAATCATATGATTTCATAGCTAGATAGGAAGGGTAAATCCATATTAGTTTTGTGTTGACCCATGTTATTGCAGGTTGCAGGTGTTGGAGTGAAAATGCAAATGATTGGAGTTACTCAAAGATTGTATTTGTATTTAGATTTAATTTGTATATTACCACTTGAAAGAGAATTGGGTTTTCTATTGTTATATTTGGGTAATATTACTTGTAGCATCAATTAAAAAGAGATTGAAGTTGTTAATATTCAAGGTTCATTTTAGGGGAAAATATTTGTGAATAGACGAATATTAGGAATTTTGAATTTTGAATTTAGCGAATTTTTTACTATTGTATGGTAGCGTGTTTGCCAAAATCTTACGGGTCCTAAAAAAATTGAATATAATTTCACCTTTGTGTTTCCACTAAGGGTCGACCTAGTATATTCACCTTCATATTATAACATACTATTATATATATGATTAATTCGCAATAATATAGTAACATAATTTACTTTCAAAATTTGTTAATAAGCCTGTGAAAAAGATGAAAGTATAAGCCAAAAATCCGAAGGAATAAGCGAAAAAATGAATTGTCTATATGTCAAGTTCTTTTGTAAAACAGTTATCGGCCGACAATATTAATTTGTGTTTCCATAAGGCAAGGTGACTGCGTAATGTTGATTGGTAACAAGAACATGTTACTGGACAGTAACAATTATTTGTGTTATTGTCTAGTAACATTGTTTAGTGTTATCGTTTGACAGTGTTTGTTTTACCATTTGACAATATTCATTTGTGTTGTTTTTCAAAAATGTTAGTTTGTGTTACCGCATGGTAGCATTAAACTATGTTGCCATTCCGTAGCATGATCTTTATTTTTTACAGTCTTGCATTTATTTTTTACAGATCATATTTGAAACTTTTATATTTGTGTCGCATGTGTAGACTTTAAAATCACCCATACGATGGCCCCTGTTACAAATGAGAAAAAAACTCGACGAAAAAGAAAACGTGACATGGACATTTCAAAAAAATTATGTCAGCCAGTAGTAACCCAAGTGGCAAGAGGTAATTTTGACTATTATAATGATAATGTTGGTTTATTTTTTGATTTACTTAGGGATGTTGTAAGCAAACCAATTTCTTTCAAATGCAGAAAACCATAATTGCGACCTTACTCCAAATGAAATTCCCAATCAATAGAGTAATTCAATTCAAATTGACAGTGTTGATAATCCCATTTTCCATCCAACTCAAACTTCTGATAAACATTCTAGAAACACACATCAAAAACATAAGAGTGGGAAGTGGACTATAGGAAGGACTTATAAATTTGAATGGTCAACCAAATATCCATTCATTGAAACCTGTTGAACTAGAAAATAATATTGATACTCATACAGAATGTAGATGTACTATATGTATTTGGAAACTAGGTAGAGACCACAAAATGTAATTAAAGTTGGACACAATAGAGAAGCATTGTGTGAAGGTATACATGAGTCTAAAAAGCAAGATGATGGAACAATAATAAAAGCATCTACATGGAAAACTGAGGAAGATTGTTTACATATGAGATATGCAGCAAAATATGACAATCATCATAAACATCTTCAAGACCTTGTTGAGAAAGGTGGAACAATAAAGGCTAAATTTGCAAAAGCTACTGATGCAAGTCTTTAGGAAAAACTGATACAATTCAAAACAATATTTCAATTTTTAAAAAGGGCAGACCAATTTCAGATATCATTGATTATAAGCTATCATTTCAATCTAATGGGTTTACAAACACAATCCAATAACACACTGGTCAAATACCAGTGTGTGGGAAATGGAAAAGTGTATGGGAGAAATTGAAATCACTGATTTGAGATAGAAGGTAAAAAATGCAAATTTTATCACATGTTTTATTGATGAGGTCACAATAGTAGACAATACATCCTGGGTATGCACATGCATGTCTACACTTTCAGTTTCGATAACCATTTTAGGGAAAATCATCTACTAGCTATGCAAAAAATGATGGAGAACTACGATTATGAGAATATTTGCAAACTTATTAAAAATTTGAAGGAAATAACTGGTATGGATGATCATTCAATCTCTACAAAGCTGATTTTTTTAGGATTTGATGGCACAATGGTCATGCAAGGTCACAAAACTGAGCTTTGTATTCACCTTCAAACAACTGTAGCCCCTTACACGATACCTATTCATTGCATGGCTCACAGAATGAATCTGGCTAACAAGATTGTAACTAATTTTGAAAATGTTGCTAAAGTGGATGAGCTTATATGAGAGTTGCATTGATATATATCAAACAGTCCTAAAATATTTTTGGAGGTTTTAGAGATTTTCTGTTGGAATAATAAATGATTAAAAATTGTCTAAAAGATGTTGACACAAGATGGATATCATTGTATGATCCAACTTGCAGGATTTTTGAGGAATACAAGTCCTTAACAGGGTATATGTTCAAGAATCATAGAGAAGTTGACAGGGATAAAGATCTATTGTATCGCTTGACATATTTAGAGACATTATTAACTTTATACGGTATTTTTCCAATGCTGAAGGAAATAAAAAGCTTGGTGAAACAAGCTCAGGAAAGATCCATATACATTGTTGATTTTATAAAATTAAGGAAACAAGTATGTATGATTTTGGATACCTTATATTCCACCCAAGACTGGTTTCAAAATCCAATTTTCAGTAGCTAGAAGGTTTTGACATATACAAAATATCCCAACATCTATTTGAAGTTCAATATCAATGGTCATCTTTCTATTTTAGTTGATGGGAAAAATATTCCAATGCATGCTTTATATAGAGATCCTTATGTAATAGGTTCTGAAATTGAGGAAATACCAGTCACAAGCCTTCTTTATGATCTTACAATTTCTGATACACGTAAAAAATTGATGAAGATATCTAAAACATTATCTTCTAAGATCAGAGATCATTTTAAAAATAGTGATCTGCTTGAGGAAATGGGAGTTGTAAATCCCATTTTCTGGAATCCTATGATTGGTGAAGAACAAAGAGCTACAAACTTCAGGAAATCCATGATTGCACTTATGGAGTAGTTTTGCAAATCTTCATATGTTGATGGAGGGGAATTGAATGGTATATTGGACAGAAAATTACTCATATCACAATCACAACATTTTACATTTACAATGACTGATCAATATCCGACTCTTGTTGAACCAACAAAAATGGGAGTTATCACACTATTGTGCAAAAAGATATATTAGAGTAGCATTTCAGAGAGAAATTGTAATGAAATACTTCAAATTATATGAACTCATACAAGACAATGATTCTTGGGTCTGTTGAAGATGAAAGGGTATTTAGTGCACTTACATTTGTGAAATCAAAACTTCACAATAGATTGGAAAAGAATTTGGAAACTTGTTTGAGACTCTATGTTTCAAGATATGGAGTGGACACATTTCCATATGAAAGAGCACTAGCTACTTGGACATCCTTTACAAAGTGGATACCTATTAATCAGATAGAAAACAAGGGGGTCTCTAATTATGGTGAAATTGACTAGGACTCTGCTGGACCAGAAACTACAATAGATAAAATAAGTGATGAAGGACCATTAAGGATAGGGTTGTTTCAACTACCAGATAGTTGAAAGTATTCATTTTATGATATATATATATATATATTGTGACTCGATATTTTTTTTCATTTACATATATTGCGTATATAATGTTTGGAAATTTTTAAATCCCTTCTATGTTTTTTAATAATTTTTGGAAAATAAAAGATGGTAGATAGTTATGCAATCTATGCAAACTAGATGATGTAATAAAATTAAAGTTCATTACTAGGAAAAGTATGTTCAATATTTGATTTATCAATATCAAATCCATAGGCACACATGTTCGCAAAGATATTATAATCCATATATCCCATCATGATTATTAGGATTAATAAAAAATATAGCAGTCTATGTCCCATCATGATTATTGGAGATAATCTTTATATGATGAATCAACTATTAAGATTCGACAACAATATGCACATCCAAGTTTTAAATATTGAGTGCATACATGTTTGAAACTAAATTGTACAATGTAAATCCAGATTCCATAATCCATGTATACTATTCATCAACTATAAAAGCTTGAAAAAAAAGATAATGTTTTCATTCAACAACAGGCATGAGAGAAATAAAAAGATTGATAATTTCACTTAAAGATAATGTTTTCAAATGTCCATTTGTCAAATACGATGATTTACATCAATAGTTTTAATCAGGGAAAAATTCAATGGCAAATTTTCGTAAACTCATGAATATTAGGGATTTTGGAAATGGCAAATTTTCAGCAGTCAATTACCGAACAGTTTACCAAAAATTTCGACCGACAAGTCATTTATATGGGTCAATTCACCTACTATTTATATGTAAAAATTAACTTATGTATGTATTCGTCAAGTTATAATACATAGTCTGGGGCGTTGCAGGGGGGTACCTATTTAATAGAGACAATCTAACTTAAGAGCAGTTTGATACATCCAACTTAGGTGGGTATCGAATAACCATGGTCTGTCAAAAAACCTAGGTGGGTATCAAAGACAATGGGTATCGAAATCTAACCATGGGCCCAAAAATAGCCCATTGTCTATTGTCCAACCTGGCCATCCAACCTGGGTTGGACGATAGATAATCTAACAAAGAGCGTCTATTCATCCAACTTAGGTTGGACGAATAACCATTGTTTGTCGTCCAACCTAGGTTGGATGATAGATAATGGATGGCCATCTAACCTGGGTTGGATGGTCGTCCATTGTCTATTGTCCAACCTGGCCATCCAACCTGGATTGGACGACAGATAATGTACGGTCGTCCAACCCAGGTTGGACGGCTGGGCTAGACAACAAATAATGTATGGTCGTTCAACCTAGGTTGGACGAAATCGACTGGAAGACAGACGATTCACAGTAATCCCAACCCATGTTGGACATCCAAGTTGGACAACAAATAATGTACAGTCATCCAACCAGGTTGGATGACAAATAATGTATAGTCGTCTAACCCAGGTTGGACGGATGAGTTGGAGGGCAGACAATGGACAATCATCCAACCTAGGTTGGACGGCTGGGTTGGATGAAAAATGATGGATAGTCATCCAACCCAAGTTGGATGGCTGGGTTGGATGGCAGACAATGGATGGTCGCCCAACCCAGTTGGCTTTACCATGAAACAATTTTTCAGAAATTCGTCATTGATGTGAAAGTTGATTTTGGAGATTTGCCACCAATTCTAAACTAATTTTTCGGAGGGGGGGGCTTAAAATGAATCTTGGTTTTAATTCAATATTATTTGGACCCTTTTCGTTAAACAAATTATATTACGTCGACAACATTTGAACTATATTTTATCACACCATACTCAAATAATTCTTTTGCATAGCTTCATTAATATTTTCTAAATTTTGTCTATATTCGCCAGATGCATCTCCTACTGAAAGGAGAGAAGGATCCTCAACTATTTTTTCCTTCAAAATAATATCCGGATGCTAGTCCATTCTCATTTATAATCCTACTATAAATGTATTATTCTATGTTGTTTAACAAAACACGATTTTTCTTTGAAATAAATTGCAATCGTGCACACACACACACTCTCTCTCTCTCTCTCTCTCTCTCTCTCTCTCACTTTTTTCAAGTGCTCATCTAACCACCTGCACCTCAGTCTTCAAAGTTTGGTATTTTGTCTACAATTCAAAATCCCATAATTATTATTTAGAAGTAGATAAATGATAACAATATAAGATTATAATCTACTAAAAAAATCAGATACTTACCATGACAAAGTTTTTCTCTACATTAGCAATAGTGACAAGTTTTCTTGTCTCTATTCCACTTATCATAGTAAGACTATGCACCTTGGACATTCAAATTAGCTAATATATTAAGCATTATAGTCGAAAAATTAGTCAGTATTGTAAATATTATTGGTGATTGCATTTTCCAGATTGTGCTTAAGAAAGTAAAGCATCAATCGCCACCAATTCATTTTTAATTAATGAAAAAAGCCTTTATCTCTGTGTTCAAAAATTATGATACTATATCATTAATTTATTTTAATCAGAGATTTTTCTTTGATCTCCCACATCTTCAGATCCGTAATGTTAGGAATAATATATTCCATTATAAGGGTTATAACAGTATCATACATAAGGATGTCTACTATAATTTTTTGTCTTTGCATCATCATCCAAATTTTTTCTCCCCAGTTGGGGAAGGAGGATCTGAAGAGGATGGATGTTGTAGGCACTGAAACCTCCTTACGTGCAGAATGAGTGAGATATCTTTGGTATGTATTACCTACTACTTGCAATGTCATAGATGCTGTCAAAAGAGAGATACTCCTCATCCATATCAATATTTTTTAAAAAAGAAGTGCCTTTGGCACTCTGCACCACTGCCAATTGAAAAATTGGGGAACTCTAATTTTGTGAAATTTTGCGACCCCTACTTATTCTAGGGAACACAATTCTCTTTCCCCTACCATAAGATAGAAAGGGAGGTCAAACTGATATATTCCTGAAGTGATGAGTTAGAGCAGTGAGGGTGGCCATGACTACGGGTTGATTTTGAGATTGCATTTTATAAAATATATGTGAGCATTAATACTTTAACAATATCAAATTTAGTATGTTGAAATTATGAAGACAAACAAGTGAACAATAAGAACTTCAAACTAATAAGAATGAAATCAATTGAGATTTCTTATGTTGTGAATGTTGTTTTTTGTAATCAACATATTGTGGCAATGGGTGGTGACACCACAAAACTTAAATTTAATGAAAACTAGTTAAATAGATTAATATATCCCTAAAATAAAGACTAATGTAAATTTAATTTTATTCAATATTTATAAGTTACTTAGTACCAAAACTTGAAGGGTGATGAACTGGTGTAGAATCAATCTCTTCCTGCTCAAGTATGTATGAAGTGTCTACACCAGCATGGGCAGACACCATGTGTCTTGGAGTCGATGTGCCGGAAAAGGTTGCACATTGGGATGATGAAATATGTCATCATTAAGAATTAAAGAATCAACTTATCATCAGTATATAAAAAAATTCAAATCAAAATTAAAATGATTGTGAACGTTATAGATTAATAAAAACTTGGATTAGACTATAGTGATAGCGTGTGTCTTTGTCCTGTATGTGGGATGAATTCCATTAGAACTACGTGCTTTCGTTTGGCTCATGTTTTACCTCTATGTCTATTGGTTTCTAGTGACATCCATAGAGTCATCGATCGTGGGTGACATTAGTTTGAATGTTGTCACTATAACCCTTAGGCTCAGTAGGGTTACGTGAGAGAACTCCCACCATACATCGAGCCATTGTTTTGTTTGCTTTGACCTGTTTAAAATAGAGTTGCAGATTATATATTTTTAAGAATTGATTTAAAAATGATTTTGTTTTTTAAAAGAATCAAGATAGAATGCTTTTAAAAACAAAATACTCACCAAATATTCAGTCCAGAGGCATTGCATGTTTATCCATCTTCTCATGTAGAGTAGTTGGAATAAGCTATTGATTTGAGAGCATGTAAAAACCCTCATAATAGAAATTAAGAACAAAACAAGAAGAATAAGATAGTAACTGCAGAAGGATTCAATTATGAGCTCTGTCAAGGTTAAAATGAATCCTTGATGAAAGAAATGTACACCAATCAAATATACCACTAGAAATGGTTTAGAGAAGCTAGTAAAGTTCCCATTAAGAAGTGTCAGTGTATCTTCCTTGTAACATGATACGGGACCCGGAAAAAATTCCACCATGGCCAGGAGAAAGGGGTATCTTTGATTGATTATGTGTTAATCCATCTTTTGGAGGGATTATTAACCTCAGCCTCAACAGAAAGATCGTAATGAGACTCTAAAAATTTTATTTTTCTCATCAGGTAGAACAATAGTTTTTTTGGATATAGGAAATGCATTTTGACGAGGTAGGCCTGTTAGACAATGAATATCATTAAGATGTTATTTTAATGAAAAATTGGTTGGCATGGTAATGTAATAGTGAAAGTGTCATCAGAACTATTATATATTTGCATTAAATTATTTAATAACTTGTGTTATGGTTTGATAATGAGGCATGTAAATAAGACCATGGAATCATGAGTTACCAATCCATTCAGATTTATTGATTATTTGACAGCTCTTCTAGCAGTTGTAGTAACTATAGTATACAATATGTTTAAGTAAACGTATGAAGGCGTGCTAATGGAATTTTTTTCTTGGTGCCATTATTCTTAAATATTGAATCCTTGATCTTTTGCTTCTTTGAAAAAAAGAGGTGTTGGAAAATGGAAGATACCTGTATACGAGGATCGTAGAACAAATCGTGTGGCTACTGGCTAATACTGGAAGTGGACAAGAAGGCTAGAATTCTCTGAAAAAGTCTATCTCGAAGAAACCTGCAAGTGAAAATAGGACAAAATGAATGTGGATGGGTAAATATAGGTAAGGAAAGGGCAATGGGCAAGGGCTCATGGATCGAGGCTAGAAAACACATGGCCTGGGGAATACCAGATGACATGTTGGCAATGTCAGATAATAATTAAAAAGCATTACCGAGCGCCATCATTAAATTGTGGGCAAATGGTAACAAAAACATAAGGTCTGTTATCGTCTGGGAACATAATAGTAATGTTTAACGTCAACGTAAATATGTTCTCGGAAGACAACGCATAGCTAACAAGATACCTTACAGGAATAACTTAACTCAATAATATTGTGTTACTGTAAGTCAACAAGATACCATCGTCCGGGAACGTTACAAGAATGACAACAATTTGTTACCATTCGCGAACAAGTGTATGTTTTTGTTACCAGTCAAGAACAATGTATTGTTACCCAAGAACAAGTGCTTTTTTATTATCTGTCGGTAACAATGTGTTACGTCTGGGAACAAGTGGATTTTTTTGCCGACCGGTAACAATTCCATACATGGCATCCAGTAACATTAGGTACTTATCAGCTGGGAACAAACCAAAGAAGGATGTCCACCACCAGTGACTTGAAAAAAACCTCCATTCGTCATCGTCATAAAACCCTAATTTCCTACATTCGCCAATAATGTGAATTACCTTTTCATCAGATTCACCACCCATTCTATAATATTTTTTGGAGGGGGTCCTTAAAATGAACCCTGTTAATATTATATATGATAATTGTATGTAAATCATCATGTTTTTATGTAAAGTATATTGTACCTAAATGAATTTATTATATTCCAAGAATTAGTTTTCTTTGTGAGATTATACCCTTATGTAGAAAATAAATTATGTATTAGATTGAAACTAAATGACACTCTAAACCTATCATTATGTAATTTTCTTTTGGCAAAACCAAAACTAGTCAACAAAACCCTTAAACCCCATATGATAAAACTTTTGTATTGTCGTGAATTGTCAATTTATTATACATATAAAATGGGACTTGAATAAATCCATCCTCATAATGAATGCACTCCCTAACTTATTTTGAGCAGAAGGTGATTAGACTAATTTGTTATCTTGTGTCACCTTGCAATGGGCAAGATTACCATAGTTCTCTATCTTTATTATAGTATCTCTCCAGGTTTTTGCTAAATTAGTTGTGCTCACTATGATTAACAAGTCATTATTAGACATAAATTAATGGGATACCTCTTCATGTATCTCTTTGATGTTACAAAATGTAATCGGGTAATTCTGTGGAAACAACAAGTTGTTGCTGAATAACTAGTGTTGTTAAATGTTTTATGTTTTTTATTTAAAAATGTTTGTTTTTAGCAATAAGTTTTATGTTATTTTTTAAGGCACGACAAATATATTAAACACCTCGTGAATAATCACATTATGACATTAACATGGTTATGTACATATTGGCTTCACATAACAAGTTCAATTGTTAGAGATGACTTCACTTAGTAGGCCTAATTGGTAGAGTCAGCTTCACATAACATGTATAAATGCTAGAGATGGACTCACATAGTAGACCTAATAACTAGAGATGGATTCACATAACATTCCTAATTGTTATAGATGGATTTATGTAGCAAACCTCAATGCTAAAGATGACTTCATATAATAAGCCTAATTACTATATCTCTCTTATCTTTCAATTTCTACATCCCTTACATATGACACCAATGGGATACTTGTGTACACGTTTCATGATTTTTACTTCCATATTATATAATTTGCTTATTTTTTTTATAAGAATCATGATTGTAGATTAATACACATTTTTACATGTGGCTTCTAAGATCACATGTATGGAAACATACAAGGGAGAAGGGAAATAACACATTCCACTCTCATGCATGCCTTGTCTTAATGGGATATTTCCATTCAAGTTATTTTGTTTTAGTCAAACAATTTTCAATTACTAGATTCAAATGGGGTAAGATGTAGTATCCTAAATTTAGACTAATTGAATTTGGAAATTATCCTAGAATTTATCTCATCCCATTTATAATTGTGAACTTAAATGACTAATTCCTACATGCATCTCACCCAATTTAGGATTATTTGACCACTAGGTCACGCTTCTTACTCATCCTTGACCAATTGATTTAACAAAAAAATGAATCTTAATAAGAGGACTGGACTAAATAAAAAATATAAGAAACATGTAATATATCAACATACAATGGTAAACAAGTGCAACCAACAAGAGGATAAGAGTTACTTAGCTGATATATGATTGTATGGACTAGATCTATGGTGGAAAGATAGTGGAACAAGCTCAGTTTGGATTATATGTGCTTCATTTGGAAAATAGTGATAAAAAGTTATGTCGAACATAATCATCTGGAAGGGGATATAACCACCTAGGCGTTAGTGTCCTAACGAGGTATGAACATCTTGTCAGTGTTTGATAATGTCACCTTCACTTTCCTTCTTGTCACATCCACTTCGTTGTAGGGTTATCCTATCGCACATGTACCTATAAAACCCTATCTACCTACATAAGACTCAAGAACACATTAGATGGAATAAAAGATGTATATGCTTCAGCTAGACTGACCTCAGAAGTCAGCCCAATGTGATTATCACCGAGTGTTGCAATACATTTTAGACTAAATGTAGTTTTGGTGTGTGTGTGTGTGTGTGGGCGAGTGATAGAAATTATATGCCTTGAAACTAGGTTTCCCTTATGCAAGTTGCACCAAGATACTGGGCTACAATTGCTTTACTCCAAAGATGATGTGTGTTATGAAATTTAGAATGTACCCTTCTTATGCAATGAATGATGTAGCCCAAATGCAGTCCTTATGTTTCTACTTTTTACCCATGTAGTGGATAGATAATAATAGCCTAATTGTCCTCTATAATAATTAGTATGTTGTGTATATATACGATTCCCTTGCTTGAATTTTAACATTAACAACACTAGAATCTGACCCCAAAGTGACCAGTATAAACCTAGAAAAGATAAACAAGTGATGGGTGCTTTTTTAAAATATAAGAACCAAGAGAAGGGATAAAATCCCCCACAGGGAGACACTAGCATTGACCGCTATTGTCTTCTACCAGGTGCTTATGTCCATAAAGTTCCAAAGATAAATCATGAAATGCTCAGCAAGAAAAAACATTGTATGATATCCAAAAGTAAAGGGATAGTTCTAGAAAAGCAGAGGACGAAGGCATGGAAAGATAAAACAATTTCAATGTAAAGAAAAACAAGTGTTATCTGTATACACCTAATTTTTGACTTCTCATCTTTCATACCTATTACTAAAAATTTCCTTTATGTAGATAAAGGTCACTGATGCATTTATTTCTAGAGTGGGTGCCTTAAGGGGCCTTCTGAGAATGAGGAATGGTTAACCGCGTAACCATTATGGGTTAGAGATAGTGCACGGAGATAGTTTCGTTATTGGGTCTTTGCCTTAGTTTTCCTTGCACTAGTTATCCTTGTCCTCCTAGGTCTCATGGACATCACATTTATAGCTTCTTACTTGCATCTCACCACTTTTCACCTTGTTTATCCACATCCATGATCTACGACACATTATCTTTACATTTCATGACACATTACATCTTTTTACCACCTTTGGCTGACACCATTGTTCGTGGGCGATGGTTTTGGTGTTGTATTTCCCTTAGATAACACCATCACCCATGGGTGATGACGTCCTATATATACCCTCACCTCATTTGACACTGAATGAAAAGGAAGCCATATCATTTGAACTACCATTCACTCTGTTCTTGTACACCATCTTCACATCTACCTAGCTCTTGGTTCATCTTGCATCTTGTTTGGATTGGATTGGATACTCGATGGTTGCTAACACTATTAGGTCACCTATAGTGAGTCTAGGACAGAAACAATGTTCCCCTTATCTACCTAATATTGATTCTCTTACCATACAAGTACAAGGTGAGTGCTCTAACCATCTCTTGTCATTTTGCATAGATAAGTTCCTTTCCTTTCCTCATTGTGCTATGTTAGCTTATTATTACACATGTTTGGATGTTGTTAGCTTAGTACTCTTATCCGTTATCAACTCCTTAACTATCATCATTTTCATTTCAATTATATCATGCATGTTCATTTCATTTATTTTTGATTCATACCTCTCCACACCCAACTACCGATATCTCGGTAGGGTTCCTTCCTCTATCTTGGTTTTGGGCCTTGGAAACCCTAGGTTGACCTAGTGTAGGGATTACTTCCATCTAGATAGATGAGATTAGCGCTCATTATATCCCCTTTAAGTCTACATATGTATTCTGGTACATGTGTGTTTCCTACTCATTACCTCAATACCTTTGTAGAACAAATGATTTAGGAGTGCATGTTATTGAGACATATTATTGGCATGCATACATCTCTAGTGAACCCAACGTGAATCCTGTAGACCTTCTGATCAAGCACAACTCGTTAAAAGCACCCATCCCCAAATTTGATCTCACCTAAATACCCAAAAACCCACAAAACCTCAAAAACCTATCTATACAGACACCATCGCCCACATGTGATCATGTTTGTTTTTGTTTATTCGTATCTAAACGCCTTTGACCCCTGTGCAAACCTATTTACATGCTTGATCTTCTCTATTTTACTAGATCTGCTCCCAAACGCTTTTGGCCCCTATATACATCCTCCTATACAGATGATTGTGTTTGAAGCCTTGACTTTCAAACCTATTTTTGGCCAGATCATAACTCCATCATAAAGTATTTGCGCATCGGTCCTCTAACTATGTTGTGCAGACTTTTCCTAAGACATATCATCCTGAAGTTGAGTTTCCATTTTGTATGGATTGTTGCATCATAGGAGCACCTGTAAAGAAGACTTCTACCTGCTGTAATGGCCTATGTGAGGATGAAGAAGATGAAAACAAGAATGATGATACTTTTGATAATCCTCCTAAGATTCAAAAATTTCTATCTAGATTTTATCAATTCAAATGAGAATTAGAAGAAGTGTTTAGGAAACACCTTCTCAAATTTGTCTCTGGACAAATTGACCATAGGGAAAAAAAGGGAAAGCTATTGAAATAGGTTCATCTGAAAATGCCTCTGGTTTTAACCATACCAACCTCATTCTCCAACTCATTAACAAAATGACCCAACAACAATCTACTATGATGACTCAAATTCTCCAAATGCAAGCCAACATGGCTCAGCTAGTCAATTGCCCTCCAACAGGCTCTTGGGGCACCGTGCCCCCTCCTTTTCCAAATGGGCCTAATGGGGTGCCTGTAACATCCCCATTTTAAAACACCAGAACAAGGGAATATTTTTTATTTTTATTTTTATATAACGTTCTCTGTTATGAATTATAAAATTCAAACACACGTTCAAGATTTAATAATTGTTCTCTTCCCAAACCACACAGTTTGGATCATACAATTTCTTTTAAAAACGAATGTTCCCTGTTCACATATTTACAATATGGAACACACATTCAATGCCATTCAATCTCATAACAGATTCTATATGCTGCTGTAAATGACTCGATGAACTGCCGATCTTCCATTTTCATGGCTCAGAGTTTCAACGATCCTTCATTTCATGACTCGGCAACAACCGATCCTTCATGTACATGACTCGGCAACAACCGATCCTTCATGTTTGTTTATGCATAGTATATTTTATATACTTGTTCTCATAACCTTCCCCGGTTATCGAAGTGATCCATTTAAGAAGCCTATCTGAATATCTATTACTGATATTCATCTGACATCCTGCATCTTAAATTAAGTGATAAGGACAACGCAACCAGCAATTACGATACTTTGGCCAAAGATTTTCACATGCTTTACATGATCATATTCCTGAATGTGATACACATCTACGGAATACGTCCTTCACTTCACTTCACCTGTTATCTAGAATGGTCTTTCCTGGTTCCTACCAGTCCTCATCGTTTAAGTTCCGTTTTAAACTTTCGATTCCAGCCAGTAATATGAGCGGGTATAGGAAGGCACTCCAGGTAACTAAAGATACGCAGACATACGGTGTCGTTACCCCATGACTCCGTGTGTCTGATTATCTTTAGTATTCCGGAGTCACTCCGTATACCAAATCATACCCTATCTCCACCCCAGCTAAGATCTACACATTCAGCCTATGTATTCTAAATGTTTTAATTCGGGAGGGCATTGCTATATGTCAGCTGCAACAATGTGTCGTCATGAAGACCCCGTCTTCATGAAGACACCTTGCTGTAGCTGGCGTATGCCAATGTCCTGCAGAATTCTCCCAACGAGAATACACATCCTGCCCAAGTGACTTAGCCACGAGTTAATAGTTTAAGCAATTTTCAGCGTCCACGCTGATCCCTTGATCCTCGTTTCCGTTGCAGTTGTATATAACTAAAAGGGACTAAACTGTCCATTAGTTCGTTATGTATCGTCTCCTTCATATCGAAGAGCTACATTTCCTTACTTGGTTTATTTCTTAATCATTAGATTAAGCAGTCCGTACCAACGGACATAATAAGTTTAACCTATTAAACTTAACCAAGATGTTTCCAACTGCAACTTATTTCAGAATATTAACTTATTAGACGTCATTCAAACGAGGTCTAAACTTCAAGAAATGAACTCATTTGTTTCCCCTTAACATTATATAGTTAAGGATCATTAGTTATGGATATATGTATCCTTTATCCTTTAATCTGAATTTTTTTATCAAACGGGATCAATGATGGAGTTCGAAAACGAAGTTCAAATACTCCAAATTTAAATTGATATTCCTTAGCTCCTAAGCTAATCCTGAATACCCTCTGATTATAAAATCATATTCTTCTTAATCCTTTTTAATGTCAATTCAAAATTCATCTTTACCCAAGTCTGAATTAATTGCATTGTTCAACTTAAAGGTTGTATTTAAGTAAGAATAGATATCAGTTTCAATTCAGCATCCATCCAAGGATTACGAAACAATTCCAAATCGAGAAGTAACATTTTATTCCCAATTTATATAACAATATCAAACTGATATAATTATTGAAAATATCACTCTTGTAACTGTATTCAATATTTCAAGTCATAATTTGTACATTTGCCAATCCAACTGATTGGGTATAGTTTATACAAAGCATCCATACAACTCATGGACAAAAGAATGTACTTTCTTCTTTACAAATCCTCAAAGAGGAAATAAAGCAACAGTTACAATTTAATTTACACCTAATCAAGAGGCATCAGAAGACAGCCAAGTCTTCATTCTAATCAAATTCCATCTGCAAATGAATTGCACGGATAAGTTCAATGAACTGAGCACATTAAGCACTTATCCTTAAAATAAGATGCTTCAACTAACTGTTTCAATAAAAGAAGCCTGCTTTTATGAAACCACAACAAAACATCAATCTCGAAAAGCACAAAAGAGAGATCAGCATAACCACTAAACTATCAAAATATCATCACAACCAGCCAAGGGACTGCTGTCCCGTTTCCACATAATCATTGCAAGTATCAATTTACAAAATTTGTAAAGTTAGGAATTCAAGTAGCTTGCTGCCTATACAGCATACAGTTATCTTTTCCACGCCTTTCATTAATAACAAATGCAAAGGATGAAACTAACTGAATATAAATCCATTACTTTCCTTTCCGTTCATGAAGCATGTTAAATTTAGAGCATTCAAGCACAACAAGAAGGCGAACAGCAATGCATATAGTAGCTCCCATCTAAGCACTATAAAATTTATCATTCACGAATTCCAGAATTCCAACTAAATGAAAGAGAAAGATCATTTTTCTAAAACATTCGTTCATATCTCTATTTCCTTCCACATGACTATCCAAACAGTGGAATCCAAACGAAATTCAATTTAAGATAACAGTTCAGAGTGAAACTTACAAAATCCACTCGTAATTCACTTTCTGGCAGCAAGAATGATTTCATTTATTTCCAGTTCATATGAATGCCAAACAGGTTAGTAAGACATTATATTTATCGTTGAGCAAACCATATCAGTATGTATACTAGGTATTTACTATACTAGAAGGTTCCATACTTCTTTCACTGTATAGTTAACCAAACAACCAGTTATACATCCTGCAGTCAATAAACCACATAAATTTATAATCCTATGAACTTATCCCGTTCAAATAACA
This sequence comes from Taxus chinensis, assembly GCA_019776745.2. Lineage (NCBI taxonomy): Eukaryota > Viridiplantae > Streptophyta > Pinopsida > Cupressales > Taxaceae > Taxus > Taxus chinensis. The sequence goes on along the minus strand of CM034146.1, from coordinate 346,647,936 downwards.
TATTATTCATTGCTATTACCTACAGCAATTCCAAGATTAAGACACAATCACCAAAACAATTCGATCTTAAAGGACCGATCAGCATTAGTAACACAGCCAATCATCATACTTTCCTAGCAAGAAACATTATATTTCTCTATGAGTTCAGAAGGAGAAACTATTCCTTTTTCCAACTCTCACGAACATTCATATAAAATTTTAATGTCCATTCCTTTAAAATATAAGATACCATTTCTTCATAATCCGAAATAGCAAAGGGAGAGAGAAGTCTTATCCCTTTTAAGCAAGAAAAGAAATGAACAGCCAAAACATGTTGTCTTTTCTTTCCCCAAGGCCATTCGTATGCTTATAAGGAAAACAATGTTGTATTCATAATAATCAACACAGCAGAGAGAGAGAAAGAAATTATTTCCTTTTCAAAAGAAGTTTCAGTATAGAACGACCTTAAACTTCTCATACATCCTGTACCACCATATCACGAAAGACCATATGACAAGAGCATTATCATAGTGGTGAAAACAACCATACAGTCTACCAGTTCAGGATACAAAACTCTTAAACAGTGAATACCCATTCCATGAAGCTCAAAAGAAATGATATTCCTTTTTAATTCCGAACAGCATATAGCAAACAAAAAGATCTCATTTCCTTCAATGAAACTTCAGTGCAGAAACAACGCCAAGCCGCTCACACAGCCTTCACCATTTTATCTCAAAAGTTCATGTGACAAAAGACAATCACACAACAATAAAACAATTCACACTGCCTGTACTGTTCCTATTAAACATCTTACGGAAAAGAATCCGTTTCAACTTCCATTCAACATCAACCACCAGCACGACAGGAGGGTAATTCATTGAGAATTACAAAGACAGACAACTCAATAATCAAGACAGTGTTCATACTATTTCCATTTCCTCTTTTCTTGCAAGGACAGTTCCACATACACAGTAAAGAAACGATTACACTAAATGGAAAACCTTTACACCATAAGGAACGATTACACACCTGTTCCACTTTCAAACAACACGAACAGTGAAAGAATTATATCTATTTCAAACACCATACTGTCAACAAACCAGCACGTCGTGGAAGTGTTTCCAACCAATCAAATGCAAGGACGGATTAACCACAACAGCAAGGGGACGACTGTACCCCATTATTTCCAAAAATGACAGCAAGAAAGGAAGGAAACCCATATCATAGCAACATAACATGACTGAAATCCCATTTTTCTCTTCACATGTAATAGCAGTTCCAAGCACAACATCAAGGAGAATGATTACATTATAAGAAAAAGTTTAAACAGCCTGTCCACTCCATACCACATGTACAGAGGAAGAAAATGTTTATTTCTTTCTACAACACTGTCAGCAATCACAACGGTAATTCCTATTCCAACCAAATTTAAGCAACAACAAATCAAGGCCGAGAAACCAGAGCCGTTTCATATCATTTTCCAAGGAAAAGAAGGCAAGAATCAACAAATCCATTTCCAAATCAACTCAAAAACAATCAAGCAATCCCAACCCAAGAGCAGGGTTGTTTTAATGAAACATTTAAATCAAGCAAAGATTTTAAAGAGAGGGGCTTAACATGCCTGTATTCTCTCTTCCAAAGTTCGAAGAAAACGTTGTTTTGCCGCGTTTTTCTTCCACAACGGCAACACAATATTCCCAGCACTCTCTTCCTTTTTCTGGCTAATCAACGGCCTCAAAACTTCCAAGAAAATGCCAAATGTAAGAGCCGGTTCGACCGAACCAGACCAAAGAAACCAAATGCAAAGCAACTTTTCAAAAGGCTCGAACCAACAAAAAAAAAATGAAAACCAATTTTTCCTCATGCTGTTTCCAAGGCAAACTGGTCGCGAGGACCCAAAAACAATTAATGCATTAAAGACTTAGCCCTTTTTCCTCACGTTCCGCGCCACCCGCCACTTGGGTTGGAGAGTTCTAAGTTTCAAATTTTCCAAGCAAACTGAACTTAGCCAAAACGCCAAATAGATACCTATATTTCCTACCTGCCCCGCCAAAACTGGCACCGTCCACGAAGGGACAGTTCATAAATGCCAATGAATGCCTCCTACCCATCCTTATCCTTTTCTTCCCAAGGGTCTGCGTACCCCTTTTTGCTTAGGATTAGTTTTAGGTTACATAACTCATTCGACCTAGGTCTTAGTTAGACCTTAGGTTTTAGGATTTAGATTTATTTTTCCCCCTTTTTTTTTTTTTTTATAATTTGAAAATCCACTAGGATAGTAGTGTAGGATGTATGTTAGGTCTTAGGGTTAGTTTAGGTTTAATTCACACTAACCACTAACACTAACAACTTCCTTCCAGCCCCTTGCTAACATCCACGTTAACGCAAAGCAGGACGTTCCATCCTTCCGATTACATGCCAAGGCCACCTGTGTCCAGGCGTTTCTCGCCCCACGAGGTTCCGAATTCGACAGTACAGGGTTCAAGAATCGAACCCCTGTCGTTGGCATTTTCGTGCTAGCTATTCACACCTGTAATCAGACGCTGCACGCTTATAATAATCCTAGTCCAGTTCAAGTGTGAATTAACATAGAAAACACAAGAGGACCTCAGCATACTTGAATCAATGGAATTGATTCAGGGTATGCTATCAATCAGCACAAGAACAAGCAATTATACGACAATCTATCATCACATCAGCAAACATACAAGTACAATATTTGTTGTCCATGCAATAAGCCACAGTATGCAAGAATCCAAATTAGCAACACATTCTCTTAAGATCAAAACATATCTTAACATGTTTTCTTTCCTTTCAAGAGCTATAACAGTATGTAAAACATTCACCAAGTTAGCATACAAAATCAGAGTGTTAAGTAGTCCAACAAGAGCCTTTAACACCTTATATCACTAGTATGGATATTGGTGGCATTGTTCCTTCCATATTTTACGATGGTTATATTGATCCCATGTTTCATATCAAGGCCTTTGGCAATCTTTACAAGGAATGGATCAAAACCAATTCATACATAGTCACCAAACTCCTAATAAAAACACTTACTAGAGATGCATTAGATTGGTACTATACGTTACCTCATAATTCTATAGTTAAGCTGGAGTCCCTGGTGATAACCCTAGTAAAAAATTCCAATATCACGATATACCTGAAAACAACACCAACGCTTTCATCAAATTTTAGCAATCTAAGAACGAATCAACACAAACTTTCATTAAGCGTTGGAAGACTCTATCTACACGAGTAGAGCATAACATGCCCAATGATATCCTCTTCCAACTTTTCTTACGATTCCTTGAGCCTCGCCTTCAATACAAGGTGAGGTCCTTTTCTCCCACTTCCCTAGAAGAGGCCTTTGAACAATCCAAAAGGAAAGACTATCTCATGAGGGAGTTCAAGAAAGCTCCTCACAAGACACAAGCAAAAAAACAAGTATAAATCCTTCAACACTCTAAGAACACGAACGTAACAGATGATGGAGTATCAAATACTCTTCCTCTTATTGATTCTTCAAATGGGACTATTTTCAATATTGACCAACAACCTAATAACAACAAAATCCAATCTAATTATCATCAACCAGTGAGTAAGGAAAAGTTGAAGCATCGGTTTCCTAAGCCATTTACCATGATCTTGGATCCCTCTTGACCTATTCCTCATTGGCATGATCAGAGTAAGTTTTGTTGGTGACACAATAATTGGGGTCACTCACATGATAATTATTGTGCACTCTAAATGGTTACCATCAACTTCTTATGACTCAAATTTGACTATAATTCCATCATTCACAAGCATTTGACTATAGTTGTCAAATCATATGACACGGGTCAACAAAAGAATCATCATGAAGCTACTAACCAGGCTAATAAAAAGCTAAAAATATTCTCTAATCATATGCCTAATCATGATGTCACTGAAAGTTCTAAAAAGCAAGATAAAATTATAACCAATGTAGTTGACATGGATTACCCTCCTAAAAATATGGTTGTAATTAACAATGTAAACTACATCATAGCTTATGTAGAACCAAAATATCTTGTGACATTCCAACCTCGAACTCACATAATCATATATCCTAATATATTTTAGAATCAAGCTTCTCAAAGAAAAAAATTGCCTCCTCCAGATGCCATTTTCCCCTATGGAAATTCTCCTACAGGGATGATTGTGTCTAGATCTAGATCCATGTCCACATACACCATTAGCCCTTATGAAAATCAAACTTGCAAGGTTGATGGCATAGAAAATGAGAAAAAAATAGCTTTAGAAGTTCCTCTAGTCACCCATGCTCCTTCTGGCTCTATTTCTGAGGACTCCCAACACTCTTAACCTACCTCAGAATCCAGCCATGATGAATGTGATCCTATCGAAGCACTTGCCCCAATTCCTGGTCCAGTTCCCTTCCTATAGTTCATGTGTATGTCGCCTCACCATCGTGAGTGTGTCATGAATGCATTATTTAACATGAACATTCCTTTTACTCTCTCTTTAGGGAAGAGTCCTACATTGCATGGCTTAGAAAAAAAAACATTTGTCAGTAATGTGAGGAGCTCTCCATTCATACCAATCTCATTATTGACACTCATTCATGCATTTGTTTCCCTATAGCTTTTATGATTCCGGATGAGCTCTTGCTTCATGCAGATGATTCATCGCTCTTCATTTCAGTTCAGATCAGTCACACTTCAGTTAAGTATGCTCTTATTGATAAGGGAGCAGGCACGTGTGTGGCCTCATAAGATTTCATCAAGGATCTTTGTTATTTTATCAATAGCTGATCCATAGGGATCCAAAATGAATCTACTTCATCAAAACAGTCAGCACGAAGAAGGGAAAATGATACATGGAGGTTCTGTCCTTTTAGTAATAGGACCGTCGCTCTGTGCAGAGCGGCGGTTATAGAACTGCTACCCAACCAGGGTGGTGGTCATGAGCCCGCCGGTCTGCATTGGGTGGAAGTCCTGGCTCTTTCGGACATAAAAAAAATAAAAATGAAACAAGTAGCCCAAAATTTGTACGGTTGTTCATGTCTCTTCTTCTTCGTGACCTTTCCCATTCTTTAGTGCATGAGAGGACATGGGAAAGGCTATAAATACATGTTTGTAGAAGAGAATAGGATCATCGAAGCATGAAAGCAAGTGAGCAAGAAGTTCTTACTACTGAAATTGTGTTTTGTAGAAGAAAGGAGTGTTGAGACAGAGCAAGCAAGTTTTTGGGATGAAGTGTGAGATATTATCTACTTCTCTTTCATACTTATTGTAAATTCTATACTTGTTATTTTGAATTGGCCAATAAAAGTGGGAAGAAAGAGCAATTGCCCTTCCCGACTAGTTTTTCCTCCTCTGGAGGTTTCTAGGATAAAATTTGTTGGTGTTTATGAGCTTAAATTCTTTCCTTTCCTGCAATTGTGGATTCTAAGCATAAGCATAGTTCATTCACTAGCTATCTCTGTCATTTTCTAATAGAAAGTAGAACAACAACATTTATTTGTGTTTCTAAGGATAATTCCAAAGCTGAAGAGTTTACAGATCATTTTGGTATCAGAGCTAACAATTATCTAGGACTGTGGTATTCGTTCTTGGATTTGTATGACAGTGATGAGATCTAAAGGCGAAGAGGCTTTACCTTGCAATCCAAAAATTTCTACAAAGAAGTGGAAATAGAGAATTCAGGGACAAATGGAGGAAGAGAACTTGGTCCGTAGAATCAAGATGTTGGAGACCATGATGGATAGGATGTTTAGAAGGCAAGAAGAGCTTTTTGATTTACAGAAGATAGCTTCTGTCAAACAATCCATGGACTCAGTGGTTTGGGGCTTAGCTGAGAAGTTTGGCATAGGAAGGAGCCACCATGAGGAAAGTTATGGGGAAGAGAATGAAGAAGAGACTTCAGACACAAAAGAAAAGGTAAAATCCGATCATACTCCTTTTAAAGTTGAGATGAAAGTTGATATTAAAAGCTTTGAAGGACAAGTAGATGTGGAGTTGCTTGATAAATGGTTAAAATAGTTAGAAGTCTACTTTAGCGTCCATAATGTCACTGAGGCATAGAGGATCACCTTTGCACGTCTCAAAATGGAGGGACATGCTCTGGTTTGGAGGGAAACCCATCTAACCACTTGTGAAAAGAAGAAACGTCCTATTGTGAAATCTTGACAAGAATTTAAAGAACTACTTAGAGCTAACTTCTATCATATTGGCCACAAGACTAACCAAATGACTAAATGGCAGTATTTTAGACAAAGTAGTGGTCAAAGTGTGCAGGACTATACTACGGAGTTTCAGAGGTAGGTCATGTTGCTAAACATGGACTTGGAGGATGAGGATATTTTGACTAAGTACTTGGGAGGACTTCACACTCACCTTCAAAGAAAAGTCATCACCACCAAGCCCAAAGATCTCAACAAGGCAAGTGTGTAAGCATACTACATAGATGAAGAAAATAAGCAAGGGGAAGTAGATCCGAGGGCAAAGCAGTCGAAAAATCAGTATAAAAAAGAGTATGGGTAAACAAGTAACAAGGGTAAGTGGAAAGGGAAAGGTAAACTAACTGCCACTACTTTACATACTTGTAAAGATCCCAAGAATTTTTCCAAGAATTGTGATAGTAATGGTCATACTAACACTACATGTTGGAAGTTGCATCCGAAGAACCATAACAAGGACTCGAAGAAGTCCATGATAGTTGTAAGAATAGAAGGGGAGGTGGAAATCGAAGATGACTCTGATGTAGATGAAAGGCTTGGATACACGGCCACCAACATGGACAGCCAGGAAGAGGAGATGAGTAGACTATTCCAGATCAAAATCCAGATCAAGAGAACTAAGGTAAATGCTTTGGTGGATACCGGTTCTCAATCTAACTTGATTTCTGAAGCAGTTGTAAAGAGGCTTGGTCTTGAGACTTACGAGCATCCACACCCTTATCCTTTGGGTTGGGTGAAGAAGGGTGTTGAAATTCAGGTAACAAGAAGATGTAAGGTCAAGTTTGGGATAAATTCCCAGTATATTGATGTTTTGGAAGCTGACATTATTCCACTTGATGCTTTTGATGTTGTATTCGGGAGTCCTTACTTGTATATCAGGGATGCTATATTTATGAGAAGGGAAAACCAGTACCAATGGGTCAAGGATGGGATCAACTACAACATCCGGGCACACCAACGTAAGACACAGGTTACTATGGTGAGTGATAACCAAGAAAAATGACTTATTCAGGTAAATCATAATCAGTTTTGTTTACTTTTGTTAAAGGATAAACAAGATGGGGTAGAAGTTTCAGAGATTTCTAACCAAGGAAAGCATGATTTGGATAGTATTATTCAGTCCTTTCAGGAAGTTTTTTAGGCTCCCAGTGGGTTACCACCAAAACGGGAAGTAGAGCATGAGATTCAGCTATTACCAGAATCCCCTCTACCAAACATCGGGTTGTATAGGCAATCCTTGCTCGAGACAATTGAAGTAAAGAAACAACTCTAGGAACTACTAGACCAAGGGGTGATACATCTAAGCACCTCACCATGTGGTTCGCCTATTGTGATGGTGCCAAAGAAGGATGGTTCTTGGAGAATGTACATCCACTACCACACTTTGAACAAGATCACCATAAAGAACAGATATCCACTTCCCCGCATAGATGATCTCTTAGACTAGCTTCAGCATGCCAAATTCTTCACGAAGTTGGATCTCAAGTCCGGTTATCACCAAGTTAGAATGAAGGAGGAGGATATATGGAAGATTGCCTTCAAAACAAAACAAGGTTTGTATGAATGGTTAGTACTTCCTTTTGTGTTATGCAATGCACCCACTACATTTATGAGATCGATGAATTATGTATTGTGGGATTTCATAGATTCATGTGTCATTGTATATCTAGACGATATTCTAATTTTTAGTGCCACATGGGAAGAACATCTAACCCATTTACAACAAGTCTTGCGAGTTCTCAGGGAGAAACAACTACTTTGTAATATGAAGAAATGTGAGTTTACCAAACAATCACTTGTCTATCTTGGGCACGTGGTTGGAGGAGGAGAGCTATGAGTGGATCCAAAGATGGTGGAAGCCATCACCAACTGGTTAACACCAACAGGAGCCACAAAGACTAGGAGTTTTGTGGGAGCAGTATAGTACATGTGGAAGTTCATTCCGGGTTTCTCCGCAATTGCAGCACCTCTACACATAGTGGTCGTAAAGAGTAAGGGTTTTGACTAGGGTAAGGAACAAGACAAATCCTTTGAGTTATTGAAATATAAGATCAGTCATGCTCTAGTACTTGCTCTTCCTAATTTGCAGCAGCCTTTTGAAGTAGAGACAAATGTCAGTGATTACGCCATGGGCACATTGTTGCTTCAAGGAGGTAAACCCGTATGTTATCATTCTGAAACTTTCACTTCAACAATTAAAGGATATTCAATATATGATAAGGAAATGTATGCACTAGTTCAGACAATTAAAAAATGGAAGCATTATTTGTTGGGTAAAGAAACTATTGTGCACACTAACCACAAACCTCTCCAGTATTTGTAAGCACAGTCTAAATTGCAGCAAGCAAGGCACTACAAATGGATGGGGTTCCTTCAGTAGTTCTATCTGGTGATCAAATACAAGAAGGGTAGTACAAACTTGGTGGCAGACATGTTGTCTAGGCCACCCACACAAGAGAAGTTCTCTTGTTTCGCCACTATCTCTCAGATCGAGCCCTTCACGAAGGAAGCTTGCGGAGAGGCATATGCCCAGGACAAAGACTTTAGGGTGAAATTTCAGTAGTTGCAGTCCTAAGGGGTTGAAAGGACAGGGATTGAAGATTTTTATCTCAAAGACAGGCTGCTCTACCAATGGGGGAAGCTTTGTGTGCCAAAAGAAGAAATAATTCTATTGATGAGGGAAGCACATACCTCAAAAGTAGCGGGACATTTTGGTGTTGGTAAGACGCTAGCCCACTTGCAAAGGTACGTGTATTGGCCCAATATGCAAGAAGAAGTATCAAAATTTATATGGGGATGTAAACTTTGTTGTACTAGCAAGCCTAAGACTAGGAAGGAGGGTTTGGAAATGCCTTTGCCAGTACCTACTCGTCCGTGGGAGGACATTTCTATGGATTTTGTAGGAGGATTACCTATGTCTAAACATGGCCATGACTATCTATATGTTGTTTTTGATAGATTTAGTAAGATGTGTATTCTTATGGCATGTAAAAAGATACTTAAAGCACATGAGGCAACAGATCTTTTCTTTGCTAATGTATTGGTGCATTTTGGTTTGCCAAAGTCTATTGTTTTTTACAGGGATTCCAAGTTCTTGGGGAAGTTTTGGACTACTTTGTGGGACAAGATGGATACCAGGTTACAGAGGATAAAAATTTTCCATCCACAGAAAGATGGACAAACATAGGTGGTAAACAAGACTTTGTACAGTTGATCAGAGGGTATAACAACAAATATTCAAGGACTTGGGATGAGTCCTTCGCCTACGTTCAACATTCCTATAACTGGGCAGTACACACATCCACCATGAAGTCATCATTTGAAGCATGCTTGGGATATCTACCTACAAATCCGTTGGACATAGCAGTTGGGCAACAAGATGAGGAGGAGACACGAGATATAGAGGTGACTAGAGCAAACAAATTCATTAAGAGGATCTAGCAAAACTATCTTAAAGTCAAAGAACAACTCGAGAAATCTCAAGCTAAGTACAAAGCTAGGCATGATCAGCATAGTTGAGAACTTAAGTTACATGTTGGAGATAGAGTTTGGCTTTACTTGAGCAAGGATAGATTACAAGGTCAAGCATGGAAACTCAAGCCACTACAATATGGGCCCTTCACCATATTGGAGCAGGTTGGAGAAAATGATTTTCGGCTTGACTTGCCACCATTTATGAGGATGTACTCTGTAGTAAAGAACTTGCACCTATATGAGTCATCCATGCTAGATGAGGATGAAGGTCTACAGTTGCTACCTTCCATTGAGGATTGCATCTTGGACTCACAAGGTGAATTGGAGGAGGATGTAGTGCTATAGTAGAAGGTCAGAGAGACAAGGAGAGGTCTGCAGGAGTCTTGGCAGATTAGACTGAAAAGGAAAGACACCAAGGAAGGCCCGGTGGTACTCAAAGGAGAAAGTGAGGGAATTATTTCCTCATCTACTCCCCCACTAAGGATTTTGTGGGACCAAAAGCCTCCTAAGTAGGGGAGGTGTGATCCATAGGGATCCAAAATGAATCTACTTTATCAAAACAGTTAGCACGAAGAAGGAAAAATGACACATGGAGGTTCTGTCTTTTTAGTAACATGACTGCTACTTTGTGCAAAGTGGTGGTTACAGAACCACTGCCCAACTAGGGTGGCGGTCCTGAGACCGTCGGTCTGCATTGGGTGGTAATCCTGGCTCTTTTGGATAGAAAATGAAAATATGAAATGAGCAACCCATAATTTGGACGGTTGTTCGTGTCTCTTCTCCTCCATGACCTTTCCCATTCTCCAGTGCATGGGAGGACATGTGAAAGGCTATAAATACATGTCTGTAGAAGAGAATAGGATCATCGAAGCATGAAAGCAAAAGAGTAAGAAGTTCTTAGTGCTGGAATTGTGTTTTGTAGAAGAAAGGAGTGTTGAGATAGAGAAAGCAAGTATTTGGGAGGAAGTGTGAGATATTATCTACTTATCTTTCATACTTATTGTAAATTTTGTACTTGTTATTTTGAATTGGCCAATAAAAGTGGGAAGAAAGAGCAATTGCCCTTCCCGACTAGTTTTTCCTCCTCTGGAGGTTCCTTAAATAATATTTGTTGGTGTTTATGAGCTTAAATTCTTTCCTTTCCTATAATCATGGATTCTAAGCATAAGCATAATTCATTCACTAACTATCTATGTCATTTTCTAATAGAAAGTAGAATATCAACATTTATTTGTGTTTCTGTGGATAATTCCAAAGTTGAAAAGTTTACAGATCAATAACTTAAAATCGACATGAACCATTGTTTAAGGATATGATCACCGATGGATGCCTTCAATGGGGCGTATTTTGTTACCCATCATCGTTCCCCTAAAACTATCCATGTAAAATTCATGGTTTTTAATTTTCCCACATCTTATAATATTCTCCTAGGGTGGCCTTGAACTCATTGTATACGTGTCATTACTTCTTCTGCATGTCATTGTGTGAAGTTCACTCACCAAGGAGCTATTTATAAGATTTAAGGGGACACTAACCCTTAGAACTACAATACACTTCATCAAAATGGGACGTGTAAGATCCCCACACTTTGTGAACTATCACATATCCCCTTTCAAGAATATAAGTGTTTTAACTACCCCATAGATACTCTTCGCGGCCATCTTGGTCATCCTAAGTTGGTCAGGCACATGCCTCGCAATATCTTGGAGTCAGATGATGATAAGTCTGATGAAGTCATGCTCATAATCAATACTTTTGATTTTCATGAACTCATCATATCTCAGTTTCCTCCTTGTGGCATCGCAAGAAGGAGCCTTCGATTCTCGTAGTTATCTCACAAACACCACAGTCCCCATAAGAGTGTATGCTCCAACTTGAGACCATAGTTGATTCTTGTATGGTGGATGCTTCCATATCAGATTACGATGACGGTTACACTTTAGATGACCCTCACCTGGAAAACTACACCTCGATTCGTGATTAGGAAGTCTTGTGCTACCAAGAAACCCTATGCACTAAAATTACTCACGCCGTTAATGTCATCCTATTACAAGAGGAACCTCTAAGCATAGTTGACAATTCTTCCTCATTGGTGCTTATGCCTTAGATTGTTCCACCGATTACACTCCCACGTATCAATATTGACTTAGCTGACCCATTTTCCTTAACAAAAGCGAATGAATGGGTTGCCAATTTTGACTATGAAGCTAATGATCTCATAGGTGATTATCCTATATATTATGCTTTGATGACTGAGCGACACATTGCTCCATCAATTCCATCTTCACCCATTGCATGAGTGCCCCCATCAAATACTCTCACTAGCCCTCTCCAAACTACAAGACCTCTCCCCTTATCTCTTGCCCTTAGGGCTCCCCAGTCTTCTACAACCAAGTTGTATTGCACATGGCACAAGGCTCTAGGGCATGATGTTTCTGAATATAGGGCCCATCACCACCACATGAAGAAGCTTGAAGCTAAGGTCAAACACGACCAAACCAAAAAGGCTACACAACCTTTCACTTCAGATCCTTTCTTCTACTATCATCACATGTATTGCTTGCATAGTAACATTGACTATCAAGTTCTGTGTAGTAAGTGTCCCATTCCTGAGACTCCCTCTCACAATTGAAAGTGTGGAGTCAATTCCTCTCAGAACCAACCACCTTCCCCTCGACCAAATAGATCACAACCTACCTATAGAATACCGCCATGCCTTGATCCTAATCCCACTATGGATGTTATTCAACGTGATGTTCTCACTTGACTAGAGTATCAGATTGAAAATACCTTGTTTGCCACACACTCTAAAGTTCATCAACAAGTCACTATTACATAACTTGTTATCACAAACCTCATGATTCATGCCAGAAGCCACATTTTGAATCAAATTGATGCCATTATCATTGATATGTTGTGATCTTTTGCCCCTCATAGCTATATTTACCTACAAGTACCTTGACTACATGTTATTTCCTTCTTTGTCCTGATCCCGCACGTTCTCTTGGGATCTCGAACCTCACTTGGGTTTTACACAAACACCTTTTGTCATCGCTTGGGATCTCGATACCCCTTGGGTTTATCACACAATCTCAAATATCTTGTTACATCCTTGTTTGGGCTATTTGCTCCGTTTGGATTCATCACCATGTGCGCCTTAGTTTATCCTATCATTGGAGTGCCTTGGTCCTAACTTCGCATATTTTGGCTCTGATTCACCCCTGTATTTCCTATTGAATAGTCATGGTATTCTGTGCATCCTTGGTTAGGCACATGGCCTTTCCTGGATTTATATACCCAATTGTGCCCAAACATCTTATCATAAGATGTCTTGGCCTTGTTTTGCCTCTTAGCTTCTTCACATCGTGTGAGTTGGGCTATCTTACCGATTCCCTTCTTGTCAGCTTTACTTATCTATCACATTATTATTATTCCTAAGTACCATGGTATTATAACATACATACATGTAGAAACACAAAAATGATAAGTAAATCATCATATACACACCAACAAATATCTAAACGCCATAAAAAATCACCATTATATATATATATATATATAAGATAAAGTTTTATACTTTGAAAAAAAATCATACAAAATGGCTCTTGCCTATCTAAAATATGGCTCAAGCACCCTTGGCTCCTATGGGGAGTCTCTAGATGCTTTGGATCAATGGGGCCATGTTGGTGGCTCTCGTTGTGTGAGCTAGGGAAGGTGCCCTGGATCAGGCTCCAGAAACCTCTCCTTGCACTCTCGACATCTGGGTCTCTAATGAAGTGATTTACGTCGTAGCTGTCTGGGCATCTGCTAGGTGAGCTACCTAGACCCGTACTAAGGTTGCATGTGCCTATAATAGACTCTGTAGCATCACATCTATGTTGTCGATAGCCACTAGCGCATGTGCATCCCGACACCTCCTCAAACTCTTAGATGCCTCATCCACCAACCGAAACGAGCTCACTGAATCTTCGACTAATGGTGTTGTTGGATCCACTATCACTTTAGTATCCTGGACATTTAACATGGGTTCTAGGATCTCATGGTGGGCATTATCAATTAGGGAGTGTCACTCCTCTATCATCCATTCTGTAAAACCAAAAAACTGACACATATCACTAACAATATCACATACATTTATCAACAATCATCTAAATAACATACTATCATACCTGGTTGCTTAATCTTTCCATGATAGTCTCACCATTTCCTCAGCCACCCAACACCTTCGCCACCTCATCATTATGATGAGGTATGGCTCCCACATACTATGCCCACCTATCTTTAGGCACTAGGATCATATCTCCTCTCTGTTGTGGTCTGAGCCTCTATCTCAGATGCACGACCATCTGAACCCAAAACAACTTCAAAATTCCTCCTTCGGGTTGTTGCATCTTATCCTCTCTCAACCATGGTGTTGGTTTTCTAGTTCCTCCTCCTCTGGTATTAGGACCAACTTCACTTGTATCTTAGGCATGTGTTCTTGTATCTACGGATTCTCTGTCAGATCCCTCCTCTTAACCACTGATGACTATAACTTGTGGTGGGTCCTAAACATCCCCATCGCGCTGGCATTGCCTTTGACCGACTACGCCCGTTACTCGTATCCTACGGGGTTGAAGTGTTGGTAGCCTCACCTCTACTCGTACAACCTGTCTAGCATGATGACGCTGGTAGGGTGACAATGGCAGTAGTACCACGGTCGTCAGTCACCCAAATTACCTTGGGACCCTACTCACTGTGTGGGTCTCCGCCTAATAAACATGTCATGTTACCTTTATCATGGTATCCAAAAACTCTACTCTAGGTCAAATGGGCCACTGATCAACATTCCCTACGTAAGAGAGTCATACCACATCACCTCGACCCACCTATGCCAGTGGTCGGTATGCTCTAAGTGCTCTCACTGTTGACCCTTATGCCCATTAAAGCACTCTCGAGGCATCTGTTGCTATTGTCTATGGTGTCCTTGTTGGCCTATACATAAGGAACAACTCATATATCCATGTTGTCAATAAGATCACGATTCCCATTATCCTCTGGCCTCTGCGTCGCACTCTATATAAATCATGCACTAACTGCACCCATATGGTAGTGCCCCAGTTGAACAAGACCCTGTGATCTTCCATGTCTTTGCATACTACAATCAAGAACAATGGGATGGATCCATCTACCTTGTGACACACTATACATGCCACCACGATCCCCATAACCACCTTCTAGATATTCAGGATCCCTATTTCCTGGACTGCATTGAGTTAAACACACAACATGATCTTGTCATATGTATTGCTCCACGTAGCCCATATGGCCAATGCTCTCTACTCTGCAAAATTAGGTGTCAAGTCACAATACATGTGGGTGCCACCAAATGGTAACCCAAAATCCCATGTACATCCTCCAACATCAAGGCCATCTCCATCATCTCATGTCCTGTCCACCACTGAAAGGTGCTGGACCTGGTCTCTGATGCGGCCAAAAATATTTGCAATAAATCTAAATCCAATGGTATCCCAGACATTTGTATGATGCCCCCAAATCCCCAACCCTGTAACTAAGTAACCTTTTCCAATGACAATCCAATAATCACCGTGCCAGGCCATGACACATCTACGCTCTACTATAAGCGGATCCTATGCTCTACTTGCATCATAAAATGACGATAAAAAAACATTAAAACTCTGAAAAATAAATTTTGGAGTGAAAAATCAAAACACACAACCTATTCTTTCCAAATCCCTACACCATCACCCCCTTGACAAATGCCATCAACCCCTGGAAAAAAATTTCTCTCATCCCAATGCCATCGACCCTCTTGTTTCAAATGGGTCGATGACGTCTAGCCAAAAAGTGGTCACGAATTTCAAATTTTGACTTTTGAAATGCGACAAAATGATAAAGTAAAAATTGAATCCTTCCCAAACCCACTTGTATTTCATCCTAACCTACCCCATTATGTAACTTTAAAAAAAACGATGCACTAACAACTTTGAAAAAGAAAAAGAAATGAATTGCACCTAATTTACTCAACTAAATTAAATGCCACAACTTATCCATGGTCGTGCCCCACCGTGTGCTCCACCTTGTCATCCTCCATCACCACCTCGTACTCGTGCCATGAAGTCAAAATACCTCAAATTTAGAATTCCAGATCCCAGTTTTCTTAATTCCAAAAATAGCAATAACCAAATAAAAATAAAAAATCACTATATAAAACTCAATTTTCTATTCAAAATCAGTTGCGATCAACTGCAATCTTCCAACGACCGTCATTTTCACTCCCAAGCTCTACAATCTACATCATTTTTTGCATTATGACCATAATCTCATGCCATTTTTTCGACCTATCACATGACTAATTTGGAAGATCTTCAATTTTCACCTATTTTTGACATCATATCATCATCATGATATCCCAACACTATAATATGACATCCGTCCCATGGGAACATAGTAAGGTGATTTGCGTCTTATTTTATTGATGATCCTCTGGTGTTTCCTTTCAGTTTTGCTTCTCCAGTGTTCTTGCAGCATGGATTACGCCCACACGTGGCAGGATAAACGACATTATTAGGTACGCATTGGTGGGTATATTTCATTTCAACTAGTTCTTCAACATTTATTTATGTACTTACTTTCAGTATCAGTGTTACGAAGTATTTTTCATTTGACCACCCCATGTTTCACTATTATGACATGTGGTAATCAATAGATGGGGCATATATATACACCTAATTTTCCGCTTCTCATCCTTCATACATGTTATAGATAATTCCCTTTGTGTAGATAAGGGTCATCGATGCATCTATTTCTAGAGCGGGTGCCTTAAGGGATCTATCGAGAATGAGGAATGGTTATTCACATAACCATTATGAGTTAGAGACAATGCGTGCAGAGAGTGTTGCTATTCATTCTTGGCCTTATTTTTCCTTGCACTAGTTATCCTTGTCCTCCTAGGTCTCATGCACATCACATTCACAACTTCTTTCTTACATGTCACTACTTTACACCTTGTTTATCCACATCCGTGATCTATGACATTATATTTACTTTTCACAACACATTACATCTTTTAACCACTTTAGTCGATGCCATCGCCTGTGAACGATGGTGTCAGTGTTGTATTTCCCTTGGTTGATGCCATTGCTAGTGAGCGATGATGTCCTATATATACCCTCTCCTCATTTAAAACTCAAGGAAGAGGAAGTTAGATCATTTGAACTACCATTTAATTTGATCTTTTACACCATCTTCACATTTGCTCACTTAGATCTTGGTTCATCTTCCATATTTCTTGGATTGGATTAGATAATCTTATTCTTGGATGGTTTCTTACACTATTAGGTCACCTATAATGAGTTTAGGATAGGAACGGTGTTCCCCTTCTCCACCTAAAAGTGATTCTCTCTCAGTGTGTTGCTTCTCTAGAGAAATAGATGCATTAGTGAACACCCTACAGGTAAAAGGTGAGTGCTCTAGCCATCTCTTGTCATTTGCATAGATAAGCTCATTTTCTTTCCTCATCATGCTATGTTAGCTTAGTATTACACATGTTTGGATGTTAGTTAGCTTAGTACTCTTATTCATTATCAGCTCCTTAGCTATCATCATTTTCATTTTAGTATATCATGCATGTTCATTTCATTTATTGTTGATCCATACCTCTCCACGCCCAACTACTGATATCTCAGTAAGGTTCCTTCCTCTATATTGACCGTGAGCCTTGGAAATTCTAGGTTGACTTAGTGTGGGGATTACTACCCTTTAGATATGGGACCTTAGCGCTCATTGTATCCCCTTTAAGCCTACCCCTTGTACGTTAGTACATGTGTGTTTCCTACTCATTGCCTCGATACCCTTGTAGGACAGATGATTTAGGAGTGCATGTTATTGAGACATATTCTTGGCCTGCATGGATTATCAATGTCTATTTTTCTTGCTTAAGAATCATGCATATACCGACATACTAAAGACAATTTGTAATAGTTATAAGTGCATAATTTTGTGTTTGGACCAATAAAAAACCTATTTTTTGGATAAAGAACCCATCTTCGAACATCTAGACACCTTCTCCAATTGACATAATTTAGTTTTCGCCCTTGGAAGATGAAGTTGTTAATGATGGACAAAAATAGCCAATATTTTTGTTTTAAGGATAATGGTTTTGTCCTCCACTATCATAACAGTTACATTTTCAAAATCACAAGTTATCTTATTCAACCCAGGGTCAATTGAGTAGGAAAACATTTCATAACAATCACCTATAAAAGTACACATACCCCACCCATTTAAAGGTTCCTCCTCTCTCATATCTTTGGGACTATCCAAAAGATCACAAAAAAATCCTAATTGATAATTAAATCTCCCAAGCTCAACAAAAAACTAATTGATAAATAAATTTCCCAAGCTCAACAAAAAACTCCACATACATCATATATAAGTGCCTTAGGCCATTTTCACAAAGCTATATGCTACACCAAAGAACCTTTTCTAATAGAACTTATCTCATCCCATTTATAATTATACACTTAAATGACTGATTCCTACGTGCATCACACTCAATTTAGCATGTCTTGACCACTTGGTCACACTTAATACTCATCCTTGACCAATTAAAAACTTATTTTATGAATATAGAACACACATTTCTTTTGAACATCTAGACACCTTATCAAACTGTTAAAATTTAATTTTCACCCTTGTAGGATGAAGTTTCTAATGGCAAAGAAAAATGACCAATGATTTATTCTAAGACTGACAATTTTTTCCTCCACTATCATAACAATCACTTTTAAAAATTCACAACTTAGCTTGCTCCACCTAGGGTAAACTGAGTAGGAAAACATTTTATAACAATCGTCTACAAAATCACACTTACCTCACACATTCATAGGTGCCTATTCTCTCACATCATTAGGACTACTGATGAGATCAAAACAAAACACCCAATTGCTATTTTTTCCCCAAGCCTGATACAAACTCTACATACATCTCATATGACTACCCTAGACCATTTTCACAAAGCTATATTCTACACTAAAGATCATTTCCAAGAGATCCTATTGGGCTCTTCATTTCCAAACACATTTCCCTCGTCAAAGTATTGCGATATAGGAATCTCTAAACTCAGTGAGGGTTTGAGGAATCTCGAACATTGCAAATTAACCCATTTATAGGTATTTAAGAAAAGGAGATAAAATTATTGTTTAAAGGAGAATAATCTAAAAGGAACGATAACCAGATCGTACCAAGCCAAGAACACAGATGCCAATCAAACAACACGATCAATAAGATGAAAGTAATTCGCCAAAATAACTTTACATAAACCTTTGCAAACAAATGAGCAACAATATCATTTATTATTATGGAACTCAATGCAATACAATGAGAATGGGCCTTGCTTAAATAGGCAAGAAATAACAATCTAAGAACCAGTCAAGGTCGTAGATCAAGCCATAAATTAAGGAAATAACTAGTCATCAGAGAACTGGTGAAGACCATAGATTTAGGAGAGAACTAGACATCAAGGATCTAGTCAATACCATAAATCAAGGAAAGAACTATTCAATACCATAGATCAAGGAAAGAACTATACCAAACAACTAGATAATATCTCCTAATATCTAAATAAGATAAAAAAAAATTCCACAAACATAAGTGGGTGAGGATAAATACAATAAAGGTAAATAAAGTACCTAGGTGAACTTGAGCTAAGGTAAATACCCACTCTAACATAATCCTTAACTCAATTATAAAATCATCATCACCTATATATAATAAATGAAGCTAACGACATAAAAGATCATTGTTACAAAATCAAAATCTAGTAAAACCATAAACATGACAAAACAACCCACAAAGGACAAATTATTCTTGGTGATCTTGTCATGCATGGGCAAATTCATCCCCCCTTTAGTTTTAGCCTCCCATATTTTTTAGTATAGCTTAAGGACACTCTACATAGCCTATTTACACATTTGATATAATTTTCACAAAATCTCATCCATATTGGGTGAATATGTTCCAAACCCTACCTTTTACTTCTTTAATCTATTTTTTAGAGTTTTTATAAATCATATAATTGCAATACATGAATTTAGGATATGTGATTTATTATCATTGTTGTATTTTTATTTCTAACTCATATTTTTGCTCGAGTGATTAAATTTTAATTAGGAAAAACCTTATGTTGATATTATTGGAATCCCCACATATTCAAATAACATCCTTGATTTTAGAATCCTACATGATTATTGTGATATCTATTTACATTCATATGGGAGTCACCCTGGTAAGTTGGTAAATAACACATATAATCATACAAGTGGTAATTTTATTTGTTAATTTTACACACTACTATGGGAAAAATAAGGCTAGTAGTGTAAAAGGGTTTCTAATTATAATAGGATATAGTGGTAAATATAGAAAATTAGGAGTAATATTTAGAATATGATCATGATCAAATATATTATGGACATTGTTTAGCAAGTTACACTCCTATTCATCCATTATTCCTTCAGTACCCCATTAGTAGCCATTATACTATACTAATAGTCCTCATGGCCATGCATTTTGTTGAGGAGGAGAAAACACTGGATACATGTTTTTTTTTTTGAAAAGTTGGTAATGGGGTTGACATATTCATCATTGGTAGACTTCCGGGTATTTATCTCACTGGTGCAATTAGTCTAGCTCTCATTTCCTTTAGTTTCTGTATGACATCAACTCCATGACATTTTTTATGGTAATTAAGGTATTCACATGTGGTACATTACATAAATTCACTTTAGGTGGCATTAATTTGAATAGTGGGAACATATTATGATTGTGTTGATCACACAACCTACACACACTACACTAAAATATTTCTTTTAGAATTGGTTGTTGCACTGATGTTGTCATTCCTACTATATTCATTCTTTTTACAAGAGATCTTATTGCTCCATCCAAATTAGTCATTCCATCTTACTATTTCCTTCTTCATAACATATAGTACACCATATGTTTTCCCTTTCTACGACCTCTAACAATGAAGTTTCTCATGTATTAGACTTCATATGAATCTTTCATAATTGCACCAACTCATTTTGTATCTTCTCCAAATCAATTTTCACTGACACTTATCCTTCTCTTCTCAAAGGTTTTACCTCCAACCAAAAATCCTTTTTTGATAATTTAAAAAAAGTTTTGAATTCATTTTCATTTATGGATGCAAGTATGTTAGTAATCTTGAAACAACCCACTCCATTATTTGCTTCTCATTCAATGGTTCATCTAACTTCCACAATATATTTTTAAACATTTGATCAAAATAATTCACCATTTCTCCATATTTTTGTATTAAACCCCCCATCTTAGTTACTCTCACCATTGTATCCCTTGGAAAATGGAAATCATTTTTAGATTCTTACGTTACTGTGTCCCACTTTTTGGCCTAGTTTAGGACTGTCTTCGTATGCTCCTACAACGTCTCATCCCTCAACGTAAAAATAAGCATTTCTCAACATATTTAATGTATTTTCTAAAGAATGGGAGCTTCATTCTTATGCTATCATATTTTTTCCTTTTCCTCTCAAAACTTTACTTCATATATTTGGTGCAATATTTTTTAGTGTCTTTTGATTCTTCTTTTGATTTTCCTTCTCTTCTTTAGTATCTCTTTTTTATCTCACTATTATGTTCTTCCTTACCTTATATATCCTTACTTCTCTCTCAAAATAACACCTTTCCATATTCCACTAATATATGAACTATGTTACTTCTATTCTCCTACTTTTTTCTTTATCTTTCTTATAAATATTCTCACGTATGTAAATACGATCACTAAAGATAAGGGCATTCTTTCTCGAAGGTCATTAAGGAAAGCAATTATGTTTATTGGAAGTAGTTATGTTCATTACAATACATAGAAGCTATCAAACACTTTTGTTCATCTCTAATGGGTTGATTTAAATAAACAATAGATCATTCCTAATTTATATAGGGTTTATCATTCAAATACATATTTGGAGAAAAAATAATTAAAAAATACTAACAAAAAATACATGAACAGTTTATGTGATGAGACGGGGCACAAAAAAACAATTTTAATTACTAGGTGCAAAGTGTGATGTTGACAAATCCATAATTTAAGGATGCTCAGGTTTTGAGATGTGTTTCACTTGTTTTTGTTGTTCTTCACATAATGAAAACCTCAATGATTCTCTCATTACACAAGAGGAGAACACTTAAGTCTTGTATCTAAGTGATAGGACATTGTGTTAGTATTTATCTTAACACAAAAACACATATACATTAGTATTTTAAGTACAACAAGACCTAAAACGTCAAATAAATAAAGGGAAAAAAGAAAAGAAAAAGAAGAAGAGAAACACACCCAAAGAAACCTAATTCAAATAACTAATTAACAAATACAAATGGGCTAAGACACCCTATATGAATGCAACTGTAGGAGTGAAAAATGTTCCTCACCAAAAGTAGGTGTGGAGAGTTTCATAATTCTTACCAAGAGGAATTAAATATAAATGTTTAATAATCTGGCATTCGAAACGTCGAATAATCTCGTATAAACGATACCATTCCTGTTCCTTCTCATATGGGAGTCCGCTTCCCCTAGCGATTGGGTTCTTCTATAAACATGCAGCTAAATTTCTTATTATAAACACCCATTCTCTTTATATTCCTTCCTTAAAACCGAGCAGAAAGGAGGGAGGGCGAGGGTTCGGCGGCTTGGCTTGGCTTGGCGGAAAAGGATCTGTCAATGTGATTCTGTGTCTGATTCCGAACAAGGCGTGGAAGTAGAGGAGCGTAGCTTTGTCCATCAAGGTATTCCTTGTTTGCTTGCTTGCTTGCCAATGTGAAATTTGTTGGGGTTGATTCTATCAGCTGGTTTTATTAATTAGGAAGGTATTATTGCCTTTAATTTTTCGTTCTGCCCCTGGATCTTCTTTATCATTATGGTATTGCCTCTCTGTTTCACCGTTGTCTGGGCTGGAAAGAAAGAATCAGACAAAATTTATGCCAAGATAATCTCTTCTTGTTCTTGTAGCTGAGAGTTTAATTTGGCTTTGATTCTTTAATCTTTTGATTGTTGAAACAATCATTTATCTGTATGCAGTGATGCGAGTGAGTGGGATGTGCAGCAATTGATGGTGTGGGGAGGGCGATTTATGGGCTAAATCGTGGCCTTTGATGGGAGGTAAAGAGGATGAGGAACCA
This sequence comes from Taxus chinensis, assembly GCA_019776745.2. Taxonomy (NCBI): domain Eukaryota; kingdom Viridiplantae; phylum Streptophyta; class Pinopsida; order Cupressales; family Taxaceae; genus Taxus; species Taxus chinensis. The sequence goes on along the minus strand of CM034146.1, from coordinate 346,625,048 downwards.
CCCTTGAAGCGAATGAAGGTTTCAGAGGCAGAAGCAGCGTTAAAGAATATAGAACAGCTTTCCGTGGACATCTTAATGGCTAAATCATTGCCCTTACAAGAGGGTGAGGCAGATACAGAGACAGAGACAGAGACCGAGACATTGGGTTCTAGAGGGCTGATTAGACGGGTGGAATTTGTAAGGATAATAACACAGGCTCTTTATTCTTTGGGTTACCAGAAAGCGGGTTCCATTTTGGAAGACGAGTCAGGAATACCTCTTCAGTCTGAAATTGTGAGCTTATTTAGAAAGCAAATACTTGATGGCAAGTGGGATGAAAGTGTTGTCACTCTGCGGCAAATTGGGCAAGTGGAGGAAAACACGCTCAAGGCTGCCTCGTTTCTGATCTTTCAGCAGAAGTTCTTCGAACTTTTGGATAAAGACAACATCCTTGCAGCTCTTAAGACACTTAGGTTAGAGATTTCTCCTCTCCAAATAAACACACAAGGGGTCCGCGAACTTTCAAGCTGCATCATATCACCTTCAAGATGTGAGCTACTTGGGTATTCAAAGCATGGAGGTTCTAGTTCCAATCAACGAATGAAACTTCTACATGGCATCCAACAATTACTACCACCTTCTACAATGATTCCGGAAAAGAGGTTGGAATCTCTAATTGAGCAGGCCCTCAATGTGCAGCGAGAAGCGTGTGTCTTTCACAACTCCCTGGATAATGCACTTTCTCTGTATACTGATCATCAATGTGGAAAAGATCAAATCCCTACCATTACATTACAGGTTTCAACTCCTGCCCTTTGTGTGTAAGAAAATGTTTATGTGCAAGGTTTTCTTGCGCTGATCATAGTTCTATGTTTTTTCTAATGGACTCATTGTAAATATCTGACATATAATGGATTGACATAAACGTTGTTGCCTCCAGCCATGTCTTTAAATATTCTACTGCAACTAACATTGAAGTATTTAAAGCCAAAATGATTTAGCACCTTCTACCTACAGCTAGTGCTCCAGGAGAATGTTATTGCAGAGAAGCAATGGAGAAATGTATTAAAAATTTGCTACGTAAAGATGCAAATGAAGAACTTATATGCCATACTATATCTGTTGCCAAGTGAGTAAAACCGTACTTACTTAGTTAGGGATGCTTTGTGCAAACTTTGTTTAGTGAGTTTTGTGCCTTTTAGAGGGGCTTTTAGTTAAAGAGATATTTCGTCATGGATACCTAGCACTTAGCAGTGTATATGAGCTCCATTTTCTCTATAGCTGGAAGAATAATAATAACATGTGATATTAGGAGTTAAAAAAAAATCAAATCTGCACTAACTTATTATGGATAGAGATCTGTTTGTCAATTGTTTAGTGCCAAAATGATTTAGCACCTTGTACCTACAGCTTGTGCTCCAGGAGAATGTTATTGCAGAGAGGCAACGAAGAAATGTATAAAAATTTTGCTAGCTAAAGATGCAAATGAAGAACTTATATGCCATACTATATCTGTTGCCAAGTGAGTAAAACCGTACTTAGTTAGAGATGCTTTGCACAAACTTTGTTTAGTGAGTTTTGTGACTCTTAGAGGGGCTTTTATTTAAAGAGCTATTTCTTAATGGATACATAGCAGTGTATATAAGCTCCATTTTCTCTATAGTTGGAATAATAATGTTAACATGTGATATTATGAGTTTAAAAAATCAAATCTGCACTAAGTTCTTATGTATCAGATCTGTTTGCCAGTTGCTTGTTTCATTTCAAATCTTCCCTCCATGAATTTGACCCTTGAGTTATAACTCTCAACAGTAGTTAGGGTAGATTTGAGAGCGAGAAAGGTTGACAGAATTCTGGAGGACAGAATTCTGGAGATAACAAAAATTGACCTTGGAACTTCGTAGAGAATTATCAGTTTCATATTAATGTAACAATATAATAATTCAAAAATACTAGACATATTATTCATCGATTATAACTTCTCAATTTTTTACTAAAGACAGACAATACAGTGTTCAAAACCTCTTAAAGTTTGATATACAATGACCCTCTAAAACCATCCACTCTACTTCCTTTGATGGATATCAAATGAAAAATTAAAATGGAAGCATTAGTCTGCACACAAGTATCATCACAATCACCCTAACAATGATTTCATCTCAAACAAATTCTAGAAGCATCAGAGTGTACCTCCACGATGCAACTGTCAAAGAGTAACCAGACAGTAGATATTAACAAATATTCATGAGATGTTCCCTGATCAGGTTCAAACTAATTCAGCTCGCTACAAATAATGAGATTTGCTGAACCAATGCTGGTTTTATGTGTTTAGGCAAATTAATCTGGCCAATTTAGTACTTTCTGCCATGAGTTGGATGGTCGCTGAATATAACTAGGGTGGATGGTGATACCATCAACAATCTGAAGGAAATACTCAAGATAGAAAGCCATCTTAGGGCTAAGTGGTTGTGGCGAAGAGATCCAACTTACCTGGATATGTTTGCTGATATATGTCCTTCCTAACACCTTTTTTAATCACCTCTCTGCAAGGAGATCAAAGGAGGCATTTAAAAAGGTTCTGACAAGAGAGCCATTCATCAGAAATGCTAATAGATTGTAGAAACAAAATAGTCTTTTAGAAACACTTGTCATTGTATGTGGGGAGTTGAGGAAGCAACTATCCCTGAAAAGAAAAGGTCTAAACACAAGTATCCTCTCTAGAGCAAGCCAAGATTGCCTATGAATCCAAGTCTACGGGGACGGAAGATGAGCCTAAAGCTATAAAGAGGTTGGACGACAAAATAAAACGTGGACATAGCTCTAGCCATGCATTTGTAGGATCATACATTGGACCACAATAATTTGCACCCTCTCAATATATGCTTTGCCCACAGGTCCTAATCCAGGACCCTATGTAATGGTCCCATACAAGCATGGGATGATGACCATGTTGAAGAGTCACATCTTTGTGTGCTTAAAAATGACACAAAGCTATAATTGGGAAGAAAATTTGTGATTAATAGATGACATGCAAGTCAAGTATGCACAAGATGTAAAGTTTTAGTGCTCCTTTGTAGGAGAACTGGAACTTGATGAGAGCACTATTGGCGGTATTGGAAATGTTTTACTAGGGTAACAACTAAGTGCTGAAGCCCACTAAATCAGAGAAGAGAATCAAATTGTCTTTGTGAACTTTAGGGGGAGTGAGCGAAGAGACCCTTGCCATCAACAAAAAGCAGTTTGGTAATCAGCCATCAAGATGTGACGCAGACACACCCATTTTCTGTATGAGTTTGTTGTTAAAGTCTTAAAGCTCATCAATGTAGATTTGAAAAGAGATTTTGTGAGAGAAGACATCCTTGTGTGATTCCAAATATACTCCTAACACAATTAAAAGTTCATGGACAGTACAAAACCAAACCATCTATTTTATAAAGAGCTTCAAGAAGCCAATGTCAGGTAATTTTGGAACAAGTGCCTAGGAATATTATTGAAATTCTTCCTAAAGTCTACAAAGCTCCAAAAGACTTCATTTAGAAGACCACTCTTGCGCCTCAATGATAGCATGCAGAGTAACTCTTTTTTGACTTCTCTTTAAACTTTCCGTACTCGAGCTGCTCTGAAAGTTTCGTGTCCAACACCATGGCATAACAAATGTGTGCCTATGATGATTTTCTTATATTTATTCAGATCCAAAATGCCTATGATGGATCTTTCTTACACTCTAATGATTTTTTTATCAAATAAAATCAGTAAATACAGATTTATGTGTATTTTATGTCAATGACCCTAGTGCAGATCTGGAAAGTGCGACTAGGGTTAAAGGGAAACATCAATGTAAAACATGCCCAATAAAAATACTTCTGATTTCTAATGACTGCCCAGATTTTTGAGGGCTGAATTACACAGAAAACTGAACTTATTATAAACTGAAATAGCCCAGAAAATCAGATCTGAAGTCTGTTATAATTCAGATTGAAAATCTTCAAAATACACCTCAGAAATGATAAAAAGTACAGCAATCAGTTTACAATATGATGGCAAACATTTGACAAATATCTTGGATGAAAATACCTCCGAATTCGCTGTTAAACTGCTTATACTGGGCCGACCCAACTGCTGGTTGCAAATCACTGAAAAACACCTTCAAATCTCCTCACAAACATGGCTGAACTGAACCTGGTAATCTAATGAATAACGCTGGGAATCTCTGAGTGAAATCCCCTCTCAATCCCCTGGGGTTTTCGTCCGCAAGAGATAAATTCACAAGGGTTTTCGTCCTTGGAATTTCTAATAAAAGCTCAGAGCTCTTAACAATGCATAAGATGATAATAAAAATCTGGATACTCCCATACAAGTCGACTTGTTTATTTAAAGGGAGATCAGCCCAACTACCACCTTCAAATCGGCCAATCAAATTGTTTCATTCCCCTATGCTGGTCGCATTTTCCTTTTTAGGCTGATTGGCACATTCTCCCAAAAAAAATTCCCAAGGCAAGTCGCATTTTCTCCTTTCTAATACAATTACTTTTAATTGTATTTTGACATTTTAATTTATTATTAACTTTATCATTTATTATATGTGCTTTTCATAATATTATTATTTTTTAGAAACAATAGCACCATATAATAAAAATAATAAAGTTATGTCACCCTTAAAAACTCCCCTTTGGCTGTCGGGTAGACATAAAGGGCCAAAAGTCTTTGATTTGGAAAAGGGGACATTACAGTCCTCTCTTCCCGAGATTGCTTGCCCCCAAGCAATCATAAACTGCAACTCTGCATTCTACCCATTCCAGGATCCCAGACCAGCCGAAGCTTTTTTAATAGCTTCATATGCACTATACAATGCTGCTCAAACACTGCAGAAAAAAACTTATGTAACTTACTTGTCATTAGTGAAACCAGCGTCCTCATGTATGCTTCGAACTTGCCGCACTCTTCATCACCTCCTTGCTGGTCCGTGCTGATATGTAGTGAAAAATCTGCATAGATGTCCTCACGAGATGATTCCTGGTCCCAAACTATCATAGACTTAGCTGCCATTTTATGGGGTAGCGTGTACTTGAGTGCTCTTAAGGTGACTTGTTTCCCGTTGTGTTGGAAACTCAGCTCCAAAGTTTCCACATCTTGAGTGACTCTTCCCAACGAATGAAGCCATTGCATGCCAAGAACAACATTGTTATCTTTTAAATCCATGACATAGAAATCATCACAAAGTGTATACTCACCAAAGAAAATGCTAACTTGGTTGACGTTCTTCTTGCATGGAAGAGTGAGACCTCCTGCTATAGTCACATCAAAGCCTTCAAAGTTATCACATTGTAAACCTTTTTGGTCTACCAAACCTGCATCCAGGAAGTTGTGTGTAGATCCACTATCCAGTAGTGCCATGATCCTACACCCGAACATTGTGCCTTCAAACATGAATGGATTATACTTGGGTGCTCCCGAAAGATAGGTGAGTCTACCCTCATTTGCAATATCTGGTGTTGACTGCTCCTGTTCATCCTCGGACTCTTCATCCTCAACCTTTATGAGATGGATTTTGCCTTTCCTAAGACACCTATGCCCCGGCTCCCACGGATCATTGCAATGAAAGCATAAATTTTTCCGGCGAAGCTCACTCTTTGAAACAATCTCCCTCTTGGGTGTAAACTCAACCTTCGAAGAAGTGGGCTGCTCTTGCTGTTCTGATTTTTCCTCCTTGATGTTCTTCCTTTGGGGCTGCACTGGAGTAGTGTCTAAGTCCAAGGTTGTCCGAATGGCCTCATGCAAAGTAGTAGGCTTAAGAGCCTTGACCAATCCTCTCAGCCTGTCATGAAGTCCTTCAATGAACAACATCACCACTCGCCTCTCAGGCATCTCTGGCACCATCACTGCTATACGCTGAAATTCGTTGATGTATGCATTAACGTGTCCACTCTGTCGAAGTTGTGCCAAGTCCCTATAATAAAGCTCTACATCCCTGCGATCAAATCTCGCAATCAACTTCTCACTAAACTCCTTGTATGATTGCAGAAGATCATGTCTCTGAGTGATAAGCCCATGGTGCCACCAATCATACGCTACTCCCGCAAGGTGCAACGTGGCAAATTGGATAGCCTCCTGCTCCTGCATAGGCTTGAGAGTGAGATATGTGTCGAGCTTGTGAATCCATGCTCTGGCACTAATCTTTCCACTACCATCAAAAGTGGAAAGGGTCACCTTGTTGGTGGCCTGCTTCAACTCCTTGTTCTGTGTTCTCTAGGCCTCTGTACCTGTCTAGCTCTCAAGCTTTCCCTCCTTTGAGCACAATACTGATGAAGGGGAAAGGCAGTCCGAACCTCCTGTGGTAGGGCTCTCCACTCATCATGCGCTGCCATCACAGTATCTTGAAAGGCTATGTCTTCAAATGGCTCCTCAACTAATGGTGGCTCCTCCCTCTGCAGGAATCTAGGCTGCATAGGTCGATCCGCAATCCTCGTGGGTCTCCTTTCCTCTGTATATCTCCTATCACGTGGAGGGGAACCTCTCACGCTACCCACCTCTGTAGGTACCCGGCTGTGCCTTCTGTGGCTGCTAGCTATGGATGCAGATCTTTCCCTTCTATCATGTCGATTTCTTGCCCTATCCATAGTCAAATTCTCCATCAGCTGTGTCATGGTCTGAATCATTTCCTAATGGGAATCGATCATTCCGCTGAAAAAAACATCTGGATCAGGTCGCTCACGTCGTGGAGTGTGTGCTCCTTCTCCTCTATCCATGATGCCGGGACTACCTTCAGTATTCAGATTTGTTCGATTACGAGCCTGACTCCTTGTATAATATCGGTGTGGCCCAACTTCTGTAGGCTGCATAAAACAAACCCAAACAAAACCCTCCAGGTGGGAGGATTGATGCTCTGATACCACTGAAAGATCCCTTGATGGATCTTTCTTACACTCTAATGATTTTTATCAAATAAAATCAGTAAATACAGATTTATGTGTATTTTATGTCAATGACCCTAGTGCAGATCTGGAAAGTGCGACTAGGGTTAAAGGGAAACATCAATGTAAAACATGCCCAATAAAAATACTTCTGATTTCTAATGACTGCCCAGATTTTTGAGGGCTGAATTACACAGAAAACTGAACTTATTATAAACTGAAATAGCCCAGAAAATCAGATCTGAAGTCTGATTAAAATCTTCAAAATACACCTCAGAAATGATAAAAAGTACAGCGATCAGTTTACAATATGATGGCAAACATTTGACAAATATCTTGGATGAAAATACCTCCAAATTCGCTGTTAAACTGCTTATACTGGGCCGACCCAACTGCTGGTTGCAAATCACTGAAAAACACCTTCAAATCTCCTCACAAACATGGCTGAACTGAACCTGGTAATCTAATGAATAACGCTGGGAATCTCTGAGTGAAATCCCCTCTCAATCCCCTGGGGTTTTCGTCCGCAAGAGATAAATTCACAAGGGTTTTCGTCCTTGGAATTTCTGATAAAAGCTCAGAGCTCTTAACAATGCATAAGATGATAATAAAAATCTGGATACTCCCATACAAGTCGACTTGTTTATTTAAAGGGAGATCAGCCCAACTACCACCTTCAAATCGGCCAATCAAATTGTTTCATTCCCCTATGCTGGTCGCATTTTCCTTTTTGGGCTGATTGGCACATTCTCCCAAAAAATGATTCCCAAGGCAAGTCGCATTTTCTCCTTTCTAATACAATTACTTTTAATTGTATTTTGACATTTTAATTTATTATTAACTTTATCATTTATTATATGTGCTTTTCATAATATTATTATTTTTTAGAAACAATAGCACCATATAATAAAAATAATAAAGTTATGTCACCCTTAAAAACTCCCCTTTGGCCGTCGGGTAGACATAAAGGGCCAAAGGTCTTTGATTTGGAAAAGGGGACATTACATTTGTGTCCAACACCATGGCATAACAAATGTGTGCCTATGATGATTTTCTTATATTTATTCAGATCCAAGCAAAATTTCTTGTTTTTTGATTGTGAGTTGGAGCTAGAAGAGGCAGGCAAGTTTGAGCATACAATTGCATCAAAGAAATCCTTCAATGGGGAAGAGAAGTGATTCAATGCCATTTGACAAACTTTGCTTTGGGCCCTTCACCATTTGCTGCTTTGCAAATTTAAATTAGCTCTTCCAAATATATTCGGAGGAAGATAAATGCTTGGAAGCTAGAGGAGAGCGGGAGGGGTCTTGGAGAATAAGTTGGATTGGAACATTGGAAATAGTATTGGCAGGCAAGACCCAAGTTTTGTGGTCAATCTCAAAATAATGGGCTTTTTTTTTGGGAAGGAATGTATGCCAAAAGGCCTTGAAAATATTGAGGGCATTGGGATGCTCATATCACTTGGAGGCAAGAAACTTGTGTTTCTTATGTTGGGACATACACTAATACAAGTGGAGGAGATAGATGCAAGATCGTGAACAAAATAGCATCCCTTACACATGGGTTTACATTCTGTTCTAAAACTTGGAAGTGCTTGCGATTAACTTCCAATTTCTCCCAACTTGAGTAATCTTGCTACTACTCGTGAGCCAAGTAACAAACTCAGACTTGTGAGTAATTACTTGCCATAAGAGTTTTTTACTTGGCTGCTGACAAAATAGAACCTACCATGGGAAAAAAAGTCATATTTTGCATATGGTGGCCATTTTCTGCCATTTTTGTTCTGCTAAGGCGATTTTTGTTATTTGGTAGTTGATGCTACGTGATTGCCAGTGATTTCTATTAGCTTTGAAGGATTTTCACTGGGATCTGAATTTATTAATGAATTTATATATATTTTAAAATAGCGATGAAGTTGTTGAGTAATTGCTTACTAATTTTCGAGTAATTGCTGAGTCCTGAGCTTTGAGTCAAAATTTGGGGCTCTGCTGAGTAATTGTCGAGTATTGAGTTTTTGAACTATGGTTTTACATTCTCATTGGACTTTATGTGGTTATAAGACAAGGGCAACCCTTCACAGAACATGGCAAAGAAGTGTTATTTGGCCTTAGTTGCTGACAAAGAATAATATCACGACATCATTTTAGAGAGACATGCAACTTTATTGTTCGCATTCCAGGCATGGAAATGAGTTGTGGGATGATGGGAGAGGCCTCAAAGAAGACATGATGGAGTGTTGAGAAGAAATGGTGAGTGAAAGTCAAGTCAACATGATTGGTAAGGAGGAGTTGAATGAAGGCATGAAAGCATTGAATGTGGGGAGATCACAAACTTTCTAGCAAGAACATAATTGCATTCACTTGTAGAAAGCAAGTAGGCATATTGTAATCTGGATTATTGAGATATCATTAAGAATCATAGACCATGTGACACAATTGGATAAAATGCTTCCCATGCATTATAATTGGATTTTGCCTATCAGTATATTTTCACTACAATTCAAGATTTTGAAGATCATCCTTGGTCATATCATGGGAAGGAACCTACCGGGGTCCCAATATGAGCACGAAGAATGACATTCCATGGAGGAGTATTTAGAAATTTGAGTAACGATCAAGATATGGGTCACCATCCATGCAAACCAAAAAAGATGAAGAGGTTGGGGAGGATAGCACTCTGCTGTTGTCTCCAGGAAGGGGTAGTGGGCAGCCCCTTTAGACATGAATCCACATGTACATAGAGTGCTCGTTTGAAGTAGGCAATGAAACCTAACACCATACATGCATCGTACATCACATGATCTATGTGTCTTGTCTTTGATGGTCAATATCCAATGAAGCTAAAAATGGGTGAGAGAACCTGTTTTGGACTCTCGTTGGTCTGAGTGAAAAAGCTAAGATCCCAAGCAAAGATGACATCCCAAATGGTACTCATAGAAGACCACATTGAACCATTACAGTTCTTGCAGCTGATGTAAATACTGCCACTACTTAGTAGGAATAGTTATTGCCTTCATTTGGTTTGGGAAGGATGTGAATGCCTTGTGATTTACAATAACAATCCATTTGTTGTCTCCCTTAGCAGATCATGACTTGTGCATGAGATTTTTGGAGCTCCTCCACTTGAAGCCATGCAAGGTCCTCTTCCAAATAAACCCTGGTGAAGAGAAAATAATAATTGTTTAGCCCTCAAGGCAGCCCTTTTAATGTTCCTTAGAAGACCCAAACTGATTGAGAAGGGTGCCATCTGCTCTCATCCATGCTTTGTTGAAAGTGTTGTCCTTGAGGCCCAAGGTTTTGTGTTTGAAAACAAGGACGACCTGTAAAGGATCAGCAGGCTTTGGGAGTACACAAACCCAAGAAGATTAAGTTCTCTATCTTGGTGCCTCCATACCTCATTGAATTTTTCTTGGACAGCCAAATATGACTATAGGAGGGGATGTTTTGCCTTCGACTACCTGCACCCACAAACTGTGTTCGTTGACCTGTTTCTTGACAGATTGTTGATATGTAGTAGTATCTTTTTCTGGGTTTTTGGCCCGGGTCAGAGTTTCTCATTGTTTTGTTTTTAATGTGTCAGATAGTACATCATGAACATGCTGAGATCCTTCTGCTGGGGGGGCTTGGGACTGCTCAAGTTTGGTAATCTTTGTTCCATGCAAATGGAGCCGTTGTTTAAGATCAGCAATAAGAACGTCCTTTTCCTGTACTTGGTTCTGGAACCACAGTTATAGACATTCCCTATCCTATAGAGGTAGACCTTTTGGGGTGGTAGCCCGCTATGTCCAAAAATGTTATGAGAAGGTGGTATGTCATCCATTCTGATGTTAATGGACCAGTACTGAATAAAGGCTGGAACAAGATTCACATAGCCTCTTCTACTTTCCTCCACTTAATCTTCAATAATATGAAACACCAAGCATATTCCCTGACGATCCTTTTATGTATTTAGCAAAGGACGTTTCTGATTTTCTACAAGTGGGATACGTAATTGTAGTTGTTGATTTCAATCCCAGAACAAGTAGGCTGCAAGCAAATATGTTTATAGAGGGTGAAACTAAAGATCCTATAAGGATGAAAGAACTTGGTAGGGAGGACATTAGAGGGAAGGGATGGTTCAGGATTAGCTGATACAGGAGACATTTCAAAAGGGGGCAAGCATTTACTTTCTTTATGTAGTTATTTTGACCTTTTGATTTGTAACTGTACGTCACATTTTACTGGGACATGAGAATTTACTTGTAAAATCAAATAAGGATCTAGTGTGGTGGACTATTTAATAGCACAAAAGAGAACACTCAATCAGATGGAGGGTTTATAGACTGGGACGAAACTTCCAGAATCTCCTCATATGCCTCTTACCTTCTTACTTGATGGGGTGGCTAAAGATGAGTGAAGAAAGGTTAAAAATTTGAAATTGTACAGAGAGACTAAATTTCAAAAAAACAGACAAAGGTAGAAATATTAATCAAGAATGTCACATGGCCCATCTGTGTTAAGAAAAAGAGCAAGATTTTAACCAAACTTTTGATACAGATGAATGAGGAATGTCTTCAAATCAGATAGAGAAATACCAGTCTTTGGCCTACCAATGGATGATATGATGAAGAATGCAAATCAGCTTGAAAACTTTTGGTATTGGCTAGTTCAGATGAAGAGATACCTCGGATGAATGAGTACAAGAAACTATTACGCAGAAAAAAGAGCTTTTCTCCAGATTGGAAGGAATCTTTCGGAATCTCCTCATATGCCTCGTAACTTTTCAATTAATGTAGTGGCTAAAGATAAGTGAAAATTGGAAATTATACGGAGAGACTAAATTTTAAAAAAGCAGGTATCTTTGCCCAAAATGTCAAAAGAGAAATCAAGAATGTCACATCACTCATCTTAACAAAATTTGTAATACAGATGATTGAGGAATGTTCTCAAATCAGAAAGAGAAAATCCAGTCTAAATCAGCTAAAAAATGTTTGTTAAGTTTAAGTTCAGATGAACAGATACATCGAATGAATGAGTACAAGAAACTACTACACAGAAAAATGAGCATTTAACAAGAAGAAACAAGAGGAGCTAATGCTTTAACCTTACAGGACATTCTAATTTGTTTGGAAACAGTGACATTCACGACTCAAGTTTGGGAGAGATAATGGAGGAAGAAATGGTAGCATTTATACGAGGACTCTATGAGTTAGAAATTAAGGGGAACGGGTACAGTATAAATTTCTCTGTTAAAGGAACAAAATTTATCTTAGAAGAGGATGTAGAGGCTTGTATTAAGCATATTGCCAGTGAAAAGGCACCTGATATGCACGGTTTGGTCACTGAAATGTTAAATTTGGATGGTTGACCTTTGCATGCGCTTCTTAAAAATATGTTCAATAAAGCAATTTGGTACGGTTTCCCCCCAGATTAGCATGTCAGCAAAGTCATACTTATTCACAAAGGGGGTGATATAAAATTTGAATAATGTGAGAAATCATAGAACAATCACGGTCAGTAGCCTCTTCTCCAAGCTATATGGCACTGTTCTATAGAGGAAAATAAGTAAGTGAGCAGAACAAATGGGAAAGAATGAAAAACGTAGGTATTCTTGATGAGTGGAGAGAAGCAACCTTCTGCCTATATAAAAGCACTAGCAGAACTAGCAATGCCAATAAATGACAACAATAAAAAAACAGTAAGTCCAAAATCAATAGTAATTTTTGGGTGAAACAAGTATCTCCCCTATCACCCACTTTATTTGGCTTATTTATAGATGAACTAGAAGATTTGATCAAGAAGCATGGAGGAGTACACATCACAGGTTATGCTTTACTATTGTTGATTTTTGCAGATGATGTATTGGTAAAGGACACAAAATCTCCAGAAACATCTTGATGTCCTAAGCAAATTTGATAGCTAGTCTGAAATGAAAGTAAATGACAACAAAACAAAGGTAGCAATGATAAGTTCTTGGGATAAGGACATAATCATCACATGCAATGATAAAAAATTGGAGTTTGTCCCATCTTATAAATACACGGGCCTTGAATTTGACTTGTGGTATAACTGGAATTTTTGTGTGGAGAAGTGGGCAACATGAGGTTTAGAAGTTTCTTCATGCAAAACAAATGCATGCGAGCTCAGTTTGGAGCTGGAAATTGTGGATGCCACTCTTCAGAATACTAGTATAGACAGTAGTTTCATATAGCTGCCCCGTTTGGGTTCTCTAGGCCTTTCAAAGGAATCTTGGAAAAAACTTGAGAGTTCAGAAATGTTTCGTGATGGATGAACTAGGATTAAAAAAGTCCAAACCCCTTATCCTATGATGTAAGCAGAAACATGTATGCTACCAATAGAAGGAGAAGCCTTGTGCCAATTTGTGACTTTGCCATGATAAGGCATATGAATATGAACAAGAACAGGTTACCATACCAAACAATGTTTGAAACTCAAGAAGAAGGGATGGTATCGTGATGGGATGAAGCGGTTGATCAAATGGGGGATTGAAGAGGTAGAACTGCCTGAAGAATCAATAGTTATATGAGACTTGGTACAAAAGAAGGTAACAAAGAAGATTTGGTAGAATCCAAGTGAGAAAATTAGATTCTACCAATTTGAGATCAACATTACCTCCGAGAGAAAATTTCCATGCATAAAAGACAGGATATTTCTGCTTAGGCTAAGCTCTCATCACCTAGCTGTTGAAACAGGGAGATGAAAAGATACAAACTGGAAAGAACATCTTATGTTTGCTCTGCAATCAAGGAGAAGTGGAAGATGAGAAGCATGTGATGCTTGCTGCAGTACCCTATGTATGAAAAATTGAGTCAAAAGCACTCATTACAACATCAAGATTCTAATACTATTCAGTTTGCTGATTGTACAGGCTAAGCACGTAAGGAGTTATATTAAAGATGTCTTAGAACACCATAGGCAAGCTTTGATACGATAGATTTAATATTTAATAATAACCTTGAGGTGAAAATGACAGCTAAGCTGCAGAAACCTTTGGGTCTGTTGTAACATTGTACTTTGTCACAAAGATCCTGCAGGGTCTCTCTTAGATGTAATTTTTTTGTTTATTCTATTCTATTGCAGCAAGAGATAATGAAATTCGCCACCCGCCTTTTTCAGGTCTGAAATTTGGCTGATAGCTTTTGTACCCTTTCGTTTTGGTACTGACTTTGTGTCCAGAGGGGTCTTGGCTCTCGAAACCAAAGCAGTTCTCTCCATTGCAGCAAATTTTGCTGATAGCTCTTGTACCCTTTTGTTTGGGTCACGGATTTCTTATCTGGTGGGGTTTTGGCCCTTGAAACCAAGGGGTTCTCTCCATGTAAATAATTTTTCTTATTCTCGTCTATTGCAGCAAGAGATCATGAAATTCACTACCTGCCTTTGTCAGGTCTGGAATTTGGCTGATAGCTCTTGTATCCTTTTGTTTAGGTCACCGACTTCTTATCCAGAGGGGTTTTGGCCCTTGAAACCAATGGGGTTCTCTCCATGGCAGCAAATTCAAGTAATACCAGTAACTAAAGAAAGAGTTGGTTAGTTTCAGAAACTAATATAAATCTTACAAATCTTAAAAATTCCACATTGGCTTCTCAGAATTTTTGTACTCAATTTGAAAAGATGCTTGATTCTGTCTAGGTCTGTGCATCCACGCATTTCAGAGAAAAGTCTTTTGGTTTTCAACGTTCTGTTTTTCTTGGTCAAAAATCCCTTTCTTATGCTGGTTTAGTTGGTCCATTTTGGCCCAGGTTGGGACAAATGGCAAGGTTGAGAAACCTTCACGTAATTTCAGATGAAAATCAGAACCAATGGAAAATCCATTCTTTTTTGAGAGCTATGATTTTCAAAATTGTGACCAAATGATAAACAGAACCTCCAGAAACTTGCAGGGTTAAAATGCGATCTTCTGAGTACAAGAAAGTGGGATTATGCAGGATGAGGGTGCAGGAATTTTTTTCTGTAGATATTGAGGCTTGATGTGCCAATTTGCAGAGCAGAATTCTGTGTGAAATGATTTGTGTCTGCTGGCTGAAGTTGTCTGAGTACAGTGCTGGAAAAGTAATTAAAACTCTGTTAAATATTTGAAAGGCATTTTAATTTTATAGATATAATCATCGCTATTCTTGTACAGAATCTGTATCATAATTTTTAGACAGGAAATAGCAATACAGACCCATAACTAAGAGACTGATTGCAGAAAATATTTCAGAGTTAAAAACATTGCTCACTTGTTTGTTATTTATTTCCCATTTGCAGTGATGTCTAGAGTTATGTTAGGATTGATTGAAATTTCAGAGGAAGAACTAGTAGAGGAGTGTAGGTCAAGAGTACGGTTCTTGACTCCAATCAATCTAGAAGCAATTGTTGAGCAGAGAATTGTTATTAATGTTATTGTGCTGAAATCCATAACATGTTTGTAAAAGGTTTAGTTCTTCAGATAAGCTGGTCAGAATTAATTATTGGAGGCAGGCAGAAGACCAAGCTGAGTTGCAAGCATATTTTCATGTTCAACCAGTTCAGAAGACTAGAGATTGTTAATTGCACTTCAGAGAAATTCCAGAATTATAATTCTAATTATGAACGTCTGCACATACAAAAGTAGGAAAGACGAAAATAAAGACTTCTTATAGACATGTCACATAACAGAGCAGCATTATGAGGTTAATATTTGTTTAAAAAAAATTCTTTGATTTTTTTCCTAAAACGACAATTCATTATATTAGAATATAAAATGATTGCAGGACTCCTAGATACAATTTGAGAAGAAAATAAAATAAGATGAAAGCATAATTCCCTTGAAGTGGCAAAAATGATGATGAAGTAGGATAAAATGACGTCAGGTAAAAGGATTGGTTGATTGGTTGGCTCAGCATGGATGTTTCTCTAGGTGAGTAGGATTCCACCTCTATGTGGATGATGACAACCTGATGGAGTTTTCAAAGGTTGTCTAGGTGAGTTAGTCAGAGATGACTCTACCTCTAAATTGCACAGGGATGATGGTGTCATTTTTGAATCTGACTTTAGGGAGCTTTAGAAGCTGGCACTGTAGAGAACAATGAAGACCAATGGAGGACTTGAAAACTTGTGGATAACTGTATTCCATGATTATGTTTGTGAGTTTTTTTGTAAAGTATAAAGTAAAGCAAGGATGAAATGTGTTTTCATGTTGGGGGTGTTAGGAATATGACACGAATCCAAGGTCTCAAATAATGATAGGTTTGTGACCAAACTACCATATATAACTGTCTGGTAGTTATTTGATGCCATAAATAAGTTTTTGCGAGTTATATGCGGGAGGTTGTGGTGTACATGATATCCCACCTCAGGCTAGCCGTTTGTGTAATGTTTTGTTGTGCTATTAAATATGACATCATTATCTCTACAATATTCTCTTTAATAAAAATCCAAGCATCGTATGTGTCACTAAATTATTAACATTCGTCCTTGAGGTACATTTTTTCTTTGTAGGCTGTAAGTCATTTGGTCTTGGATGCGTGTATTATGTTTTTTCGTTCCCAATGCTTGTGGCAAGATGACTCAAAGTCAACGACCAAGTTGGAGGGGTGTTGCTATAAGTGCTTTCACTATGTGCGAAGTTCAGAGATAACGAAGAACTTGAAGTTAGCAACAATGGCTACAAAGAAAGTGAAAACTTTAAAAAGGTGTGGAAGCTAGAGGCTTCTTGATCCTATTGTACTTCGTGTTTATAATATACATCCACACTGTATTTTCAATGGTTGGGGTGCGAATAAGAATGTGAAGGTTCTGCTGCCATAAGGAGGATTTAAACCTTGTGGCAATGCTTAGCCATGGTCATTGATAACTACCATTAGGCATGCTGGGGATAAGAAACTCTGCTGAAAATATGTATGCACCTATTCCTTGCAAGCTAGAGATACCATATGATAATGCTGAAACTTAAATTCCACCCAGATTTTCTTGAGAAGATTATGTTGGAAAGGAATCAATGGCCAATACGCCCATGCAACTTTAATGCCCTCTTCATGCCTTCCCATTTTTATGTGGAGGGAAATCCCTTATCCTACAATTTTTGAGCACAAGGACAGAATGTTCAATTGTATCTCTAACAAGGTTCTCTTTTGTCGATTATTTTACTCAAGATGGCTAGCCAGAGAAAGGTGGCCACCTTTGGCTGTAATAAATGAGACCATATTTTACTCCAATTTTTTCTCTTTTTCATAGAAACTTGAAAATGGCAATGGAGAATTTTTATATAGGCAGCTTGGGCAATGCAAATGTGATTCAGAGTTCTTCGTCCACAAAGTAGACCATTGTTGGAAAAATGCCTTCAACATTCCAAAGCCCATTCTTCCCCAAATTAAGATTAGCACCCATTCTCTAGGAGTTCACCTTGCATGAGATGTATATGGTGACCATCGAAGTTGCCCCTCAACTTTCCAATAATGGCTGACCTATTTCCATCCTTTCTCCTTTGGTAGTAAATTGTCCCCAGCTAAGGGAGAAGACTGCTTGATAGCGAATTAATCCATTTAATCATGGTAGTATGCAAGTTTGGGCATTCTTCCCAACCTTAGGAATCGGATATTATTTTTTGACAAAGCATAATTCAATGTGCATATTATCTGATGGAAAGGGATGGGTACTCTAGTGCTCTAACCTTAAATTTCTGTGAATACCACATGTTAATTCTTATGTATTTTAATCTGCATTTTTGCCATTTGCAGGGCTATTATTTTTTTTATCTTTGATTTTATTTTCAGTTTATTTTGTTAGGCTTGGAGGAAAGGCTTCAGTCATGTTGGATGAACCATGATTTTTTGGTTGCTTATAGATTAATAGGAAAAAAATGCTTGAGGCATTCATAATTTACGAAACTTGGGCCCATTGTGACATTCAGTGGAATATGTTTGGTAAATGGATTCTTGTCCACATCTTAAAATGGACATGAATTACATAAACACAAAAGGGTACTCTGCTATTGACTTGAATACTAACAAAAGGGTTAAAGATGTGGAATTGCATGAGCACATTGAATAAAGGGAATAATACTACTTAGCAGGATGAATTATAAAAATGCAAGTGAGAAGAAAAGATTAACAGCTTCTACAGGCCCGAGATGGTCACCAAACGCCTCATACTTTTTGGTAGTTAACATACAATAGGTCGTTCAGACCAATGTTGTAAAGTTCTGAAACTCTTCGACTGTAGCAGCACCTGACAAAGTATCACTGGCATGATAAACACTCGAGTAGACATTGGTTTGTCGTGTTCAAAAATTCAATTGCTGAACTCAATCTTCATGGCAGCAAATTGTCCATCAATATGCTATCCAAAAACAAAGCCACCTGGAGGCATGGGGGTACAGGTGCTGGGATGGGGACAGGGACGCCATTCCAATCAGGGTATGTGAGTGAATGAAAAAGGGTGCGACTATATTATATTTAAATATAGTCACCAGAAGATGTGGTTACTGGAACAGGGACACAAGTCTTCATCTTTCGTGGTGACCGAATGTCCAAAACGTAATCACTATCTGGCGCTAACATATATAACTAAGGAGCATTGAAACAGCAATTTAAGTCTTATCCAATTTTTCTTTACCGCAACTTATACCTTGTAATCATTTATTTTTCTCATCCTGCAGGATACACACCCGCCTTTGCTCAGTTTCATAATGCGGTAGCCTTATACCTTGTAATCATTTATTTTTCTCATCCTGCTGGATACACACCCGCCTTTGCTCAGCTTCATAATGTGGTAGCCTTACTTCAGATTTCTGCAACATTTTAGAAGGTGAAAATTCAATGAGAGAGTGAATATAATAAGAAAAAATGGATGAAACATATTGCCACAGAAGGTTGTAGGCCATTGAAATTGATTTGAACTAAACAACACATCTGATGATGATAAATGCTGCAATAGTCAAGACCAAGATTATGATGTAGATTAATACTTGACAATGGCATGTGAGTTTGTGTTTTTTATTTTGGATTGGTAAAACGTGGGATCATTAGTGGGGCCCACACCTGGAAAGAAAGCACTGAAACCTTACCAAAGGCTTTACAAAACATCTACAAGATTGCAAGTAAAACTATTTACAAACAGCAGAATGCATTACAAAACTTTTACAGATTGCTACAAAAAACCAAGAACAGGTAGAATTAACCCATTCCTTTGTTTGATCTGAGAGTCGTGGCAGGAAATATTCTGATTTCCTATCTCTTTTCTTGACCTTGATCCATAATTCATGAGAAGCCTCCGAAGCAAGCTCCTCCAAAGGACAAGGCCTCAAAAGGGTCCCGATTCTAGAAGGACAGGAGGTTTCTGAGGCAAGCTCCTCCAAAGGACGAGACCTCAATAGGGTCCCGATTCTAGAAGGACCGCAGGTCTCTGAGGTAAGCTCCTCCAAAGGACGAGACCTCAAATGGGTCCTGATTCTACAAGGACAAGACACTTGTTGCAATCGTCTTTTTTGGTTCAATGTGCAGAAGTATCCAGAGGCCTTTTGCTAGTAGAATCCCTGATTTCATCAGCAGAAGGGGCCTCCTTTTCTCTCAGTGCAGTGTTTTCAACTTCAAATTCCAATTGCTTGATTACTGGCTCCACCAAATGACGTCGAGTCTTAGTGCCTTAGTCCCGTGCCACCAAATAGGCTGATTTTTCCCAGTTTTTTTCATCCTTGCCTCTAAAATATTTCACAAAATCCAATTTCTTCTCTGCATTCCTTTTACAGCAAGCAGCAATCAGATGTCCATGGAAAAACAAGATCTGCATCTAAAAGCCACATTTTCATAGTGTAATTGTAATTTCCAAACCTGATCCTCAACCTTGAGCCAGATCTCATCTGACAGGTCATTAGTGAAATAAAAAATGGAATGAGCAGTCTATTATCTTAAGAGTGAAAGTCAGAGATGATGATGTCTACAAGCCAGTTCATGAGAGGAAAGATAGAATTTCCCTTGAGCGTTCTGATTGGACTGCAGATTTAGAAGACCCTAGAACTGGAAGGGTAGGTTTGGGAGCCTAACCCATGTTGGAGCCAATGAAATAATGTCCAAAGTGAGATTGAACAGGGGATCTGGGTTTTATACACAAATAAGGACTTCCCCAAAACTAGGGATCCACACAGAGGTTGAAGGTCTGATCTTCAGCTAATTCCTATTCTATGATAAAGAAACCTGAGCACAAGGGTAATTGTAGATCTCTTTTTACAGAAAAGGTTTCCAAGAATTCAAAACCTGCGTATGAAGCTCTGAATTCCTTGGCCAGATGCTGTTGAACCTACAGATCAAACTGCAATCCTGTTACATGTCAATAATCGTCATTTTTTGAGCCTTGTCAAAACATAAATCATGTGCCAGGCCGGTTTGTAATGGCAGCAGGGGCAGATGTAGGTGATTCACAAACATCTTTGAATGATGGCACAGAGACCTCTCGAGATCCCATCCTAGCCGTGGCTATAACATTGTTATTTTGGCATGTGAGATTGTTGATGTGATGGAAATCAATGAAATAACATCTCAAGAAGCTTGTATTAAACCTCCCACCTTCTGGGTGGTGCCAAGACTGGCATGTTTGTCAGCCAAACAGTCTTGTGTACATGTTGAAAGGTGATGAATGAAAACTGTTTCATTGGATAGAAGGCTCTTGATTGAAATGTTACAATTTCTAGTGCACTTTATTGAGAATGACGAGAATTTGAAATGATGTGAATAAAGATGATTTTTAGATATTTATCTGTACCTGTCACTTAACAGATAAGGATGGAACCTCTGATTGTAGGATTTTCTCTAACCAATCTACTAATGTAATGAAATTTATAATAAGATTTTGGAGGCCACTTTTTCCGTGTATATAAGTACACAAACATTCTAATTTTAAATGTTTGCTGGGTGGAAAGAATTAAGATTACATTTTGCAGGATTGTCGTTTCCCTTATTTCCAAGTATGAGGAAGGAAACCCGTGTCTCCCACGAAGTAATGCATATAATATTCACTATATGCTTGGTCTATAAATCTGATGGCCTTGAAGAATACCTGAATTGCACTAATTCATAAGTCCAGTGAAGAAATAGAGGAATTGTTTTCCCTAGGGCATTCATGGATTGAAACTCATGGGGTTGGTGAGGCTGTGCAAACAAAGAAAATCAACATTGTTGAACTGCTTTTGAATCAATATAGCCATCCTTTTTTATTTTTTTACAGAGGTGTCAGTTTGAGCTTGCCAGTCGGAGGAAAGGTTTAGTCTCTGTCTGTGCAACAGAGTGTCAAGTTATTGCCCTTATCTTATCCTTGGCAAGTGCTTTATTTTCTGTATTAAAGTGGCACAGGCAACTTTTACTGTATATGGCCCTTGTGCATCTCATTTTAGCTCATCTGCCTGAGAAGAATAGGCGATTCATATATATTGAATTCCATGGTAAGGGAGGAAATGGATTGACAATAATCTCACAATCAAGAAAATATGTTGCATGGAACAAAAGTTTCTTTGATATCTTCAAGTTCCGTTGTGTATATTATCAACATAAATATATACTTTTCAAGCAATGAATGTAAACAATTTCCTCTAATAATTGTTTCTAGAAGGCATGCAAATTCTTTGAAATAATCTATACCAGCTTGGCTGCCAAAGCTTGATTTTACACAACAACAATCTTTGTGTGTTAGCACCTCTTGCCCATGCTATCAAGATTTATTCCTTGCTACAATAAATCCTTTTGGACCTGCCTAAAGAATTCTATTAAAACAAGTGGAGAATGCACAAACAGTGGAATGGCTTTGTTCTTATCTGAACATCCAAGCTTCTGTTTGAAGTGATGTACCACAAGTCCAAGGGATTTTCGAGGGGATATAAAGGGCAAATTGATCTGATGCTTTTTGTAATTGCTTTTTAAATTGGAGTTTACATGCATCCACTGTAAGATGGGGTTTATATTCATCATGAAATATTTAGAAGTTTATGACATCGTATGAAGATGGGTAGTGGAGACGAGTCATTAGGTGGCCTTAGTTTATCTCAATTGGATGAGAATTTTGTCCATTTTTTATTCACCTGCTCATCCAAGGTGAATTCACATCCTCATTAAATTGATTTAAAAATGATAAATGAGATATAAAGATTAGGGACCAAAAGGGAAGAAAGTTCTAAAGACATGGTTAGATCCCTAGAGACCTATCAACATAGACATTAAATAACATGACTATACTGTCCTCACTAATATGGGGACCATGTGCCTAAGGACAAAATAGCCACAACACGCACTTAACTCTATGTTGTGACCATGTACATGTACACAACATGAGTGCTTCATTAGGGGCAATGCATGGTTTTTAGTCATCTTTCAGGTTTTTGTTTTTGTCTGAGTGTGCCTATTGTAATTTTGAGGTAGTTTGTAATTCAAAACACCGTCTTTTTTCAGGTATATGAGAAGATATGGGCTTTTGAAAGTTCAAATCACAAATTGTTTCAGCAGACTCTAGAATATTTATAAATATATGCAATGTTACTGCCAATTATCTTGATAAGTTTATGTAATTGTTGACAATGTATCTACTTGAGCATTTTCTTTGGTCCATAAGTCTGAGTATGGCGATAAATGCTCAGGTTTCTATTGGCTTGGATAGTGATCCACATCACGGAGCCCAGGACCATGTGTGTGGGACAATCCTCTGCTAGCTGGAGCAGCAAGAATTATAAGAGTTTGTGTGGGTTATTGAATGCAATGAACCAAACACACAACAATGTAGTGAAAGACTTATTTGCAAGAAATGTAACTTCTATTCATTAATGGTGAATAGGAAAATGCAAATGCCTGCAAAATAGTTAGCAAGACTACTGTGAAGGTATAACAAATTAATGAGTGTTGGAGCACAATCAAGCAAAATGTGTGCAAAAGAGATTGGGCTCCTGTATTAGAAGGGGATTGTGTCCTTATTGATTGTCTAGACTATTGTGAAGGTATTACAATCAGATGAGTGCTGGAGCACAATCAAGCAAAACTCGTTGGTGCGTCTCAAGTGAGTGCAATCTCTGAACGCTGGAAATGATGGTGATGTGTTGATTGTATGTTACAATACATATATACAATTGACAATGGTAGTTACAATTGATGACGATTGTTGGAGAGACGGTTACAATCGTTCCGTCTTCTCGCAAGCGAGGCAGTTGGAATCTGACACATGGCATGCTGTGATGATACTTTGACATGGCTTAGTGCAGGGTGTGCCACTTGGCGTGCCACATATCAACATGGTGTTGACGAGCAAACATAGGAGCAAAACGACCCTACACAGATCCGCAACAACAAATGGCATAGGAAGAAGCAAGGCACAAGTGTGATAATCCTTGGGATAGCTGCAGGGTGCCCCAACCCTGCACAGTGCTAAGGTAGGCTACAAGTCTCACAAAGGCTTGCACGACATTGTAGATGTTGCAAATACAATGTGGAATGGTTTGTGCAAAATTGTGGAAGCTGTGAAGGTTGCGAGGTGCTAGCATAAGATCGTAGGAGTTGCAAGAATTGTGACGCAAGTATGTGGGATGCAAATGTAGGGCAAAGTGCCAAGGTGTTGTGGGATTTGGCGAATGATTTTAGTGTCGGTCAAGATGCAGACGAGTAGGAAGCTACACAGAATGGTGCAAAGTGTTGTGCTCAATGCTGCGAGGTCATATACCTACTGTGAGATGCCGCAAAACATAGCTACCAGGTCTGGAAATCTGGATCCATTTGGGAGTGGAAAAAATCCGAAAATCCATAATTCTTGAAAAAGTTCAGAAAAATCCAGTCTGAAATATATATGATTTGAATTTTATAAATATGAAAGTTTGACAAATACAATGAAAAACTTCAATAATGTAATTTAAAATGTTATATTTTTTAATATATAGGGTTGATAGTTGATTGTTTTTTCTAGAAAACTATAGAAAATGTTAAAAAAAAAAAATTCCTAAATTAGGGCCAATTATGGCCGAATTTATCTGGGTTGGCTGAAAAATCCGAATCCGGTCAGATTTTGTGCAGATCCGGCCGGATTTGGTAACTATGCCGCAAAGATACGATAGCCTACGCAAAGGGAATAATTTGCGAGGAATGCTGCGAACAACTGGGTCGTCGCCATATATAATTGTGGGATTGCATCCTTGTTGTGAGATGTTGTAAAGGTGTAGAGACCATGTTTCACAAGAGGAGGCTTGCATGGCAACAAGCTGCTATGATGTAGGTTGCAAGGCAACACATATATCATTTGCCCTTTCTTGAAAAGCAATGGTCTCCATTGTGTTGGAGGATAGTCAAGGAAACTAAACATATTGCTGAAGGTTGTATCACTTGGCTTGATCAACATATTTCTTGACTTGGACTACTTAAAACAACCGATGAGTGTCATGGCGAGTGGATGTCTTTCACTTTGACAATCGAGTCCTTATTTGCAGACCGCAAGTGTTCAGTGTCTAGTCCTTACTACCAACTCAAGAAATGGAGGGAAGTAAGGCTTGAGAAGCTCCACATTGAAGGCTAGGTGCACACTCTTGAGTACGGAGGTTGATCAAGAACACATGTAATCTTACTAGTTGCGTGGAGAGTGGTGTAAGGACCATAACACAAAGGTTGATCTTCTAGTGTGGACTTTTGAAGCGTTCCTTTTGAACATAACAAAACTTTATTGCCAACTTGGAATGCACGAGGTGTGCAATGTGCGTCATGGCACTCTATGTACTTCTATTGCAAGTGAGAGATAATTTATTGAACAAATTGAATGTGGTGCAAAAGTTTTCTTCGCTCTGTATGCTTCCTTTTCCTGTGAGCGTGACTTAGTGCTAGTGAGTGCGCAAGGAGATTTCTAGAGGTGCCGCCAGTAGGAACCTCAAAACATGTTTGGAATGGACAATGACCATGCCTCATACAATTGTACAAAGTTGTGTCATAGGCATGTTGGATGTACAACAAGTTAGATCCCAAGTGTAAGCATGTGCACTATTTCACATGCGCAAAAGATGAACTAGAGAGTAGTTGACAACTTTTGTTTGTCCTTGTGTTTGAGGATGAAATGTCATCGACCAATCAAGGTGTGTACCCATCAATTCCCATACTGTTTTCTAGAAATGACCAAAATAAGGATCACATTTAGATACGATGAATGTTGGGATTCCAAAGTAGACCCATATATGGGTGATGAGAACACGAGCAATGCTAGCTGCATCAATTGTTTTTCTATAAGGAACCATATTGGCTATCTTTGAAAGTGTTGGCACTTTAAAGTGTTGGAACATGTTTGGAATGGACAATGACCATGCCTCATACAATTGTACAAAGTTGTGTCATAGGCATGTTGGATGTACAACAAGTTAGATCCCAAGTGTAAGCATGTGCACTATTTCACATGCGCAAAAGATGAACTAGAGAGTAGTTGACAACTTTCGTTTGTCCTTGTGTTTGAGGATGAAATGTCATCGACCAATCAAGGTGTGTACCCATCAATTCCCATAGTGTTTTCTAGAAATGACCAAAATGAGGATCACATTTATATACGATGAATGTTGGGATTCCAAAGTAGACCCATATATGGGTGATGAGAACACGAGCAATGCTAGCTGCATCAATTGTTTTTCTATAAGGAACCATATTGGCTATCTTTTAAAGTGTTGGCACTTTGTCATAGATAGTCTTGTCATGAAATCCATGCCGATGGATTCCCATGGTGTGGATGAAATCAATAGAGGTGTGTAGAGTCCTAGCTTCTTGTTCGTGTGATTGGCGATGCAACAAGGAATGTAGACGCATGTGTGGCTGGTATATATGTGATTGCAATGCGAGAGTCCTTACAACGCTGAAGTGCCTTGATTTCTTGGTGTGGTACACCTCCTGAATGAGTCTCTAGTGAGGTGCGCCATCAAGTACATAGAGATGGTGAAGCTTGTAGAGAAGTCATTTAGGTAGAATTCTTAAACTATATAAGTGTCTGTGAAGTCTTTGTCAGTCGAGAAGATGGATATACAATCTAAGAAGTTGTGGCTGTGCATGTCCAATATTGTGATGAGTGTATGTACTGGTGGTCGGTAAAGGCAATCCACTACCTTGTTATCCTTTCCCTTGTGTTTGATCATGGGAGTAACTACTAAAGGTAAGTCAACCACTTTATGTGTCGGGCATTCTCCAACTTCTTTTGTGTTTGTGAAAATTGAAGTGGCTTATGATCAGACTATCAACTATCTCCTTGCTCAAGATGTAATGTTGCCACTTCTTAACTGCTTACACAATAGCGTACTACTCTTTTTTGTAGGCGGTGCACCTTGAATTGTATCGTTGAATGTCTTTAAGTGGTATACAACCGGATGTCCATGTTGCATGAGTACTGTGTTGAGTGCATAGTTTGATGCATCTGTGTGAAGTTCAAAGGAGTGCAATGGTGGGCATTGCGAGAATAGGTGTTCGTTAAGAACCTTGAAAATGAGTTGTTGCGCTTGATTCCAAGAAAACTTGGCTTTTGTGCGTGTTATCTAGTTAAGAGGCCAAGATACATGCAAGAATCGAAGGGCTAACTTGTGGTAGAAATTTGCAAGTTCAGGAAAGCTCTGCAATCTTGTGGGGTTACTCGGAGTAGGCCAATCCTGAACCACTTTGATTTTATCCGGATCTACATGTATCCTTTCTTGGTCAATGATGTAGCCCAAGTATTGAATTTGCGATATGCTGACTGAGCACTTTGCTAAGCCTGCTTGCAACTTTGTGCCTAAACAAAGTGTTTAAGATGTATGAGATGTGCTCCACATCCTCTTCCCAAGTCTTGAAGATAAGAATGTCATTCAAGTTGACGTTGACGAAGGGATTGAGGAAGGGCCGTAGTAGGTTGTCCTTGAAGCACATGAATGTTGTGGGTGCGTCGGCCAAGTCAAAAGGCTTAACCAACCATTCCTATGATCGTCACCATGTCTTGAAAGGTACTTGGTGGTAACTAGAATTCAGGTTGATCCTGGTGAGGTATTGTGCACCGTGGAGCTCATCTAGGAGGTCATCAATATGTGGCAGTGGATACTGATTCTTCATTGTGATCTTGTTGTGTGCGTTTTTAGTCTATGTAGAGTTGCCATTTCCCCGTTTTCTTGGGCGCTTGAACTATCGGGTTGGCACGAGGCAAAGAGCTAGGGCTGATCTTTCACTGATTGAGGAGTTCTTGTATGTGGTGCCGAACTTCATCATTCTCCCAAAGTGATATGCGATACAATGGGCTGTTTTGAAGAGGGGATCCATGGACCAAATTGACACAGTGCTTTACAACGCAATGCATTGGAAGGCCTTTTGGTTTTGTGAAGACTTCATTATGTTGCTTCAGTAACTTGTCGAGTTGTTGTTGCTGCGACGATGTTGGTGTAGTGCGCACTACCAATGCATGCTCTCTCCCTTGCAAGTGTTTATATAGTGCTCTTCATACATTCAAACCATTACACCAATATATAGGAAACTCTACGCTATAAATAAGGAGATTTACTTAACCACTAAATCTCCATATTTATCTCACCTAACATCCTACGGGAGTTACATTAACAACTCACTTACCATAGGATATAACAACCTTTACTAACAACTAACAATATGAAACGATGTACGCACTAATTAAGATATTTTCTAACATTCCCCCCTTAGTGCAAACATGGTAGAAAAACATTCACACACTCATCTGCAATATGCTCACCCCTGTGGCATGTCCAACTATGTGACTCATGACCTTGATATAAAAGAAAGGCTCTCTCCTTCCATGGTTTTAAACAGGTTTACCACAAACCTTGACATGAACATGCCCCATCAATTGTCCATCTCGTGTGGTTTTCTGGATCTCCCACAAACCTTTTCAAGATCCATGAATTGACTTACTTTGGTGCTTTTGTTCGCTACTATGCTTGTACATCAGGGAAGTATATAGGAATCAACTCACATATTACAAAACTAAAGAAGAAAACTCACACTGGAAAAGATTTCACATTACAGTCCATAAGAATCACAATGTTCTTAATTGCAACCATTGTTGTCGATTGCTGCCACTCGATCTCGAACAACATAAGAAACTACCACTGCCAGTGGAAGTTGCCCTTGACTTTAGTTGGCTTGGCACATAATGGAAATGGAACAATGGTGTCATGTTCCCTGCCACAACGTGAAATTTCCACTTATTCGGCAAACAAGAACACTGAAAAGCGAATCATATCATACTGCATACTACTGTCAAGATCTTGTTGCAAATGATCACCATTACCAATGAACGTATTCACTGACTGATCATCTTGTAACGAAGTATGACAGGTAGAGGATCACTGCAGTCAGAGGATCGCTACGGTCATTTGCTCTCCTATACAATTGTTTTTCAGGCATCCAATACAAACCACACAACAAAAAATTGAAAAGAAACACACTACACAACTAAAAAACACACACCACAAAAATGCCACCACAACTGATATGTGGCCCCGTTGTTGGCAACCAATGAGAGGTTGTTGCTTGTTCTCCATCCTCCTGTGCTTTCATCCTCCAGTGTACTGCTACTAGCTCGGGTGGATTTGATCATGAAGCTCACTTATACAATGCCCCCCTCGATTTGGACTCAAATGTCGGATTCCACTGATAGTGCGTCCGGCTAAAAGTGAGGCAATTTTTATTTTATTTTTACAACTTTTACAATGACACAATTTACACTAGACTAACAATAAAAATTGACAACAATTAAGCCTTGAAGTTGACTAAATGACACTTTAGACGGAATGAATGACACTTTGATGATGACTTTTGATTATCGAGGAGACAAAAAAACAATAACTCTCAATTTTTGACTTTTTGACACAAAGAAATGACGCTAAACTACTATTTGAATACATGATTCATTACCTAATAATAGACACCCCCAATAAAAAACTTCACCACTTTAAAAACAATTCCATTCCCCCCATTTTACTTTTGACCAAGGAAAACAAATCTTGGAAATTTTACCCCTTCACTTATTCTTGGTTGAAAGCCCTAACAAGACTCTTGTAGTGGGTTGAGCTATTAAGCACATTAATACATATAATATATTAGTGCCACTTCAAAAAAAAAAAAACTATATCACACCTTTGAATTTTAAATCTATAGGCAATAAAACAAAGGGCGAGAGGGAGGTAGTTGTTAGATTTGTGGTGAACAAGTGTGGAGAGTGAGTGAAAGTTGAATGCAACCCCAATGAAAACTGTGTTAACCATGTGTTGTTTGTGAAACCAAATGCAACACGCAATGCAAAACCAATATGCTCGGGTTTGAAGAGGATGAAACTTGCAGTGCATAGCCTTATGCTTTGAAGCACCTCCCTTTTCTTCTCGTGGGTTCGTGAACACAGAAGATTATGGCGAACAGTTGTAAATGGAAACTTGGTTTTTATAAAATCACAGTTCAAATCTCCTCACGAAGTTTATTGATGTGCCAAAATTCAATCTAGAGACCCTTGTTGTAATCCTCTAACCCAATTGTAGCCTCGTCTTTGGTCGGTTGAATAAGCGAGTAAAATTTTGTGTGAGTGTTGATCGTTAAACACGGATGATGCAGTCCACGTGATTGTTGCGCATGAAGATATAATACACCGCAGGTTGCGATTGGATTTCAAGGTGACTGTAAATGGGACAGTGATAGATGTTAGGCTAACAATCGCGGTGAAGAAACAATCCAATAGACAAAGAAACTAGCAAGCTACCCCTACAACCAAATCACTTTCCCATCTCACGACAAGACCGAAAAGGCTCGAATGCCAAATGTAATTTGGTAGTGTTTCGCACAATAATAACGAGATTAAATTTTAATATATTGCTCTTCATACATTCAAACCATTACACCAATATATAGGAAACTCTACGCTATAAATAAGGAGATTTACTTAACCACTAAATCTCCATATGTATCTCACCTAACATCCTATTGAGTTATATTAACAACTAACCTAACATAGGATATAACAATCTTTACTAAGAACTAACAATATGAAACGATCTACGCACTAATTAGGATATTTCTTAACACTATGTGTGCGAGATGAGTTTGCAACATTGGTCAATGGGGAAGACTCAAAGAGATTGAAAAATTGATCTTTAGCTCGAATAATCCATCTCTATGGCTTTGCTTGATATGTAGCATTGTAGTCATACAAGTAGGGTCTTCCTAGCAGTATGTTGTGGACCTCGCGAGATGAGTTTGCAACATTGGTCAATGGGGAAGACTCAAAGAGATTGAAAAATCGATCTTTAGCTCGAATAATCCATCTCTGTGGCTTTGCTTGATATGTAGCATTGCAGTCATACAAGTAGGGTCTTCTTAGCAGTATGTTGTGGACCTCAAGAGGAATTGTTATCCATATTTCGCCCCCGCGCCAAATATTGGATCAGTCACGACCCCGCATAGAAGGAACCTGAGAAAACTCATTCAAATCCTGTAAATTGGTCGCAAAAGGACTCAACTATGGGATAACAAGGTCAGACAAGAAGGGGCGATGCTGCAGAAGAACCAGAAAGGCAAAGGGGAAGAAACGGCGAAAATCCGAAGCCCTCGGGCTCGAAACGGTTCAGAAAAGGTCCAAAAAACGACTAAGTATGGAGGAGGCAGCGGAAGAGACCATGTGTCCTAACGACGCTTCTCCAAAGGTGAATCCTAAAAGGGGAGTTTGATCAAGCGCCAGACTGCCACGTGTCCCAGGGGAAAGCGGGCCTTAGGGGAAAAAATTGATTTTTGCCCCTTGTTATTTCAAATGGATAAAAGTTGCAAAATGGCCCGCAACTCTACCCAAGGAAAAAGTCAGTGTTTGGGTCCGAGTCAAAACCAAAGCGGGGCGTTGGGGGAAAAAGGTGAAAATTTGCCTTTTGTCAAAAGGCACAAAGACAAAGATGGAAGCGCATTCCCCAGCCAACCAAAAGGAGCCACGTGTCCAGGCGGAACTTCGGGGCTGCGGGAGTTTTTGAGTTTTGTGTTTTTTGCGCAAAAGGGCAAAAGATAAATTGCGGGCCCGTAAGCCCGATTTTGGCTCCAACTTGGCTGCCACGTGTCCCATACCAAAAGGGGGACCCCTTTTCCAAATTCTTTTCCTGCCCATTTGTACAGACTCGATACAAACTTCGAAGGGGCATATCTTTCGACTCAGGGTGTCGAAATATTGCAAATCTGACATCGTTGGAAAGATCTCGGCCTCGCCCATGCCATGGAGGTCTGAAACTTTAATTTTGAGAAAGTTAGGTGAAGAAAATAGAGGAAACGTATTCGGGCTTTCAATGCAGAATCTGTTTGCGTCTTTAACCAGATCAGATTTGATCTGTTTTGCCGTTTCCTCTTCCTTCAAGGTGCCGAACCAAGGATTGATGCAGTTAGGACATTTTTTGGGGGCAGATTCCATCAAAGGCATTAACAACGGTGGTTAAATTTCAACCTGTTCTTTTCCCGCTTCTCTCTCTCCTTCTTCTCTTAGGCTGAATCTATAAAGTCGGGAGCAGGATTCATTGTAAAGGGTTGGACATTCTTTGTTTTGCAAGCTCCCTTCTCCTTTTAGCAAAGGGATTTGCGGGGTTCAAGCCTTCCATTAAAAAACTGCATTACCTTTCTGCCTCTTGGCTACTTTGTAATGGACTGTATCAATCTACAAAGCAATAAAACACGTCTGTGATCGATTTTAGATCCTTTCTTATCTCTTTTGCTTTCATCTGGTCTCCCTTTATATATCTGGCTATCTGTGCTTGTTTATTGTATGCATTTTGTTGGGTTGTGCCTATTAGCAAAATAAGTGTTCATCATTCCTTTGGTGCATCACCTCGTAGTTTAGCTTTGTTTTAATTTTTGTATTCCTTCTATCCCTGTCTCCTTGGTAAAGTTTAGATTAGGATTAAGAACAGATCCTTTACAAGTTTCTACGTATGCACCTAAACAGAGGAATAAGGAACCATCCTTCAATCTGGAGGGCTTTCCCATTTTGCAAGGCCCCACACCTTGGGGAAAGTTCAATGTTACGCAATCACACCAAATGACTCCGCCTTAGAAAAGTAGACCTGTAGAACTCATTTGGGGCTGTTGTGATTTCGCGTTAACAGGAACAATATTGTAGTTGACATTGTCCTCCATTGGATTGATTTTATATTGAAAAGTACATCGCTGCTAGACATGGATATCCTTTTCTAATTGGAGCCATCTAAGCCAATACGGGCGAGGATGTGCGGAAATAAGAAGTGAAGGGTGTTGAGCTGCATCTTTGGAGATGATGTTCTTTTGACTCCCATTGTCAACAATGACATGGAGAGGTTGCCCTTTGATCCAAAATTTTGTGTGGAAGAGGTGTTCTCGTTCCTCATAAGAATCAGTGACATTGGCCCTAGTGCTTAAACAAGAGCTATTTGGATCAGTGTCACTGGAATCCATGAATCAAGGAATCACTTGGGATCTCCAAATCTCGGGATGCCTACCCCACCCCTACTCTTGGAAGTGCCACTCCTCTCCCTATCGCCATATAGAAAATATATATAGGGAGGGGGGGAGGCGGAGGGACTCACCCGACAGCCTACTCTATATATGGGGGCATTTATGACCCCCTATAGAATATATGGCGCCCAGATCCCAGGTTAAGTAATAAAATCTTTAATCATTCGACGACAACTTCTATCCCTTTCTCTTTCTTCTCCTTTTCGAAATTGAAAAAGCGAAGTAGATTCAATATATCTTGCCTTTATTTGAGTTGGAAGGCCTAGAAATCTTATGGTTCTGTTGGGCAGCCTTCTTAGACTGCTCACTTCTACGACATTGGCACTAGTGCTCAAACAAGAACTATTTGGATCAATGTCATTGGTTGCACAGGACATGGATGTAGATTGCTCTAGTAGTGATTGTTGTGCGTGGCATTTAGAATCGTCATGGGTGTGCAAGCGATGTTTATGACAATACTTGTCAACTGTATTCTTCTTGCCTTTTATCTGAGTTGGAAGGTATACAAATCTTTTGGTTATGTTGGCCGACCTTCATAGGCTGCTCCCTTCTACATGAAGTATTTTGTTTGTTTTGTGCAAGGGCTTGATATGGTGGGTTGTGCATGGGTTGGCTCTTGCACACGCTGTGGATGAAGATGTGAAATGCTGCTACATCTTGGTTTCAATCTTTGCGGTGTTACGGTAGGTTTATTTGAAAGAGTCCGAAGACAAGAACTCTATCTTGGCGTGTAGATAAGGTGAGAGTTTGTTGATGTATTTAAAACACCTTATGTTGCTCTGAGAGGTCCTCGTGCAACTATGAGATATGGTCACGAAACTTGTTGGTTTTGTCTTCAACCGACTGCTCCTTGCATTGTTGCTACGACCGGAACTTCATGTATTCATCCTCATAACGTCCGAGGGGACAATGCCCCTTCTACAACACACAGACTAAATCCTCCCAAGTTCAAATAGACTGGAATTCTATGTTGCATTGTGCATTTAATGTTTTCCACTAGTGGGACATTGAAATGGACATCTTCAACACTGTGATGGTGATCTTCTCTTCGTCAATGAAGTTGTTGCTTGTGAAGTAGGCCTCAAGCTAGCGCGACCACTTATCCATTGTTGTGATGTCAATCTTGCCTTTGAATATTGGGATATCGAGGTTCACTTGGAACCTTGAAAGGGGTCTGATGCTGAAATTGCATATGAGATAGTTGGTAGAAAGAGGGTGCTCCCGTCATTTTGAGTAAAACCATCAACTCACAGAATTGGCCAAGAGTTCGTTGGGCTTTGCTTCGAAAGTGTCCTTAATGAGCTTTTGGATGTCTTGGGGTGATCTTAGGTTGTCTTTGGGCATCAACCATCTTACTCTTCTTATGACTTTCTTCCGTGTTGGTGGAAATTGAATTGATTTCTTGCCCTTCCTCTCGTTGCACTTGGGTGTTCACAACAAAGAAAAGGTTATGAGCTATGCTCTGATACCAATGGTCTGCACCATAGAGCCCAAGACCATGTGCAGGGGACAATCCTGTGCTCATTGGAGCAACAACGAGTATAAGAGTGCGTTTGGATTGTTGGGTGCAATGAACCAAACACAATAATGTAGCAGAAGATTTATTTGAAGGAAGTGCAATTTCTATTCATTAATGGTGAATAGGAAAATATAGATGTGTACAAAATAGTAAGACTAAGAAAGTAGGCTCTTGTATCAGAAGGGAAAAACGTCCTTACTGACTATAGAGACTACGAAGGTATTACAAACAAATGAGTATTGGAATAGAACCAAGCAAAACTCTCTGATGTGTCTCGAGTGAGTAGAAGCTTGGATCTATGAAGATGATGGTGACTTGTGTCAGTCGTATGTTACAATACTTATATACAATTGACAAAGAAAGTTCCAACTCACGATGATTATTGGAGAGATGGTTACAACTGTTCCATCTTACTGCAGGTGAGGCAATTGGAATCCAACATGTGGCATGCCACAATAATACTCTAACATGACATAGTGCGGGATGTGCGATCTGATGTGTTGCTTGGCAACAAGGTGCCGACAAGCAAACATTGGAGCAAAACTGCCCAATGCATATCCACAGCGACAAATGGCATGTGAAGAAGCAATGTGCAAGTTTGATGACGTGCAGGATAGCTGTGGGGTGCCAAGCAACGCTGAGGGAGGCTACAGGCACTATGCAACCTTGCATGGCATTGCAGAAGCTGCAAATGCAATGTAGAATGGTTTGCACAAGATTGCAGAAGCTGCAAAGGTTGTGAGGTGCTAGCAAAAGACTGTAGGAGCCATGCGAGTTGTGAAGCAGGTAAGTGGGATGCAAGGTAACATGCAGGGCAAAGTCTCAAGATGTTGTGGGACCTGGCAAATGATGTTGAGTGTTGGGCAAGCTGTGGACAAGTAGGAATCTACGCAAAGGGAATAAGCTGTGAGGAATGCCATGGACAATTGGTTTGTCACTGTGGACAACTGCAAGACTGTATCCTTGCTGTGAGATGCCACAAAGTTGTAGAGCCAAGCTCTGCAAGAGAAGTGAGGAGGCTTGCATGGCTGTGAGCTGCTGCAAGGTAGCACACAGATCACACAGTTCCAATCCTCTTAAATCATTCTTGGGGGTTCTTCATTATGGGCAATGTACAGTTCTTAGGCATCTACAGCTTGTTAAAGTATTTGTAGATTTTAGTTTTTGTCCCAGTGTGGTTGTCATTATTATTAGGTAGTTTGAATTTCAAAACACAACTCTTATTTGTTTTATCCATCCATTCAGGTATTTTATATAATATAGGGAAGTTCAAATTGCAAATATTTTCACTAGAATGTTGAATATCTTTATTGTGTCACATTTCAATTTTTATTTTATTTTATGGTGTTTGAATAACAAATAGGTTGTTGAATGTCTCTCATCCTCCCGTTTCCATATTACGTGCAGTGTTTATCATAGCTTTTGAACTTCAAATATATCTCCTGTACAGTTCAATGAGTATCTGAGAAATTTGGGACTGTCTTACAGAGGAGCTTGTATATTACTTTTAAATGAAAGAATAAAAAAAGTTACGGAGTATGTTTTTGATTTTCTGCTAAAATATGTTAGAATCCCTAAGATATGCCCTGTTAGTTTAGAAGTCAATGAAGTTTTGGATGTTGTGAATGATTTATCTAGTAAAAGTGAAATCCAATCAGATATATGTATTACTGGTAGTGACATTACATGTCAGTTTTCTGGAAGCTGGCAGCCTTATTCTTATAACAGGTACAGTGCTTTTGTGGTTCATTATTCTTGCCATACAATGTCTATGTAAATGATAAGCCAAAGGGCAATATTTTAGCTATGTTACTGTTGAAGTTTGTCACTGACCAAGAAATTGAACTAGGTTTAGGTTCGGTCCCATCGAATGTATACATGGTGCCCATCAATTCAATAGGTGTTTTCTATAATTTGCATTTTTCTAATTTTGCATATGTTACCTTTACTATTGTTGTTAACACAGTGTTTGTGTTTCAGGCATCATTCATACGAGAATGAAGTGTAATTGTCTTTTGTGTGAACATGTTCTTTGTTTCATGAATCTGATAATGTGGTAAGAGGGCAGTATTTTAGCTGTGTTACTGTTGACGTTTGTCACTGGCCAAGAAATTGAACTAATTTTAGGTTCGGTCCCATCGAATGTACATGGTGCCCATCAATTCAATAGGTGTTTTCTATAATTTGCATTTTTCTAATTTTGCATGTGGTACCTTTACTATTGTTGTTAACACAGTGTTTGTGTTTCAGGTATCATTCACACGAGAATGCAGTGTAATTGTCTTTTGTGTGAACATCTTCTTTGTTTCATGAATCTGATAATGTAGTGAGAGATGCTGAGGTTCCTATTGCTTACACCTTTATTCATGTCGTTAGATTAACCTTCTGATGTGCTTGATTTCACCTTTGCAAAAGCCCTGTGGTGATTGCGGTCATAAAAAAATATTTATAGACTATCTACAATTTATGTTTGAAACAGTTCATGGTTTAAAACATAAACCTTATTTGGCTGTTTTATGATTGCACATGTATTAGAGAAAAAGGTTTTAAAGCTAAAACTGTTAATACTTTGTATCAGCTGTAGAATATTTCGATTATGGCTTATGGAATATGGAGGTCAGGGTGTCTGAAGAATAACTGTCTTCCAATCTCTGTCAAGGGTTTACTATTTTATGTATTTATCAAGCGAGTCTGTTCCTAGCATTTGTATTTTTCCAAATTTGCATATGTACTTATATTATGGTTATTAACACAATTCTTGTGTTTCAGGTATTACAGTCACACACGAATGAAGTGTGGTTTTTACAATTTTCAAATAATGGGCGGTACCTAGCTTCAGCATCAAAAGATTGCACTGCAATAATTTGGGAGGTCAGTTTATAATTTCTACCTAGGGTCTTAGAACTTTTTTTTTTTGAGAAACACTTTTTTGGAAATAAACAGTAACTGTTTAGATTTCTATCCATCAATACAAATCTACACTGTTATTTCCAAAACACATATCTCATATATGGGCTCTGAAAACCTTAGATCTTTAATGTATTATTTCCAAGTAGCTGATACGTTTTGGATACGGGAGCGGGTACGGAGTATCCGATACGCGGAAATGACAAAAAAATTTTGGGCTTGGATACAGCAGTACAAAAAATATATAAAAATTAAAAAATATCTAAATTTCAGCCTTCTAAATAAGAATTAACCATGTATTATGCATATGAAAAACAAAACAAGCTAAATGGCCACAACAAACTACTTATACATTCATAATTTCAATTGTCCCTACCATATCTAGTTGAGGTGTTTATTACATTTATGATTTATCTCATACATGCTATTGTTATCCATATTTATGATGGCTTGTACTTGGTACCTTCTGTAGAATAATGGTGCTGCGAAAACTGCAATTTCTGCTGTAATGATATATTAAATTTAAAATATGCTTTCTGTAGAATAATGGTGCTGTGAAAACTGTAATTTCTGTTGTAAATATATATTAAATTTAAAATGTACCTTCTGTAGAATAATGGTGCTGTGAGAACTGTAATTTCTGCTGTAATGATATATTAAATTTAAACTATACCTTCTGTAGAATAATATATTTAATTTTTTTTTTTATGTTATTGGGCTTTTAAAACATGAAAAAAATAAAAAACAAATTTAAAAAACCGTTTTTGGCGACGGGAGTGGGCAGGGAGCGGCGAGGGAACTGCAGAAACGGCTGGGTATGGCCCCTTTTTGGCGACGGGAGTGGGCAGGGAGCGGCAAGGGAACTGCAGAAACGGCTGGGTACGGCCTGTGCCGTACCCGGCCGTTTCTGCCGCTCCCACCGCCGCTCCCTGACCGCTCCCGTGCCGCTCCCACCGCCGTGCCCGTACCTGCTCCCACAGCCCTAGGGTGCCGTTTCGGCAACGTAGTATTATTTCTATTAGTACTACTACAAACTATGATCAAACTTGTTTAAATTCAGTTTATGCAAAAGATGTGCTAAATGTATTTGATGAGATTCGGTACTATCGCGATGTGCAATATATCAGAAGTGTCACACTCACACGAATGAGGTCATCAAGTTCATGCTTTGGGACATTTCCTCTGGAGAAAATGTTCATGGCAGCAGTTTCTTTATGATATCACTCTAATGCAACTTTGATGGGCATGCGTCGATCCCTTTACGTGTTAAACAACATGTTATTAGAAATGTATTTTATTGTTATATTTGCAATTCTGAGAGTGGACTCTATTGTGATTATTATTGTTGTAATAGTTAAATGCTAAAAGATTTTAGAGATTTTGTATGCTTGCAGTTTGATAAGAGTTTAATGCTTTAGTTTTGATATGTTTGTGAATCATGCTAGAATATGAAAACAATTTTTGATTCCTTCCATTGGTTGCTATGCTGGGATTTGATTGTGTTGTTGATGGGATTTTACTGTCATTCTGCTCTCCTACATGGTTTCTAATATTCAATCTCCAAGTATTTGTGTTACTCGCAAACAACTCTGGGATTCTGTGTACTCGTTTACCAATGTCATCAGATGCAAATCCTTCTGGATAAGTACGCAAGCAAAAGAATATAAATCATAATGTTGGCAGCATTTGTTGGCACATTTGTTTTTGGTTGTTACTGGTTCTTAATATATTTTGGTTTGTTTTGATGTACACGACTTTAGGGAACTGACATCTGATTATGGTTGATCCAGGTAGCTGAGAATGGTTTTGTGTCAATGAAATGTATATTATCTGGACACAATAAACCAGTTTCATTTGTTGCTTGGAGTCCTGATGACAAACTGTTACTTACTTGTGGTATTGAGGAGTTTGTCAAGCTTTGGAATGTTGATACTGGGGATTGCACGCTGACGTATGATAAAGGCAGTAGTGGATTCACTTCCTGTGGGTGGTTTCCAGATGGTACGCGTGTAATTTCCGGTGACGTTGATAAATGCATCTATATATGGGATCTAGAAGGAAAGGAGCTGGATAAATGGAAAGGACAACGAATGCCAAAAATTTCTGATTTGGCTGTCACATCTGATGGAAAACAAATCATCAGTACTTGTGGGGAGAAACAGATTATGATGTATAATTTAGATACAAAAACTGAGAGACTAATTGAGGAAGAAAAACCAATAACTTCTTTATGTGTATCAAAGGACAGTAGATTTCTCCTTGTAAACCTAGTAAATCAAGAGATACACCTATGGGATATTACAGCTAATTCAAAACAATTATTGAAATATGAAGGCCACAAACAGGGTCGCTATGTCATAAGGTCATGTTTTGGGGGGTCTGATCATGCATTCATTGTCAGTGGCAGCGAAGACTCACAGGTTTGTTAATTTTCCTGTAAATTGTTTTCATGTTGATTGATATCAACATTTTCAAGTATTTATTTGTCTTTCAGTTTTGTTCCATTTGAAGGGAAGTCTTACGGTATCAGGAGTTCATAAAGCTGTACTACATATGGCTCTTTTCGTGTTATTTGTCTTAAAGTGTTCTTTTGGCTACTTGAGCAAATTTTCCGACTCCTTGCATTTATGATACCCAGGTCTACATATGGCATCGAGGTAATGGGCAGCTTTTAGCTGTTTTGCCTGGTCACTCCGGGACTGTGAACTGTGTGAGCTGGAATCCTGTGAACCCACACATGTTTGCATCTGCCAGTGATGATTTCACAGTACGCATATGGGGAGTGGACAGAAACACTTTGAAGAGTAAGAATGCCAACTCTAGTAACGGTGTAGTTCACCTTGCAAACGGAAGGCCATAGAAACCAAAGAGACATAAAAGACTGATTCTGAGCTCTCTTTAAGCTTTGTAATGATGACTATCATTCTTTGGTGCATGTGTAAATTCTTATCTTCTATTTATTTAGATCTTTTAAAGACCAAGCCTATAAATATGCTGATAACATTTTTGGGGCATAATCAGAGTATAGATGATCACAAAACTAATCTCCGTGTCTTCAAAAAATGTGCGAATGACATGCATGTGCCATACAATGGATGGATTATTATGCTGTTTTTTTATTTTATTATGATTGTAGGAAGTTCAGTCTTGGAAATTGGTTTATTGAGTGATAGGCAGTATATTTCTAAACCAGCCATGTTAAGGTGCGGGCAGAGCATTCTCTTGGTAAAGTTGGTATCACTCGAGGGAAGTTCTGTGATGTTAAATTCATGGAGTACACCCAGGGATGTTTGTATGTCCACATTGTTTCCTTCATCTGGAGACAAAAAATGCACCATCTCCAATGTAAAATACTGGGGCGCATCTATGCCATCAAAATCACCTAGAACTTGCAACAGCCACGTCTACTTGCAAGGCCTTCTAAACAGCTTCACATAAGGCTATTTTAAGGAGTTTACTCTCTTCATTGGGTAAAAGTCCAAAGCTTGGGGGATCCTGTTCTTTGTTGCTTGGAACCCTTAGAAGCTTTATTTTGTTGTTCTGACTGGTAATGTATCATGCATTTCTGTTTTCCTAGTTCTTTTCCAGTGTTATCATCTGGGGCTTTCATTGAATCTAGAATTTTTTCCAATACTCATATCCTCTGTGTTCACTGTCTTGAGAGTTCCACATAAGAATTTCTTGAATTATCACCTCTTCTGTGGGTGAATGGTTAAGATTCAATGAGTTAGGAAAGGGATACTTGCGGTTTCAAAGTAGCCTTTCAGAGCCAATGAGAGTCAACTTTCTGAGCGAGTTTTGCAATGCTTCTCTGGTCTGTTTTCCAATGCTATTTTTAGGCATGAAGTTGCTGAAAGCCAATACCCATAACATGCTGTGCATCTGAGACCAAAGATGCTAGAGGGTGAGAAGCCCAAAGCAGTGGATCACATTCACTGTTCCTACCCTTACTAACAAATGCTTAATGTGCTAATGTGGGCCTCCTTGCCGTGTCATTAATACCAAAA
Organism: Taxus chinensis; assembly: GCA_019776745.2. Classification (NCBI taxonomy): domain Eukaryota; kingdom Viridiplantae; phylum Streptophyta; class Pinopsida; order Cupressales; family Taxaceae; genus Taxus; species Taxus chinensis. Next base: position 346,584,290 of record CM034146.1, on the reverse strand, counting down.
AACACAAGTAAACATCAACAAAAAATTATAATCTAGCAATTTTTTCGTAAGCCAAAAGTTAGTGTGTTCCAAAGACATTATTTTGGCAGTACTACCGAGATCGAGTTCAGCATGAATCCTTACATAGAAGGAAACTTTCATATTTCTGTGTATTATATGTATGACATTGTATAGATCTTAGTATTTGTCTGGTAGTCCTTAAAACTATTTTTTAAAAGTCAAATCTACTTATCTCCAAGATATACAGAAGAAATGTTTAGATCATTTCCAAAATGTACAAAGAAAAAACCCTTAGCAAAAATGAATTCTACTTTTTAGGTGAAGAGTTCCACGTTGTCAGTCCCGCAAGTCCTAGCTAGATGGCCGTTACTCTCAACATATTAAAAAAAAGCAACAATCTTGACTCTAAAGTAGGGTGTGAGCTCTAATTGTGCTATATAGATAGGGGCCTGCCTGGCCGGCGGTCTGCAGAATTCGATATATCTATTCTACTCCCCTACTATATATACTTAGACGCTATATAGCTGCTTGACTGACCTGGGATAATTTTGTATCTCTCTTTGGGGAGTGAGCACCCTATCTATGGCAGGGGGAGGAGAGGAGCCTTGAACTCAGATATAGAGAGGGGGGCCCCCGACGGCCTATTCTGTATTCTATATAGTTGGATTGGGGGAGATAGGCCGGCGGTCCGCAAAATTCGATATATCTATTCTACTCCCCTACTATATATACTTAGACTCTATATAGCTGCTCGACTGACCCGAGATAGTTCGCCCCCCCCACCCCCCCCTTGTTGCAATATGGGGGATAATTAAAGGACAATAAGACGATCAAATCCCTTGGATAATTAGAGGAAACCTCAAATGAGCAAATACATGGATAATCAAAACACAAAACACACAACCAATAAAAGCCTACTCTAATCAATAAACTCATAAGTACACTAGTAGCATAGCAATTAACTAGTCATGCACCAAAATCATCTACAATTTGTTAGATTGACTATCAATATTTGAATAACACACTTCTTCAATTAAGGTATATTTTTAAGGATAGATCTCTTTGTTTTTATAAAATGACAAATCCCCTTTGAACTAACATACAATATTTGGTGATTATTTGTTTTTTTCATTTGCTAACAAGGGTTGTAGGGGTCCTTTTCTAGATATATGTGTCAATCAAGGAACTTGATACATGAGAACTAGTTTTATCACCACTAGTTCGAGCACTTGGATTATATTAAAAACACCTTATAGGCAACCTGTACTGACCATATTAAACTACTAGCTGTGGCTTACCAAGCTAGTCTTTTATACATAATTTTCTTAAAAAAGATCAACTATATTGTCAATCAACCATACCAACCATGCATCCTATCTATATCTAAAGTAGAAAACAAAGCACTACATCTCCTTAAAAAAAATTATGCATTCTTGGATGGACCAACACGGAAGCTATGTCTCCATGATAGTCCTAATAACCACCCAAACTTACATTGAAACCCACCACCCTAGCCAAATGCAAGTTTCTTTGCTAGCATTGTTGCCTTCTCCACTATCTTCTTCTCTTAAAAAATGTCTCTAAACTCTCTATGGCATGATCGAGACAAGGAAATGAGTCCAACTCCCAAAACGAAGCCATCGACAACAATCCTCTTAACTTCCATTTATGAGATAGGTAGGTCTCGAGGAATTATAAAGGTTGATCTCCCCTAGAATCTTGTCCAAATCAACCCTTTAGTCAATTCGAATATAAGTCACAACAATAACTAGCATTGCACGCTTGTATGAAATCATGTGGAGAAGATTTGAGATGTACATTGAAGCCAGCCCTGAATTCCCCGAAGTTCTCATTTCCAACTCCAAATAGTCAGTTCCTAGGAACTCCTTAATCGTGTTCAAACCCTCCCCATGATGAACAACAAAATTAATCTTGAGCCACTCATATGTTAGTGGGGATCAAAATGCCATTTCCCTCTTTTACCAAACCATAAAAAACCTAGGTAGGTGGAAGGACCACATTTTGACAAAACTAAGACCAATGATGAAAACAAAACAAGAATGGAAAAGGCATGAAGTGGATATGACCTACGCAGGTTAATGTAATGGCTTTGACATGTGCCATACTACTTCCACCCATCCCATTCCCTTATTGCTGCTAACCCACACACCATTTTTGCATCATTATATAAACGGCTCATGATGTCACTAGCTAGAGCAATTTGGGCATGTTGAGATATCCGGTGATGATGTCGTCACCCCAAATTACCTTTATAAATACTAATGTATTTAGAAATGGGTGATGAGGAGAAAAGCTAAGCAATGTTGATATTTGTAGGAATGCGTTAGTTATATAATTAAACTAGAAATTTACACCAAGAAGAACCTAATCTATGACCATTACATTAACATCAAGATAAAGTACTAGAAAGAGAAACCATTAATTCATACACATAAGTAAACACAAACTTCCCTTTTGTGGATTTGTTTCAAATGTATAAGGATGCTGGAAAACCCAGTGTGACATTTGAGCAATGTGGTGATAAGGAAGATGCTGATGTAAGAAGTTTTTCAAAATTAACAGAATATCCAACTTTGGTAAGCTATTATATCAAGGTGGTTTCTCAATTTAGCTAGGTGTCTAAAAATAGAAAGCTTGCATGAGATAAGGTGTCTCATTATACATTTGGTAAGTTTATTATATAGAATTTTGTTGGAGGATGTTAGTTGATTTTGGTGAATGTGGGATAATGGAGATGTATGCTTAATAACTTGTTAAGTAAGATAAAGAGCAATTAATTATGATTAATTGGCCATGGGATGGTAACGAGAAAAAAGATGATTTAATTAATCAACATTTCCCCCCTCTTTGGGAGGGTGTTGCGTGTAGTCATGTTTTTTCAAAAGACGGATTTTGGAAAAAAAATAGTGAATGTGATAGGGTGATACCCTCTCGAAGAAGTGGAGGGTTTTCAAAAAGTGCAAAAATGATTGCGGTGATTAAAACTAGAGGGGTGGGGGTTACAAATAGAAGGGACGGGTAGAAAACAAGTCATTTTCAACCTACATAGTAAGAAAAAGAGAGCTCTTGTGTGAGGAGAGTGCTTGAGAACATGGCTCATATTTTGAGTCACCATCATTGTAGCAAGTACGTACAAGTACCGATGTCTTGCTGATCACAGGCCAATGGTAAGTGATGCCTTGAATTTTGAATTTCTAATGGTGCTTGTCAGTGGCAAATTTCTACCTAACATGATGTGCAAGTATTTTTCCATTAGATTAGCAGATGTAGTACCAGATATGATGGAGGATCAACACATTTTTTGCTTGGGTTCCATGTGTCCTACATTAGTTATACAATGATTTACACTTGGTGACATACATAGGTGGTCCCAATATTAGGTCAAATGCATTATTACAGATCCGAGCCCAGTATTAGTGAGATCCATTTTATCAGACTACTTTAATTTCTAGTATATATTATTATCTTGATGTATGTGACATATATAGTTAAATATTTGAGGTACATGGTGCCTTTATATTTGTATTTGTACGCATAAAGTACTGCCACATTATTATTATTTTGCTAGGACTTATCACTAATGTTGACTACTATTAGTGCTTCATCCTTTAAACTAATATATTTATTATTTTGATTTGGGTTGTATGTATGGACATGTATGTTTTAGTTAAATGACACATGTTATTGAATGTTGTTATTTTCGTTTATGTTTATATATGAATAACATGATTAGTTATTGATTGTGGTTTTGCTTTTGTATTGATGCTTCGACTATATTTGGGATCACACATTTTGATGTGTGCTTTTTTGAGTGTACAAGTGACATGTGAGCCAAGTGAGGATTCATGACTATGTTGATCATGAGACTATCAAATGTAGTTGAGTGGGCTAGGAATGTGCATCCTAGTTATTGATTCTCTAATTGTTGTTAAGAGTATTGATTACATTAATTGCCAATCTTAACACTCTAAAATACTACCTAACCATTTACCCTTCCACCTCGAATTTCTAAGATCGTACGTGTAACTCTGTATGAGTTGGAGCAAGTCAAGATAAGTGGCACAAGTTGCCAAATTCAAATAAAATTAAAGAGGCTCCTAAAAATGGGTGTAAACCAACTGTTATGACTCATTTATGATAAAATCTAGAAGCCTTGCCTCATGGGTAAGCTTAGGCAGATACTTTTTTGATAGTTGGTATCATTTATGATATTAAAGACATCCATAATGCATGTGAGTTAAAAATAAAACATTTAATGATGGACAAGAAATTCCTTGGTGTGCTAGATCTTTACGAATGCATTAAGTGCATTTGGGTGGAATATGTGGCATGAGAAGATATTAGTGGTAAAAACAAGGCCATGAGAAGGGACAAGTGTCACCTTTCTATAGGATAAGGGAATTGGAGTTTCCCTATGAGAATAGAGAAACCATGTACTTGCTAACTTTTTTGTCATTCCAAAATTTGGCTCTCAAAAACTTACGAGATCACACAAATTTGAAGTAGAACACCTAGGGAGATTGCCAAGAAAGCAAGGATTGGGGGTAGGACCCCTTTTCATTCCATTTTGCATTTCCTACTTTCATTCTTTAGTCTCCTTAAAGAGTTTAGAACATTAGAAATTCTTAATTGATGTTTTATGTGATAAATTCCTTCTTGTATTCTTAGATTTCATTATGGTAAGTTTGAAGAATGTAGTAGGGAGGCCTTAACTCTTAGAGTTTCATTTGTCCCACGTTTGAAGAGTTTAAAATTCTAGTGGTGTTGGATTGCCAAATCTCTAGGTTCTAGAGGTTAAGGGGATAGATGTCTTGGTTGTTTGGTGAGTGCCCACAACCATGGGCGAGAAACATGGTGGTTATGGTCCCATATTTTCTTTTCTCATACCTATTTGCGGTGTGTAAAACTTTTATTTGAGGAGAGTTAGCCACCCTTCCTCACCCCATTGTTGGTAGTGTAAGGAGAGTTTGTTTTGGGGTTGGTTGGCTCCTTCCCTCACCCCTTGGGTGGAAGAGTTTTCCCCTTGTAGTTGTGATATTATGTTAGTAATTGGTTCTATCTTCTCCCTTATCCTCATTTGAAAATCCATATGGATGTCTGTGAGTTAATCCTTATAAAAACTTGTTTAGTTTCTTAAAACATATTGTTTTTTGTTTTTTCTCTACCCTCCCTATTTGATAGGTTATTTCTACCCTTGTACCTATTTTGTTACTCTCATGATCGAAGTTGGGAGTCCTTTGGCTTGGAGGGGCCTTGGGGTATACCTATGGCACATGATGGGCAAAGAGCCACATCCTTACTTTGACCTAGTTTCTTAAAACATATTGTTTTTTGTTTGTTCTCTATCTTCTTCCTTATCCTCATTTGAAAATCCATGTGGATGTCCGCGAGTTAATCCTTATAAAAACTTGTTTAGTTTCTTAAAACATATTGTTTTTTGTTTGTTCTCTACCTTCCCTATTTGATAGGTTATTTTTACCCTTGTACCTATTTTGTTACTCTCATGATCGAAGTTGGGAGTCCTTTGGCTTGGAGGGGCCTTGGGGTATACCTATGACACATGATGGGCGGAGAGCCACATCCTTACTTTGGCCTAGTTTCTTAAAACATATTGTTTTTTTGTTTGTTCTCTACCTTCCCTATTTGATAGGTTATTTCTACCCTTGTACCTATTTTTTTACTCTCATGATCGAAGTTGGGAGTCCTTTGGCTTGGAGGGGCCTTGGGGTATACCTATGGCACATGATGGGCGAAGAGCCACATCCTTACTTTGGCCAACAACAAGAGCTCACATGGATTTGGTTGCCACAAAGCTAGAATCACCTTGTCTCTAAATTGGTTTCACCATGATAATATTTTTAAATCAATCGAAAGACTATATTTAGTTTCATCTCATTTTCTTATAAAGTGGTACTCACATGAATGTATCCTATCCTGGAAAGAATTTGGATTGTTTGTAAATTTATTATATATGGTTAAATGTTCTAAAATTCCTTACTTCTTATTATAGAGAATGCTTTGGGTTATACAAAATGGATTTAAAATTGGAATTATTTTCACAATGGGTGAAAATAATTTTACGTTACTTGGTTGTTGTGGTTGATTAGAAATTTAAATAAATAAATGAATAAATAAAAACTATTTTGAATACAATGGTAATAACAACTCATTGAGTACCTTGTCTCAAATTTTAGATTGAATCCATATTTACAAAATAACTAATATGGCAATAAACTTTTGAGGAGGTTTGTAATAGAAATAACGAGATATTTGATTCTTTTATCAGGAATTCCAAATCCATAGAATTTAATTAATTAGTGTACATATGAGTGTAGGCTTGTCAAATTAATGGTAACATCCAATCCTCATAGTATTTGCTTCTTACTAGGTTATTTTCTCTTACCTTATTTTAGTAGGAAAAGAACATTAAAAAAAGAGAGGAGTTGAAAAATGGCTAATCAAGAAGGCCATTTGATTTAGTGACTTAAACCACACAAATTAAAAAAGGGACTTATAATCCATGATAAATTATGTTATCAATAGATAATACATGTGATAAGAGGCATAAATAAGATCCGCGGAGAGTTTATTGATAAATAACTATATATGAAAAGAAAAACCATATATAAAGAAATTCACAGCTGAAATTTAGTTTGGCATAATAACAAAAATGTTGCTAGAGCCTATGGATCTTGTTCGAGTGACGTATTTAAACAGTTATACCCAAGTGGCTACCTACTACAGACATTTGTAAGAGTAGGCAATATTGTCAATTGTACAAGCTCCAATAAATCGATGAGACTCTCTTCAATGAGATTTGGGTCATCAACAAGGACACCAACTGTGAGAGGTCCATTGTCGAGAAGTCCATCGCCATCTAAGAATCAAAGTGATAGATGACTTGACACACTTTTGGTTAGAGATTATGATTTTGAAATCGATGCGATGTATATAAATTTTGAGATGTACTTTGTAAACATTGAACACACACACACACACACACACACACACGCGCGGGCGCGCGCGCGCGCATGCACGCACACATGCACACACACACAATCATGTTAGTTTGAAAAAATGTTAATGAACTGTTAGATAGAATATGAATGTTAGAAATGTTAGATAGATGATGGGTATGAAAAATGTGATGAATGTTATATATCTTGCATAATTTTAACAACTTAAGCAACCTTAATTTAATGTAACACAAAACAAGATGCATCATGATATGAAATATCATAATGAAAATGTCGTAATATGCCACAAGATTGAATAAAAGGAAATAACAATGCATAAAAAACAAACAAGTATAAATAAACACACAAAAGGAATTTAAATGTGTTCTAAGTTGTCCTGCATAGTGCCTAAGTGATATAGGAATTTGAAAAGGGTAACAATGTTTCCCCAAGTGATGTTGTATGTGAGGGAGCTACATGGGGATTGGATATATATCCCAAGAGATGACGATGCTAGCCATCTTTTTCCCCCATAAGACTGAATCGAAGGAAATAACAATGCATAAACAAACAAACAAATAGGAACAAATACACAAAATGAATTTAAATGTGTTTTAATTTGTCTTGTGTAGTACCTAAGTGATATAGGAATCTAACAAGGGTAACAATGTTTCCCTAAGTGATGTTTTATGCGAGGGAGTTACATGGAAATTTAATATATATCCCAAGAGATGATGACGCTAGCTATGTTTTTCCCTATAAAAAATATATGTAGGGAAATGTATGTGGAGTAAAATGTATCTCGGCGTGATATGTGATGTTGATAGTGTTTCACTTGTTGAAAATCGATTGGGTATAACCAAGAAAAAAGTCTTTTTTTTTTGTTGATATTTTGTAGGTTTGTGTTGTTTTTGGAGTTTTGAGGATATCTAAATGTTCTTGGATTTTCAATGTTTTAGATGTTTTTGGTATGTTTTTTTTTTCAAATTTATGTACAAGGGAATGTGAAATAAAGTGTCTTGAGTGATATCTTAGGTTAATCAAAACGGTTCCCTGCATAATGTCTCAAACTAGACCTAGCTTGGGATTGAGGTTAGAATGAGAAGAATTACCAACAAGGATGAGTAGATGAAAACCAAGTGGAGCGGACATGCCCCCAAGTGTGAGGTACTTGTATACAATAGGACTTACACATGACATTAGAAACCAATTTTCATCATGAAACTTATCTAAGGTGCCATTAACATGGTTTTCATTGTTGGACGAATTGATTTGTCTTTCTCTCTCTTTTTGATTTTTTTTTTACTTTTTGTTTTATTAAGATTTTTATGAGAGAATAAACTACATTTAGGTGTAAAATCATTTGAGGTGCATGATATTCATGGTCTCAACAAGTTCTTTACCATAATTTGTAGCAATTTTGTATGCTTCAATACCATATTTAACAATGACAACATATGGGACCAACCAGTTAAAATCAAAAGTCTCCTTCTTTTCTCGCTCTTTTATTGTAATTTTTGAATTCTATTTAAGGAAGAGATCACCAATAACAAAATATTTAGTTATGATGCACTTGTTATAGTTGTGGTGAATTATGTTCTAATAAAATTTTAAGTGATCCAAGGCGAGAAGCCATTTCTCATCTAGAAGTTGTAGCTCATTTAGACGAGTTTCTAAGTACTCTTCATCATCTATTAGATATTTCCTAGAGATGCATAAAGAGGGGAGCTCAATATCAAGACAAATTATGGCCTCATCTCCAAAGACAAGGGAGTAAAGGGTGGCTCATATAGGAGTGAGAATGGGGGTACAGTAAGCCCACAAGGTAGGGTAGATCTAGAGGTGTCAGTTTCTATTAGTTGTATTGACAATTTTCTCAAGGATTTTGGTGAGGGTTTTATTAGAATCCTCAATCTATCCATTACCTTCTGGGTAATAGGTTGTGGACCATTTATGTTTGATGTGGAATTGTTTGCAAAGTGATTTTATTTTATTTTCTTGAAAGACTTACCATTTTCAGAGACAATGGTAGAGGGGATGCCGTAGTGGCAAATGATATGGTTCAAGATGAACTTGGAAATCTACTTGTTGATGACATAGGTGAGTGGAATTAATTCAAACCATTTGGTGAAATATTTAGTGGCAGTAATGATATGCTTATGTCCATAAGAGGATGTGGGATGGATATTTCCAATGATATCGAGCCCCTATTTAGAGAAAGGTTAAGAAGTAGTGATATGTTATAGTGTTTTTGATGGTGCATGAATGATATTTCCGTGTTTCTATCATGGAACACATTTTCAAACATACTAACAAGAATCTATTTCCATAGTGGGTTAGTGGTATCTGAATCGAAGGAGCTTCTTGGCAAGGAACATGCTATTGGTGTGAGCTCCACAAATGCCTCTGTGCACATATTTAATTGCTAAGTTTTCTTCTTCTAAAATTAATCACCATAATTGGATAAGGGATTTATGTTAAGTTTGGGAAATATTAGGTGGATTGATGTTGTCATGAAGGTAATTATAGATATCATCATAACAGGGCGAAAAGGAACCAACAATTTCACATAAAAACAATATTCTAACAGGTCATAGGTTGGGACCGTGAGTTGTTCTAAGAAACAAAATTCTTTAGTATTTTTTGGGAGGTTGAGAAGAGAGACAATAATAGGCATGATATTTACTGACCTGTTTTGAATATGAGGAATATGTTCATAGCTGATATGCATAAAATAGTCCTTTAAACTACCAGTCATGCATTTGTACCAGATAAGTTTCTCCTCAGAAGTATACTCACCTGTGACCTATTTGATAATGAGTTGTGAGTCTCCAATGAGTATTATCTACTGAATGTTCAATTGGATAATATTTTTTTGCTACACCCTTAATGCTAGGTAATATATTAAGATATGTATGGTCGACTGGTGGATACATAACCTCTCATCATGCGATATCACATTTATTTATGCTTTCATATGATTATTAGGTTGACATTATTGCTTTGCATAACATATTAAGGCATATATAAGAGCTAGTAACTAGTTGATTATCATCACATTAAGCACTTGAGTCTTATTATATGATTTGGAGGTTTCCCCCTCGAAGTGGCTAAGTCATTATACTTACATATTGTGATCATTTATCTATATTTTAGTGTTATGTTGTGTTATATTGTTTCTGATATTCATATCTATCTAAGTAATTTGATTACAAGTGGCATCAGAGGTTCAATTTGGGCCAAAATCAGGTCAAAACCCTATTTTTTTTGATTTGGCTATATCTCACAATCTATTTCTAATTTCTCCACCAAATGTTTCTTGAACTTGAGACATCACTCAAGTAAGATTCTCCTAAAATTTTAGAATGTTTTGATTTATTTTGTAAAAGTTATAATCATTTTAGTTATTTTCATAAATTCGCTCCATAAGATGTAACTATTGATTTTTTTGGAAAGTGTGCTAAGTAACCTATTTTTTTGTCTTCTTTACTGATACCCTTATAAAAAACCCTAACTCCCTATCCTATGCAAAAACCATGATAGGAACCTAAACAAGAGGAAACAACGAGGGTAACACCACTCCAAAGAAGAATACTTAGGATATAGATTCAGAAGGAGGGCTTCCTGACTCGTAAAGCATAAGGTTTTAAAAAATGGATCATATAAAGATTGAAATTGACTATGATGTGCACAATATACAATTAGATATGTTTAAAAAATAAACTTTATAAAATGAATTAAAAAATGAAATTAGAACTCATGGCGACAATTTCTAGTCCAAAACCACAACCACAACCTACCAAATCCCAACCAGGTCATCCAGAGCATCCTATTAACCAAATTTATAACTTAGCATAATAAAATCATTCATCCCATTCTAATTTAGGAGGTAGAAACATGATGCCAAAGGCGGAGATGAGAAAATTTGATGGCGACAACCCAATCACATGGATCAACCAAATGAAGATTTTTTTGAGGAACATCAAGTTCAAAGTGGAAAAAAGTGTTATTGGAATCATTATATCTAGAACCATAGCGGTTCATTTGATATAGCTGGATGTGTGAGGATAATTAAAAGAAAGGTATCCCTGTTACCTAATCATTGTTAACATATGAGCTCCAACTACACTAAAATGATAGTGTTACATAAAACTATTTTAGCCAAATACCAAAGTTGCAAAAAATGGGGAAAATCAAGGATTATATTTAGTAATTCCAAAACATATCCTTACATGTGGATGACATCAAAGAGAATCATCTAAATGATATTTTCTTGGGTGGCCTCAAGGATAACATCCAACTTGATGTTCACTTGCTTAGTCCTAGTTTGATATCAGAATCCATTATAGTTTCTCATCGGGTATAAGAAAGAGATATGGTCAAATGAAGGGATCTCACTGCTTAGAAAGAGTGTATGAATTATTCACACAATCATCTCCCCAACCTATCTGATTGACTCCTAAAAAAATTAAAGAGAAACGAGAAAGGGTCTATGTTATAATTGTGATAACAAATGGATTAAGGGACACAAATGTGATGAGAAGAAATTGTTCTACATTTAAGAGCCCAATGAGGAATAAGATCAAGATGACACAATGATGAGGAGGACGAGAAGTTAGATATTGAGGTTGAAGAATCTCAACCATCTCTTTTCATGAAATTTCAAGCATTAACACCCCACAAATCCATAAAGTCACCGAATTTGTGAAGAAACATAGGGTGAAAAAATTGATTGATAATGGTTGTATTCACAATTTCATCAATCATAAGTTTCCATTACGCCTAAATTGATTTTCTTACCCAATCCCAAAGTTTTAGGTTAGAGATAGAGTTAGTTTTTTAGGAAAATTCCATAGGATTAAGCTATCAGTGGGTGATTATTTGTTAGAGGGCCCCATGCATTACATTTCAACGGGGCACATAGACATTATGTTAAGGGTTTGATGGCTTACTACCTTAGGAATTGTTGAGATGAACTTCCCAGGATTTTTTCACATGAGGTTTCATTCTAAAGGGAGGAATTTTTAGCTACATGGGATGAAGGCAAAATCTCCATAGTTGGTAAGTTCTCATCAAATGCAGAAAATGCTTAAGAAGGGTGCATAGGTGGTTTTTTGGAATAACTTGTTTCCACTAGAAGATATCAATCATAAAAAGATAATATACCATCAAATCTATAAGAAATTATTAATGAGAAACTCGGTTGTTTTTTAGGAATATGTTCAAAAGGGTTACTTCCTAAAAATGATATCACAATCATGCTCATTCATCTAATTCCATGGGAATCCAACCATCCAATATTTAACCTTATTAGCACCCTTATCTACAAAAGAGTGAGATTGGAAATATGGTACAAGAGATGTTGAATGTAGGTATTCTTTTCCATATTCAGAGTGCTTACTCTTCTCTAGTGGTGATGGTAGAAAAAAGGATGAAGGTTGGAACGTGTCCAAACTAAAGGGAGATCAACAAATACATATTAGAATATAAGTTTCTTACTCATGTCATTGCTGATTTGGTAGATGAGTTACATAGTGATGTTTATTTTACCAAATTAGATCTTTAATCAGGATACCATCAAATCAAAATTCACGATGAAGATGTTCAAAAAATAACATTTAGTACATATGAGAGCCACTATGCGATTTTGGTAATGCCTTTCAGCCTTATAAATGCACTCTCTATATTCCAAAGTTTTATGAATTCAATATTTCATCCATTTTTGTGAACTTTGTCTTGATATTATTTGATAATATCTTAATATATGAAAATACACGAGACTTACATCATGTCAATAAGGTTTTAGACACTCTTAAACAATAACACCTTTATGGCAAGCCCTCCAAGTTTTATTTTAGAATCATGGAGGTGGAATATTTGGGCCATATCATTTCTCATGGAGGTGTAAAAGTGGACCCTCACAAGATCTAGACCATGGTCGATTGGAATATTCCTATTAGGGAATTCTTAGGGCTTACATGTTATTATTGCACCTTTGTGAAGAATTATGGTGAAATTATAACACCAATCATAAATTTATTGGAGAAATAATCCTTTCATTGGAATGAGGAATCAACCCAGGCATTTGAGACATTAAAGAGGCTATGTGTACCACTCTAGTTTTGGCTACCTCATATTTCTCCAAAACCTTCATTGTGGAATGTGATGATTTAAGGTGTGGAACATGTAGTACTAATGCAAGAGTGATGCCCCATCGCATTTGAGAGTTGCCAAATCAAAGGTAAGAACCTATTAAAACCAACTTATGAGAAGGAAATGATAGCTATTCTTCATGTAGTCAAATAATGGAGACCATATCTCATGGTTCATCGCTTCAAGGTGAAGACAAAACATGATAGTTTAAAATACTTCTTAGAGAAATGACTATCATCTACAAAAAAAGGGTTAAAAAGATGTTGGGATATGAATTTGATATCGTTTACAAGAAAGGAAATGAAAATGTGGTAGCTAATGCACTATCCATGAGAGACGAATTCTTAAAAGCCTTGTTACATGCCATGTCCATATTACATGCAAATCAGGTCAATCAGGAAAGATCAAAATGAAAAAATGATATAAAGACTACTCTTAATCAAAATCTCCAATAGGATCCCAAAATTTTAGAAAAAAATGTATGGAAGGGGGATGCATTGCAGTATAAGGATTGGTTTTACTTAAGAAATAACTCTACCCTTAAAAGTTAGGTTCTCTCGAATCTCCATGTTTCTCTGGTGGGTGGCCATTCCAAGTTCCTAAAAACTTACCACATAGTTAAGCATGATTTCTTATGGTAAGGGTTGAAAGGGTATGCCCAAAAATTTGTGGTAGAATGTTTAGTATATTAGTGGAAAAAGGAAGAAACTATTAAGAAGCCAAGTCTTATGTAACCTTTATGTATTCCTAGTGAGCGATGGGTAGATGTTTCCATGGAATTCATCATAGGATTGCAAAAATATGAAGGGAAAAGTGTGATTATGGTGGTTGTGGATTGTCTCACCAAATATGCTCTTTTTTGTGCCTTATCACGTCCCTTTATAATGAGTAGAGTCACCATATATTTTATGGATACAATTTAGAAGCTACATGGTACACCTAAGATGATAGTAAGTGATTGTGACCCTATATTTCTAGTAATTTATAGACAAATTTATTCTCATGTTTGGGTACTCAAATGAATTCTAGTTCACCATATCATACCCAATGTGATGGGAATACTGGGGTAGTAAACACATGTTTGGAGGGGTATCTTCTATACTTTTCTTCAGATAAGCATGAAAGATAGGTTCAATGAGTACCATTTGCATAATGGTGGTTTAACACTTCATTTCATACCTCACCTAAAATTTCTCCATTCTTGGCATTGTATGGTTACCATCCACCATCCCTCACTTACAACTTGATTCTAAAACCTAAAGTGAGAGTAGTTGAAGATCACATTCAAAACCAACAAGAGGTACTCTCTAGCCTTAAACAAAATTTTAAAATGACACAAAATTGCATGAAGCAACAAGAAGATTAACACCATATTGAGAAAATATTTGAAGTTGGAGACTTTGTTTTTATATGATGCAACCATATAAGTAACTATATTTGAGAAAACATAATAAAGATAACAATATTTCACCTAAATATTATAGCCCTCATAAAGTGTTGCAAAAATGGCAGTGTGACATATAAAGTGGAGCTTTCTTAGTCAACTTAAATACATCCATTTTTCCATGTTTCTTGCATGAAGGTAATTGGAAAGAAGGTTTCTTCCTAGTCAGTGTTACTCGAGATTTACAAGGAGGGATGCATCATTTTGGATCCTGAAGGTATCCTATAGAAACAATCTAAGAATTTGAGGACATGGGTCATTACTGAGTATTTGATTAAGCTAAAGAATTTGGACATTGAGGATGCAACATGGGAAGATGAAGCATTTCGGTAGCAACATCCAAAGATTACTAACATTGGGGACAATGTTTCTTTTAAGGGGAGGGGCATGCTACGCCATTAATCCTACATCATATATCAGGATGTGTATGGCCTAATTATGGCTAATATAATCTATTATCATTTCATATCACATTTATTTATGCTTTCATATGTTTATTAGGCTAGTCTTGGTTCTTTGCATAACATAACAAGGTACATAAGTGTTAGTAACTAGTAGACGATACTCATATTGAGCACTTGAGTCTTATTGTATGGTTTGGAGGTTGCCCCCTCAAAGTGAATAAGTCATTTTAATTACATATTTTGATCATTCCTGTATATTTCAGTGTTCTTTGTTGTATAGTTACTAATATTCAGATCTATATAAGTGTAGACCCTCAAATTGGGTAATTCTATTCTTTGACATTGTTGTTCTTGACATTGATTTCTTGGTCAAACAAGTGCATTCTACCCAATCTCATACGATACATCCATAAGTCTCTTTTCTAGCTTTCTTTCTCTTACACACTCATATGTCAAAAATGTTTAAAAAGTAAAATGCATGAAACATAGTAAGAAACTCCATTTTCCATCTTCCAAACTTCACATTGCAGGTTTACACCCTTGGGTAAAAATGTACAAGGGCATGAACATTTGTAAAATTTTGACCTTATTGTATGGTATTGACCCAGTTCACTTTGATCCCTAACTTCATGTTGCACATTATTTTTTGTGTCACTTACTTCCCCTCAGTTGACCTTTCAAATTTAAATCACCTTTAGAAGCATATATAAGCAAGTGAAACTCATCTCATTTAGTACCTAGAAAAACCTAACACTCTTATGGAATCATGTTGCTAAAGATAACACAAAAGGGCACCCAAATATCCCTACATTCTGAAAATAACTTTATGTATTCATTAGGGAAACACTTTTTATAGGTCTGCAGCTTTCCAATAGGTCTAGGGAACTAATTCCCACATTTGCAAGCACTCAAAGTCACCCACTCAAGTAGATTGCACATGAGAGATACTCAATTCAAACATTTTCATAGAGAGGATACCAGATCTAATTAAACTATAGCAAGATATCAAATGCTAATTAGAGAACAACATGTGGTTTGAGGCATCTTTGGAGTAGTGCTGATGTTGATGGTACACATGAGTGCCAAAAACCCAACTAATGTTTGTTTTTCCTAACTTCATCCATGGTTAGGGTTTTGAAGAACCAAAAAAAGTATTTAGAGACTCTCATAGTGTGATTGAGAATGACCAACAAAAAAAGAGAATCAAATAAGTGACATACCCAAAAAAATGAAATGTTGTAGTTTTGAGCAGGTACAAAACCGTACAAAGGGGGAAAACTATACAACCATTCCTACCCATATTGTATGGTCCTACCCCTAAGTGGTCTTTAATTATAGTTCCAATTCCAAAACCCTATCAGGTCTAGAAACCCCTTTTTCAACATTCAAAATACCCAGATCTGTCTAGAAACAATTGTAATAAGCTAAGTGCACTCAATCCCTTGTATTTGTGAGTTTGTATTGCATTGTGTACATTTGTTGTGAGTATTAAAGAATTATTATGATATTGAATGGTTAATATTGGAAGTTAATTAATCAAAATAACCCCATATAACATTTATTTCATTATTTGTTTGATTATAGTTATAACACCCTAATCAAACTAAAAAAGGGTGAAAACATTTGGTGAACCCGACATTTGAATTAAACATTGTGCTCTTTGAATCCTTGGAGTTTCTATTTATTAATATTTTCACACTCATTTCTTTTATATCATCATGTTGACTTTGAGGGATCATCATAAATATCTATATATTTTTCCCACATCTTCTGATCCAACCCCCACTCGCCCTTGTGCCCAAGTCTATGATGATCTATTTGTGAATGTTATTTTGATTATATTTGTTTCTCATACCCAAAGTGATGTTTTCAATGGTAACCCTAGAGATCATACTTAGGACCTTACCAATGATGATGCCCTAAAATTCACACAGTTGTTACAAGAGAACCTTCTAACATTTATTTATTATTATATGATGCATGCGGAAACTTAAAAATGCTTCATATCTAGCTTAAAAGAATCTACAATTCCCACATCTATGGTATCCACATCCTCAAGGGTGCCTCATATTCCAATGCACAATGTTTATATGCCTATTCCTATAACCAATTTTACTACTACACCACCCATCTCTAATTTTTCACATGCCTCTTATTCAAGAACACAAGCTCTTGAAACCTTTGTTCACACATTACAAGCTCAAATTTTACAATTACAACAAGGTATGTCCACTTCTCTTCATGCTATGGAATTATCCCAATTATTACAGAATCCATTATCTCCTAAGGTGGCTAATTACACTATGCCTCTTGGTTTCCTTGCACCTAACCTTCCTATCTATGATGGAAAAGGTGATACCGTGGAACATATTAAATCATTTCAAGTGGCTTGCATTGATTATGAATCTTATGACATATTTCTTACCAAGTTATTCCCTAAGAGTCTTACGAACTTTGCATTACAATGGTTCTATGATCTCCCCACCTATAGGTGCATTTTTTCACTACATTAGCAAATCAATTTTTAGCCCACTTTGCTATCAAAATCAAAGAAAAATTGTCTTATGCACAAATTTCCAAGATCTACTAAGGCTATGATGATCATATCAATGATTACATCTTATGTTAACAGAACATGATTACTAAGATGCATATTGTCCTACCTAATAGTGACTTGCGAGATATTTTTACACAAAGTCTACTCCCTCCTTTGCAAGAGTTGGTCATGTTTGAAAATTTTAGATCATTTGACCATCTATCTCATACACTCAAAGAGCGCTAAGCTAAGCTATTACATATGAATAAGCTCAAGTATATTGCTAGCACTCCTAGTACATCTCATGCCAAATCTCAAAGAAAATATACATTTAAAGGAAATACAAATGATGCTAAGGATCCTACCAAAGATACCACCAATACAATGCAGAAGCATCATGTAAATAACACAAATTTTGGTTTTCTTTAGGTTTTAAAGGTGTCTTGAGTCCATTTAAGTTGATCATAGTTGGTTCTATACCTTTTGGAATCCTTGAGATAAAACAAGGGGTTTTTGATCCATTTTGTAATTTGAATATTTGAAATTAATTCCTTATATGTTAATAAAGCTAGGTGGTAATACAAAATTCATTAACAATGCAATCAAGATTATGAGTAATGTAAAATACCTTGTCACTACTTCATCACCCTAATTGGGGCTTTAACTCATCTTACATTAGCTTAATCATGAATAAAGTTAGTTGGTGAAGCCCTAACCACTTAAATCCTTCTCTTTTTATAAGGATTATTTATGTATTCGAAAGAGATAGAGAGAGACATATAGAGTGGAATATCTGAGGAAATGTCTCAAGACACATCTTTATCATTTCTTTGAATATCAATAAAAAGTGTTTCTTGAAAAAGATTGTTTATAGTATTGATCAAATGGAGAATAATGAATGAATGATAACATGTATGATTTAGCATTTAATGTCTTGCAATTATGAAGAATACTAGAGGATCAAGGAAGTATTGAAGTTGCAGGTGAGGAGATGAGAAGGTTTCAAGGAAGACATTGATCATGGAATTAGTTTAGGAAGAATGAGCATTGAATTGGGTAAGAGATAAGAGAAATCTAGAATGTAGAATGGAGAATGAATAATTAAAGCAATGAATAGCTAAAAATTATAATCTAGTATGCACAGTGAACTATTTAATGATGCTAATTAAGAAATGGTTAATGGACTATTCAAATGTGATTAAAGAGTTCAAACTGTGATCTTTTAACTTTGACAGTGTTGAAAGAATAAAGAATAGTTTATCACATGTTTTATAGGGTAAGTATCCTTGGGGTTTTTGATCAAATCATGAAGGTGAGTTGCATGTCATTCCATAGTATGGTACCAATTCAATCAAAGTATAACAGGTCAAAAAATGCTCCTTACTGTTTGTGATAGATGTTTCAAGGGTTTAGAGTCAAAACCCTAGTTGAGCATGATGTGATATTTCTTAAAAAGGTTTCAATAGGGTTTCAAGAAGATTATGGATGATATGAGGTCTGCATAGGTGTGTTCCAAGGATTTAAGAAGATTCAAACAAAGACTTTTAAAATTATTTTGAAAAGATTAAACTTAGGGTCGATGATTAAGTGCATAGTTTTAGAGGGATAATAGGGAGTTTGGAAAGTAAATCCCTTGTGAAGTACATTAATGCATGAGTGAAGGTATGTGTTAAGGTGTTAAGGTAGTGAGAAGTCATTATTAAAAAAAATTTAACTCAAATTTTTGATGATGGAAGGATAAACAGAGATAAAGTTCAAAACACAAAGTAGAGGATTGTAGGAGCTTGATTTGAAGATTTAGATGAGGTATCTTTGTATGAAAATTATATCATCCTTGAAGTTTGTGTATGTAGACTCATTTAGATGGTTTTTATGGTGAAAAATTTGTTTAACCAAAAATCAAACAAGTTTTAAAGAGTCCTTTTGGTATAAAATGAGCATACATAGGTCTGATCATGTCTCTATATAGTTTAAGGGTTGAATTAAGACCTTTTTAGTGTAAAGACCTTAAATTATGTTTTAAGACCCCAGATGAGTTGTGGTAGTTATGGAAATGTTTGAATAGGATGAGTAAGTTCTCTAGAAGGAATTAAAGTTAAATAAAGTGCTAAAAACTTAAAGAAGTGTGTATAGTCTATCATTTGCACTCTGTGACAACCTTGTGATAAGAGTATGATAGTGGTTTTCAAATTCAAGCCATCCATGAATAGGTAGATGGAATTTTTGGAGGCCTTAAAAAGTGGTATTGAAATTTTGAGAAGGGTAAGGAATGAGAGTAATCCATTAAACAAAGAAGAACCAAGACTACCCTGTCACAATTATGTAAAGGGAGTCAAGAGAAAGAGAATAAGTAACATTTGAGAGGAAGTAACATAAAGGAAAGTGTGGAGTATATAGGAAGATAAGTGGAGAGTGAGAGGTATAAGGGGTAGTGAATGTGGGTGACGATAAATTTTTTCCATAAACCAAAGAGAAGAATAAGACTATGTGGAAGCCTGTGTGTGCCAAGAAGATTAATAAGACTTAAAGGAGAGGATATAACATGAATGAAGTATGGAGGAGCAATGGAACATTGAGTTGACTTTGTACAAGCATGTTATAAGTGATTAAAGATGATGTTATAAGTGAGATAATGTACTTGGAGTAGGAGGATAAAATTTGGCATGAAGTAGGAAGAATCTAATGGGTACTCATATTTATAATTAGTTTTCCTTGGAGGTGTGTGGATATCTCTATACGCAACAGTTTGTATGAAATTAAGGCTAGTTAAAAGACCTATAAGAAAATAGTAAAAGAGGAATAAAACCAAATTGGCTTGGAGTTAATGTATGAAACTTTACAAACACCTAGAAGGAGAAAATGGGTTCCTAAAAATATTACCAGTGAATAAAGATTCTCAAAATTTTGTGTTTTATGTTAGAAAAGGGCTTTTTGGAGGGCTACACGGAGAAATTGAGGTCTACAAGAGGAATGGTGAAAAATGATGATTTGAAACTTGATGAAGTGTCCTAGTATGATGTGTTGGTGATTTATAATAGGTTTGATGAGGTTATAAATATTGATTCATTGATTTGATGCGTTTTAGCCTTTTGAGCACAAGTTTAGCTACTTGGAAGTAAGGTAAAAAGTACTATTTTGGGGTGATTTCGATAAATGATTGATCTAACTATTGATATTGATTGAATTGTGTTGAGTTCCTCTATATCATTTGGTATTAGAGCAGAGGATTTTTCTCTTGAAAAGAAGATGTTAAGTTAAAAATAAAAAAGGAAGAAGAAACATAGCCTTGTGAAGGCTTGAAAGGGAAGATCAAGAAGAAAGACGATTGTGAAAGACTTGTAGAGAGAGAAGATACAAGAAGATAAAATAGAGATGATGAAGGGACTGATAGAGGTAATGTGCCACATGAAGAGAGATAAAGAGGAAAAAGAGAGGAAGAAGAAAGAAAAAAAGATGAAGTTAGCAAGAGAGAGAGATTTATGGATATAAGAGTTGAAAAAGATATGGAATAACTGGTAGAAGTGATGGAAATAAAGGGAGAAGTAAAGAAACAAGTGGGAATAGTATTTAAAAAGAAAGCTAAGTGGACTATAGAGTTACTTGTGAGGAAGAGACAAAGAGAGCAGCTAAGAGGGATTTCAAAGAAGGATGCGAGGAAGCTAAAGCAATTAGAAAATAGAATGAGAAAATAAGAAGAATCTGAAAAATATATGGTGTATGAGGAAACTTGGAAATTGAATGAATAATAAGTGTTTGCAAGATTCTTAGCTTGTCTTGAAAAAGAGGAAGAAAGCGATGAAGAGGAGCAACATGTAGAAGAAGAATATGAGCTCATTGATGGAGCTAGTGATGAGGGTATAAGGCCTTCTTATGTTTATTCTAATCTTTCCTTTGAGTGTTTGAATGCAGGTGATGAATATGTAGAGCTAAAAACAAAGAAAATTGACATCAATCAAGACATACAAGTTAAATAACTTGAAGATGAAGGAAGAGATGAAGAGAATAGGAAAAGCGCAGCTGATGAAGAACTTATATGGCAAGCGATCATGATGGAAACAAAGGAATCAAATCTATTTGAAGATGAAAAATACTATGAAAGATCAAAAAGAGAGCTAAAGAAGATTTTTCAAGATGAAGAAGAAGGCAAAGAGAATGAAGACTAAAATGAAGATTCGTATTTGAAGGACCAGCTGGGATTGTAAGAGGAAAAAAAGAAGAAATGTGAAGACCAATATAAAGAAAATGAAGACAAATTAAATAAGCAAGGAGTTAAGAAGATTAAGAAAAGAAAGAGAAGACTCAAAATGGAAAGAACTCAACAAAGGAAGAAGAAGATTAGATCAATAAGACAAAATAATTGGAAATAAAGGAAGAAGAAAAAGAAAATGAGCTCAAATTTCTCCCCCTTGGGATTATGATGCAAGAGCATCATGTAAATAACAATTCTTTTGGTTTTCTTTAGGTGTTAAAGGTGTCTTGAGTCCATTTAAGTTGATAATAGTTAGTTATAGACCTTTTAGACTCAAGCTAGAATAAGGGGTTTTCCCTCCATTTTGTAATTTGAATATTTGAAATTAAGTCCTTAGATGCTAATAGAGATAGGTGCTAATACAAGAGTCATTAATAATGAAATCAAGATTATGAGTCATGTAAAACACCTTGTCATGACTTCATCACCCTAATTGGGGCTTTAACTCATCTTGGATTATCTTAATCATGATTAGAGTTAGTTGGTGAAGCCCTGACTACTTCAATACTTCTCTTTTGTTTGAGGATTATTGATGCATTATAAAGATATGTGTATATATATATATATATATATATATATATATAGTGTAATTTATGAGGAAATGTCTCAAGATAAGTGTATCATTTCTTTGAATATCAATAAAAAGTGTTTCTTGAACAATAATGTGTAAAGTATTGAGCAAATGGAGAATAATGCATGAATGATAGCATGTATGATTTAACATTCAATGTCTTGCAGGTACGAAGAATACTAGAGGATCAAGGAAGTCTTGAAGTTGCAAGTGAGGATATGAGAAGGTTTCAAGGAAGACATTGATCATGGAATTAGTTTAGGAAGAATGAACATTGAATTGGGTAAGAGGAAAAAACAATATGAAATGTATAATGGATAATGGAGAATGAATAATTAAAGAAATTAATAGATAACAATTAGAATCTAGTCTACACAATGAATTATTTAATGATGCTAATTAAGAAATGGTTAATGGACTATTGACACATGATTCAAGAGTCCAAAATGTGATCTTTTAACTTTGATAGTGTTAAAAGAATAAGGAATGGTTTATCACATGTTTCATAGGGTAAGTATCCTTGGGGTTGATCAAATCATGAAGGTGAGTTGTATGTCATTCCATAGTATGGTACCAATTCAATCAGAGTATAACAGGTCAAGAAATCCTGCTTACTTTTTGTGATAGATTTTTCAAGGGTTTGGAGTCAAAACCCTACTTGAGCATGATGTGATATTTATTAAACGTGTTTTAGTAGGTTGTTAAGAAGATTGTGGATGATGTGAGGTCTAAATAGGTGTGTTTCAAGGATCTGATAAGATTCAAACAAAGAAGAAGTGAAAATTAGTTTGAAAAGATTAAACTCAGGGTTGATAGTCAAGTGCATATTTTTAGAGGAATAATAGGGAGTTTGGAAAGTAAATCCATTATAAAGGAAAGTAAATCCATTATAAAGGACATTAATGCATGAGTGAAGGTCTATGTTAAGGTGTCGAGGTAGTGAGAAGTCATTAATACCTTTGTTTTAATTCAAAGTGTTGATTGATGAAAGGATAAACAAAGATAAAGTTCAAAACACATAATAGAGGACTGTAGGATTCTAATTTGAAGATTTAGATGAGGTATCTTTGTATGAAATTTCAATCATCCTTGAATTTTGGGTTTGTACTCATTTAGATGGTTTGTATAGTGAAATATGTGTTTAACCAAAAACCAAACAAGTTTGAAAGTGTCCTTTTGGTATAAAATGAGCATACACAAGTTTGGTTGTGTCTCTATACAATTTGAGGGTTGAACTAAGACCTTTTTAGTGTGAAGACCTTAACCTATGTTTGGGAACCTCAAAGGAGTTATGGTAGTTATGATAATGTTTGAATAGGATGAGTAAGTTTTCTAGAAGGAAACAAGGTTAAAGAATGTGCTAAAAACTTAAAGAAGTGTGTATAATCTATCATTTGTAGTCTATGATAGTCTTATGGTAGGAGTATGATCGTGGTTTTAAATTTCAAGACATCCATGAATAGGTAGGTGAACTTGTTGGAGGCCTTAGAAAGTGGGATTAAATTTTTGAGAAGGGTAAGGAATGAGATTAATCCATCAAACAAAAAAGGACCAAGACTGCTCAGTCACAGTTATGTAAAGGGAGTCAAGAGAAAGAAAATAAATAACATATGAGAGGAAGTAACTTGAAGGAAAGTGTGGAGTATTGAGGAAGATAAGTGGAGAGTGAGAGGTATAAGGGGTAGTGAATGTGGGTGACGATAATTTTTTTCCATAAAACGAAGAGAAGAATAAGACTGTGTGGAAGCTTGTGTGTGCCAAGAAGCTTAATAAGGCTTAAAGGAGAGGATATATCATGAATGAAGTATGGAAGAACAATGGAACATTGATTTGAATTTTTACAATCATGTTATAAGTGATTAAAGATGATTTAAAGGTGGAGAAAATGTAAAAAGTTAAGAAACCCTAGATGGTCATTCAAAACCTAGATAAGACCTATTTAAACTAGTTCTAAAGGTGGGTGTGTGTGTGTTGGAGACAATGTACTTGGAGTACGAAAATAAAATTTGGCATGAAGTAGGAAGACCCTAATGGGTACTCATATGTATAATTAGTTTTCCTTGGAGGTGTGTGGATATCTCTGCACGCAACGGTTTGTATGAAATTAAGGCTAGTTGAAAGACCTAGAAGAAAATGGTAAAAGAGGAATAAGTTTTCAAATGGGATCAAAATTGATGTGATGAAAATTTTCCAACACCTAGAAGGGGATAATAGGTATCCTGAAAATATTACCAGTGAAGAAATAACCTTTTTAGAATTTTGTGTTTTATGTCAGAAAAGGATGTTTAGGGGGCTGCAAGGAAAAATTGAGGTCTGTCAAGAGGAATGGTGAAAAATGATGATTTGAAACTTGATGAAGTGTCCTAGTATGATGTGTTGGTGATTTCTAATAGGTGTGATGAGGTTATAGATCTTGATTCATTTATTTGATGCATTTTAGCCATTTGAGCACATGTTTAGCTACTTAGAAACAAGGTAAAAAGTACTATTTTGGGTGATTATGATAAATGATTGATCTAACTATTGATATTGGTTGAATCATGTTGAGTTCCTTTACATTACAATGCCACTACTTAACTTACCAAGCTATAATTACAACCCACTCAATAAAAGTTTACACATTTACCATGTCCTCATAATGTTGTACTAAAATAATTACTTGAGTACAATTTTGTGTCTCTCCATCCACTATTTGAGGTTGACATGAGAAAACCTCAAATTAAGAATTTTGATGCAAAATCCCATAGCAATTATAATCAATGTATTGGTCATTCCACAGACATATCCCTAAAGATTCATCATTTTATATAGGATCTTATTGACTCTAATGCCATTAAATGGAATGAACCCACTAAATCTTCCAAGACAACCAACAAAAATTCTAAAGTAAAAATCTTTAATGACCCACTCCCTAAGCATACAACTCATACATATACTTCTAAAGTGCATAATGCTCATCGTGCAATACCAACACCACCTTCTTATGATCATCCATTAGATGTTATGATTGGTATTATTTCCCATACACAACCTTCTACACCATGCGTTACCTTAAATGAATCTAACATAGATGACAAATTTAATTCGGATACATTGTCTATTCTTGTGTCTATTCAATAAGTATCTATACATGGTGTATTGGTTGATGCACACAAAAAAGATAATGTATATTATTTTTCATTACTTAAAACTCTCGACATATCCACTCAGAAGATTGCATTCGACTCTCCTCGCTATTGTCATATCACACTACATGTCACTGTTGGATGTCTTACCATATCTGTTTCATTCTTAGTTGCTAGTTTTTTTAGCTATGTTGCATTACACCTTGTTCTTCTTTGGTTACATTCTCTTTAGGATATCCCATCAGTCATTCAACAATGTCTCAAGTTCATTCATAATCAGCAGGTGGTTACTATCTGAGGTGTTCATTTTAAGGCTCCCTCCCCTTGCATGCCTAGTCATTCTCCCACAACCTCTACCCCTACAACTAACACACCTACAAATAGGTCCTTGTATGAACACACTCCTTCACATAGATATAATCCTCCTAGGTCTTTTGAAAGGGACATGCATGCAATCACTAATTTACATATCCTTGGTCCTCTTGCTAGGTTTTTGGCTACACATGTTGATTCACACAACTCTAGTCTTCCTTGACCGCATGAGAGCCCTTCATCCACACAAGTTATCTTTAGCGGCTTCCATTATTATCAGATACCTCATAAATCCTATAATACACCCCATCAGTCTACATGTCCTCATCAATCTTTAAGGTATGATCATTCTTCTAGTCCAACATACATATCTCATACACAACATATTGGCCATGGTACTGCTATACATTTCTCTCCTCATAGGACCTCTTTGGTGCACATTACTACCAATGTTCCTTTGGAACTTGAGTCACATTCTTTGATACAATGAGGCTTGGAACTCCATCATCTACATCGGTTTCTTCACCTCCTTCATATGTCCTCATCGGGTAGCCTTCATGATACCCATCTTGCTGTACATAGCTATTCACTAGAAAATTCGAAAAGTATTTATACAACAACAAAAAACAAAAACATTCAAATATTTTAAAAACACAAAACTCAGGACCTATTTCTTTAGCTTACACTATTTGTACCTTACATTATATATGTTATTTATGCTTTTGGTTTGATAGATACAGATGTGTTCATAGGGTATATTGAGATTGATGTAAGATATTGATACATGCTTATAGGAGCTATCATTATTCCTTACATAATTTCTCTAGGAGCATCCCTCCACACTAACCAGGTGCTATTAATTCACTATAGTATCTTTTCACTTCCTCATTAAGTTTGATTACAACTATAGTGCATTTTCTATCTTTTGAACTAACATGATTAACGCACGTGTCTTGTGTGGTATTGACATTTTTTGTTTTCATATGCTCTTCTATATCACTTGTTATGTCATTCTATCACAATATGATACTATATTTTTCTATACATTCTTGCTAGTTGTGAGTGTAGTTCATTGTTTGCTACTCTGATTGTGGCCTAAGGGCCTTTATTGTCTTGTGACACAATGGGTGTCCCATGTTTTTGGCATCATGCCTTTCTTGTGTGACATTATGTATTTTATTTGTAGGACCAAGGGCCTTGATTTTCTTATGACACTATGGGTGTCCCATTTTTTTAGGCATTAAGCCTTTTACATGACACTATTTATATTATTATCTTTTCACTTACATCTACATTGCTATTGTTGATTTCTACTAGTTCTCTTGCTTACATTATTTCTATTATTCTCATTTTTGCTATTGTTGCTCTTGATTATGCACCATGGTATCCACCATGCACATTCCATTTTGTAGGTACATGTTCTTCTGGGTGGCCACCACATCATTCCTTCATGTATTTTCTATATTGATTATCAGACTTATCAAATATGGTTATACATCTATTATTTTTATCTGCACACTCAATTTGCTTCTCACACGCACCTCAAAAGAGGGGGAATTCATCTGGCTATATTATATGCCTACAACAGACAAAATAGGTTTTTGGATCCAAAAACATGCACAAAATTAGAAAATTCACTCAGAAACAACATCAGACATAGAAACTTAGAAAATAAAGTACAGGGTCAAAACCATACAATAGGGTCAAGACAATACAAACATTCCTGACCCATTCCTACATTTTTTCCCTAGGGTAGTTACAACAATTTTCTCAACTGTTTCAGATTTTTACCTATAAATTCTTGGCACAATTTCATATTTAGATCAATTAGTTTGGATAAAGTTTAGGAGGCATGAAAGGTTTCATTTATTCTTCTCCACAAAATTCAATTTCTGTTCCAACTTTAGGAATATTGGGGGCCTAGGTCTCCTTTCTCTAACTATACTTCACAACATTTTAGTTCCACTTAGTTATGCTGCACATGGGAAGAGTATGGGTGAAATTCATTCTCTTTTGTAGTGTGTGTCCTAATTTTCAAAATTGGGCATAAATCCAGCTGTAGCGGTGTGGTACATGGGGTTATGGAAGTTAGTGAAGTAACTAAGTTCTTTGTAGGCATTCCTTCTTCTCCACTTACACCTAAGGTAGACGATATACGAGTTATTGAATGATTTTGATACATGGTATTATTACTCTTATGGAATCCTATTGCAAAAGCTAGCATAAAAGGGAACCCAAAGGTCCCTACATTATGAAAATATCTCAGCACATTCATTAGGGTAGCACTATCTATAGGTTCGAAGCTTTCCACTAGGTCTAAGGAACTGACTCCCACATTTACAAGCACTCAAAGTCACGCACTCCAAACATTATCAAAGAGAGGATGCCAAATATGATTACACTACAACTAGATATCACATGCTATGTGGAGAACGATGTGTGGATTGAGGCCTCTTCGGAGTAGTGCCAATGCTGACGGTTCACAGGGGTTGCCGCAACCCAAATGATGTTTTTTTTACAATACTTCATCCATGGTTAGGGTTTTAAAGGATCATCTAAAGTATTCGGGGACCCTTGTAGTGTTATCAAGAGTGATCGATAAACAACAAAAAATAGAATAAAACAAGTGACAAACCTAGAAAGTCACAGGCTGTAGTTCTGAGTAGGTGCAAAATCATATAACTGTTCTTGCCCCTATTATACGGTACTACCCCATGTGGTCTTCCATTTATAGTTCTAACTCTAAAGCCCTGTCAGGTCCAAAAATCCCTGTTTCAACATTCAAAACATCCAAATTAGTCCATAACCATACTTAATCAACTAAGTATATTCAATCCCATTTATTTGTGAGTTTGTATGCATTGTGTATATTTGTTACAAATATTAAAGTGTTATTATGATACTACATGGTTAATGTTGGAAGTTTATTAATCAAAATAACCTCGTGTAACATTTATTTCATTCCTTATTTGATTATAGTTGTAAAACCCTAATCAAACTCAAAAGGGGTGAAAAAAAGTAATTTCATTACATTTTTACTACTACATATTATGCAAAAAACATCAAAATTCATGTTGATTTGTATTCTTTTTTTTTTTCATTTTTGATGTCTTTTCATATGTAAGTATGACACAATGTTGTGGTGCAAATATGGCAAAAATGTGATGTTATTGGCGTCACATTTGCACCATAGTAATCCTTAACTTGAAAAATAAAAAGGTAAGGTCCATCCACATCCTTTTTATTATTGTTAGGTACATGTGCTCTGCCAAAACGTCAAAATAAGATAGTGTGCTAGAAACATGTTAGGGGTCAAATGCAAAGGAGAGAAAAATAAAGAAAAGAATTGTGTGTGGAAGATGAAGAAAATGGAAGAAGGGTATAAAGGAACATAGTAGAGGAAGGAGGAGAGAACATCTGTGTAATGAGGAAGGTATAATAGGATGAATATTGTAGGGATAAAAAGAGAGAGGTATGTATATAGTTTTTATTGCAAATTTTTTGCATAGTTGAGAGATTTATTTTATAGAAAAAAAATATTTTTTATTTCAAAATAGAAAATCGTAGAAATAAAAATAGCAAAAACAGAAAAATCTTTCCCAAAATACAATAAACTCTAACCCACAATATAACATACGTTAACAAAAAGAAGTGGGAAAAAGATAGAAACATAACATAAAACAACAAATCCTAGCCCAAAAAACGACAAACCGTAGCCCAAAAAATAGAAAACCCTAACCAAACAAACTATGAAAATAAAAAAATAACCCTATGAAAAATAACAAACCCTATCCAAAAATTAAAAAAAACATTTTTTAATTAGAAAAAATAAATTAACTTTATGAACAAAACAACAAAGTATCATAGTAATAAATAACAAATCCTAGCAAATAAACCTAGGAAAACAAATAAAATGTAGCATTATTTTTTTACAAAATAAAAAAAAACCCTATGAAAATAAACAAAAAATCCTCATAACAAACAACAAACCCTAGCCTAAACACAACAAACAATGGCAAATTTTTAATACAAGAAACACTAATAATTTTTTATATTTAATAAATTATTGATTTAACAAATATGTGAATTTGTAAAACCCTAAGATATTGTAGAGTCACATATGATAAATAAGCAATGAAGTATAGATTTGACACAAGAAATAAACTAAAGAAATATGAAACCCTAGGTGTAAGAGAGGGAATAAAATACTTATTTGATTTTGCAATGAATCTCGAAATGTGCCAGACTAGAAATTTTGTAAACAGGAGGAGAAAACTATTGCAATTGTGCCTGGTAAATTATGGAGCTATCAGATCTTCTAAAATGGGGCACCTGGACTGGGTCAGGGGTTCCTAGGCCCTAGAGACTGCTTCTAGACGCCCGTGATTGTGAGAGATCTCATTTTTTTTCCTGTGTCACAAAATGTTCGCTAATCTTCGCGATTGGTCTCCTTTGTGTCATTGATTGATCACAAAATTCTTCTGTAACATGTAAAAAGACAGATAACCTGTAAAACCCAAAACACATCAAATCCTTAAAATAAAAATATGCAAATGGGGAGTCAGACTGACCCTGGCGGTCACCTGAAAGAGTGAACTTACGACCAAGCCTGCACTACATTTCAGACTCCATGTAGTTCTCGTGAAGTGTGTGTGTGTGTGTGTGTGTGTGTGTGTGTGTGTGTGAGTGAAATTGTGCCCTAGGTGATTCTTGTGCAAGATGCACTCGATAGAGAGCAATAACTAGATGTAGCAATGTAGATAGATGTGTGGATGGAAAAATAAACTTCCCATCCTATGCGTGTATGCAAAAAATGCAATTCCTTGTCCCTTGAATAAAGCTGGATGAATACTTTGATGCTATTGAAATGCCTTTAGATGCAACCTTAGGTGGTAGTAATAAATGCTTACATATTGGTCCTTTATTATGGTCACATAAATTTATATTTATATGATTCCCTTGGTTGAATTTCATAATTAACATTTGGAAGGCCGAACTATAAGAAAACAAGATGCCCAAAAGATAAAATATTCCCAAAAAGAGTGAGTAAAGTAAAGAGAGGTCGGGGGCACCTGGGCGTTGACGTCCTGTCTGGGTGCTGGCATCCAGAGTCACAAAAGATGAAACAATAAAGTATTGACTGGGCTGCAGGGTGTAAGAGGCTAGAAAGAAGACATGAAACAAATAAAAAATGCTAATGACAACTGTCAATTGCTAGTTTTCTCACTTAGGAATCATATGAATAGTAGTATGTAATTATGACCTAGAAATGTACCCAAAGTGTGTGATTTAGTGTCTACAATTATTGTTAATTATTTATTTTTAACATTAAGCATGTAAAGGCAAGAAACCCCATGATTACAAGTCAATTGTTTTGAAAAGGGTGTTGCATAGGGTGTGGTAAAAACAAGAAACACTGTGATCTACCTCTTGATATGACACTAGTCATGTGCCTCGACATTCATATCATGGAAATTGAGATTCATATGTGTATCATACTCTTGTTGTACATCGATGACATTCAAGTGATGATATTATCAAGATTGACGATCTTGTTTCAAGTGATACAAAAAAGCTAAAGAGGTAATATTTTATTTTATTTTATTTTATAATATTTATAGTCTTGTGCAAAAATTATTCAATACTTTATTGAGGTTTTTATTTATTTATTATATTTTTAATTTATCCTTTGATTGCAAACCCTCCTCTTTACTGCTAGTGTATGCACAACCTCATACATCTTGTGGTCGATGATCTAGAAGTGGTGACATTATTGAGGCGACCTATTATGTTTCACATGTTTTAAGGGAGGCATAGAAGTAAAACATTATTTTATTCTATATTATTTGTATTCATATTTAGAAATTAATTTTATAATTTATATGATTTTTAAAATTTATTGTACAATCAAATATCGTCATCTTTTGTGCCAATTTCTTCAATGCACCCTCATAAATATGGTGCTCATCAATTTAAATGACATGAAACCACTCCCACAAGTTTTGAGGAGGTGTTTCATACAACAACGAGGGGGGATACATATTCTCCACCTAATTCTGCGGAGAACTGACCATCTCATCTAACATTGAATTAGTAGAATATTGAGTGTGGGGGATTTTCCATGTGAAATTGTATGAGAACCAAGGCATGAGAATATTAAAAGATGTTCGTGACAAGTAAGTACTAGTTTAAATTTAATTTATTTTTGTATGTTATCAAAATTTACTGTAATGCCCATTTCTGGGACAACGGAATTCAACCAGATATTACTAACCATTTGGGATATATATATATATATATATATATGGTAACTAAGGTTCCACTTTTCACCCCCTTCATTAATATTTAATTCATAATACTTATTCATTTCTCCGAAAATGAATAAAATCCTAATCCAACATAATTAGATTATTTTATTCTACTGGGAATAAATTTAAAAGCACAACTTTACAACCCTTTTTAAACTTAGCTAGTCTCCCATTTTATTTATTTTTCAATCCCACATAAAGGTACATGACATTAAATCTGTAGGGATAAACAAGAGCCCTAAGATCTAATTTAGTCAGATCAAATCTGACCCTTGATTTCCAAATTACCCTAAAGGATGCCCTAACTTCTTTATTCCCTTTATTTTTTTTTCTTTTTCTTTTTTCTATTATTATCTCTCATTTTGTTTCTCTCCTATTTGCAGGTTGGAGTAATGAACTATGGGAGCTTGTCCATTTCTTGTGTCTTCCTCCTTTGGTGATAGCCACCTCCGACCATTATTTTCTTCTTTGTTTTTTTTTTGGTTTTGAAAAAAGAATACATGTATTTTGTTGGATGTATTGGGGAAGGAAGATCTGGGGGAAGATCCTATTTGAAGGCAGTGAGAGGAAGGGAAGTGAAGGGTTTGATTTGCAGAGGGACTGTGTGAGGGAAGGCATGGGACTGCAGTGGCAGGTGGACGCCTGCGTGGAGGTCGCGGACAGGGGGAAACACGACAGGGTGGTGGAAGGGCCGTGGGGGGGATAGGGTGGCACGGGGCAGGGAGATGGCACTGCAAGAGGGCAGAAGGTAGCCGGAACAACGGCCAACAAAGGAGGCGTGAGGGGGGATTGGGGGGGCAGTGCCCCCACAGGACAGTGCGGGGGTGGGGTGGCTGAACCCCCCCACCAAAACAGTTTTATTTATTTATATTGTATTTTTACATGTATATTTATTTATTTACTTTATTTAAACGTGTAATCACATATATCTATGGTTTATTATTATATATATATATAAAAAAGGAATCCGTATATATAATATAGCATATAAATATATATATATATATGTATATATCCTATATTATTAATCGTTATTTATTTAATAATACACATTGTTACACATCACATATAGACCAATAGGTATACTGCTAAATAGATATATATTTATGTTTGTAAACAAGGATAACAACAGTAATACATTGTCAATTTAATATAATTATCAATCACCAATTCTCATTATATATATATACATATATATGATACATATATATATATATAATTTATTGTGCACAAAAGGAGAATTAAAAGCTTACTTAAATAAGGGAATTAGCATAATTTTTAATTTTATTAGATTAATGCCGAAAGAAATTTACTAACTTGCACTATTCACACTAAATGATTTGCCTATTTTGAGTATATGTAAAGATGAAGCCAATCTCTTGAAAAGGAAAGATATCATGCCTTTCAACTATTCACTTAGCAAGGGAGGATTTATGCACACCAAAACTACTTATTCATCCATGTCAAATAAGATATTCCAACTACAAGCAAAGTATAAATCAGTATTATGTCCATTCTCTAATGTTTCAAACTATTTGTAACATATAAGGGTGTTTCAAGAGAGACACATTATTTGACAAATCTTCTATTTGCACAAACTTCAATCAACATTACAAGATGACATCATATTAAAAAATAAATGAACTTTAAATACACAACTCGGATTAAGAAAAATTATCAACTATCTTACAATCCATTTCATTTCAAATGTTTAAGTCGAATCCAATATGGCAAGGCAATAGTTAGCTACATCATTCCAAGTTAATTACAAAGGAACCCCATGTAAGGTAAGCATAGGAGGAATTTTTGATGGTAGATCTATTCCCAAAAGGGATGCTTACACTTGTACATAAGAAATTTACAAAATACAAAGGAGAGACTTACAAGGACATGTAGACTTATTACATAACTATCATTCCTTGAAAGAGGATTACATTGCAAGAAATGTATCACAAGGAGAGTGTAAGAGATAATGAGAGCTCCAAAATTCCACCAATGCCAACTTTCAACATGAGCCATCTTCCAAATACATTACCTTAAAGAGAACCATGCTAGGAGAAAGAGCTTGCTAACCACCCAACCATAGGCATCATTACATGTCTCTCCCAAGATTGACATGCATGCTAGCCTCCCCCAAGCGCATGGGAAGGAAGACAACTAACCAACAACTCGCACAAGATGGAGGGTGAACTAACAATGATACAAGCACACAAGAAATGGGGTACATATACAAAACAAAACTCCAAAAATTTACAAGGAGGAGAACCCATGTTCTTCCTCAAAAGTGGGGAAGAGAGGAGAAAGTTCTCCAAAAAATTATTTTATTTCCCAAAATTGCTTGCACAAATCA
Source organism: Taxus chinensis (assembly GCA_019776745.2). Lineage (NCBI taxonomy): Eukaryota > Viridiplantae > Streptophyta > Pinopsida > Cupressales > Taxaceae > Taxus > Taxus chinensis. The sequence continues at coordinate 346,549,861 of CM034146.1, read as the reverse complement.
AAAGTCTCTCCCTACTCTCCTTATTGCTCCTAAATTCAATCAAAATCCTCCTTATTCCTCCACCCTTTCTCCAAGTGCTTCTTAGAAGGGTTTTTTAAACCCCAAAGGGGTTTCCTTACCAAGAATGGGGAAGGAGATTCAAACCAAATGAATCAACTTCACCACCTCAACCATTTGAGGGGAAACACTAAGACCCTACAAGGCTTGTCCATCAAGCCTTGAGGATAGAGAGGAAAAATTACCTCTCTCCTCCCCCACAACCCAAAAACTCCATCATGACATATAATAGAGGGAGTAAAAACAAGCAAGCAACCAAAATCTACATACAACAATAACAATTTCAAGAAACCAATCTAACAACTAAAAAGAAAAGCAACACAAGCAATAAGACATAAGAGCCCACCTCAAGAAAAGATCTCCAAAAAGCTCTTCCAACTTCAAGTTTCTCGACTCCTTGACTCAAGAAAATCACCAAGCTCCAAAATCACCCAAGAATCCCAAGCAATAAGTTTCAAAGAAAAATTCCCTCTCTTTTCCCATGAATGGGAATTTGAAGAGGAGCAAGAAAGAATCATCACCAATGAGGAGAGTGACATGTGTCACCCCTCTCCTTCTTGAAGGACAAAGATGACAAAACAAAAGAGAGAAAAGGTAAAATTGTCTTTTTACCCTCTTCTCCCAAATTCCCCTAAATGTTAGCAAGACAAAAACTAGAGAAAATTTTAATAAGCACTCAAATCCATCACCCCTTACATGGATGTGACCAAAAAAGAGGTAAAAAGGGAGGGAAAACTACCTCTAGCCTTGAAAATAAGCCCCCCTACCCATTAGTTAGGGTCCAAGAGACTCATTTTTATGTTAGGGTAACTACCAAGCTAAAAAAGGGGTCCCCAAAAATGCCCAAAATAACCTAATTTCGGGTTTTGCATTTTTGGCACAAGGGTAGAGGGTGTGGGGACCACCCAAGGGTTTCACATGTGACCCTAAACCCTTGTGATTAAGTGACTCATTAAACAAAATCAACAATTTAATGAAAGTGGGATTATTAACTCTCGAAAACAAGTTTACAACACCACTAATAACCCTAAACAAAATTAATAATTCAAAGCTCAATACATTACAAAAATTGGGGTCACTCATAGTGCCCAAAATAAAAATCTCCTATACTAAGGCTTCACACAATGAACATGGCTAGGACTCAGCCCGTGGGTTGCTTGTGTAAGATTATGTAGCTGGCTTGAGTCCCTCATCCTCCTGTAAACCTGTCACCTGCACACTCATTGCACACATTAACCATACACATATCCGATAAAATATAAAATCAATGACTCAACAAGATACCAATGAGTTTTAAGCTAGCCTAATATCCTACTGAAATCAAAATGTGACATTGTGCACAATTATACTCAATATTCCAAAAGTTAGACAAGATGATAAAGTGACATATAACCATGGAATTCCACATGCAATAACTATCCATCCATATAATTATGTTCCAAACACAACGTCATATTCATTAGTATCCATGACATCATAAGAAAGTGTGACAACATAGAAATTAAGCTAAATTGGTGCTATACGTCTGAATGTCCACAAATGTCTAATAAGATCCAATCTCTAATATAATGTCCACGATATAACAAAATTCTATCAAAACATGTCTATGAGAAAAGAAACAACAAGCTACTGAGCTATAAAAAGTGTGGGCACTACATCCCCCTCTACTAAAATTAGACTTCCTCCTAGAAGTCACTGAAAGAGATAGGGATATCTAGCCCTCAAAGGTATCGCATCCTCCCAGGTGGCTGTTGTCTCATTATTCTAGTCCCACTACATTCTAACCTAGTCCAAGTCTCGTCCTCGAAGGGCCAACCTCTCGGTACTCTAGTATGCGTATGGGCTCCAGTCTCCACTTTCCTCCATCCTCTACCTATAATGCTGACTAATCCAAAACATGAGAAGCATCAGGTACATATCTATGCAGTACTGAAACATGAAAAACATCGTGGGCCTGTGAAAGGCATGGTGGCAAAGCTAGGCAATAGGTAACTAGACCGATGACCTCTAAAATATCAAAAGTCCCCACAAAACGAGGTGATAGCTTAGAACCCTTTCCAAAGTGGATTGGACTCTTATGCAGACAAAATCTCAAGAAGACTTTGTCACCCACTGAGAAGTGACGATAAATCCTCTTGGTGTCTGCATATGCCTTCTGGCGTGCTCTGGCTTGCTAAAGATGCTATCTAATTATAATAACCTGCTACTCTAAATCCTGAAGATAAGCTGGTCCTAGAATAATTTTGTCATCTAGTCTATCCCAACTCAAAGGTGTCCTGCAAGGTCATTCATGCAAATCCTTGTTGGGAGCCATACCAATGGAACTATGATATTTGTTGTTGTATGAAAACTCAACTAAATGAAGATAATCTTCCTAATTCTTCTTCCAGTCCATCACATACATCCTCAACATATCCTCTAGCACCTGATTAACCCTCTCTGTCTGTCCATCTATCTCTGGATGATAAGTTGAACTTAAATTGATCTGAGTACCCAGAGCGGCCTGAAAAGAAGTCCAGAAAACTGAAGTGTAGATAGTATCCCTATCATTGATGATGGTCTTCAGAATCCCATGCAACCTAAAAATGTCCTCCATAAATACTTTGGCAATGGCCTGTGCATTATAGGTGACCTTGGTTGGTGAGAAGTGCGTAACCTTGGTTAACTTATCCATGGTAACCATAATGGCATCATGATGATAAGAAGACATAGGAAGTCCGACTATGAAATCCATGGAAATCACATCACATTTCCACTCGGGAATATCATGAGGGCGTAAAAGTCCTACGGGATGTGAATACTCTGCCTTAACCCTCTGGCACTCAAGGCATCATGCAAAAAAATCTGCTATGTCCCATCAAAGACCGGGCCAATAATATAGCTCTCTCAGATTGGCATGCATTTTCTTCACTCCTAGATGTGCCGCATATGGGGCTCGATGAGCCTCTGTGAGAATGAAGCTACGCAGATCACATGACTTAGGCACGTAGATGCGCCTAGTGGAACTAAAACCAAACCATCTACCTCTAATACACACCTACAATATATACCCTCTAAAGAACCCTGAGACTCTAACATCTGTCTGGCTCCCTCATAAAAATCTATGCTCTGGAAGGTGCTTAAGAATCCTGCCTCTCAAATATGACTGAAGTGTCAATGAAGCAAGCACGTGACGTCGTCTAGTAAGTGCATCTGCAACAACATTTTCCTTCCCTTTGATATATTGAACCTCCATGTCATACTCACATAGGAACTCCATCCAACGCCATTGACGAGCGTTGAGGTTCGGTTGTGAGAAAATATGCTACAAGCTATGATGATCTATCCTCAAAATGAAAGGTCTACCCAAAAGGAAATGTCACCAATGCACCTAGAGCATGAACAACCGCTACAAGATCCAAGTCATGAGTAGGATAATTAAGCTTGTAGTCCTTGAGCTTATGAGACTCAAAAGTAATAACTCGACGCTCCTGTATAAGAACCGCTCCCAAACCCTCTAGTGATGCATTAGTACAAACAAAAAAATCCTCTATCAGGTCTGGAACTGCTAAGATGGGCGCCGTGGTTAACCTTTCCTTAAGCAACTGAAAGGCTTGCTCACATTTCTCTGACCAATCAAACTTCTTCCCTTTCCTCTGAAGAGAAGTAATAGGGTGAGCAATCCTAGAAAATTCATGTACGAATCTACGGTAATACCCTGCTAACCCCATGAAACTCCTTACCTCAGTAACTGATGTGGGTGCTGGCCAGTCCAAGATAGCCTGTATCTTAGAGGGATCTATGGAGATACCCTCGCCTGAAATGATATGGCCTAAGTACTGAATCTCTGTCTGAAAGAAGCTACATTTTTCCAAGTTCCCATACAACTTCTACTCTCTCAAAACCTGAAGTACCTGCCTCAAATGCTCCTTGTGTTCCTCCTTGAAACAAGAATAAATCAATATGTCATCAAGGAACACTAAAAAAAAGTGATCTAGAAATTTCCTGAATACTCCATTCATGAGGCTCATGAAGACAACTAGGGCATTGGTCAAACCAAATGGAACCACTATGAACTCATAATGCCCATAACATGTGCAGAAAGCTGTCTTATGAATGTCTGCATCTGAAATGCACAACTGATGGTACCCTGACTTGAGATCAATTTTGGAGAACACTCTCACTCCCCGCATCTGATCAAACAAGTCATCAATCCTAGGGAGCAGATAACGGTTCTTTATTGTGACCTTATTGAGCTGTCTGAAGTCTACACAAATCCTGAGAGAACAGTCCTTCTTCTTCACAAATATGATTGGCACTCCCCAAGGAGATACACTAGGGCAAATGAGACCCTTATCTAACAATTCCTCTAACTGAATCTTGAGCTCATGAAGCTCTGGAGTCGTCATCCGATAAGGTGCCCTAGAAACTGGTGCTGATCCAGGTACTAAATCAATGGTGAAATCCACCTCTCTGCGGGGTGGTAACCCTGGAAGCTCACCTGGAAACACATCTGCATACTCCCTCAAAACTACATGATCATCTAAGGGTGAATGCTCTAGAATGCTCTCAGATCGATCACTGATGGTGATAGCAAACAATTGACACCCCTTACGCATGCTCTGCTTGAGTTTCTTAGCCGATATCATGCGCAAGGAGATAGGCCTCTGCATCCCTGATATCACAACTGCACTCCCAAGATCATCCTGACACTCAATGACCTTATTTCTATAATCCACCTTAGCTCGATGAGTCTCGAGCCAATCCATACCCAAAACTACCTGATAGGAACCTAGAGGGATAACTCGGAGGTCAAGAGTAGTGGAGAAGGCTCCTAAATCAAGTACGTAACTCTCCACATATGAGTCCATGGCAAGTTTGGCCCCAGAGGCCAACTCAACCTACCAACTATCTAGTTGCCTAGCCACCACTAGCCCACACTGGTCCACTATAGAAGGTGATATAAAGGAATCTGAAGCACCTGAATCAAAAAGTACTGAGACAGAAATACCCCTGATAGTACCTGTCGTCTCAATGACTGTGGCCTGGTGCTCAGCCTGGCGGTTGTCAACTACTGCATATACATGATGAGCACATCCTACATCACCCACCATCTGCTCAGATCTAGCAGCTCTCTGTGTATCTATGGTATTGGGTTTGTGCGGGCACATGCGCACATAGTGATCAGGAGATCCACAAATAAAACATCCTACTATACCCCTCTAAGATGGGGTCCCTCCTGTACTCTGGTGTACTGATCCTACCAGTCCAACCCTAGCAAATTGCTACGTGTGAGCTGGATGTGCCTGCTGAGTACCCTACCTCCTATCCCTGGCTCCACCAAATCCACCTCTAGAAACACCTCTCTAAAATCCCTATGTCTGTCTAGCCCCCTACTGCGGGTGGCCCTGCTGCTGTGTCTGTCGCTGCAGGTGCGGTGGAGCCCTCGTGGCTGACTGGGAGGCCAAAATCCTCCTCTAGGGGGTGGTACTATTCCCCGTGACCTCTGACTCTGAAAGGCCTGTATCTTATCCTAAAACTTGCTCTTATTTCTATCTCGATGCTCCTGTGACTTTGTCCTATTCTCCTTAGCTAAGAAGGCCTTCTCAACGGCCTTCTCAAGTGTGGGAGGAGATAACATCCTGTCTGCTCCTGCTATATCTGCATTAAGACCTCGAATAAACCTATTAACTTACAATTTTTCATCTTGCAGGTAGTCCACATACTGAAGGAGATCTAGGAACCTGCTCTCATACTATGCTACTGTGCCAGATCCCTGTCGTAAGTCATGAAACTCATCGATCCTCTTTGCACAAAATGCTCTGACATATAACGAGCCCTGAAACGCTCCTCGAACATCTCCCAAGTCACTGTCTCTCAAGTCAGATGGAGCTTCCGCTCCTCATTCCTCCACCAAATGCCTGCTGCGTCTCGGAGGAGGTGTATGGCGAACCTTGCCTTGACATTGCTCTCATAAGAGTGCAAGCCAAAGCAACTATCCAAGCTAAGGAGCCATGACTCAGCCCCAAAGCCATCTGTAGAGCCGGTGTAAGTGGGTGGCTACAAGCGAAGAAGATCCCTGATCACACTTCCTGTATCTCAATCCTAGCGATGTAGTCCAATAGGCGAAGGGGGTCACCTATCCTCGAATGGTCCCTTGAGACTGTGTGAGCGGCTACGATGGAACGAGGCTACCCTCTCATGATGAACGAAAGGGCTACATGACCTCTCTTGCCTCAGTGTATCGTGCTCTAGCAGCTTTGAATGCGCATCTGCGCCTATCGGCTCCTCGTCTCCCAAAGGTATCTCCTCTCTCGCCTCCTGCGGTGGTGGTAGACGTTGCTCCACAACACCTATCAGCTGGTGCAAGGCCTCTAATATCCGAGGCCCAAATTCAGGTACCGGCGGCTCCCGCGTAGGTGCACTACGCCCCAAACCTCTAGCTGATCAACCTCACTTGGGTGCCATCCTGCACACGAGGTGAGCGAGAAATTTATTAATTAAAATTTGGATGGTGTTTAATTATTATTATTATTATTATTATTATTGTTATTTATTCATTTATTAAATTTAATGTTATTAACATTACCATTAACTATTTTAATTAGTTACCTAGAGGTCCGCGTGTGCGAACCTCAAGCTCTGATACCAAATGTAGTGCCCATGGCCTTGGGACAATGGAAACAAACCAGAAAGATTTCTAAAATTTTGGGATAATTTTATTTTTTATTAAAAGGTTTTATTTTTTATGTGAGCCATTAATACTAAAGTCTCATTTGCCTAACTTCATTAATATTTAATTCATAATATTATTTATTTCTAATTACATATACTCCTAACCCAACATAATTAGATTATTTTATTCTACTAATAAATTTAAAAGGGTCACACAGTTTGCTAAAAGTTTACACCCCTTTTTAAACTTAGCTAGTCATCCCCTTTTATTTATTTTTCAATCCCACATAAAGGTCATGACTTAAGATGTGTAGGGTCTATTGTAGAGCACTAGGATCTAAGTCAGTCAGATCTTCCATAGATTTTTGATTTTTAAAAACCCTAAAGGATTTGCCCTAACTTCTTTATTGCCATTTTTTTTTTTCTCTTTTATTCTCATTTTTCATTTTCTCCTATTTGCAAGTTGGAGTAATGAATATGCAGGTTTGATTGAATTTTGGATTATATTGGAAGATTTCACAACGAAAGAATTGCCATTATTTTTTTTAAAACTGTATTGAATTTGTTGAGAAACTTCATACAAAAAACTAGAATGTTTTCCTATAAATATTATTATTGTTTTTTGTTTAAATGCACATATTTATTTATAGATGCGGCTAGGGTTTTATTGAAGAATGGAGGGCGACGGATTGGAAGAGGGTGAGTGTGCTAAGTGCGTGAGTGGATAGGGCAATGGCCGCGGTGGTGGGCATAGGTCGTAGTGGTGGCATGAGGGTTGCATTGGGCTGAGACAACGTGTGGAGGGGGGGGGTGTTCCGGGGACAGGGCAACAGAGAGGGGTCCGTGGGGGAAGAGGCAGGCGCAGTGACAGGGGTGTGGGGGGGGATTCGGCCCCCCAGACCATTTTTTTTTTGGTTTGTTTACTTTGTAATATGCGCAGGGGGGGGGGGCGGGCTGAACCCCCCACCAAACACCTTTTTTTTTATATATAATTCGTTTTAAAATAATTTTGTTTTATAACTACAATATATATATATTGTTGTTGTTTATTTCGTTTTTAACCCATATATTATATATCGTTTTATAATGAATACTATCACATATATATTATATAATATATAACATATATAATATAATAATATTATATATATATAATATGTAATATATATATGTATGTATGTATGTATGTATGTATGTATGTATAATATAATTTATGTTTTGTTTTTTAAATGTATAACTTTTATATTATAATTGTATAATGTAACACACATAAATAATTTATAATATTTATATAAAACTATATAGTATATATAAAATATATTATACTATATTTAATATATCATATTATAAGAAGATTAAAATTTTCAAGATTAAATTTGATAACTTTATTTTCTTTTTTTTTGATGCAAATCAAGAAAACTATCATTTTTCCAAGCCAAATTTCCTTTGCATGAAATAATAAAAACAATAGATTTTTAAAACCGTGTTAATATACAAGGAGATGTGTATTTCAAATTTCTAAAAAAAAAGTGCTCATGTATTTGTTCATATTTCTATTGCAAAGAGACTTTCTACAAGTTATAGTATTTCCCTTCAAATGCAATAAGTGGATGAACTTTTTAGATTTATAACAAGATGAAATATTCACCCTAATGTGTATATATATATGTTTATAAGAAGACATAAGATCAAATTTATATATTTTCTTTCAAAGGAGATTTTATTTCAGATTCTTATATTTAAGACACAACAAGTATAACATTTCTTTTTTTTCAAGGATGGAATTTTTTTTCATATACAACACATACACCAATACATGGCTACTCAAATTTATTATAAGGCTTCTTACAAGACTTTGAGAATAGAGGTTTTCTCAAGAGTAGCTCAAGATTTGTCCAAGAAATTTACAAACATAAGAAGAGATTTACAACAATGGAGAAGTCTTCCACAATCCATTCCTTGCAAGTGACAAGAAGTAATGACCACCATAAGGGTAAGAAGTTAAAGAGCTCCAATCCAACAATCCAACTTTCAACATGAGCTCCAACCATGTACATTGCCTTCAAGAGAACCAGAAAGGATAAAGAGCTTGTTTGCCACCCAACCATAGGCATCATTACATGCCTCTCCCAAGGTTGGGATGCATGCTAGCCTCCCCCAAGCCCATGGGAAAGAGGTCAACTAACCAAAACTTACACAAGTAAGAGGGTGAAACTAACCAAGAACACTTTCACATGCACACAAAAATAAGAACAAAAAAAACATAAATCAAGACTCCAAAGTTTTACAAGGAGGAGAACCCATGTTCTTCCTCAAAAGTGGGGAAGAGAGGAGAAAGTTCTCCAAAAGTTATATTCCAAAAATTTCTTGCACAAAGAAACAAATCTCCATACCCTCCTTATTGCTCCTAAATTCAATCCAAAACCCTCCTTATTCCTCCACCCTTTCTCCAAGTCCTTCTTGGAAGGATTTTCAAACCCCAAAGGGGTTTCCTTACCAAGAATGGGGAAGGAGATTCAAGCCAAATGAATCAACTTCCCCACCTCAACCATTGAGGGTAAACACTAAGACCCTACAAGGCTTGTCCATCAAGCCTTGAGGATTGAGAGGGAAAATTCCCTCTCTCTTCCCCCACACTCCAAAACTCCATCATGCCATATGATGGAGGGAGTAAAACAAACAACAAAAAAATAAAAAAACCATGCAACCCATCTAACAACTAAGATAAATGCAACACAATCAAAAGACATAAGAGCCTACCTCAAGGAAAGCTCTCCAAAAATCTTCCAACTTCATTTCTCCACACCTTGACTCAAGCCAATCTCCAAGCTCCAAAATCCACAAGCATCCCAAGCAAGAAGTTCCAAAAAAAAAATTCCCTCTCTTTTCCCATGAATGGGAATTTGAAGAGGAGCAAGCAAGAATCCTCACAAATGAGGGGGTGACATGTGTCACCCCTCTCCCTCATCAAGGTCAAAGATGCCAAAACAAAAGAGAGAAAGGGTAAAAATTGTCTTTTTTCCCTCTTCTCCCAAATTCCCCTAAATGTTAGCAAGACAAAATTAGTGAAACTTTTGATAAACACTCAAATCCACATCCCTTACATGGATGTGACCAAACAAGAGGTAAAAAGGGAGGGAAAACTCCCTCTAGCCTTGAAAATAAGCCCCCTACCCATTAGGTAGGGTCCAAGGGCTCATTTTTATGTTAGGGGAACTCCCAAGCTAAAAAGGGGTCCCCAAAAATGCCCAAAATAACCTAATTTCGGGTTTTGCATTTTTGGCACAAGGGTAGAGGGTGTGGGGACCACCCAAGGGTCTCACATGTGACCCTAAACCCTTGTGATTAAGTGACTCATTAAACAAAATCAAAATTTTAAATGAAAGTGGGATTATTAACTCCCAAAACAAGTTTACAACTCCACTAGTAACCCTAAACAAAATTAATAATTCAAAGCACAATACATTACATAAATTGGGGTCACTCATGTTGCCCAAAATGGTAATCTCCTACACTAAGGCTTCACACAATGAACATGGCTAGGACTCAGCCTGTGGGCTACTTGTGCAAGATTTGTGTAGTTGGCCTGAGTCCCACATTCTCCTATAAACCTGTCACCTGCACACTCATTGCACACATTAACCGTACCTATCTGATAAAATATAAAACAATGACACAGTAAGATATCAATAAGTTCTAAACTAGCCTAACATCCTACTGAAATCAAAATGCGACAACGTGCACAATTATACTCAATATTCCAAAAGTTAGACAAGATGATAAAGTGACATATAACCATGGAATCGCACATGTAACAACTATTCATTAATATAATTATGTTCTAAGCACAACATCATATCCATTAGTATCCATGACATCATAAGAAAATGTGACAACATAGAAATTAAGCTAAATTGGCGCTATATGCCTGAATGTCCACACATGTCTAATAAGATCCAAATCTCTAATATAATGTCCACAATATAACAAAACTCTATCAAAACATGTCTATGAGAAAAGAAACAACAAGCTACTGAGCTATAAAAAGTGTGGGCACTACATTTTCAAAATTTTAAAATTACTTTAAGTTTATTATTTTATTTTAGGTACTTCAAAAAAGAATTATTTTATGAGAAAAATATTATTTTTTGAAAATTGCCACATGTAATACAAATCAAAACCAGTTAATTATAGAAAATGGTTGATTCCAGATACATTGGTGCATTAGTGAGGGTATCATTTTTTGGGGACTGATGATGGATGGTTTTCGATCAAGCGCCTTGTAATAAACATGAGGTCCCACTTTATTTTTTGAGGAAAATCTGCTTGAGTTTATCTTGAACAAGATTTTGAACTATTTCGACCACTCTTAGGAGGAAAAGGATTTGCGTAGGATAGAGATGGTTCTCATCGGGCACCTAATAAAATTACTAGAGTTAGTTTCCATAAGCTCATTGAGCCTATGGTAGTCCCCTATTCTATACAAGAGACTATAGAGAGATACATGTTGCATGCCCTTGGCTCACTCATAAAGGAACTAGTTGAGCACACCATGCATGTTCATGATGCCACTAACGGTGCATAGGGAGAAATTAGGAGACTCATGGTTGGTGCACATTGTTGTATTTATTATGGATCTTTATGTACTTGAGTATCCGAGACATAAGATACCATGACAGATGATTTTTTAGAGATATATTTGGCGCATTTCACACCATCACATCTCCAATGAAAGCCCCTTTTGTTTTGAAGGTAGTTTTTTTGAAAAATCACATTGTATAATTTATTAGTTTGTAATAACATATATTCAAAATACAAATGTTATTTTAAATGTACATACAAGTTCATGTTTAATAGGGTGATACCAACCCATGCAGTAACAAATAGATTGGTGGTGGGCATCCACTATTTTATTTTAGTGAGGTACTTTTTATTATTTTAAACTAAACATACATATATGTATTTTTCACTATTTTTAAAATCAATACATGAACATGTATATACATGATAGAAAATAACCATGATTTTGTGCACATGTAGTTGATGACCTCAACCTTTTTTCCTCCCCATTTATAAGTCACTGTAGACACATGGATTGATGTTAAAATTTCTATTGTAGAGAAATATACAAAGGTACACGAGTTTTTCTTTCTTTAAAATTATAATGCATATTATTTTTAGAATACATTTTGTTAATATTTTTGAGAATATATGACGTGAAACTTTTATTTACAGAGTATATTCTAGCTTTGTTTCAACTTATCCTAGTTTAGATGTTGTCTAAGGAAACTAATGTAGTAAAATCTACACATAATCTCATTATTTAATTTTTATATGTTTTTGTGTGAGGTGAATGTACTTAAATTTTGAATATATACGTGCAGGGTCTAACTCCCTACATAATATCACATCCTTATAGATCTCATTTTAAAACTCCTCCACATAAGCCACATGGTTTTGTTAATGAGAGTGAGTGACAAAGAAAAATTGAGATGGACCATGTTATGACAGTATGCACTTGTTTAATTTTTATTTCATTTTAATTAACTTTCAAAAGTATTTAAATATTAGTTCTTAATGTATTTGTCTGACAAATAGGTTGAGTTATTTGTGATCCTCGACCCTAATAGGTCTACTATGGCAGAGCGTCAAGAGTTTTCAAGAGGGACCCCCATATTTCTTAAAGTCAAAAAGGGGTATACTTTTCTAGATATACCTAAGTGGATTGTACAAACATTGATTTTCATGTTGTAGAGACACTTAAAACTTAATTGAGTAATTTTTGTTATAAGCCTTTACAAATTTAATGACATTTATGTATATAGAGACTTATGTACATTGACATCTTAATTTCATCATTTTTGTTCCATATTGGTGTTATCTTGATGTACTTTCAATAGTAATTTGATTATCATTGTGTTTGAGATAACATCATACTCCCTATTTTATACTCTTTTCATATATTTTATGAATGAACTATGATAAAATATTTTATGATTTCATTTCTATAATTTATGAGTATTATTATTGTGGTTCTTTAGTGGAAATCAATTAAAACTTTATTTTTTGTTTAATTGTTTGTGATTAAATTATTATTGTTTTAATATTTGATAATGAAATAAACAAGTCACCATTATTTCCTATATGTTCTTAGGAACATTCTCAAAGAAGATGAATTAAGAAAGAATATCAATGTGGATCAAAATTTTATTATGTTAATGATAACACGTCTTATTTAAATTTATATTATGAGAAATTCAGTTGATATCATGCTAAATTGCAATATTCAATAGTTATAATGGAAACAAATTCATATAACATAAATTAAAAATTAGATATCACAATTGTCATTAATTCACGAAAAGGAAGAATAGAAATGGGATTAGAAACATATTAATTTGAAATTTTTATGCATGTTAATGTTTGTGGAGAGATCAATGAAAGTGTTTCTAACATCAATACCTATGTACATATTACTATAGAAGATGAAATAATATATTGATAATTAATAAGTAACACAATTGTCGCACTAGGCGACATTGTATATAGTTAGATTTGTCTCTTGGATTGGAATACAGTTGGATAATACCCTGCAATGCTCTATCAAATGATGGATGATTTTCAATTGAACCTTGCAAGGTGTGTTTCCCCATAATATGTAATGGATGTTTCCACTTTGTGGAAGAGAAGGTAACAAGGGACAAGTTAGTAAACTTCTTCTAATATACAATGACATAGTTAAGGGAAAATATGTGATGCTTAAAAAGATATATTATATTTCATTTACTTAATTGAAGAACTATAAATTTGACCTATTATGTTAGTTTTTTGTGGGATACCTCTAAAAATTTCTAGGATCTTTCTCATGTACTAAGAAGTATGTGAAGATGACGCTAAGTTTTCTCTCGTAACCAAAACTTGTAGAATGAGAAAAAAATTGCTCAGTTGATGTAGAAAATTCTAAACCATCCATATAGATGAGGAAACACATTTTCCATCATGTCTAGAATAGATAAAAACCCCAAGGTACGTCCTCATTGTTACTGGTCAAACACGTTTCTTAAGAGAATGAACATTCTTAAGAGGAGAAATAAGAAGAACTTCAGGAAGACGTTGCATGCTAACTAGGAGGGATAAGGATGCATCTTCTATTTAATTAGTTTTGGGTACGATATCCATGGCAATTCCAAGAAGATCAATCATAAAATAAGTACATAAAGATGATGACAAGTTTTCTATTACATCCAAAATTTATAAAACAAGAAAAATGTTTTTCAACTGATGTAAAAACTTCTAAATTGATTCTCTAGAGGAAGAATATCCTTCACCGCCATGTTTAGAATGAACTAAAACCATAAGACATACCCTCATTTTGCAGTGATTGACCACTCAAGTTGAAATTATTTACTAGTCAGATGTGTTCTGTAAGAGAAAATGAATGTTCTTGAGAGGAGAAAAAATGAGAAATTTAGGTAGTTTTTGCATAATAAATGAGAAGGATATAGACAGGACATATGTTTTGATATTTACATGTGGGATCCATGTAAAAATTCCTAGGATATTTCTCACGAAATCAAAATTACATGAAGATGAAGACAAGTTTTCTCTCACAACCAAAACTTTCAGAACAAAAAAAGTTTATTAGTTGATGTAGCAACTTACAAACCATCCATCTAAATGATAAATAACCTTTGACATCATATATGGAATGTTTCTTAAGTATAAGGAATGTCCTCATTTTGTAGTGATCAATGACTAAATGTTTAAACCCTTTTAAAGAGTTATTCAACTATTATGAAATGCACAATAATCAAAAGGAATGTAAGGTTTTTTGTAAGGGGTTATTTTAATTAATCGAATTCAAACATTAATCATGCAATACTAGAATAACACATTACTACTTATAACTAGTGTTTATAATATGTTACAAGATCAAATACACAAGAAGGAATATGCACTTAACTATGCAAAGTGATACATGAGAGATATGTGTGCATTGAATGGAAAAATTGAGAAAAATGAACCTGTAAATGCTTTATTCATGACACTGTGACTAGAAATGGACCTAGTATATAACCGTATAGGTATCCCTAGATTATGTATACATTCTTGGACATATATATGGTATTGTATCTACTTGGAATGAGGTTTTACAACTTAATGTTTCATTTAGCGGTCTAAAAATGCATGTTATTTTCAAACCCTAAGTCTCACACAATCTTGAAGCCATTTGAATTGTTGAGTTGTGGAGCTAAATGGATTCAAAAATAACATGTTTTACAGAATTACAGGTATACACAGTAACTGACATCGGTTGGGTAATAGGCGTCAGTCACCTGGGAGAAACTGACATCGGTTACCTGTGCATTAATGTTTTTATTTTAAACATGGGATTAGATCTGACCCTTGGTTATAAAGGTGATTGGAGGGTTGTAAATGCATAACTAAGTTGCCCTAATGTTTGTATATGCTTATAAGCTAGGAAGCTAGGATTAAAAGCGAGATAATTGTAAGAAGATTTTCTTGGAGAGAAGCTTGTGAAGGAGAAGTACTGTACATCTAAGAGAGGTGTGGAAGATTACAAATCTTCATTGTATTTCCTCTGTAAAGAAAAAAATAATAGATTGGATATTTCTTAGTGGACATAGCCCACACTAGGTGAACTATGTTATAACTTGTGTATTTTTCTTCTGGTTTAATTTCCTTGTTTATTGCTTGTATGCTTTAATTGATTATAAATTTGTACAACACTGGTCTGTGTCTAACCCCAAAAAATGGTATCAGAGCCTTTTTGTTTAAGGGTTTTTTGTGTTGGAAGATTTACTCATAGAGGGATTTCTGATTGAGTGGGAGCACAACAATGACAGAAGATGGCAAATAAAAAGTAGAGAAATTTGACGGCCCTAATTATAAATTATGGAAGATGCAGGTGGAAGATTATCTGTATCAGAAATATTTATATTTACTGTTGGATGTGAATGCAAAGCCTACATATATGAATGATGAATAATGGAAAATTCTTGAAAAAAAGGCTATGAGATCTATAAGATTGAGCTTGACAACATTTGTAGCTACGAATATTATTGAAGCACCAACCACGGTAGAGTAGATGAAATCTTTAGCTAATTTGTATGAAAATCCAAGTGCTTCAAATAAAGTTTATTTGATGAAGAAATTATTTAATTCAAAAATGCTAGAAGGTGGATCTGTATATCGCCACTTGAATGATTTCCATTCCATTGTAAATCAATTAAAATCAGTTATTATTCCATTTGATGATGAAGTGAAAGCACTTTTATTCTTATTCTCTTTGCCAGATAGTTGGGATAACATGGTAATGCTTGTTAGTAATACAACATCTGCTACTAATATTTTGAAGTTTGATGATATGGTTAGTATAATCCTAAATGACTAAATACACAGGAAAAGTATAGGAGTGTCATCATCTGGAAATGTTTTGAATGTAGAAAACAAGGGAAGGAAGAAGGAAAGATCCAAGAGTAAGAATAATGGGAAATCAAAGTCTAAGAATGGTAGATCTAAATCTAGAGGTAGAGGAATAAATTGCTGTAATTATGGAAAGAAAGGACATGCAAAGAAGGATTGCTGGTTCAAGGAAAACAAAGAAAATATACCAGAAAAAGTTAAAGAGGAAAATGTTGCAACTAACGTAATGCAAGATACCCTTATTCTCTCCTTGGATAATAAAATAGAATCATAGGTTTTAGATTCAGTAGATTCTTTCCATGCTACCCCTAATAAGGGTTATTTCAGAAATTATGTCGAGGGTAATTTTGGGCTTATTTATTTAGGAGATGATGAACCATGTAATATTAGTGGTAAAGGGGAAGTTCATCTAAAATTACAAAATGTAAATGGATATTGAAAGATGTGAGGCATGTGTTAAGCCTCAGGAGAAATCTAATTTCTGCAGGATAACTAGGTGAAGCTGGTTACATGGTTACATTCATAGCCGAATCTTGGAAAGTTACCAAGGGAGATCTTGTTTTAGCAAGAGGAAAGAAGGTAGGAACATTTTATTTTTCTACCTGTATTACTAATTCCTTTTTTGTTCTATCTAATTCAGATTCAGATGCAAGCATATGTCACAATCGGCTAGGGCATATGAGTAAAAAGGGAATGCAAATATTAAAGGCAAAGGGTAATTTATCAAATTTGAAACATGTAGATCTTGATTTCTATGAGCATTGCATATTTGGAAAGCAAAAGAAAGTGAGATTTCTTAAAGTTGGGGCAACAAAGAAGGATACAAAATTAGAGCTTGTGCTCTTAGATGTGTGGGGATCAACCCAGGTAGATTCTCATGGAGGATCCCAATATTATGTGACTTTCATTGATGATGCCAAAATAAAGGTATGGGTTTATTGTATAAAGCATAAATATGATGTTTTTGAGACTTTTAAAAGGTGGAAATACCTTGTGGAAAATGAATCCAATTTAAAATTAAAATTCTTTAGATCTGAAAATGGTGGTGAGTACTACAACAAGGCTTTCAATGATTACTGTTTAGTGAAAGGAATACGTAGAGAAATAATGGTTCCTAGAACACCACATGAGAATGGTGTGGCTGAAAGAATGAACATAACTATCATGGAACATGCAAGAAGTATGAGGATACATGCTGGATTACTCTTACAATTTTGGGAATAAGCATTAAATACGACAATATATTTAATCAATAGTGGGCCATCAAGTACACTGGATGGTAAATACCAGAAGAAGATTGGACTGGAGAAGAGGTAGATCTTTATTTTATTAGATTATTTGGTCCAGAAATTTTTTTACATGTTGATAAATAAAATAGGAAGAAGTTGGATGCTAAATACAATTATTGGTTATGGATTTGGTGATTTTGGAAATTTTTTTGAATTTAGAAGATTCTAAGATTGTTAGGAGTTGTGATATTGAATGGAATGAAAAGAGAATGTACAAGGATCAAATTTTGATACCCAAGGATGAACTGGTGGAAGAGTTTGTGGAAGAAAATAGATTCTTAGATTTAAAATTGACACCTACAGGTACCGGTGTTGGTTACAGTAACTAGTGTCGGCAGCTTGAACCGGCGTCAGTAGAGCCAGGACCGACTTTGGCAGTAGAGGACCGGTGTCATTTTCCAGAACTGACATCGGTCACTATTAGAGGTTGATACAAATGTAGAGTGAGCAACAGGGGCAAAAGCCTGATAAATTTATTAAACTCAATATACAATTTACATAGGAGTGAACTGCAATACTTATAGGTATTGTAAAACTGAATACAAACAAGAAACTAAGTTACACAGGTGAAACCATATTCCAGATTACATAAGCTTCCAATATTACATCTGGGGAAGCACATTAATAATATTGTTAAAACATTATAACAACATCCGTAATGTTTTTGCTGTCCTTGTTTGTTTTTTTGTTGTTTTTTTGCGGATCCTTTACTGCTTTTTTGCAGTAATTTTGCTGTTTTGTCTCGTCTTGGTAGCTGTTTTTTAGCTACTTTGAACTTCATTGTAACATTTGGATTCTGATCCTTTTCTCTCTGGTTCTCTTGCTTATCCTGGCTTTTAGGCCTTCTTTTGTATTCAAGGGTATAGTCCCTTTCAAAAAACTATTTGCCAATAATAAAAAAAAACATCCATAATGTTTAAATAAAACAAATATGGTTAATAAAACCAAATAACAACATTATTTAATTAATAACATTAATTAAATAATTAATTATATGATGCATAATTAATTAACCTAACATTCCCCCCCTTAATTGTGCATTGTCTCAAGGGATGAGGAGAGGAATTCTCTGAACAACTCAAACTTGTCACGTGTAAGTGACTTCATGAAGATATATGCCCGTTGTTAAGATGTTGGAAAAATTGAAGCTGGATGTTGTGCTTCAACACATGCTCACGTATAAAATGAACATGTACCTCATTGTGCTTTTTTCTTTCATGAAACACTAGATTGCAAACAAGTTTGAGAACACCTTCATTGTCAACATACATGGTGGTCAGTTTGTCCTATGGTATTCCAAGTCCTTCTAGTATGCGACGTAGCCAAATCACTTCACAGACAGCTTCTCCTGCAGAACGATACTCGACTTCTATGGAAGAGTGAGAAACAAAGTGTTGTTTCTTGCTTCCCCATGATATTGGTCTAGATCCCATAAAGAATACAAATATAGAAGTGGATTTTCTATCATCAATGTTACCTGCATGATCTGAATCTGAATATCTAGTCAAGAAGAAGTTGTCATTCTTCTTGTATTCTAGACCAAGATCCACTGATCCTTTGAGATATCTCAAGATGCACCTTGCTGCTTTCCAATGACAAACTTTGGGTTCCTGCATGAACCTGGATAGATAGCTCACTGCAAAGCTGATATCTAGTCTAGTGTAGGTCAGGTAAATGAGACTCCCAATCAACTACCGATAGAGAGTGGCACTTACCTCAGGAGATGGATCTGAACGAGATAACTGTAATTTGTTCTCCATAGGTGTAGCAATTGGTGTGAAATCCATCATCCTGAATTTCTCGAGCATTGTCTTGGTATATTTCATCTAAGAAACAAAGATGTGATTCTCTTTCTGCCATACTTCTAATCCAAGACAATAATGCATCATCCCAAGATCGGTCATGTCAAACGATCAATTAAAAAATTTCTTTATTGTATCGATCATCTTCACTGAACTGCTAGTGATGACTAGATCATTGACATAGACAACGAAAATCACAATCTTCCCCCCTTGATTTTTGAGGTAAATATTGGGATCGTATGGATTTCTAACAAATCCATGATGTACGAGATGCTCATCAATCTTGATGTACCATGCCCGAGGTGCTTGTTTGAGGCCATACAGAGATTTCCTGAGTCTGCATACCTTTGCTTCTTGACCAGGTACAACATATCCCTCAAGTTGAGTCATATAGACTTCTTCTTGTAAATCTCCATTCAGGAAGGCACTTTTTATGTCCATCTGATGGACTTTCCATCCAAACTGTGTAGCTAGAGAAAAGATCATCCTGATCATTTTGATCTTAGCTGTGGGAGTAAATGTCTCCTCGTAGTCAATGCCTTATTTTTGTGCATACCCCTTTGCTACTAGTATTTCTTTATACTTTTCCACTATCCCATCTGCTTTATACTTCATTTTGAATATCCATCTCATCCAGTGGGTTTCTTCCCTAGTGGAAGATCGACAAGCTGCCAAGTGTTATTTTTCATCACTGATTGATATTCAGAATCCATGTAATCTTTCCAAGATTTTAACTGTAGGGATTCCTGGATTGTAGAGGGCTCATCGGATTCAATAACTCTACTCATCAAAGCAAAATTAACTTCTTCTCTTGCTTTACTATGAGTCCGTGGTCCAGGGGTGGATGTATCCAGGTGGAGCATCCATTCTTGCATCTCGTAATGTGCTAGTACACCACTTAGGCATACGCTGAACTGTTCCCATGGGTTCATGGTTCTATCATATCAACACCATCATCCCCATCATCACTTTCATCATCTGAGGGAACATCAACTTCAATTTTTACAATTGGAGAAGAATCTACATCAGGTGAGTCTAGAGGAGGAGAATCTTCTTCCTTCTTCTTGAAAAACTCAACATCTCTACTGGTGTAGACTTTTCTGGTCTTTGGATCCATCAATCTGTACCCAAGAGTCTCTTCACTATACCGAATGAAGATGAGTTTCTATGACTTCATGTCCAATTTATTTCTATTCTGCTTGGGTATGTGCATACTTGCTTTGCACCTGAATACTTTGAGGTGTGTAATAAATAGTTTCCATTTTGACCATGCTTCTTATGGCGTTACTCCATCAAGAGAAAATTGTGGGCACTCTGTTCAACAAATACACTGTTGTTTTTGGTGCTTCTACCCAGAATGTCTTTACAAGTCTAGAATCATCGATCATGCATCACACCATTTCCATGATAGTATGATTTCTTCTCTCAACAACACCATTCTGTTGTGGTGTGTGTGGAGGAGGCATTTTTTGATGAATCTTGTGAGTTTGTAGGTAGTATTTGAACTCATTACTGGTGAATTCCCCCCTTGATCTGAGTGGAGAGTTTTGATGTGATGACCAGTTTCATTCTCAACTGCTACTTTGAACTTTTTGAAAGTTTCAAAAGCTTCACTTTTCTTGCGAAGACAAAAAATCCACATTTTTCTTGAATAGTCATCAACACATAGCATGAAGTACTGAAATCCATAATGACTTGGTTGCATCAAACCACAAAGATTGGTATGAACCAGATCAAGCTTACCATGAGCTTGATATGTACTCTTTTGGAATGAAGCTCTATGTTTTTTTCCTGCTAGGTAGTGAGGACACTTGTCTGTATCCTTCTAAAGATATGGTAGCCCATGTACCATATTACACCCATGTAGTGTCTCGAGATACTTGAAACTAACATGACCAAGTATCTGATGCCACAACTGAGCTGAGGTAGAGTTCTTAGCCACAAGTGCTTGATCGTCTCTGTGAAAAAAATCAAGTTGGAACATGCGTCCCACATTAGAGGCTTTTGCAACTATTTTCGAGCCTCTTGATTTATCTCAAATCAAACATGTTTTCTTGCCAGAATGACTATCAAAGTCAATTTTCAAGTTATGATCTAGGAGTTGACTGACTAAAAGCAGATTCTTTGTCAACCCAGGGACATATAAGACATCAGATAGTCTACAGTTGCGTGAACCAAGGGGTAGAGAGATGTTCCCAATCCCCTGAACTGTATATGAAGAATCATCTCCCAACGAAACATGATTTTTTGATGGTGTGTCCCTCATTGAAGTAAACCAATCTCTATGGCTATTCATGTGTTGAGTGGCTCCCGAATCAACATACCAGACATCACTAGATGACGTGGATGGTTCACTTGATCGAGCAGTGTACAAGAAGTCTTCATTATCTGAATTTTCTTCTTGCTCGGCAATATTTCCTTGTTGATGGGGTCTTCTTTTCCAATTCCCCTTTTTCTACCCATGATTGTGGTTAGAATGTCCCTTGTAAGATTTTTGTTGTGGAGGTCTGGAGTTGCTTGATGAACCTTTCTTGTAAGTATTATACCAACAATCTTTTAAGTCATGTCCTCTTTTACAAATTGGACATTGCTTCTTCTGTTGTTTGTCCCCGTGATACTGATTCTGATGTTGGGAATTTTGATAGGAATTAGGTTTTCCTTTACCTTTTCCTTTCCATTTTTGATGTGAAGAAATTTTATGCTCCTCTTCATCATCCTTATTATGCATTGCTTCCTCTTGTTGCAGTAGGTTTACCAATTTGTCAAAACTAACTGTCATATCTGACAAGTTTAGTGTTGTTACAAAAATACGGTATGAAGAAGGGAGTGCTCTCAGAAAAATGGGAATGAGATCATCATCTTTGACCTCTTCTCTTAGGGCTAGAAGTGAAGCCCTCAATTCTACAACTCTTCTTAAGAAAGCTTTGATTTTCTCATTTTGTTTGAACTTCAATGTGTGTAACTGACTCTACAAATTCAGAATGACATTCTTGTTTTTGGCCTCATACACCATGCTCAACTTATCCCACGCTTCTTTGGCTATTGTGGCATCACGAATGTGGGGTTGCACATCGTTGGACACTCCAAACAAGATGATGAGTTTGGATTTCTGATCTGCTCTATCAAATTGTCATTGTTGTGTTGTATCAGTAGTTGATCTGGTCATAGTACCAGTCACAACAGGCCAGATCTCTTCAAACTCAAGTTGTGTCTTGATTTTTGTTCTTCCATGTAGCATAGTTATTTCCTCTGAGTAGTTGTGAATCCAAAGAAATTTTTTGGGGGCATTGGTGCCCATTTTACAGAAAACACTGACAGGGTTTGGCTCTTATCACTCTAGGTATAAGGTCTCCCAATCTATATACCGTCAGTCTGATATACCAAACCTTTCTATATACGCACCCTTCCGATATACCCGATGGTACGTGGAAGAATATCTCCCTTTCTATATACCTGGTGGTATGTGAAATAGGTGTTAATGTACGTGAAATAATTCAATACATGGTACCAAGATAGTACTGAAAGGGGTCTATGGAATTATTGACACCGGCTCAAAGAAATATCCTCATATGCGCACGTAACTTCGTTATATACTTGGATAATTTCTCAGTCTAGATTTATGTCGTGCAATCATTCACAGACGGATGGGATGGCTCATAGTGTGTGTACTGTGACCTTATTACTCCCCATTGATTTAAAGGGTCGATGCCCAGATGACATTGTTGCAGCTATATTAGGCATTAAGTGCAGTAGTAGTCATGATGGATTTACCCGTAAGTGCTTCCCAGAGGCACTGTATATACTGAACACTGCGAATGAGATCTAGGATCTCGTGAGTGTTACAGAACCAATTTTTATTGTTTTGAGTACAATATTCTGCCAGTTTCTGAGTAGTTACAAAGTTTGTAGTTGACTATGGCAACCTGCAAATTAGTGTAATATTCTGAAGTATACAAATTACATTCAAAAATTTGGAAAAATTGAATGGTAGGAAATTTTTTTTGTTTTGCGGGCCCTGGTGGCCTCCGAAGCCCAATACGACCCACTACGTTGAAAAATTGCAAAAATATAGCTGAAAATGCAATTTTTGGATAGGCCTCCTTTTGCAAAAAATGTCTTAGAATGAAAAAATAGGCCTATTAGGAAAAAAAATTTTACCCTAAATTAGGGTTTTTCTCACTAAATATTTAGTGACCTGTTTAGTTATAACTAAATGGTTTGGTAATGGTTTTTTCTAATAAAATCCGCAAAAAACAATTTGGTGTTGGGGGTTTTTCTAAATTTATCTCCAAATTTTTAAAATACAAAAATCTTGTGTTGTTTAGAAATGTGTGATTCAAACCATGCACCTCTAACACTTGTTAAGGCTATTGACAGGGATATCCACATAAGCACCTTGTGCACTTAGCATATGAAAAGAACAAATCTATATTTTAAGAAGATGAATTTTTAACTCATCTTTTGAACTTTTTAAATGTGACTTGGCAGATTTAAAGTCCATGTATAGCATTGGAGTTGCATGTGTGGAATTTTATTGATGCTTATGGATTTTGAATGTAGGTAAGAAACCGGATCTAATTTCCTATCTCCATGTTTTGAGTCCTCTTTGCTGGATTAAAACACCACGGTATATTTTTCTTTAGCATTTATTTGTTGTTATTCACTGCTTTTTATTTGATTTTGCACCGTTTTCTTCCACTTGTTTTTGAACTACCTTGTCTTTTTTTTGCAGGTTCGTGACAGGTTATGTGGAGATCAATGGCTTTGATTTGAGAAACTTCTATTTTGATTAAGTGTTTGCTGTTTTAATCTTGGCTAGGTATATGCAAGTTGATTTTATTGCCTCGGTCCTGTTGGCAGGGAAAAATTAGTGCTCGGCTTATATGAGGAGACTCTATTCGTTGGAAATCTACCACCCTGCTTTTGTGTAGGATTTCTTGAATTTTGTTTGAATTGAAAAATCACTTGTTTTCATTTGACCCACAAAACCATGGAGGGGGGATTTGGCTCAAAATCAATCACAAAGCCATGCAACTTACCACCATTTAAAAATGAGCTTCACCTTTCGCTGCAATAGTCTCACAACGCAATTTGAGTGCTACATTGCAATGTGAATGCTTCTCACATAGCTTAGGCTAAAACCCCTTGAGGTAAGGAATTTTTTGAATATACGGTTTAGGCTGATCAGTTCTCAGGGAATGAATTTGCTTGGTGTAGTGGGTGCACCATGTGGGTGAAAAAAATGCACATCCCGGTTAAAGGTAGAATCCAAGAGGTTGTGGGGAGGCAGGGATGATGTGGGAAGTTGGAGAAGGCATCACAGGCTCTCCGTTGTTAAGAATATTTCTTCTCCAAAAATTATTCTTCCTTCTGCAACCTTCTCCAACCTTTCCAGAGCTTCAATTCACTCTGGTACCAAATGTAGATTGAGAAACAAGGGTGGAAGCCTGAAAAATTTATTAAACTCAATCAACCATTTACATAGGAGTGAGCTGCAATACTTATAGGTATTGTATGACTGAATACAAACAAGAAACTAAGTTAGACAAGTGCAACCATATTCCAAATTACATAAGCTTCCAATATTACATCTGGGGAAGCACAACAATAATACTGTTAAAACAATATAACAACATCCGTAATGTTTAAATAAAACATATATGGTTAATAAAACCAAATAACAACATTATTTAATTACTAACATTAATTAAATAATTAATTATATGATGCATAATTAATTAACCTAACAATGAATGTACAGGATGTACAAAATGATCCTCCAACACCCTATATTTCTATGAGAAGGTCACAACGGGTAAGTAAACCTCCAAAAATATTTACACCTTCCTTATTTTATGTATTATTGACTGATAATGGTGAACCATAAATTTTTAAAGAAGTAATGGAAGAGGAAGCCCACAAGAAGTGGGAGCATGACATGGATGAGGAGATGGACTCCTTGGAACATAATCAAACATGGTATTTGGTTAAGTTTCCAATAGGTAAGAGAACATTGCAGAACAAATGGGTTTATAGGATCAAGGAAGAAGAGGGTGGACAAAAAAGATACAAGGCAAGCCTTGTGGTAAAAGGGTTTGCACAAAAAGCAAGTATTGATTTTGGTGAGATTTTTTCTCTTGTAGTTAAAATGACTTCTATACGTACTGTTTTGAGTTTAGTTATAGTAGAATATTTTCACTTAGAATAACTTGATGTTAAGATGACTTTACTTCATGATAATTTGGAGGAAGAGATATATATGCATCAATTGCTTGGTTATGAAGTCAAGGGTAAGGAGAAACTTGTGTGCAGGTTGAAAAAGAGCTTGTATGGGCTCAAGAAAGCTCCAAGGAAATGGCATATGAGGTTTGAAAGTTTTATGCATGAGCATAGTTATATGAGACGAGAATTTGATGATTGTGTTTATTTCAAGAAGCTTGAAAATGGAAGCCTATATGTAGATGATATGCTTATTGCAAGATCTAGTATGCATGACATTGTTGAGCTTAAATAAAAGTTAGCTCATACATTTGCAATGAAGGATTTAAGAGCTATAATGAAAATCCACAGAGACAAGAAGAACAAGAAATTGTATTTGTCTTAGGAAGTTATATCAATAAGGTGTTGAAAAGGTTTAAAATGTAGAATTGAAAACATGTCCACTTTAAATTAAGAAAAGATCAGTGTCCTACATCACATGAGGAGGTTGAGTACATGGCATGGGTTCCATATGCTTCAGTAGTTGGAAGCCTTATGTATGTAATGGTTTGTACCAGACTAGACATTGCATATGCAATGGGAGTTATGAGAAGATCTATTGCCAATCTAGGTAAAGAGTATTGGAAAGTAGTCAAATGGATACTCAAATATTTGAGAGGGACATCTAACATGCAGTTATGCTATGGAGGGTTAGATACTTCTTTATGCAACTATGTTGATTCAAATATGGCTGGAGATTTGGATGGTAGGAGAAGCACCACTTGATATGTATTCACAGTAGGTAGGATGACAATTAGCTAGATTTCAAGATTGTAAAAGGTTATGGCCTTGTCTACTACAGAGGCCAAATATGTTGCAGCTACATATCACTAGGAAAGAGATGATATGGATGAGCATGTTCATGGAAGAGTTGGGAAAGGAGCAAGAGGATTACAGGTTGTACTGTGATATTCAAAGTGTGATTGATCTAGAAAAGAACTCAACATTTCATTCAAGAATGAAACACATTCAGTTGAGATATCACTTCATACGACAGGTGTTTGAGGTTGGGAAGCTAAAACTGGAGAAAATTCATACAAGTGATAACCCTGTGGATATGCTAACGAAGCCGTTGGAAAAGGAGAAGTTTGAGCTTCAATCCACTTATGTTGGTTTTCAAGTTTGAGGCTTGAAGAGGAAGAAACAGGCCAAGGAAAGGATCCAAGGATGGAGATGTATGATATAGTGCAACAATTTATCTGCAAGTGGGAGATTGTTGAGTTGTGGAGCTAAATGGCTTCACAAATAGAATGTTTTACATACTTGCAAGTTTACACAGTAACCGACATCGATCACCTGGGAGAAACCGACATCAGTTACCTGTGCATTAATGTATTTATTTGAAACACGTGATTAGATCTGACCCTTGGTTATAAAGGTGATCAGAGGGTTGTAAATGCTTAACTAAGTTGCCCTAATGTTTTTATATGCTTATAAGCTAGAAAGATATGGTTAGAAGAGAAGAAGAGAGATAATTGTAAGAAGATTTTCTTGGAGATAAGCTTGTGAAGGAAAATTATTGTACATCCATGAGAGGTGTGGAAGATTGCAAAGCTTCATTCTATTTCCTTTGTAAAGCAAAGAATAATAGGTTGGTTGTTTCTTGGTGGACATAGCCCACACTGGGTGAACCACGTTATATCTTGTGTATTTTTCTTCTAGTTTAATTTCTATGTTTATTGCTTGTATGCTTCAATTGATTATATATCTGTACAACACTGGTGTGTGTCTAACCCCAACATGAATTATACTCAATAGAACTCAAAATCTAATTATGGGTGGAAGACCTTATAAAAAGGTTAGTGTTTGGGTTGAAGTGCAATCCATGTAATAGATACATTGACACTACTTTGAAGAGGCCTTAAACTATACATATTTCTCCACCTATCATGTGATATCTAAAGGAATGAAACTAGTTTACAACTTGAACCAATTTGACC
Organism: Taxus chinensis; assembly: GCA_019776745.2. Lineage (NCBI taxonomy): Eukaryota > Viridiplantae > Streptophyta > Pinopsida > Cupressales > Taxaceae > Taxus > Taxus chinensis. Next base: position 346,522,414 of record CM034146.1, on the reverse strand, counting down.
ATGCTTTATATGATTGTGCTATTTATAATACATTAAGTTGGGATCTTTGAGTTCTTGGAAATGAGGTCAGTTTAACTCCTTGACTTGGTTAAATTCTTCATAATTGTAGTAGTGTCTACCCTAGTGGATGTGCATCAACTTTGAGAATATTTAGGGATCCTTGGCTGCCTTTGTGCTAGTATTTGTAATGAGATCTCATGAGAGTGCTAGGTTGTTTTAGGTTAGTGAATGAGGTGATATAAAATTTCTTATATAGGGATATGAAGGTAAGTTGTCATGTAAAAGACAACCCATGAGGATAAAAGACCCAAAAATAATAATGCAATTAAAATCAAATTTAAAAGATGAGTCGTTCTAAGAATGTACAGGTCAACCAAGACCATAAATTACATCATGACCCTAATGTATAGTTTTAGACAGGGAGACAATGGGTGAAATATGGAAGTTGCATCATCGCAAGTAGAATTTAAGTACTTATTTTTTGCATTTGTATTCAAAATATGATGAAACGTTAGTGTTTATGAATAATCAAGCTAGGAGAGAGATAACAATATCTACTGATTGGGGATAAGACATGGATGTTTGTCTTAGCTAATAAACACAATCACAAATAACAATGTCAAAAGGAAAAAATTCTAAATTTGAGTGTCCACATTTGTCATCCCTTAAAGTATGAAATAAGAATTACATTATTAAAGGAAAATGATACCTATGTGTGTAGACACACTTTATCTTTGCTTAGATTTTTTATTTTCCACATGTGTTGGTATTTGCACACTCCTTAATGAAACCTGCAACACAAAGTGTAGTCAATGTCCATAGTAGAAATTGAACTATAAATCAAAAGTAAATATAAAATTTGAACTTTCTAAAGTGAAATCAAGAGACACAAAACATGGAAGGAATACACCTCTTTGTTTCTATAGAGGAAAGAGATCTACTTTCCTTGTTTTTAGCTGAATGTTTTTATTGTTTTACTAAATTTCCCAAGGGATTGGGGGTGATCAGTTAATTTTTTTACTAAATTAGAAACTAGAGTATTGGGTGCATGCAAACCAACACTAAATATAAGGTAGAAAGGTAATAAGATAGGTAATGAAATACCCCGTTAAGGAAAAATACCATGTATCAAGGTCGTTAATAACCTTGATATATTCCCCTTTGAATAAGGATAGGAAAGAATACCTAGGAATAACTTAGCTGCTTCAATACTTTCCATAACCCCACTGACGACACCACTGCAGATAAATCAAGGAATAATTTTATACATATAGTAACAAAGTACAAAAGATACATGGTACCCAAATTCCCTTCCCGTGTGCCACACAATTGATTAAGAGTGTGTAAGATGCTAAAATGATTATGTAGAAGGAGAATCACCCCCAAAACCCTATATTTTATAACCATAAATAAGTACTGAAGTATAAGAAGTCAAATATTTCATGCCCCATGTAAATGCTCTTAAATACATCAACTAAGAATTAAATAATTCCAAAAACCTTTATCCATAAGTGGAAATTGAAACTTTAGAAAACTCCAGTGTAACTACCCCTAGGGAAAAAATGTATATTAGGGCTACGAACGTATATACAATTTTAAATTTTTTTGAATTGTTTTTCACCTATGTAATTTCTACCAATTTTTGGTATATGGAAATGTTTCTGGGGACTTGTTCCATATAAAAACTTGTATCTAAAATCATAAATATTAATGTAGATATCTATTATATCTCGATGAATGCCCCATTTTTTGAGGTTTGTGTGATAAATAATTTGAGAACATAACTCAAAAGAATAGATATATACTCATGTACTATATATTTGATATGTTGTAGAAGAATATAGAATTCTGAAGTGGTGGCCACCTTTAAGAACCTGTAATTGCAAAATGGTTTAGACATGGTGGATACCATGAAGCACAAATACATAAGCAATAATGATAGTAAAAATATTTATAATAACAAGAGAAAAAACAACATTAGTAATGTAGATGTAATATAGCTAGTATACATACATACAAGTAGTAAAGTGAGAAAACATATGTAATATCATGTAGAGAAGATTCACCTGAAGGCATAAAGATGTAAACATGGGACACCTATGTTGTCATTATAAAATCAAGGCACTTAGGCCGCATACAAGAATGCTATGAACTAAAGGTATAGAGCTACAAACATGGGTCACCCATTGTGTCATAAGATAAGCAAGGTACATAGGTCGCATTTAATAAAACATACAATTGGTAACATAAACAAGTAATAACCCTGTATATAGAAAATAATGATGTCAAACAATAATAAAATCAATATAACAAGTAGTAAGAAAGCACATGAAGCAAGATATGTTAGCACCACACAAGAAACATGTATTAGTCTTGTTAGTTCAAAATATAACATGTACACACTATATGTAAGAAAGAATAATGAGGAAGTGGAATGAACTATAATGAGATAATAACACTAGTGTGGAGAAATACGACCAAGAGAATAATGCAAGGAACTAAGCTAGCTAATATTAGAATTTAATGATCTGCGTGTCCTGCATCAAGCTACATATAACTCATGAACACACGTTTGTACATAAATTAAAATATATGATATCAATCAAACCATAGTGACCAAAAACATATGTAATGTGAAGAACTAATAATGCAAGCAATGTATATAAGTATTGGTTTTTTAGTTTTGTAAATAAGAGAATGTTTTTTGTGTTTTTGAACTTAAGCTATGTATATGGAGAGAGGTAGCACAAGAGATACCTAGTGAAAGCCTCATGAGGAGGAAAATCAAATTCAGAAGAAATGAGAGGCTTAGTTCTCAAATGTGCCAAATAATTATGCTCATGTGCGAGTGGTATATAAGTTGTAATATGTTTTATAGAATTCCTGAGAGGAGAACCGGGTGGACTATTCCATGAGAATTAGTGTTTCATGGGAGGGACCTACAAGGAGGAATGTAAAAGTGAGATCTACTAGATATAATGTGTGCATTATAAGACCAAAGATGAAACCTAGGAGGGTGAGAACTACTAGAGATATTTTGTGAATTAGGTCTATCCGGAGACCTCAGAGGATAGAAACCACTAGATATAACTTGTGAATTAGAAGGCTTATTTGGATACCTAGGAGTAGAAATTATAACTATAGAAGTATGACAAGGAAATAGAGGAAGAGGAGATTCAAAAAGAATACCTCAAATTGTGACAACTTGATTTTGATGAATAAACTTGACACATTAGTGTATGATAGATGGAACAACCCTAAGAAAACATAAATAAGGGAGACCTAAACTCATGTCACATGAGCTAAGAGTGGAGACTACTAGAAATGGGAGCTCTGTAGTAATAAATCCTATAATAATGGGTAGAATAATATATCGAAAGTTGGAGTTAGAATCACGTGTAATTTAATTCCCAGTATAATCAAGAGAATGAAGTAGGTGAAGAGTACATAGATTATACATATTATGTGGATCAACCAAAAAACAATGGGTACTTAATTAATAGATGAAAAAATATAAAAAGTATCTGAGACAAGATTATCATCCATATCATAGTCATCAAATACAATAACCGATGGAGAAGGTCGTATAGGAATAACAATGCCAATCATTGCATATAACAAGTGATTATAATAAGGAGAAGGTGGTACTGCATGATGATCATTATGCACTTTTGAAGTAGACTTAGTGTGATTATTAGGAAGTGCATCATTGAATATTTTTAGCTTTGCATTATCATTAATAGGCTTAAAGGATTCAGTGGCATCATCACATTCAATTTAATTTATATCAATAAGATATTATATAACATTTTAAAGCTTAATACATCTATTAGTGAGGTGACCAATGCATCTATGATAGTTGTAATAAGAATTTACATAAAAAAATATTACTACGAGGATTGCTCGCATCAACCTCAAGTAGTGGGGGAGAGACAATTGTTCACACAAGTAATTGATTGAGTATAATGTGTGGATCACAAGGTAAAAACATTAATTTCCATCGTGTAGGTTGTAACTATAGCTTAGTAGGTTGGGATACAACATTGACAATACATTTAGTAGTAGGATTATTGTCATTAATATTGCCTTCGAATGCAAATTTACATGGAAATTTTGCACTATGTGATAGAAGAGATAACAACATACTTAAGCTTATTCATATGTAGTAACTTGGCCTCATGTTATTTGAGTGTATGATATAGGTGACCGAATCAGGGGAACTTATAAATATAGCTAATTATTACAAAGGGGAAAGAAAGATTTATGTGAATATATCCTGAAGTTTACTATAAACCAAGATAATATTCATTTTAGTGTGCATACTCTTGTAGTGTAAAAAATAATCAACGATGTGCTCATTAGACCCTTGTCAAAATTTATAAATATGAGCATACGAGAAATTTTCACCAATATTGATAGAAAAACGTGCAAGAAACTGATTGGAAAAGTAGTGAAATATCACACAGAATATGTGGTGACATCATAGAATTATTGTAAGGAATAGTACATGAGACTTGTAGGGAAGATATTTGTAAGTAAGATATCATTAAATGCATAGTCAAAGCAAGTAACATGAAATAATAAAAGGTGTATGTAGGATCACTCTTACAATTCTATATATGAATCTTGGGAATAATGAAACCAAAATAAAATGGATAAGAATCTACTTAGGTATAAGTGGGTTATGAAACAATTAAGCATAATCCATAATATGAGAAGTAACATATGCACCTTGTTACAATTGTAAAAAATGAACAAAGGTTTCAAGATCATTTATGTTAGAAGAATAAACATGAGATTCATTATTATTTCATGTAGGGACAAAAATATATTTAAGAATGGAAATAAATATATTAGGTGCTGAAATATGAGGTGCCCCCATATATGTAGGCACCGTAGAGGTGAGAATAACATATGTCTCCATATTATATTATGAATAAAACTTAAGTTGATCATGGGGAGTATATAGAATAATATCAATATTAGTCATATTTCTTGTAGGAAATGTGCATGAGGTTATGACTCATCCTCATAAAGGCCATGTGATTGGTTTTCAAAGTTAGCGTTAGAGCCTTCACCTTGTACATGGTCAAATATGACAATGAAAATGGTATTAATAAAGATATCAACAATAGAATAGGAGCCGATAATAAGGACCATAATGCCATGTTTCAAACTAACATAAGAGGAATACTATCTCATATTATAAAAATAATGGGATCCCCTTGTCTTAAGGAAAATATCGTAGAAGAGATGAGGATTAATCATGATGATATATAGAAGGAAAAATACAACACCAAGAATGAATGAGAATAATATGTGAAAGGGAACCCTAGGGAAGCTAGGGTTTGATCCAAACTATTTGGTGTAATATTTGGGTTCACCAAATGTGTACAACATTTTAAATATTTTTTATATTTTTATGGAATGCAAAACATTAAAAATTAATGCAAGGTTTGTTATAGGGGTCATTTTGGTTAATGAACTTCTAACATTCATCATGAAACATTAGAATAACACATTAATACTACAACTAGTGTATATAATATGCTATAATATCAGATATACAAGAGGGGAGATTGATATTACCTATAAAAAGTGATACTTGAGAGATTTGTGTGCACATAGTGGAAAAACTAGGAGTAATGAACCTGTAGATGCTTCGTTCCTAATATTGTGATTGAAAAATACCATGGTATGAAACTGTATAGGTATGCCAGGATCAACTATATGATCCTATACCTTTTGTATGGTCTTCGATCTACTTGGAATTGTGTTTAGTAAATTTCTATGCCATTTAGTGATCTAGATATAAGTAGAGTTATCAAACACTAAATGTCACACTATTCTAAAACCATATGAAATCAATTAAATGGAACTCAGACCCTAACAATGGGTGGAAGAACCTACAAGAAGGTTATTGTTTAGGTTGAAGTGAAATTTATGCACCACTTATGTTGGAAATACTCTTAAGATGCCTTAAACCACACATAGTTCTCCACCTAACACGTTATATCCACATGAATGCAACTAGTTGAAAAATTGAATCAATTTGACCATACTTGAGATAATTATGATCTTTGAGTGCTTAAAAATGAGTTAAGCTAAACTCTTTGACCTAGTTGAGCTCTTTATAACTATAGTAGTGGCTGCCCTAGTGGATGTGCATTAGCTTTAGGAAGATTTAGGGAGCCTCGGTCACCTTTTATGCTAGCATTTTTAATGAGATCTTACGAGAGTGCTAGGTTGTTCCAGGTTAGTGAATGTGGTGATATAAAATTTCTTATATAGGTCTCCAAAGGTAATTTGTCATGTAAATGCTGACCTAGGAGGATAAAAATACCCAAAAAATATAATGTAATTGTAATCAAAGTTGGAAGATGTGACGGTCCAAGACCGTACATGTCATCAAGGACCATAAATTACATCCCAACCCTATTATATAGTTTTGGGGATGGAAACAGAGGGTAAAATATAAAATTCACATCATGACAAGTAGCGTTTAAGTACATATTTTATGCATTTATATTGATAATTTATGACACATCAATGCTTATGAATAAAAAATTTAGAAGAGAGGAAAAAATATGTATTGAGTGGGGATTATATGTGGGTGTTTGTATTAGCCAAGAAACACAGTCATAAACAACATTGTCAAAAGGATAAATTTCCAAATTTGATTGTCTACACCAAAGTCAAAATTTGCTACTGGTCAAACATGTTCCTTAAGATAAAATGAACATTATTAAGAGGAGAAATAAGAAAAAATTAGGGAAGACATTGCATGCTGACCAAGAGGGATAGATATGTGTTATTTATTCCATTATTTGTGTGTTGTATCTATCTGAAAATTCCCAAGAGATATCTCATGAAATCAAAATCACGTAAAGATGACGATAAGATTTATCCCATAGCCTAAACCTATAGAACAATAAAAAATCTCTTAGTTGATGCAAAAACTAACAAAAAATTCTTATAGATGATGAATAAGCTCAACCATAATTTATGGAATATATGAAAAACCCTAAGGAACTTATTTGTTGTGTAGTGATCGGCCACTAGAGTTGGAAGTTGCTACTAGTTGGACGCATTCCTTAAGAGAAAATAAACGTTCTTAAAAGGATAAACAAGGAAGATTTAAGGAAGCTGTTACACACTAACTATAAATTATATAAATATTCCTTCCATTATATTAGTTGTGTGTGGTATCCCTATAAAATTACTAGGATCTCGCTCATGAATTATGTGAAGATGATAAGTTTTCTCTTGGAACCAAAACTTGCAGAACAAGAAAAACGTTACTCAGTTGATGTAACAACTTCCATATCGCATGTCTAGATGAAAAATCACCTTCTCAGTAACACATGGAATGGAAAAAAAGACAAATGAAAACCTTATTCCATAGTGACCATCCATCAGATTCAAAATTTACAACCGGTTGGATGCGTTCCTTAGAGAAAATGAATGTTCTTAAAAATAGAAACAAGGAAAATTTTAGGAAGCCATTGCACGCTAACCAAGAGGGATAGATACATATTGTATATTTTTTAGTTGCATGTGGGATCCCTATAAAAATTCCCAAGATCTTGTAATTGAAATCATAAGAAGTTCTCTCTCACATTCAAAACTTGCAGAAGAAGCAAAAAATTTCTCATTTGATGTAACAACTTCCAAACTATCCATATAGAAGAATAATCACATTTGACATCACATATAGAATGGACCAAAAACCTAAGGAATATCCTCATTCCAAAATTATTGGCTAACAAAGTCACAATTTACTATCGGGAAAACACATTCCTTAAGAAAAAATGAACATTGTTTAGAGGAGAAACAAGGAAAACTTTGGGCAGTTATTACACACTTATATAGAGCGATAAATATGTATTGTTTTCTTCATTAGTTTCATGTGAGATCCCTCTTACCATTACCAACACCTTTATGATATTTTAAGATTATAATTATTTTAATAAAATTAATCTTTCTACTAACAATGTCAACCACGTGAATATGGAATCTCTTCTAGTACCACTAACCTACATAAAATGTGTTAATAATGATTTGAAATGAAAATAAAAATGTACTGATGCAATTAAATAAATTAAAATATATTAAATTAAATACTAACCTTTGTAATCCAATGAACTAGTGGGATCAATCCTAATCTTGAATGTATCAAGAATAAATTCATGGTCAAACTCATAAATACTCCATAAATCTTTATTATATAGGTTGCCTTGATATTTGATAAAATTAAAAATTATAGAGAAAATGGAATTCAAATAATGGAGCATCTTCATTTCAATTTCATGATATTCAAACAACCACACATCATATTTATTTATCAGATACTACTAAATCCATGCTCCACAAACAACCATAGAGCCAATGGGGTACTTAATGTTTTCTCCATCTATGACCTGACAAGTCAATTTTTTTGTCTACACACTGACACAAGTAGTAATATGTTCCCTCCTAATTATCCTCATCTAAAATCACAAAATATACATGACATAATTTTTTATTCATTTCTCATAAATATTTATAATATAATCTCTACACAAGTATAAATTGTACCTGGTTGTACAAATTTAAAATATATAATTTATATGTTGCACAAATTTAAAGGATGTTGTACCTAGTTGAACTAGATTTGAAACATTTTAAATATCTTTTGACACTGTCATTTTTGTAAGTTGTGCTTTTGGAGGCCAATATAAGTCAATCAGACTTAAAGTTCTTCCTTCCCATTCATCAAACCACTACTTTGACTCATAATAATTCTGAGAAAATTCCACACATGCTGGGCGTAAATATATTATTTTCCTCATATAAATTGTCTAAGAAGATGTAATAGAGCTAAAAAATAAGTGAAAATTAATCGATCCTATTATTTTGCTACAATATTCATAGATTTCTAAGTTTTCTTCCTTTATCAACTAGAAAAATCTATAAATATTAGAGTCCTATTGAGAACCGCATGACATCGTATTGTTGCACTTATGAAATCTACACCATCTGCATACTTTATCTCCTCTCTTGCAAGGGATATTTTTGTATACACCATATTTTGATGCTTGTTAACCATTTATTTTGTGCAGGGGCTGTTGATGCATTCTTATCTTGAGAAGGTGCCTTAAGGGGTCTGCCAGGATTGGGGTATAATCATACTTGGTCATGTGGGATGGACCAAAATATTTGAGAGATGACATTATTTTTCTTATTCACCCTATATTATCCTCATTTATTCCATTTTTTTACTCATCACCCTCATTATGTCTACTCCTCCCATCATTCCTACTTATTTCTTCTTATTGCATGTCATTATCCTTATGTTTGGTCACCTTGGACCTTCCTCATGCATTCACATTTATTTCCTAGCTTCTATTCCTCATGTTTTTAGCTTTTGACCTTAGGGTTTATCCTAAGGCTAATGAAATCACCCATGGGCAAAGGCACATGTTTTGGTTTGTCCATGATTGATGCCATCACCCATGGGTGATGGCATTGGGTATATATACCCCTGTATTTTCTTAGTAGTTTAACTAATAAAAAATAATTTCAATACACTTATACTTGCTATTGTTCATACTATTTCACACTAATTTTCACTTCTTGATGCACTTTTATATACTTGAAGCTTGCCTCTTTTGCATTTGGTTCACCATAATCAGTTAAGAATAGAGATATTTTTGTTGAGATTTCCCCTTCTCCATCCATTGTGATTCTCTCTCAGTGTTATTTTATATAGAGAGGGTTATGCATCAATAATTACACACATGCTAAAGTAACTATTTCTAACCCTCCTTAGTCTTTAATTTTATATGTATGTTCTTATCATATTGGTCTTTCATTTCTATAAAATATATTATATGTAGGTTTTATTTTATCCATTATTTTGTCTTATTATTATAATTCCCATTGAATTTATCCACCCCTTGGTTATCTCTCTTCTATTTTAGAATATTAGTAGGATACTTATCTTTATCTTGGTTGTAGGCATTAGAAACCTATAACTATCCTAGGGTTAGTGCTACTATCTACTACATTTATGAATTTAGGGACCTTGAGAATATTTGTATATGAAGAGTGTGATTGGTATTAGATTGGATCCATACATTTGAAAACCCAACTAGGAACATATCTTTTACTTGTCATACCATTTGGTGAACCCAACATGAATCTTACTAGGCCAGATTCACTCTTTTTAAAAATTTCCTATTCTTTTGAATATCGTCGACTCATGTGTAGAACCCTACTACATGACCAATCTAATATAAACTCAATTTTTTTATCTTGATGCCATTGAACCCTATACAAAATTTCTTATATGTCTGATATCTATTAGAAATTTTCCATTTTCTTTGAATTTATCTTCCAATATGCTATCAATACCTATGTAAACTTACTACAAAATCAATCCTATATATAAATCTTATCTAGTAAGCATTCGTGAAGCAATCTCCCTTATCCATGGAATACTTATTGGGTGATTCTCTTACCTATTCCACTAATCCATCTTTATCTCATCATAACAACTCTCAGAATCATGGTCTCCCTAAGCTAGTTATACATTATGATGACTTCCATGCTGCATGAGCTAACACTAACAAGAAAAACCCACTGTATCAACATATACAAACAAGATCTAAAATACTAAACCCTATCTTTAGTGTTGAAGGAGAATGGAAGCATGCGGATGCCCCTAGATCTAATTATACCCATGCTATGCAAAAATTCTTGTAGAAATTTCCCGAGTACATAGGAGAATCACCCGAGATGGTATGCAAACATCTTGAGGATTATCTTTCTCAAAAATTATATGCCAACATCAATCCCCATGAGCCTTCAAATGGATCGGATCCTAATCTCACCATAATTACCAACATACCTTCCAACATATATTCTAAACAACTCATCATATAAATCATGGATCACTTGAATAAAAAATAAACCATCGATATAAATTGATTTCTAGAATTTCATACCAGCCTAGCTCAACTATATTATTGAAATCAAATGGTCTCTTGGGGCACAACCAACCAAGGTCAACCCCCTCCACTTATGGTTGGGTATGATGGATTTCCTATTTGACAACCTCCCATTTCCAATAAGACCCTTCTAGCTATTCATAGAAAGCCACTAGCTCCCTACATCATTACTATGGACATTGGAGGTATCTCTCCTTCCATCACTTACGATGGTTCTACTGATGCTACCCTCCATATGAATGTTTTGTATATATTTAAAAGATTATGTAAAAAATAACTCTTATGCTGCAAAAAATCTTCTTGTTAAAAATATTATTGGAGATTCTTTGGATTGGTGTCACACGCTCCTAGCCAACTCATTTTTTGATCTAAAAATATTGGTAACCAACCTAGTCAAAGAAATATAATACCATGATCTTCCTGAAAATAACATTAATGCCTTCATCAATTGAATGTAGTCAGACAATGAATCTACCTAAGATTTTATAAAATGTTAGAATACTTTATCCACTTGAGCTGAACACAACATGCCTGATGGAACTTTATTCCAACTGTCCCTTAGAGAACTTGAAATTCACCTTTAATACAAGGTTAGATCCCTTTCTACTACCTCATTGGAAGAAGTATTAGAGCAAAATAAGCGCCAAGATTATCTCATGAGATAATTTGAAAAGATTTCTCCAAAAAACAAAATCCTAAAAACATGCTTGTCCTCATACATCCTCGAAACAAGAATGTTACTGACGATGGAGTCACATACTCTTCCTCAAGGCACTTCCTCTACAAGGACCATCCATAACATTGACTGATATGCTACTCAATCACAATATACCTCTTCTCAAGCCATATTTCACTAACCTCTATCCAAAGAAGATTTGTGATGATGCCTACCTCACCCCTTTTACCATGGGAGTATAACCTCTCTTCCTCTTACCTAATGACACGATGATATAATTTTTTTAGTGGTATGAAAATTAAGTCCATTCATACAATAATTGTCATTCCCTTTGATCATTTTCCTAAACCTTTCTCCTTGATAACAACTTTTACCATGAAGCTATCACCTAAGAAAGGTTAGACAAGGCCATCAAGGCACGTGACAGGACCCAACAACATGATTTTCACAAGGCAGTTCATCAAGCTAATGAACATCTAAAAATATACAGTGACCCACTCCCTAATCACTCAAACCTTGAAAAATCCAACATTTATAAAGCTAGCGAGGAAACCACCAATGCTATTGATACATCATATCATTCCACTAGTGCATCTACTGATAATCTAGTTCATATAGATGGTTATAAATGAATTATCAGACATATCAAACCTTATTATCCTTACTCATCATAGGCTATATCCTATAGGATCATTCATCAATATTCCTCATGATAAACACCTCATGAATAAACTTATATACCCCAGGATTTAGACTAGGTGAATGTCATCGTCCCCTATTTAAACATACCTACAAGGTTAACCTTATCCATATCAACCTCTTCAGATTCTTATGCCATCAACCCCTATGCAGACATACCTATAGGGATGATCCCATCTATCTCAGTCTCCACTAATCCTTACGCCATAAACCCCTATGGTAGTACTTCTACCATGGCCAATCCCAAGGGAATAACATCTAAAATCCAAATTTTAGAACTTTTTGCTAGTTGTCCTTTAGAGCTTGTTTAGACTGATACCTTATGGTTCAGACCCCCTACACAACCTAGTTTTGAAGAATGAGATCCTCTTATAGATATTTCCCTCCTTCCTAGACAAATTCCATTTTTAAAAATCCTTCATACTCTACCCCAACATCATGAGCATTTCATGACCACACTCTTCACCATGAACAATCCTTTTCTACCCACTTTGGGGTAAAATCCTACTATATCTTGTTCAAAATAAATCATTATGTGAAAATGCAAAGATTTATCCATTTTCACTAACCTTTCCACCAACCATACTTCATGTATCTAATTTCCTCTTGATTATATGATTCTCGATGAGATTCTATTTCATGTTGAAGATCCTCCCTCTTTATCTTGGTCCAAATTGGATAGACCATAATTAAGTGAGACCTCATGAACGAAGGTTCCATTACTTGTTTCACATATTTTGAATTCATTAAGATACTTAGTTACTCCATAGAAAATCTAAAATATACTTGAAGCATGCATTAGGGATACAATCGTAGAAAAATTCCACTTATAGGTTACATTTGGCTCCTTATCACTGTTCCTTCTCGTACCGTTTGTCTAAAATTAATGGTATTCAATTTCACCTTGTCTTATAATACCCTCTTAGGACAATTATGGACCCACCGCATGTGCATAGTTATGTCATCCATATGCCAATGTGTTAAGTTTGCGCACCTAGGAGCTGTATATAAAGTACAAGGTGGCACCAATATTTGGAACTTTGACCAATTTTAGCAACATGGGACATTCAAAATTCCCACTCTTGAAGAACATACTATCCAATTTTTGGAATACCAAAACTTCAACTATCCGGTGGATTATCTTTACTTCTATAGTGGTCATCCCGAGGTTGTGGTTATTAGTCCACCAAACCTTCTTAATTTTTATGACAACAAATCCAAAGAAATCAACCTATGTATCAGTACTTCTAATCTTTTTTATTCCATCATTTCTCAATTGCCTCTGACATTACATCCATAATCGTGAAAAAAATATTCCAATTGTGTTCATATCATCATCACTCACACTTGACATCCTCCTATAGAGCATATTTCTCAACCTGACTCTATCATCGAATTATATACTATTGATACTACTCTTCCTTATTATGAAAATTATTATTCTCTATATAATCCTGTCTTAGTAGGCTATTCCCAGGCTTAGAATGTAGAAATTATTCGATACCGTGACACCCTATGATCTACCTTTATTCATAGTATCTTTATCATCCCCATATCTTCAGAAGATTCTCCCTTCAATCCAGAGGCCAATGATCATATGGAATATTTCGATCTATATCCTACTTTGAATCTAAATATAATATTATGACCTACACTCCTCTCATTAGTGATTTGATGCCTGAGCCATAATATGTTCCATAAGTTCACCCTTCCACACAACTTATCACAACATATTCCTCTTCTTCCTCTCTCACTCCTTCACATTTCACTATACCTCTACTTTACATGAAATCACCCTAACACTTCTTTCCATTATGGCTCCCAACCCACCCATAACTGATCCATACTACACATTGCATGAAGCCCTAAACATGATGTTTCTAATTAATTAGTCTCCCAATAAACGAGGATTATGAAGAAAAAATAAATTAATAGTGCTGGAACCATATGTCACTAAATCCAAATCCATCACCTCTACTCAAACAAAGATAAATAGTGTGCAAAAAATGACATTCAATAGGAGGGTGAAGACCAAGGACAAGACTCTTGTACCACTTCCTCCATTAAATATAGAAATGAAATATTCATAATCTATTTTAGAAGGACATAGCTGGAAAAACAAGGTGTAATTGTGTAAAATAATATATTTCAATCATCATGCACCTAGATTAAAAGGTACCTTGTCACAAGGCTATCTATAACAGATAGACCAAGATGAATACAAATGGGGAGTAATTTTTTATTCTGATGTAAATAAAACACTTGGAAAAGTTAGAGTCTTACAATTTTACGATTTGTTGCATTTTAGCAAGCCAATATAGTTGATATAATTTTTGATATTTTGCATTCTTGAGGGTTACTTCTACTTTGTGATCATGAGAATAATTAAATGTGATAATTAATGATGTAACTGGGTTTAGTAAACAATGGGGATGATTTAAGGTTAGATCTGCATGATGATAATGATTTCGAAAATACATTTTATCTCTTGAATTATAAGAAGGGGGTCTTACTTCCCCATTAAAAACCTCAAATACTTAGGAATAAGGGTTGTGGTGCACCTCGTTACCTCCAAGCTAGATGGCACAGAAAGAATGGGTCTAACTAAATACTAATTTTGTACACATTTCCTATAAGATGGAAAAGGAACATGCTACAATCTCTCCCAATTTATTTAAGAGAGTATTGAGAAATACGTGGAAAAGGTGCACAAGAATAGTGGAAAATTAATCTAGGGTGCAATCCTTATTTTTTTGGTATTTAATAAGATAGGAGTGACAGAGGGGGATGGGAAAAATAAATGGATATATCTAATCGTAAATAAGTCTTTGGTCAAGGGATATAAGGAACACTTCACCCTCACCACCTTAAATAATGCATATAAGACCAGATTGAATAAGTGGATAAGACATTTGAGAGATGATTTTAAAGAGGAATGATACATATCTAGGAAGTTTCCATAAGAATTGGAAGGAGAATCAGAGTTTTTTATAATGTAAAATTACTCTTTACCACACTTCAAAATGAAGAATTAAAATTTATCTGCTTGGGATAAGTTGACATTTTCCTTCATAGATAAATACTTTGAGTGATCTGTTAATTAGATCAAGGATGTGAATAAGTTTCAAATTGATGTACTATTTATTTATGCAGAAACACATACCCTATACACATAATAAAATTATGCAAGTAAAAGCACATATGTGGAGATGCAAGAAATATAAATTTACTAAATCAATCATGTAGAGACCATAATAGTAGACAACCAAACAATATGGTTATTTTACTACTTTAGGAAAAATTAAAAAATAAGGCATATCAAGTGTAGAATGATGATGAGGTAGATGAGGAATTTTGGCAACTAAAGAAAATAAAAATAAAGATTCCTAAGAGGCCAAAGATGGTAAAGTCACTAAGATTTCCTCCCACAATACATGAAGAGGAAGAAGAGGAGTGTGAATCAAATAATTTCCCAGTAGTAAATAATAAAAGTTAACTTGCTACTATGGTCAAACAAAGAAGAACGCCTGCATCCAGACTAGGATCAACAAGTAAGGTAGGGTATGATGAAGGATTGCCAAAAATAGGTGCACTAGAACACATTGAGACTTAAACTAAGGTTAGTAAAAAATACATGTACCTTCGAGGAGGAATAAGAGAAATAACAGAGCAAACCAACAACTATTATTCCTCTAAGGACACCTTCTCCTATAAAAATTCTTGCACATAACACACATGCAATTGCACATATGAAGACACCCCATAAATAAGAAATGTGGAAGGAGAGGATGAAAAATAAAAATTTGGGGAGGAATAGGAAGAGGAGGAAGAAGAAGATAAAAAGGATGAAGAAGAAGAAAAGAAGCATGAAGAGGAGGAAACACATGACAAAGTGGAGGAAGAATAAAACCTAGAAGAGACACATGCTGGTGTGGAAGAGGAGGATATAAAATTTCATGTAGAGAAAGGAAATGGAGTGTAATAAGAATAAAAATAAGTATACTAATAATAAGAAGACAAAGAGGATGAGGAAATGGAGTATGTAGAAAAACAACCCTTAAATTCTCCAATCTCTAGATTCTAGAAAGGGAAAACAAACAAATGGATTTTCTATTAGAAATATCTAAAGGATATAGTTGCGATAGTGCCGATAAATAATTTTATATGCTTTGACTTGGATGCTTACATAGATGAGATGCAGTATGAAATCCTTTATTCATTCCTACAAAAATTCTTAAACGAAGTTGCAGAAGGATTGGTAATGTATTTTTTGGATACACTCCAAATGTCAGAGAAAAATGATGGGGATAAAATCATAAAAATTTATAGAGAGGTTGTGCAATAGGACCTCACTAATAGTGTGGATAACCACTCAAAAAGAGTAAAAGTGTAGGAGTTGACTAAGGAGCTACAAGAGACCAAGAAAAAAATAGAAAATATCTCCAAGGATCACAAGGAGTTTTTAGAGAAAAATTTGTGCGGATGCCTAAAGGAATTGAATTTTTGTAAATGGATAGTCAATATTAAACCCAAGTTATCCAAAATGATACTAATATGTTGGTGAAATAATTTGTCATAGTAAAGATTATTGGTGTTCACCAATGATCACGGGGCTAAGCCCCTCCTTCTTGGGTATGGGGAGGCTCCCATTATTGAATGTAAATTATCTAAAATTGTGGGGTGGACGTTAGGCTGGGGATCACACAAGAATAATCCAATAAACATGTGGAAAAGTGCTTGTACAATGTTTAAGGGAGGAATTTTCTTAGAGAGAGGTAAAGGGGAGTAGGAAAAATATGGAGAGAGGGTTAATGTTGTGAGTACAAACTAGTAGATTCTCACCAACAGTAACCAGAGTAGGTCCACATTGAATTAGAATAATCTAATAATGTAAGAAATAGTAATATTAAGAAATTTAAGACACAAAGTTCTATGAATTCATTAATCAAAGACACAAAGTTATTTCTTGGTTATACAAGATCACATTTGCTTCCAAAGTTGGAAAGTAGAGAGCATGGAAGAACATAAGGAATGAAAGGAGATATAAGAACATAGCTTATTGCTTGTAGTAGAAGTGAAATCCAAAAACTAGTAACAATCAACAAATGTTAACCCATTGGAATAGAGAATCCATTCCAATTTATAACATATAAAATGCCTCTTCCTCTCCCCTCTATGTGAATTTTCATCTCACCGCCATGTGACTTTTCAAAATCCTTAAGAATAAACTAAGTCCTTTTCTTTTTTTTTAAAAGGGAATTTTACAATGCAAAATTAAGTCACTTAAGTGAATTAGAAAAAAGATTGAAAAATTACATTCTCAATGAAAGAATATAATGTTAGAGAGAGAGATGGATGCAAGAAAAGTGATGATACAAAGATGGGGAATATTTTGTTGATGGACCTTGAATTAAGTTCCTTTCCCTTGACCACTGGTTGAATTCGAACATTGAGATTGTAAAAAAATTTATTTGTGAGACACTGAAACCTACCAAGGTACTGAATAAGTGTTCAAAAACACTGTTATGAAACCTGCATTGATATGGGAATATGATGATCTTCTTTGATCATAAGGTAAGAGTTAGCACATGGATATCACTGGCTTAGTCCTCTTGGCCTTAAAATTCATCTTCATGATAAGGGTGTTTCCAGATTGAATGCAATCAACATCAAGATGCTCAAACATGTTCTTACTTGTATATTACTTAATGAAATATGTCTTATCTTCTAGCTAAAAGGATTACTCCCTGAATGTAATTCTTGAAATATAACCACCTATTGATCTAGAACATATTGATTGTGAATGCTTCCTCCTATGAGATACGAACACATTCCAAGGCAATGAATGAGTGTTAAAAAACACTACTAAGTGATTTACACCACATAAACTTGAGATGGTTTTCCAATCATGGAAACATGAAGATCCTTTCAAACATAAGGTCAGAGTAAAAACATGGAGATCATCACCTTAATCCCTTTGGCTTCAAAATTCACCTCTATGACAAAGATGTCACCTTTTTGAATAGAATCAACTTCAAAATGCTCAAACACCTTCTTTCTCTTATAATCCTCATTGAAATAGGTCATTTTTCAGATACAAATATTACTCCTTGAATGAAACTCTTTTCCTCATACCTATTATTGGACTAAAACATTGTGGTACAATCTCCTTATTCTGTGAGATGTAAGCACACTCCAAAGTACTGAATAAGTGTTCAAAAACACTAATGTGAAACTTGCACCAAGTGAACCTATAATGACTTATTGATTGCTTTGGCTACCTCAGTAGCCTTTCTCCTCATGAATCTCTTGAACTTCAAAATTTTCCTTCATGAAAACTACCCAGATGATTCAACCATGGTGATCCCATTCTGTGACAAATAGGATGAGTTGAATCATCTAGTTTCTTACATCCAAGTGTGCCATGCAGAAGTAACCTTGAGATTGATGGTTTGGGAGGCTGCGAGGGATTTATCTCCTATTTGAACCATGACAAAACTTTCCAGCCTTGAAATTATGGTAAAAAAAATGCTATAGGTGGAATTTGATTTGATATAAGTGAATCAAGACCAAGTGCAATAATTTATATGTTTAGCAAGTCCTAACTAGGATGGTTGTTTTTAGCAAGTTTTCCCAATTTTCACTTTCTGATGGTTTTTGCTTGTTTGAAGAAGTAAGGATGTTGAGATTTTACCAATTTTGGAAACTTACTATAATTAGAAACTATTTTTGTATGGAGTTCTTTTGGGTGTTGGATGGCAATGAAATTGGTCTCAAAAGTTTAGATTTTACTTCAAGACCTTCTTCTCCAGGGTTTGATGTTTTTCATTCGCTGGAACTCCATAGATCTGAAAAGGAAATTTTTTGGGCTATAAATTTTGAATGGATGCTGAAAATAACATAGAGAATCAATGAAAATTCTGTTATAACCATCTTGAACGTGTTTTTGGGAGGAGTGCACTGACATAGTTTGATGGAAATCGAGTGCATGAATATAGAGTTATGAAATATTTTTAGTTTACAAGCTTGATGTTATGTGAAAAATACAACAACATACTTGGGTAACAATGGAGGTTTTGGAGATAGGAACACATAATTTTGAAAGTTTGAAAATGACTAAGTGTTGATATCGTTAGTTTGTCATTTTCCATTGTAAAATCTTAACCCACATCTTGACTCAGAAACTTAACCATGGTTAGTGGATAGTTGAAGTGGATTTACACCTGTGAAAGAGGGAAAAAGGGGGAAAATGGGACATAAGGGAAACCCAAGTGTACTTTTCACCACATGGTGAAAAATGGAATCTTCTTGTTTAAGGGCTAAAAAATGACTTCATGGAGCTCAAAAATGGATTTTCATGTGACTAGGGTTGAATGGTTAGATGGGGGTGCAATTTTGTGTCCCACTTGTCCCCTTTACACCTGGTTTAATCCAAGAGGATAGAAATGGATTTAAAATTCACCATGGGGGGTCTTATCATGAAGAGGGGCCATGGAGATAAGCAGTTTGCAAGTTTGAGGTTCCCTAGGTGCAAAAGTGGTTAGTTGTGAATTTGAGAAGTTTTCCCACATGGGGGATCAAAATTTGGTGTCCTCTTTGTCCCCCTTGCACCTTGGGGAAAATCCAAGGGGAAAGCATGAGCTCAAGAACTCACCATGGGGTCCAAGTATCATGAAAAGTGGGCCTTACAACTTAACTCATTAATTTGCTCTTTAAAACACCTTAAGTTATGTGTTAAGTGAGGAAACTTTAAAATGGATGGGATAAAACATGTTGGTGTCCCCTTTGTCCCCTTTTCATCCCAGGGATAATAAATGGGACAAATCATGATCAAAATCCTAATTAAGCCATTTTTAAATGCTTATGTCACATGCCAAGTGCATTTGAGGACATTAGGAATGATTTTTCCACCCCGATAGCATGAAAGAGTGTTTTGGGGTCAAACATTATATTATTTTGACT
The DNA here is from genome assembly GCA_019776745.2 of Taxus chinensis. Lineage (NCBI taxonomy): Eukaryota > Viridiplantae > Streptophyta > Pinopsida > Cupressales > Taxaceae > Taxus > Taxus chinensis. The sequence continues at coordinate 346,502,086 of CM034146.1, read as the reverse complement.
AAAAATAAATTTTTGATATCATACCAGCCATTATCGGGATCTAATTATTCCTTCAATTTTAATTTTAGGGCCTATTCCATTCTTGACTTGAAGGGGCAGATGTAGAGTCTTGGGTTATCACAAAATATTTTAGAGACTTAGGAAAAATGCATGTTTCCATAATGTATAATATTTAAATACCTTACTAGTTACTACTTGTTTTCTTCCCAACTCTTCATGGAGCTTCCAGAATCATCCAAAAAAATTAGCTTTCATTATTGAAGCCTTTATTCCCTGTGCCCAAAATTACCCGATCTTACTCAAGTTATTCCTGACTTCAATTTCTTCAAAACATTTTCCCTAAAATACCTTAGAAAAATTAATTTCTCCCCCATACAATTATCATACGGTTTTAATATTCCCTATCATCTTTCATAGGGTGCCCATCTGTTGCAAAATGGAAAAAATGGCCCTTTCTAGGCCTTCAAAGATAGTTTTTCATCCTTGAAATTCAGTGACTTCTTCAATCACCTTAGGCACACATCCGTGCACATTAAAAAAACTTAAAATCTTATAAGAACGTTCCTATTAGCTAGAATTAGGGTGAAATATATGATAAGTTGGCCAGAGAAGGGTTCACAGTGACCGAGATGGGAAATTTTCAAGTGGGGGCTTTGTCGTTATGGACAAATTTTCAATTTTGCATGAACTAGAAATTTAGCATGAAAGCATAATGGATTGAGGTGCAGGTGTGGAAAAGTTAGAAACTTTTATCAATTAGGCACTTAAGTAGAGGGAAGTATAGGGATATAATCACTGATAATAGAGGAAATAAGAGAAAGAAAAATCAATATCTCTATGTGCTAAAAAGTTGAAGTCTTACGTGGGCTTGATCACCAATCTTAGATAGAAGGTTGTGTATGTGAATAAAGGAGTCAAATGATGTTTCAAAATATCCAATATTTTTTATGCATGAATGCTCCTTAAATAGAATGCATTGGAAATGCACGTTGATAACAATGACACCAATAAGGCTATCCATGGTAATTTGTTGTAAGACATTGAGAATTTAGAGCAAGAAATCAATGAAAAAAATAAAAATTTAAGTAGCGGTTAGGTGAGATAAGGAAACTAACTTCTAAGGAAGAAATAATGCTTGATGCATTAAATACTAAGCTAGGGAAAACCTTAAAAAAATTTCAAGTAGAGGCGCAAGATACTCAAAAGGGTATCAAAGATTTCAAATACCTCACATCATGTTCCAGATTGATGGATGCCATCCTTTATAAAGCCTTAGATCAATGGAAGGTAGATGAAGATATTTTAAGGAAGGATGTACTAAAAGTGTTTGAAGTGGTAGACAAATGGTTACCTGAGTGTGGGAAAAAAATTTAGTGTAGGGTGATGTTAAACCCCTAAATTATTATTCATTTATTGGCTAAGTCCCACATTAGGTAACCATTCTTATTATTTATTTTTTCATATTCTTTGGAGTGCACACATTTTATGGAAGAAGAATACAAAATTTACATGCATGTTTTGAAATAAACAAATGAATAATCTATGTGCATTTATAGAGCAATAAGACAAATTTATATGTTCATTAATGTAGGCACATGCACATAGTTTGGATTCATAGGGAAGTTGCATGGGAAAATAAGTTCGACACACAAGAGGAACAAAAATGATAATAATAGAAAAGTAACTACACTTCTTGTCATGTGTATGATGAGGTGGAGTAAGTGGAACACATAAAAGTATTTGTGTGTAAATATATATTTCCTAAAAATAGCTAGAGAATCATGTATAACAGAGGATCGTCCATCCAAAGCGACGGGACGTCCATATGAAAAAGAAAGACTTCCATGCAACAATTGAAGTTAGGATATAGTGACATGTTGTATATCCACCAAGTGAATGTAATAGATAGTTATTTTTAGACTAAACTCAAGGGATAAATATAACTCCTTTTTAAATAGTAAAGGGAAAGTCCCCACTAGTATAAATACCCCTTGAGGGTTCATTATAAAGGACATAAAATAGACATATCGATACGACTACATAGAGAAAGTATTATTATAATGGCATGCACTAAGTTATGAATATCATAAAGGATTTTTGTAAAGTTACTGTGTTTAGTTGTTCTTATGGGTAAAACTTTCTGACTCATGAATATATGATTTTAATGTATTTTCCTTAGTAGTACAGTTTATGTGCATGAATTTATTTTCCATCTTTGCTAAACATGACAAGATTTCACATTCTCTTGCACTTTAGGTGAGCATGATAGGACATTTCTTGGTGCCATAGGCTAATGCAGGTGGTGAATATTAATTGACGTGTACTTGGATGTGAAGGCTTAATGCATGTGTAGGTAGAGTTATGTAGTAAAAAAGATGTGTAACAAGAGACCATAACTTCTGTTATATGTATGCAAACTAAAATTTTAAAATTTTAAAATTCAAATGCAAAAAAGAGGAATACATCAACATTTTCCTATGGGGGAAGGAACAACTTAAAAAACTATAAGTATGATGTGCAAGATAATTCCTCCCACACCCTTGGGATGATGTCATTTTACATGTCACAAGATATATTACCTTGGAGGGAGTATTCAACAACGCGTTATTTTACCATTTTACCCTATTGAACTACTTCCACCACAAGAATAAAATCAACATTACATTCTTCATTCTCTCTTCCCTTGAGTGGTTGATTAAGGATTACCAACTGGGGGAAATGGATGTCGCCCTCCACTAAGGCCTAATTATGATATTGTATCTCAAGGATAAATATAGGAAACTCAATTATGGTCTTGTACTTTATGTCTCAATAAAAGAGAAATATAAAGGGGATTTAAAAAATAAAAACTAAGAGAAGGGACCTATAAAGGTGACCATTAACATAACCAAATCTAGAGGTCAACCCAACAATGCCTTTCATAACCTACCTCATATTGGTTTAGAAGCTAACAAGGGTAGAATAGAGGGATAATCCTCAAAAAATTAGACTCGAAAAATACATGGGTCCTTTTTCAATAAGGACATTATTTGGGGTTGCAACATCCCTGTGTAGATAAAGGAAGCTAGCTTAGACAAAGATGGAGATTATTGTAACAACAGAAAATCCATAAAGGAGATGGAATAAAGAATTAACATGTTAGATCCTGATTATAAAATTCATCACAACATTATAAAATTCTTGCAAATGGAGAATAAAAAATTGAAATTGAGAATCCAACATATTATTGACTTGGGAGAGGTAATAGGGACTCCTATGTTGACATATGTGAATTTGTGAGTTGTCATTGATGTAAAAGCCCATTAATGAAAAAAAGGATGATGGAGAAATTTCATAGGATTCTAGGTGTGATGATGACATGTATATTTAGGTGGTGACATGATTGCATGAGTGGATTCAATGAGATTGGCTTGGTCTAGCAAGCTTAATCAGGTGACCTAGCTAGCCAAGGTGATGGTGCATGGTGAGTGGACCTATATCGTGACTTGAGGATCATAGTTTTAACATGGAGAGCATGTTTAGAGAGTGTTTAGGCACTCACAAGAGTTTAATATTGTAGGTACAGGTGGAAGAATCAGTTGCAGATGCACATCTAGACCTAGTCTAGGTGCTTGGAGACCAAATACGACATGAGGATGCGTTGCAGATCCATGTGAGCTCATGGATGCATGAAGAGGTATGAAGCATGTTGTCTCAGGTATGTGAGGTCATTTTGGAGAGTTGTAAGAAGATCTATGGTGATATTCTACATGGTTATGGTGCACACTAGGCCTAATCCTATTGTTTAGAGGCCTAATTAGGCATGATAGGCACTTGAAAGTGTATGTGAGATCTTGAGATCACTCATGGAGGTATGTTATGATGTTTTAATCATGTAGATTCATTTTTCAGAGGTTTCATGTTTGGTTTTAGTGTTGGTTTAGTTGGTCTTGGCCTTGAACATGGAAAACCCTAAGGCCTATTCATGAAAATGAGATAGGTTGAGAATATACAAAGATATTTGTGCCATGATGATGATTGTATATGTTAGTAGGGTATGTCATGATGTTGTGGGAAAAATTTTAGGTTGTCATGATGAATATTTTGTAAGTTATAGTGTTTTTTGGTGAAATAGGTTTGAGAAGAAGCCATTTTCCAGCTCGAATTACAAAATTTGAAGATCGTTGTGGATTGTGTGATTTTAATGGAACCTTGTGGCTTTTAGGGATGTTTTTCCATTGATTTAAGAGAATTTCACAAAAATAATGAGGTCATTTCATCGTCACACTTTTATGAATGAATGTTAGGAAGGTAAATCATTTTTTGTGAGTTTGAAACCCTAGGTCAAGAGCAATGGAGAAGAAATTCGTGATAAGTTACCAGAATTGATTGTTATTTATAGTATGATAATTGGATGTTATATATGACTCCATATTTATAGAAAGGTAAGATAGATCATGTGATAATTTGTGGATCCCACTCAAATAGACAAGTTTATGAAGAAGTTTAGTTTGAGGAAAAGTTTCCTAAAGGAGGTATGAAGTAAATTGACTTTGTTTTTATAGTAAGAGTTATGATTGATAACCATGATGATTTAAGATCATGTTTGAGGTCTTGTAGGGAAAAGTGTGCCCTATTTATGAAGACTATTCCTTGAGACCAAAAAGGGCAGTTTTGGAAGGAAATGTGAGATGTTATGGAAAGTATATTAAGAGGGATTTCAAATGGCATATGGCTTGTATCTTTATTTTGATGTTTGATAGGTAATCCAACTCAATTTGTGAAGAAGAAGGTTACTTTTTTCTTAGGGTAGGATTGCTCTAGCTAGAAGATGGAGGTAGAAGATGGATGACATGGATTAGTTGATCATTTTAATAATTTGTAGAGTGAATAAGGATGAATTATTCTCATAGTGAAAGAATTTTTAGGTCTTGAAAGTGGCAACAACGGTGTAAATCAATTGAGTTCCTAAAATTGCTTATTGGGCAACTCAGTTTGGTGAAGAGGAAAGTGGGTTTGGTTTACATGTATGGATTTTTCATGATTTCTATAAAGAATGGATGTGTTATACAGGTAAGTGGATTTCCAATGATTGTCTACATTCCATATTTAAGATGTTATTTGGGTGATCTAGAGCATGATAGGTGAAGACTGGTTCCTGGAAACAACTGTTTTAAGAAGGATATGAGCCTTCTTGGTACTGTTATGAAGAATTTAATTGATGAAATATAATTTGAAACTATGGATGATGTTTTTATGTCATATTTGACATGTTTGAGGAATTTTGGACCTTGAATAATTAGGGTGATGAGGTTTGTGGTCTTTGATGAATCAAGTGATGGGGTTTTGAGCTATTTTTGAGCTTGTTTGGTGTGTTTGGGCATGCACGATCTACATGGGTACATTTTATGAATGTGTATGAGTGTGTTGTTATAATTTTTAGTTACATTGGTAAAAATACTTGTGTAGGACCGACCTATGTTGTGAAAATGAGTTGAGAAGGGTATAAAGTGAATGTTTTAGTTCAAATTTGAACTAGCTAACAGAGAGCAAAAAAGTGCAACCCAAGTATAAGTTTTAAACAAGTATGAAGGAATAATTTCAGATCCAAGGAGGTTTGTGAAAGGATAATTAATTTTAGAGAGCATGTGTGTAAGGGTTTGAAGCCAAGAAAAGTGATAAAAGTGTGAAATATAGCAGATTAAAGAAGAGAGGGTTTGGACAAGGGTTTGAAGGTGTGTGAGATGAATAAGAGATCTCCATAAGTTGTTTCAGAAAAAATACATCAAATATATTCATATAAAGGTGGTTTAGTGTGTGATTGATCATCTTATGGGGTTATAGCATCCTTGTGGAGTTGGTGCTTCACTAAACTAGGGGTTAGTGATCCTTGTGAAGTTGGTACTTCACTAAATACTTTTGATTTGACTAATATAATAAAAAATTAGTGGGTTTTCTTCGCTTTGAGGTATCTTGTGTTCTTGTGTCTTTTTCATGGTTATGATTGATTTGATTGAATGTTAAGCACACATTAATGAATGGTTAAATGGTTTTTGGTTTAAGTAAGAAAATATGAATTAGTTAAATTTTTGTAAGGAATTATTCATCCCCCCCTCAGTCCATTGTTCTTTCAGCAATTGGTATCATAGCAGGTCCTTTAGGATAATTTTAATCAATTGAAAGGATATTCTCTTGGATCACATGTTTAGTTGATCAAAATGGGAGAAGAGTTCTTACCATATGAAGGTCCTAAGTTCAATGGAACTATGTTCTATGGAGACTCAAAATTAAGGTATATCTAAGTTCTATAGGTTATGAAGTTGGTGTAGGAGATATTGATTTCTCAGATCCAATGGAATAAATTGCCAAGGATATTATCTTTGGTTCTTTGGAAGAATGTGTGAGCACCATGGTTGTAGATTGTGTTTCAGCTAGGGAATTTTGGGATAAATTGGAGTATTTTTATTAAGATAACATCCCCTCAAGCAAAAATGAACTTGATGAGATAAAAATTACAAAAGGAATGGATCAAAATCTGAAGGTAACCCTTAAGGAGATTGAAGACAAAAAGGAGTGTACTTATTTGAAAAAATAGATTGGATTGATTATTGCTAGTCTCAAGACTAAAGAGAATTAGTGCATCAAGTTTGAAATGGCCATGAAGAATGTACAATCAGAGTTAGATCTTTCTTCAAGCAAAATGAAAATGTTTCAAAATTTTGAAAAGAGTACAAGTAACTTAGATGATCTATTGAGCAACCAAAGACATTCAAGTGACAAGTCTGCTTTAGGTTTCAAAAATGAATCAAAGAAGGATGAAAATCTCTCTGAATCAAATCAATAAGATGTCAACGAAAAGGAGATCCTCAATGGTAAGGAGGTCATGAAAAATTATGTTGTTTCAAGAAAGAAGCTTGCCGGTTCAAATAATGATCAGATCAAGAATAATGTGAAGACAAAGTCTATTAGGCAACCCAATGCTTCAAGGTATAAAAGGACATTCAATGGTTATTATTTTACTTGCAATGGTTTTGGGCATAGGGATAAGGAATGAATAAGGTTTATCAAGGATGAAAATTTAAGGAGAGATAATAGGAGTGAGAAAGAAAATAATGTGACATGCTACAATTGTCATGAGAAAGGTCACATTTCAAGGTATTGCTTGTATGAACCATCATATCATTTTTTTTTAAATGAAGGTGCTAGAGGTAAAATTAAAGTTTTATGTTTTAATTATAATGAAGCTGATCAAATAGAAAAATACTATCAACAAGAATAACCAAGACATATATGGAACAATGAAGGCATGAATAAGGTTGTATGCTTTAAATGCAATCAAGTTGGTCATATTGCTAGGGTCTGCAATTTGAGTCCTCCTAGACAGAGTTGGAAATATGGAGTTTCTCAAGTTATGAGTCCTATTAATTGCTTAAAATGTAACAAGGTTGGTAATATTGAAGATACTATAGATGGATGAAAGATATATATAAGAAGAAGGAAGAAGTCAGACCTAGTCTTGATGAAAATTCTAATGTTGCTAATGGGCTAAATACTCAAAAAGGTTTGCTTGTTGATAAGGAATCAAAGGTTCAGCAGCTGAAGAAATTAATGTAATATCTTAGTGTCCTCTCCCATGAGGATTTTGGTGATTTGATGTGTTAGATTCATTCAGAATATTTGATTCCTCCATTAGTCTTCATGGATCCATCATCCTATTTGATTGAAGCATGTGAATGTATGTAAAATTGTGTTAAGCATATTATGTCTTATCCTGAGAAGTATGTGATCTCAGTCAATGTTCTTGGTATGTGTCAAGGTTTGCAATCATTCATGAAGGAGTCTTAGGGCTCATGGTCAGAATTTGAGGGATATAAGCTAGTGTTTTAAGGTCTCAAGTAGATATTGTGTCTTACTCACCTCAAGGGGAGTTTAGTTTATCCATCAAGGCATGTTATAAAACATTATTGTGTGTCATAGGTTCATTTATATGAAATATGTCATGTGATAAGAATAAATTTTCAAATGTGTATGCTAGATAATCTTGCTATGTCAAGGACTCAATAATTGTAAAGTATGAATGTCAAAAGTTAGAAAAGTCTAGATTTATGTCAATTTCTGTGTACAATAAGTTAAGAACCTACAATCTAGATAGGTATGTCTTGTCAAGTAGTCCTTGTTACACAAGTGTAGTTGGTTTGATATGTAAAAGAATGTTATTATAGGGCCCCAAGTCAGTGCTCTGAATGATATTTTTATGAGATTCAAAAGGATAATTATGCAGTGTGTCTTTGTTGTCAAGGAAATGTGTCTTGAATGTATAAGTAGGTCAAGTCAAAAAACAAGGTATGAGGTTTTACTATCATGAAGGTTTTTGATCAAATATATGAGATTTTGTTGACTTCTCAATGTTACAAATGGCGATCTTAAGGAATATACTCAGTTTGAATACAAAAGGTATGAAAGATATAGAAGAAGATGACACAAGTAGTTCTAATGAAACATGTGAAAAAGGAGACCTAATGACTTGATTAAACCAAGTCATGACTTCAAGGTATGCACATGAGTTGACTACGATTACAAGGTGTTTTTGGTTTGATTGTTAAAAAATCAAATGTGTCAAAGTGTTTAAATGTCATAGAATTTTAATGGAGAAAGTATAGGAAGTGTTGTATCAGTGGTCAAAAAAATGTTACAAGTATGAAAGGAAGTTGATTGAGTCTACAAGGTACTCTTGCTCTTATGTTGTAGTTTTGTTGCAATTCTGTTGCGTTTTTGTTGTGATTCTATTGCTTTTTCATCAGGTTACAAAATTGGGATTCCAAGTTGATGTGAATTATTTTAAGCCTACATATGAGTGTTGGAGGTCTTAATATAATGACATAGGTTGAGAAGGATCTTGTATGCTCTGAAGTCCAAGGAAGATGAAAATAACAAAGTTGTAAGGTTTATATGGCTGATTGCCTTCATTATGAATTAAATTTGCATTGAATCATGGTACATTGATTCCGAAAGAAAGAAAATGTGATGTAGGAGAATCATTAGGTGGACATTAAAAATGGAAATCATCATCATTCATGGCGGTAATAAGTGTATTAACATGTTTTGGGGCCCTGAGAGGAGGTATTAGGGGGTCAAGAAGTCACAGATTTGAAATCTTATACTTCCCTCCATTTGTAAATTCAAACTTCAATGATGAAAAAGTGAAATGTAATTTTATAAGAAGTTAAAGAGATGTTTTGATGATGTGTACATGTCCTAGGTGTTTATTCATAAGTCATAATGAGTCAATACATGCTTACACATGATGTAAAATGCCTTCTTGATGTTGAATGGGCATAATGAGTCATGTAAAGGGCCTTTAGAGCCTTAGAGTTAGTTAGGGTTTGCAAAAAGTATAGAAAGGATATAAAAATTACTGTGAAGGAGGGAGTAGAGAAGTTGAGAAGGAGGACTCCTGGATGGTCATGAAGGGAGTATGAAAATTTGTAAAAGAATATACAGTATTGAGAAAAGTTATTATGTTTTGTGTCGATAATTGGTCTTCTTCATTGAAAAACTTTGAATTTGAGTGCATATGATTCAAGAATTGTCAAGTAAATGATTTTAGCATTAAAATAAGGATCAAATAAACTGTAGAAATTTAACAATGGCCTAGATAGGGAATGAGAATGGTATTTTCCAATGGTTATTCATTCACTAATTTGTAAAGGATTGTCTTCACTATGAATTGTGGTAGTTATAGGTTCTTTTTGCAATATGATTGACTGTGAATCGGTGTAAAGAAGTCATTTTTTCTATTTAACACATGACAGATAAATTAAATGATGTATTTTTTCTTGGCTCTAAAGGTTCTTGTATAAATTTGAAGTCAAAATTATGTGATCATTCATTGCATGCTTGGTACATATATAGAAACTGGACTGCATTTACTCTTTAGTGTGCTTGATCCATGAATAAGTGTTCAAATCCCTTTGGAAGAATATAAATATTTTTAGTTGAACATTAGAAGGATTTTAATAGTCATAAAACTAATGTGAAACCTCTATCATGCATGGAAAAATTCAGTCAATGGAGTTTAGTTACCATGTTGCCCAAATTTTCAAACAAGAAGTACGATGAAAAAGTTACATTTTCATGATAATTTGAATGCAATACTAATCTTAGAGGGAGGATCAGGTAGAGATTAGACTATAGTCAAAGAATTAGGCCTTGAGGATCAAAATTTATCATTTGCAGAAAGATTTTTGCTTCTCGTGTTCATCAGAAAACCCTTATAGGGTTTGATAGCCAAGTAAGTTTTGAGGGCCTTAGACTCAGTATAGGGGTTTGTAAATTTGTAAAAATGATCCTCTTAGGACCCTAAGAAATATTGAGAAATGTTTTGACACAATAATGCCTAGAATATTAGATATTCTTGGTAGTGGTGTTCTTGAATGACTGTGGCAAAGCATATACCTAGGGTTTGGAAGTTAAAATTATATTCCATAAAAATGAACCATGGGAAACTTGTGTAACTTAGAAGATAATATCTTAACCCTGAATATTAAGTGAATGTGGAATGATTTTGAGTATTTGAATTGTAGTTTTTCAGTTATCTTTGACAGTAGCAAGGAAGGGTAGGTTACCAGTGCACAAACCTAATTTGTGAGGGTCAGTTAATAAAGGAAGCGTGATTTTTAATTGGAGATGGGATGTGAAACTTCATTGGTAGAAAGAAACCTAAAATGGGTGAGTAAATATGTTTTGTTTAAGTTTTGAAACTCATTTTCATGAAAGATATGAAATAAAATGCCTATTATTAGGGCTAGAAGAATGTTTGTAAACTTGGAAAGCAAAATTGAATTTGTGTGAAGATTTAGGAGTTAGGGTTTGAAATTTATCACAAACCATCCCTAGGTGTAAGGAAAATTGTATAAACTATGAGTTTTATGGGTAAGATTCAATCCTCCCAACCATGAATTGAGCAGGGTATTTGTTCTTAAGACCACAAAAAGGGAAGTTTTAGTCAATTCTTGAAGAAATGGATAAATCTTCGTTTCTAATCATTTTAATAGTTGAGATAACATTGTGTTGAGATTTTGAACAATGTGACTAGGATTGAATAGGTAATTGAATTCTAAAAGTCCAATTTTTACCTATTTGGGAAATAGAGTACAAGAAATTGGAAAAGGGTGTACGGAGGTAAGGCAAAGAAAAAGTAGTTTTTTTTAAAGAAACATGGTCATTTTACCAGATGTTTTGGTACATAATGAAGGTGAGGAAGTAGCGTTCGGTGTTTGTAGAGCAATAATTTTCTTGAAAGATTAAATTTTGGAAATTTGATCCATTCTAGACTCTAGAACAAGATCTATAAAACAATGAACTAGATTGTATGAATTCTATTGAATTTTATTAACGTGATGAGTGGATGAAAATTTCATGGATATTTACGTCAAATTGGTATGCTATAAGTCTAGTATGGCCCATTTAGATAGTGGGAGTTCATTGTTAACCTCAAATAGATATAGGAAAGGTGTCACAAGTGCTAGGAAGGTAGAATTGTAGAAGGTTGAAGTTGTCTTCAAAAGGAGAGTTGGTCAAGCATTCAAGTGGGCACAATAACTGGTTATAAAGTATAATGGTGTCCTATAGATGTGTGAAATCCTCCAAAACACGGGAGTTTGTATTATCCTTGAATAAGTAATGGAAGATGATAAGAAGGTTAGTATAACTGTATGGGGAACGTTTGCAATTATACCTCAAGAATGAGTGAGTGTTTAACTCAAGAAGATTATGATAGCATGAGTGGAGGATAAAAACACTGAAGAAAAGACACAGGGAATGGTTGTTACATTTGAACATCCTTCAAGGCATGATAACAAGGTATGTGGTCTCAATTTTGTGTTTTCAAGTAAAGAAATATCGTATGCTTCAAGGGGAGCTATATGGTGTTGTATCATGGTGTGTGTTGGTCTCTAGAGCTTGTAAAAGTTAGTCAAAATTGCACTGAAGGAGTTGTTTAGGGATATTAGTCCTAAAGTTTTGTGTAACCATTGAATGAAAGAGTTAAGAATGTTAGTGAGAAAAATCAATTGAGATGGATCAATAAAAGAGTAAACATGATGTTCTAAGCCATAAATCAAGGTTTTTGGCATGTTCTTGAGTGTTATGCATTTGATCAAGGTTTGTTAAAGTGCTCCTATGGTGAGAAAGAAGGAAAAACAAAGTTTTAGTGAGAAATGTAATTTTTTTGCATGCTTGTATGATGGTTAGATGATGATTCCAATCAACAAGGGCTCAAAAGAGGTCAAGGAGTATGAAGAACATGTATGCACTTTTTCATTAATATAAAAAGGGGGAGAAGAATAGGTGATTTTCCAACAATGACAAAGGGGGAGATTGTTGGCATGTGTGATGAGTTGTCATTGATGTAAAATCTCATTAATGGAAAAGAAGATGATGGAGAAGTGTCATAAGATGATAAGTATGATGATGAAATGGATATTCAAGTGGTGATATGATTGCATGAGTAGATTTAGTGAGATTGGTTTGGTCTAGCAAGCCTAATCATGTGACCTAGCTAGCCTAGGTGATGGTGCATGGTGAGTGGACCTATATGGTGACTTGAGGAGCATCATAAAAGCATGGAGAGAATTTTAGAGAGTTTTTAGGAACTCACATGAGTTTATGAGTGTAGGTATATGTGGAAGATTCGGTTGCAGGTCACATTTAGACCTAGTCTAGGTGTTTAGAGACCAAATAAGGCATGGGGGTGATTTACAAAGCTATGTGAGATCATGGAGGCATACATAGGTGTGAGACATATTGTATTAGGTATTATAGGTCCTTTTAGAGAGCTAGGAATCATAATTATGGTGGTAGTATACATGGTTATGGAGCACACTAGGCGGGATCCTAGTGTTTGGAGGCCTAATTAGGCATGATAAGCACTTGAAAGTGTATGTGAGATCTTGAGATCAATCATGGAGGTATGTTATGATTTTTTCATCATATAGAGGCATTTTTTAGAGGTTTAATGCTTGTTTTTAGGGTTAGTATAGTTGGTCTTGGCCTAGAACATGTAAAACCCTGAGGCCTAGTCATGCAAATGAGATAGGTAGATAAGATAAAAATATATTTGTGCCATGATGATGATTGGATATATTATTAGGGTATGTCATGATTCTGTGGGAAATATTTTAGGTTTCCATGATGAATATTTTGCAAGTTATAGTGTTTTTTGGTGAAATAGGGTTGAGAAGAAACCATTTTCCAACTCGAATTGTAACATCTGATGATCATTGTGGATTGTGTGATTTGAATGGAACCTTATGGATTTAAGGGATGTTTTTACATATAGATAAGACAATTTCACAAAAATAAAAAGGTAATTTCATTGTCACATTTTTATGAATGAATGTTAATAAGGTAAGCTACTTTTTATGAGTTTGAAACCCTATGTCTAGAGCGATGGAGAATATATTCATGATAAGTTCATATAATTAATTTTTATTGATAGTATGATTATTGGAGGTTATAGAGGACTCTCCCATATTTCCAGAAATGTAAGATAGAGCATGTGATTATTTGTGGATCCCACTCAAACATGCAAGTTTATGAAGAAGTTCAGTTTGAGGTAAAGTTGTCCAAAGGAGGTATGCAATAAATTGATTTTTTTTTAATCCTAGAAGTTATACTTGATTTCCATGATAGTTTAAGATCATGGTTGAAATCCTAGAGGGAAAAGTGTGTCCTATTTATGAATATTGTTCCTTGAGACCAAAAAGGGTAGTTTTGGAGCAGTTTCAGAGACTGACCTAGTTCAAGGACTTCTACTTGGATTTGGAAGGAAATGTAAGATTTTATGAAAATTAAATTTAGAGGGATTTAAAATTTTATATCATTTTTCTCTTGATGTTGATGTTTGATAGCTCATCCATCTCAATTTGATAAGAATAAGGTTGTTTGTTTCTCGGGATAAGATTGCTCTGGCTAGAAGATGGAGGTAGATGATGCATGTGATGGATTAGTTGATGATTTATATCAGTTGGAGAGTGAATAGGGATGATTTTTTCTCCTATTTAAGTTCTTTGGAGGTCTTGAAAGTGGAAGAAAGGGTACAAAATAGTTGAGTTCCTAAAATTACTTTCTGGGCAACTCAGTTTGGTGAACAGGAAAGTGAGTGTGGTTTGCATGTATGGATGTTTCATGAGCTATAACAAGCATGGATGTGTTATAGTATACAGATCATTTTATTTACAATGAGTGGTTATATGCCATAGTTATGATGTTTTTGTGTGATCTATAACATGATAAGTGAAGACTAGTTCTTGGAAACAACTGTTTTGAGAAGCATATGAGCCTTCTTGGTGGTGTTATGAAGAATTTGATCGGTGAAAGATAATTTATGACCATGGATGATTTTTTATGTCATATTTCAAAATTTCCAGGAATTTGGGAGTTTTAGTATTCATGGTGATGAGGTTTTGAGCTATTTTTTGAGCTTGTTTGGTGTGTTTGGGCATAACTGACCTACATGGGTACGTTTTATGAATGTGTATGAGTGTGTTGTTATATTTTTGTGTTTTATTGGTTGAAATAATTGTGTAGGACTGACCTATTTTGTGTAAATGAGTTGAGAAGGGTATAAAGTGAATGTTTTAGTGAAAATTTGAACTAGCTAAGAGAGAGAGAAAAAGTGCGACCCAAGTGTGAGTGTGAAACAAGTATGACAACATCATTTCAGAGCTTAGGAGGTTGGTGAAATGTTGAGTAATGTTAAAGACCATATGTCTAAGGGTTGAAGAAGAGAGGTTTTGAACAAGGGTTTAAAGGTGTGTGAGTTGAATCAATGATATCCATCAGTTGTTGCAACAATAAGACATCATATGTATCATATAAATGTGGTTGAGTGGGTGCTTGATCATCTTAGGGGGTTGTAGCCTCCTTATGGAGTTGGTGCTTCACTAAACTAGGGTTGGTGCTCCTTATAGGGTTAGTGCTCTACTAAACTAGGGGTTGGTGCTCCTTGTGAAGTTGGTGCTTCACTAAATACTTTTGATTTGAGTAATATAATTAGAATTTTTAGTGGTTTTTCTTCCCCTTGAGGGATTCCCACTTATATCTTGTGTTCTTGTCTCTTTCATGATTATGATTGATTTGATTGAATGTTAAGCACACATTAATGAATGGTTAAATATTTTATGGTTTAAGTAAGAAAATATGAATTGGTTAAAGTTTTGTAAGGAATGATTCACCCCCCTCTCAGTCCATTGAGCTTCTAACATCCTATATTTGTAACATCAAGAACGAAGTTTCTTAACTAAGAAATAAATTTGAAATGGTGGAGAGGAAACAGAAAAAAAAGAGTGAAGGAATTGAAAAATTGATGGATATTAATATGTATATTTCTAGAAACAATGTCACTAACATTTTAATGTGAAAATATTCCATCCAAACTAGAAAGGATAAATACATCGAGTGAACAAGAAACAAAAAGAAAAAAATGGTCAATGAAAGGAAAGAACCCAAGGAGTAAAAGGATAAGGGGAAGGTTGAGGAGTATATTAACTTTTTTTTATAAAAAATGGGAGGCTATTGTGAAATCATGTGATAGTTAGTTTGCTTTGTTATCTCTTTTTTGAATTTTTTTTATTAGTTGTTTTCAACCTTTCAACTTTTCTTCTTGGTGTTTGTTACTTTTACTTTTAGTTCTATCTTGGTGCTAAATCATCTCTATATGTTGATGTGATATAAATGGCTAGGTCAATTTCAAATAACTTACCATTACCCTTATTAAAAAAGGGTTATAATTTCTTACATTTAGGAATGATTATCATACCCAAAAAATTGCATACAATAAATCCTTACATTTATAGATGCTTATCATACTGTAAAATTACATACTTTAAATCCTTACATTTACAAATTCTTATTATACCAAAAAGTTTCATAAATGAACCACTACAACTTAAATTGTTTATAACACTAATTTTTGAGTCAATTTTGCATCAAAAATTGACATTTTAAGGCTTTTGGATGTGATTCTGTGGATAATTCACGTGAAATAATTTGGTGTAAATGTGACTTAAGTTTAACTCGATTAAACATTTTTAAATGCGTCAATTATTGCCACATTTGTGTCATTTTAGCCCCACTTTTGCAAAAAAATTATGCCACCAATTATGTGGCACAAATATGAAACAATATTGAGTTTATTTTTTTAATTATTAATTAATATACTAATTATTTTTTTGTATTGAGGGTGTTTGAAAGGACCCACATCCTTGTACAATTGAGGATTTTACTTGAGAGGAACCACAAACTGGTTACAATGAAGGGGACCACTATTTAGGAACCTAATTAGAGCAACCATGAAACCATAGTGAAGATGTAGTGACCAATGACAATAGCCGTAGTGAGTGGGACAACTATCAGTGAATGGAGCGAGAGGAACAGCCACCAGCGTCAGCAGCGAGAGGAGAAGCCACCAAAATTAGAAACAAGCGGAACAACCACCAGTGACAGCAATGAGAATGAGAACATCAACAGTGAGCAGAGCAACCACCAGCGTCAGCAGCGAGAGGAGAAGCTAGCATTAACAACAAGAGGAGCAACCACCAGCGTTAGCAGTGAGAGGAGAGCCACTAGCATCAGCAGCAAGGAGTAACCACCAGTGTCAGCACGAGCAGAGAAGCCACCTCCAGCAGCAAAACCACCTCCAACAAGGATCGTGCCTCAGGGGGATTTGAACCTGGGTGGGCAAGCACACAACCATGTGACTTGACCGCACCACTCCCACCCCCATCGGCAATTAATATACTAATTATTATTTGTATACTTTTTATAGGTATTTATTGGTTTTAATGTAAAAATATTACTTAAATTTGAATTTATTTTATTATTTACTATGTTTTCTCATTATATAATTATAATTATAATTATAATTATATATAGGTATAAGTTATCTATGGAGAGGGCCCTAGCCTATTGTGGCATCACTAGCCCACACCAACCGTGGAACCATATAAGGATGGAAGTTTTAAGCTCTTGGCTAGCCCACAAATTACACCACATTATCTTAGTGCCCTACCACCAGGGTGTCCAAACCATCGGTAGTAGTCCACCTTAACACATAGCTGAGATTTGAACCTTGGACCTCCCAATTACAAGGAGACGCAAGAACCATTACACCACTACCTATTGGATTATCATTATATATATTCTATTACATTATTGTATAAGCTATTGAGGATTCTTAATATAAAAAAATGAGTTTATTAAAAACTTATCGAAATATCGTACTATTGGTTTGTATATGAAAAGTACAATAAACACGTGTTACACAAAATTAGAAAACAAAATATTTATATTATGATTTTTTATTATAAAATAATGTATAATATATTAAATTTGGAGATTACAAAAAGGGACAACTTCCCTTCCAAATTACAAACAAATCAAGATGTGTCTCGACATTATTCCTCCTCATCCTCTTCATCGTCATACTCATCTTTACCCTCATCCTCATCTTTCTCCTCTTCCTCCTCCTCATCTATTTGATCCTCTTTATAAGTATTTTCCTACTGACATTGCTCTCCTTCATCTTGTTCCAACTCCTGTTGTCTATCAACTTGTAAATATATAATAACAAAAAGCTATAATTGTTTGAATTTAAAATTTATGTAACTCACACCTTATTAAATAACACATTTTATCGGCACAAATACATTCTCATTGGACCACTTTATGAATTCAGTTGACTCCCAAGCCATTGATTTTAATGTTTCTTGCCCCTCTTTTGTTACAATTATATTATAATGGGTTCCTTGCAGAAACTGTGAAATGAAAAAAATATGAGTATTAATAATTTAAGTAAGATAATTTATATAATGCAATAAAATTATAGAATAAATTATAATTAAATTACAAACTTGTTACTAACTCGGCTAAGTTGTGTTGTCCCATTCGATGGGCCACCTGTCCTCTTTTTCTTACTTGTGCCTCATAACATAATAGTTGGTTACTTTTCCTCCCTGCATTAATTATAATATTTGCTAAATACTCGATTAATAAAAAGTTAAAATTTCAGATATCATAAATTGTGTTAACTAACTCGCAACCTTATTATTCTCCTCTTGGAGCCATTCGTCACAAATTCCATTCCAATATTCTTCAAGTACATTAGGAGGACAAAGAAGTATCCTATCCACATCATTGTTTCCTTCATATTTTAGTTGCACAGTATATATATATATATATATTAGTAAAAGATTATGAATTATTCTTTTTAAAAAATATTTTATTTACACTATAAATTACCCCGATACACCTCTTAATTATCCTAAACCCCTATATTGTAATTTTTTTATTAATTATATTTTATAGTGCGTACTTCCAAAATCATGTTGAATTAAATTAATTTTCCTCTTATGATTTTCTTCTAGGATTTCATTCCACTCTCTATGACAATATGATTTGAATATGTTGCACACTCAATCAATAATTATTTTCTTGAAATAATTGAAACCAAAAAATTAAAAATGTTTTAAAAATCATATTTTATTAAATATCAATAAAAAATGAATAAGTTTGACATTAACAAAAACTAGTAAAAACGATAAGTTGACAAGAACACACTTAAATACATATTAAAATACACACTTCCCCAAACATCATCTAGTATATTGCCAATGTTATTTACATATGAGTCATTTCTAAGGCCCCTCTAACTTTGTGTCAATACCTATTATGGATAAGGAGAGTCTCCTGTTATTTGAAGTTAGTGGGGTTGACACGCCATCCTCCTTATCATACCCCCTTAGTTAACTGGGGAGTATGTCATTAAGGCTAGATAAGAAATATTTTTTCATCTATGTTATCTTCTTTTGGATGGAGTAGACTAACATGGTCCTACACCCAAAGAGAATTTGTAATAAAATTATAAATTGTCATTATTAAATTAAATAAAATCAATTTGGTAACAAAATAATAATAATTATAGCTCCAAGCTGGTGACTCCCTCATTGCAGCCGAAGGGTGTGTACTCGTGTTGCCCTCATCATCCTCTGATTCTATAAATTAATTAGACCTATCATAATGAAGTGTTATTATTTTTTAATGACAATAAATAGCTAAAAAAATATTACAAATTTAATCAATAAAATTATCTTATCTATCCTTGTACACCGACGTGTTGACATATCCTGAGAATACAATGCAAAAAGTAAATAGAGAGACATAAGTTTACTAGTTCTAAACTTAATTTAGTAAATTGCCTTCTCCCAGTCATGACTCTACAGACTAATCAGTTCCATAAATTCGATCCTGACCTACTTGTACAGTCTTTGAATGACATGTCTTCAAAATGCACTTTTAAATTGACATATTTATTTGGGTATTATACTTCATATGAGTTAACCTTTATTAGATAAATTATCTACAAAACCCTATATGAGCAAGTAAATACTACCTCATATGTTAACATGGAACTCTTAATGCAATGCACTAGAAAACTCACTTCATACACTTATAAAAGGAATCCAAAGCTCCCTAAATCTTGTAATGTCACATTTGAATTCATTAGGGTAGAATCCACATCATGTATGAAGAAACAAACTGGGTCAAGGAAGCCATATCGCTCTTCCACAAGAACTCAAATATCCTCTCTCCAAGTATTTTAGAAAGATCCAAGTCAAAACAAACATAGAAAAAGCAAGTGCCAAATCTAATTGACCTATCTAGATATCATATGTTAGGTGGATAATGACGTACGGTTTGAGACTTCTTAAGAGTAGGACCAGTGTTAGCGGTGCACCAAGGTACCCACAAATCATCTAATGTTTTTTTATAGGACTCTTCATCAATAACTAGGGATTGAGATGATTATTAGTCCATTAAGATAGCCTTGTTGTATGCATGAAAACTAGGGTTTGAAAGTGAAAGACAAATCTAAGAAGATGACCAGCCTAAAAAATTATAAAATTTGATTCAGAGTAGGTCTAATACTGTATAGAAGGGTTGGGACCATACGATATGGTCCTGATAGTTTGGTACAATTCCATCCTAAGTTGATTCACAGTCCCAATCCCAATTGTGAAGCTCATTCAAGTTCACATCTTCTAGTTTTAATATTGCACAGTCCCAAATATCTTTGTAAATGATCTGAAATCAGCTAAGTTCCTTCATACATATGTTTTGAGCTTTTAATTGCATATTAGGTTGATTCATGTAAGCTACATAATTCTATACGATCTGAGTTAGTATTTATATTGTAAAATCTTTGTAAGATTCGTAGTCAATCCTAATCTAGTTTACATCTAAATAAAGTGACCTAAATTTTAATTAAGGGTTAAATTTTTTAGTGAACCCTCTTTTGATAAAACCCTTAACCTAATATATGATCCATTCCTTATGTATTATTTTTGATGATTTCTAAACCCTAGTTGATATATGGTTTTATCCATTAACATGATCCTTTTTCTTGGTTTGTGCTTTTTATTTCTTCTCATCATGTCATCCTCTTAAGATAAAACTATATCACTCTTTGAATACCTTGAGCAACACCCTCAATGTAAAGATTCACTTCTTAAGCTCTTGCATTTTACTCGGGTTCATCTTGATACTCTTACCGATTTTACTTCATTTATCCTTCCCAAGGCTTTATCTTCCCATTGTGTTAATCATCATATGATACCTCCACCTCAACCCACTATTGGAAACAAGTTTGCACAATATGTACATGTATTTGTAAATTATTTTTAGTCAAATGTGTATTAATTGATATAAATTTTGATCTTAATGTTTGTGTTATCTCTCTTATACATGATATTGGGTTTTCAATTTAACATTTTTCTCCTTCTAGTATTACCATCAAAGGGTCTGACAATGTAACTTACAAGGTTCTTGGTTCTATTACTCTACCCATTGTTTTTTAGTCCTAATATTTTTCATGCCACTTGCTATGTTGTCCCAAATCATCCTAATTACATTTTCCTTCTCAAGAAACCTTAGTTTCATACTACTCACTTTTCCATGACCTCCACTAGGATGTAATTTTCATATCACATATCTCACTATATGATTTTATAGGACTCCTCCCCTTTTAAATATGTTGTTATTCCTCCTCCCGCATCTACTGCTAAGTTTCCAAAAAAACCCACATTCAAAAGAAAACCTAACGAGGACAAATCTGCTCATAATGACACCATTAATGCCATTTTGAAACCTATTAAGATACAATTAGAGCCCGTGCATCATAAATTTACTCCTTTACCAAGTACCCCTCACATTTTCTTGAAACAATTTATTGAGTGTAATCTTTTATCTCTCCCTCCAATGTTTGAGATTGATATGAATAAACCTCAAAGAAATAAGTTCAATGCAAATTACCATTGTGATTCTCATCAGTGTATTGGGCACTCTAAAAATAACTACTTAAAGCTTTATCACATTATTTGTGATCTTATTGATTCTAACACTATTTAATGGGTTGAGCCCACTAAACATGTAGAACTAATTACCGCTAATGTTGGACCTAAAAATTTTCATCATCCCTCTCCATCTCAAGTTGAACATGTAGATACATCTTGCAATAATACACCTCACACCCCCATTTATGTACAACCTTCATACTACCATGACAAAAATCATATTCTTCCTTCTGATCTACATATTATAACAAAATGTTCATACCCTAAGTGATACACTTCTTCTTGGTCCCATCACCTCATTCTGACATTTATGTTTAGTGATATGATATTGCACCCTAGGTCGTCATGCCTCGCATAATGACCTCTTAGATGACACTTGGTAGCCTTAGTGCTACCCACATCTTTTGTATATAGCTATGCATTGTGATAATACAAAAGCATTAAAATATATGCAAAAATATACAAAATAAGGACTTGTGCATTTTACTTACATTGTTAGCACTTTACATTACACATGTTTTTTTTTCACTTTGGTTTGATAGAGCTTTATTTATACACATGCACTCACTTGGTATGTTGAGCTAGATGTAGGACACACAAATTGATACAAGCTTATAGGAGCACTCTTTATTCCTTACATTCTCATCATTGAGGGTGTATTTCCTCCACATTTTATAGGTTTTATTGTTTTATTATATTTAATTTTCACTTCCTCATTTATGCTCGATCATATACATTGTGTACTTGCTATTTTTCATACTAACATGACTAACACATGTGTCTTTTGTAGTGTTGACACATATTGTTTCACATATTTCACCCATGTTGGTTACTACATCATAATATCATATTCTAACACTCTTGGTTGTTATACATGCCTTATAGTTGTGTGTGTTAATGGTTGTTTTTTTCCTTACTTATGTCTTACATGCCTTAATTATCTTGTGACCTCGTGGGTGTCCCATGCTTATGGCATCATTCCTACCTTGGTTGTAACTTTTTTCTCTTGTTTGTAGGCTTATGGGCCTTGAATTTCTAGCAACACCATGAGTGTGCCATGTTTGTAGGAACCAAGCCTTTTTATATGCTTTTGTATGTCATTATTTGTAAATAGATACATGTATGTTGTTCCTACTAGTTTCTTTAGTTTCTACTATCATTAGTTGTTTCTAACATTATTTTTATTGTACAACATGGTTGCCACCATATGTAAAAACACCTTTCCTTTTGTAGGTATAGGTTCTACAACATGGCCACCTTTTTAGCACTCTACACATCTCCTCATATGTATCTTTCAACAGTATACACTTATTTATTTTGATCCACATGCTCATCATAGTTTTCACACATGCCTCAAAAGAGGGGGCATCTATCTAGGGCTATTCTACATTTTCAGTAGTTTCAAATATAATTATGGGGATAAATACATGTATAGATAGGGTATATACACCTAGAAATGTAGGTATACACATAATTTTGTAAAAAAAAAGGTTTAAAACTGTATAATTTGGTCAGAACTATATAATACGGTCCTGACCCCCTCTCATGTTTCTAACTAGGGGGAAATTTCAATAGATTTTTAGCATTTTCATATTTCCACCCAATTATGTAGGTTTTCTACAAATTTTCACATCCAAATTACTCACTTCAAATCACTACATGGGGCATGAAAGTTTTTATTCCTTCTTCACATCATCACTTAGCTTCAGGATCTCTTTCAGGAATTTTGAGGGCATGGATCCCCTTCCTAGTCCAACATTGTTAACACACTTTCAACATATTTTATCATCTATTTCAATTCATACTTAGCTATTTGAAATATAGGGAGAGTTTGAGGCCACATATTTTATTTTTTAATATATGTCCTTATTTACAAAATTAGGTATAGATCCATCTGTAGTGGTGTGATCTATGACGTTATGGAAGAAATTGAAGCAATTAAGGGCTTAATAGGTAGGATTTCCTCTCATATTACACTTAAAAGAGAAGATATCAGAGTTGCTGAATAAATTTGATACATGGTCTTCTTCCTTTACATGGGTGCATGTGTACCTCTTTCTTCTTCTCTCACACATTTCCATGTTGGATTATATGCACCTAATACTTTGGATTCTCCTTAGCTCAGATTGGGGATTGATCACTCCTAATCCTTCAACAAATTTCAAGCATTAAAAATCTACAAGAAAAAATGAAGCACAAACAAACATGTGTATTCCTTCCTTGTTTACATATTTTTACTTTACATATATGAAAATGTAAAATCTTTTTTGTTATATGTTTTATTTAAGATACAATCAATTATGTATCATGAACATTAACTACACACTGTGTTGTAGGTTTCGTTGTGGAGTATTCAAAAACTAAGCATAACAATGCAGATGAAAAATAAATAGGCAAAGTGTGTTTACAAACTTAGGTAGGATTTCCTTTAAGCATGCAATTTTACATTTCATACTTAAATGGGGGGAAATGTAGACACTCAATTTTGGTAATTTGCACTTTGGTAATTAATGAGTCATGTAAATACCTTTACAAACAAATAATCCTCTGTATTTTTGTTAATCCATTGAAGTTGTGTCCTTGTATTTCCCATTTATATTGTTGAACATTATCATCACAACTTGAACTTATGACATAATTAATTATTAATATAGTTATGGCTATTTATCTTAATTTTGTGGTATTTTGAGTATGCATTTATTCTTATGATTTCAATAAGTTGTTTGAATGATGATGTGTTTGATGCCACTCTTGGTTGTAAATAACTTGTTATATGCAGTAACTCATATGAAACAAAGGAACCATTTGTAACAACTTGTCCACAACAACCCATCCGTATCCAAAGGGGATCACCTACAAAAAATAAGCCATGTTATGAAGATATCTTGGAATGTGAAGAGTGACACTCCAATTCTATATGTTTCGTTGAAGGAGCAATTACAACTGGAACATTAAGAACTGGTAGATAAATCAACCATGGAATTGATTATTTGCTACAACTTACTGAAGAGCTGATTGATTAATTAGTTAACACATGATTTAAGGAACTAGTTAGCTATTTGAGTTATGTGTTTGATATCTGAGCACATGATATTAGTTCTGTTACATGTGTTAAATCTCTTGTTTATCTATTTGAGATCTTCCACTTGTTCTACCAAAGATATTTTACTTAGTCTATTAAACCCCTAGTTGAACTCTTCTTCTCACGTCTTGTTGTAATTGACAAGTATAAAAAAAAGGTTTAATGTTGGAAATATATCTAGAATAGAGGAGAATATAATACATAGATATACAAATATTACTTTGATGTAATGTTGAAGCCAATTCAATAAAATATCTGAGTTCTTTTTATTAGCCTTTAGTTACAAGATTTAGGAGTGATTAACACCCAAGGAAGGGCCCACTTGTGGTTTGTTAAGCCCCTCCATAGTTTTATTGCATTGTTTCATTGCATGACTAGACTAGGAATAAATTTATCTTCTTTATCTGTATTTTGATTTACAAGATTTTTTTTAGTCATAGTGTTAGAAACCATTTATTTTCAATTCTAATTTTTACTTTTAAGCATTGTTATTTCAAGTATAGTAGTGATAGCTATTTCTTTTCATACCTCCTAAATTATCTGTAACTCTACATACATCACTAACATTATTGAAAGTTTATGTCTCCTAGTTTGATGATTAAATGAATGTGATTCAATGAACAACATATTAATTGTTGTGGGTTAATTTTTACCACCATTTTTGGCACCGTTGTTGGGGATACTACCAAGTTATAGGGTTTTTGAGAGTTTTTTGCATTCCTTAGAAATAATTTATGTTTTAGGAATTTTCACCTCCAAACACCACTAATATATGTTGATTGAGTTCAATTATTTGATGCATGCACTGTCCAAGGGATGCCCATGGTAGATTCTTACCCAATCCTCAAATAACATGGATTGATATATTTGATTATGAAGAAGACACATCTTCCTCTATACAAGGTTTGATAGTAGAAGATTCCCCTCCAAGTGAGACTTTTGAGGATATTCCTAAACAACCTATTATGGTAAAAGAAGTGAATCAAAATGTTAAATAAGGGGAAACTACATTTGAGTTCCCAATCTCCAATAGCAATCAACCAGTTGTAATGAAGAATATCTCTCCATCAGCCCTTCCTAATTTCCATGAATCCATAACTGAATACTTAGACACTTTCTTATTTGATTTTGACGTTTTATGTGGGATCTATGATTATACAACTGATTCATATAAGCTGAAGTTATTTTCTGCTACACTCAAGGATGCAACCTTTAGATGGTTTATGGGCTTAGGAAGATATGTTGTGACTACTTCGTAGCAGATAAAGGAAATTTTTCTCACCAAGTACCATGAATACTACAAACCAAGTAGCAGAGGAGGGGATCAAATCTTTAGTATGGAAAAAAAGAAAGATGAGACACTAGAATATTACATGGAAATATTCTTATTTAGTGTTCAAAAGTCAAGACACACAAGGCTACCTCCTGAGTCTCTCAAGTTTTTCTTCTTAAAAGGACTGAGTGAGGAGGATATGGACACTTTGGACCTGATAGGAGATAGAGATATCTCAAAATATACCTTTTAGGATATTTGAGAATCATGCAAGAATCACTCCAGAGAAACCATGAAGAGAATTAGAAGTGTTAGAACAAAGGGTGGATCGACTACCAAAGGAATAGTGGATATATCTAAAAAGAAGATTGTGAATATGTTCAAGAACATGAAACGGGAGATAGTCAATGACTTGTCCACCCAGCTTGATGCTCTGCATGCCAAGAAGAAAAGAGAAGATGTAAAGGTAACACTTATAAAGATTTTCCATGCATGCAGGAGAAAGAAAGTTGATTACAGATGCAGAGGATTAAACAGAATTGCACAATAAAAAGAGGATGCACCCAAATTCAAGATGAGAGAAATAGAGGATGGGAAAGTATTCTACGTTACTCAAAGAAATCCTTAGCCACCAAGATAAGTAGGTATGTCACAAGATCCCATGCTATCTTTTCAAAATTGGGCCAGTAATCCATGTATGCAACCCCCACCTTGGGATAATACTCAGTAAGGTTGGGCTCCATACCCTAGCCAATACCAAAAACAATGGAAACCTTAGTTCCAAGGACAAAAATGGACACAATCCCCTTCTTCATGGAAGCATCCTTGGAGAGGAGGAAAAAAAGGGAAAAAACCACCTCCAAACTACCAAAAATATTATCATCAACTTCATTACCCATAACAACAAGCTCTAATGCCAAACCCCCAAGCAAAATTTTAACCAAAAACCACTCACCTACCAGCTCAACCAACACCTAACCCCAAGAATAAAGTTGCTAAGCCAACCTATACCATTGAATCAATTCAATACTCTTCTTATTAAATTGATGTTAATGACATCCATATTCGCTCAGGAAGATCACTTCTCCCACCAAGTAAACCCACCATCATTTAAATTACAGATGAATTGCAATTGTTGTAAACTGATCCGCAGCAAAGCTAGAAGACACTGCAAGATGATCCGTAGAAACATGGGTAGAGTTCCAACAAGAATAATTTGTAATCTAATGAACCATATTTTCTAGAGAGATTATAAGAAAAGAAACCTCACCCTAAATTAGATTTTGATTCTAATTTTGTCAACCAGCTGAAGGATATATGTGTCAAAATTCCACTTATTTAAGAAATCAAGGATGTTTCCATCTACAATAAGCTAGTAAAGGATCTATGCATAAAAAAACTAGGTAGAAGAAGGAAGGATCCATCCATTGTACAAGTCATTAGACAATTGGTTGATATCATGCTTGGAAATTTAGTTCTACTAAAGTATATAGATCCAGGAAGTCCTTTGGTAAACGTTATAATTAATGGCACAAAAATAAATAATACTCTAATTGACTTAGGGGCAACAATAAATGTCATGAATAAGAAAATAATGGATGACCTAAAGTTGGAAGGACTAAGTCCAACAACTACTGTTATAGTAGATATTTACCTCAGCTCATGTTTACCTAGGTACTTTATTTACCTTTATTGTATTTATCCTCACTCACTTATGTGTGTGGATATTTTTCTTTTTATTTATTTAGATATTAGGGGGATATTATCTAGTTGTTAGGTATAGTTCTTTCCTTGATCTATGGTATTGACTAAATCTTTCCTATATCTATGGTATTGACTAGATCCTTGATGTCTAGTTCTCTAATAAATCTATGGTCTTGACTAGTTCTTTGATGACTAGTTCTTTCCTTGATTTATGGCTTGATCTATGACCTTGACTAGTTCTTAGATGGTTATTCCTTTCATATATAAGCAAGGCCCATTCTCATTGTATTTCATTGAGTTCCATAATAATATATGATATTGTTGCTCATTTGTTTGAAAGGTTTATGTAAAGTTATTTTGGTGAATTACTTTCATCTTATTGATAATGGTGTTTGATTAACATCTGTGTTCTTGGATAGGTACGATCATAAACACATTTATTTCCTTTTATCCTTAGCTCATGGTTATATGGTATGCTCATATGAGGGCTTAAAGCTTGTGATTCCTACTAGTAGGTGCTTAACTCCAACCCCCTTTCATTTTATTTGTGTGGTGAAGACAAGAGCATTTTATTCTATTTTAGTGGCAACTAAATTAAATAGTATAGCACAATATTGAAAAGCTTGTAACTTTTGATCGGTAACTCAGTTTTGAGTGCCATTTTTTTGTATAAGTGCTTACTTTTTCATGCTCTTTCCATTGGAAATATTTATTTTGAGAATGACACTATAATTATAAAGTGTCATATTGTAACACGCACTTATTATAAATTACCAAAATCTTGGAGGGATATTGTTGCTTTTCTTGGGGGGTCTTGTTGCATTGCTTGGTTCTTGTATTTTTTTGAGATTTTTTGAGGATGGCATCTAATTTTGCATTAGATCATGTTGACCCATTAATAACACATAATTACTATACATGGAAATCAAGAATGGAAACAATAATCAAGCATAAAGGTTTATGGGCTTTAACTTCTTCAGAACAACCAGTGTTCACTAGAGAATATGATAAATTTCAGTACCAATGCAAATTTGATGAGTGTATGGGTTTGATAGGAACTTATGTAAATGACAATCTTTTTTCATTTGGAAAAATGTGACTCTTCTTTCAAAATATGGGAGAAATTGGAGGATTTATTTGGTAAGGTGGATCATATGAGATCCATACAACTTGAAATTGAGATCACCTCTCTTAATCTTGAAGATTTTCCAACAATTATAGACTATCTTACCAAGTTCAAGCATTTGTTGACATAGTTGAAGGGGAGTGGAAGAGATAAGAAAGATGAAGACTGTGTTTACTTGATTCTATCCAAGTTGAGAGGACCATTTAAAATATTTTCTTCTACCTTTTTCTCTAGCATGGATGCCTTAGGTGACACATTCAAAATGTCAGACTTAGAAACTTTTGTGAAAGACTTACTAGGGAAGAATCCAAATTTTCTCACCTTCAGTCTTCCACCACTCAAAAGGCATTAGTTGCATATAATCCTAAAGGCAAGGTAAAACCAAAAAGTAAAACCAAATCCACCCATTCTCCATCTCAAAGTGCTCCTAAAACCAAAGAAAATAACTCTAAACCCAAGGATTCTTTTAAATCCAAGAATAAGTCTAACCTTTCATGTTATTTTGTGGCGGTATTGGTCATGAAGAAAATAGGTGTTAGAAGAGAATGTAAGCCTTAGAGGATGCAGTCAAGAAACACAAAATTTCTATCTCCACCCCACTTCCTAATCCGCATGGAAAAGCACTTAATGTTGTTGGGAGATCTCAGTCATCACTTTTAGACAATTGGGTTATAGATTCCGGTGCTTCTCATCACATGACTTCTTCCAAGGAGTCTTTTGTTTCCCTAGGTTTGAGTTCTACTTCCAAAATTGAGGTTGGAGATTCTTCTTTTCTTTCTGTTGAGATAAAAGGTGATATATAACTTGATGGTGGCAGTATCCAAGATGCAATATATGTTCCTAACATGACTACAAATTTTCTTTCTGTATATCAAATTTGTCATTCTGGTCAATGGAAAATAGTGACTTTTACACCACATGGGGCAGAAGTAACAATTTTTTTGGAGCCTTATTCAATTTTTGCTCAGGGTATTATTGATCATAGTTCTAGAATATATTAATTTAAAGGTTTTTATGAAACTTCTTCTATAATGACACGATTGGTTTCTCATGCAGATTCAAAGAGTAAGTTTTGGCATAAAATATTTAGACATATTAACTACAAATATTTGAAGGAGTTGAGCACTCATGGTATGGTTGATGGTATTCCTATATTTTATTGTCTTGAGGGAGTTTTCTCTGGCTGTGCATTAGGGAAACAACACCAAGATCCATTTCCTAAGAATTTTTCTAAGAGAGCTTATTCACCACTTGAGCTTGTGCATAGTGACTTGATGGTTTTTCCAACCCCCTCTTTTAATGGAGCTAAGTATGCACTTACCTTTATTGATAATTTCTCAAGGTGTACTTGGGTTTATTTTCTCAAGTAAAAAAGTGATGTTTTTCACACTTCAAAGTCTTCAAGGCTTTGGTCGAGAAACAATATTGTAGTTGCATAAAGAACCTGCTTACTGATAATGGGGGGAGTACTTCAGCAATAAGTTTTTTTGGCAACTCAAGGCATTATTCACCAGCATTTTGTTCCTTATACTCCACAACATAATGTCTTAGCAGAATGGAAGAATATAAATTTGAAGGAAATGGCTAAATGTATGATACAGTCTAGAGATATACCTCCTATCTATTAGGTAGAAGTAATTAATTATGTTAACTACATTCAGAATCACACACCACACCGAGCACTTAAACATTTAACTCCAGAGGAAGCTTGGTCCAACACTAAGCCAGATGTCTAATTTTTTTGAGTATTTAGGATCCATGCTTGGGCCTTTGTGCCAAAGAAAAAAATGAAAGCTTTGGATAAGAAGAGTAAACCCTTAATCTTTTTAGGGTATTGTGAGGACATGAGGGCTTATTGACTTTTAGATCCTGATATACATGATGTTATTTTTTGAACACATGTTCAGTTTGATGAGCACTTCACTCCTCATGATTCTTCATCTTCTTCCATTCCTTCTTCTTCTTCTTCTTCATCTCATCTTGAGGATCCTTTCTTTAAGGAGATTGATGAGGAGGTTATAGATGTCATTGAGGATCCTATTCCCACTGATGTTGTCACCATGCCTAAGTGGGCTTGTACTATAGTTTCTGAGGCATCAACTTTCATACAGGATATTCCACCCACTAGGAATCATCACAAACATTCTACAGGTTCTAGACTTTTGGGTCAAGAAATTTTTGAGGATCTACATTCTTTTTCAAAGGCTCATGGGATACAGGAGTGGGATGATGCGATGGAAGTTGAGTATTCTTCTTTGATGAAGAATCATACTTGGGATTTGGTATATCTTCCTAAAGGAAGAAATATGGTTAGGTGTAAGTGGGTATACCAAACCAAATATGTAGTTGATGGGTCCATTGACAAGTACAAGGCTCGTCTTATTGCAAAGGTTTTTTCACAAGTTGAAGTTATTGATTACTGAAAGGAGCAAGTGCAGATAGAGCAGGTGCTGATACACACAGGAATAAACACACAAATCATATATTTCTTCTTGATATTTCATTATTCGGGAACATACAAATATATAGGAAATATACTTCCTAAATAATAGGAAGTAGCTATAACAACTCACTAACTTACGTGAGTTGTTTCTAACACACTAACCAAATATAATTGTTATTTTTGTTTTATATAACAACTAATAACAATTTACTAACACATACTTACAACATGATAATTACTTCACGTAATTATTGTTTACTTGGAGCACTAATTAAATATTTCCTAACATTCCCCCCCTTAGTGCGAACATAGGGAAAAACTGCCTTATACTTGCACCGACTCATGATCTGGTGATTTTCACAGGATGATCACAAACCTCAGGGATGGTTTTGCAAACGATTGACCACAAACCGAGAATGGTGGTTTTGCAATTGGTTTACCACAAACCACAAAGTGATGGTTTTGCAAATGGATTACCAACAACCAAGAATGGTGGTTTTGCTATTGGTTTACCACAAACCACAAATGAAGGTTTTTAAGTGGTTTACCTACAACCACATCATGATGTGCCAAGTACTATCGTCGGCCCTCATCACATTTCACTGTAGGGAATAACATAGGAAATTCTATTGACATCTGTTGCTCATACATACATAGAAAAAGCTGACATACTGGAAATGGAACATTGGAATAATGTTCCCCCCCCCTCAATGTGAAATTTCCACTTATTGAAAACAAGATTACTGGAAACTGAGGCACACCACACTGGAAGCACTAAAAGTAAACTGCACACACACATGTCACCAAAGCTGATATGCGGCCTCGTCGTTGGCAACTGACGAGAGGTCGCTGAATGACCTCCAACCTCCGTTTTCCTCCATCCTCCAGTATTCTGCTACTTACTTAGCGGATATGGAAATGAGGCTCATTTATAAACTACTAGGTGTTGTTTTCCACCGAAAATGCACCCCCCCACTTGGACGTCACATACAAGCGATAATGCATCCAATAGTTGAAATGTGAGGCAAAAAAATTTTATTTTTACAATATTTTTTGACAATTTTTCCTAATAATCACCTAAATGACAATAAAAAAATGACACAAATATATTTTTGACACTTTGACTCTAACTATTTTGACAGACTAATGAATCAATTTTGACTAGATTTTTATAAAAACAAAATTAAGAATATTTTAATTACTACACACCATGCACACTTCGGCCAAGATGGAACCATTGACAGTGTGCACGACCTGAGCCGCTTTCAAGACCGTGTCAAGCTATTATATGCTCAGCGAATGAATTTTGACTTTTTTTTCTGCACAAAGACTTGACTGAATCTGCAAACGTGTCAGAAAACCGTGTTCATTTGGGAGAAATCAGTGGGCGGTTTGTAGGAATAGTGGAGACCAGATCCGATATTATTGCCTTTCCCAGAAAATTACATTGTGTTATAATGCATTAATCCTGGCGCATCTCCAAGATTCAAGCCTGGCGCATGGACTGCACATGGCCTCTAACGCAGTCATGCCAAATAAGATCCAAATTTTATGTCAGTGAAAAACTCTTCTGTCCAAAGCAAGAAGCTGTCAAATTTAAATGGCGTTGGCATACGAATAGATCTAATGATATCAGAAAGTCTTCACATTGGTTACAAGTGCGGCCACATATCTACATTCTAAAAGAATACGGTGTTCCCGAGAAACAATAAAATAGGAATACCAAATGAAGTCTAACTAATTCTCAAACTCAACCAGTTATCTCTCCATCATAGAATGATCAGTAATCGCTCTGGTACCAAATGAAAGGAGCAGGTGCAGATAGAGCAGGTGCTGATACACACAGGAATAAACACACAAATCATATATTTCTTCTTGATATTTCATTATTCGGGAACATACAAATATATAGGAAATATACTTCCTAAATAATAGGAAGTAGCTATAACAACTCACTAACTTACGTGAGTTGTTTCTAACACACTAACCAAATATAATTGTTATTGTTTGTTTTATATAACAACTAATAACAATTTACTAACACATACTTACAACATGATAATTACTTCACGTAATTATTGTTTACTAATGGAGCACTAATTAAATATTTCCTAACAATTACTCTGAGACTTTTGCACTCGTTGCCAAGAAGAATTTTATATGCCTTGTACTTGTTATTATTACATCACAGGGGTGGCCTATATACCAAATGGATGTGAAGAGTGCCTTCTTACAAGGATATCTACATGGAGAAGTTGACTAGATTTGTTCAGGATTCTTCTCTTGTTTGTAGGATCCAAAGGTCTCTCTACAGTCTCAAACAAGCCCCTCAGGCTTGGTATGAGAAGATGGATTCTTTTCTTCTATCTGCTAGTCTTGTTTGTTGCTACTCCAATCATACATTGTATATCCAACATGTTGGTGAGGATATTATGATACTTGTCTTGTATGTTGATGATCTGTTACTTACTAGCAGCTCTTCTTCTCACATTCAGAGTATTCAAAGGGCTCTTTCTACACAGTCTGACATGACAAATCATGGGCTATTGCATTATTTCCTTGGTTTTCATATTTCTTAGACAGATCCAGGGATTTATTTGAGTCAGCAAAATTACACCCATGATCTTCTTCGGTGCTTTGATATGGATGATTGTAAGCCAAGTCCATCTCCTTTTCACTCTGGAGTTACTCTTACTTCCACATGTACCACACCACTTTGTGATCCTACATTGTATAGGAATTTGGTTAGGAGTCTCATGTACTTGACCCATACTCACTCTAATATTTCATTTGCAGTAGGGCTTGTATCTCAGTTTTCACATTCTACTCATAGTAGTCATTGGCAGGATGCTGAAAGGATTTTATGCTATTTGCAGGGCACTTCCCACTTTTTCTTACACTACACTAGGGGTTCTACTCAGTTGGTTGGGTATACAGATTCAGATTGGGAAGGTTTTATTGATGATAGGCATTCCACTTCTAGCTATCTTTTTTGTCTTGGTTCTTCTCTAGTTGTTTGGGCATGCAAAAAGCAATGGGCTATTTCACTTTCATCTTCAGAGGTAGAGTACATGGCAGCAGTTACAACGAGTCAATAGATTCTTTGGCTTCGATAGTTATTGACAGAGTTTGGATTCCCACCGGATTCACTAACTATACTTTGGTGTGATAACCATAGTGCAATTCACATTTCTCGCAACCCAATTGAGCACCAGCGGACCAAGCATATTGAGATACACATCCACTTCATTTGTCAACACATTCAAGATGGAGTTCTTTGCTTGGATTACATTCTGACTTAGCAGTGGGTTGCAGACATCTTTACAAATCCTTTTGCATCACCTCACTATCTTGAGTTGTGTTGAATGTTTGGGGCTTCGAAAGTTGTTTTTGGGGGTGTTAATGAGAACATATTCCTTCTTCTTCTTTCTCTTTCCTTATAACAGGATTCTTTCCTTCTTTTGGTTCGAGATTTATTTATGGATATATTATACATAAATACCTCATCAGGCCTAGTTTTCGGGACTCATAGTGTGGACATGACACTTCTATTTTGGCCCCTAGCTTCACTTGAGGAGGGTGTTAGAGTAGATATTTATCTTAGCTCATGTTCACCTAGGTACTTTATTTACCTTTATTGTATTTATCCTCACCCACTTATGTGTGTGGATATTTCTTTTTATTTATTTAAATATTAGGGGGATATTATCTAGTTGTTAGGTATAGTTCTTTCCTTGATCTATGGTATTGACTAGATCCTTGATGTCTAGTTCTCTCATAAATCTATAGTCTTGACTAGTTCTTTGATGACTAGTTCTTTCATTGATTTATGGTTTGATGTACGACCTTGACTGGTTCTTAGATTGTTATTCCTTGCCTATATAAGAAAGGCCCATTCTCATTGTATTTCATTGAGTTCCATAATAATATATGATATTGTTTCTCATTTGTTTGCAAAGGTTTATGTAAAGTTATTCTGGAAAATTACTTTCATCTTATTGATCATGGTGTTTGATTAACATTTTTTTTCTTGGCTTGGTACGATCAGGTTATTGTTCCTTTTAACTACAATCTTACAAATGGTAGATAAATCAACAATGATACCTGAAGGATTCCTTGAGGACATATTTGTGGTGGTAGACTCTTGGGAATACCCTGCTGACTTTATTTTCCTTCAACAAAAAGCAATTTTAGGAGGTTATCCTATCATTCTTTGAATGCCATGGTTGGCCAATGTTGATGCATTCATAGGTTTCAAGTCTGGTAACATGATTATTTCTAATGGAAATGGCACTAAGAAGCTGATGATTTATCCTCCTTCCTAGTCACTGAATGATGAAGATCAAACAATTTGGGTTGAAGAACTAGAAGTAGATCAGAGCTATGCATAATAAC
The DNA here is from genome assembly GCA_019776745.2 of Taxus chinensis. Taxonomy (NCBI): domain Eukaryota; kingdom Viridiplantae; phylum Streptophyta; class Pinopsida; order Cupressales; family Taxaceae; genus Taxus; species Taxus chinensis. Next base: position 346,466,674 of record CM034146.1, on the reverse strand, counting down.
TCATGATGCTAGAGAAGTTTGGTACAATTAAAGACTAGGAGGAGGAAGTTGTTCTATCCAATGTATTACAGAATAACTATGGAATAAATGAAGAAGTTGATGATAAGTTGAGATGCTTAAGTTTTCATTTGAACCAATTTCTACCGTAATAGAGCACCAAGAGTATTCCAGGTAAGAAATGTATTCTTCACCTTCTTCCCCATGACTGCATATTGAATTCTGTTAGCAACAATGTATGTTCAATGATGGATCTCTCCAAACAAGTGGAAATAACATCAGGAAGACCACTTAATGTAAAAAAAAAATACTGAATGCAACAAGAGAAATTGTTGATAACTCTTCTTCAAAAGCATATAACAGCATTTTCCTAGGATTATGATGATATGCATGGGATTCATCCTAGGATTTTCACTCATAAGATCTATATCAAGGAAAGTTGTAAACCAATCAGGAAACCACAAAGGAGGATGAACCTAGTAGTAAGAGAGATTGTAAAAGGATAATTGAAGAAGTTACTGGATGTTGGATTTATATATCCCATATCAGACAATTAGTGGGTATCACCTCTTATCATTGTGTCAAAGAAGAATGAAAAATGGAGGATCTGCATAGATTAAAGAGAGATGAATACAACAACAAAGAAATATCACTTCCCATTGCATTTCATTAATCAAGTGTTTGACTTTGGATGGAAAGAAATAATTCTCTTTTCTTGATGGATATAGTGGCTATAATCAAATTTAAATTACACTAGAGGACCAGGATAAAACTACCTTCACATGCCCATGGGAAACATTTTCCTATTTAGTTCTTCCATTTGGATTTTCCAATGCACCTGCTACATTCCAAAGGGAAGCCTTGAGTATCTTTTCAGATTTAATAAATGACTTCATGGAATTATACATGGATGAATTCACAGTACATGACAACACTTTTGATGTAGCTATACAAAATCTATACAAATTTTTGAAAATATGCAAAGAATATAATTTGTCCTTGAGTAATAAGAAGTGTTACATGATGATGTCTTAAGGTATAGTTCTGGGACACTACCTATCCTCTAAAGGAATTCAAGTTGATTCAAAAAATGTATTTGTTATAATAAATATGCTAACACCAAAGAAACAAAATGATGTTAGGAGCTTCCTAAGCCATGCTAGATATTACAAGAGGTTCATTTAATATTTTAGTAAAATTTCAACACCACTTTTTTCATTACTAGGGAAGGACGTTAATATTTTTTGGACCGAATATTGTGAATTTTCTTTTCAAACCTTGAAACAAATGTTAACTATTACTCCTATGTTGAGAGGACCTGATTGGAACCTTCCTTTCCATATCCACATTGATGCATCAGATCATGCTATTAGATTCGTCTTAGGACAAAAAGATGGAGTTATGAATTATGTAATTTATTATGTTAGAAAGAATTTGCAGCATGCATTGTTAAATTATATAATTACAAAGAAGGAGTTCTTGGCAGTTGTATATGCTATCAACAAATTTAGACACTACATCACAGGTTATCTAGGGTTCATTCACACTGATCATGTTGTAATCAAATATATGTTAAACAAACCTATAGTAAACAACATAATCATCATATGGTTGCTTCTCTTGCAAGAGTTTGATGTCACTATAGTAGACAATCTTGACAAGGATAATGTAGTAGCAAATTCTCTCTCCAGGATGGATACTAATGATGAAGAGTAAGTAGTTGATGAATCTTTTCCGGATGGGAACTTAGTTTCTATCCCTACAAAAACACCTTGGTATGTAAACATAGACAATTGTTTAGTCTCAGGTAAAACACCTCCACATTACTTATACTCTGAGAAGAAATACATAGTTGAAAAGAGTGTACGTTTTTCTTAGATAGTTGGATTTCTATTTCATATAGGAAAAGAAAAAATCATGAGAAGGTGTATAGATGATGAGGACATATTTAATGTCCTCAAAGCTTACCACGGTGAACCTTGTGGAGGAAACTTTGATGTAAAAAGAAAAAAATAGAAAGTGTTGACTACTGGTTAATATTGGCCAACATTGTATAAGGATGCAACACTATACACCAGGATATGTGATATATGCTAGAGAATGGGCAAGCCCACCAAATCTGATGAGATTCCATTACAACCTCAATTGGTCTTGTACCCTTTTGATAAGTGGGCTTAGATTTTATTAGCCCTATAGACCCTAAATCTTAGCAAAAAGAATACATATTGGTATGCACAAATTATCTAACCAAGTGGATAGAGGTGAAGGCATTGCCAAATCTGAAAAGTAAGAAAGTGTCCAAGTTCCTATATGATGACATCTTTGCCAGGTATGGAGTTCCAAGGGAAATTATAACAGATCAAGGTACACATTTAAATTATAATGTAATTTATGATCTAGTTAAAGAACATGAAATTATACATAGGAAGTCTACACGATACCATCCTCAATCTAATGGCCAAGTAGAAGTTACAAATAGAGAAATAGAGGCAATCTTGACAAAGACCATTGCACTCCACATAGGAAAGATTGGGCAGATAGGATTCCAGAGGTATGGAAATTTAACACAATATGGAAGACCATAAATGGTTTTACACCATTTGAACTCTTGTATGGTAAGACTTTTTTTTTCCAATTGAATTTGATCACAAAACAATAAGGAATACACTTGAGCTAGGCATAGATTTTTTAGAATCTCAAAGACAAAGGATTCTCCAACTCAATGAGTTGGATGAATTGAGAAGACTACAAGAAATACATAACACAAAATTAGTGAAAAATCAAAGAGTAAAATGACATGACCAGTATATCACGACAAGATAATTCCAAGAAGGTGACTGGGCACTCTTATTTGATTCAAAATACAAGGATCATGTAAGAAATCTTATAACAAGGTGGCTAGGACCCTATGATATTGAGAAAATATTCCCTATTGGAGTTGTAAAACTCACTACCATAGATCCTATGAGGTTCAAGTTATTGGTGAATGGAAACTGGATGAGATTGTATAAGAAACCAGTTGACAGAGACTCATTCATGAAATTTTTTAGAGGAGGTCCAAGAAGTATGGAAGTAAGGAAGTCAAATTTAACCTCAGTGGTTGATCATGTTGAATCACCTTTTGAGATTGCAAAAGACTAAGAGATTTCAGTGGCCTTGGTGCATTCAGATTTATAAATATTCCAAGGCTAAATAAAAGTGTTTTGATTAGCTCTTTTGGTGATCAACAACACTTTGTTAACACATTTATTTCATAAAGTTTTTTTTACAGGTTTTGATGTCAGGTAATTGCAAGTGTGCATGATCTCCAACACAAGGAGAAAATGTGATGACTGAAGGTTCCACCTGCAACAACATGAAGGAAACCCCTATTTTATTGTTTGCATTTAGCATAAATCAAGATTACATGAAGAAGATCAAGGATGCATGCACATATGCGAGATGGAAAAGGAATGATTGACACACCAACAGATCAGAATTCATCTCTGAGAGTCATTTGGTTTTAGTAAGGAGCAGCCAACATCCGCAACATCATACTCAATACACGTCTGCAATCAAAATAAGCATGCACAATCATCATTCCACACAAACATCTAGATAAGTGCACTCAAGTGTCATTTAAATAAAAGTATAATTATTTTAATTATAGTTAATTAAAATTTATGCCAAGTCACTAGGCATGTTTTGCATTTAACGACCACCACCTTTCAAGCTATTATGTGTCTCTCCACATAATCCAATATATTCAAATAAATTCCCTTTGCATGCTTTACATGGTCACATCAATTAATGATTTCTCTCTCGTAACCATGCTGAGTGTCCTCTTGGTCCCAAAGTTTTTTTTAAAAAAAGATAAAAGCAACTCAACACAACTCATTTGTGCAACAATATTTCAAAGAAGAGTTGTCTTGTTGCATATCAAAACCAGAGCACACTACGTAATCACCATGTGAGGATATTTGATAAGGCATGAACCCACTAACCATTCCCAAATTTTGACCCATCCACAAATTTTATAGTATTTTCAGGATAATGGTTAGCTAGACTACATCAACAGGTTTTAGGGTTTTAATGAAACCATGGTAGAAGAATTTTCCAACACATTTATTAATGGGGAGGAAAAGGTGAAGGGCTTGTCAGTCAGACTCAGTGATGGCATTTTTTCGGAAGTAACTAGCCTACCAGCCCAAGGAGAACCATTTCCAGAAAAGACCAACCTGGAAGCATCCAAAAGAGAATTCACGGATGATGATGATGCCTTCATCATTGATAGGAAAGGTATACATAGAACATCCCTTAAACCTTTATGAAATGAGGTTGTAAATTTTTTAATTAAATATTTTACTTGTGAAGGAAGGTATTTTATGTTGAATACAGTTCATTTTAAGTTATTAAATCATCTCAAGAACAACAGGTAAGTGAATATATATAATTTATTGCATGAGATATTGAAGAGAATGAGTAAATAAGCACAGAGGGGAAGGTCTAAATTGTCACATCATTACCTTATAACAATTGTAGTAAAACATAACTTGTAAAGGGATTATCCTCATATACATTGGCAAAATTTTGCAACACGAAACAATATAGATGATTTACCAGGAAATAGAGGAAAGAGGAGGAAAATAAATGAGAGCTCTTCTACATATGCAACTGAGACTTCAACATATTCCTCCCAGCCATAATAACACCTTGCTTTTGGAAATTTTCCATCTACTAAAGAACAAATTATACCTATCTCTCTTGAGAGAATTTTCATTTCTGAAACCCTATTAGAGTTCTCCACTCCCGAATCCTCCACCTCCAGGGGTAAATGGAAATCTTCTAAATCAAATCCTATACCACCAAGGCACTCCCATAGGATCAAGCATAAAATGCTAAGGACATCTAAACCAAAACAATCCAAGCCCATCTCACTAGATAGTGATGTAGAAGCTACAGAAGGAAGCTTTGAGACTCAAAAAATGGAGACACAACAAGGAATATTGATGCCTCTATTCATGAGTAGGAGTACCCTGGAGAGGACATGGAGAGGAAAGAAGAGTCACCTCATAATGAGGAGATACTTCATGCATCAGAAGGTCGTGAGGAGGAAAAGGAGGAAATTGGAGAGAAAATTGAATGTGAACATATGCCTGAAATTATTGAGAATTTATCGCATCCAAAGGAATATAAACAAACTCCACAAGTGATTGAGAAGGTCATTGAGCACTAGGTGCCTGACATTGAGAAAAGGCATATGCCTATAATAATTGAACCAGTCATTTAACAAAAACAAGAGAAAATTCATGTAGTTGAAGATGATGTGCTAGAGCAAGTGTTGGAGCAAACACCACATGCTAGTATACAACAATTGAATGTAACGCCAGTTGACCCCCAAGTTGTTATTCATAAAGTTAACAAAGATACTATCAAACTTCCTTGTAAGGAGATGGCCACAAAAATAATGCTACCTAATATTAACTATTTGATGTTGCAATTTAAAACCTATGTTAATAGGATAAAAGGAAGATGCGAAACAAAAAAAGAAACCCTTATCTCCAAGCATCAGAAAGAATTGGAGGAAAAGGACAAAGAGATAGAGAGGCTATAGAAGAAGCAAAATGAGACAGTCCAGGTGGCCAATGAGATATTCAAATGCAGGCATCCATCCAATGTTTACGCTATCTTCTTAAAATAAAATATGTTGCAACTCAAACTCACATGTATTAATTTTGACATACCATTTGACAGTAGTGCAACTAGGATAATCTTTAGGCTATATTATAATAACACCCATGAAATTCAATTCTTACTATGTGAAATTTACATGTACAACTATGTTCTTGAATATGATAGGGATTGGATTCCAATCCTATACATTGGAGATGTTCAAGTCAAATCCATATGCTCTTATTTTATAAATGAATTAGATAGAGAAAAGAAAATGGAAGAGTATAGGAATTTAGAAAAGGTATAACCACAGATGATCAGGGCTGAGGCTGAAAAAAATAACGAATTTACAGAACAATATGAAAAATATGTAAATAAGAAGGTGATCAGAAGGAGAGTGTGGCAAATAAGGAAAGAACCCCATGATGAAGTCAGAGATATGATTAGAGCTCATGGAATTCATGTGGTACAAGCATGCAATATGTGGTAGAATGAGCTATCTCCTGAACTACAAAAAAAAAATGTACTCTTACCCTAATATAATGCCAACATTGAGAAGAGTGAACACATATATTGAGATTGCTAATGAATGTGTAGAGAACTGGCTTCCCATTGGCTATCACCCACCAATATTTCACTTTCTGATTCTGCCATGGACAGATGACAGACCACTCAATGAAAGGATATATAATAGAGTTATGAATAAGTTCATGATAAATGGTGGCTACTTCCTATCAAAATAAGAAGGGACAAAGACCCCAGTTGATTTCAGGCATGAATGTTATTTTTCAACAATAGGGAATTGAACCACTTAAATGAGGACATTTAAGAAATTAATCATGGGGGTGTGATGAGTCGTGTAAATCCCTTTACAAACAACTCATACTTTGTATTTTTGTTAAGCCATTGAAGCCATTTCCTTATATTTTCCAATTATACTAATAAACATTATCATCACAACTTGAACGTATGGCATAATTACTGATTAATATAGTTATGGCTAGTTATCTTTATTTTGTGGTATTTTGAATATGGATTTATTCTTATGATTTCAATAAGGTGTTTGAATGATGATATGTGTGATGCCACTCTTGGTTGTAAGAAACTTATTATATGAAGCAACTCATATGTAGTAAAGGAACCATCTACAGTAACTCATCTGCATCCAAAGGACCTTTCTGCAACAACCTATCCACATCCAAAGGGGATCACCTATGACAAAGAAGCCACATTATGAAGATCTCTTGGAATGTGAAGAGTAGCACTCCAAGTATGTATGTGTCATTGAAGAAGTAGTTAAAATTAGAACATTAAGAATTGGGAGATAACTCAACCATGGATCTGATTATTCATTGCAACTTACTGAAGAATTGATTGATTGATTATTTAACACGTGATTTAAGGAACTAGTCAATTACTTGAGTTATGTGGTTGATATTTGAACACATATTATTAGTTTTGTTGCATGTGTTGAATATTTTGTTAATCTATTTGAGATATTCAACTTGTTCTACTAAATATCTTTTACTTATTCTGTTAAACTCCTAGTTGAAATCTTCTTCTCACATCTTTTTATAATTGAGAAGTATAAAAGAAAAGTTTTGATGCTAGAAATCTATCTAGAACAAAGGAGAAAAGAATACACATAAATACAAAGTTTTATTTGATGTAATGTTCATGCCAATTCAATAAAATATCTAATTTTGATTTATTATCCTTTAGTTACAAGATTTAGGAGGAATTAACACCCAAGGTAGGGCCCACTTATGGCCTGCTAAACCCCTCCATAGTTTTGTTGCTTTGTTTCATTGCATGACTAGACTAGGAAGCAATTTATCTTCTTTATCTGTATTCTAATTTGTAAGCTTTGTTTTAGTCATAGTGTTAGAAACCATTTACTTTCAGTTCTAAGTTTTAATTTCAAGTATTGTTATTTCGAGTATAGTAGTGATAACTATTTCTTTCCATTCCTTCTAAATTATCTATAACTCTGCATACAACACTGACATTATTGAAAGTTTATGTCCCCTTGTTTGATAAATTATTGTGACTCAATGAACAACATATTAATTGTTGTGAGTTTATTTTCACCACCAGGAACCCTTGATTTAAATATGCACTCTTGTTATGATAAATACAACTTCTCCCTTCCATCTTAGCACTTTCCGAGGTCCATTATTTAGCTTGTTTATCCTTACACACTAACATGTCGAGAAATCCAGAGAATACAATATACAAAATCAATAAGGAGACATTAATTTACCAACTCCAAACTTCATTCGGCATATTTCCTACTCCCATTCAATATCATGCATATTAGTTAGGACCATATATTTGATCATGACCTACTTGTATGATCTTTAATAGACATGTATTCCAATTGCACTTTCAAATTGATAGCTTTATTTCAGTATTATACTTCATAGGGGTTAGCCTTTTTTAGATAAATCATGTATAGAACCATAAATAAGAAAGTAAAAACTACCTCATTTTCTAACATGGTACTCTTAAGGTAATGCACTAGAGCACTCACTTTACACACTTATAAAAGGCATCCAAAGCTCCATAAATCTCATATTATCATAAATGAACTTATTAGGGAAACACCCACATTAGGCCAAAATATATAAACCAGTTCAAGAAAGCCATATATCTCATCTATAATTACTCCAAACATCCTCTCTCCAAGTGTTTTAGCAAGGTAGCCAAGTCAAAGAAAGTATGGTCAAAGACAATTTCCAAATCTAATTGATCTATATAGATATCACATGTTAGGTGGAGAACGAGTGTGTGGTTTGAGGCCTCTTAAGATTAGTGTCAACGTCAGTGGTGCATGAGGGTTCTTATAACCATTATAATTTTTATGTATATAGGACTCTTCTTATCCATGGCTAGGGTTTGAGGTGATGATCAATCCCATTTAGATATATTTTCTAGAATGTGTGAAAACTAGGGTTTGATAGCAATGGCAAATAAATCCAGGAAGGTGAGTAACCCATAAATGTGTGGAAGGTAGGTTTATAGTCAGGTCTGCAAGATCCTATATGAAAGTGTTCTAAGTATTTATGGTACATGGTCCTAGTATCTGATGGTATGGTTCTGATCCAAGTTGATGCAGTAACCATTACAGTCCTGGGTTGTGAGGGTTACTTAGGTTTAGATCTCCCATATTTCACTATTGCACAATATCTATATCTCTACTATAATTCACTTGAAATAAGATATGTTATTTCATACCTTTGTTATGAGATTTTAATTTCATGTTATATTAATTGGTCTATGATAAATTATTTCCTATCTGATATGAGTTAAAAATCTAAATTAGCTATTTGTATTGTAGTCATATTTATTATATCCGTAAAACAAATCTTATTATAATATGCATCTAATTAAATTTACCCAAAATTTAATTAAAGGATAAACATTTTTTTGAACTCGGTTTTGATCAAACCTCTTTACCTAATCTTTCTCTATCCCTAGTTCCCTTAATCTATTATGCTTGTCTGAACTCAAAACCCTATCTACGATAGGGATCCATATCTTACCATTTTTCATTTAGATCTACACCTAATTTCTATCTATTATCTATGTTAATCTTGATTTGAACAAAATTTCCTATGGTTTGATGGTCATTTCTACCCTTAGGGTCACTTTCTAGAGGTTCTAATCTACCACATCACCATTTACTTCATATATTGAGCATAACAACTCTATCTTCAAATTCCTTTGATTTTTTTTTTAAAATATTTAATGAAAATGCCTTTTTTCCCTAATTTTTTAGCACTTTTTGGAAATTTAAAATTCCTATTTTTTAGTAGTTAGGGCATAATCATAAAATATGCACTTTTGGAAAAATCCCTTGGAGGTGTTTATTTTACATAATCATATTCAAAAATACTTTTTTTTCTCACAATTCAAAATCTATTTCGAGATATAATCATTTCATTAATTTAACGATGGTCAATTTTTCTCAAACTTAGTTTTGGATTTTATCATCTCTCGATTTTCATCCTATGATGTATGATTCTTCTTCAAGGAATATTTATTCTACTTCTACTTGAAATAATGTATTCTTCTCATGATCCCACCATATCCTTGATTTCATTCAACTTAATCCCACATGGAAGGATGTCATCTATAAAATATTTCAAATTTTTTGGATCCATCCATGTACGTCTCTTAATTATGTACATGTAATTATGAAAAAGGATATTTATTTTCAATAGGATCTCATATATTTCAATTTTTTATCTACCTTCTCTAGATGTTATTGCAAATGTCTTCCCTCTATATACACAAATCACTATCTACAATACTTTGATCAAACATGTTCTCATTGATAATGGATCCAGCCTCAACATTTGTAATATATATTTTAGATCAATTGGGAATCCCTACCAAAGATTTGTTCTCCCCCTACTTATTATCTATCCATGGATTTCTATCACATGTACCAGATCACTCCACTCTGATAATATTTCCCACCTCCTTAGGTCTCTCCATACACCCTTCACACACCTTTTTCCATAGGTCATGTCCCAATTATCTTAGTTATAGACGTGTTCATTAATTAGGCTTCCCAATGGATTTACACTAGGATTATACATACAATGCCTTCTAGGGTCTTTATTTCGTAGAATGAAATTTTAACAATTACCAAGGTATTTTTGTACTCACTTTAAATCCCAACCCTTTAACTCACCATGTGTACCGGCATAGTCTTCGTATGCCTAAACATGGTGCTCACCTGAGGCACGCACAGGCACTCTAACCTATCCTATTATGTTGATGTTTTGCATAAAGTAAATTGGGGGTTTTTATTTCCATCTAATTCTACCTGGAATAGTGCACAAAAATAAACACATACATTCTACTATCAACATAGATAAATAAACTAAATCTCAAGTAGAGATGCACTTATAACATGAATGTTTTTCAATACGCTCAGCATAAAGGAACCTCCAGATCTAACCCATGTCAAGGTAATATGAAATGAACACAAGTGTGGATTTGAAGTTGGTCTAAATATAGATATTTAGAACAAAACCATCATATCCATGTGGCACAAATGTGACTTACATTTGTAGCTAAATTTACATGAAAGAATCCATTTGTTTTAAAAATGTATGTATTCTTATGTATGTATGTATATGTATACAAAAGTGTACAACAGTGATCACACATGTCACTTCTAGCTTTCTCTATCTTATATCATAAATATTATATTATATTAGGTATATATAGTATACTATATAATATAAATATAATATATTATATATTATGTATGTTACAATGTTACGCAGGGATGTGCACCCTAGATTTTGACAATACCATGCAAATAAATACATAGACTTAAGGGACTCTAGAGAGGATCTTCTCTTAATACCTACTCATCACTCAGAGTGAACCAAAAATACCAAATGTTCATCATGTCTTGCCATACTGTTAGTATCCTAGCAAGAACATTAAAATGTACTTAGCTAATCCATAACTAACATCAACTCTATAGCTCGTGAATCCCAATGTTAATAAGATGGACCATATCCTATAATATGATTTCCTTGAGCTAAAAAGGTCATCCATGTCAAATTTAACTCTTCAAACCATAGATAATCCTTATGGTTTCATCTAAACCACGCATGTTCCTTTAGTGCAGAATTAATCATGATCCAAAATGTGGTGCCAGTCTTGAGACCCAAAATCTTCCTAGGTGCAAACCTCCACACTGAATCCCTAGAGTTACTTCCACATGACCCTTTACTTCTACGTATAATTTATCAAATATCACAAGTTTCAAACCATACACCTATTTTCATATAAAAACCCAAGTTATTTTCCACACTAATCGTGCATAAAGATTTATTGAGTAAGTAGAGGGATGGTGATATCAAAATAGGTTATTTAACTTCCACTCAAATTCATCTAAAATCGAGCTTTATTCACCTACTCTCCTATTTATCCTCACTCACTTATGGGATTGGCTATTTAGTATTTACAAAAATTAGGGATTCATTGGATCAAGTTGACTTAGGTTCTCATTCCCATGGTATCCTTGTAATCCTATTACATTGCCTGCCACCATTGCACGACAAGGTATTAACTACATATCTCACATTGCCCATAACACTTCTTCTGCTAATGTCTTCACCCGTCCTTTGTCTCCTCGAGATGATTTTTTCCTCTCTCCACATATGGTTTCTAAAAATAAAATTACTCATAATGTTAAACCTTACACACAACCATACCACTATTGAATACTCATTATGTTTGCACAGGTTTTTGAAAATTTACTTCATACTATTAAGTGTGGTATAATTAATAAGCATACATATTTTGTTTATGGCTAAAAATAAAGCCCCTGATCTTGTTTTAGCACATCATTCTGTCACTTACCACCTGATATTCAATAGTTTCAACATCCCTCTCAAATGACCAAGGGCATATGCAGATCTCCCTTCCTTATTTTTCAATAATAGGTTTCCTTCAATACCACTATGTACTTTGGTAAGGGTTACATTACCACTATGTTTTCTAATTATGTTATGTCATCGCTATTTAATCATAATGGCTTGTACACATCAACCAAAACCAATATCAACCAATTGCAATCTCTTCAAGACATGGTATCCTAATAACAATTTTCAACTCAAAGTATTATACTTCACACACTATCCTTAGAGCTACGTAACCTCATTCTTCTCTCAGGTCTTCTTTGGCACACATCGCCACTATGGTATCACTTGTATTTCAATCACACACAGGCATGAGTCTCTATCTTCTATGGTAATTGTTCCACCTCTTTAGGAGGTTCTCATTGGATTTATTTTGTGTAACCCATATCTTTTGTACATAGTTATGAATTGTGATAATATAAAAACATTCAAATATTTGAAAAAATACAAAATCATGACCTATGCATATTACTTTCATTATTAGCACTTTACACTACCCATATTGTTTTTCACTTTTGTTTATAGGTTTTTTCTTTTGTTTTGTAGATTTCCTATTTCATGAGGATCTAAAAATCTTAAAAATCCATACTAGAGGAAGAAGGGAAATAAAAACAATTTATGAGATTTTATGGGTTTTTCACGTTTGGTACTGGATGTTTTTTTCTTCCATTTTGCAGATACAAAATTGGAAAGTTTTTTCTAGAAAAGTAAATTGAGGAGTGTAGGTAAAAAGACATTTTATGTTTTTTAAAAATATATATTAAAGCACAAAATAAAAAAGCTTGTAATTTTCTATAGGCAACTCAAAATCGAGTGTCATTTTTTTAAAGTACTTATTTTTCATGTTTGTTCCATTGGAATTGTTTATTTTTATAAACACACTAAAATTATAAAGTGCCATATTGTAACAAGCACTCAATTATAAATTGTCAAATTTGGGGGTCTTGTTGCATTCCTTTATTATTGCAATCTTTCTGGTGATTTTGAGAATGATGTATTTATCTGTTTATGTATTAGATCAAATTGATTCATTAACAACACATAATTACCACACATGGAAACCGAGAATGGAAACAATCATTAAATGCAAAGGATTATGGGATTTTTTTCTTGAGTTACCTAGGGAGAGGGCCCTAGCCCTTGTAGCATTGCCAACCCACACCAGTAGTGGAACCATCCAAGGATGGTAGTTCAAGCTCTCAGTGAGCCCACAAATTAAACCACTTTATCTTGGTGCCCCATCACCAGGGAATATAAACTGTCGGTAGTAGGACGCCTTGACACGGAGTCGAGTTTTGAACCTTGGACCTCCTAATTACAAGGAGACCTGAGAATCATTACACCAATACCCGTTAGATAAAGGATTGTGGGATTTAACTTCTGCAAAACAACCACTGTTCACTAGAGAATATGAGAAATTCCAGTACCAATGAAAATTTGATGAGTGTATGGGTTTGATAGGAACTTATCTAAGTGATAGTATTTTGTTTCATTTGGAAAAATGTGACTCTCCTTTCAAAATATGGGAGAAATTGGAGGCCTTATTCAGTAATGTGGATCACATGAGATCCATGCAACTTGAAATTTATATCACCTCTCTTATTCTTGAAGATTTTCCATCAATTATAGAATTTCTTACTAAGTTCAAGATTTTGTTGACACAATTGAAGGGGAGTGGAAGTGATTAGAAAGATGAAGAGTGTGTTTACCTAATTCTATCCAAGTTGAGAGGTCCATTCCAAATATTTGCTACTACCTTTTTCTCTAGCATGGATGCCTTATGTGACACATTCGAAATTCCTACCTTAGAAATATTTTGTGAAAAACTTACTAGGGAAGAATCAAAATTTTCTAACCTTGGGTCTTCCACTTCTCAAAAGGCATTAGTAGCATCTAATACTAAGGGCAATGGAAAACCAAAAGGTAAATCAAAGTTCGCCCCTTCTCCATCTCAAAATTCTCCTAAACCCAAAGAAAACAAATCTAAATCTAAGAATAAGTCTAACCTTTCATGATATTTGTGTGGGGGTAGTGGTCATAAGAACATAAGTGTTACAAGTGAATGCAAGCCTTAGAGGATGCATTCAAGAAACACAAAATATTTATCTCCACTCCACCACCTTCTAATCAGCATGACAAAACACTTAAATGTTGTTGGGAGATCTCAATGAACACTTGCAGATAGTTGGGTTATATATTTTGGTGCTTCTCATCGCATGACTTCTTCCAATGAGTCTTTTATATCTCTAGGTTTGAGTTCTATGTCACACCCCGTAATTATTTGGTTTTTGGTCAGCATGAGTGATAATTGTTGACTTAATTAGTAATAAAATTTTGTTTACTAAATATTTTTATAGTATTTTATATAAAAATATGTACATATTGTATATGCAAAATCATATAGATATACATCTATAGATGCATATATAATCCTATAAGTATACGAGAGAAACTACTTTGTTGTATGGTTGTGCGATGTTGACTTGTTTTACCATAACCTTCTAGTTATCATTATTACATGTTAATTATTATAATTGACTTCCTTATTGGTTAACATCATGATAATGTCATGGATCGACTTTGTTACATGTTTCGGGAATTGTCATTATTTGAAAAAAGGTTTATTAGAGAAATGTTATCAATATCATTTTATGCTGAATGAAAAGTGATAATAGTGTAAGGTTGTTTCTTTATTATTCTAACTTCCTTTCATAGAATTACAAACTTGGTCATAGATCGTAAGGAATTAAAAATTTGTTATTGTTGTTGCTCAGACAAGGGTCTCTGATTGGTGACAAGGTGAACGTTTAAATTGTTTTGATTGTCGTGTTTGATCAAGAGTTTAATTGGACAAAGACCAAGGATTAAGTGAAGTTGTTTAAGTAAAGGATTTTACCATAATGCAATGACTATTATGGTGAAATAAATTTATTTGTAAGGTTTTATTATAGTGGTCTTGGACCACGAGTAGATTCAAATAATATAAGGTTGAATGTTAATGTTTATTAAGTCCTATAATGGTCTTTGACCATGTAAACTTGGATTTGTAAAGTTATATTAATTATATGGTCATCGACCAAGGTTGCATTGAAGTTTGTAAGGTTATTTAAAACCGTGATTTCCACTATTGAAGCTTAGAAAGTGATAAGGTAATATTGTATTGGTTATTATATATGGTCATCGACCATAGCTTGGATTGGAAAAATTAATGTTTTAATTTAGATCAATTAAAATGGTCAACCATACCCTTAGGCATAGATATATTAAATGTGAATGTTTTATTGGGTTTGGTTGTTAATTGGACACCAACCATATGCATGTGTAAGGGATAAGATAAATTTAAATTAGCAATGATTATTAAATTTAAAATGGGAAAAACCTAAACTTAGCTAAAGATAGTAAAATGTGCATTGCATGGTGAGTTTGGAGGGAAAGTAGAGAGAATTGACAAAATTTAATGGCATTGATTGGTTTGCACGAGTTTTTAGGGAAACGGGAGAAGCTTGCAAAGAAAGCTAGATTCATGCACCCTCTCATTCGCATTTTTGTGGTAATGGTTATGTTGGGGTTCTATTGTTTGGAGAAAATGGAGGAAGTAGTTATCAGTTGCATGTATGAAATTTGGGCTATTTCAAGGGAAAGTTTTGCAATGTATTGGGCATTTTGGTCTGAAACATTTGTAGTTTTCTTGTTGTTCAAGTACATTTGGTTTTCTAGTTTTTGAAGAGGAAAGTGGAAGAAAAATCTGGGTGTAATCATCCATAGGCATGAGTTATTTTACTTGATCATTTTACTATTTTTAGTGGAAAATTGATGACGGCGTGTTGGGTTTTCTTGTTGTTGAAATTTGGGTTGTTTTATTTATTTTACCATGTAAATTTTGGAAATAACCAGTTGGAAATTCACGGTTATGAAATGGTTTTTTTTAGTATGAATATGGATTTTTAATGAAATTATTACCATTCTTGATTGTTGTTTATAAAAATGGTTTTAATGAAACCCACATTCTTTTTCTATCATGTTTTTAGCTTACAATAATTTATGTGAAAGTGGGTATTTGGTTATATAGTTGTAGATGTTTTTCTAGCTCTGAAAATATGACTTGGGGAGATTGGAATCTTTGTTTTGATCCAATTTTAAAAATAAAACTTGGGGTTTCAATCTTGTATTGAACAAATAAATTTGATGGCTCGATTTGAGGTTGCTTTTTCATACTGATTCCTTTGGATTTTTGTTCATTTTTACAATGAATATAAATCAGATACTTCTTAAACAATATGGGATCTTTGTAAAAAAATAGGGAAAAAGGAGATTAGATTCATACTATTAGTTTTTGGGAGATAGCCCAATCAAAAAATATGGTTATCTTCAATTTCTAAGACATTTTTCAGACTTTTATAAGTGAAAAAATATTAATACGAAGCTTTATTTGAAATTTGATCTTTAATGTGAAATATATAGTAACCCCATATGGGTTTAGCAATAAAATCCTTTTTAGATATCTCTGATGATTTAAAAATACCAAGATCTGAATTTAGAGTTCATCTAGAGTTGGGTTAGTTGATTTTTCTACATTCTTGGTTTACAAGCACAAAGTGTTATTGGTTGTTGGGAAGAACTTGTGTGCTACTTTTTATCAATATAACCATGAATATTTTTTAGAATTTATTTTATCCTTAATATGATTAAATCAATTATTGGTTGATCATATGAATGGAAGGCTTGTTGGATGGTTGACATTGTTTTACCATGATTTTTTGACTTCTTTTATTACAATGAATTAATTTTTAATAGTATGACTATTTGAAATTTATGAGAATGGAATAAAAGACATTTACATAGTTTGGGATTATAAGTTGGAATGATTTCGATTCATTTCCATAACAACGAGTGTTATTTTATTTACTTGTTTTACTTGAACATGAAGAAGGTTGTTTCTTTGATTTTTGTAGAACAATAATATGAAATAGATATTGTTAAACTTGGTAATAAACAATTCTATTTCATATGTTCAAACTGAGTTAAAATTGTAATTACTTAATGATAATAAGCATATTGAGAATTAACTTCTTTTGAATAATCATTACATTTTAATGATGTCATATGTAAATGTAATCTAGAATTACGTAGTTGTAAGTTCATATTGAGTAAATATTGCCTACTCATTTATTTATATAAAACACAACAAGATGATGAGTTAAGGTAACTCATGCCAGTTCATAGACCTGACCATATGTATACAATTTTATCTCTCCTTCAACATGCAGGACGAAGTAATTATTTTGAAGTGATTAATTGGTTGGATTACCATGATTTCATCGTGAATTATTGTTTCATATCCAATTTGGATTATTGTACTTGCTTGTAAATGTGAAATTTTTAACTTCGCCATTTGGCATAATGTTCTATTTTGATTATTTGTTGTTGTTATTTTAGAAAACGTGGAAATTATCCTTATTATTTATTAACTAAATATTATGTTGTTCTGGCATCATATTTACAAAATGAGAGTGTATATAACATTGTTTTACAACAGTATATGATTGAAAATAAATAAAATTATATTATGATATACCATTTATTTTTATGATTTCATTTCAAATGATCAATTATGTTCATATCAGTCAAAGTTTGACAATGAAATCAATACACAAAACAATGAAATGTATTATCATAATTTCTGAATAAAATGCACTATTTTGATATGAAGATACACTTGTTTCCATTAGTT
Source organism: Taxus chinensis (assembly GCA_019776745.2). Lineage (NCBI taxonomy): Eukaryota > Viridiplantae > Streptophyta > Pinopsida > Cupressales > Taxaceae > Taxus > Taxus chinensis. The sequence continues at coordinate 346,448,842 of CM034146.1, read as the reverse complement.
CACCATGAATGAACAAATATGTTATATAATGGTTTATGTGATATATTGGCAAATAGAATGTTGTATTTTAATGACAATATATAAGTATAATATCATGGTTATTTAAATGAAATTATATATGTTTTATTGCTTCATTTTGAATGAACAAAGATGATATAAGAACATAGTGCGGAACGGATAAATGATATGATGAAATTGTGATAAGTCACTATTGTTTTTTAATTATTGATAAATGGTTTTAAAGGGGACCATGCCCCGAGGTACAAAAGGGCTCAACAACCAAAAAATACAATGAAAGAGTAGTGATTTTTTTACCAGTGGGCACCACACCCCAAAATCAAAAGCCTAAGAAAGCTAGATATTACAGTAAACACCAAGGCAAGGACATATTGCTAACATGGAGCCAAATCATAACCAAAAAACAATAATAAAACTGTGAAGCAATAGCACTGAGACAAGATGAAGCCAAAAAAAGGGGTCGTGAGACAATTACTTAAGGAATCTGTGGAATACCTTTTAAACATCCTCCATAGCCCTGAAAAGGTTGATAGTTTTTTATTTTGTAGGGTCTTGGTTGTTCAAAGTAATAGCCCTTTTCTTAACCTTTCCTTCCTTCCAAATATCTTCATAAATACCATTGATGTCACAAATTTATCTCACCTGTATGTGGATGAAGTCAAGCAAAGCCTTGTGCATAGAGAACAGATAAATCTTCTTGTTGAAAATTTATTACATTTTTCCCTCCATGGCATTCTGCTTCTTGGCAAGATCCTCAACTTTATCCACCAGTTTAGAGTAGGAAGTAAGGTCAGTTTCTTCTTTGCATCCCTCATTGAGAAGAAATTCCACATCCTCACCAAGGCCCTTAATTGCATTAGCCTGCAACTTAAGTTTTTCCTTCAATCCATTGATGGCTTGGGGTTCCTGAACAGATTGGCTAATGTTAAGAAGGATTTCTACAACTGCCAAATCTTTACCCTTCTCACTGATGTGTAGCACCCTTTTGGATGTAGGAGGGGTTGGAGCGGGAGGACGGAAGCTCAGGTTCTTAGTCCTGACTTTGTGATGCTATGGTGGAGGAGGGATTAAAGGGTGAGAGGGTATATTAGAAACTACATCGTGGAAATACTTGTGTAGGAGAAAAATGACCCCTTGGTGGAGAGGAAGGCCTCTATGGTGAGTTTGTACATCAAGAATATATTTTTCCATAGAATGAAGTATGCAATAGGAGAGGCTAACCTTGGGGGTATGGTGGAATTAGTTCAATAAAACCAAATCATGGAGAGGCAGAGTAGAGAAGTTTCCCTCCAAGGTTATGTATCTGACCACCATCTTAGCTACTTCATCATATGGATATGGAATGGATGAACAAACCAGGCTTGTTTTCCCAATCTTGAGAGTTTCACCCCCTTCAAAAAAAATTATCTTCCGCATCCTCGTCAAATTTATTCCTATAGAAAATGTCACTATTGTTCCTTGTCAAATTTAAGTGCTAATTTTAACAACATCAATTAAATACAAGTAAATGATTCAGTAAGGTAATCATGACCGCCTTTATAGTTTCATCGTGGATGATAAAAAGTTTCATTGAAAAACAAGGTACGTTATGGAAAATGATGAAACATAAACTTGGTCATATTATTAATATACCGTATTAAAATAAGTTGTTCTATATATGGCCAATGATGACTAAATAAGATTAAATGAACTATTCTTATTGAACTTTAAACTTATGTGAATGGAACTAAGACTGAAACTATTTATGAAGTGATTTTGTCATTTAAATACGAGACATGGTTAAGTTATCCTATATATTTTAATAATCACTCTGATACAACAAGTACGATGAGAGATACTTATTGAAGATAGTAACTCAGTGAGTTACTATGACTCTTGATCAGAAAATGAATGTTGTGTATTGATATTAAATAACTTATCGTAAGACAACCTTATCTACCTAACTTAAATGGATAATTGAAAAATGTAAACGATGTGTAGTCACTATAACTTACCTTCCTTTTGATGGTGTCCTACCCATACCAACTTAGGATGGCTATGGGAAGGTTAGTGAGGGCGTAATGATGAAATTAATTATGTGGTCACTATCTTTCTCATAGGGATCATAAGGTGGTATTGATAGGATTCCTTCATTATAAAGGTGAGTCGTGACCCCTATTTCTTCAAACTAAAACTTGATTTCTTAATCTATGAAAAATAATCATGATAGCTATATTAAGACGGTTGTGCAGTGAAGGGAAGGAATGTTTTATAGGCTAGTGTGTAGTCTCAAAACTGGATTGCTAGCGCAATGTTATATAACTATGGCCATAGTAATGCAAATGACTATTTTCATTATCTGTTCACAATTTCTTCTAATCATCGATGTTTTGAGTCAAAGGGAAGTACTTGAATACTCTATTGTATGGAACTAAGGGGATGCATAGGTTTTCTTAACCTATAAAAAGGCTTAACCAAATGTATAAAGTGTATACACACTCGGGTGGAGTGATTAAGGGAGACTGATAAGATCTAAAGGACCCTTACAGTTGCACATGGTTAATGTATGTTGTCAAAATGGATTCTGGAATACTAAACAATGTTGGATTACTTAGCAGTGAGCTAAGTATTAATGATAATCATTACAACATAAAAGGAACTTAAAGGATTTATTTCAATTTAAAAAAACCCCTTTATTTGGATGAATCATAACATGGGTGTTACATTCTACTTCCAAAATTGAGGTTGAAGATTCTTCCTTTCTTTTTGTTAAGGGAAAATGTGACATAGACCTTGATGGTGGTAGTATCCAACATGCATTGAATGTTCCTAACATCACTACAAACTTATTTTTTGAATATCAAATTTTTCATTATGGTAAAGGAAAAACAATTAATTTTACACCACATGGGGTAGAAGTACGAACCTTGTTGGAGACTCATTCACTTGTTGCTCAAGGTATTGCTGATCATGGTTCTATACTATATCACTTTGAGGTTTTTGATGACACTTACTCTATAGGTAAAATATTGGTTTCTCATGCAAATTCAGACAGTAAGATTGGGTATGAGATATTTGGACATCTCAATTACACATATTTGAGCACACATGGTATGGTTGATGATCTTCCTATATTTTTTTTGTATTGATGGATTTTTCCCTGGCTATGCATTAGGGAAACAACACTAAGATCCTTTCCCTAAGAATTTTTCCAAGAGAGCTTCTTCACAACTTGATCTTGTGCATAACAACTTGATGGTTTTTCCTAACCCCTCTTTCAATGGAGATAAGTATACACTTACCTTTATTGATAATTTCTCAATGTGTACTTGGGTATATTTTCTCAAATAAAAAAGTGCTTTTTTTTCACACTTCAAATTCTTTAAGGCTTTGGTCGAGAAACAATCTTTTAGTTGCATAAAGAACCTTCACACTGATAATGGGGGAGTACTTTAACAAATATTTTTATGATTTTTTGGAAACTCGTCATATTATTCACCAACATTTTGCTCCTCATACTCCACACTAGAATGGATTAGAAAAATGGAAGAATTGAACTTTGAAGGAAATGGATAATTGCATGATGTATTCTTGAGATTTAACTCCTATATACTGGGAAGAAGTAGTTAACTTTGATAACTACATTCAGAATCACACACCACATAAATCCCATGACCATTAGGCTCTAGAGGAAGCTTGGTCGAAAGATAATCCTGATGTCTCATTTTTTCAATATTTTAGGAGCAATGCTTTGGTCTTTGTGCCAAATAAGAAAAATAAATCCTTGGATAAGAAGAGGAAACCCTTTATCTGTAGGGTATTGTGAGGACATGAGAGCATATCAAATTTTAGATCCTGATACTCATGAGTTTATTTTTCAAACACATGTTCAGTTTGATGAGCGTTTCTCTCATCATGATTATGATCTTCTTCCATGCCTACTTCTTCTTTATCTCATCATGATGATCCGTTCTTTAAGGATGTTGATGAGGATTTTAAGGATGTTGATGAGGATCTTATTCCCACTGATGTTGTCACTCTTCCTAATTGGGATCATACTACATTTTTGAGGTAGTACCTTTTATACAGGATCTTCCACCCACTAGGCATCATCATGCATATTCTACAAGTTCTAGACTTTTGTGTTAGGTAGTTTCTAAGGATCCACAATATTTTTCACAAGCTCATAGGATACAGCAATGGGATGATGTGATGACAGTTGAGTATTCTTATTTGATGAAGAATAATACTTAGGATTTGGTATCTCTTTGTAAAGGAAGAAATATGGTTAGGTGTAAGTGGGTATACCGAACCAAATACACAACTGATGGGTCCATTGACAAATATAAGGCTTGTCTTGTTACAAAGGGTTTTTCACAAGTTGAAGGTACTGATTACTCTGAGAAATTTTCACCAATTTCCAAGATGTTTTACATATGCCTTGTACTTGTTATTGATGCATCACAGGGGTGTCCTATATACCATATGGACATGAAGAATGCTTTCTTACATGGATATTTACAAGATAAAATATACATGGAGCAACCTAATGGATTTGTTCACAACTCTTCTCTTTTTTGTAGACTTCGAAGGTCTCTCTACAGTCTCAAATAGGCCCCTCGAGATTGGTATGAGAAGATGGATTATTTACTTCTCTATTAGTTTTCTTCACTACTACTTTGATCCTACAACATATCTCTAACATGTTTGTGATGATATTGTGATACTTGTCTTGTATTTTGATGATCTTATACTTATTGGAAGCTCTTCTTCCCACATTCAGACTATTCATAGGGATATTTCCATGTAATTTGACATGATAGATATTGGGTTATTGCATTATTTCCCTGGTTTACATATTTCTTATACATATTCATGAATTTTTATTTGAGTCAAAAAAAGTACACTCGTGATATTCTTTAGTATCTTGATATGGTTGATTGTAAGCCAAGTCCATCTCCTTTCCAATCTGGGGTTACTCTTACTTCCACATGTACTCCACTTTTTGATCCTATATTTTATATACGGTTGGTTGGAAGCCTCATGTATTTGACTCATACTTGCCATGATATTTCATTTTTTTGTAGGGATTGTATCTCACTTTGCACATTCTCCTCATAACAGTCACTGACATGATGTAAAAAGTATTTTGTTTTATTTTCAGGGCACTTCTCACTATGGGCTACACTACACCATGGGATCTACTCAATTGGTTAGATATACAAGTTCATATGGGCATGTTCTATTGATGACAAGCATTCCACTTATGAATACCTTTTTTTCTTAGTTCTTCTCCAGTTGCTTGGGCATGAAAAAAAACATGTTATTACGCTTTCATCTTCAGAGGTCAAGTACATGGCAGTAGTTTTAATGATTCAACAGATTCTTTGGATTCGAAGGTTATTGATAGAGTTTGGATTCCCACTAGATTCAACGTCTGTAATTTGGTGTGACAACCAAAGTGTAATTCAAATTTCTCACAACCCTGTTGAACACCACCAAACCAAGCATATTGAGATTCACATACACTTAATTTGTCAGCACATTCAGGATGGATTTTTCTTGGAGTACATTCTGACTCAAAATAAGGTTGTTGACATATTGACAAAGTATTTTGCATCACCTCACTACCTTAAGTTGTGTTTCATGCTTGGGGTTTCAGAATTTGTTCTTGGGGGGTGTTCGTGAGAACATATTCCCTCTTCTTCTTTATCCTTCCTTCTAGAGGGATTATATCCAAATTTTTGTTCCATATTTCTTCATGGATCTATTATACATGAGTACTTGATCAGGCCTAGTTCTTAGGACTCATACTATGGATATGCCACTTTTATTTTGGGCCCCTAGCTCCACTTAAGAGGGGTGTTAGAGGGTAGGTTGTTTACCTTATCTCATGTTCACCTTGGTACTTTATTTACCTTCTCTTTTATTTATCCTCACCCACTTTTGTGTGGATATTTCCTTTATCTTATTTAGATATTAAGAAGATATTATCTAGTTGTTAGGTATAGTTCTTTCCTAGATCTATGATCTTGACTAGCTCTTTGTTGTTTATTTCTTTCCTTGATCTATGGTCTTTACTAGTTCTTAGATTTATCTTCCTTGCCTATATGAGAAACGCCCCTTCTCATTGTACTTGATATTGTTCCATAATAATATACAATATTTCTGCTCATTTGTTTGCAAAGGTTTTTATAAAGTTATTTTGGTGAATTAATTTCATCTTGTGGAGTCTGGTGTTTTATTATCATCTGAATTATTTGTGGCTTAGAATGATCTGTTTATCATTACTTTTAGGTGAAATTTAATACAAATACCAAAGTGTCTAATTTTAGTAATGACTTCATTATAGAATTCATTTTACACGTAAAAATATTATCTTCAAAACACGCATAAAAATAGCAATGGCCTAGCTTTAGAGTGTATGGTTTGGGTTTGAATATTTATTCTTATATTGAGATGTGATAGAATTTTTGTGGTTTTGACTTAGACAATATCGTTTTACATGAATCCAAAACTACAATAAGTTGAAGCAATAACAATTTTAAGTTGTAGACTATCATAGCTTAAATCTAGAGAAGTGGTCACAAGTTCAATTATCCAAGGAAAGAGGGAAATTAATGAGTTATTTCACTTCAATCTAATTAATTTTAACAAAATATAGACATATTGTATGGTTCTTATTTATTACTAAGATTTTAGGTTAGTAAAAAAATATGTTTAATTTATTAGTACTTTTTAAAATCTTATCTTTAAATATGCTAACAAGGTAAGTTTCTTACACCAAATTATTGCTGATTTTACTTTTATCAAAATAAAAAACATCCACATATCAATTCATATATATCAAATTAGTGATATGCCAAATTGGGGTAGACTTTAAAAAATCAATTACCTTTACAAGTTAATTAAGTTGAATTTAAATTCTATAATTGAACAAATATATTCTATCTCATAGAAGATAAGAGAGGCTACAATATATTATATTTTGGTATGACTAACATTTGTAATTTAATTATGTCAATTTAAATTTTACAAATAAAATCAAAACTAATTTTAAAAATATCTAATGGGACATCGATAACACAAGATAAAATTTGGAATTAACAAATTAACATGATAAGAAATAGGCTTATGAATATTCAACTATTCATTTTCATCTTCTTGTATTTATGACAAATCCTCATTGGTTATTGACTTGGATTTGTAGTCATAAATAATGTTCCCTTATTCTTCTATATATATATATATTCCATTCATTTTCCAAGTACCTACCTATTAGGATATTCATTCCATCGTCATCTTTGTTATCTGGAGCTTCACGAAGCTCATCATCGTCACTTTCATCATCATGATATTTTTCAAAATTAGCTTCACCTTGATGATCGAATTAATCAATATAATGATCTTCTTCATTATTGGCAAGACCATCTTCATCACTAGATTCATGTTCATCATATTTATTAAAAACATTAGTTATTCCCCATGATGCTTGTGTTACAAATTTTTTTCTGTCAACAACATGTCTCATCATTGGCTAACAATGCAGTAAAAATTTCCAATTACCTTCTTTCTCTATATCAGGATAGAAGAAGACATGTATAAACATAGTTAAAAAAATTAATTCATGAAAAATGAGACTTACATATAGATTTTTTTCGCATTAAAAAGGAGAATACATACATAAGAAAAATTATATAAATTAATACATGATCACAATGTTGAGGTAACACATATGAATCTTTCCCATTAGGTAATACTCTAGAAAATTCAACTGAGTAGAAGCCAATTTCATTGTCCACTCTGAAAATTTTGTTATCTATAAAAGGGTATCAAGTACACCTAAATATGAAAACTTCAAAACTTCTATAATAAAGTTATATTATTTCTTCTATCTTCCCACAATAATCCAATTTCCCTTGTACCAAATTCTTGTCATTTACACTAGCTCAATTGGATTTCTCAAAAGGAAAGACTCTGCAACAAAAAATGAACCTTATCTTGTCAATATTTTTCACACAAAAATATTTTCACTCAAACCACATTGCCAAATTTTTACTTGCCTTCATCATGTAATATAATTTAAGATAATATTAATGGATTTCCAAAAATATAAAACACATATGTATGAAAAATGTTTTGCAACAACTAATTAATTCTTCACATCTTCACTATGTACAATTATTCTTGTGTCACTTCCCTTAGATTGATAGCGTGAAGATGATCTAAATATGAACTCATCCATTTAAGATTAGGTCGGTTTGGAAATGGTATTTGCAAAATAGGTGGGAGTGGTTTGTGTAGATGTTTCTGTCTCCAATCAATACTTCATCTCTCATGGTTAGTCTTTTCTTCTTCATATTATTAAAGCCACAAAACCATCTTTGAAGTATTGAATAACATGAAATTCTCAATGACATATTTTTCAACATGCCTTGAAAATAAAAAATGTAAATACATAAATGATGGCTACACACACATTGAAAATACATCATATGTGTTTGATATAAATTTCAATGAACACCAAGTTTCACAAATTTTCTTTCTCTAAGAAGGTTCTCCTCTAATTTTTCCTTTCCACGTTCAACATCCAAAATTTGCAGTATTTGTGGAAATTCCTCCCCAAGATATTATGACTTTTAGAAAAATGTTTCTCGAATAATGTATCCTTCTACCATAGATCCCTCTGGATATGCTAATTATTTTAAAATTTTCTTTAGGGTTTTCATGTACCTCTTTGGCCAAAACATCCATCACATGTTAACTAAACTTGCCATTTAATATCATCGACCAAATGCACTAATAAAGGAGTTTAAGAATCCATTTAAGAGGTAGGCAGTTATTTTTTAAATTTACAACTAATATCTACAATATTTTCATTCTCCTACTCAATCCTTACTATCAATATCTCTTTTGAATACACCACCTATTTTACAAACAATGGTAGTCATGTAAGTCAATATAATAATGTTTTCATAAAAATGGATGAGTTGTAGTTGAAAAAAAAAATCGTATTACCTAAAAAAAATTAATTTGGTATAGTACATTCAGTAGGTTAGTGGAAGATTAGAAAATGACCATCTTAAAGCCAATGAAAATGTATGATGTAGAAATAACTTAAAAATTTTAAATATGAAGAGAAAAATATGTTGCATAGTTTAAGACAAAATGTGTGAATTACTTTAAAAGATTTATGTCAATCATGTGTTTTGAGGCATGTGATGTGCTCATCAATGGTGAGAAATTTTTATGGAGGACGCATAGTCATTCGGTGTGCAAATATCTCATATTATTTGATTTACTAAATTAAATTTATCTTTACATAATATCCATAGAGCCCCTTCTTCCTTTCTAAGGCATTTCTTTATCCCATTGAATTTTATATTGGATCTATAACTTGGAGTGTATTTCTCTTTATTAGAGATGTGATTTCATATAGAAACCACTACATTTTAAAATGTATTTATTGGATCCAAAATATGGCCAACTATTAAATTCTCCCAATATGAGAGTATGTATAATATATATAGTTTCTTCATTTGTATTCGCATTTCAACTATGTGCCTAATTTTAGACAACCATATCCGACCTCCACCAATATGGATGAATATCCATATTGATATTATTTATGGTTGTGTGAAGGCTTTATACTAATCCCTTAGTGACATAAGTTTACGAGGTTATTTAATAGTGGGGTTTCCTTCAAACTTTTTTTAACATGGTACTCATGCTCTATCAACAAGAACCTTCGATGGCCTTTATATATAACCTTTTTTGAGATCTTTGGATGAACTTCCACATTTTTTATCACCACACCTTATACAACTTTTGTTGAGATACCTAACTATAGAAGTGACCAAAAAAATCATTGTATAATGAAAACACACACACACAAGCACACACATACACATGTATGATCATTTATTTCTAAATGTTAACATATGAGAAATACCTGAATAAACAACCATCGCAAGAAAATCATGAATAATCTAGCATAAGATACCATAACATGTGAACTACCTTTGACTAATGGGTTTTCAAAGGTTGTACATTAGAATGTCATCCCATAATGCTTACAAATCATTAATTGAGGGTTCAAGGTAGACATCCACATTTTTTACTTGGTCCTTACTAGACACCAATAATGAAAACATTAAATTCTCCTTATGAATCATCAACTGTGGAGAAATATTATAGTTTATCAACAAAACTGTCTAAACAAAGTGGCTAATTGACATACTAGAAGAGGGGTTAACACCATCCATTTCCAAACTAAATTACACACTGCATTACCTCTCTCTTAATTTTTCATTCCACAACTATTAAATTTTCCTCATTACATTTGAATCAGAAGGAACATACCAAAAATAGTCACTTCTTATATTTGTGTGATGTCATGACATTAACTCTGCAAATTAATTGCAATAGAAAATATCCATGATCATAGGCATTATTGGAAAATGTATTAACTCCTTATTTGGAATGGTGAGAACTTTCACTCCTTATTAAAATCATGGTGCACTATAGTTGGGACAACTAGCCTCATTATCATATTCCTATAGACACAAAATCATGCACTTGAGTACATTTCTAGGTCCTAAAAACATACTAGCATTCATATGATTCCTAAGCAAGAAAAATAGTAATTGACAACTATCTTTGGCCTCTTTGATTTGTCTTTTTTTCCATTTGTTCTTGCATATGATACACCCCAGTCAGAATTTTGCTTATTTATCTTTCATGGCTCCATACACCATTGTCAGCCAAGACAACAATGCCCAAGCACCTCTATCCCCTCTGGGTGCCCTTGACCCTTTCTCACCTTACTCGCTTCTTTTGGGTATCTTTTATATTTTGGGCATATTTTTCCCTCATGGGTTAGAATTCCAGTGTTCAATTATGAAATTTAAATAAGGGAATCATATAAATACATAGTTATGTGTTCAAAATCAAGGACCAATCACTAAACATTAATACTATCACCTAAGCTTGCATTCAAAAGGAATGTAAAGCACTCCAAGTCATCCATCTAGCATCCATTCAAGGGACAAGGGGCTGCATATTCTGTATACACATCATAAGAAGGGAAAGTTCATTATATTCCATTCACACAATATATTACATTACTACATTATAGCTACAACCCGCTATCAAGTGCAACTTGCACAAGGGCATCCTATGGCACAATTTCTACACACACTCATAAGAAATGCATGGAGTATGAGATGTAGTGCAATGCTTGATAATAAGTTCACTCTCGAAGTGACCGTCGAGGTCAGTCTGACTCCCCATTTTACATATTTATTTTTAGGTTTGATGTGGTTTGTGGGCTTGTGTAGGTGAACTCTTCTTTTGCAGGTTACAGGTACTCTTGGTGATCATTGTGTGAATTTCAGGTGATCAACATAGATTAATTGCAACATACATACGAAACCTTTGAGATTAGATCTAGAGCTCCTGCATAGTCATAGGCACCCAAAAGAGGTCATCAATGCCCAAGTGCCCATATCCCGCCATGGGCACCCATGTATGGCCTTGTTCCTACATTCCAAAATTTATTGTGAGAAATAACGACATTGTTCACTTCATGTTCAACAATTTTCTTAGTCTAGATCAATTCCAAATCAAGTTTAAATCAAATAATTTATTCTTTCTATATCTCTTTCTTAGGGTTTCATACTTGCTTATTTTCTTGTGTCATATTGTACTTAGCACTTGTATATCAATTTTTTACATTAGTTACTCTTCAATTAGGGTTTTATAAAAGTTTATTTTTGTTAAATCAATTCCTTCCTAAATAGAATGTAATCATTTGTTCATGCATCATAGTTAACATAGACAACTCCTAAATTTGATGATATTTTTTGTTCCTCTCTATATGAGGAGGAAAGTGTGTTATTTTAAGGCAACAAACTACTTTTGAGTAGACTATAATTAAAAATAAACAAAAGGCAAATAAAAAATAATGTAAAACATAAGAAATATATATCGAATGTAAAATATAGTTATTAAATTAATATCTAACCTCAATAAAAAATTCACACTAATTTTCTGCCAACCAAAACTTACTTTCAAGTCCATCAACACATATATAACACTCAACAATGATGTTCCACACTCTCTCAGCGTAAAAAAGGAATTTGAGAAAATTTCAAAATCATCCTCTTATTCTTGATCCTTCTCTTCATCATCATCGTCATCCTATTGTTTATCATCATCCTCATGATCATGGAAGGCATGATTATGATCATCATGATCATGATAGACATGATCATGCTCATGATTAAATAAATGGTTAACTACATTATGAAGCCCAAATGCCCTCTTCCATTGGAAAATATTCATCAAAAGTCCTAGGGAAAGGTGTTTGTTTCACATAGAACCCCATCATTTCCTTTATGTAAAGTATTTTTAGATGATATTTATGATCCCCTTTGATGTTGATAAGATGCATTTCATCATTGGGTTTACATAGTGGGAAGATGTATTTTGAAAAAAAAAATCAAACTTGTTCAATATTAGAGTCACTATTTAAATTTCATGTATAAAATGTATGTATTAATTCAATTATAGATTGAATCAATATTATGATGGTTTGATTTGACTGTGAGATATTAAAACTTAAATTTAAATTCAAAAAATACCCGTGTGGCTCCATAATCACTCGGCCAATATGCCCCCTTCTCTTCCGCTTCTTCTATTTGACCCCTACCTCAACCATGTGATTGTGATGACTCTCCCTATAAATAAAATTAAAATAAAATAACTTATATTAATATAAAATTAAAATAACTAAAAATGAAAATAACTTATATCAACAAAAAATTAAAAGTTTCTATGTAAAACTATGATTACTTACCAATGCATACCTAAAATATATACTTGTTGATGAAGAGTTATGTTTGGGGAAGTATATATCAATATAGGTGAATAACTCAAATCTAGCGAAGTAGACCCATAATAGGGGATGATGTATACCTACTAGATGACGATATGTAGTATCTGTAAAATAGTAAACCACTTGTTTAAATAATTGTAGATTTATAGAAAAATGCAAAGTGTGATAACAAGAGATGAATTGACTTTGATACAGGTCCTTATTTCTAATTATGTAGTTACAAATGCCTTAATTTTGTATTGTGTGATTTTACAATAATGAAAAAAGGGATGAGCCATAATTTAATATTAAATGTAAATATGAAAATAAGATAAATTGTAAAGATAGTTTCTAATAATAGTGGGAGAAAACCAAACTCTATCTTCATGATTTGCAAGTATTATTCGGTTATAATGGGTTATGCATGCAAGTTTAAGTACCTCACATTTCCTATTGTCTGCATATTTTTCCAAAAAACACCAATTTCGTACATCATGAACTCAAAGAAATCATTTCATGTAAAAAATATCCAATAACCTTAAAATTTTAGGCATAATCTAGAAAATGAGATTAGAAGAATAAATTTGTAATATTTGGGGAAAAAATATCTTCTTTAAGAAATTATGTCAAAACAATAAGTTCCTCACCTTATTGTCCAAAAACTAACCCTTCACTTTTCACTCTAAATTTCAGTAGTATATTTTCTCCAGAAATGCAAAGTATGATAACAAAAGCAAAATGGATTGCCACAAAATCTAATTTCTTATTATATGCTTGTAGATTATCTAATTTTTTATCAGGGGAATTTTAAAATAAGGAAAAAAAATAGATGTGACAGAATTTAATACTAAATGCAAATGGGAAATGTGAGTTACCTTTTTTGCATCAGTGGCATAAATGTGGTGTAATTTTTAGGCCACATATTTTTGTCATGTTTATGTCACAAATGGGAATAAAACAAAAAAAAATGACACAATTTATGACATTATTTGCACTATATGTAGTAGTGAATTAAGCTTACCACATGCAACATAATTGTATATTGTACAAAAGTTGGATTCTCCTTTAGGAAAATTTATTGTATCATTTCTTTCATTGTTTACAAGTGTTGTTGCATTAGCCATTTGGGGTGTACATAGCATGTTTGTTGTGCTTAGTGAAGTAAATCACATATTAATCGCATGACCAGATTGTATTTTCCTTGAAGTTGTGACATGTGTAGGACATGCAGTAGAGCATGACATGTTTTGTTGTGCTTGATGAAGGAAAATTCATATGACCTTCACAAAAAAATTAAATTTGACTTGAATTTTTGACATGTGTAAAAATTTACATTGTAGCTAATGAAGGAAACTACATTTGATTTGTAGGAGAAGAGGTGTTGCAAAATTGGTAAATGCCTACACTTGGAAAAGTTTGAGTATAAATGTTGTAGAAATCCATCATAATTTGGTATTGTGAAGGAATAAGATTTTCTAAACTGCTTAAATGTATTTGCCTTTAAATCTCCTTTTCAATCCTCTCTCCCATTGAATCCTCCCATGCTTCTTCTTTTTATCCTTTTCCTATTGTTTCATCTTCTCCATTTTTAACTCTCTTGTAAGTTTCTTTTCTCCCCTTTTTGGTTGTTTGATGATTTTGTTTTCCTTTATCTTTTCTATTTGCTCTTTTCCCATTGCTTTTAACTCATCTATTTTCTTTTTTTGTGCTTCTTTTTCTTCATGAAATTACAAGTAGTCATTTGATGTGATATTTTATAACTGTCTACTCAACCTGATAGTCCTTTTTTGCACATTCTTATATCTCTTTAACCCTATTAATTGGAAAGTTTATAAATTTTTCTAGTGACCCAATCATATGGTTTCTTGAATATTCATTGCATTGATGTTCATGTGTTCCTTGTATGAATGTTTTTAAAGTATTTAAATGTGTAGGTTCCAAATGGTGATCCTCTTCACTTTTTGATTCATTCGCATCTACATAATAGTGAATTGTTCCACGTGGAATGGTAGAAGGGGATGACATGGATATTTATATGCCATCATTTAGGAGGTTTCTTAGAATCCCAAAGTTTACAACAACTTCTTTTAATCATTTTGGATGGCTTACCTATATTATCATACTCATCCCATCATGGTTGTCATGGGTTATCATGTTTGACTAACATGACTTGGTGTGTTGGTGTTGTCTTCAACTAGAACATGTGTTTCTAGTTGACTATCTTGCATCCTCAAATATTCTCTCTACCCCTATTCACTTATTATTTTTAGTACCTAGTTCTTCTCCACTATTTTTCATTTTGTTAATGGAATCTTTAACCATTTTCATGCATAAAGTTTTTGATTTGTTCCCTATTAGATCTATTCATTTCAAGCATGTTCTCTAATGTTGTGTCCTCCTATATATGCTCAATATAAAAGTGTCACTTAGATGCATGTCATTGACGAGTCCATCATGGTTAAGAGGCCATATTACAATCCTTTTAATCCAGCTCTATTGAAATCCTTGTTGTTAAGTGATGCCAATTTTGATCTCCTGAAATATACTTTGTGATTTTTTACCATCCATTTTGATCTCTCAGATTTGAAGTATGTCTTAGGCAAAAATACACTAGCATCTAATGGTTGCAGTTTGTGGCTGGTGTGTGTAATTAAAGTGATAAAATATATGTTTAATGTTATTGCCTCTTGGATTGTGCCATAACCAACATGGTTTATATAGCCATCAAGTATGAGTAGATGTTTATTTAATGGTAAAACACCACCTAGAATCGATCTCACAAAGTGGTGCAAACAATTTTAAAATAATTCCTTAGTCATCTAAGTTTGTGGTTGGGTTGTCATAGATGCAACATGATCACAATTTGAATTGTAGTTTTTTAATTGAATTTTTTTTTTTTTAAAGATATAAGTACGATATAATTTTCCTTGTTGCATTACAACAAAGGATTGTGATCCGTTCTCTACTTTTTTTGAGTATGTGGATTACACTCACACTTTTTTTATTTTCTATCACCCTAATTCCAAAATTCCTACTAACTTGCATACCAATTTCATCATAGTTCCATATTCTATTAGGCCCATATTGTTTTGATTTATACATTGTGTCCAGCTTTTCATAAAATATTGAAACTATGTTTGGACTAAACATGGTTCCTTTGTCTCGATCTAGGCCTTCTGTAGTCCTTAAAGAGACATATTGATGTCTCTTTTTTATCCCTACCCACCAAGATCTAATTGGAAAACCATTTTTGAAGGAAGTAGACCTAATTTTACATATGTGTGCCATGTGAACCTTTAATAAATTGAGTTATATCCCATGACCCATAACAACTTTGTCATTATATTATTTCATGGTTTATAAATCTTCTTTATCTATTAATATGGTTGGGGGCCCTTTGTGTTTGGTGGTTGTGATACCAATAAGTTAGTTTGGAAATGAACTTGTTGAGACCCCCCACTTTTGTTTTGTAGGCTTAATGGGGGATCTATTATCCTCAAAATCTCTTGTTTATCCTTCCATGTCTTCATTCATCCACTCATTTCTAAAACAAATGTTATTTAATGAAAATTTACATGTTCTACTGACATTAAAATTTACCTCAATTTATTGTAATGGTTTTGGTTTAGTATCTTGAGGTGGATTGGTCTAAAATTATTCTATTTGGTTTACTTCAGCAATGTCTTCCTTAGAGTCACGTATTGTTGGTGAAATAATTTATCGTTTTGTAAATTATGTTTTTCCACCAACGCTTATGGGGATATGCCCCTCCTTCTTATGTATGGGGAGGATCCCATTATTAAATGTAAACTATCTTAATCCTATATTAATGTTGTGAGGGGGGAATCTAGCTAGGGAACACACAGGAACACTTCACTGAACCTGTGACAACGTTCGTGTATGGGGTGCAAGGGAGGAATTTTTAGCGACAAGGGGTGAATGAGATAAATTAGGAAGGAGATGATTAATATAGTGAGTAGGTAATAGTAGATTTCACAAACAATAACTGGATTAGTTCAACATTTAATTAGAGGAAAGCAAACAATGTTAGCCATCAGTGATACTAACAAACTATAGACACACGGTTCTTTGGATTTATCAATCAAGGATGCAAATTTCCTTCTTGATCACTATGCTTACAAAGTGCAGAGAGAGAGAAAAGAGGAAAACATGAGAAAAGGAAATAGAAGAAATGTAGCTTTTATTTCTTGTGTTGATGATATAAAGCTCAACATCCAAACCACAATTCACAATTGCGACAGAAAAGTGATACTTTAGGATTTTAGGATCCTTTGAAATGGAGAATCCATTTCAATTTATAGAATTTAATATTAACTCTTCACCTACCCCCACATGATTCTTCATGTTATCATTCAACTTGTGACTTTACATCTTCCTAGGAAGTGAGGAAATAAGTTCCATTTTTATATATCAAAGGGAATTTTACAATTCAACTTTAGAAAGTCACTTAAGTGAATGAGAAAAATTACCATGATTCCATACAATGAATAATTAGAAAGGGGGAGAGAAGAAAGAAGGAGAAGAAGAGGAGGAAGGAGTTGACATATCTAATGAAGAAGCTACTTATGACAAAGAACTTGTTGATTCATGATTCTTCAAGAAGATTTCCTGGAACAGGATCCTACCCTTTGAATTCCTTTCAAAATTAATCTATTCAAGTTGTCAACTTATCCACCTCTGGAATGAAAATGTAGCTCAACACCTTGATCCATTCCCCAAGAACATAATTTATCATCTTGCATTAAATGAGCCATCTTTTGTGATTCTTTGCAATTGCTGAAATGGAACTTTTTATGTTATTCAGGGACACTAATTTTTCTTCATTAAAGGAAAGAGAGTTTCCCACCTCTTTCTTGACCAACTCCTAGAAGGAAACAATGATTTATTCTGATGATGAATTCTCAGTGAGTGGAGGGAACTCAAGCTTTTATGAACACCATTGCAGACCTCATTCAAGACCTCAAAATCATGTTGTTTACTAGATTTAAGTTCAGAGATGGCATCTTCTATCATATTGTATCTTTCATCAATGATGTGGACTTAAACTGGAGACAAGTTCTTAGTAATTGATGTAAACACATTATTACTCACAAGGGTGTGAGATTCAAAGGAGTTCATCTCAGACACAACCGAGAACACCTCATCCTAGTGGATCTTATCTTTCACAATATCTTCCCTTACTTTCTTCACTTCTGACAAGATGACAAGAATGTACTTGATTAGAGAGATGAAATCTAGAAACGATGTCTTACCTCTCTCAATGATATTCTCAATCCACTTCTCATTAGCCTTCCCTTGCATCATGTAACCTTGTTCTTTCTTGATCACCTTAGGATCAACACTTATGATTGGAGGAACATGTATTCTATAGGAAGAGAAGATGTTGAATCGAACTCTAAGAAGGGTTGAATGTGAGCACTGAGAGTTTTTACATGTTCCTCCAATTGCTTAATTGTTTACTTATACTCTTCATTCCGAGAAAGGAGGTGGGAAGAGGATTCCTTGAATAGATGAGAATCACCATCATGTGAAGCTTGACCCAATGAGATGTGGATCAACTCATAATCTGATGGAGTCATCTCCTTAATAGGATTTTCATTCTTAGGCCTAGAAACTTCTACATACTGGTTACCTGAGGTGCCACTGAAGAAGTGGGAAGTTTTCTGGGCCTTCTTCCTTCACTTGGATTTCAAATTTCTTGACATAGCTTCAAAATTGGGCATGATAGGTTCTTGTGTTATTCTTGGCTCACTTTTGATAATTTCTTGAATACATGGAAATGGATATTCAGGAGTAAGCATGATGTTTTTTGCTAGAGCACTTTCAAGAACTTGATCAAGATCACTTTTTTTTATTAGTGGGAAAGCTTGTGCCATTATTGGTGAAGACATACCTTGGATGTATTATTAAAGGGAAGACATGTCTAGGATCACCTTTATTTACTCATGATGAATGTTGCAATGAGATTTTCTTTCTTATGATGACTCTTCTAGAATAATCACTCTGTGCACCCTTTTGGATAGCTCATTAAAACTCACCTCTGATATTTGCATACCTTAATCTCATTTGAGCTGATCATAGATCATATCTCATTTTTCTTATCTAACTCACCTTAACCATCTCACCTCGCCTCACTCAACCAGCTCACCTTGGCTTACTTAACTCACCTAGCTCACCTCAACTAGCTCACTAAGAGAGATGCTAATGGATCCATTTATACTGGGGAGTTACAATGACCCCCTTAGCCTAAATTTCAACAAATCTCTTAAATATTTTCAAATCCTTTTAGACTGTATGATGTCCTTGACTTTTACCTGCAACACCCTGTTATGTCCTTTCTCGCTCCTTGACACACTTGTGACTAGGATGATGCTTCAGGATCCCTGTGAAGAGTGAATTTAATTGTTTGAACTATGAAACCACCTTAAAACCATGTGAATATTTCAAAAATTAGTGAGACGATTGAAATCATATCCAACTGTAACTTTTTGAATCTGAAACTAAGATTTTCTATTTTTAGCAAGTGGGATCAAGACCTACTATTTTGGGATATTTTCCCTGTTTAGCTCAAATTTGATATTCTGAATCTCCCAACACATTAAATTCAAATTCATTGATGATTTTTTACCTTGTTCATAAATTTTCTATTTTTAAAAGTTACTTTTTTGCTTTTTGCTTTTTAGGTAGAAATTTGCCAATTTTGTCTTACATGTTGTTTCGCACATTTTCCAGATGAGTTGAGTGATCAGAGCTTGAAATTTAGAGGACTTACTATTTTTAGCATTTGAATGGTCATGGAATATGATATTTTTATTAAGTGGTCATTCTAGTATCTATTTACATCAGAAAAATCATTTTCGAATTCAGATCCTCATTGTAATCTCATGCTCCAATTTTCGATGTGTTCTTCTCGCTAAAACTTTTGGAAATAGAAAAAAAATTATAGGGAAAGAGATTTAGGTATGAATATTTTATGGCAGAAATTAATGGATTCTCTGAGTTACATTGATCTCGAGGATTCTTGAAAAGAGAAAAATCAATTCAAGTCCTTGGTACGATCAGTTTCCTGATTCGCTCGTAGTAAGAAAAAAATATTTCTTGCAATCATGGATGCCCTAGAAAATTTTTGAAAACATGGTGGATATTTTTTCAGGTAATTAGAGTTTTTAAATCATTAAAAATGTATTCCTGGGTCGTACCAATGAAGAAATTAGGTTAGCATAATTTTTTTGAGTTTACCAAGCTTCTGGCAGTGTATTTTCATTAACAGGTGAAGTAAGAAAGAGTAGTTTGAAAGATAGGGTTTACAATTCATGGCTTGGGGAAAAAATTTCTATACATATTTTCTCCTTGAGAATGGGGATGATGGGTGCAAAATAAATCTCCCTCACCTGGGCTTTCCACTTGGCACCTTCGGATTGCATATTGGGGAAATGGGAAAAACAACCATTTAGCACTAAGGGTTTGAGTTTGGGTCATATGGACAACCACAAGAGGGGATAGAGTGGGTCACATTATTGTATCCAAGGGGAAAATAAGGGAAAAAAAATTCCCTCACCTAGCAATGACAAATGGTGGCATGAGATTCGACAAGGAGGAGATGGGGAAAGACTAGCTAAGCACTTAGGAGCTTGAAAACGGTCGCATGCAAAACCAAAGGGAGTGTTAGAGAGGGGAAGATTTTTATGTCCTCTTTTTCCCCTTTTTTGTGACATATATTTCCCCTTGGTAAATGGGACAATAAATTTTCCCTAACCCTGTGTTCTTAAGTGTCACCTTCTCATTGCACGATGGGGAGCTAGGAATAGGCCAGATAATCCCTTCAGAGTGTTTGTCTTTGTCATGTGAGGAACCTGGAGGAAGGGTTGAAGATGGATGCATTTTTATATCCCCTATGTCCCCTTAGGAATGAGGACAAGAGGAACTCAAAAAATTATCCTCGACCTAGAGGTGATAAGTGTCCACTTGAAAAAATCACTAACTATGAGAAGCGTACTTGCAAGAGAGACAACTTGTTGACGAGATTACTAGAGATCTACGAGTTATTTTTTGGTGAATTATTATATGATTTTTAATCCCAAAACATTAAAATAAAAATTATAGGGTATCATCTTTCAATTCTTCCTGCAACTACTTGAAATTTCTCCTTTTTCTTTGGGACAACAGGGTGTGCCTACACAAATTGAGCTGCTTTGAGAGATACTTGAGTCTTTTGAAATATTTTAAACTTGCATAATGTATAGGTTTCATCCATATTTTCAATTACTATTTTATTTACTCTTAACTCCTTACATAACTCTTGTAATCGTCTGTGGAAGATCAGGTCCCTGTTTTGACTTCGTGTTCATTGCACCCTAGAAACCCGTTGTTACATAGATTGTCCATAAACCTCCAAATATTCCCTAAAATTTCATAAATAACTTCCAACATGTTATTTAAAATTAAATACCACCTTTTTATTAGTGTGGGATTTCATATCCTTCCTGGAGAGTGCACACATGCCCTGGAATGGCCAGAATTAGCTCTTTCGAGGCCTACTGAGAAACTAGTTGTTGGAAGCACTTTTTAGTAAATGAAATTTCTGACCTTCCTGACACTCAATCCAAACACCTAGGTACTTAGATTTTTCATCATATTTAAAGTCACCTATAATTTATCATATGAGGACATGACACGGGAGAAAAACTTATCCAGTGTGAGGGGTTTGGGAAGACTCAGGATCAAATTTTCACATTTGGGGTTAGTTGTCATGCTTGAAAGTTTAAAATTTGTATGCAACACATTTGCATGAAAAATTTATATAATCATTTTTTACACCCCTTTTTTAGGGTCCATCCATGACTTACATAGTTTCCTCATCCCTTTATTCTTTAATACTAAGATGAACTATAATTTTTCTAGTCAAATTAACATGAATGAAGTTCATATGTGATACAAATATGAATGAGATACCATCTACATGGTTTTTTTAGGAAAATTTAATACAAATATATGATATGATACTTTATATGTGGATTATTCTTTCAAATTACGTTTTTCTAAGTGTTTTGATTGTTCTTCCATCTACATGGTTAAGTATGTAACATTAAGGCACTAGCTCCATACTATGGAGGGTTTAGGATGGAAGAAAACAATAAATGACAACATTGAATGGATTAATGGTTTATAACTAGCTTTTATGAAGTAGGAATGTGGAGTGATATGAATGAAACGAAAGAATCTCGAATGTGTTAGTAATATTTACAGACTCCTAACTACTTGTGTGCCACGTTAAACCATGTAGATATTTAGGCAGGAAAGTTTAATTATTGGTTGGTATTTTAAAATAATACTATTAATTTATTTGAGTTTAGGGTATTCAATGTTCAATTTACCGCAAACTCATACTTCATTCAAATATTACATATACACTAAAATTACTGAATATAAAATAGTAATTGAGGCATTGCATGCACTGTAGCAATTGAGTTTGTGCCGAAGTTAATATTGAATATCGGTATATGTTGGGAGAAGAAAAATGAGAAAGAAAAGATTAGAACAAATTTACACACTCCCAGAATGGGTGTGATAGAGATTTTATTATGAAGATGAGGTTACAAATAGTTTTTAGTTTTCATACATTTACAGACAGTTCCCAGTTGTATAACCGATGACTTTTAGTATAAATATTTAACACCCCATCTTAATGACTCTACCGGAAACAATACCAAGTTTTTCCTAAAATTTTACAAATGTTTTAAAGCCCATATGTTTAGACATTAGATCTATAGATTGTGTCGTACGTGGTACTTTGAAATCAGTAGTCTATTTTTGCGTTGTGATTTTCACATGAAGGACTACAAAATAAGAATCTTGTCATGTGAACAGAGGATATGGAAATTTGTCCATTGATTATTCATTTACCAACGATGAATCATCAATGGCTGAGAGTGTCAGCCCTATCTTTAGAGTGCTAGAGTCAGAAACTCATAGAGGTGGATAGAGACATATGTTCCAGGATTGTGTAGCTTGTTGGAGTCTATAAAAATACTCATTTAGAAAAAAATCCATAATAATAGGAGTGGGAACCAACTCCTTCATCTAAGAAGTGGGAGAAATGACCATCTTTGCAGTAGTGGTCTCATATATCCCCCTCTGTTAGGAAAGTTATTTTGCAACATAATGATAACATTGTTCATGCTCTACTTTCCTTCAAGCAAGTAACTTTGAGTGAATGACTTGGCATGCCGTGTCAACATGCACCTTTAATTCATTTGGAATAGTGGAGTCTCCATCCATAACAAACTCTTCTTCTAGAATGAGGAAATCCATCCTCCTAAGATATGTCAACCTCTCATACATCTGGTATAGTGGATTTTCCCTCCACAATAAGTGCATGTAGGTTAACTATATATAATTGAACATATCTATAGGGAATGGATTCCTCCAAAGGATTTTCGTCCTCTTGTACATCTTGTATGGTGGATTTTCCTCCACATGTGCATTCATGTTGATCGTAACAGGATCAACATGCTGATATTAGCCACCTTGCCCAATACCAAGGGCAATCATCTCTCTCTGTTTCATATCATAAACAACACACTTCTTCCCACAAAAACCCATAGAAATATTAGGATATTTATTTAATTGATGAATATATATAAGATTAATTTGTAAAGAAGTTACATATCTAACATTTTGTACTACTAGTTTATGTGTATTATTCAATACAACTCATATATCTCCTATCCCTTCTACTACAAGTGATTCTCCATCAGCTATTACTACTAAGTCAAAATATATATTTACAATAAATGAAACACACATGTCCCTGTAACATGAAAAGTGTGTGGATGCACCTGAGTCAATGATCCAAAAACTAGTACCACTTTCATGAGAGCATGATTTCATAAGACAATAAAGAGCATGATCGTCATCTGAATCTCATTCTTCTAAAACTGTTACCACATGTTCCTCATCACATGGATTTTTTGTTGTTTTGAAATATCATACTTCTGATTTTGACAATCCTTCTTAATGTTCCCAACCTTATGACAGTAATAGATATAGCATGATACCAAGTGGAGGATTGATCTAACAAAAATAAACTTTTGTAAAACCCTAATTGCATAGTAACAAATGTAAACAATGATATACAAGTGTTAAGTATAATATGACATGATAAAATAAACAAGTAAGTGTGAAACCCTAAACAAAAGATGTAGAAAGAATGACTTAGTTGATTTACGTCAGATCTAGAAGTGCTCTAGACTGGGAAAACTGTTGAACAGGAAGTGAATAATGTAGTTATTGCTCAGGACAAATTCTGAAATCCGTGAACAGGGTTGAACATAAACACCCACAACTGGACAGGGGTGCCTAGGCGCTGGAGACCTTTGTTGCACGCCCGTGACTGCGCAAATAGTTAGAAATTAATTTTTACCGTGTTGCACAAATTTAGTAAGTATTCCTTGTTGATCGTCTATGTGTCGATATTTAATCACCAAGGGTACTTGTAACCTGTAAAACAAATATCACCTGCAAAATCCCACAAACCACATCAAATCCAAAAAAGAAAGATGTGGAATTGGGAGTCAGACTGACCCCGGTGGTCACCCTGAGGGTGAACTTACGACCAAACATTGCACTACATCTCAAACTCCATGTAGTTCTGGTGAGTGTGCGTAAAAATCGTGCCCTAGGATGTCCTTATGTAAGTGCACTTGATAGCGCTTTGTAGCTAGATGTAATAATGTAGATAAATGTGTGGATGGAATAAAGAAACTTCTCCTTCCTATGTTGTGTATGCAAAAAATGTAGTCCCTTGTCCCTTGAGTGAATGCTAGATGGATGTTTTAGAGTACTTTAGGTGCCTTTTGGATGCAAGTTTAGGTGATGCTGGTAATGTTCAGTGTTTGGTCCTTGATTTTGGTCACATAACTATGTATTTACATAATTCCCTTGTTTGAATTTCGTAATTGACAACTGGAAGGCCAACCCATAAGTGAAAAATGTGCCCAAAATATAAAATATACCCAAAAGAAGCAAGTAAGGTGGAAAAGGGTTAGGATTGCCCATAGGGGATAGGGGCACTAGGGCACTCCTGTATTAGCTAGGCACTAGTGTCTGGAGCCATAAAAGATAAATAAGTAAAATACCAACTGGGTTGTAGGGTGTGTAAGACCAAATAGAAAACAAGAAACACAAAAAAGAGGCCAAAGACAAATGTCAATTACTAGTTTTCTTGCTTATGAATCATATGAATGTTAGTATGTGTTTAAGACCTAGAAATATACCCAAGTGCATGATTTTGTGTCTACATTTTCCCCCACTTTATGTTGTTAAGTGAATACTCAATAACATAAAGTAGATAAGAGATGTGTACCTATGTTCCTGTAGAATCGTTGTGCAATAGTAGCTCGAGTGGACAAGTCAATCATGGAATGATGCAAAAAGTGGAGCGTGGAAACTAGGAAAGGAAAGTTACCCTAGGGATGTATGCCTATGTGTTATATCATGTTGTACCTGTTTATGTGCTTGTTGTTGTGCTTATGATTGCTTTTTCTTGTAAGGATGAAGGACCTGCAAAAAGAAGAGCAAGAGAGTAGTCAAAGTCGTGTATATGAAAAAATTGATCAAAGCATGCAAGAGTGTTTACAAGTATGTAAAACTAGTAGTAAAGGAAAGTGTGCACCTGATGTGAAAGAGTGTAAAGAGATAAAAAAATGTCTTGAACATGTTGTGAAGAGTGAATTTTTTTGGGTGATCTCATTCCAAGAGCGAGTTTTTCAGGCGATCTCATGCCAAAATCAAGTTTTTTGGACGATCTCATGCCAAATGCAAGTTTTTTGGGTGATCTCACACCAAAGAATAAGTATAGGGGAGAGAGGTCTAGTGTTACTCTCCTTCCATGATTGTGCTCGATAAACGCCACTGTAGATGGTGTGTCCCTATTTTTTTCCTTCTATCCCTAATTTTTTCTAAATGTCTTAACTTTTCCGATGGATGTGGAGATTGAATGCATTCTACTTACTGGCGGACTTTGCATGTACTATGAAAACTACTTTGTAAACTACTGTGAGCTATGTTGATATGAGAAAAAACTTGTGTGTACCCCCATGACATTAGCACCCAGGGGAGGATACAGGTGCCAAGGCACTGGTGTTTTTGTTATGTTGAGGACCCAATTCAAATTCTAGGTCATTCTATAACTATGTTCATGTTTAGATTTTGTGTTGTAGTGTACTGTGTTGTAGCTATAACTTGTTGTATGCAGTGATTTGTTCACCCAATGTATGGCCCCCCTTGTTTAAGGTGCATGTGATGTTAGTAAAAGTATGCGACCCAAATAGAGGACATGATGCTGAAAGTATGTTGATATCTGTAGGGGGTAGGGAATGTGAATTTAGAAACCAAAGCATGTGTAAAAAAAGAGGCTAGATACATGTATTAGTAGAAAAAGTAGCAAACATGTCGGAAAAAATTTATGTAAGAAGAAAGTGTGCATATAAGATAGACCATAAAAAGTGGATTTCAAATATGGGACATCACTCACAATGTCACAAGACAATCAGGTCCAAAGTAGAAAAAAGCATACAAGAAATTATCAAACAAGAAATAGGGCATAACTCGCAAACAATATCAATAAATATGTAGCAAACAACCATGGTGGTATATAGTTCTTGTAAATAAAATGATGCACATGAAGCACTCATTAGCATGTTAGAAAAATAAAGAGTATATCAAGGCGTGTATGTATTAATGTAAATTAATGTGCTAGTAAGAACAGGTAGTAGTATAGAAATAAATAGTAACACCTATAGTGTGTAGGAAAATAGATACCCCCAGGAGCCTCGGTGGGACTGGTAAAAAGTACATTACCAAGCATCATTACAGTGTGTAAGGACCTGTAAGAAGTTTGCATTCACAACTAGAGAACAAGTGAACGTGCATGTGTATATAGAAAATATATTGACATACTAAGTATCCATCTAGCATGGAAAACAAAGTGTACATGTAAGTATGAGTAAGCAAGAGTAAATGCAACCAAGATATGCAATATGCAGTGTATGAATGTAATGGGATGGTATACAATGTGAATTTGATAGGAGCATCGTGCTCCTAGCAGATGTGAATGAGTATGAAATGAGGTTCATTTATAAAATACCCCTTAACAATCAAGAACAAACCATAGAACAAGATTGCATCATTAGGAAATGGTTTGATAGCATGTGCTAGGTAGATATATCATGAGGCATAAATTGTAAAGTGTGCATGTGGTGAATTTCATTTCATATTTAGACCCTCAACAGTCAATTATGAACCATGGAACTAGAGTGCATTATAGGTTAATGAATGATGCAAAGTGTGTATCAATATGTATAAGAGAGATGAGATGTAGAGCACGAAGCGTAATGTGTATGTGTAAAGACTAGAAATAATTGATAATGATTATTTAGTTGGGGAGAAAGCATGATTCCCCCTAGGTGTGAGGAGGATAGAAGGTTATCTAATGATAGTGAAGGTAAAGGTTCCTCCACCCAATGCCCAAGGAGATAAAGGTGTATGATAATGTTATAAGATCGGTGGACTATGAGAGTAGTGATGTACATGTGAATGAGACCTATGCGGTGAAGGAGGTAGTGAACACCTATGTGAAATGGACCTATGAGATAAAGGAGGTGGTGAACACCAATGTGAAGGGGTTTCCTGAGTATGGGACTTAAGCTTACGAGATGGACTAGTGGACCTGTGAGGACGAAAACATCATGAAGTAGGATGTGTGTGAATAGGAGAAGTAGGTGTCAAATGTGCTTTAGATTTGAGAGTTCTAGGAGACCTATAAGTTGGAGCTGGTAGAATAATTTCATCAAGAGGAGGTAGAGGCAATGGTGGACATGGTGGAACACCTTTAAAAGAGAAAACTTATTTATTTTGAAATAATTTAAGACACGTGATGCATGAAGGGAATAATTTGAGTGGTGTGGAGCGCGGAGCGAACAAATACCTAAGAACATGTCACAACCTTTGATTTAAGTTGCCACAGAGAATGGCACAATCATATTAAGAGGACCAATGGTAATGGGCAGCCTAATGTAGCCAAAATAATTAGGAACTGGATATGAAATAATAGATATTGGAAATTTGATATCCATAAGAAGTGCAATAGAACACACACCGATAGGAGCCTCTGGATAGATCATGGTATTGTTGATCATGTATGAGCTAATAGAAGCATTAATGTGTAGTGAATTATAAGATAATGTTTCATGATAATCATAATAAAAAAGAAATAGATGGTGGTGATGTATCTGTAGATGCGACAAGAAAATTAAGGGGCCCTGATGAAGGAAGGGGCACAATGTGATATGTATGATTGGTAGAAGAATCTGAAACTTGGTTATCATGCTTAAGTAAAGGGTTATTAAAGATTTTGAGATTTTTGTTATCATTGATTGGTTTAGAAGCAGATGGAGCAGGGAGCTCCAGTGAATTATTTTTAATAAGATCTTGAATGAGATGTCTAAGTTTGAAGCAATGATCGGTAGAATGTCCAATGCATTTATGATAGTCATATTTATTATTTTCATCATTACTGCAGCCACAAGGTCAAGATAGATCAAGATTGAGAGGTGGTGGAAGAGTAATGATATTGCTTTCAAGGAGTTGAGGTAATAGAAATCGAAGCGTATATGGAAATTTAGTAAAGGTACGCTTTTGAGGTTGCCATTAAAGCTTTTCAGGAGAAGAGACGACATTAACAATTGTTTTTTCTTTAATAGGTTTAGGAGAAGACTTGAATGTTGACTTATATTGAAACCTATTAGAAGAAGATGAAGGAGAATCATGATACTTGAGCTTTCCCATAGATATAAGTATGACTTCATATGTCTTAAGCATATGGAATAATTGATCAAAAGAAGGAGATGTTTCAAAGATAATACTCTCGTGTAGAGGTGGTAAGAGGATTTGAACAAATAGATCTTGTAGTTCCAAATCAATGAGTACATTTTTCATCTTGGATATATTGTTCTTATAACGTAGTACATAGTCCACTAGATTTTCATTAGATCAATGTTCAATTTTAGCTATTTTCACATAAGAGATCTTAGTGCCGATATTAATTGAAAAGTGAGAAAGAAAAACATTGGCCAAATGCATGAAAGATGTTATTGAATGAACAAGTAGATCTTAAATCCAACACATAGCATAATCTTGAAGACTATGAGGAAGAGCTTAATGAGTAATGTATGATCATCCACATAATCTAGGCATGCCATATGAAAAGCTTAGAGACGCTCTTGAGGGTCACCATGTCCATTGAAAGTGGGAACCTTAGGGGAGACGAAATTGAGAGGAAGTGAATAAGCAGAAATGGAGGGAGAAAAAGGAGTGTGAAGCAGTAAGGAGGAATCAAGAGATGGAGAGGCATGCAAAGTGGCTAATTGAAGTTAATGAATTTGAACTTGCAAATCTTGATATAAAGAAGCTAAATCATGGGTGCTAGAAAAAGAACCAGGTTGTGCATTAGAAGCATTGGTGTGAAGGAGGGGAGTGGTAGGAATAGGAATGGAAGTATGAATGCTAAGGGGTTGGGTGGAGGCCATGGCAACCAAAGAAGAGCCTATAAGAGGTACATAAGTGGCATCTCGAGATTGTTAAGAAACAAGTAAAATATTGAGAATATGTAGAATATGTGAAGGATTAGCATGAAAAGCTTGGAAAAATTAGTGATCTTGTCTAATTATTCTTGATCAACATTAGTGTCTTCATCATATGATTACTCACTATCAGAGATTTCAATGTCTGTTAGAGGAACATTCTATGAGTTAAAAAAGGGGATATTAGATTCGACCATTGACCTAGAAGAGTTGTGAATAGATGGAGGAATCTCAATGTACTCAAAGGAACCAAAATGACCACTACGAGTGACATGCATAAGAAGAAAACCCTGGAGAGAAGGTGGGATTTGAGCGATGGGTTCACCTAATGATTTAACAAAAATAAACTTTTGTAAAACCCTAATTGTAGAGAAATTGAATGTACAATATGATATACAACTACTAAATACAATATGACACAAGTAATAAGTAAGCAAATAATGAAACCCTAAGCAAGAGATATATGAAACATGGCTTAGCTAATTTGCACTTGATCCTGAAGTGTTATTAACTGGGAAAACTCCTGCATAGGAGGTGAACTATGTCATCAATTCTCAAGATAAATTTTGGATTTCACAGATGATGTTGGACATGGGCATCCACAGCTAAACATGGGCACTTGGGCATTGGAGACTGTTATTGGGTGCCCGTGACTGTGTAACTAGTCAAAATCTGGTTTTTACACTATTGCACAAGTGTCGTAAATGTTCCCTATTGATCACTTGTGTGTTGTTATTTGATCACTGAGGGTACATGTAACCTAAAAAATAGATATTACCTACAAAACCCATAATACCACATCAAATCCAAAAAAGGAATATGCAATATGGGGAGTTGGAATGACCTAGGCAGTCACCCCGATAGTGAACTCACGATTGAGCGCTGCACTACATCTCAGACTCCATGTATTTTTGGTGAGTGTGTGTAAGAAATTTTTCCCTAGGATGCCCTTGTGCAAGTGCACTTGATAACGGGTTGTAGTTAGATGTAACAATGTAGATAGATGTGTTGATGGAATGAAGAAACTTCCCCTTCCTATGTTGTGTATGTAGAAAATGTAGTCCCTTATCCCTTGAATGGATGCTAGATGGATGCTTGTAAGTGCTTTGGATGCAATCTTAGGTGATGATAGTTTATGCTTAGTGTTTTGTCCTTGATTTTGAACACATAAATATTTATTTATATGATTCCCTTATTTGAATTTTGTGATTGACAACTGGAATGTCGGCCCATAAGTGAAAAAGGTTCCCAAAAGATAAAAGAGACCCAAAAGAAATGAGTAAGGTGGAAAAGGGTCAAGGGCGCTTGGAAACTCCAATCCTTGCTAGGTGCTAGTGTCTAGAGCCATAAAATATACATAAGTAAAATACTGACTAGGTTGTAGGATGTTTAAGACCAAATAGGAAACAAGAAATACAGAAAAGAGGCCAAAGACAGTTGTCAATTACTAGTTTTCTTGCATAGGAATCATATGAATGTTAGTATGTACTTAGGACCTAGAAATGTACCCAAGTGCATGATTTTGTGTCTACAAGGACTCACCATAACAACGTCTCCACTTTCCTTTTGACTGTGTGATATGAACACTCTCTGATTGGTCACAACTAGATTCTATCTAAATTTGTCTCACTCCTTTTGCAACAAGTAGGAAATCACCTTATAAAACGTGATAGTTTGACTTTCAACCATTAAATGGAATGCTTCTATAAATGCTTCATATGAAGAAGGTAATTTGTTCATAAATAGAGCTACCATATCATCATCCAACTTTTTGTTGATGGAAGATAACTATTCTTTGAGGTCTTTCATCTAAAGTAAGTTCTCAAATAGAGATCCACCTTCTTGTAACTTCACGAAAAAGAGCATATTATTCAGGTATAAAACTCAACTCTTTTATGATGTCTATTGTTTTTCTTTCAAACCTTTCCACATTGTGCTTTCCATAATGGAATTCCGCACTTCCGGTATCATATCGTCTTACACCAAT
Organism: Taxus chinensis; assembly: GCA_019776745.2. Taxonomy (NCBI): domain Eukaryota; kingdom Viridiplantae; phylum Streptophyta; class Pinopsida; order Cupressales; family Taxaceae; genus Taxus; species Taxus chinensis. The sequence goes on along the minus strand of CM034146.1, from coordinate 346,417,320 downwards.
AACTTGATAAGTAATAGAGCCTCCTTATGAAATCTATCATAATCGACGAAGTTTGTAGCACATCTTCCTTTATTTCTTGTGATTCTTTTATCACAATATAAAATTTTGCAAGTGTCAAAATCATATGGCTCCATACATTAAAATTTTTTACCGTCAATTTCTTAGTCTTGAAAGAGTGAGGTTAAAAATATTCAACATTTATTACTCCAAAACAACGGAAATAATAAATATTTTTTTGGCCGCTAAAACAAATATAATGAGTGTTATTCAAATGTGTTATAGATGTAACGAATAGCAAAGACTAAATATATCCTCTCAAAATCTATTATAAACGTGAAACATGTTTCATACCTTCCTGTAATGGTGATAGGGTTCTTGCCAAACATAACAGGCCAATGGCTTACGCTAAATCCACCCCATCAGTTTGTTTTGGTGATGAGGTGGTTCAATCTGAAGCATCTTTCGAAAGGAATGGATTGATATGTAGATTCCACAATTTCTGCCCTGGCCTTCTAGCACTTCATGCGTGTATTTCGAGGCAATTGACCCCCTATTTGGAAGGTAGGCTAGATATTTTTCCAGTGCTCGGGGTTTTTTTATTGTTGCTTTTACATCGGCTGCGGATAGAGATTTTATTTTTGGGAAAATCTAGGATTTTGAATCCAATATGCTTATGATGAAACCATGGTTTCCTTTATTTAACCCAATTTCATATTCCCTCCATGTTAAAACCGATGTGGATTCGTCTTCCGTATCTACCTCTCCAATTCAGGTTAGAAAGTTGTTTAACAACTATTGGCAATACTTTAGGGAAATGTTTATTTATAGATAAAAAACTGATGATTTTAAGCACACAACGTATGCTAGAATCTTGGTTGATATGGATATTACTGTTGATTTCCCTGTTGCTATTGAACTCAAAGTGGAGGATCGAACATGATTACAAAATATAGACTATGAAGGGTTTCCCTTTTGATGTAGAAAATGCTTTTCTCTTGGCCATCTTGCTTCAAATTGTCCCGTGATTAGGAAGAATGCTAAAAGGAATAGCTCAAGGTGGAAAAATTTTAATCCAAGACACTTAGTGGTGAATGATACTTCAGAAGGTGACTCAAATTCCAATCCTATGATTTTGACTGATCCAGAAAAGGAGGTTGTTTTTTCTGAGCCTCTTAATCTCAAGGAACAGACAGATGTTTCGACTCCAACCCAAATTGAAAATGTAAATCCAAATACTTCTGAGGTTTGGACTATTGTGAGTAGGAAGAAGAAAAGGGATATCTCACCCCTCAAGATGCACTTAAGATCCAAAGGGAAGGGGTTAAAATTTTGAGATAGTTTGCTGGTTTTTTATACTTTTGTTGTTAGTTTCTTTTTCATGGTTCAGCTGTTGGTTTATCTTTTAGCCGCTGGTAGAGGAAACTTCGTTTGGTCTTCATTGTGTAATTTTTTTCTCCTCCTAATGTACGGGGTAGGGTCCCCTTAACCCTTTTTCACCTTTTATCAAAAAAAAAATATTGACATAACCTTCACTACTGTAAACAGAGTTTGTCCAGAAAATGCCCTAGCAAGTTCCCCTGTGAAAAATAACCAATCTAGCAAATGCTCTCATGACTACTCATATAAAGAGAGGGAAATAGATAGCAAATGAATTCCTTCTAGAAATCATGACTACTAATTATAACATAAAATTGGCATACAAAAAATTGTGATTGCAATAAAATGGTAAAAATTCTCTTCAAAACCCTCCGTGACTTCAGTAATGGTTTTAAACAACAATAGAATGGTGAAAAACAATTTCCGCGACTGTATTTTCTTTAAACATGAATGTTTTTACGATTGTATTTCCTGCATGCAACTGTATAAACTGCAGTCTATGTCCTTGAAACGATGAATTCTACCTTCATCTTTGCCCTCGCGATTGATATTTCCTCAACCATGACTGTATATTTCTTCAACTCTTCTTCATGTATCTCCAAATTCATGCCCTATTAGGGCCTCCCCAAATTTCCAATTTGTGCCTCTTAGAGGCTTCCTTGAACTATAACCTTGAGCGACCTTGATCTCTCTCATACCAATATTAGAAGAAGAAAACTTAGAATCCCATAATGGACTTGACAGATATTTTATTATGAATAGGCAGTTAAATTAGTTTTCAGTTTTTAGTTTTCATTCGGTTAGAGATAGTTCCCAACTGTCAAATTGATGACTTTTAATATAAATATTCAACAGTATAAATTGAAATTACTAAATATATATTAAATAACTAGTTGTAATTTTAGCATCGAATACATTGTATCAATAGATTGTGTGGTGAATTAAACATTTAATATCATTATAGAGTGAAATTACTGAATATATTTTTTCATTTTGTTAATGAATACATTGTATAGAAATGTAGTTGAACACTTTTTGTTAGGGTGGAGTGAATGCAGTTAATATATTCAATAATTTCAATGTATATTTAAATTTTGAATGCAAAGTAAAAAATGACAAACTACTGTCATATATTAAATGTATATTTAATAATTATGGTGTATATATAATTAGTTAATATAATATTAATTGTGTATATTCAGATACTAATTGTGTAGATATACATAAAATCAATTAATATAAATCAAAAATACGGTTGTAATTATAGTATTGCCTACGCATGTACTCATTAAATGAAAACTGTAGACAAAATATGGAAAAGCCACTGAAATCTTAGCTCACTTGTTGACCATCTCGGTGATAAGAATTATACAACAATATATTGAAATGTATATTAAATGTTTGAATGCATAGTAGAAAATAACAAAATTAGAATCGTATATTGAATGTATATTCAATAATTTCAATATATATTCAACTAGTTATAATATTAGTCGTGTATATTCAGATATTATTTAGCTATTATATTAACTAATATTCAAAGTATATTCAGATATTATTTAGCTATTATATTAACTAATATTCAAAGTATATTCATATATCAACATCTGTTCATTTTGTATACAATAGGTCAGTGTGGATGCATGAAAGCACCCATTTTTTGATATTGAATACACTATATTTTATGGGAAAATAACTATTGTATATTCAATGTATATCCATTTATTTCAGAGTATAGGGGAGAGGCAACAATTTATGAGCACGCCACAATTGGCGCATAATTTTTTGTTAGGGTGAGATGTATTCAGTTTATATATTAAATATATATTCAATAATTTTAGTGCATATTCAAAGTCTGAATGCAGAGTAGAAAATGAAAAAATTACAACTGTATGTTCAAAAATTACATTGTATATTCAACCAATTAATATTATTTGGCGAGTCTTCCAATCATGTTCCAAATTAATGAAATGGTATGCAAGAAAACAAAAAAATCCAAAATATGGGAGGCTTTAAGGCTACCACCAATGTGAGATGATGATGAAGATGAGATATGGGCACACAAAATCCTTTCCGTAGCGAGCTTGGTAACATGCACAACACAAAGACAACTAGATAGGAAAAATATTGGTAGATTATATGGTGGGTTGCCTAATAAAGTAAGTCCTGAGAAGTGATGAACTTCCTAGGGAGGATGGAAACTCACTTTGCTTAGAAATATTGATCGAAAATAAGAAATAGGTAGCATGCATAATATAATAGAAATAGAAATATTCAGTTATATGATAAAAAAGACCAAATTACATAATGCAGATAATGATAAAAATATACAAACCAGACAGAGTCGACAACGACCTAAGACAGATAAAGGCATTCGACTGCTACTGTAGCAGAGTGGATCAAAAGATGATGAGAACAGTGGATCTGGGATTGATTCTGAGATGTTGAGGATGTTTTGGATTTGGTACAGAAGCATAGGAAACATAAAGGATGAAAATGTTAGAGTAGGTATTTACCTTAGCTCATGTTCACCTAGGTACTTTATTTACCTTTATTGTATTTATCCTCACCCACTTATGTGTGTGGATATTTCTTTTATCTTATTTAGATATTAGGATATATTATCTAGTTGTTAGGTATAGTTCTTTCCTTGATCTATGGTATTGACTAGTTCTTTCCTTGATCTATGGTATTGACTAGATCTTTGATGTCTAGTTCTCTCCTAGATCTATGGTCTTGACTAGTTCTTTGATGACTAGTTATTTCCTTGATTTATGGCTTGATCTACGACCTTGACTGGTTCTTTGATTGTTATTCCTTTCCTATTTAAGCAAGGCCCATTCTCAATGTATTGCATTGAGTTCCATAATAATATATGATATTGTTACTCATTTGTTTGCAAAGGTTTATGTAAAGTTATTCTAGCGAATTGCTTTCATCTTATAGATTGTGGTGTTTGATTAGCATATGTGTTCTTAGCTTGGTATGATCTGGTTATCATTCCTTTTATGGTATCAGAGCAGGTGATTGTTGTTGACATCCGTCTGTAAGTTTTATTTTGCAAATAAATTCATTGTATATTCATATATTTGGGATTTGGTCGTATGTTGTTGTTGCATGCATTTTTATGGAAAACAGAGGCTTCTATTGGATTCAGAAGGCGGGAAAACCCTAAGATCGACTGTAAACTTGGCCAATTCTGGAGGTAGTCAGTTTTTGTGGTTTTTTTATTTATGCAGAGAAGCATACAGTTGTGCCTCGGGATTCAAGCCAAGGGGAAAAAACATGATTTTATTTATTCAGTTTTGTTGGATTTCTCAAGATCTATACTGGGTTTTTTTCAATTGTAGTGTATTTGTCTCGATTTGTGCGCAAGAAGGTTTTCAGATCTTTCCTTTTTTGGCAGTGGTCCACGGATGTGCACGTTTTTACTATTTCGGGAAATCTGCATGTTGCTATTTTGGGCAATAAATGTCACTGTCTACACAATCCAGAAATAGTAATTTTTACCAGAAGCGGTAATTGGATGTGACTTTCTCGAAAACACGCGACACACCCCAAAATAGTAAGTTGTGCAAACACCCATTAAAATCCTTAGCCCTTGGTCATATGGTATGGTCATACGAGGGCTTAAAACTTGTGATTGTGCTTAACTTCAGCCCCCTTTAATTTTATTTGTGTGGTGAAGGCTTATTTTTAGACTTGCACTATAATTATAAAGTACCAAATATGGAGGAGTGTTGTAATCAATTGTGGGTGCAATTTCGGCTGAGCCCGACATCCTAAATTTTTGCGAGTTACAGTTTGTACCTATCATGGATTCTAAGAATGATATGTTTTTCTCTAAAGTATGTGGACTTCAAGAGGATATTGTAAAATTTGTGGAAGAAAATAGATCACTCAAGAAGCGAAATTCTCTTCTACAATCACTCATTCATGATAAGGATCCAATAATACACTCCCTGCAGAACAAACTTGCTAGCCTACAGCATCACCATCATATTGTGGACAACCATATCCATTCTCCTAATCCACTTGCAGTTGTTGCTCTTGTACCCGCTGACATTGATCTGCCAATCTTTGAGCCTAAACCCACTTTTGATGCTTCTAAACCTGTGAGGCTTGTTACTACATGCTCTTCCACATCTGTGCCTTTTACAGTACCACATGTTGTGTATCCTACTTCTGCTCAGTTACATGGCATTTTTGGGAAGCATACCACTGCATTCAGTTCTCGCATGCTCCGTTCTATGGGTCTCACTAGCGGAGTCATTGGCAGACATTCACAGGGTATTATTTCCTCTATTCCACATGTGAAGTGGAATTCTCGTCATAACATTGGTTTTCGAGCAAATACTTCATTGGGCTCACACATTGACAGAGCTCCTTTTTTTGTTCGCTCGACTCTTTCTGAGGATCCTGAGCAACACATGAGTTCTACATCTTCACTCAGGCTTGAAAAACCTGAGATTTCAATTGTCAGACATGATCAACCTGACACACATTTTGATGTTCTTTTACATGCACCCATTGTCCATTTTGCACCAAGTCATATGCAAGAATCTTCTTCATCCATCTGTGTTGATTTGGGTTGGATATCTGATCACTCATGGAGGCGACATAGGAATTTGTTGAGAGGAATCTACAGGCATGGCTCCTCCACCATTCAGTCTCTTGCTCCACTTTATATACCTTATGCATTTTGATGCTTATTGTTTTGAGCATTTTTCTTTAGCAGGTGTAGTGTATCTCTCTTGTTTGTTGAGAGATTTTGTATCTATATTTTCAACGCTTTTGGCATGTTGACAGTCTCTCTTATGGGGGAGCTATTCTAGTGGAGCCCAGTATTATTTTTTCAGTGTTCAAGTAGTTGTTTTGACAACTCATACAGATTTGTAATGTCACTCCACCCATTCAACAGTATGGGAGGGTGTGGCATTGATCCTGCTTCTTCGAGTTTTGTGTCCTTGCCTTGTTACCTTGGCTTTTCTTGGATCATGACACTCTGGATTTTGTGTTCTTGCCTTATTGCTTTGGTTATTATTTTTGAATCGTGGCACACCTATTTGCAGCACTTGATCGAATTATGTTTGGTGATTTTTTACACTTTCGACATCACTCCGTTGACAGTCTCCTTGTATGGAGTTATTCTGGTGAAACCCAGTGTCAGTTGTTTTTGAGTTTTATGATTGAGCATTGGATTCAAACCACAGTGCACACCAAACTTCTTCAGCATTGTACGATTTTTTTGAGATGAGCTTCTTGGGATGCCTTGGAGCGGGTCTTTACTCTCTTTACTTTGTTGTTACTAGTTTTGGGTACCTTGCGGTGTCCTTTTTTTACCCAGTTATTGTATATGAGTACCTCATCAGGTCTAGTTGCTGGGACTCATAATGTGGACATGCCACATCTATTTTGGCCCCTAGCTTCACTTGAGGGGGGGTGTTAGAGTAGGTATTTACCTTAGCTCATGTTCACCTAGGTACTTTATTTGTCTTTATTGTATTTATCCTCACCCACTTATGTGTGTGGATATTTATTTTATCTTATTTAGATATTAGGAGATATTATCTAGTTGTTAGGTATAGTTCTTTCCTTGATCTATGGTATTGACTAGTTCTTTCCTTGATCTATGGTATTGACTAGATCTTTGATGCCTAGTTCTCTCCTAAATCTATGGTCTTGACTAGTTCTTTGATGACTAGTTATTTCCTTGATTTATGGCTTGATCTACAACCTTGACTGGTTCTTAGATTTTTATTCCTTGCCTATTTAAGCAAGGCCCATTCTCAATGTATTGCATTGAGTTCCATAATAATATATGATATTGTTGCTCATTTTTTTGCAAAGGTTTATGTAAAGTTATTCTAGTGAATTGCTTTCATCTTATAGATCGTGGTGTTTAATTAGCATCTATGTTCTTAGCTTGGTACGATCTAGTTATCGTTCCTTTCAGAAAATTATAGGTAGATAGATAAGAATATAATTGATGCATATTAGTTTGACAACAACCAGGGGCGTATCTGGTACAGTTGATGGTGATTGGGGTGAGAAATATAATATTTATGTTTTCAGATAGGTGGATCATAGAGACAAATATCTAGATGTTGTAGAGGTTGGGAAATAGATAGCATATGGGATAGAATGCGGGAACTAGAATTGATGCAGATCGATCCAACAACGACCAAGGAATAATCAACAGTGATCGGGGTTGGATTAGGGTTTTTAAGATGATTGATATATTTCAAACAGACTATAACAAAGAAACAAGAGTGACTGATGAGGCTACAAATCTCCAAGACAATTAATGATCATGTAAAGATGATGAAACAAGATAGGGCTCCAAGTAAACTCCAAGCTTCATATTTCAAAAAATGATATGTAAGGGCTCCAAGATGCTTCCAAGATGTTGATAACAACTCACAAGGAGAGAAGAAAACAGAAAAATCTCACAAGAAGTTGAATCTCCAAAGTTTCATCCTCTTTGATGAGGGGGATGATGACATATTTATAGGTCACCGGTGACCCACTAGGGTCATCATTGACTGCAGAGGACTGTTGATTTAGTTGATGGGGATGATGCACAGCTCAAGACAAGATGTCTTATTAGGATTAAATTAGGGTTTCAAGTTGATTTGGTGGGTTAGGGTTGCATAGGGATAATAAAAGTGGTTGGAGGAGATAGAAGGGCATTGAATGATGGTTCTAAAAATGATAAATGGGGTTTCTAGGGATGTTATTAAGGTGATAAGCATGTTTAGGGATAATTAAATGTGATTAAGGGTGAATAATGGGGGATAAAATAATGATAGGATGGGATTAAGAAAGGAAAATAATGGTGTCTACATTTGCCCCTTTTTTTCAAGTGGTTTGTTTTAAGCAAGTCGTGAGACAAAAACCAAAAGTGATAGAAGGTGATGGTTGAGGTGCTCCCCCTCAAACTAGGGATTGATGGCATGAAGAAGAATTGATTACTAGGATGATAGATATAAATGAAAGAAGGGAGGAAAGAATATAAAAGATAAGAAAAGAAGAAAAAAGATTCCCTAAGTGGAGAGTGAGGACCATTGCAAGAAGGATATGAGAAAAACAAAAACAAATATGACGATAATCTTGGAAACAAATTAGTAGGGAACATAACATGGCCTTAATGGAGGCAACGTTAATGTCCTATGGACCCATGATTCGACAAATATCACTATAGGACAAAGGGAATCTAGTGGGAATCCACTTATATGCATGTGATAAAGATGGAAGGAATCCTGGAAACATATTAGTAGGGAACATAGCACAGCCTTAATGGAGGTGACGTTAATGTCCTATGGATGCGTGAGTCAAAAAACATCATTGCAGGATGGAGGGATTCCATTGGGAATCCACTCAAATGGATGTGCAAGCTATGGGACCAATGGGTCAAAGGCAGACATCAAAAGTATCAGTAAAAATGTGAGGATGGTCAAGAAAATGGTTTGATAGGATGTCGAGCAACAAATCGGGGGATATAGAGTATGTGATTTCCTTCAAGTATGAGAAAACAAGAAAATATGCATCCTAGTGGGATAGAAAAGGGAAAATGGGCACATCGGTGGACTTGAGATGAGATATGGTGCCACGAGAGGGAACAAAAAAAGGGCCACAAAGTAGGCTGCTAGATATGATTAGGGATGCATGATGAGATGAGTAGATAATAAAAAAGATAGCAAAATGAGCTATGCAAGACAAGTAAAGGTGTGTTATGGGTGATACACAAGTCTGAAGTGGAAGAAAGGATAATTTGAAGATGGATGCTGCAAGACATGGGATCCTTGAGGTGGATGACTAGAGATGGAGTCCATATAGAGGGTTCTCTGCATGGCCAAGCATATACATCTAGCTCACTGGTCTACGAAGGGTGAGATGGGTATAGGGATGGAGGCCAAATATGGTGGAGGCTATACAGTTTCAACAAGTGATGAGGCAGTTTGGGTTGGTGCAGATGGTGCATGGGGTGTCTATCAGATACAGACCTTATGAGGTAGATGAGGAATTACCCACTCTGATGATGGCTGATCCATTGGTGGACATGGCAAAGCCATAAGATATAGATAAGGATTATGTGGGGGTAGCAGAGGGGTATTTAGAGTAGATGACTTACCATTAGGAGACCCATAAAGCATAGGAGGTAGAAAAATCAGGAGGAGAGAATGCAACGCCTACAGAAGGAAATGTAGTGGTGCTTGAAAGAGGTTAGAAGATGGGTAGGGGTGCAGGTTCAGTGGCAGAGCTAGCACAACTATAGGAAAAGCTTGATGTGGCTTGTTAGGAGTGAGATATGATGCACCAAGAGCAAGATGTAATGTGCTAAGAGAGAGAGAGACTTGGCTATCTAGCAAAGGGATATATACCGGAGGCAGAGAGAGACCTTACGAGCTTGGTATGAAGATCCAGGTACTCCATTAGATACGAAAATGGGAGAAACCCAGGGAGTTGAACAAGGGGTTGGAAAGATGGCTCCACCCATTTTTGTGACACTAGAGTAGTATCAAGCTCTAGGGGAGGAGGTGAGGTACTATGAGCACATAGTAATGATGATATTACCCGATGTACCATACTATGTGGCCTATGTGGTGGGGGAGAGGAAACCAACGTGGTAGGAAACTTTATGGAGCACGGTGAGTGTAGCGCATTTGAGGCACAATTTTGGTCCAAATGTTGGGCAGGGAGGAGGATAGGGTCCTGCGCTAGGAGTCAAAGTCTCGAATTTGGATTTCAACACTTAGTGGGTGAATAGATATAGCTTTTGATGTATAGATTGAGATATAGCCTCATTGAGGCCTATCACAGATGTATAGACATTTCAATTATATATGTGTGTGTGTGTGTGTGTGTGTGTGTGTATATATATATATATATATATATATATATATATATATATGATTTTGTCATGATTTACATGTGTTGTGATGAGTAGATTAGATGTATGTGATGGATTATGATTATGTGATGCTTGATTAGATTATGGATGTGAAAATTTATATGTTGATTTAAGTATTTGATATGATGTATTAAGAAATTTATATGATGTGATGATGTGATGTATTTATTGTATTAGACATGGTACTGATGTGATGGATTTAGACTAGATATGATGTGATTAAGTTAGGTTAGATATGAAAATGAGGTGACGGATTTAGATCACATATGACATGATGGTTAGATTAGATATTATGTGATGGGTTAGATGTGATAGACTTGGATGTATACTAGATGTGTTAGTTGGATTGGATTGGAGATGAGATAGGATGATGTAATTGGATTGGATTGGTTGTGATATATTATAACGTACATAAAAATGGGAATCCATGTTCGATGTGGACGAGTGTGATAATATTGGATAGTGAAAATGGTTAGATTGATGAAAACGTGACCTTGTGAGGGTGACCCAAATATGAAGTACACTTGTAACATAACAAGGAGTGCACATAGTAAATATGTTTTAGGACTGGATTGGAGATAAAACGTGAAGAGGAACACGAACAAATCAATGCACTTACAACCTATGGCCGGTGTTAACACATAACTAATGATAATTAGTCACATATAAGATCATGGGGGAAGATGGAATATGTGATTATACAACTACTGTAGACACGACAAGGGGTTGATATGTAGCTTGTACGGGGAAAATATTTTCTCATTAGTTGGTTGTCCTAGGTCTATGCCCTAGCTCTGAGTAATATTGCACAAACCGATCTATGCGGGAAGTTTGATTTTGATGGGAAAGATGAGCAATACATGGAGATTTCTTAGGACACATGCTTTTAGATGGATGAATTTTAATTTTGATATTTTAAAAGGTTGATCAATGCGGGAAGCCATTACTACCATGATATATAAAAATAGCCATCCTTCGAGGGAGTGGTCTATAATTGGGGATTTTTGCTTTGGATTTTCACTTTTGATTTTAGATGGCATGATAAGATATGCAATAGTTTTCCTTCAAGGGATCAACCTATAATTTTTATAATATTTTCTTTATTTGAATAGATGCCCTTCGAGGGAGCAACCTGTATTTTGGATAACATGGCTTTTGATATGAGCATCCATAATTTTTTATTTTTTATGATGGAGTTGAAGATAGCTAAGTAGACCACTTAGGGAGGGGAAGTAATGTGTACAAGCTACACATATTGACCCTTATCATGGCTCTAGTAGGTAGATAAGAAGGAGATGGATGTAATGATTGTGGGGTTCCCACCTAGAAGGAGGAACTTATCCATAAGGAATATGTTATGAGAAGAGTCGTGGTGCCCATATTCAAGGTCGCATATAGGATAGTGTAGGAAGGCCAAATGATTCTAAATCATTACGATGATATATGGAAGGGTTAATGATGGAAATTTGATCATTAATATGACTAAGGCCGCATAGGTAGGTGTGTTAAAAATAAAAAGGTTGCAAGTGTAAGGAATTGAGAGGTTTCGTTTCCGGTTTACCATCAAGGGAAGATAAATAATGGGCCTCACACCCATACTTGTGAGTGATTATATGCGTTCCAATCCAGTTTGGAGAAAACTTTCCATGTTTCCTCCTTTCCAAAGTAGTGACATTATGATTCTCTTTTAATACAAGTTCATCAATGTTAAAGTCGTGTTCTTTTAGATGTTTATTATAGGCACATTTGATTCATTCTTAATAGACATGATGATGTTGGAGGTAGATTAAGTGACGTTCGTCTAACTCAAGTTGTGTTAGACACTCTTGGCGATAGTCCTCATCAGAGATGAATTCATGAAGAGAAATGTGCAAGGATGGGATTTGAACTTCGAGAGGAAGGACGGATTCAAAGCCATAGAAAAGAGAGAAGGGAATAGCTTATGTAGAGGTATGGATTCTAGTCTGATAATCCCAAAGAGCAAAGGGGATATGAAGGTTCCAATCTCGACCTGCCTTATAAATATTTTTGGAAAGAATGTTTTGGAGAGTTTTGTTAGTAGATTTGGCTTGGTTGTTAACTTGCAGATAGTATGGAGAAGAGAAGCTAAGATTGATATGGAAGGTGTCATAAAAATTCTTAAGATATTTTTTTTTGAATGAATTTCCATTGTCTATGATGATTTTGTAAGGAACACCAAAGTGACATATGACGTGTTGATAGAAAAAATCAACAATTTTGTTAGATTTGGTTTATGCGAGAGGAATGGATCTCCTACCCATTTAGTGAAATATTCAGTTACGGTTAGGATAGAATGATGACATTTGAGAAGAACATGGATTGATGAGGCCAATGAGGTTGATCCCCTATTATGAGAAAGGCCATAGATCTTGAGTCAGTTGTAAGGGCTGACTGGGGATAAAAATGAGATTAGAATGCTACTGACACTTGCCATAATTTTTAACATATTCATAGTAGTCTTGATTTCGGGTGGGCTAGTAGTAGCCCATATGAAGAATTCATGTTTGGTGATGACCAAACTACTAAAGTGTCCATCACAGATGCCATTGATGGAATTCTTGGATAGCTTGGATGGATTCGTGGGATTTAAGGCATAATAGTAAAATACTATCAAACCCACATTTGTAAAGGATGTCCACCAAGGATAACATAGAGGGTAGTGCATTGAAGGAATGAACTCCTACCATTTTTGGATAGGTTAAAGAAAATTTTGGAGTGAGAAAGATAGTTGAAGATACTGGGTATACTAAGATATCAGATTGATTAGTTTCGATGAGAATGATACGAGGAAGGTCATTAGTATGGGATGGTTGATCAATGTGATGGACAACAACAAAGAGTTTGGATTATTCCATGTTGTCCAAGGGATGAGATATGCAAAGAGATCCATTATCTACAAAGCAATTTGATGAATGAGGATGGTTTGGATAGTGTATTGATCGAAGGATTCTGAGGACAAAATTCGATGATATCCTTTTTTTTGAAGGAATTCATTTTTACATTGATAGATTCCCTTGATTTAATTTATGATGAGTTGGGAATCACCATAGATATCGAGGATTTGGATGCTGAGCATGATAGTGGTTTGGAGGCCCAAGATAAGGGCTTTATACTCAACCTTGTTGTTAGTACACTCAAAGTTGAGTTTTTAGGTGATGGGAATAAGAGTTTACCAAGGAGGAATAATGATGGTGCCAACACCTCCTCCTTGTTGACACTTAGATCTATCAACGAAAAGTTTCATTTTGAGGGGAGAATACTCGTGATCGATGGAGTTGATGGATTCATTAGGAAATTGCTTCATGGGGGAGTTGGTTATTAGGAAGAGGAGCTTCTGACAAGTTGATCAATTATAGCCTAGCCCTTGATTGATTTTTGGGAGATGATCTCTAGGTCAAACTCGGTCATGAGCATGATCCATCGAGTGATGCAATCATTGATTTTAGGGTTTGGAATGCATTGTTTTGAGGGGGTTAAAACTACTGACGACATATGTTCTGTGATTAAGAAGATAATTGTAGCTTATGAAGTGGTGAAGTAAATGAGCGTAACAAAATTGATCAGTTTTGGTGTAGCAGGTTTCGTATTCATGAAGAGTGTGGCTGATATAATAGATAACCTTCTCTCTGCCTTGCTCATCATGATATGCCAACATGGCACTAAGAGCATAATAGGGGGTGAGATTTTTAAAGATAGAATGACATCCTCCTCGCATGGAGGTTGTGAGAAAAGGTGGTGAATAGAAGATATTTGCTTAAGGTCATCAAAGGATTTTTGGTAATTGGCATCCCACTTCGAATGGGTGTCTTTTCAGAGGAGATGATGGAAAGGTTAGAAAATGATCAAAAAGTTGTGAGATTATGCAATAGATTATTTGACAGTTGGTTTTGGAGACTAAGAAGTTACTTATGATTGATAGGAGGAGGCATCTCAAGGATGGCCTTGATCTCGGTGGGGTAAACTTCAATACCCCTGATGGAAATGATGAAGGCAAGGATTTTTCCCTATCACCATATATATATGTATATGCTGCCTATTGTTACTAGACCCTATATATCTATATCTCTGGAAATGATCTATATATCTGTACTCATTCGATGAGTTGGGCCAACATTATTCTTACCACATGTTCCACATGGATCATACAAAGATCTTTACAAGATAGAATGGCTGATCCCATAGAGTTTTAGGCATAGCGCCCATGTAATATTGATGTTATTAGCTATCTCACCGACTCACTGATGGCCATATAGATAGAGGGGCCTCGACCGGGGGACACTCTATCAAGCTGAGTCTCATAGAATCAATCGTACTATATTTATATCCCTATGATTAAGCTTAGAATTCTAATCAGAACACCTGCCTGATTGATTCGATGGTTTTGACAGTCACTTGGGTCGCCTCTATCTATATCTGAAGGGAGATAGTTCACAGAGGATTCCATATCGAGAGGTCAATCTCAAATATAGATGTTCCATATCAATGGATGGTGGTTCTAATTCACTTCCCAGGGTGATGTGATAATATGAAACCATATAGGGTTTTGACTGTGATGAATGAATGGTTAGTTATAGATCCAAACACACACTTGGTGTGATTAAGAAAAAGAAAGTAATCAGATAAGACACACGAAGAGGATTTCAAGGACATAAAGATGATCTCTGTCGACTCTTGGATTTACCCAAAAGATCATCCACATAATCCTCTATGGTTTTGTGGATGAGATCATGGAAGATTTAGGTCATGGCACATTGATTAGGTGGCCCTTGTGATTTTCAAACCAAAGGGCATGAAATGAAAATAGAATATTACCAAAGGGGCGATGAAGGATGTCTTACGTTGGTATTCTGGTGTGATAAGGATTTGATTGTAACTAGAAAAACCATATAT
This sequence comes from Taxus chinensis, assembly GCA_019776745.2. Lineage (NCBI taxonomy): Eukaryota > Viridiplantae > Streptophyta > Pinopsida > Cupressales > Taxaceae > Taxus > Taxus chinensis. The sequence goes on along the minus strand of CM034146.1, from coordinate 346,402,118 downwards.
AAGAGAAAACATTTCCTGACCGACAATTAGGTCAACAAGTTGATCGATTTTAGGAAGGGGAAAGCCATCCTCAGGGAAAGTAAGATGTAAGTCTAAAAAATACATACAGATACGAAGCTTCCTAGAGGATTTAGTAATGGGTACGATATTAGAAACCCATTGGGGATATCGATGGGTTGGGTGAAGTTGGCTGGAAAGAAGACACTGTAGCTATTCTTAAACACAGAGGGATACATGAGGATGCATACGACATAGCTTCTATTTAATAGGTTTGGCATTAGGGCTGGTGATGATGTTATAGATGAAGATGCTAGGATCAAGGCCTGACATGTCAGTCATATGACCATACAAAGGCCTGAGTGTGCTTAGATATGAATTCGGTGAATGATTATAGCTCTTTTGGATCAAGAGATTGACTGACTATTAAGGATGCAGGGTACTTGCAAAGTTACTTTGTTGATGTCAATGGTGGATCCATTAAGAAGGGTGGATGTGTCGGGAGGTAAGGTATTATGAAGATGAGAATCTTCTCACCACCCCCATGTAGGAAAGAATGGAGTCATCATCATTACATTGAATAATTGTTCAATTGTACATGAATCCTCCTCTACCATATTGGGAAATTTGAGAGGAAAGGACCTAGTTTCACCTTCAACTTGATAGGTAACTAGTCCTAAAGTGATTGTGGAGATTAAAGTAAAATCTAGAAGAAAGGGACATAGTGTCATCCATGTCCATGGGGTTATTGGATGGAGAAGGAATGAGTGATGGAGCTGTGTGCATGGGGGATGCAGAAGAAGTGTGTGGAGGAGAGTTGGTGGGATGTTTTTTGAATCCTAGTCCAAAATTCTTGTGGGGGTTTATAGGATTGGTCAGAGGATAATATCATGTATGCCTTGCTTGTAATGTCCCATATACCAAATCCCTTCCATGCACAATGATGGAGATAGGTGTAGGCAAAGGATTTGTTGTAGAGGAAGTTGAATCCATTGGTATATAGTTTGGATTGGGGTTGATTATCGATGAGGGAAGAAGGTTAATCGATGCCACCGTAAAAAATATTGGTCTTCAAATGAGGTGGACTAAAGGATATGATATCCTCGACATTAGGTTGATACATAGGAGCTTTATCAGGTACACTGAGTTGATTAGGTGTGGGAAGAGAATTAAGGGCAAGGAGTTGATACTCCCCCAATGAGAGACGTTGCATCACGGTGTCAAGAGATTAGTTTTTAGGTAACATGGATGCAGATGAACTAGTAGATGCTTTGGAAGATGAGTCTTTCTTAGGAATAAATACGTCATTTAGTTGGTAGGTCATGTGGCATGATTTGAATGGAGGAAGATCAATAGGGAGTGTATGTATTTTTCCTTCATACGTTTGTACTTAAGGTAGTGGTGTAAAGAGTGGATGGGACACAATGCATAACACGGATCCATGGGTGTCTGAGAAAGATTTTATATTAGAACTCCCTCTCAAAAATGTAGAAGAGTTCATGGAGGATTTTTTCACCAATGTGGATGAGTGAGGATAATTGTTCCTAAAGCATAGGAAAACAACATCATTGAAGGCTCAAATAATTGCAGGTGATTGGGCATGACAATGGTGTTAGGAAGTTTGAGTTGGTTGAAGGTATGGGATGATATGATGTTGATGATAAAACCATTGTGAATCATATATTATCGGATGAAGGTGTCATTGATGCAGAAAAAGATGAAAAGGGGAAGATCATGATCTTTAGGTAGAGTTTCAATGATTTCAAAATCATTGAAGGAGATGGTGGCATGAAGATTGTAAGAGCTTCAACGAGGGCCACGAAATTTTGAGGTTCATTGGTGGTGATTGGTATGCATTGTAGAGCTTCGATGAGATCCTGTCAATGGCTAGAGGAGATTTGGATAATTTTATAGAGAGACATTTTGGCATAGAGGCCTAATGCAATTTTCTTCAAAATTCTTATGTTCAATGACAGCATGATTTTTGGTCCATGGAGTGGCTAGGATGGATATCTTAGCCTTTGATGAAAAGGGAGATGGATAGGGCTCGTTAGAAGGAACAAGCGATGAAAAATATTGGTTTTGGTAAGGTAGATGGTTGATAATTGTGGGGGTGAGATCCAATTGTAATACAAAAAATATTTATTAAAAGAGGGGGAAATTATTTGGAAGATGATATATTTTGGTGGTGGGATTGCGACAATGGATGTGGATGGAGGACCAGACTTAAAGGTCTTGAAAGCTATGGATTTGGTTTGAGGGTTACATTTAGATGTGGATGAGCTAGTGGATAGAAGAGGGTGGTCCTCTTGGATGATAAGATCATCTTCTTCTATGATATTGTTATGAGGGTTTGAAGAGCCTTGCAATGCTTTGTGTCATAGCTAGGGGTATGATGGTAGGTGTAAATGACAATATAATCAAACCACGTGGGCTTCCAACCACATGAATAGAAGGAATTGATGGGAGGAAGGGTGATCGTGGATGCTTGGATAAGGTGATGAAGTATTTTGGTGTAGGACCTAATGGGGGTTTTAGAAGAGGTGGTTTCATGGGTTGTGAATTGATTTGATTTAGAAGAGGAAGATGAAGGCAAAAGAGGTACCCTAATTTTATGGGGTTTGGTAGGGGCCTTGGGTTCTATGTTGGATTTGGGAGGAGTAGATGATTTTCATTCAAATTTGTTGGTGATGGGGATTTGGATGAAGGGAACGACCCCAAAATGGATGGCCGAGGTCCTAAGATAGATGATTGGATATTGGATTGTTTGAATTGATGGGGCTTCAAAGGGGGAAGCTCTAGTTCCGTGTGTGGATGAGTAAGAAATTTTCGGATGGGGTGCCAATTTTTTTAAATTTTAGTTGTGAATTTTTTCCCTTGGCAGGGACCGTGATGATTTCAACAATAGGGTTGTCTTTCAAGGTAGGATCAAATGGTTTAGATGTAGGTTATGTCAAATATGTGAGGATTGAGGATGAAGATGGTTTTTGTACAACGTGATTGGTAAGATTAGAAGAGGTTGCAGATTGTGTGGAATTTGGAGGTGTTGATATAGAACATCATTTACGATTGAATCAAGGGGGGAGGTTCGCTTGGTAAATTCTTTAAGCGATGGTGTGGATGTGGATGTGGATTTATATGTCGATGTGGGTATAGATATTTATGTAGAGGTAGATGTTGAGATAGATGTGGGGATGGATGTGGGTATAGTAGATGTGGGTGTATTAGATATGGGTGTAGCAGATGTGGGTATAATGGACGTGGGTATAATAGATGTAGATATGGGTGCGGATGCAATTATGATCATATATGTAGGTGTAGATGTTGAAGTAGATGTGGGTGCAATAGATGTGGGTACAGTAGATGAGGGTATAATGGACGTGGGTGGTGATGCTAAAACCTGACTTAGAGTATTGATTGCATGACTGTCAATAGTTTGATATGTGAGAGGATTAACTTGGTTGGTTTTTGGATGATTAGGTAAGGGTTGTTTGAATACATTTAATGTTTGGTTAGGAGGAGCATTCGGGATGTCTAATTGAAGGTCCCCATGATCCATAAGCCATTGCATTAGGTCCTTGAAGGTACGAAACTTTTTGATATCATGACCATGGACTTGATGATGTTTGCAATAATGGTCCTCATGGTACCATGTGAGTTTGGGCCACGAGTCATCAATAGAGAAGATGGGAGGGAGTTGGATAAGGTGTGCATCCATGAGTTTGTCTAAGATGGAGCTTAGGATTCTCGAAGAGGAGCATAGTTGGGGGTTGGTCGATGAGCTCTTTGTAAAGGCTCGGCATGAGATTTCGATGTGGAAGAAGTTTTGACAATAATGGCATTGGCCGCATTCTTAGATTTTTCATTATGGGTGAATGATTTGGTTAATTAATTCTTATTTTTTTTGGAGCGAAGCTTGACATGGCCTTTCTCAAGGGCACGCAATTCTAATTTGCGAGCTATGGTAAAGGCTTCCTTAAATCTTTGTAAAGACTGAATTTGGAGGGTGGACGAGATATGTTTGGCACATGATCTACAGAATATTTTGATTAATTCAGTTTGGGGTAAAGAGAAGGATATTTTATTGATAATGTCATGCCACCTAGTGAAAAAAAATAGTGGTTGATTTGTCGTCACATTTTGTGATGGCATAGAGATTAGTGATGGTGATATTGTGTGCGATATTGATGAAGAAGTGCTCTAATAAAAGTTGTGTAAGTTTATTGAAAGAGAAGATGGAATGTTGAGGGATTACATTGTACCAGTCTAGAGAGGGTATGGATAATGACATGGGGAAGGTGTGGAGCATGCAATTTTGATCATGGGAAATAAGATAACATGACTTCCTAAAGGCACAAAGATGTTGTTGGGGATATTCCTTGCTATTGAATTTAGAAAATTTAAGAAGATCCCAGTGTGGAGGGTATGGCTTTACGGGCATGGATGGATTAATAGGCTTATTGCAGATTTTCTCATAGGTAAATGTGCTCTTGGGACCCAAATCATGAGCAGAAATATAACACCAAATAACACAATATTCCAGAATAATGATCTCAATATGCAATTATAATAGCTTCGCCACTTCGAGGGGGCAACCTCCAAACCATACAATAATACTCAAATACTCCAATGATGATGAAATACTACCTACAATCCCCTATATATACTATTCATATGTTATGGCCATCACCAAGGCTGACCTACTAAGCATGAGAAAGTATAAATGATATAATAAAATGATATGGTAAGCCACAAGTCAGCTACTCATATCCTAATACAAGCAATAGGTTAAGGGTGTAGCATGCCCTTCCCCTTCAAAGAAACATTGTCCCCAATGTTGAGAAGCTCTGGGTGCTACTGCAGGAATGTCATATCTTCCCATGTTGCATCTTCATTGTCCATATTCTTCCACTTGATTAGGTACTCAGTAATAACCCGTGTCCTCAATATTTTAGTGCGTGTTTGAAGGATGCATTCAGGTTCCAAGATGACCCTCCCCTCCTCATCGAGCTCAGGTAACACTATTTGGGCTGATACTCTCTGTCCAATTACTTTCTTTAGGCAAGAAACATGAAAGACTGGATGTATTCTGGTTGATTGTGGAAGTTCTAATTTGTATGTTACAGTACTAATCTTCTACAATACTTGATAGGGGCCATAATACTTTGGTGAAAGTTTGTTATCCTTTTGTTGTTGTTTCAAAGACATTTTCTTATATGGTTGTAACCGCACAAAAACCCAATCACCGACTTCAAAATGCCTTTCCATGTGATGTTGATCAGCCTGTTGCTTCATGCAATTTTGTGTCATGACCAAGTTCTCCTTGAGACTAGAGAGGACCTCTTGTTGATACTGAATGTGTTCTTCTACTGCTCTAACCCATAGTTTTCCTCTCAATGATGATGTGATGGATGGTGGATGGTACCCATAGAGTGCCAAAAAAGGAGACATTTTAGATGAAGTATGGAAGGAAGTGTTATACCACCATTCTGCAAGTGGCAACCATTGGACCCATCTTGCTTGTTTATCTAACGTAAAGCAATGGAGATATCCCTCCAAACACTTATTTACAACTTTTGTTTTCCCATCAGACTGGGGATGATAAGAAGAGCTACGAGCTAACTGAGTACCCAAACATGAGAATAAATCAGTCCAAAAATTACTAGTAAATATAGGGTCTCTATCACTTACTATAATCTTCGGTGTCCCATGAAGCTTCTGAACTGTGTCCATGAAGGCTGTTGCTACCATGCTTGCAGAAAATGGGTGTGCCAAGGCACAAAAATGAGCATATTTGGTGAGTCTATCCACCACAACCATGATGACATTTTTTCCTTCAGATTTAGGCAATCCTGTGATAAAGTCCATGGAAACCTCTTCCCACCACTGGCTAGGAATAGATAGAGGTTGTAGAAGACCTGGGGATCAAACTGTTTCACCCTTATTTTGCTGACAAACCATGCATTCTGCCACAAATTTTTGGACATCCCCTTTGAGCCCTTCCCAGAAGAAATCTTTTTTGACTCGATGATAAGTCTTCAAGAATCCAGAGTGCCCCCCTACTGGAGAAGAGTGAAGCTCAGATAGAATCCTATTTTTAAGAGTGGAGTTCTTACATAGGTATAATCTATCTTTATACCATAAAGCATCCCCTTTCAATACAAATTTTTCAGACATGCTTGGATCATTCTGGAGATGATGAATGAGGTTTTGTGTGGTTGGGTCATTTCTCCATTTGGACCTTGCCTCATCTATCCAATCTTCTTGTAATATGGATATGGCACATAACAAGGCTGCAGTTGAGTCATCTTTCCGACAAGAGCATCCGCAACTACATTCTCCTTCCCTTTCTTATAGATAATCTCAAAATCATATCCCAACATCTTGGAGACCCATTTTTGTTGTTCTTCAGATGATAAATGCTGCTCCAAGAAGTATTTCAGACTATCATGATCTGTCTTCACTTTAAAGTGTCTTCCTATGAGATATGGTCTCCATTGCTTTACTGCATGAAGTATGGCTAGCATTTCCTTCTCATAAGTCAGCTTGGAAATATTCTTACCTTTGAATTGACAGATCAAAAAGGCAATAGGATGACCTTCTTGCATGAGAACTACCCCCATACCCACCCCTGATGCATCACATTCAACAATGAATGTTTTGGAAAAATCTGGAGTAGCCAAGACTGGAGTGGTGCACATGGCCTCCTTTAGTTTCTCAAATGCTTTGGTTGCATCCTCACTCCAATGGAAGGAGTCCTTCTTTAATAAAGTTGTGAGAGGTGCAGCTATGCTTCCATAATGCCTTACAAATCTTCGGTAATAACCTGTAAGCCCCAAAAATCCTCATAGATTCTTTAGGGTTTTTGGAACCTTCCACTCCATCATGGCTTTGATCTTATTAGGATCCACTTTAACCCCTTCATGAGAGACAATGTGACCCAAATATTCAACCTCCTTGAGTCCAAAAGAACACTTAGAGGGCTTTGCATAAAGTTGATGTTGCTCAAGGGTTTCCAAAACCTTATTTACATGATGCAAATGTTCCTCCCATGTTTTTCTATAAATTAATATATCATCAAAAAACACTAAGACAAACTTCCGCAGGAATGACTTAAAAATAGAATTCATCAAACTTTGAAATGTAGAAGGTGCATTTGTGAGTCCAAAAGGCATTACCAGGAATTCATAATGGCCTTCATGTGTCTGAAAGGTGGTTTTATGAACATCCTCATCCTTGATTCTGATTTGGTGGTATCCCGAACGAAGATCAAGCTTTGTAAAATAAACAACACCATGCAACTCATCAAGAAAATCATCAATAACAGGAATAGGAAACTTATCTTTGATTGTGTACTTATTAAGTTCCCTATAATCAGGACACATGTGCCACATGTCATCTTTCTTCCATACCATCACTACTGGAGAAGAATAAGCACTCTGACTATGGCAGATGATTCCTGCTTCCAACATCTCTTGTACAATCTTCTCGATTTCACTCTTTTGCACATATGGGTACCTATAAGGTCTGATGTTAGGTGGTTGACTTCCTGGTAATAACTGAATAGCATGATCATGATCTCTCTTTGGAGGTAAGCCCTTTGGTATATTTTCAAATACAACAGAGTGTGCATCCAACACTGCTTGCATATCTGATGGTATAATGTCCTTAGAATGATGAGCCTCCAATGAAAAGAGTTGTGCCACAAATCCCTCTGCACCCTTTTTTAGCATTTTGTGCATCTGATGAGAACTTACTATTTGTGGAGACTTTGCTCTTAAGCCTCTTAGCTCAAAAGTCCTTCCTTCAGAGTGAAATTACATGAACAAGTCTTGGAAGTTCATCTCAATGGTTCCCAAAGTGGTAAGCCATTGAACCCCTAACACAATGTCTGATCCTCCCATAGAAATGGCATACATGGGACTATTTAGTATGTAATCTCCCATGGAAAGCTTAATGCTATGGAATTTTCTAGAACAAGTAATAGTACCTCCATCAACAATCATTACTTGACATTCAGGAGCTGGATAAATGAAACAGTTTAGGCGCACTGCTAACTTATGATTGATAAAGTTGTGAGTACTTCCTGAATCAATCAACACTGTGACCCTCTATTTTTTAGGAATCCAACCACCTTTAGGGTTTGGGGGTGCTAATACCTAAAATTTCATGGCATGAGATCGTTGGCTGAGGATCTCCTTGACTCCTCCTCTGGCTCAACCAAGACCTCTGACTTTACATCTTCATTATTCTCTTCATCTTCACTAGGCCCATCAATGTAGAACAACTTATTTTCAGCACATTTATGTCCGGGTCCAAATTTACTGTCACAATTAAAACATAACCCTTTTTCTCTTTTTTCTTCAATTTGTTGAGGTGTCAATCTAACTGGCCGAGGGAGTGTTAGGGCCAAGGTGTTGCGATCTCTGGTATAAGTGAAATGTTGTCTCCTACTTGAAATAAATTTTCTCCTCTGCCCTTCTTGCCATAATCATCGAATCAGAAACCTTATGAGGATTAAACATACGCACCTCATGCTCAATGTGATCCTTAAGACCCCCAAGAAATAGGTCATTCAGATTCTCTTCAGTAATATTTTCCACCCGCAGAGAAAGGTTTTGGAAGTGATGAATGTAATCCTTAATAGATCCTGTCTGTCTCAACTTTGCTAATTGGCTGAAGTAATTATCTGACACACTAGAACTGTAGTGTAATTGCAACTCTTCAGTGAAGACTGTCCATGTAACATTAAGACCACTCTTCTTCCTTTGAGCACATAACCATCGATACCAGATGAATTGGTCAGGTTTGAGATACAAAGATGCCATGGTCACCTTTTGTCCTGATGGAATCTGATGTAGTTCAAAGAAATTATCCATTTGGTTGATCCAATTGAGTGGATCCTTTCCATCAAACTTGCACATATCCACTTTTGGAAACATAGTACGGGCCTATAGAGTGCTCGTATTTGGATTATGCACACTTGAAAGATCCACTCTGGCTCATGTGTCTATTATGTTGACCTGAGGATCCACCTTGATTGACATAAGTATGATTACCCATCATATGCGTACTGAATTTTTGCATGAAATCCTCCAATATTTGTCCAATCCTATCCACATCTTCTTTGTTGGCCACCCTAGATTCGAGGTCTCTCAGGTTAAACTCAAGTTGGCTTACTTTATGGTCTGTCAAAGTAAACCCTAACCCTAAGGAATTTGTAGTTATATCTTCTATCTCCAACTCCTCAACTACTATCTCATCCTTTTCTGGTGTTTTACCCGGAGTGATGGGATTCTTTTTTCCTCTTGTGGAAGGCCCCGCCATGATGCCCCAAAATAGTAGGATGTAGGGATCACGGTCAAATTTTAGGGTTTCAGATTTTGATAAGAATTCAGCCAAATATAAAAAACTTAAAGAACAAACCCCAAATAAATTTTGTTTTTCTTTCTGAAAATGTAACGAATTTGAAAAAATTCCACAATTTGCACCCTAGGGAGTGATTTTATGAAAAACCCTAAATTTGTAATAACTTTTGCAAAATAAATCAAATGAGTCTGAAATTTTAGGGAACCTTACTTGAAATGTTTCACAACTTTGGTAAAAATATCTCCCACCAATTCGCTTTTTTTCGCAATATATGGTGGAAACAAAAAATTAGGGTTTTTGCCCTAATTTTGGCCCAGATCGCAGCTCTGATACCACTTGTAATGAAATTACTTGTATAATTCAGATCATGAGAAGAAATATAACACCAAATAACACAATATTCCAGAATAATGATCTCAATATGCAATTATAATAGCTTCGCCACTTCAAGGGGGCAACCTCCAAACCATACAATAATACTCAAATACTCCAATGATGATGAAATACTACCTACAATCCCCTATATATATTATTCATATGTTATGGCCATCACCAAGGCCGACCTACTAAGCATGAGAAAGTATAAATGATATAATAAAATGATATGGTAAGCCACAAGTCAGCTACTCATATCCTAATACAAGCAATAGGTTAAGGGCGTAAGGGATAACAGTTTGAGTGGGTTGATTAGGAAACATGTGTCGAAAGATACTTCAAAGTGGTGGTTGATTCCTTTGATTCAAATCCGAAGGGTGTGGTTGAAAGGTAACAATAATTTGTATGTAATTGATATGTGAAGAGAGGAATCAAGTTTTGAACATGTTTCTTGGGTGGTGGAAGAAGTAGGTTAGATTCTTAAACAGTTTGGGTGGGAGAATTGATGATAAGGGTAAATGGAGAAGGAATAGGGATCGAATATGTAGGGATGGTATTGATGAGAGGTAGATTAGGTGGGATGGGGAACACCAATTGAGTGGACATTATGGGTTTGGGGGGACCATGGTAGAGGATTCATGATGGCCATGTTCATGTTGAGCTATTATTAGCCAACTCATTCATGGCCCTAGGAAACAAGACAACAAGTTGGGAAGTAAGAACCTTCAGTGGTTTTAGATTGTGCAAGGGAATAAGCATAGATATTTTAGAAGATGGATATCCATTGATGGGGATATTGGTGGATTTAAGAATAAAATATTCATGAAGGGAGACATGGTTAACATCGAGGAGTTCCTGAAACTCTATGCATCCGTGAGGGATAGTGGGAGGTTCATATGTCACCTAAGGAAGTGGCTAATGAAAGTGTAGCTAGTACAGAGGGGATGGAATTATGACTAGACTAAAGTATGTTGTTTTATATATGGATATTGCATAAGAAAATTATTTAGCTAATGAGGAGGAATCCCCTAGACCTATTGGGTTAGGAAACTAAAGTTGGAAGTTATCATTGTTTGTCTTACAAGCAATCATCAATTAGGGTGGATAGTTTGTTCTGAAAGACTATTCCCTCATGGGGATGTTGTTAGAGGAGATTGTTATGTTACTCATTTTTCATCTCCAGTCTTTGACTTGGGCCCCTAGTAATAACAGACATGGGATACCCAAGGGTGCCCTAAGACTCATGCAGGTTATTAATGCAACACCAAAATCAAGTCTTGCAAAGTTGTACTTGGTATCTCATTTATATTTTTGAGGTTTGTATTTGGGAATTTCCCCTCTCAAGGGAACCTAAAGAAGTGGACAATCTACGGATGGTTTTAGGTAGGTATGTTTATGGATGGATCCCTCAATGTACCCGAAGGTACATGAGGCACAAATCTATGCTGACTATCGGTACGTGGCTTGGTATTTGGGCCTAACCCCTCACTTCATGGTCTTGTAGCGATAAGGGGGTCAAGTGCTTAGCCTTTATACCAATAGTCAAAAATATTGTTACATGGCCATAACTCCGTGGCGGCTTCCTTATTGGGTGATGAAATCCCAATAGATCCACCTAACAAGAAATGTTTAGATGTGTTTTTTTAGAAATTGGTAAAATTTGATGGCTTTGAAAGGACCCACATCCTTGTAAAACAAGCCCTTAAGGGTGGATAAAACATTAAAGCATTACAGAGAGGAAAATCTCAACAACAATAGGGAAAAAGAAAGAGAAAATAGAACCCATTCGAAGAACACAAAATGACACTAGCACCCAGTACTACAGCTGCAAACAGATTACCTAGAAGAATACCTTACATGGGAATATTAGATGCATAGTAAAAGAATTTTTTTGTGTTTAATGATTTTCCATTCATCACTCCTATTAGGATCTTCATTTTCATTTGAGTGAGTTGGAAGTCTAATCTCTGAGGAATCCAAGACTCTAACCTTGGATTTCTTAGCAATGAAACTGGTTTTAGCATAGTCATCAAATGCACTTGGAATCAGCGGCGCACCTGATCCACCAAAGCAACTCCAACAACACCCATTGAAGGTTCAATCAATGGAATTGGACTGGAAACATTATCATCAACTTGACCATCTGACAAGCAGCAATAAGATGTCCAATGTTAAAACATTTTTTGTATCTGAAGGGTAATCCTTCATAATAGTGTGGATGTGACCAAACCCTATCATGCACTTCTAGATTAATAGAAGCATGTAGATCAAACGAAGTGTCCAGATCTACCAATATATGTGTTTAGGTAGTATGTGCAAAGGTATCCATATTGGAATTGATAGATAAAAAAGTACCCAAAGCATTATCAATAACAGCTAAACTATCATCTCCCCAGAATTGTAACAGTAGATGGGGTAAGTGGATCCAAACTGGCTTAACATTGAAAGAGGAGATGAGTGGATTGAAAGTCAGGAACCATGGTTTCTTCAGAAAATGATGATTCTACGGTTCACAGAGCTTTGAAAGAGCAATATCCCTAGCATCATCAGAGCTAAAAGACACAATAAAAAAACCCCTTGCATAGGGGTAAATATCAATCCTACTTGAAATAAGAGGTCACCAATTCGTAGTGATCCACGAGTGTAGGAGTGGAATATCAGGCCATAGGCCATTAAAATGGAATATCACACCATTAGAGGAAAAAAATCGCTAGCATCTGGAACCGAATCCCCAAGGGAGACTAGACCATGGGAGTAGTTTTAGCAGTAGAGGTATTGGATATCGAAGCTACAACATATGTTTGTTTCCCTGCATATGGTAAAACATTGCTGCCCTTACCACCTTCAAAAGAGGGGAAAATCAGCCCCATACTGCCATTTGAGAAACCAGGAGCAATGTGGAGAGGAGGACCTTGAGGAACAAGAACCGCCACCTCAGAAGAATCCCCGCCGCCCAAACAGCTCCCCTAAAACTACTTGTCCACGAAAACATATCCCCACTGAGCATCCACGTAGGCGCTACCAAAGCTCTTGTCGTAGGAAATAAGAGAAGAGGGGTTCAAAGAGATCTTTCGAGGGCTCGACATGGTTGGGTTAGGGTTCGATCAAGGACAATGTTTAGATGTGTTGATTTTTGTGTGTGGTTTGGTTTTGTGTGAAGAAGTGTGAATGCAAAATATTACCACCTACTTAAACTATGTGATCAAGAAAGCATGAATAGGTGTTCTTTTTTAGATCCAAAGACAAATGCGATATTTGATGAGAAAAAGCAAACAAAGGAGAGAGAAATGATACAAAAAGGAGAAAATAAGGATAAAAAAGGAGAATACCTGAATAACTCTTTTTTTCCTTTTTTCCAAGTTATACACGCGTTGTTGAGCAAGCAAGCCAAAACCCCCCAAGCATGAAAGCAAACAAATCCAGCCTGTAGGGTTAGTGGAAAAGAGGGAAATAGAATATAGAATAAAAAAAATGAAAATAAACAAGGAACTTACCAAAGGTGATAGGTAGGTCCCACCAGGCGTGCCAGAATTTTTGACAAGTCTTTCACTCATGTTCCAAGTTAATGAAATGGTATGCAAGAAAACAAGAAAGTCTAAAGTATGGGATGGTTTAAGGCTACCTTCAATGTGTGACAATGATGAAGATGAGATACGAGCACACAAAATCCTTTCCGCAGTGAGCTTGGTAATCTGCACAACACAAAGATGGCTAGATAGGAAAAACATTCGTAGATTATATGGTGGGCTACCTGAAAAATTCAGTCCCGAGAAGTAATGAACTTCATAGGGAGGATGTCAACCCAATTTTCTTAAAAAGGTTGATCTAAAATGAGAAAGAGGTAGCATGCAGAATATAATAGAAATTGAAATATTCAGGTATATGATAAAAAGAGATTAAATTAGATAATGCAAATAACAATAAAAAGATGCAAACAAGATAGGGTCGACAACGACCTGAGACATACAGAGGCAGTCGACAGTGATTATAGCAGATCATATCAAAAGATATGAGAACAGTGGATCTTAGATTGGTTCTAAGATGTTGAGGATGTCCTGGATTCGGTATAGTTATAGACAGATAGATAAGGATGTAATGGATACAGATCGGGTCGACGGAGATCAGGGGTAGATCTGGGACAGTCAAACGGTGACTACGGCAGGAAAGGTGAGATCTGGGCTGTCAGATAGGTGGATCACAAAGATAGAAAGATCTGGATATTATAGAGGCTGGGAAACAAATGGCAAATGAGACAGAATGCGGGAAATAAAACTGATGCAGATCAGGTTGATGAAAACTAGGGCAGAATCAAGGGTGATTGGGGCTAGATTAGGGTTTTGAAGATGATTGATAGATGCCAAATAGACTATAAGAAAGAAAAAAGAATGGCCGATGAGGCTACAGATCTCCAAGACGACGAACATGCCTACAAAGCTGATGAAACAAGATAGGGCTCCAAGAAAACTCCAATCTTCATATTTCCAAAAATGATATGTAAGGGATCCAAGATGACTCCAATATGTTGATAGCATCTCACAAGGAGAGAAGAAAATAGAAAAAGCTCGCAAGAAGTTGAATCTCCAAATTTTCATCCTCTTTGAGGAGGGGTGATGATGACATATATATAGATCATCGGTGACCCACTAGGGTCACCGTCGACTACGGGAGAATGTTGATTTGGTTGATGGCAATGATGCACAACTCGAGACAAGATGCCCTATTAGGGTTAGATTAGGGTTTCGAGTTGATTTGGTAGGTTAGGGTTGGATAGGGATGATAAAAGTGGTTGGACAAAATAGAAGGGCATTAAATGATGGTTCTAGAAATGATAATTGGGGTGTTTAGGGATGTGATTAAGGTGATAAGCATGGTTAGGGATAATTAAATGTGATTAAGGGTCAATAATGATAAGATGGGATTAAGAAAAAAAAATAGGAAATTAAGAGGAATAAACAGGGTTTAGGAGGGAAATGGGAATTCGAATAGGATATGGGTGCAAGTGTGCATGATGACAACAAAGAGGTGAGCGAACTCGGGATGAGGTACAAGTGAACCAAATTTTGGTGTCTACAAATATAATATTAAGCATGTATATTCAAATATTTACCTGCCTAAGAAAACACAAAAATTGTGTGTATTCAAATATTCTTTATCTATTATGATAATTGAAATTGAATGTATATTCAGATATTCAATATATATTTAGACAATCTTTACGTATTCATATGGTAACTGACACTTACCCCTTGAATTGTTGCAAACTAATGTCAATTTTGATCTCTACCAATTTATGAATAAAATGTATAAATATCCTTATGCATCCAATTATAATAGTCAACCCCATTCAAACTCAAATTTTGAGATTGGAGGAATTTTCCAAATTTTGGAGGGATTTTATAATAGGTTTCGCATTTGTCGTTCTACTTGATTTCTTATTTTTTCCTTTTTGATGTTGTTTAATTTTTTAAATAATGTTTATCTATCTGACAACCGCGCGGAAAGTGATTAGAATTTGAATGGATAACATTTCAACTTCTTCTTCCATTAGACGACTAGGAGTATGCCAACTTTAAAGATCAAAAAAATTAACTTGCATAGTTTTTTTTCTTTATCACTAAAAGAGGGTTCTTAAAACTATTTATTGTAATTTAAAGAGGGTTTTTTTTAATATGTATTTAACTTGTATAGTTTCTTTTACTTAGCTTGCATAGTTAGATATCCTTCATTAATTTTGTGTTGGTGCCTGTGTATGATCAAATCTTTGTTCCACTTGCCAGAAGCATAGGTGTTTGACACTTTGAGAGAATAGGTGTTGCTATGTTTTCATCTGTTCTTTCCATGATCTTTGAAAGCAATGAAAAAGATGACAGCGAAGGAATATGGTTTGATAGATATGTCCAATGAGGCAAGTCCACTTAGCATTTTAATTTAAATTTTTCTTTTTGCTTTTCTTTCCGATGTTATATTTCACTCAAGAAAAATAATAAGCCCATTATAAAACAATTACTTTGACATATTTGATTCATAAGTAGATGAGATTTTTCCCTTTTTTCTAACTTCACAATATCGTGCAGCATTAATTAAATCTTTTAGCCTTTTTAAAAGGAGTGCATATATGTAAGCACTTTTAACTATGTAACAAACATGCTTATAAACATATATTTATTTTTGGTTTAAATCTCAATTTAAAATATTAAGAGATTCAGTTTTGATAGCGCTATGACATTCTTGTTTATTTAACATATATACGGATCCAACATGAATGATATGTTTTTGCAATTTACGTGGATATATATAAAAAGACTGTTCACTATTCATTTATTATTTTAACAATTATGGGATTCAGTTATGTATGCCCACAAAACTATTTTTTATAAATGACATAAATTTCAAATTTAATATATATTAACAAAAGATTCATGATAGACAAAAGATTAAATTGACATATAGTTATGTTTTGTATTGATTAACTTTTATCAATATCTATTAATATCACAAACATCTCGCAACATATAGATATGACCTAACAATTTTTATCAATATCTACTAATACAACAATCATTTCACAACATATAGGCAGGAACTGGCCGCTTCGCGGCTCTTGTTTAAAACTATTTGCTACTCACATTATTAATTATCGCCACAATTTATTTATTTTGAAAAAGAAAGTGTAAGGTAGAACAATAAAATGGTCAACAATACTACCATTGGATAGAAAACACACAGATAAGTGTGTTAACATATCGCACACAATGTGATTGAGATTTTTTTACGTTTACCTTTTTCACCTAAGAATTTGCAAACATGATTTTTGAAATTTAATTAAATTTTAGATATTAATGCCAGTTAGAGGCTAAAAATGGTCTATGGGAATAGAAGATAAAATATGGTCCCAGTATATAAAGGGGTATCAAAATTATTCTAAAAGAAGAACAAATATTTATACTTGCAGTGAGGACCGGTAACTGAATTTGTCATAACAACGAGGGTCAGTAATTGAATTCGTCATAACAAAGATATTTGTAGTTATGCCCTATTTACGTAATACACTTGTGTAATGTATTACAATTGTAATTATTATTCCTTTGTGTGTTTGAACTCCAAAACAAAAGTCGTGGCAAAGCATGCTCTACACTTGAGCGGACACAAATGAAAAGAAAGATTAGTGTTTTTTCGCGTATTTCAACATACAAAGGCTCGAATGTGAATAATGTGAGCAAGATTGAGACGATAAAGTGGAGTGCAAAAAGAAAGTATTATTTGGTTACGAACAATCTAAGTTGTCGAATAGGTGTGGGACATGTAGGTTTTATAATTCCCACATTTTTCTTTCCAACTTTCCATTCATATCTTCACCTTATCTAACAAATTAAACATTGTCCAACTGAAAACCTTGACGCCATAAAAACTAAATAAAATAGTAAATTATGTTTCCCCATATATTCTCATAATTTTCCATATCTTTCAGTTATGTAAGTGTCAGTTGTCAACGCCCTAGAATTGATGGACAAGTTCATGGCACTGATTAACTGACCGACCCCTCCATATGGTTAAAAAAGACATTAGTGCACATTACAATTTTATTCTTAATCCCGTTGACTCGTGTTACTCAATACTTAGTTCATCATATCCACCCACAAAAGATTCTCCCCTTTTTTCCTGATATGGAAAATATTTTATTTGGACCTTCTAGATATATGTCAAAATATCTTCCCAAATTTATCACCTCTCAAAAAAATTAAAAATTATAATACTAAACCAACATATCAAAGGTAGTTTATTAAAAAGTGTCATTGTTCTACCTATGTTGGAAATAACCAACCCTCTATAAAGCATAGAAAGGCCATCCTATCCATCTTTCCTCTTTTGGAGAAGTATGACTCCTTTTGGCTACCATAAAAAAGGCAATGCCCAACATTAATACATTTCCCACATTTAACTTGTTTATCTTTGTCGTCACATATTCCTAACGTGTGGAAATTGCTTCCTATTTGGTGCTATGTGGATATTTCATGAACCGCTTCATTATTAACTTTCTAAATTAATGCAATTTTCATGTTGTGTAAGTTCAAGCATCGTCTCTCATGCCCAAAATATTGTAATGAATGGATCCACTATAATGTATCATTGACAATGTTGACCTACATGCCCAAAAACATTTGATAAAAATGAAAATTCCTCGCTTCCAGTATTCAGTTTCAATTAAGAAAATGATGGTTTATGATGTCCTAAGCCTTCTCAACAAAGGAGTTCAAGCCAAAAAAACATGTTCTTCTCCAACGTACCATGATGGAAAAGTTAAGTCTAATTATTCATTGTAACTAGCAATCGTAACCAGGTAGTGCATTGGAGATGTCGATAGGGAGGCGTTAAAGAAGTTAAAGTTGAACGATGGAAGATGAAACATTGAACTGGGGAAAATTCATGATGAAGAAGGGGATTGAGAGAGAAGAATTTTTGGGTTGGGGAATCTATCGGAGGGAACATAGGTGAACCTCTTTTTTCTTTGGGAAAGTCAAACATGGACCGCATGTCACTTACTTACAAAGCCACATCGTCTATTTAATGTAATGATTGTTGAACATTAAATTTATCTTAATAGCCGCCACCTTGAAAAGCCTTAGTTTTTATTGGATTTGCAACTTTATGGGATTACTACAATCACATTACTATGTGTTTTAATAACATAAGCATGGATTAAGGAAAATAAGAAAAGAAAAGAAAAACATAAGTG
Source organism: Taxus chinensis (assembly GCA_019776745.2). Classification (NCBI taxonomy): domain Eukaryota; kingdom Viridiplantae; phylum Streptophyta; class Pinopsida; order Cupressales; family Taxaceae; genus Taxus; species Taxus chinensis. The sequence continues at coordinate 346,383,643 of CM034146.1, read as the reverse complement.
AAAACATTGTATATACTTTGCACAGGAGCACTAACTCAAGTAGACATCCATTGTTCCAATGATAACATTGATTGGTTTTATCGACACTATGTTGTCACTTAACAAAAAGGATAAGATGGACAACGATGATGATCTAGAGGGCACGGGGAAAGGACAGAAGCTCGTCAGACTCAAACATATGTAAACATCCTTTCTCCAGATGATGGTGAAGGACTCTACAAAGCCTCCGAGGACAGGGAAAATGTGGATGTTAGGGTCAATGCCCTGAGGCTTGCCCCCTTAGGCATGGGTCATTGAGGTCCCTTGATAGCATGCAGAGAGCTTAGGTTTGGAATCGGGTTAGACATTTCGAGAAGAGTGTTACCTCATCTACTAGGCTTATGCATTATGCGAACCATTGTGCTTACAAGTCCAAATGTTAACGAGCTCATTCGTAGCATCACGTGGATTTGTTGAAGGTCCTCCAACTTTCTTGTGAGATAATATCTTTGCTTCATGTTGTTTTGATACATGATTCCAAACAACCCTTTTTCAGGCAGGCGGCATTATACTCCTAACTGGTCCAAAATGGGAGTTTAGAGTAGGACATTGGAAACCATCAAAGCTTAATGGAAGGAGGATTTTGTAGATGTACTTATCAATATTGGGGTCAAAAGATCATAGGTGTCAATCTTTTGTTCTACAACTTGTCGTTTGCTGTAAAATAATAGAAACAAACCCACAATTCACAAATCCTTCAGAGTGTCAACAAATCACAAGTTTCAAAATAAAACAACATCACTTATATAAACACATAAAAAAATATGTCAATAACAAACTATCCAAAACAATACTGCATGATACCAGTTGTTGAATTTGTAATGTTAACAGGTAATTACAATGATAATTGTTTTTCCACACTAGACCAATGCAAACAAATTTTGGCAACCAATCAACAAAATTATACGCTTGAAACTGAAATGTTCCCTGTTTATAACCTTGGATGAGATAGAGGATCAAAGTAGGACCCACGAACGCATGCAAAAAATAGTTTTCCTCATTTGCCAATGCTTCAAGCATTAATTACGTTGATAGGTGTTTTTAAATGGGAATCTCGATGGATGTGCCTAGCACGTATCAGGAAAAATGGAAGGTTGAGGTTTTGTGGCAGTGATCATTGACGTGCAACATCATCAAGATTGTTTATGAGGGGAAACGCTAATTGCTACCTTAATCACTAAACCTTAATCTACAAATGTGCATGGAATCGACAACATAGGTAACCTTAACGCGAAGTTTCCATATCTAAAATATGTAGGATTTGGGATTTAAACATATGTAAGTTTTCCTTTGAGATTTTCATCGACCACACCTTGCTTTCTGAGATATCTCCACAGTATGTTACCTCAAAGACATTTTTCTTTCAAACGATTGACAAAAAAGGTAAGTGATTGGTCGTAACAGAGAAGAATTTTACTGGTTCCCCCAACATTTTCCACACCCCTGAAATTCTCCCTTGAACCCCTTCTACATCGTCCCTCTTTCTCCCCCAATGTTTCACTCCCTCCCATTTAATTTCTCTGACACATCCCCTTGACTTGGAAAGAGGTTAGATTGCAAGTCAACACTAGCAAGACTAAGATTTTGATCTTTTCACGTCAAAGGGAAAAGAAGCATATAAGCTTCATATTTGAGGGAATCCCACTTGAGATAGTCTTGGAATATAAGTACCTAAGGCTTGATTTCACTAACAAGCTCAGGTGGCAAACATGTATAACAAAGAGAGTTCATGGTGGAAGGTGTTTTACTCCCTTCAAAATGAATGCAAAGATGCTAATTTATGGGATTGGAAGACCACCAAGGTCTCGTTTGGGCTACTAGTAGTTCAAGTGGTGCTATATAGATGTGAAGTTTGGGTTGGCGGTATGTCAGGCATAAAGTGGAGACAGATGGAGAGAATTCAAAAGTGTGTAATTACAAGTACGTTCAATATTAAACTTTAGTTCCATATGAGATAATCCTTGCAAAAACAAGTATTTTTCTAATAGAAGTTGCAACCATGATACATCTTCTAGGCTACATAAAAAAAGTGGAGGGTACGAAGGAAGATAGGTGGCCAAAGGTAACAATAAAAGAAAAGTTCAACAAAAGAAATGGAACATGGATGAAACAAAGAAGGCATGGATGGATAAATGGGACATTAAGATAGATGAATGTCCAATGAACAATCCTGAGATAAAGAGCTATGTGAGGGAAAAGCTTAAATTATATGTGGACCAAACAAATCAAGAGGAAAAAGCAATACTACACGACCGAGTTCAACCCCACTTACGAACATGACCAAAAAACATAAGGGAAAAAATCAAATGGAAATGAAGATGCTCATAGCTCATCTGAGAATTGGGTCACACCAATTCTCATATACATCTTACAATCATGATACATCTTCTAGGCTACATAAAAAAAGTGGAGGGTACGAAGGAAGATAGGTGGCCAAAGGCAACAATAAAAGAAGAATTCAACAAAAGAAATAGAATGTGGATGAAACAAAATAAGGCATGGATGGATAAATGGGACATTAAGATACGTGAATGTCTAATGAACAATCAGGAGATAAAGAGTTATGTGAGGGGAAAGCTTAAATTATCTATAGACAAAACAAATCGAGAGGAAAAAGCAATACTAAACGACCGAGTTCAACCCCACTTATGAACATGACCAAAAAACACAAGGGTAAAAAAATCAAATGGAAATGAAGATGCTCATAGTTCATCTAAGAATTGGGTCACACCAATTCTCAAATACATCTTACAACCATGATACATCTTCTAGGCTACATAAAAAAAGTGGAGGGTACGAAGGAAGATAGGTGGCCAAAGGCAACAATAAAATAAGTGTTCAACAAAAGAAATAGAACATGGATGAAACAGAACAAGGCATGGATGGATAAATGGGACATTAATATACATGAATGTCGAATGAACAATCAAAAGATAAAGAACTATATGAGGGAAAATCTTAAATTATATGTGGACAAAATAAATCGAGAGGAAAATGCAATACTACACGATCGAGTTCAACCCCACTTACGAACATGACCAAAAAACACAAGGGCAAAAACCAAATGGAAATGAAGATGCTCATAGCTCATCTGAGAATTGGGTCACACCAATTCTCATATACATCTTACAACCATGATACATCTTCTATGCTACATAAAAAAAGTGGAAGGTACAAATGAAGATAGGTGGGCAAAGGCAACAATAAAAGAAGAGTTCAACAAAATAAATAGAACATGGATGAAACAAAACAAGGCGTGGATGGATAAATGGGACATTAAGATACATGAATGTCCAATGAACAATCAAGAGATAAAGAGCTATGTGAGGGAAAAGCTTAAATTATATGTGGACAAAACAAATCGAGAGGAAAAAGCAATACTACACGACCAAGTTCAACCCCACTCACGAACATGACCAAAAAACACCAGGGCAAAAATCAAATGGAAATGAAGATGCTCATAGCTCATCTAAGAATTGGGTCCCACCAATTCTCAGATACATCTTACAACCATGATACATCTTATAGGCTACATAAAAAAAGTGGAGGGTACGAAGGAAGATAGGTGGCCAAAGGCAACAATAAAAGAAGAGTTCAACAAAAGAAATAGAACATGGATGAAACAAAACAAGGTATGGATGGATAAATGGGACATTAAGATACATGAATGTGCAATGAACAATCAAGAGATAAAGAACTATGTGAGTGAAAAGCTTTAATTATTTGTGGACAAAACAAATCGAGAGGAAAAAGCAATACTACACGACCAAGTTCAACCCCACTTACGAACATGACCAAAAAGCATAAGGGCAAAAAACAAATGGAAATGAAGATGCTCATAGCTCATTTGAGAATTGGGTCGCACCAATTCTTAGATACATCTTACAACCATGATACATCTTCTAGGCTACATAAAAAAAAGTGGAGGGTACGAAAGAAGATAGGTGGCCAAAGGCAACAATAAAAGAAGAGTTCAACAAAAGAAATAGAACATGGATGAAACAAAACAAGGCATAGATGGATAAATGGGACATTAAATATACATGAATGTCCAATGAACAATCAAGAGATAAAGAGCTATGTGAGGGAAAAGCTTAAATTATATGTGGACAAAACAAATCGAAAGGAAAAAGCAATACTATGCGATCGAGTTCAACCCCACTTACGAACATGACAATAAACATAAGGGCAATAATCAAATGGAAATGAAGATGCTCATAGCTCATCTGAGAATTGGGTCACACCAATTCTCATATACATCTTACAAGCATGATACATCTTCTAGGCCACATAAAAAAAGTGGAGGGTACGAAGGAAGATAGGTGGCCAAAGGCAACAATAAAAGAAGAATTCAACAAAAGAAATAGAACATGGATGAAACAAAATAAGGCATGGATGGATAAATGGGACATTAAGATACATGAATGTCCAATGAACAATCAAGAGATAAAGAGTTATGTGAGGGGAAAGCTTAAATTATCTGTGGACAAAACAAATTGAGAGGAAAAAGCAAATACTACACGACCAAGTTCAACCCCACTTACAAACATGACCAAAAAACAAAAGGGCAAAAATCAAATGGAAATGAAGATGCTCATAGTTCATCTGAGAATTGGGTCACACCAATTCTCAAATACATCTTACAACCATGATACATCTTCTAGGCTACATTAAAAAAGTGGAGGGTACGAAAGAAGATAGGTGGCCAAAGGCAACAATAAAAGAAGAGTTCAACAAAAGAAATAGAACATGGATGAAACAAAACAAGGCATGGATGGATAAATGGGACATTAAGACACATGAATGTCAAATGAATAATCAAGAGATAAAGAGCTATGTGAGGGAAAAGCTTAAATTATATGTGGACAAAACAAATCAGAGGAAAAAGCAATACTACACAACTAAGTTCAACCCCACTTACGAACATGACCAAAAAACATAAGGACAAAAATCAAATGGAAATGAAGATGCTCATAGCTCATCTGAGAATTGGGTCACACCAATTCTCATATACATCTTACAACCATGATACATCTTCTAGGCTACATAAAAAAAGTGGAGGGTACGAAGGAAGATAGGTGGTCAAAAGCAACAATAAAAGAAGAGTTCAAAAAAAGAAATAAAACATGGATGAAACAAAACAAGGCATGGATAGATAAATGGGACATTAAAGATACATGAATGTTGAATGAACAATCAAGAGATAAAGAGCTATGTGAGAGAAAAGCTTAAATTCAATGTGGACAAAACAAATCGAGAGGAAAAAGCAATACTACATGACCGAGTTCAACCCCACTTACGAACATGACCAAAAAACATAAGGGCAAAAATCAAATGGGAATGAAGATGCTCATAGCTCATATGAGATTTGGGTCACACCAACTCTGATGTGAAGTAGATCAGTGGAAGATCCCAAAAGAAAAATGGGAAGAGAGTGTATCTCTTTTTTGTTCGAAACGGAATGACACTATATTTTGGACTGTTCTTCTTATGACAACATTAGAGCTAGATACTTGGACACCCTGTAGGGGGTGTGTTTGTCCACTATATTTGAAGTAAATTACATTGAAAAACTAAAAATTTCTTATCAAGATTCGAAGTGGGAGAATAAATCTTCAAAGAGGCGTCGAACTTTCTAACTAGGGTTTGATGGCTCTTCTCTTTTTCCAACTTCTCCACTTCTTAGTCTATGCTTTTGGCTATCAAGGTCCCATATACTATTTTAGTCTAGTAGAAATTATTAAAATATTTATCTATCTTGAATATAATATTTTATATATATAAGAAACATTTCACATCAATTCATTTATTAAGACCCCACCTAAATATCTAAACCACCAAAACAAAAACAAAATTAAGAAAAGGAGGACAATGTGACTTTCACGTACTTAGGTTTGTTTGACTTTCAACTAATCTTATTTCTACTTAGGTTTGTTTGACTTTCAACTCATCTTATTTTTTTGTGCCACTTTCAAACACTTCTGATTATGTGATTGGTTGCTATGCTTTTACAAGCGATGTATTGTATTGTCTCTTTCAATAATTTAAAACAAAAGTGATGCAACATCAATCTATTGACCCCAAAGCACCTTAGGAGACGCGTGGACGTTTTGTCCCCGTGCTACTATTTTGGAAACCTCCGGCTCCGGCTCCGGCTCCGTCTCCGGCTGCCATTTACCAAATCTATGGAACTGTAGCGTATGCGGAGGTAGTGGAACTACGCACGCTGGATTCCATTAACTTTAATTAGACCAGGACAAGTGTAATCAGCAAAGAGTCGGACTTGGATTCCATTAACGTCTTATCAATTGCGGACAAGCGAGCAAATAGTGTGAATTCAACAGATTCCAACTCCTTCCATGGTTTTTCTTCACTGGTAAACCCCGAACAAGTGCTTCGGGGAAGCAACCAGTGCCAAAAATGCTGAAAAATTACAACTTTTTTCACAGATCATTTCAAAAACTATAACATTTTCATTATTGGAAAGAGGGCAACAAGAAGTTCTGGTAAATTAGGACAACAGAAGAGGTTTGAATGAATTCAGCTCTAGAAATGAAAATCTTTGAGGATCTTCCTAACTTGCTCCAGAGTGACGAAAAGAACGACGGTAAAAGGGCCTTGTCTGGTAACAGTGGGAATAAATCCCTTGTAAAGAGCCATAGGACCCTCGGCTTTGAGGGTCTTAACGGCGCAGTCCAGAGCTCCGGAATACGGCGGCGGACAGCCTGGTTCCGGCTTCATGTTCATGATCCGCGTCTTTATGACGTCCACGGGGTTCGAAGCCACGGCCGCCACAAATCCTGCGCTGAAACTCGCCGTAACGTGCGTCCCGATCCCGTCCTTGAAGTCGTAAGAAAGAATCAACTCCTTGAACTGATCGTACGACGCCAACTGCGACGCCGTCACGATCATCGCCCTCTGCACCGTTAACCCCGACCCGGTCCAGAGCGCCGCTACGCCCTCCTGCCTCGCCATGCGACCGACCGCATCCGCCACACTCGTGTAGTTCCGCCTCTGCTCAACCGGAAGCCGGCCGTCCGCCTGCATTCTCACCATGGCAACGTCGGCAGGGTTTCCAACGGCGGCGCCGATTCCCCCCGCTAACAGTCCCGCAATGATCTTTTTCACCAGAGGAGGGTTTTGCTTCCCCTCTTCCCTCCATTTCTCCTTGAGAATGTCGTAGAGCCCCATCCGAGTTGTGGAATACAGCAACTGGCGGAGCATCGTGGCTGAGACGCCGGAGAAGAGCGCCAGGGAGCCCTCCGTCTGCACAACGCGGAACCCCACGGCGAGCGGGCCGCCTTTGGGAGAGGTGGCATTGAGCTCCCCCTGCAATTGCATGCGCACTTTTATCAGATCCAGCGGGTGCGTCAAACATCCCGCCACCACCGAGGCGATCCCGCCTTCCACAAACCCCTTCAACCCCATTTTTTTCTTATTGTTCCTCCACGGTGGGATTCATGGCAAGATAAGAGGAACGCGGATCGCGCAGAGACACGGAGCGAATTTCCTTCCCTTTCGAAGAAGATGAGGTCGTTGTTCGAGACCAGAAACGGGAGGAAAAGATGTGGAAGGAACCGCATCTGAAGGTAAAAAAGAAACGTTTTTCAAGCATCAGCGCGTATTAGATAGGCTGATTTTGACGTTAACGAAACCCTAACGTATTTGTGCCGTTACTTAATGGATTGCATTACGATCTTAATTCTCCTCGCTAAGGTATGGGCCCCGAGGAGTTTCTAAGGGAGATGACTCCATAACTGGGCACCTTAACTTTAGGCGTGCATAGATTTATGTAGAGGTTTTGTTAGTGGACAAAAATTATATCATTGTGTAGCATATGATCCTGTCACAGCACTATTTCTATTTCTTATATTTATTTGTAGGGAAAAGTGGATTTTAAATTGATTTAGTACACAAATATTTTCATGGCAAAAAATATTCTCAAAATTCTTGTCTCGCCTACTTTATACAAAGATTTGTATTGCCACACTTTAGAATATATCTCTCAAATGTGTAATGCACACCTAATTTTTTTAAGAGATGAATCATGAAATCACTTTTACAAGCTCCTAAATTTACTAACATTCATTTTTTGTGTTACTAGATTAGTTTTTTCTTCAATTATCATAATCGGGTTAACTAATTTTAAGAGTTTCCTTCTTATAAGAGTCCTTCCCGCTAGTATAAATATCTTAAATATATTTATTTGAAAAGTGTTAATATATATATATATATATATATATATATATACCGAGTTCACAAAGTTGCAAAAAAATATTATGACGTCAAATTTAATGTATGGTCACATTATTAAATCCCAGCCTCATTCCTCTATGTTGATATGATAATATTTCGCCCCATGTATAATTAGGTATGTGTTGTCCAAAATAACACCCATGTTATTTGGACAACTTCATTTAAGTTAAATCTTGTACATCAAAATCAATATTTTTAGTAATAAAGCCAGGGGTCACCAAAGGTTCATCAACCAAACAGAAAATCGCTGAAAACAAGATCAAGGTGGCGGAACATTAGAATTCTACGATGCATAACAAAGCCACTCCTAACTCAGTTCAAAAGTGTAAACTAATCCCAACCACCAGCATTAAATCTTGTACATCAAAGTCCGCATTTTTAGACGATCTTATAGAGTGCCTTTCGAGCAATCTCTATCAGTCATGCCTGTTTGCAAGCATTTAATCACGATTGATCCTTGGTGGGCGGCAAGTGGTTGGCGCAATCTGATGTTCTCCCTCTATCTTCTCTTCTTTCTCTAGAAGAGGCAAATCAGTATCATTTGTAGAAAGATCCTCTCTCGACTATAAAGTCGCCATGTCAAAACGGTGGCCAATCTTTCACAAGTTGCAGACCTCTAATATGAGCTTTTGTAAGGCATCAAAAGCCTTCTAAGTGACTATCATAAATTATGCATACTTATGAGCAATAATATGATGTTGAATGTGGCTTGCATCTACCCTTTGCCTTAAATTATTGTTTTTTTTCCTCTATGTTCTTTTCATTTCATGTTGTGTATGGACTATATTTGCATGGCTTTCATTTCATTGTGTCATATATGCATGGACTCAAGTTGATGGAGTTGTAGAGTTATATTGTGGCTAGTATTTTCCATTTCAAGCTTGCATGAGTCTTTCTTGTTTCTTGAAACTTAGGGGGAGAGAGATCCCATTTCTTTGGTGTTATCACCTCTCTTTTATCTTAGTATTCCATTCAAGCATGCCTTCTATCTTTTCCCCCTATAGTCTAGTAGCATAGATTAGCTTAGGAGTAGTGTTAATGTTATAATATATAGTTAGCAAAAGTTGGCATTCTCTAGAAGTTTGTCCTAAGGAGAAAGGTCCCACACCATGGGGACACTCCCATATTTCACTGAAGTGATGAATGTGGTAGATTCAACAAGGGTGCAATCTCAGGCAACAACATTTTTTGACATGCCCGATGGGTCTCTCTTAAGTCAACTATAGCTCATTTGACTAAGATTGACGTGTGTTTTAGTTATCTCCATCCTTCTAAGGAATCATCCCAACACATATGGCGACTACATTGATCCAATAACCCATTTATTTCGTTCTCATACCATTTCCATTCATCCTTTTCCTTACTTTCATGAAGTTATGCAATCACGACTCCATTCCCTCGTCAGTATCCTCAGTTTCGGGAGCGATATTATTCCCCTCCAAATCAGTTTTATGAACCTTATCGCAATGAATAAGCTTATGATCCAAACCTCGTTGACTCATATGTTTATCCTATTAACCATGATATTTTTCAAGAGCATGGATATGTAGAAAATGGAGGTATTTTCATGTCTAATGATGATTTCCAGGTATAGGTCCAAAATATGGATGCAACCATGCAAAAGGTAAAGGATGAGTTTGAAATCATAGAATCTAAACTACTTGGTTTAGGGAAGCCATGTCCATGGGGCGGTTCTTTACCAAGTTGGTGCATCCCTCAACAGAAGCTAAAGGTAATGGTTGAATCCTTAAATCAGATGTTGGAGTTGATTGAAATAATGGAAGCTAATCAATCTAGTTATAAGGAACCCTATCAATGGGGCAATCACTACCATCATATAGCTCTTTCATTCCTTCTTTTCAATTTGCGCCATCTCAGTCAAATCTTCAAATCCCTTTCTTAAAGCTCCTCTTGTTATTCATTCTCCTTAACAAAAGGATATTATACCTCATCCATCATTCAAACCTCTACAAAATCAGTTAGAAGTTCAATCTTTCCATCCCTTCATATACCAAAACTCATTTTAGGATGAGCTTCATGATAAAAAACTTATGAGGACATCCAAATGAATAGCCAAACAAAGAATATCAGCTGCAAAATTTCAGGGATTAGAGCCAGAGGTTTAAGGTCAAGAAAGTTCTTCACCAAGAACCTATCAATCAATCTCCTTCTAGTGCATAAAAAATAGTTGAGATAAGATCCATTATTCTTTATCATGATATATTTGTTAAAAAATGGACATAATTTGAAATCATGGATGAAGGAATGGCCCAACCTCTTCAAGATATTCATGATGTTTTTCTTGAGCAATCTGCAATGAAGGATACATTGGTTGAGCATGAGATAAAAGAGGACAAGTCAGACTCTAAGAATTTAGATGTAAAAGAGATCATTGAGAGCTTTTTGCTCTCTTTTGCTGATGAATCTATTGATATGTCTTTTCTCTCATTCTGGGAATCCGACTTGGAGGCAATCCCCAAGGAGAAGAAAGCAAAGGAAGAAATCAAACATGATGATCAAATTGATCTTTATATGGAGGAGAAGGATGTTTTTGAGTTCTCAAAATTCCTATTTGAAGATGAGGAGGAGAATGAGGAGCCCAATGTTAAATCAGAGTTAGTCATCAGAGAGGAAACAAATGTAAACAAGTTCGAATAACTTGGAAACCCTCCCCAAAATGAGGAAAATATATTAGATGGCTCATTTTATGGGACTAAACTTGAAAATAATGGGCACATCGGAAAAATCATTCCATTGGCTCTCAAAGTTAGATGTCCAATCAGACATCTAGCTAGATCAGAGCCAAGAATGAAGTTGTCACCAACCATGTTCACTTCGGAGCATGAGGAGGATTTTCAAAGTACCAAAGATCAACCGAAGAACCTATCCAAATCAAATGCAGAGTAACTAGAGGAGGTGTTTCTTCTTTTTAATGCTAATAATTTGAGCAAAAGGGAGGTGCAAACCATGTTTTCACTTCCACCACTTGATCTAGTTGAAAAACTAATCTCATGGACATGTGTTATAAGGAAGGGTAATTACTTTTCCCAACCAGTATTTGGCTTTGTTTAGATTTCATTTATCTTTGTTATAGTAAGAGTAGTTTAGGATGCTTTTTGTAAAACAAGTTCTTTACACACTTTACATGTTTCTATGTGGATCATGTATGCTTTATCTTTTACACATAATTTTTGTGAGCCTCTTTACAATTATTCACAATTCAGATCCAAATATTTTTGGGGCATTTTTCAAGTATATTGTTCTTTCAAAGATTCAAATATTAGTTTCAAACTAGTGCCAAGTTCATTGCTTCATGTGGATCAGGGTGAGTTTTAAAAGTTTTGGATTAGTTTTCAAGATGTATGTTTGGCTCCATGCCCAATGGATATGTAAGGCTACTGGTCAGTTCATCTAGTAGGAAAATGTCCCCTAAAAGCTACCAAATTGTTGTCCAAAATAGTATCCATGCTATTTGGGCAACTTCATTTAAGTTAAGGACTTGAGCGAATCTTTTTTGAAAAGTCACAAAATAAAGGAGCTTAGTGTTTCATAGAAATCAAAGACTTAGTGTTCCGCGGGTTTACCGAACTCATGTAACAAAGGAACATCACCACAGAAATATATGTCATGGAACAAAGGCTTAAGACTTCGCAACATTGTGGGAGAAGAAAGGATGAGTGTTAGAATGTTAAAACAGTTTGTGAAATCAAAGCCACACAAGGTTGAAAGTTGTGGAAAAAAGAAAGTCCACTCAACAAAGAAAACCCGTAGGATGAAGGAGTAGAAGCCACAAAACAAGTAAATTCAAAATCACACAGTACAAAGTAAGCAAAGCTGCCGAAAAAATATTTTTTGATACAATGGAAATGCCACGCAAGTTGGCAGACTACACAGAACAAAAGAAATCCATATATCAAAGGAACCCACAGAATGAAATAACGGTCATCTGCAAAACAAGGCAAATATAAAGCCGCGTAACACATAAGACTCCACTAAATAAAGCATACTCCACGTGATGAAGGAAATGAACCGCAAATAGTAAGAGGAATTATGGAGTTAGAATGTTGTTCTTGGATTAAGGCGGAAGTCAGTAATAAAGTTGTCGGTCACCAAAGGTTCATCGACTAGATAAAAAGTCACGGAAGACAAAATTAAGGTGGCTGAACATTAGAATTATGTGATGCATAACAAAGTCATGCCTAACTTCGTTCAAAAAAATTAACTACTCCCAACCATCAACATTAAATTTTGTACATCAAATTCCACATTTCAGAAGATCTGATAAAGTTTCGATCATGCTTATCTGCAAGCATTGAATTGTGATTGATCCTTGGTAGGCGGTGGGTGGTGGGTGGTTAGCGTTACATAACCTTCTCCCTCTCTCTTTTCAACTTTATCTATAATGTATAACTCAACATCATCTGTAAAAATATCCTCTCACGACTTTAAAGTCACCATGTCAAAATAGTGGCCAATCTTTCACAAGTAACAGACCTCTGATATGAGCTATTGTAATGCATCCAAAGACTTCTAAGTGACTATAATAGACTTTGCATACTATAAATAATATGATATTGAATGTTGCTTGTATCTTCCCTCTGGCTTAGATTATGGTCTTCTTTCCTCTATATTCTTTTCATTACATGTTCATAGACTAGATTTGCACGACTTTAATTTTATTGTGTCATATATGTAAGGATTCAAGTTGATGGAGTTTTAGAATTGTAATGTGGTTAATATCTGCCCTTTTATCATTGCATGAGTCTTTCTTATTTCTTGAAACTTAGGGGGAGAGAGATCTCATTTCTTTGGTGTTATCACCTCTCTTGTAGCTTAGTTTTTCATTCATGCATTCCTTCTCTCTTTTCCCCATGTAGTTCAGCAACATAGATTAGCGTAAGAGTAATGTTAGTGTTAGAATAGATAGGTAGAGGAAGTCAGCCTTCTCTAGAGGTATTTCCCAAGGAGAAAGGTCCCACACCCTAGGGACATTCCCATATTTCTCTAAGATGTTGAATGTGGTCTATTCAACAAGGGTACAGTCTTACGTGACATTTTTTTGGCACGTCATCATTTCCTAAGATTGATGTGTGTTTTAGTGATCTACAACCTTCTGAGGGATTATCCCAACACATATAGAGACTCCACTAATCAAGTAACCCATTTATTTCATTCACAAACCATTTCCATCCATATTTTTTCATATTTTCATGAAGTTGTGCAATCATGACTTCATTCCCTCGTTGGTATCCCTAATTTTAGTAGTATTATTCCCCTCCAAATCATTTTTATGAACCTTATCACAATATATATGCATATGATCCAAACCTTACTAACCCATATGGTTATCCTATTAACCATGATGTTTTTCAACAACATGGATATGCAGAAAATGGAGGCATTTTCATGTCTGATGATAATTTCTAGATGAAGGTCCAGAATATAGCGGCAACCATGCAAAAGGTAAAGGAGTAGTTAGGGTAAAATTTAGTGGTGAATCTTCACTAATTCACGAATATTTACATTTTTGAAATTTACATTTGGCAATCTTGAGGAATTGTACGAAGTGACATTTTGCCTAAAACTTCAAGATGCAAGTTAATTTTTTGGGTCGGTTCACCTAGTGTTTAAAATAAATTTCAAACTTATGCATGTATATCGACGTTGCCTCGAAACACCAATTGATTACATTTTCCAATATATATTAATAAAAAATCTAAGCATCTGTGAAATTCAAATGCCATAAGGCTCTTAAATAAAATACGCCTGAGGGATGAGTTAGACCGCATACACCAAATGTATGACTCTAAATGCAAAACACCGTAGTCCAAATACTTGACTATGTTACACAAATGCCCCAAGGGCCAACAACATATTCCAAACACCCGACTGCATATTCTAGATGCCTGACTGCATATTCCAAACGTCGACCCAGACAATGTATATGTTTTCCCTACAATCCAAATGATCATCAGCGCCTCACCTAGGTTTGGATGATAATCGAAATGTGGTGGCCCTTATAGGCCAATCATAAAAAAAAGGGAATCTTTTATCTTATTTTAGCCATCCACAAAAATGGGTCATGCAGATGCAACCAACATACACACAAGGTACTATGTATTAACTAAATAATTAAGCCTTCTTATTTATTTTCAAATTACAAATTATAATAATATACTTAATAATACAAATTTTAAAAACCCCTTTTTATGCTGAACCCACTAATAGATATATTCCACACGAAATAATTAATCACAATAACTTTTCACCACCTCGTAATATTATTGATGATGATAGGCCTCCACTAGAGGACAATCCTTGTTATGTGCCTACATTAGACGACATTCGTGATTACAATATGTAACAAACAGAAGATATTCCTCCACTTAAGGACAATCCTTATTATGTGCCTACATTGGATGACAATCGCATTCATGATTACGATATGCAATAAGTAGAAGACAAAACCAGTCATCAAACAACAACTTCAGTTGGAAATTCTACTGTCAATTCTTTGAGAATGAAGAGAATACACAACATTCCCAATGATGAGATCCACCAAACATAAGATATTTCTACACGTAGTGATCAAACACCTATTTCAAGTGATAATACATCACAAAAAAATGTGCGAAGAAAGAGAAGTAGATGGACCATTGGAAGATCTTTTAAGTTCGATTGGGCAACTAAGTATTCATTCATTGAACCAACACAACCAGAAAAAAGGTGATGATACTCCAACATAATGTAAATGTATAATTTGTAGCTGAGAACTTGGAAGGATCACAAAATGCAATTCAAGTTGAACATAATCGAGAAACATTGTGGTAAAATATATGTATCAATTAAATAAAAAGATGGTGAAGTAAAACAAACAAATATATGGAAAAATGCAAAAGAATACATGCATATAAGATATGCAACACAGTATGAAAATGAACAGAAACAACTACAACATCTTGTTGAGAAAAGAGAAACAATTACATTTCAGTTAGGAAATTTTGTTTATTCTAATCTATGTGCCAAAAATATACAATTCTCAAATGTTTACCACATTCAAACAATAATCACATTGGTCAGACAACGGTGCTTGGGAAATGGAAAAATGTGTAGCAATGATTGAGAAAGAGGATTTGAAATAAAGAGTAAAAAATGCATGATTTATCTCATTGTATATTGATTAGGTCACATCAGTTGACAACACGTCATGGGTTTGCATTCATGTTTATACTTTTGAGAACCATCTAATGCAACCTCATTTATTAGTAATCCATAAAATGACAGAAAATTGCAATGTCGAGAACATTTACAAGTTGGTTGTTTCAAATTTGAGGGATGTAGATGGGATGGATGATTATAGTATCTCTACTAAGTTGGTGTGTGTTGGTACAGATGGCGCATCAGTAATGCAAGGGGAAAAAAATGGTCTTTGCATTCGGCTACAAGCCACAGTTCCCCTATATATGATTATAATCCATTACATGACGCATAGAATGAATCTTACATACAAAATGGTGAGTGTAGACACAAAATCACACACTTTGGGTAACTATCTAGTCTCGTTCACATACTACTATTTGCATGATTCCTAAGTAAGAAAAGTATTGGTTAACCCATGTCTTTGGCCACCTTTTAGTCTTGCACTTGTACTTGCTCAGTTTTTCTATACACCTTTCAACATTTGTTATTCTGGACACTAGCGCCCAACCAGGACATCAGCATCAGGCGCCCACGTCCCCTTTGGGTGCCCTTATCCTCTTTGTACTTTGGTCACACTTTTTGGGTCCTTTATAGCCATTTGAGTATCTTATATTTTTAGTAGTCAGCCTTTTTCGGGGTTGATTACAAAATTTAAGCAATGGAATCATATAAATATAAAGTTATGTGATCATAATGAGGGACCAAACACTAAACATCTACTATATCCACCTAAGGTTGCATCTATCAAAGGCATCTATAGCTCCATTTGCATCCATCTAGCTCCATCACAAAGGACAAAGGATGATTCATATGCATCATACTTCATAGGAGGGGAGTCTATTGTTTCCATGCATACATCATTTACATTCTACATCTAGTTATTTTCTTGCTACTCACAAAGTGTGACTATCACAAGAGCAACCTAGGGAATAATTCTGCACACACAGAAAACTACATTGGGTCTAAGATGTAGTGCAAAGCTCAGTGATAAGTCCATAATTTTGGCAGCTGAGGGCAGTTCGATCCCTTCATTTGCATCTTTTTGTTTTAGGGTTTTGATGCTTTGATTAGGGTTTTAAAGGTGATTGACTCATTCTAGATTTATAACGACCTTGACAATCTCACAGTGACATACATGTGACAAAAGGAGAACAAGTACAAACCTCTTACAACACCTCATAGGAGGTTTTCTGAGCATCTACGCAAACCACGGTGCCTAGAAACCAAACCAGGGAGCCCACGAGCACCCTTATCCTTCTCTAGGTGCCCCAGTTCAGTCAAATCTACGGATCTACATTTTTTAGGTTTATGTGCGATATTCCTCCATATTTGTTCAGCCGATCTCCATTGTGACAACAAGTCTAACAAACTCTAAGATGAATCAAAATAAGGCTCTTCTAACCCTCTTTATTACATTAGGGTTTCATATTTTCATTGCTTAGTGTCTTGGGTATTATTTCAGTATTCATTTATTTACTACAAACTTGCATTAGATTAGGCTACTATTATACATTCTAGCATAATCATGTTGGTGAACCCCGCACTCGACACCAACTTCCATATAGGGATCTTCTTCTCTTATTGTTACGGCTCAATCTTCTTAATAATTTACTGACACCCATCTTAAAGCACTTAATGATCATATCATTAAGCATCCCCAATATCTATACATGCTTTATATGTTACTCGTGAGGAGGCTACAAACCTTGCAGAGCTTAATGCTTTTGTCGTTATTCCCACCATCGTTGTTACTCAACCACTTGCTTCTACTCTTCCACCCATTTCCACCATTCATGTTTCTATCCCTACTCCTATTAATCATTATACCCCACCTCTTATTTCTCATACGTGGTAAGCTCCTTCCGTTAACACCAAAGATCTAACATCCATTTATCAAGACCTTCAAGCACAAATTCATCAATTACGACATGATACTTCATGTGCGTCTCCAACCTTGGATTCCACTTTATTATTGCATACTCCATTCGCACCCGTTATATCCACTTATTCACTTCCACCAAATTTCATCACCCCTAAACTCCCAATTATGAATGGCCATGGTGACCCATATGAAAATCTTCGAGCATTCCATGTCGTTTGTCTAGATTTTACAGACGATAACATTCTCCTAGCTAAACTCTTTCCTCGTAGTCTCCATGATTACGCGATGCGATGGTTTTATGACATGCCCATTCATTCGGTAACATCATTTACACATCTTTCCAATGTCTTTCTTACTCACTTTTCTATCAACATCGGATCCAAGATATCCTATACTAAGCTTGCATAACTTAAATAAGGATATAATGAACATCTCATTGATTATGTTTTACGATACAAACACAACCTAACTAATATGTCTAATGTGCTCGTCGACTCTAAGCTTTAGGATTTATTCATTCAAATTCTACTACCATTTCTTCAAATAAGTGTTCTCTTTGAGACATCTTCCTCATTCGACCAGCTATGTCACACTCTAAAGCTTCGTGAAACCAAACTTTTATCCATCAACAAACTTAAATATTAAGAACAAACATCATCTTCTACACGTTTTCAAATAAATTCAACATTTAAACCTTAAACAACCAAACCTCTTGACACCAAAATTACTATCAATTTATCTCCAATACCAAGTACCTTTAATCGCAACCACCTCAGCATACATTCACCAAATTCCATATTGTTCTGCATCTCATATTACAACAGCTTATTGAGAGAAATCTTATCATGCTTCCTCCACCACTTGAATTAGACCCATCGCGACAAAAAGGAATAAATTACAATGAGAACTTTTGATGCGAATATCACCGATGTGTGAGGCACTCCACAAATAGGTGTTTCAAACTCCACACAATTATCCAAGATCTTATCGATAACAACAAACTTTAGATCCTAGAGCCTACAGAATCTACACCAATCAACGAAAATCATAAGCTCAAAATATTTGATAACTCACTTCCAAAACACTAAAATAAAGTTGTTGATGCATCGACTAATCATATGTATCGCACAATGCCTCTCCTTGCATCGGGGGCTCTTGATTTCCTAGTTACTAACATTGACATTTCTCCACCAATCATATCTTTCTCTAATCGTGATTATTATGCCACATTCTCTTCTAATCACTTACATATTAGTGCCTCTATCAGATCTGTCTCTATCAATAATACTAAGGTTGATCCATTTTGGCCCATCATTACATGTTCTATTTCACTTCTCATCGCTATTGGCTATCCACTATCAAAAATTTCATATTCGACGAATAATTCATATGGCGTTGTCAAAATTTGCGTTACGATATGTCCTCTCACTATGTTTGTAACCTTTCTTGTCGAACAAGCAATCGACGAATGTGACATGCTTCTAGGCCTTAATTGGATTCATAGTTCTAAGTCTATCATCTCCATGAATCATTTGTGTCTAAAATTCATTCATAACAATCAAGTCATTTCTATCGGTGGCGTGCCTCCATCTACTCCATGGTCACAACCGCCCCTCACAATGACTAATACACCACGACCCATAACACATAAAACACAATCTACTCTTAGCTCACCTACTCACACACACCTCATGTGGCCTCATCTCTCTAATAATCCTACACACCAGTATAGGACCATTCTTAGGACAGTTACCGTATCTCAGCACAAATCACCACCTTATTTTATTCCACGTAGGTCTTCATCACCTACACATTTTTTTACACTACGGTACCCACCATATACTCATCCATCGCATGTGCATAGGCTTCACTCACCTGCACAATGTTTATCTGCTATACCACCACTCCTAGAGCATGATCACACACTTTTGTCACCACAATCAATGAGTAGAGGACCTTCATCCTTTACTTTCATCGGATAGTTCATTCACCACTACACACTTGGGGGGCATCATGTGTATTCCCCCTAATTGATAACGCGCATCTTATACTACACATAAGCTAGTATCGACATGACCCAATTACGCACTCTTGTGCTTTGGGTCACACTTGACTATTGAGGGCATCCTATACACATGAACATCACACACTACACAATAGACATTCTACATTACACATATTCATACATTTTACACTATTATACATATACGTCATCTTACATACACACATCCTACATCCTACATCCTACATCCTACATATTACATCTTACATCTTACATCTTACATCTTACGTCTTGCATTTACTATGGATCGACACATCGTATATCATCTACGCATCTTGCATTACCTTCTATACATCCTACATTACACAGTACATTACCCATCACATGACGATTTCTCATCACCACATCTACTAAACATATTACACATCCTACTCATCTACTTATACGCACTACACTTACTACCCTATGATGCATTTTATTCCCTCAGTCCATACTAGACTACTGAGGTTATACAAATAAAATGGACCTCGTCACACTCACATATTCAACCATTTAACCTCTTTCTCATGCAACATTCCTAGATTAGTGATATACGTTATAGGCCACTCACTTCTTCTAGCATCATTTAGTGATATATGCTTTAGGCTACATCATCAATTATTTTGTTATCTTGTTGTGATATACGCTTTAGGCTAAATCATCACACATTATCACACCTTATCTCTATGTCACATATCCTCATTACACATTCATCACATCATGCTACGCACAACATATAGTTTGACCATTTCCCAATGACGCACTCTCATTTATGGCTAATTCTTGAATGTTGAGGGGTATAAATAAATGCACCCCACTGCATACAATTCCATTCACTCGGGGGGCACGTGGATCCTATCATTCACTCTGCATTCCATTATATCCATCCACAACATACTGCATATCTTGGTTGCATTTATTCTTGCGTGCATTTACTTTTACATGTTCACTTTATTGCACATGCTAGATCTTATATGTCATTATATTTATCATATGTACATGCATGTTCACTTGTCTTTCTAGTTGTGATCACAGACCATACAAATCTATTACACGTAGCATGGATGTTTGGTGCAGTACCTCGTACCAGTCCCATAACAACTCTTGGGGGCATTCACTTTTCGTACAGTACACGTGATATTGCTTCATTTTGTTTCATAGCACACTATTTTCTCAGATTATACATTTTTTGACATAATTTTTATCTTTCTAACATGTTAATGGGTGCTTCATTTGCAACATTTATTTTGCAGGACTATTTATCACCGTGGTTATCTATTATATTGTTTATACTTGATCGTCATTGTATGCCATTGTTTGTGGGCTTTGCCATTTGTTTTTTGTGCACACTTGTATGCTTTTTACTTCGTCGGCCTTGGTTTTCTTGCAACATCGTGAGTGAAGACTCTAGGGGGGTGAAATTATTTCTAGACTAAATATCTCATTAAAATGCAACATCGTGGGCGATAAGGTAAAGAATTTGGTAAGCGTTATGATGGAGAGGCATCATGAAAGATTTAATTTTTTATGTTTTTCAAGTGTTATTAGGTTTAGGAAAGTGTTTGGTATTTGGTAGAATGGGTTTGTAGTCATATAATTCAAATTTTGGGTTGTAATAGTGTGTTTTTTAGTTTTTCCTCCAAAACTATAAATTCAAAAATTTGAATTTGTAAAGGCAATTTGACGGATTTTCTCAAGTTGTGGTGTAATGTAAATATGTAGGAGGGAATATAAGAATCTTAGGAAGTTGGTGTGCGTGTGTAGAAGGATTCTCACATGTCATCATTTTTCATGTATTGGACCATCTTAGTTGAAACTAGGAGTGAAGCCAAAATTATAAAGGTGAAGAGTCGTGAGAAGCGTGAAGGGTAAGTGGTATGCCAAGAAGAGGTAGATGGAAGGTTAGGGGGCATAAGTGAGAGTCATTTAATGATTCTAAATATCTATTTATGCTAGTTATATGTAGGAGGAAGGTAGAGTAACATTAAAGTAGCAGGTCTTAGCAAGAAAAGTAGACAAGACATATGTGTAAGCCATTCCAAGAAGAAAGATCAATAAAGAAGACTTATTCAAGCATTTAATCATGTCAAGGAATATTAATTATGTGTGTTTGATGTGTTATTACATGGAGGAATTGTGCTAAATTTTCTCCTTTATCAATTAGTTCTAGTAGACCTTGTTTTAGACCATTTACATGCATTCACAGTAAGCAAAACTTTCATTTTCTTCATTTAGGAGATTAGTCAAGACCTAAAATTGATAAGGATGAAAGAGGAGGTTGGAAAAATAATATAGAACCTAAAAGTAGCCATTAAAACCACTAGAAACTCAAAATTTTCCTTTTTAGCTCTCAACCTGCTAAAACCTTCACTTAGGGTTTCTAGAGAAAATTTACATTTCCAAGAGAACGAACCAACAAAAATTCATGAAATTTGGAAGTCAAGTGGATTTCTATGTTTCCTAACTAATTTTATGGGTTTCTTGAGGTTTTGTCACGTGTGAGTGGCCCTAAATGAAAAAACACGGTCTATAAACCTAATTAGGCCTAGAATAAGAAGAATTGGCGATCTTAAGAGCCCAATGAGAATTGGGAGAGTTGAATGGTCATAAAGGGTGTATAAAAATATCCATAATGAGTCTTGTTTGTTGTAATGAGATTACTTGTATAAATCTGATTATGAGCAACAATATAACACCAAAGAACACAATATTTTAAATGAATGATCTCAATATGTAATTAGAATAGCTTCACCACTTCGAGGGGGCAACCTCCAAACCATACAATAAGACTCAAATGCTCGAATGATGATCAAACACTACCTACTAACCCCTATTTATACTATTCCTATGTTATAGCCATCATCAAGGTTGGCCTACTGATGATAATATATCATATATGAAAGAGACAAATCATGATAAGAAGTTATGATAGCCACAAGTCGGCTATATCCATCCAATGTAAGATATATAATTAAGGGCATAACATGCCCCTCCCCTTCAAAGCAACATTGTCCCCAATGTTGGGAAGCCCTGGATATTGTTACATGAATGCTTCATCTTCCCATGATGCATCCTCAATATTCATATTCTTCCACTTGATCAGGTACTTGGTACTAAATCTGGTCCTTAGTATTTTGGTGTGTGTTTGAAGAATACCTTCAGGTTCCAATATGATCCTTCCTTCCTCATCCAATTCTGGAAGCACTAACTGGGTGGAAATGTGTTGCCTAATAAATTTCTTTAAGCAAGAAACATGGAAGACTAGATGTATTTTACTTCCTGGAGGGAGCTCTAGCATATATGCCACACTCCCATTTTTTTGCAAAACATGGTAAAGACCATAGTATTTAGGAGCAAGCTTATTATCCTTCTTCTGTTGTTTTAAAGATAACTTCTTATATGGTTGTAACCTTAAAAAAACAAATTCACCCTCTTCAAAGTGTCGCTCACTCCGATGTTGATCAGCATGTTGCTTCGTGCGGTTTTGTGCCCTTGCCAAGTTTTCTCTACGACTAGAGAGTACCTCATGTTGGCGCTGAATGTGATCTTTGACTGCTCTCAACTTCAGTTTGACCTTCAAGATAGATATGAGTGATGGAGGATGGTACCCATAAAGTGCCAAAAATGGAGACAATTTGGAGGAGGTACGAAATGAAGTATTGTGCCACCATTCTGCCAGTGACAACCATTGCACCCAACGTTCTTGTTTATCTAAAGTAAAAAATTGAAGATATCCCTCTGAAAATGTATTTACCACCTCAGTTTTCCCATCTAATTGGGGATGACAAGAGGAAGTATGGGCTAGTTGGGTATCGAGACAAGAGAACAAATCAGTCCAAAAGTTACTTGTAAATATTGAATCACAATCACTTACTATAATTTTTGGTATGCCATGGAACTTTTGAACTGTATCCATAAAATAGATGGCAACTATACTAGCGGTGAAAGGATGAGCTATGGCACAAAAATGAGCATATTTGATAATTTTTTCCACCATGACCATGATGAAATTTTTCCCTTCTGATTTAGGTAATCTTTTGATGAAATCCATTGATACCTCTTCCCATCTCTCACTAGGAATAGACAGAGGTTGGAGAAGACCAGGTGGCTTAATGGTCTCGCCCTTATTTTGTTGGCAAACCAAACATTCAGCCACAATTTTTTGAACATCTCCTTTCAACCCCTCCTAAAAGAAAACTTGCTTAACTCTACGATAAGTTTTCAGGAACCCAACATGGCCACCTATTGGAGAAGAATGTAGCTCTGAAAGAACATGGTGTTTAAGTGTAGAATTTTGACATGGATATAACCTATCTTTGTAACAATGTATCCCCCTTCCATATAAATTGATATGATATGGATGGATCTACCTAGAGATTATGAATGAGAGTATGTGTTGTCGCATATTTCTTCCATTCTTCCCATGCCGATCTACCCACTCTGCCTTTAGTATAGAGATGGCATATAGCAATGCTTATGTGGACTCATCCCCCCTAGATAGAGCATCAACGACCAAATTTTCCTTCCATTTCTTATAAACAATTTCAAAGTCATATCCCAACATCTTAGTGACCCATTTTTGTTGTTCTTCTAAAGATAGACATTGCTCTAAGAAATATTTCAAACTATCATAATCAGTTTTTACCTTAAAATGTCTACCCATCAAGTATGGTCTCCATTGTTTGACTGCATGTAATATTGCCATCATTTCCTTCTCATAGGTGGGCTTCAAAAAAATCTTTCCTTTTAGCTGTCAGCTCTCAAATGCAACGGGATGTCCTTCTTACATATGTACTACTCTGATTCCATTTCTTGAAGCATCGCACTCAACTCTGAAATTTTTGGAGAAATCTGGAGTTGTCAATACTAGAGTGGTTCACATAGCCGCCTTCAATTTTTCAAATGCCGTAGATGCTTCCTCATTCCACTGAAAGGATTCCTTCTTCAATAATTTTATGAGTGGTGCTGTTATACTGCCATAGTTTTTTACAAATCTGTGATAATACCCTATGAGACCTAAGAAACCTCATAATTTCTTAAGGATTCTTGGGATTTCCCATTCCACCATGGCTTGGATCTTGTGAGGGTCCACCTTAACACCTTTGTGAGAAACAATATGGCCCAAGTATTCCACTTCATGTACCCCAAAATAACAATTCGAAGGCTTGGCATAAAGTTGATGTTTCTCTAATACTTTTAAGACTGTATTAATGTGTTGTAAGTGTTTCTCCCATGATTTTTTATAGATGAGTATATCATCAAAAAATACTAAGACAAACTTTTTTATGAATAGTCTAAATATTATATCCATTAAACTCTAGAATGCGGAGGGAGCATTGGTAAGACCAAATGTCATCACTAGGAATTCATAATTGCCTTGATGAGTTCCGAAAGTTGTCTTATGAATATCTTCTTTCTTTACTCTAATTTGGTGATACCCAAAACGCAGATCTAGTTTTGTACAATAAATGGCACCATGTAACTCATCTAATAAATCATTAATGACAGGAATAGGAAAATTATCTTTGATAATGAACTTGTTGAGCTCTCGGTAGTCTGGACACATGCGTCATCTTCCATCTTTGCAATGCACGATCACAACTGGAATAGAATAGACACTTTGACTGTGACGAATAATACCCATTTCCAACATTTCATGTTCTTGATCTCACTCTTTTACACATATGGATATCTATAAGGCCTAATGTTAGGGGGTTGGATTCTTGGAATCAACTGAATGGCATGATCATGCTCTCTTTCAGGAGGCAATCCTCTTGGTTCCTTAAAGATAATTGTATGTTGATCAATAACCTTATGAAGATTAGGATGTTATACCTGCATTTTTGGTTGTACTTCCATAGAGAACAATCATGATACAAAACCTTTAGACCCCTTTTAAGAATCTTCTGCATTTAGTGAGAACTCACCACTTCAGGATCTTTAGCTTGTAGACCTCGAAGTCCACTTTTTTTACCCTCAGAATGAAAGTGCATGAACAATTCTTGGAAATTTATCTCTATGGTGCCCAAAGTTGTGAGCCACTGAACACCGAAGACAATATCATCTCTACCCATGGGAATAAAAAACATCATAGATTCCAATGTGTAGTCACCCATCATGATTTGACTTTATGGAATTTACCTGAACATTGGACTGTGCCACCGTTTGTAATTATTACTTGAAATTCAGGTGCTGGGTAGATGAAACATTTTAGTCTTACTGTTAGCTTATGATTGATGAAATTATATGTGCTCCCTAAAACAATCAATATTGTTACCTTCTGCTTCTTAAGATAACCCACGACCTGAAGGGTTTGTGGAGTACTGATACCTAATAAAGCATGGCCTGAAATAGTGCATTAGGGATCTCCAGATTCTTCCTCTAATTTTTCCACTTCCTCTGTTGATGTTTCCTCATATTCTTCCTCATCACCATACCCTTCAATGTCGAACAAAATTTTCTCAAAAAATTTATGATTTGGTCCATATTTTCTATCATAGTTAAAACATAACCCTTTGGCTCTTTTTTCTTCAATTTGTTGAGGTGTCAATCGAACTAGACGAGGGTACGAAGGAGGCAAGGTGTTACGATCTTTTATGCTAGAGAAGGATTGCCTTCTGTTGGAAAGAAAATTTTCCTATGCTCTACGTGTCATGATAATAGAATAAAAAACCTTGAGTGGATTAAAGATGTGTACCTCATGCTCAATGTGGTCCTTAAGACCCCCAAGAAATAGGTCATTCAAATACTCTTCTGTAATATCCTCCACACGTAAGAATTTTTTTTGGAATTGATGGACTTACTCCTTAACTAAACTTGTTTGGCGTAACTTTGTTAATTAGCTGAAGTAATTCTCAGAAACACTAGAACTATAGTGTAATTAAAGCTCATCAGTGAAAACTATTCAGGTGACATTTATGCCATTCTTCAACCTTTGAGCACATAACCAACAATACCAAACAAATTGACCAGGTTCTAGGTATAAGGATGCCACGGTTACCTTTTTTCCTATTGGGATCTAATGAAGATCAAAGAAATTTTCCATTTGGGTAATCTAATTAAGTGGATATTTACCATCAAATTTATGCATTTCCACCTTTGGGATCATGCCTTGCCATTGGTGATTACATCCCCCTGAATGAGTAAAAGATCCTCCATGATTGGAGTGATTTGTATCTGTGTGACCATTGTTATAGGAACCCCTATGACTGGAATTGGGAGTTATATTTGAAATAACACACAAATAATCATGTTGTATTGCATGAAAATCCTTTTGAAGCTCACTCCTAGGGCTACCTTTCAATTGAAGAAGCTCAACATTAAGGTCATCCTTACTCACCATATTATTTACCCTTTCCTGAAGTTGGATGACCACCTCAGAAACTCCCAAACATGCAAACTCTGAATCCATATCTTCCTTATTTGGGGTCATTCCTAGAGTTGCTTGTCAAATCCCTTGGCCTCGGGTAGACCTACCAGCCATGACATAGGGTTTGGGCCTCAGGGTAGACTTAATAGGGCAGAATCTTAGGATTTAGGGTTTCACAATTTTTTTGGCCGAATATAGGAATTCACAAAAAATAAACCCTAGCTATTTTTTGGAAAGGTTTCCGAAAATATAAGAAAATTGGAAAATTTCTACAAATTGCGCCCTAGAGAGGTGAATTATGAAAAAATATAGAACTGCAATAACTTTTGCAAAACAAATAAAAAATTCTTGTGATTTTGAGAGGAGCTTACTTGAATTATTTCTCCACACCACAAAAAAAATTGCAGAAAAATTCGCTACCAATATTGAGATATAGCTAAACCTTCACAATTAGGGTTTGATGCCACGCTAGCTAAGATTAGGGTCTGATACCACTTGTAATGAAATTACTTGTATAAATCTGATTATGAGTAGCAATATAATACCAAATAACACAATATTTTAAATGAATGATCTCATTATACAATTAGAATAGATTTTCCACTTCGAGGGGGAAACCTCCAAACCATACAATAAGACTCAAATGCTCGAATGATGATCAACCACTGCCTACTAACCCCTATTTATACTATTCCTATGCTATGGCCATCAGCAAGGCCGACCTACTGATGATAATATATCATATATGAAAGAGATAAATCATGATAAGAAGTTATGATAGCCACGAGTCGGCTATATTTTATCCATTGTAAGATATATAATTAAGGACGTAACATTTTTTCCTGGTGTGGGTTCCACATCAAGAAAATTAGTCTGACAGGGCTACTAGGATCTAGAATAGGACTTCTTTGTTTTAGCCTCCATATCACGTTCACATCCTCACAGTAGCCAATAAAAGTGAATGGTTCACTCTTATTCTTTATTTATTTGCATTTTTTTATCGAGAATAAATACCCAAGCGTCATTACAAAAAAAAATGGAATGTAGAAACATTAGATTTGGTATGTGGACTAAGTCTCCTCTGATGTCATGTTTTTAACTACCTTATGGGGTACATGATTTTTAATGTAGTTGATAAAATTGATCGCCTTAGCCCAGAATAGAGCTTCCATGTTCTTAAAATAGATCATATAATTTTCCATTTCCCTCAATATCCAATTTTTTTAGCAATTCCATTTTGTTTAGGAGTGTAAGGATTGTGTATTGATGTTGAATATCATGCTCTACAAAAAATTCTAAAAATCATTCCTGATATATTCCCTCCATAATAATATGTGTATAGCCTCTTCATAGGAAATGAGTATTGCATCGCTACAAATGCCTAAATGCCTTAAAGTGTTCAAAATTCCACTCTTATATTTAAGAAATTACACCCAAGTTCGATGTGATAAGTTGTCAATGAATGTGAAAACATACTTTTTCCCTTAAAAGGAGAGAGTGGGAAAATACAAGAGGTGACTATGCACCAACTTGAGGGGAGCCATATCTTGTGAAGTATAACCTTTTAAAAACAAATCTAGATGATTTTTTCCAAGTACACAAGCTCCAAATACACCATCTACACAATATGCCTTAGGTAGATCAAACACAATTTTTTTGAACTCATTTGTTATAAATATCTATAGTTAAAATGTCAAAACCATTCATGTTAAATATGTCTTATTGAATTATATGAGAAATGACTGTTTTCCCTAAAAAAGGCTCAAAACTAACAAATATATATAGGCCTGAACTATGTTTAGCACTACCTGAAGAAATGACAACCTCTGGTTTTTGTAAATATTTGATAAAAGCATTACGAGGAGAGAAATCCACAATCTTCCCACTTACAAATTGAAAAATATGATAAATGGAAATAATATTTTTGGATGTCTTATAAACTAATATAACATCATTGATACACCCATACTCTCTATGAATAGTTCCCAAAAATGAAACTTGTGTCTTTATAGAATACCCAATTGTTATTTATGAAGTGTTACTAGTTTTCTATAAGTGAGGTGCTTATTTGTATGTGTCATCTTATGAGTGTCACCTAAATAGCTAAATCAAAGTATTTATAGATGTAATCAATACATGATCTGGAAGTGCACATCCTTTGCCCTTAGAAGAAGAAGAAAAAACTATTATGATGTGTTGTTTCAATGCTTTCTCTAATGATTTCATCTTATTCAAACAATTTTTCTTTGAATGAAGTGATTTGACACAAAAAAGTATACTTATCACTAGAATCACTTATTCTTCTATAGATTTAGTAAACATTCCTCTCTTATCACAAATTTAAAGGGGAATATATCGAGGTTACTAACCATTTTGATACACGATCTTTTATCTTAACAGGGTACTTCAGTTCCTCTCTCCCCTTTTGGTGTTGGGATGCATCCACTCAACACTCTAGTTTCTCCTTTGGCACAATTGGGGACTGATCACTCCCAATCCTTTAACATCTCAAAAATGCTTCCAAGTCTCCAAATTATAACAAGAACAAGATATTATTCCTCCATAAAATTAATATTTATATTCTTTCTATGTTTTACATCTCCTTTAATTTACTTTATGCAAGTTCAAAGTTACAAGTGTTATTTATACTTCAAGTAAAAATTCAATTTTTATCATAGGCATCAAATACACTTTATGTTGCAAGTTTCACCATGGAGCATGTCAATACCAATACATCAAAAGACAACTATCGAGTGAAGACAAAGTATGTGTACACACTTAGGTATTTTTTTCCTTTAATCATGAACTTTCAACTATGTACTTAAAGGGGGGGTAAATGTAGACGCTCAAATTTGGTAACTTATCCTTTGGTAATGATAAATTTCGCTATGCTTCCTTGAGAAGAAAAATGATCAACTTTTAAGTCTAATTAGTACATTTCTCTACCTATTTCTTGAATAATTTCATCCCTACACTCTTATCTATCAAAAAATCATGGAATATTAATCAACCAAAGTATTAAATCATCCACGAGCAACATTTTAGATTTTTTTTGTTTTTCATCACATGCTTTATGTTTTAGACTACACAATTTAGCCAGGACAAGTTATACGACCCTAACTAATTTATATGATCCCACCCCTTATTATCTTTTGGCTCTAATTTCAATTTGAATATCTTTATTGTGTTGTTTAATCTTCCTAGGATCGCGATTATCATAATATTTCAGCTATGTAAGGCTATATAAGCAAGTTAATATCATTTTATAACTCACATGGCACTCTTACAACTCTTATTGTAAATATCATTCTAAAAGCACTCAAGGCTCTCCTAGATTTTCCTAAATTAGTTGCACATCATTTAGAGCAACCAATACTATAGGTATGAAGCATCCGGTCATGTCAAAAAGTCTAGCTTCCTCTACTTTCAAGCATGTAAAGGTCCTAGAACCATGTCTTAAGAAGAGAAAAATCATTCCAAACATTATTAAAGGGTTTCAAGGGAAAAAGGGTTTAGTCACACAACTGAAGCACACTGCTACCACATTGGGTACATTTTCTACTATGTAGTTATCCCATTATCTTTATGTTAAGAGACGCAAGGACACTCATATGGGGTTGGCTTAGATCACACTCATAGTCACACATTAACCTAGGAGAACTACATGATGTTTTATCCCGCACGAGGGAATGTAGTGTGACACTTGGATTGGTTTGGTAAGGGTTGACCGTCAAGGTTAGTCTAGTTGTATAACTCTTAATTAAATGTTAGGTTAATTTAATTCAAATTTACAAAGTTGTTACAACAGAAATAATAACTTGGATTTACAACTTAGATCGGATATAAAACATATAACATATACCAATCAACCTAACACGCAATTGAAATCTCAAAATGGATGTATAAAGGAACTTAGTTGATTATAAATGACTTATAGAGAAATCTGGGACTATACACTGCTAGAAATGGGTGATATAAACTTGAATGACCTTCAAAACTAGAACTATAGCTGTGAATTCACCAAGGGTGGAGCCATACCAAACTGCCAGGACTGTACCATATAGTACTGACTAAATTGTTTGACCTTGTACCTACTATGAGTTAGCTCATTCAACTATTTTGGTGTTCACCTTTATGGATTTGTCTATTTTATTCAAACCCTAATTGTCACATATGTAACGAAGCTCTCTAAATGGACTGAATATCATCTCAAACTCTAGTAATGAATGAAGAGTCTTACAAAACAAACATTAGAAGGGTCGTGGCCACCTCCATGCATTGTTGATGTTGGCACTACTCTGAAGAGGCCTTAAACCACACATTGTTCTCCTCCTAGTGTGTGATATTTGGATAGTTCAATTCAATTTAGCATTTTCTTTGACTTTTCTCTTTCTAAAAAACTTGGAGAGAGGATGTTTGAGTGTTTATGAAAGAGAGATATGGCTTTCTTGACCTATTTTTTAGTTTCAGACCTAATGTGGGTGCTACCCTAATGCATTCAGATGTGAATGCTAGATTTAGGGAGCTTTGGATGCCTTTTGCAAGTGTACGAAGTGAGTGCTCTAGTGCAAAGCCTTGGGAGTTCTAGGTTAGCAAATAAGGCAGTGTTTATTTTCTGATATAGGGTTCTGTAGATTATTTATCTAAGAAAGACCGACCCAGATGAAGTATAAGACCTAACAAAATATATTGACGTGAAAGTACAGTTGGAGGACATGGCAGTCTAAAACCGTACCAATGGGTTAGGACCAGATATAAATTCTTGAGCAAACTATACAACCTTGACTGGGACTAGAAAATATGCAAAGTGAGGTTTGGGACCTGTTAACTAATGTTTTTCTATTAATTTTATGCATTGTATTCTCATAATGTGTCAACATGTCAGTGTAGAAGGATAAACAGGTGAAATAATGGACCTTAGAAAGTGTTAGGCAGAAATGGAGAAATAATATTTATTATGACAAAATTGTTGGTGTATATGACTTGATCATCATCATTCGATGTCTTATCTAATTAGATGGTTAGTCATATCACTTAGTGAGAATAGATCATATGTTGAATAGGTCAATAGGGTTGTGTACATATGTCAAGCACATGAGTTACACAACACTCTTATATGCACCCCTTTTTTTTTAATCTACGAGCATGTTAGAAACACCATTGTCTTTTATGTACTTGATTTTCCTTGTGATTCATGCTCTTGCTAATTGCATGAAGCGTTCTCATCACCATTAGAAGTGTTACCCTTTTCGACATGCACGAGGTTCCAACATTGATCATCACGAAACAATTCGATATGGTATCATTGATCCTTTATCACTGGTGAGTTTCTCGCTCCTTC
The DNA here is from genome assembly GCA_019776745.2 of Taxus chinensis. Taxonomy (NCBI): domain Eukaryota; kingdom Viridiplantae; phylum Streptophyta; class Pinopsida; order Cupressales; family Taxaceae; genus Taxus; species Taxus chinensis. The sequence goes on along the minus strand of CM034146.1, from coordinate 346,351,515 downwards.
TGACTGAGTCAATAAGTCCTATTCTCCTAGAACACCTCGTCCACCTCCCGTGTTGCCCGCGTCCACCGCTTATCTAACAACCTTTGACCGCTTCTCTTTATTCACTACTCGTTTTACGACAGTCTTATTAAATTTTATTGCGGTCGTTATTGAAAAGTGGGATTTTTTAAATAGCTTGTCTTTTTAAAAAATGTGGGTCATCCTTTTTTTGTGTGGTCGTATTAAAAGGCGGTTATTGAATTAAACGTGGAGTTTTTTAAATAAATTTTGGTGGCTTTATTACACCGAGAGGTGTCCTACAGTGGCAGGCAAGGAGTGTAATGGCGTGCGTTGATTGAAAAAACTATTTATTTGCCGACTAAGATATAATGGTTAAAATAATTTATTTTGTAATGTCGACTCATTATTTAGGACATAAAATAAATATATGATTATGTATTTATACATGGAAATATAAGTTATTTTCAAATTGTGAAAAGTGTGAATCGGTAAATAACTGTTTGGGGATATTACTGCGGAAGTAAATTTGGAAGATAATTACTACAGAATAAATAATTATATTGTCGTTATATCTTAGTTTTTTACTTTTACATCTAAGTAATTAATTCTTTTGGTAAAATATTCAGTTAGTTTATACTTCTATTAAAAAATATAGTAAATATTTTAATGTATGGGGGTGAAATTCTTTTAGATATATAATTAAAATAGTAGTGGGGTAAAATATGTATGGGATAAAATATTTAATTTAGTTTTACTTATATAGAATCTATGGCATGGTAAAATATTTTACATATATGGGCTGAGTAATTTTTTTATATGCATAATTAAAATAATAGTGAAATAAAAAATATACGGATAAAATATTTAAATTAATAATATATTTGAGGTAAAATATTTAACTTCATATTTTACTTATATAAAAACTATGATAAGATATTATATGTATAGGTTAAATAAACTTTAAATTGTTACTTGGACTATAATTTTTTAGATATATAACTAGTATAGATATCTTAAATAAATCTATGCTAGTTTATTACTAGCAGTCGCATGTGTTTCATGAGATGTGAACGCCGAATGGTATATGTTATTTGATTTAGAGGTATAGTTATTACTTTTGTACTTGATGTTGATAAGGGGTTTGATTGATGTTGTAATTGTAGAAATATAGTTGATCCACTTAATTTGTAGGTTGTTTCTACATTTCAAACTTGTTATAAATTCGTACATGATTACATGTGATACCGTTTTCGATAGTTAATTAATTTTATAGTTGATGTTGTATGTATTTAATTTGGGTTAATTGTGTTAGTTGTGCATCAGTTGTTCAGTTGGTGTTTTATTCGAGAAACATTTATTATACAATTGATAATGTGTGTGATTGATAGTTGTAGTGTCAAACTTTAGTTGAAACATTACATTGAAATTTTGTATGTGTAAATTTAATTATGTTACAGATTCGTACATTTAAAGTTGTATATCATATTTGAAAACATCAAATAAATGAAGGTATACGTTCACATAATGAGACATGTATACAATTGTAGTATTTATATCATGAATGGTATCCTTTAGTGGGCAATTTTAGTTTCAATAAACATGATTACATTTGATACCCCTTGAACGAGTATGCCGCTTTGGATAGAAGAAGTTTTGAGTATAGTAGTAGTGGAGGTGCTATCAAAGCATAGGGTAGTATTTACGATGGGTTAAGTGATAGTAGTCTTGCTTCCTCCTTTCTTCTTGCTCTGAGTGCTGGTACATGCACCATATTTGAGTATCTCTCGAATGAAAAAGTAGGTAAAATGCGTAGATTTGCAAGCCAGGGAACTCTGGAAAAAGTTGTGAATGTCAAACCCTGCCTTTCAGTGGTTCCAATGTCGACAGTTGCTCTGTGCAAAGTAAGTCCTTGTGACTTGTGGATGGTTAATCCCCAGGCCATTTTAATCGGCAACTGTCTTCGATTGCCTCTCAAAATAGAGGGTATGGGAATATGTAATGGGTTGGAGGGATCCCAACATGGGCCGTTGTATCTATCAAATTTTACAACAACAAATAAAGGTAATGTTGGTGGTTGCATTGATGTGTCGTAGACAATGTCAGTGATTGTTCTTGTGGCACCATTCACAAGGCCTGCATCAACCTATAGATTTGTAATAAACATGATTTTTTGTTGTTTGTACAACAGAACTTTATGTTCCAATTGATCATCATTAGGATTTCCTAGTCCAGTCCGCTTGTTACTTTCAGCAATGGATTGGGCAATCGGAACATTTAATGCCTTCAACATCTGTAGGTCGTGGGAGTTCACTAGATCATTTTTTGCAAACAAATGTGGCGCGTCTTTAAAAATTTTGAGCTCCTGCTGAGTTAGGTGTGTGTCTGTGCGAGACATTAGGAGTTCCCAATCCTCAATTAGAGGGGTTGAATCTCACATGTGGAGTAGTAAATTTCGGAATGAAACATGTGCATTGGTTGTTCCTTATTGCCGAAATATTGTTTGTAATGCAATGGAAGACTGAAATCCCTTCCAAAGGGTTGCTTTGTAGGAATTACTTGCATAAAGAGGATTGTCCAAACCCGGCGGTAATTGCCCGAGGTCACCGAGGAGGATGATTGATATGTTCCCAAATTCAGATGTTCTTGAGTGTGGGAAAGCTTCGCAGATCCTACTGTCAATTTTGCTTAGCAACTTCAGCTCGATGAAACTCAATTCATCAATAAGAACATATTCTATATGTTTCAGTGACTCTTGAAAACATGATAATGCACTACCTTCAAGGGGTTTTAGTTCTTTGATTGGAATACGCATGGTTGCGTGGATTGTGGATACAAAGATGTTGAATGTTGAAACATCGGTAGGGGCGAGCACAAGTAGAGGTGAGGGAGATGTGGTGCTGCTGTGAATGAATTCCAAATTTTATTTATCAAAAATTATTTTCCTGTGGCAGTCATTCCTTGAATTATGAATCTTAGTGGGCGTAGAAGGGTTTTGTTTGTTGAATGGTGTAGTATGGTATCAAGAGCTATTTGTTGTTCTGGAGACAAAGGAAGCATGGAAGATGGTGGTGTGGCATGTATGTTGTTGTAATTGTGTCTATCTTCTCTCTCTCGATGAATGATGAACCAGTTATCTGTAAATCATGGGGAACGTCATGTATGGTCTAATTATTATGTATGTCGAAATCTTGTTTCCCCAACATTTCAAGACTGTCTAGACCCGTGTTATTTCTGGGGCAAAGTTATGCGAAGACCTGTCATTCTTGCAATGGTTCTTGTTGAATACTGAATTCGGGCTCAGAGTCAGAACTAACATTTGTAACAAGACCTATGTCTGTGGTAGTGCATAGAACATGCCACGGTCTGTAGTTGTGCTTGTACATGTCCCAAGTATCATTGATGTCATGTGGGGTTGAGCCAAATTCAGACGCAATATTTCTAAAAGGCTTGTATAAAAGGAGTTCTGACTAATAGAAAAGGTCATATGATGTTGATTCTTGAGTAGGGACATCCATAAATCTCAGGTGGACCCGAACAATTGTTTGTGTCAGTCGTTTTTTCCATTTATCACCTTTATGGTTCTTATTGTAGCTCCAATATCAAGCAACTTGAATAAGTGGTAGGTGTTCCATGGTTGTTGGATGAACTTTATATGCATCCAAGAAAGCAGTTGTTGGTTGTGCACCAACGTCACTTTCAACGACACGTCTCAAAATCTTTTTTCCAACATTTAATGATACAAATGGACGGGTGCACATAACAAGTGGCATTTTTTGCAGCATGTGGCATGTTTCTTGTGCGCTTATGTCATGTTCAACGACGCTTTTTGTGAGCATTTTACAGATCGTGATATGTGCTGGAGAATCTGTGTATGCATCTCTTGAAAATATGGATAGCATTTGGTGATATGTTTCTAAACGTTGCTCAGCTTTCGAAGCATATTTTGCAATATACTTAAGAACAACATGGCAAGAAAGTACCAGTTGGAAATTGACATTTACTCTCCATATGTATATCATTGTTTGATTGTGGATGTTCAATCTATCATCATTTCTAGAAGGGAGGTACTTTATTTTCCCATCACTTTCAATGTGCAAGGAAGAAGTAGGTTGTGTGGCCCAGGAAGCGTTGTACCTACACTACAGTTGTGATTACTTTCTATGCAAACATGTCTACTCTGAACATTTAGTGTGGTGCTGAACTTGATTAAGCAATTCTTCAAGGTCTGCATGCAGGGAGGTGGATAGAATTTGTGTTGTATCTAGCAAGCAAGGGTCGTTTAGGAGTGACCTGTGAACAAAATCCAAGTGGTTGCAAATCAGGCAGGGGTTCCAGGTAGACACGAACTTATCAAAGTATTGTTTTGTCGCCTCAATAACTATTGTGTCCTCCCAGTCCATTTCGTCAACTTTTGGCGCATTCTTAAGCCACAATAAACCGTGGACATGTGCGGAGCCTCTATGTTGTCATTTATACCAGTGAGACGAGGGAACATAAATATTAGATATTTAGTTTGGAAAAAACTTTGAAATAAGTAGATTTGATTACCTGTACCAAAAGTCTATTGCTCCAAGTTCCTTCTGTAATATTTCTTCCCAAAATATTGTGAATCTGTGATGAAGGTATGCTGATACTCGATGAGGGTTATAGACAATGTTAAGTGTTCTCCAACGTTGTGCGGCTTGAGGATCTGTTGGGCATTCACCAGGTATAATGTTGTGGAGATCTGGCCATTTAGTGTCTGTAGCACTTAGAGTGAAGAATAAGGTTGGTGTCCCCAATTGTTCCACCATATCTGAATGCTCGCTTCTACTCTTTGCCCATAATGAACGTGTCCCTCGAAGGCTTGATCCAAAGCGCATTAAGCTATCTGGGAGGTTGTCTTAGGGCATTCCAGTAGTTGTCTTCACAGCTCTCTAATTATTGGAGGAACATAAAAACTACTGATGTGGACTGGCTTTTGTGCCGCATTATGAGGTTTAGAAGGAAGTAACAAAATCTTGGGTGGGAACCAAAGCACCCATCATGGTAACGCAACAAATAAAGAGCATATTCATGCATTGGAACTTCTTTAATGTAGGGCTGTTGCCACATTCCTTTTCCTGTCAGAAATAAAGTTGGGAAAGCCATTGAGAACATGTCTTTCGTATTGTATTCATTTATTAGCAAAATCCCAAGCTCTAGCCATGGCATGGTAAATGGAGTGTTACCATCATGGTTGAGCAAGAACTGTTCGATTTCCTCTTTTTTGTTCCTGTATTGTGAGGTGTTGGCTCGAAAGACGATGAATGTTTATATGTTTCATTAAAGTGGGTGGGAACACCACTACCATGAGTTGTAGAGAAAGTTTGCATTTGGGGCGGTTCCATTATGGATGTGTTGAGAGAGGAGGAAACATTTGATGATTTGGCTGGTAGTGAGGAAAGGGTGTCATTGTCGATTAAGACATATTTGTAATAGGGATCATGTTGGATTTTATATTGCAAGGCTGCACAAACACGAGATCTATTGACGTAGAAATCATAATTTTTAAAATTAGATCCTTCCCTTTGTATGAGAACTATGTCCAAATCTTCAAGGCGGAGGGGTAGGGTCTTTACTCTTGAAGTAATGTTTTGCGGGAAGCTTATGGTGTGTCCTGATTATTTGTATTACCCACCACATACTTGGGCGACTTGCATGAATGGATTAACTTGTGTGATAAGCATCTCCTCGATTTGGGTTAAAGATGTAAGAACGATAGGCTGTTTTTCAAGGTCCATGTATGTTCCATGAAGAGAAGTGATGGCCTTGTTTTTCACTTTTACATCTGTTACTAGAGGGAAATCCTTCAAAGGAAATTGTTTTAATTCCTGAGTAATTTTCCAAGCAGATTTAGCAAGTTTGAATGGTCACCAACAAATCTATTCATTTGTGAAACTGATGTTGGGCTTCAATAGTCAGCATCGAGGGCAGGAATATGGGAAATTTATGTGTATTGGAAGGGGTGGGTTGTTCTGTTTGAGTCGTTTGTGGATTGCAAGGTGGAAAGCATTCAAAAGGAGAGGAGAAATTATTTGTATATGTGCGATGAATTGAAGAAAGGTTGGTACTTGAGATAGTTTCATGTGGCATCCCATATATTTGGGGGAAAGTGACAGTTGTTAGCAAAGATGGGATCATATGGAAGGAAGTGGCATGCTCTTAAAAGTTTGTTTCCATGGAAGTTACATGCAGAATGTTGGTTGGAAATTCTTTAGTAGTTATATTTGATGGCAAGATTGGAATGTAAGGGGATTGTAGGTTGTTGGAAGTTGTAAGTTGAAAATATTAGAGATTTTTGTTGTTTTATGCTCTAATTTACGATGTTTTTGCTCATCAGTTATGTGTACTTTATTTTTTGCGTAGTTCTCTCTTTGTTGGGATCATTTGGCAGGAGTCGACATGATTGCGAAGTCACAAGATTATGGAGTACTGCCTAATTGGATAAAGATCATGCGGGTTAGCAAGGAACGATACATAGTTTGATGACATACAAATGAAGAAATAAGTCAAAATATAAAACTAAATTCAACTGTAATGCATGTGGAGTTCCAATGGGAAATACACATAAGAGGTAACAATTTGAGTATCAAGAAACTACTTTTTTTATTAAGGAAAAGAGTATTAGATATATAGAAACATACAATGTGTTCACATACTACACAAGGATGTAAATATGTGCACAACAAAAGTGCATGTATTTTATATTTATTTTCTTAAAAGTACTAACAATCTGGCATAATAGCAGAAGACAATAGTATGTTAGTGTATAAGGGAATACAACAATTTTCTTTTGAAGCGGGGAAAAAAGTGAAACATAGATATGAAATAAGAAACATATCAGTGATAGTTCAAAGTATAGAATGGGATGAGTGAGGGTGTAATGTTTGAAGGGACAGGTGGGTTGGAAATCCTTACGTAAAGGTTATGGAGGAGTTGCACTGTTTTCTGCTTTCTTTGAAATGAGGATGACACATTTCAATCTGTTGTTTCTGCAATATGTCTCCAAATTAATCTATATACGCCCTTAACCTATTGCTTTTATTAGGATATGAGTAGCTGACTTGTGGCTTACCATATCATTTTATTATATCATTTATAATTTCTCATGCTTAATAGGTCAGCCTTGGTGATGGCCATAGCATATGAATAGTATATATAGGGGATTATAGGTAGTATTTCATTATCATTTGAGCATTTGAGTCTTATTATATGGTTTGGAGGTTGCCCCCTCGAAGTGGTGAAGATATTCTAATTGCATATTGAGATCATTATTCTAAAATATTGTGTTATTTGGTGTTCTATTGTTGCTCTTAATCTGAATTATACAAGTAATTTCATTACAAGTGGTATCAGAGCTGCGATCTGGGCCGAAATTAGGGTAAAAACCCTAATTTTTTTGTTTCCACCACATATTGCAAACCACATTGAATTGATGAGAGATATTTCTACCAGAGTTGAAAGGAATTTCAAGTAAGGTTCCCTGAAAATTTCAGATTTTTTTGATTTATTTTGCAAAAGTTATTACAAATTTAGGGTTTTTCATAAAATCACTCCCTAGGGTGCAAATTGTGGAAAATTTTCAAGTTCTTTACATTTTCAGAAATCTCTCAAAAAAATAGTATTAGTATCTTCTCTGTGTTTTTTCCTGTTCTACCAAAATTATATCAAAACCCTAAACCCTAAGGTTTGACATCATGGCGGGGCCTTCCACAAGAGCAAAAAAGAATCTGGTTACTCCGGGTAAAACCCCAGATAAAGATGGGGTAGTGATTGAAGAGATGGAGTTAGAAGGGGTAAATACAGATTCATCAGCACTAGGGTTTACCTCAGTTGATCATAAGGTGAGCCAACTTGAGTATGAGTTGCGAAATGTACAATCTGAGATGGCCTCTAAAAGAGACATAGCCCAAATCAATCATCGGTTGGATGATATCATGCAACATGTAAAGGGTAACCAGTATGGCCCAAATCTAGCCCATATCAACCAAGGAGGACCTTCAGTTCAAAATCATGGACAAACTAACCATATTGGATCACTTTTCCAGTCCCATCAGAATCAAACTTATTTGCAACCACGGAACATGATGCCGAAAGTGGATATGCGCAAATTTGATGGTAAGGATCCCCTGAATTGGATAAATAAAATGGAGAACTTCTTTGAGTTACATCAAACACCATCAGGAAAAAAGGTGACATTGGCATCCCTATATCTTGAACCCGACCAATTTGTTTGGTATCGTTGGTTATGTGCTCAGAGGCAGAAGAATGGTCTAGGTGTCACTTGGACAGTTTTTACCGAGGAGTTACAATTGCACTATAGTTCCAGTGTTTCAGAGAAATACTTTAGTCAATTAGCAAAGTTACAGAAAATAGGATCAGTTAAAGATTATGTGCATCAATTCCAAAACCTATCCTTAAGGGTGGAGAATATTCCAGAAGAGAATCTGAATGACCTGTTTCTTGGGGGTCTTAAGGACCACATCGAGCATGAGGTATGTATGTTTAATCCAATCAAGCTTTCTGATTCTATTATCATGGTGCGTCATGCAGAGGAAAAAGTTCTTTGTAGTAGGAGGCCACCTTTCATTAACACCAGAGACCATAGTATCTCTTCCCCTTCATTTGCTAGGCCAATTAGACTGACTCCTCAACAAATGGAAGAAAAGAGAGCAAAAGGATTATGTTTTAACTGTGATAGAAAATATGGATCGGGACATAAATGTGCTGAGAAGAAGTTGTTCTATATTGACGGAGGTAATGAGGATGATGAGGAAGCTGAAATTATAGGAGAGGCTAAGGAACTAGTAGAAGATGAAGTAGAGGATCACCAACCTACAATTTCTTGCCATGCATTGTCAGGTATTAGTACTCCTCAAACACTCAAGGTTATTGGCTATCTCAAAAAATAGAAGGTGAAGATGTTGATTGACTCGGGGAGTACTCATAACTTCATAAATAGTAAGTTAGCTGCCCGCCTCAATTGTTTTATTTACCCAGCTCCAGAAATGCAAGTTATGATTGCGGATGGTGGGACAGTCAAGTGCACAGGAAAGTGCCATAGTATCAAGCTTTCCATGGGAGACTACATGTTAGACTCACCTATGTTTGTTATTTCTATGGGAGGGGTAGATATTGTTTTGGGGGTCCAATGGCTCACAACCTTAGGTACTATAGAGATGAATTTCCAAGAATTGTTCATGTGATTTCATTCAGATGGAAGGACAATACAATTGAATGGGATGGTAGCTAAGTCTCCACAGATTATTAGCTCTCATCAGATGAAAAAGGTTCTCAAAAAAGGAGTGGATGGCTTTATAACAAAGCTATTTTCCATAGAAGTACAAAATACATATTCTTCAATGCCACCCAATCTTCAGAAGATTGTGGATGCTCACTCATTTGTTTTTGATGCAATTCCAAAGGGAATACCACTAATTAGGGATCATGATCATGCCATTTAGTTGATTCCAGGGAGCCAAACACCTAACATCAGACCATACAGATACCCATATTCCCAGAAAAGTGAGATTGAGAAAATGGTGGAGGAAATGTTGAAGGCAGGTATCATCAGGCATAGCCAGAGTGCATATTCTTCACCAGTGGTCATGGTACGTAAGAAGGATGAAACATGGAGGATGTGTCCAGATTACCGAGAACTCAACAAGTACACCATCAAAGATAAGTTTCCTATTCCAGTAATTGATGACTTACATGGTGTTGTTTATTTCACAAAATTAGATCTTCGTTCAGGGTACCATCAAATTAGGATAAAAGAGGAATATGTTCATAAAATGGCTTTCAGGACTCATGAGGGCCATTATGAGTTTTTGGTAATGCCTTTTGGTCTTACAAATGCACCCTCAACCTTTCAAAGCTTGATGAACACTATTTTTAGGCCGTTTTTAAAGGAAATTTGTATTAGTTTTCTTTGATGACATATTGATTTACAGTAAGACATGGGAAGAACACTTACAACATGTAAATAACGTGTTGGAAGTTTTGGAGAAACATACTCTGTATGCAAAGCCATCCAAATATTCTTTTGGTGTACAAGAGGTAGAGTACTTGGGTCATATTGTATCCCATGAAGGCATCAAAGTTGATCCTCAGAAGATCAAAGCTATGGTGGAATGGCCAAGGCCCAAAAATCTCAAAAATCTTCGTGGGTTCCTAGGACTAACAGGGTACTACAGAAGATTTGTGCGGGGATATGGTAGAATAGCAACCCCACTCACTGCATTGCTAAAGAAGGATGCCTTCCATTGGACAAACGTAGCCACTAAATCCTTTGAGCAGCTAAAGGAAGCCATTGCAGCACCCCAGTTTTGGCTACTCCCAACTTCTCAAAAACCTTCATTGTTGAATGTGACGCTTCAGGATCAGGATTGGGAGCAGTTCTAATGCAGGAAGGAAGACCAATTGCATTTGAGAGTTACCAATTCAAAGGAAAAGATCTACTCAAACCTGTCTATGAGAAAGAAATGATGGCTATTCTTCATGCGGTCAAGCAATGGAGGCCCTATCTCATGGGTAGACACTTCAAGGTAAAAACTGATCATGATAGTCTCAAATACTTTTTGGAGCAAAGGTTATCATCTAAGGAACAACAAAAGTGGGTAACAAAAATGTTGGGTTATGATTTTGAAATCATATACAAAAAGGGTAAAGAAAATGTAGTAGCTGATGCGTTGTCCAGAAGGGATACATCCGCAGATGCCTTACTATGTGGAATGTCCATGTTGACGGCTGATTGGGTGGATGAAGCAAGATTGGAATGGAATCAAGATAAGGATACACAATCTCTAATACAGAATATCAAGCAAGGATCTATGACATCTAACAAATTTGAGTGGAAAGGTAATGCCCTATGGTATAAGGATAGGTTATACTTGAGTAAAGATTCTGAGTTGAAGCATAAGATTCTTGCAGAGCTACATGCCTCACCTGTTGGAGGACACTCTAGGTTTTTGAAGACATATCATAGAATAAAAAGAGAATTCTTTTGGGAAGGACTCAAGGGGGATGTACAAAATTTTGTATCAGAGTGTTTAGTGTGCCAACAAAACAAAGGGGAAACAATTAAGACACCAGGTCTGTTGCAACCCTTACCAATTCCTAGCCAGAGATGGGAGGAGGTCTCCATGGATTTCATCACTGGATTGCCTTGTTCAGAGGGTAAGAATGTTATTTTTGTGATTGTGGATAGGCTCACAAAATATGCCCATTTTTTTGCCCTATCACATCCATTTGCAGCTAGTACAGTCGCAGCTATTTTTTTGGAGACAGTTCAAAGGCTACATGGAACCCCAAAGATAATTGTAAGTGATCGTGATCCTATTTTCACAAGTAATTTTTGGATGGAATTATTTTCATGTTTGGGTACTCAGCTAGCTCACAGTTCATCTTATCATCCTCAAACTGATGGGAAAACAGAAGTGGTCAACAAATGCTTAGAGGGGTATTTACGTTGTTTTGTATCAGATAAGCAGGAAAGGTGGATTAAATGGCTACCACTGGTAGAATGGTGGTATAACACATCTTTTCATACCTCTTCTCAAATGACCCCATTTTTAGCATTATATGGTTACCATCCACCTTCTATCACTTCCTCCTTGAGGGTGCAAACTAAGGTCAGAGATGTTGAGGAACACATTCAACATCAACAACAGGTTTTGGCTAGTTTGAAGGAGAATTTAGCATTAGCACAAAACAGGATGAAACAACAAGCAAATCAACACCATAGTGAAAGACATTTTGAAATTGGTGACTGGGTTTTTGTACGTCTCCATCCTTACAAACAGATGTCCCTAAAGCAACAGAAAAAGGAAAAAAAACTTCTCCTAAATATTATGGCCCTTATCAGGTTCTACAGAAAATTGGTAGTGTTGCTTATAAACTAGAGTTGCCTCCATCTTCACACATACACCCAGTATTCCATGTTTCATGCCTGAAGAAGGTTATTGGACAGAAATTTGAAGCCCAGACAGAGTTACCAGAACTTGACGAGGAAGGAAGAATCATTTTGGAGCCAGAGAAGATTCTACAAACACGTACTAAGAGGCTGAGAACTAGAGACATTAAGGAATATCTGATCAAGTGGAAGAATCTGAGCATAGAAGATGCCACCTGGGAGGATGAAGGTTTTTTGCAGCAACATCCAGGATTATTCAACGTTGAGGACAACGTTGGTTTGAAGGGGAAGGGCATGTTACACCCTTAACCTATTGCTTGTATTAGGATATGAGTAGCCGACTTGTGGCTTACCATATCATTTTATTATATCATTTATACTTTCTCATGCTTAATAGGTCAGCCTTGGTGATGGCCATAGCATATGAATAGTATATATAGGGGATTATAGGTAGTATTTCATTATCATTTGAGCATTTGAGTCTTATTATATGGTTTGGAGGTTGCCCCCTCGAAGTGGCGAAGCTATTCTAATTGCATATTGAGATCATTATTCTGAAATATTGTGTTATTTGGTGTTCTATTGTTGCTCTTAATCTGAATTATACAAGTAATTTCATTACAGTAAAGTTTATGGAGGAGTTGCACTGTTTTCCGCTTTCTTTGAAATGAGGATGACACATTTCAATCTGTTGTTTCTGCAATGTCTCTTTTTTCAATGCAAGTGTGAAGCAATATTCATTGCCGATGACATTACTTATAATTTCACTAGTCACATCTTCCTCTATAGACAATATATGGAGGTTGCTAGCTGCAAAACCCATGATTAACTCAGTTGTCTCATCAAAAGCGGTAATTGATTGAAGTTCTCATGTTGGGTCCTTTAGATCGATCCTCAGTGCATATCTATAATCATAGTTATGAACTTATACGTTGCAACTCGAACAGAACCATGAACCATTACCATTCTCTCTCACCTTTTTCTTGCATTTTTTTTCACCTTTTTGAAGAGGACATACCTTGTAAAAAAAGTTGTACCATGTTGATATTTGTGATTTCTACAGAAACCATGGCCCACTCATTTCTCTCTGTGTTCCCCATATGTAGTACCTCCGAAATCGTTGTTACAGAGGTCAAGCTCTTTAGAGGGCCCATAAATTGGCTTGTGATAGAGGGTACTAGAAGGGAGTAGTCATCAGAATCTACCCAGTTATGAAGTGTATTGGTTTCTAAAATTAGAGGGTTGATGTAACATTTGGTACTTGAAACAGTGTTGATTGAGTTCCCATTGAAACTAGAGACGCAAGAAGCTTTTAAGGCAAGGACTGGAAGGGGCGGTATAGAAAGCATGTCTTCAAGTTCGTTGCTTATATCATCTAAGTGTTGTCCCCACAATGTGACACTTACGCTGAATCCTGACATGTCCTTTAATTGCAGTGTTCTTCTCTTTGTTTTAGACTTGTCATACTGACGAATTGTTTAAGCATGGTGACATCATAACAACAATGCCAATCAAATCAACTGTAGAACCTTCAACGCTTGTAGGTAAGTCCTTCATTTTGGTGAAGTGAAAGTAATGGGAAGGTATTGTATCCTCATTTTCTATGAGTGGAGATATGGTTGAGGAAGGTTGCAGGAAAATCTCCAAAGCATTGTTCAAATGGTTGTAACATAGCTTTGCATCAGCAATCCTCGCAATCCTCCCATTGGAAATTGTATATAGCTTCCCATTATCAATCTGCTCATAGAATGCTTTCATGGCCTCGTTGAAATAGGTGATGTGGATTTCCCCTCCTTCCTGATCAACAAAATCAAACCCAAACACAGATCCATTTCCCCTTGCATTGTGATATTGGTGAAGGGTTGTTTTTGCTAGGGCATGACCCTCTACAGACCACATGTGCATAGATGTATTCAAAGCACTTATTTTAGTTGGTGTTCTAGCAAAATATTTGTTAACTTGCATCTGTTTGTGGCAACTGAATGTGTTCGAGAGCATTTGTTGGTAGTCAGATTGGAGCACCGATTACCAAATGTGTTTCGACAACAACATCCATTTCAATGATAAGAACGGTGCTACAATGGAAAATAAAAATGGGATAGAATTAGAACTAAGCAACGATGGAAAAAACAACAAAAGAAATTTTAATTAATATAGGGAGTTTATGTACATTGGTAATTGAGCAAGAGATGAAGCTTACAGTTCACTTTTGATCATTCTAACGAGGGATTTGTGTAAGCACACAATGGAGCCTTCTTGTATTGATTTGTCAGTTACACGACTTACAAATTTGGAGGGTAGAAGTGTTGTCTGAAAATGTATCCCATCTAAAAGGTCAACACGATGTTGGGCTCCCGTGTTGAGAATGGACCTTAGAGAGCTCAAGTGCAGTATCTGAAATGTGGGGTCAACATTGGAACCACCCTCAATCAATTGAGAAATGCCTTCGTGTGTCAAATTTATTTCCATGGCAACTAAAAGATGCTCGAGATTGTGGGAATTCTACAAATATATGGTGGAAAATGTAAACTTGTAGGGCAGTCAATCATGAAATGAAGGATTTGTTTAGGAAAGCATGCATTTGTAAAGAATGAGAACCTTTAAATTTGGCTTCCTTATTATTTTATATTTTCTAAAAAGTGAAAACATGAAGTCTAACCCTTTAACAATTCAATATGTAAAAAAGTGATATAATGTACAAAGCTTTGGTTGAAAACAACTAAAATTTGTATGGTTGTTTCTCGGCATTTTAAAAATATATGTATTTGTGTGCAAATATTATGAAGAACACATTAAAAATGTGTCGTTGGTTTACATAAAGAAGCGAGCAATTGTATAAAGGAAAGATATAATGAAGAACACATTAAAAATGTGTTGTTGTTGTTGTTTGTTGAAAAGTTAGATTTTGTGCTCCATATGTTCTACCGCAATATATACATGCATTTATTTGAAATGAATTACAGATTATTATGTTAAGAAAATATAATGGAAAACAATAAGAACAATATGTACACTTGAAGTGAGAAAACTATAGGTATTTGTATGGAGACACAATGATAAAGAAATTAGGAAAGCATAGTTGTTGGATAACAAAAAATGAACATGTGTTTGATAAGTTTGATTCTCTATCGGATATATACTGCCACAATACATACATGGAATATTTGGAACAAGTTACAGTTTATTTCAAAAACACTTATAAACAAACACTTATAAACTAACCACTACAAGCTATTTTTTAAAATCAAATTTCTTGCTTTTTGCTTGTGCAATTTTCTTTGCACGTTTCTTGTAGTTTTGTCCAGTTGCAGATGCCTCGATTGGAATTCCCATTCTCCTCAATTTGGGGGGTGGTTCATATTTCAGTGCATCTTCGTTCGAATCATAAATCAAGCAGAAGCCTCGTGAATGATCTCCAATCATTTGGATTTTGGAGAGAAAAATTGGGGATGTTGGCATTAGGTGGAGGTGATCTCTGATCATTTCGGCTATCACTGTTTTAGGTGGTTTCGGTTGCCTACAATGCAAAACATTAACAACACATTGAATACGCTTAAAATCTTCCTCCCTCTGCAAGCGAGGCATAGTTAATGTCAATCCCGTTGTGGGGAGGGGAATTGTGTTTCTAGTCTGCATCATATTAAACTGGAGAGGGAAAATAAGTATGTTAGTCCACCAAGATGTTCTTAGGTATGACATACAACTTTAAAAGCCTTATCGTTGATCAGTCTAACGTCTAACTTGGGACGCTTCGAAATGGCTTCATTGGGGAACGAGCCCCTCAGCACATAATGAATCCTGTCATTGACGAAGGCACGTGCTCCCACATGTCACTTCAGAAAAAGGATTGGAGTCTAAATATAAATGTAACAATCAAAAGAAAATAACATGAAAGCACTCTACAATAATTTTTTAAACCATAACATGCAATAAACAAAACAAATGAATAAATACTTGAATCAATATTGAAACCCACCTCAAGTTTGTTTAGAGACGATGCTCTCTTCTTTACCGCAGGAGAATGAGAATCACAAATACCCTACAAAAAAGTGAAAAAAGAAGTTAATAAAACTAAATATATCTACACTTATTCAATTAGTTACAACAAAACCAAAAAGATTATAAAGAGTTATTAAAAATTGTATATTAGTAGAGGCCATACATAAGAAGATAGTAAACTGTATTTTTTTATTATAGTTTAGAAGAAATTGCACAAAGGTTTCCCTAAAATATTTCCCCATTTATTTTTTGAGATTAATTACTGGAGGTAGGGAAGTCTGATAAGCTTCCTAAGCATATTACTCCAGATGACATAGGTGTTGTTCATAATTGGATTGCACTAGGGAAGGCGAAGACTTCAAGTGATTTTAAAGGTGAGTCCTTGAATTGGTTATCTAGTGTTATCTTAAAAATGAGCCTGCCAAGATTGGATGTTGTTTAGTGCCTTACAATGATGAGAATGATGTTAGTGCTTTCTAAATGATGAGGGAATTGCAAAAATAAGGTAATACTTCAGACATATATTCTTGTTGTATGTTTTGTATCAAGCCTAGATATGCAAGTAGTAGTTGATATCAGAGCCCTATAGATAAAGAAAAGTACCTTGTGGAGGATTATTTCGTTATCTCCATAGCACTATATTGGGAGTAGACTCCATTACAAACAAAAACTACATATGATATAGGGAGACTGTATTGATATTGTCCCCAAGAGTTAAACAATCATAGTCATGGACTCATCTCTCTGAAATGGTACACTGGTAATAAAGCTCCTATATCTATCTAAAAAAACAATAAAGCTCATATGAAGGGAAAAACATATAATTGGCTACTTGAAACCCACTTTTAACATTTATTCTAAAGCGTTGATAACACAGTGAGCTCAGTCACAAGAGTTGTGCAATGGAAATTTCAAACACTTATGTGAGGAAGTAAAGTAAGAACCAAAGTAATGTAGAAGTGAAGGCCATTAATATCTTATATTTGATTAGAATGAAAACACGAGTACAATAACACCATGATGGAAGTTTTTCACCTAAGACATTTGATACACAATTGCAATGAAGACAAGAGTACAAATACAAAATGATGGCAGTTTTTTGCATTAAAATTCTAACTTTAAAATCTCATGGAAGATTTTCATCCAAGGTAAGGGCATCTATATTGCTTCACCCAATACAAGAAAATTAGAAATGTTGGAATGGAGAATCTAAACACAAAAGATATAAGATTTACATAGAAGTCCATCAAAAATTGCTTCAAGCAAATATGTTTGTTTGCATTTTAATTTTCATCATTTTCCTACATCAGTTTATGTCAACATTTTGAGAAGAACGCCAAACAAAAAAACATCTCATTGTACCCATTCAAACAATACAAATGTGGACAAAAACTTTGATTTGTGTCATCAAGACTTTGACCTGTAAGTGCCTTGCTGATGAAATTAGAATAAATTCATAATGCTAATATCAATGGATATGCAAGTAGTAGCTAATATCAGAGCCCTATAGATAAAGAAAAGTACCTTGTGGAGGATTATTTCGTTATCTCCATAGCACTATATTGGGAGTAGACTCCATTACAAACAAAAACTACATATGATAATGGTAGACTGTATTGACTATTGTACAAGAGAAAAACTACATATCATGGCCCGTCTCTCTATATGGTATTTGGCAGTAGCTCTTATATCTATCTAAAAAAACAATAAAGAACTCATGTGAAGGGAAAAACATATAATTGGCTACTTGAAACCCACTTTTAACATTTATTCTAAAGCGTTGATAACAATAATGAGCTCAGTCACAAGAGTTGTGCAATGGAAATTTCAAACACTTATGTGAGGAAGTAAAGTAAGAACCAAAGTAATGTAGAAGTGAAGGCCATTAATATCTTATATTTGATTAGAATGAAAACACGAGTACAATAACACCATGATGGTAGTTTTTCACCTGAGACAACTGATAGGCAATTGCAATGAAGACAAGAGTACAAATACAAAATGATGGCAGTTTTTTTGCATTAAAATTCTAACTTTAAAATCTGATGGAAGATTTTCATCCAAGGTAAGGGCGTCTATACTGCTTCACCCAATACAAGAAAATTAGAAATGTTGGAATGGAGAATCTAATTTCACAAAAGATATAAGATTTAAATAGAAGTCCATCAAAAATTGCTTCAAGAAAATATGTTTGTTTACATTTTAATTTTAATCATTTTCCTACATCAGTTTATGTCAACATTTTGAGAAGAACGCCAAACAAAAAAACATCTCATTGTACCCATTCAAACATTACAAATGTGGACAAAATTTTTGATTTGTGTCATCAAGACTTTGACCTGTAAGTGCCTTGCTAATGAAATTAGAATAAATTCATAATGCTAATATCAATGGATATGCAAGTAGTAGCTAATATCAGAGCCCTGTAGATAAAGAAAAGTACCTTGTGGAGGATTATTTCGTTATCTCCATAGCACTGTATTGGGAGTAGACTCCATTACAAACAAAAACTACATATGATAATGGTAGACTGTATTGACTATTGTACAAGAGAAAAACTACATATCATGGCCCATCTCTCTATATGGTATTTGGCAGTAGCTCTTATATCTATCTAAAAAACCAATAAAGCTCATATGAAGGGAAAACATATAATTGGCTACTTGAAACCCACTTTTAACATTTATTCTAATGTGTTGATAACACAATGAGCTCAGTCACAAGAGTTGTGCAATGGAAATTTCAAACACTTATGTGAGGAAGTAAAGTAAGAACCAAAGTAATGTAGAAGTGAAGGCCATTAATATCTTATATTTGATTAGAATGAAAATACGAGTACAATAACACCATGGTGGCAGTTTTTCACCTGAGACATCTGATACGCAATTGCAATGAAGACAAGAGTACAAATACAAAATGATGGCAGTTTTTTGCATTAAAATTCTAACTTTAAAATCTCATGGAAGATTTTCATCCAAGGTAAGGGCTTCTATACTGCTTCACCCAATACAAGAAAATTAGAAATGTTGGAATGGAGAATCTAAACACAAAAGATATAAGATTTACATAGAAGTCCATCAAAAATTGCTTCAAGCAAATATGTTTGTTTGCATTTTAATTTTCATCATTTTCCTACATCAGTTTATGTCAACATTTTGAGAAGAACGCCAAACAAAAAAACATCTCATTGTACCCATTCAAAAAATACAAATGTGGACGAAACTGTATGATTAGTAGTCATCAAGAATTTGACCATGTTAGTTCCTTGCTAATGAAATGATGAGGGAATAAATTCATAATGCTAATACTTCAATGGATATGCAAGTTTGTATGTTTTGTATAATAGCCCTGGATATTTTAAGAAATGATGTTCACTATGTGGATGAAAATTTTGTTACACTTCATAGCACTATACTGGGAGTAGACTCCATTACAAGGAAAAACTACATATGTATAATGGTTTAGACTGTATATCCCCATTGTACAAGTTAGGGAATCTACATGGTCATGGACTCATCTCTCTGAAATGGTACACTTGGCAATAAAGCTCCTATATCTATCTAAAAAAACAATAAAGCTCATATGAAGGGAAAAACATATAATTGGCTACTTGAAACCCACTTTTAACATTTATTCTAAAGCGTTGATAACACAATGAGCTCAGTCACAAGAGTTGTGCAATGGAAATTTCAAACACTTATGTGAGGAAGTAAAGTAAGAACCAAAGTAATGTAGAAGTGAAGGCCATTAATATCTTATATTTGATTAGAATGAAAACACGAGTACAATAACACCATGATGGTAGTTTTTCACCTGAGACATCTGATACACAATTGCAATGAAGACAAGAGTACAAATACAAAATGATGGCAGTTTTTTGCCTTAAAATTCTAACTTTAAAATCTGATGGAAGATTTTCATCCAAGGTAAGGGCGTCCTATACTGCTTCACCCAATACAAGAAAATTAGAAATGTTGGAATGGAGAATCTAAACACAAAAGATATAAGATTTACATAGAAGTCCATCAAAAATTGCTTCAAGAAAATATGTTTGTTTGCATTTTAATTGTCACCATTTTCCTACATCAGTTTATGTCAACATTTTGAGAAGAACGCCAAACAAAAAAACATTGCATTGTACCCATTCAAACAATACAAATGTGGACAAAATTTTTGATTTGTGTCATCAAGACTTTGACCTGTAAGTGCCTTGCTGATGAAATTAGAATAAATTCATAATGCTAATATCAATGGATATGCAAGTAGTAGCTGATATCAGAGCCCCGTAGATAAAGAAAAGTACCTTGTGGAGGATTATTTCGTTATCTCCATAGCACTATATTGGGAGTAGACTCCATTACAAACAAAAACTACATATGATAATGGTAGACTGTATTGACTATTATACAAGAGAAAAACTACATATCATGGCCTGCCTCTCTATATGGTATTTCACAGTAGCATATATTACTAGGATGGTACCATCATATAGTAAGTACTCCAGAGTATAGTTAATTAATTCCTCATTCTGAGGGGGGTTAATCCAAATTACCAAATATTGAATGACATTGGCCGCTCTTTCTCATCCCCCACCCACAACTGCCCACAATGAATAAAACATTGGCCACATATAGGGTAAGTTTTTGAGTCAACCCCATAGTGATGTCCCTAGTGTGGATGTTCATATTAGTATGCTAGAGGTTGCATATCAAAAGATAAGAAATTACAAAGCACAATCAAAGGTATAAGACAATGACAATTCATATGATCAAGATTTAGCAGAAAAGAAAACAGACTTTTAACATTTCCAGTGTGAAAAATAGAATCCCAAATAACATATAACATAGACAAATTGAAGCTTGTCCATACAGAACAGGTGCGGAATGTACATGTTAGTATGCCAATGGTTGCATATCAAAAGATAAAAATTTACAAAGCACAATCAAAGGTACACAACAATGACAATTCATATGATCAGGATTTAGCAGAAAAGAAAAATGACTTTTAACATTTCCAGTGTGAAAAATAGAATCCCAAATAATGTATAACATAAACAGACTGAAGCTTTTCCATGCAGAACAGGTGCGGAATGTATGATATTACAAAAGTTGAAGTTTTGAGTTTAATGTTGATCCAAGTGACATTAATATACGCAACATACAGTGGGAGGATGGCCAGATTGCTAGACTGAGACACTCAGCTATACCTAAATTGAAACCTACCCTACACCAAATCACACTATTTTTAGAAACTGACATGAAGCAAAAATTATTAAAAAAAGAGTAAAATTGCCTCTGAAAAGATCAAAGCTTTACAAAACATTTAAAAGAGTAATATTACAAAACATTCAAAAGAGTAATATTACAAAACATTTCTACTTCCCCACAAATTCATAAGAGGAAACTACATAATTTCATGACTTGTAGGGTTCATTGGTAACATCATTCTCAAGGTCCCATACATCGGCAAGCTCATACAGGATTCTGAAACACAACCTATGACATCTATTGAAACTATTGGTCATTGTAACTCATAACCACTAATCCCAAGGTCCTGCAAAACTACCAGAGTAATGAAGAACAGACAAAGTGTAGGACTTCAATACAAACAACAATTTTGGCTATGAAGTAGCGTTTTTGTTTCCCTTTTGTTTTTCTTGAATAAGGATAAGCAAATACAACCGAAGCTATTAAATTCAGTGTGGAAACTATATTCTAACACTCTGAAAGCATTCAAGACATTCCAAACAAAATAATTGTACAACACAACTAATATCGACTCACCTGTTTAGTTCATCCATGCAAAAAAACCAGGCTGAAGATATACAATACCTGTAAACAGAGACATATAGCTATTAAAAAGAGCCAGAAGTAAATAGAAGAAGGTGTTGTTAGAGACGTGTATTTAAAGAAAATTCAGCATGTTCAAAAAAACCAATCGAAAAAACAACAGTTAAAAATAGAAACGAAAAACCCACCGTTAAAAATTGCATGCAAAAGTGAAAACGGCGTGCAAACAATTGTCAAATTTAATCCCTTTGGAAAAACGTCTAAAAGGCCGTCAAATTCAGCATCACTGCAGAAACGTCTGGAGGTCCTCTACCATAAGGGGAACGCCTTTGGCGTAATAAGGTGGGGTCCTTTTTAATATGTGGTGTTTTATATAAAATGTCTTTTATATTAAAAATTAAGGTGAACTTTTAAATAAACTAAGGCTTTTAAAGATACATGGTTTTTTCATAAAGTAGCGTTTTTATTATCACATCTTTAATTTAATTTAGAACTGATTTTTTAAGGTGCATTTTAAATATAATTATATATTAATTAATTTTTAGGATTTTATTATTATTATAATTAGGTTTTGATTAAAATTTTAAAATCTAATTGTATTTTCATTTCAAGAGTTTTTATTATTATTTTTAATTAGGTATTTAATTTTAAATTAATTAAACTCTTTTCATTTAGATTAGTGGAATTAATTCATCTTTTTTAACGTTAATTGTCATCTTTAAGTTTTTTTTTGCTCTAAAATTAGTTAAATTAGACATTGCAAAAAGGTTGATTTTAAAGTGTTATTGGTTGTTTTTTCTCTAATCATGTGTTGGAGTGTGGGGCAGCATTTGTAGCCTTTTTTTGCCTTCCGAGAGCCCTCACTACGTCCTAGAGGTCATCTGGACTCGTTTCAAGTCGTGTTCTTACATTGTAATAACCCTTGTTATTGCTTCCAGACTAGTAAGCACGTCCGCCATAGTCTTGAGGCAAGGGGTTTTTGCTGCGATGTGAGACGTT
Source organism: Taxus chinensis (assembly GCA_019776745.2). NCBI lineage: Eukaryota > Viridiplantae > Streptophyta > Pinopsida > Cupressales > Taxaceae > Taxus > Taxus chinensis. Next base: position 346,328,793 of record CM034146.1, on the reverse strand, counting down.
ATTTATCACTCAGGACCTTGTTTGTGCTCCTCTTCCTGTTTTTTTCTTTATTGTGCTTTTTATAGTGTCACTTTAGGTTGCATGTGTCGAAACATACTATGGTCTCCACTTGCGCATTATTATGTTGATTGCAAGGTGAGTGACTAGACGTTTCACACCGCACAAACACATTTGATTGTAATCAACACAATGTTTATAAAGTGCCACATTCTGGGGGGGTCATTACACTGCTTATTTGAGCTTGTACTTTTTGCACTAAGTTATAAAGTGTCATCTAGGATATTTTTGGGGGTTTATCTACATTATGGAGTTTCATTGTTCTGTTGTTATGCTCGATTCTAAGAATTATTTGACATGAAAGGAAGGCATCATTAGACACTACATTGTGCATGGTTTGTTTCCCTTCCTCTATGGTCTTGTTCCTGAGCCTCTCGAGCCTCTACAAAATGATAAGTGGTTTAACTTATAATGCCCTCCCTCGGGACACCGGAAAATAGACCAATAAGTCGGTAATTTTTTTTTGAAGAGAACTAATGTTTCGCTTAACCATTTCCCAGTAAATAATTAATTTTTATTTTTTTAATTAACCTGAAATTAAATTAACACTAACCCAACAACTAAATTATTATAATCTAAGTTGATTTACCCGATTTCTAAATCATTAACCCCCAATTAATTTTATTTATTTAACTCCCATTATGTTACTAAGGACAACCTAGAAAAAGGCTACACCTCTTTTAGCTTAAATAGATTTCCCCCTTTTAAATTTATTTTTTTTGGTTTAAAAGCTTGCACACATACACCCTTTTAATTTATTTCTCAATCCCATAAAAATGCCCATGCATTAAAGTGTGTAGGATTGAACTTGGGCCATAGGATCAATCTACTCCTAACCCTTGATTTCTAACTCACCCTAAAATTGCCCTAAAAATCTCTTTGTTTTCTCCTCCATTCTATTCTTACCTCTCATTTTGCTTTGTGTTGTCTTTTGGGATATACAGGTTAAGGAGAAGCTTGGAGGTGTTGCTCTCATGGAGTCTTGAAGCAAAATAATATTGTTCCCTTAACATAAAATGTATGTTCCCTTTTTTTTGTGTTTTGGTTGCACAGAGAGGCCATGGTTAGAGGAGATGCGCAGTTGGGTGGGGCAATGGGAGAGAAAATGCATGGGATTTGGGGAAAGGCGGCCAGTGTGAGAAGTGGAAGAGGGGAATCCACGTGGGAAGGGGGAGGTGTTGCGGATGTGTGGACAGAGGTGGCCATGAATGGAGCGGGGGTTCAGTGGTGGGCTACGCCAAAGTTGGGGGGTGTGGCAGGGTTGGGAGATGTCCGCGGAGAGAGAGGGATAGGCGGTGGACAAGGGACAACCATGGGTGGATGGGGGGGAGAAGGAATGCAGTGTAGCAATAGAGGTGTGGGACAGTGGGGAAGGGAGGTCGGTGGCAGGGTTGGGGCGGGGTTCAACCCTCCCCACAACATTTGCATACAAAAAAAAAACACAGACCCTATTCCGGCCGACCCAATGTTTTCCAAACCCTATTTTGTTTTGTTTAATTTTTATTTGTTTATTCAATACGTTTTTATTTATTCATATTTATATTTATTAATATATATATATATATATGTATATATAATATATTAATTGATATTCATTATCAATTTGCATTTACTATTTTATTTTATATATATATATATATATATATATATATATATATATATATATATATATAATGTCTTTTTTGAAAGAAAGTATTATGGATAACAACAAAATATAATTAGATTAATATTTTGTAGAAATATTGTATAGCTGTATTTTAACTTTTAACTAATGAAATGCATTATAATATATTTATATCATAAGCTATGAGGCTAAAAGTATACAAGTTGTAAAATGATGGATTATACTTAATTTTTGTACTATATCTTTATTACATGATCTGCTCATTTAAGTGAGAAAATAAGAGAGTGTAGTATGATAGTTCACAAAGAGAAGAATCTTGTAGTATGTTTACAATTTGTAAGAAATCACACATATTAAACACTGGTTTTTTTTTTTTACTAATAACAAGCCATTAAATCTCACATGGGAAGAATTTAAAGACTATTCACATTCCATTCAATATTATTACAAAACAAATAAGAGGAGATACTTTCTTTTCCAATGTAATGCTAAATGATTATTTCAGATTGTTAAACAAATAAGACTTTCAACAAAGAAATATTATTTCTTTTGTAAAAACACTTTTCCAGTAAATAATCTTTCTTTAGAAAAATGATATTAAAAAACAATGCATGTTAAAGGAATATAAGTATATTCTACTAAATGCATTTTAAAGGAATATAAATATTTTACAAGACTTCTTTACAAGGATAAAAAAAGATTGCTCAACTAAACCTTACCCAAGTTTAAAATTAATTATCAAATACAAAAAGGAGGATTTACAATAAAATAAGTTTCCACAAAGCCATATCCAAAAGAGATACAATAAGCTAATGTCCACAAAGAGAGTGAATATGAAAATGAAACTCCAACTATCACCAACTTCCATCTTGAGATCCAACTTGAAATGCCTTCAAGGAATCCATACAAGGAGAAGAAGCTTGTTTTACCACCCAACCATAGGCATCATCACATGCCTTTCCAAGGTTGGAATGCATGTTAGCCTCCCCCTAGCCCATGGGAAAGAGTACTACTATTCACAACTTTGCACAAGAGTGAGGGTGAACAAAAAATATTACATCCACATGAAACAATACAAATATAAATACAAGACTCCAAATTTTACAAGATGTAAAAGAGGAGAAACCATGTTCTACCTCTAAAATGGGGAAGAGAAGAAAGGAGTTCTCCAAAAGTTGTAACCAACATTAGTTTACAAAAATAAAAAAACTCCACACCCTCCTTATTCCTCCAAATTCATTCAACCCCTCCTTATTTCTCCACCCTTTCACCAAATCCTTCTTGGAAGGATTTTCAAACCCCAAAGGGGTTTCCTCACCAAGAATGGGGAAGGAGGTTCAAGCCAAATGAACCACCTTCCCCACCTCAAACCATTTGAGGGGAGTAATTAAAATCCTACAAGGCTTTCCCAACAAGCCATGAGGATTGAGAGGGAAAAATCCCTCTCTTCCCCGCACAACTCCAAAACTTCATCATGTCATATGATGGATGGAGAAAATATCAAGCGAACAACAAACATTTCTAAGTAAACAAGCTAATATCTAGCATGATATAACACATATAATAAATCTCAAGAAACCTACCTCCAAAAAGCTCTCCAAATTCAATCTCTTCCACTTCTTGACCCAAGCAAACTCTAGCTCGAAAATCCACAAGCCTCCAAGCAAAAGCTCTAAAGAAAAAAGTTCTCTTCTTTTTCCATGAGGGAGAATTTGAAGAGGACCAAGCAAAAATACTCACAAATGAGGGGGTGACATGTGTCACCCCTCTCTTCCCTCAAGGTCAAAGATGCCAAAGATAAAAGAGATAAAGGATAAAATGGATTTTATCCCTCTTCTCCCTAATCACCCAAAATGATAACAAAACAATCTTGTGTAACTCTTAATAAAGCACACTTATCCATACCCCTGACATGAATGTGACCAAAGGAAGGTAAAATGGGAGGGAAAACTCCCTCTAAGCCTTGAAAATAAGCCCCCCTACCTATTAGGTAGGGTCCAAAAGCCCATTTTCATGCTAAGGGAACTCCCAAACTAAAAAGGGGTCCCTAAAAATGCCTAAAATAACTCAATTTCGGGTTTGGCATACTTGGGTACAAGGGTAGAGGGTGTGGGTCCCACCCAAGGATTCACATGTTACCCTAAACCCTTTTGATTAAGTACATCATTAAACAAATTCAAGACTTAATGTACGTGGGCCCATTAAATCCCTAAAACAAGTTTACAACACAAACTAAACACCCTAAGCAAGATTAAAATTACAAGACATATAACATTACAAATGAGGTTCACCCATGGCGCCCAAAACAATAGCTCTAATATTAAGGCTTCACACAATAAACATGGCTAGGACTTAGCTCGTGGGCTGCTTGTGTAAAATTGTGTAGCTAGCCTGAATCCCACATTTTCCTGTGACCTGTCACCTGCACACTCATTGCACACATTAAACACACTTGTCTGATAAAATATGATCAACTACTTAGTAAGATATCAATGAGTTCTAAACTAGCATATCATCTTTCTAGAATCAAAAATTGCAACGAAGTGCACAATTATACACAATTCACCATAAGTTAAACATAATGATAAAGTGACATGTATCCATAGAATCCCAACATGCAACTAACTGAGTATCCATCAATATAATTACGGTCCAAAACAACATCAGATCAATTAGTATCCATGACATCATAAGATAATGTGACAACATAGTAATCAAGCTAAATTGGCGTTATACGCCTAAATCTCCATACATGTCTACTAAGATCAGATCTCCTAATGTAATGTCCAAAATATAACAAATCCTTGCCAAAACATGTTAATGAGTAAAGGAACAACAAGTAACTGAGCTCTAAATATGTGGGCACTACATAACCACAATGATGAGGTCTATGGCCTTCTCGATCTTACTATTTCTAGGGATACATTGCGTTTGTTTGAGCACACTATGTGCCCTTTCACTTCTTGGTCCATTATGCGACAGTTGCATGGCAATACTACTTCACCGTCTTAAATAGATGCTTCCCTATACCACTCTCGTGTTGCCATGGATTCTCCCCTTTCTCACATCCCTTCCATTGTTGAGTGTTCCTCTATTTCTGTTGCAAACTGGGAGTCCCTTGTTGACCATCCACATCAGGACCTTACTTTTGAGACCACTCACATTATTGTTTCCACTACAGTGCTCATTGTTGACCATGTTCATGCTTCCATTCACTCCTTGCACTTGTGTTCCATTGGAGACCCTTTCTCTGAGACAAATGTGACCATTGCCTCTTGTGCTCCCTCGCATCTTGATTTCTCAGTTAACAACACTTTACCTACACTTGTTTCTTTCGTTAAGTGTCACGTTGCTTCACCTTGGCCTTCCAACAGCTCTCTGCAGCAGTCTTCTCCTCCTACTTCATGTGTTCCATTGCATTCTCCGTTTGAGCCATCACACATCTTGGAGGACCTATCTATCTCTCACATTGGGAGTGTTTCCTTAGGGACACTTGTCACTTTCACCATTTCAGAGATTCTTCACGATCCACATTTTCTTATGGATCCCTTTCTGAAAGTCATTGGACCTCCACCTTTTTATCTCTCTGACATGCACTTTGTCATGGCATTACCTTTGTCTCATGTGCACTCTTTTGATAGACCTATGTCACCCTTGAGCTATAGATCAAAGTCATATTTCAGAGTACTGCAGGCTTCTTCTTTGTTTGTGGAGTGGGCTGACTTCCAGTGCCCCTTTTCTGTCCTTCCCAAGGGCTGGAACATTATTCAATGCCGACGAATTCTCTTTAGTCTTGGTGCGAAGGACCACATCATCGACACACTTCTTGGAGGACTTTCTTGTTCTCTCTTCTTTCTCTCTCTACTCTGAAGTATGATCGTATTTGGGTACCTTATCAGGCCATGTTGTCAGGACCCATTTCTTCTCCTTCTTCTCTAGTCTTCTTGAGTGATTTTGTCTTTTATCTCTTATAAGTGGATGTTTTCCCTTAGGAGTTTTTCCTCCATTACTTGAGATCCTTATTGTTCATGGGTACCTCATCAGGCCTAGTTGTTGGGACCCATTCTTCTCTTCTTCTTCTTCCAGGAATATGTTGTTCGTAGATGGGTACCTTATCAAACTTAGTAGTTGGGCACCATTGACACATCTTTCTTAGTTGTCTAGGGAAATTCTTTAAGTTATAACTTTCCATGACCTATACCTCAGCTGCAATGAAGGGGGGGTGTTGGTGTATATGACTTGATCATCGTCATTTGATGTCTTTTCCACCTAGATGGTTAGTCATCTCACTTATTGAGAATGTGTCAATAAGGTTGTGTACACATGTCATGTACATGAGTTACACAACACTCCTATATGTATCCATTTTTTATGATTTATGAGCATGCCAGACACACTGTTGTCTTTTCTGTACTTGATTTTATTTGTGATTCGCGCTCTTGCTAATTACGTGAAGCATTCTCATCTCATTTGGAAGTGAAACCCTCTTCGATGTGCATGAGGTTTTAGCATTGATCCTCATGGAACAATCTGATAAAAAGTGCATAATCAAATTAAGAGTTGTCAAAGTGCAAATGACCAAATTTGAGTGTCTACACTAGCCTCACCACACATGATTTCTCCTTTTGTTATCTAATGATTTGATGAATGTTATTATAGGTATATAGGGTATCTAATTTGTTATAGGTGAAAATGTGAACAAAAGTGATATACACTGAAGCACATTTCTAGGAAAGTGAAACATAAAAGAAGTTTCAAAACCTGAGTACAAAAGGATCCATGATCATATAAATCTAGTCAAAACCATATAAAGTTAGGGAAATACCATGTAGTAATTGTATGGTCTTGCACCAACTCAATTTCCAATTCTAGTATTAATAACAAAGCATATGTAATCTCTTATTAATATTTTCTTCCTGCCTACACACCTAAATCTCCCATGTTCCAATTTGTAAAACTAAGTCTTCATCTCCTCTTATGTATTTGAGATATCATTTTATCATTTATCATTGTTGCAATTATTAATGCATTGTTTTAATTATGCATGGTTAATTATGATTTAATTAGATCAAAATAATCTCATGTAATGAACCCTTTCATCGTATATTGTTTGTACATCGTTTATTTTTTAAGGTGTAGAAAAGGTCCTAATTATGTATTTTAATAATATTTGAATGTTTTTGTATTTTTATTATATTTGTGTAAAATTAAGAGCTAAATCAAGATCTATATTATGTTATTGTTAAGAGGGCGAGGAGCAAAATTTATAAGCATGAGAGGTTTGGATCTCAAATTTTCATTGTGCATGCTAGGAGTATGATGTATTATGTAAATTCGGGGTGGTAGGACATGCTTATGAGATTCATTTATTGTGGTAAGAGGCCTAAGAGGATGCATGCAAGGGGTAAATTCTCTAGTTTTAACATAAATATGTGTAATATTAATGGGTGAGAAATCGATGCCAAGAAGATAGATAACATAGTTTAGGCTACTTGCCCCCACTTGAAGGGGTGTGGATTAAGGATAGGTGAGATAACATAAAAATGGATGCCTAATCATTGTAGGACCCAAGGATTCCATGGTATTTTTATATGCTCCTTGATTAGTAACTGATTGCATAGTAGTATTTTCCTGCAGTAAAGATGTGTATGTATTGTTTATTGTGACTTGATTGCTTTGTAAAATAAAATTGTTTTCTTTTTACAATCCATTTAAACTCAGGAGGTTGAAATGAATGAATAAAAGAGGATCCTCTTTGGGAAACATCATGTGTAGGAAACTGACAATTCTGGATACCCAAAAAGGATATCGCGGGAGATCATTGTCTTTGTAGAGCGATGCCTAAAAATATGAGATGAAGATTCAACAAATGAAGTATAATGTGTGTTAAAAGAAATATTGCCCTTATTTTCAAGTTTTTTGAGATTTAGATCCAATATGTAATAATCTTTTCCATGTTGTCCATTTATGTCGTGATAATTGCAAAAAGGTCGGCCTTTTTCTTGCTCAAGCCAACGAGGAGGATGATGAACATTAAATGGTAAGTAAATTAAGAGTTTTTTGAAGAAGATAAACAATATATCATGTAGTTGATCATGATATTTTTGAAGCAAAGTGGTTTGCACTTAGGGGCAACGTGAGGCCTCGTGGGTGCATTAGGTCTTGAACTAGTATGCTGGAGAGTATTACTATGATGTAAGAATTTGATGTGACATGAACTATGAGACAATTCAATCATAACACTTATACCAAATCCTATAGTAGGAATAGGAACATCAATATACGAGGGTATGGATACTCATGGAGGAGAAAGTTATTTCTCTAAAGCAAGAATATGAAGTAAAATATCATAAAAGGAGTCAAATATATCATAAAATAACTTCTTCTCAAGAGTGTAGATTAAGCCATGTCAGAAGATATATTAAACTTCTAAATCGGCGGGCTAATATATTAATTATTATATACGTACTTTGAAGCATATGATATAATTCTAAAAGCTTGGATTTGTCTTGATGCAAAGAAGGAAAATTCTCATAGGTGACCTTAGGGCCTATATTACCAATGAAGCAATGAGGAATGCTTCCTTAAGCTCTGAAGATGTACTCAAAGATTCACTACGGAGATGATTAAACCAATGTGAAACAATGCCTATGAGGCTCTTAGGAAAGGCTTTAAGTAACAATATATCATTATCAAAGGAGGTCATGGAAAGTTGATAACTCTTAAGGTGTAAATAAGGATCACTAGTCTCATAAACAACTAAAAATCATGCATGAAAAAATCTTTAGAGAATGCAGACTAAAGGATCTTGCACACAATTCAGTTTTTGTATATAACATTAAAGTGAATCTAAGCATTATAGGCTCTTCTTTCTAAAGGTAAGGTACACACTTTATGTTGTCAAACACCTACGATATGCATAAAAGAGATGAACTCTCGAGGAGGTATAATATAAGTATGGATAAGTTCATTAAGGGGTTGAATCTTGCCATTAACAATAGTCATAGGAATATTGTTCTACTTAGGGTAAGGAGAAGTATGAAGTAAAGCATCATGCATTGGAGCGCTAGTGGTAGGTAAATTATTATGCGTAACAACACTAGTGGTAGGTATAATATAATGTACTATGGGTTAACATCACATGTAGGAGCTAAAGATACATCATCAATGACAACATGCAAGTCCTTTGTAATAGGAATAAAAGAAGTGTCATGTTTTTAATAACAAGAACAGTAGAAGAAACATTTGTAACATTTATATAGGAGGAATAGATTCATTGCTAGCATTTACCTCATTATCATGTATACGAGGAAGAGAATGAACACAAGTAGATGCATAATTTTTGCTTTCAGTAGAAAGAGGGGAGATAACACAATCAATTGTATTATTTGCACTTTCCATAATTATTTCATTTATCATTGTAACAGGAGGGAGAAAAAGAGAGCATTCATCATTTAGTATTGCAACACAAGAAGAAGGAAGAAAACATGCAAGTGTATCATTTTTTATGTCATTAATCGTTTCATTTGCCATTTCATCATAAGAGAAAGGGAATGCACTATTACCAATTACATCATTTAGTGATGGAATATTCCATTCATGCATGTCATGAGGAGAGGTAGAAGAACATTCACTTGTATCATTGTCCATATCATCATGAGAAGAAGTAGAAGAACATTCATTTGTAGTATTTTCTATTTTATAAGAAGAGAATGGAAAAACACGTTGACTAAAAACATTCTCTATACCACGAGTAAAAGGAAGAGCATCCTAAGCAAAATTGATTAGTTTCTAATTCAAGAGAAAGTTTATAACTATCATCACTTGATTCATTCCCACTATCACTAACATTATCTTTGAAATTAGAAGCACTATGATCATCATAAAACATGTCGCATGTGTAACATCAAGTATACATATTATAACTTGTTCACAAGTGAAAGAAGACTGAATATGAGAAGAGTTTTTTTCACAAACACGATGATCAAATATACTTTGAAAAATAAGATAAAATTCAGATACAAAAGGAGGTGGGACAAAAGGCCACATTGAAGCCCTTTGTTTCCAAGTCATAATAGGAATAATTTCAAATTGTATATCAACATTATACAAGATACATGTATGGGCAACACATTAATCCATATTCTTCAACTAATGAAGGGCATGAACCTGGTTAAATGGATGGTAACCCTTATCAACTTGAGAGGAAGGAAACATAGGTTTCGAGTAAGCTACAAATACACAATGTAGAACCAACCCTAGAGCTATGGGAAAAACACATGCAACAAGAGATAAATAAAAACCCTATGGCAACTAGGGTTTGATACTAGGGCCTAGTTATGGTAAGTAACCTAAGACAAACTAAGTGAAGGATTTTATCAAAAGGGGGTTCACCAAAACAACTACACCTTAAATTTAACCATATGTGTTATTACTAAATCGGGGATTATACTATGACATGAATAATTGAATAATCATATCATACACATTCGATATACACAATTAGAAACTAGAGTTTTCAAGCGCAAACATGTGACAAACAAGTAAGAGTGCATTTAGGGTTAGAATGACCACCTAGATGATTCAAAAGATAATTTGGGTGTTATAGAGAGATGAATCCCCTGTAAATGTTTTGTAGATGCTTCATCTCTAAACCCATGAGTACAAACTACGCAAGAATGAAACCGTTGGGATGTATAGAACCATTAGACAATTATGTATTTGATGAATAGTTTCATACGATGATGAGATAACATTTTACAACTTTTAGTTCCCTTGTGACTAACTGTGATGAGTTTTACTCTGAAACCCTAGGTGTCACACACATGCAAAACCCTTTGTATGAAGCGAAATAACTTCAAACCCTAACCACAAGTAGGAGACCCTACAAAAAAAGTTAGTGGTTAGGTTGACATGTAATTTGTACACCACCTATATTAGAAATACTCATAAAAGACATCAAACCTTGTGCAGTTCTCGGAGAGCTTGGACTTCTTTTGGAATGATTTGAACTTGAGAGAGCTAGGTAATTGTCAAGTGAGTAAATGAGTGCATTTAACTTGTTCAAACATGGGTTTGTGGGTATAATTTTGCATTAAGGCCAATTTATGAAGAAACTACCGATCCATAAAAAGATACCAAATTGCAAAAGTGACTGTTGGGTGATTGGGGACGAAACCGTCAGTTTTAGACGGAACTGTTAGACAGTTTGGTCCCTATATGGCAGTGCTGTACAAACATAGAGTAAGGTGCTAGAAACTTCTAGACATGACACTTGGAGGTGATAGATTACTATAGACTGATGCAAACAATATTGCAAATGACTAAGCAATGCTATTGAGAGGAATACGTCATGCATGGAACTAAGGATAAATAATTAAGCTAAAGGTGTGTGTAGAAGTCAATTTAGATATCCATAGTTCTCTTACATTGGTCGAACTATGCATAGAATAAAACCCTAGCAAAGGGAAAAAAATCATTTATAAAAAATGGGTAACTTATCTTCGAAATTCCGTGTTTTTGCAACTAAGAGTGCAATTGCCGGTAATTACCACTTCTAAACCTTTGCTTTGAAGCCCAATAAATCCGGGAAGAGGGAGCTCAATAGATTGCCCTGAGCAATTTTGTTTCTCTACCGCCCGGACAAGTAGATACGATTGTCGGTTCAAGTAAGGAGCATTACATATATAAATAATTGGAGAAAGGCGGTTGGTGAATATATATATTTCTCTGCAGGTATAGAATTAGAGCAGGCAGAGATGTCAGGAATAGCAGATGTGAAGTTGGGATTCATTGGAGCAGGGAAAATGGCAGAGGCCATAGCGCGGGGTCTGCACAGCTCGGGCGTATTTCCCTCTTCACGCATGCGCACTTACCACGCTCGTCTTCCTCGTCGCGAATCCTTTTCTTCATTCGGCGTCACCCTTCTACCTTCCAATTCCAAGCTCGTTGAAGAATGCGAGGTTTTAATTCTTGGAGTCAAACCCCAAATGGGTAAGTTTATGACCTAGACTCGCTGATGCAAAAAATTATTTTTCCTATATATCAGTATCCATTTGTTCTTGCTCAACCAGTGAAATAAAATAAGTTCTGTTCTCCTATTGCAATTTAATTTCTGCTACAACCATTGATGCCCACTTCATGGCACCGTGTTATATCTATGATATAGACCTGCATTCAGCCCAAACCTACAATAGCCATCTCCTTAAGCGTACGTCTAATTTTGGACTGTAAAAGCTATATACTATTTGCAACTGAAAATAAAAAAGCAGCATTCCATGTTTTGGATGTATCTTACTACCAAGCCTGCATTAATCCTGTGCCCGAGAGCCTTTTTCCTGCTCGCCAAAATGTGGCTGGTAACTGGCACTTCGAAATGCTTGTTGCATCTTCTACGGGGATCCAAACACAACATCTATCTGATTTTCGTGCGCATGTAGGACCAGTATAAGCCATCTGGTCACAAACCTATATCATTTCATATCAAAATTGCTGCAAGCAACAACAGCCAGTTGAAGATTCTCTAAATGCAAGTCAATTAGGACTCCCCTCTTCACTTGAGTCAAGGACCTTAATGGGTCCACATCCTCCGTCCTCACGGGACCAGATTCTTCCAGCCCCAGTAGGTCCAAAACCTCAGCCAATTCCGTCTCCTCTTCATCTGAACATTATATTCCATGGTATCAATCTGAAGCCTGGCACGGATAGCATCCATCTTATTCCCCTGACTGATCATTTCGCCTGCAGAGGCTTTCAGAAGATTCCAATTTTTCTCCAACAGCATTATCACACCACCTTTGAACTGTTAAATTTGGTCACGAAAGGCAAGAGTGTCGATGGCTTTCAGGATTACAGTTTGCACTCTGTCTATATGTGCCCTTCATCACATTGAATCTCAGAATGGATTGTCCAGGGTCCTTCATGGCTTGCAGGACACAGTCCACCGATGAGCCTTGTTCCAATCTCATTGACAACTGGTTACAAAACAAATTACTGTTGGCTCATCTGTAGATTAGTGACAGGCCTTCTTCAAATGCTCCATAGCCTTCTCAGCATTCATCCCAGTGCTCTCATCAATTAACACCTCGTCTTCCAGTAGCTGTTTCAGCTTCAAGTCATCTACAAGTCCACGGTAGGCTTCCTGTTTCAAAGAGTAGTAATTGACCATTCCTAGATTTTGGACCTTGAATGATGCTCTCAGTAGCTTCCCTGCCCCTGGTAAGTCTAGGGCTCCTCCAATACCAGAGCTTTCGCCGACCTCTTGGCTGATTTTCCATCATGGTCCATAGGAGAGGCCATATCCACACAGTCAGAGTTGGAATCACAACCCCAACTTTCAAATGGGCCAATGCGTGTAATTCACTATCAAATACAAAATTTCATTTGAGAGCAGAGAGAAGGGAAATACCACAGAAGAAGACTACCTATAATGATTTTGTTTTAGTTGTCATGATAAGCAACATAATTCAGATTTTAATGATCAGCAAGCATCAATCACGGCCAAGGTACTAGCTTTACAGTCATCAAATCAACCAGTGCACAAAACTATTATTATATTCATCTCTGCATTCCATTGCCAGCTAAAATTAGCATTATCTTTTTTCCTCAAGAACAGGGGAGGAAGATAATTTCGACCAAACAGCTTCTCACTCACAAGAAAATGAGGAAATATCCTAGATGCATTTGCCAGAGAAGACAGCTATTCCACTTTCCACATATAATTAATTAAGTTAGATGCATGGAAATGGATAACAAACTTCATACCCCATAGGTCCACATGGAGCATTACAATGATTACATGACCAACCCATCAGAGCATAAGAGTGACTACTTGAATTTGTTCAACATCTTTTAAATTCCGGAGAAAGAACTGTCCTTTGAAATGGGATTCCAATTCCGTTAAGGTAGATTAAAATTTTGAAGTATTGAGTTTAGAAGGAGTGAGACATAAAGATTAGAAAGGAAACCATGCCTTTCAGAAAAAAGAAAGCGAGTGCCAATAGGAGGCGGCAAGGAGGAAGTGGCAAGACACAAAATATTTCCACAAAAGGGAGTTCAGCTCGAGGGGTCAAGCATTCAATCACAAATAGCTGAAAAGCAATAGGATCGGGCCAGAGGAGAAAATCAGAGGGTGAAGCACCTTACTGGTGCAGATCACTGGAGAAGCACCTGCTACACTGCCCCTATTCAACTGGCACAGAAAGAGAAGGGAAACTACGTGAATAGAAGGGAAGAAATATCCGTGACACACTCACGCGTGAAGTTGGCCAGGCAGCAGGTGAAAGGAGGGAGGCATAAGGTGGTCATGCCAAAGAATTATTTCAGTAATTATGCGAGAAATAGGTCCATGGGTGTTTGCATTACTTGAGAAACAAAATTACACCCCAGTGCACTAAGCATATTAACACCTATATTAGCTAGTTCACCTCCACGATTGCTACTTCTTTTGATGTTGCCTATACTTAAAAGCTGAGATTCAATTTACACCCCTGGGCACTAAGTATATTAACACCTAGATTAGCTAGGTGATCAGTCACACAATTGCCACTTCTTCTGGCATCCATATAAAAAAAATTGAGATTTCAGTGTCCCTTTAATGACCTTTCACTTATGTACATTGGTATTAATCACAAGGCAAGGGGACCCACAAAAAACAGAAGCACCTCTAAGCGATGTTAGTACTAGAGAGAAGAATGCTAACACTTAACCTAGGGACTTGCACCCCAAAGTCGTGCATTTGGATTGACAAAGATTTTGGTGCAGGTAATGCCTTATAAGCCTACCTTGATTACCAGTCACTATCAATGTGGAATATTCCATAGAATCCATACCCAATGCTTTTTTGTCTTTAATCAATCTAAGCTTCCACAATGTAATATTCATTAAATATTTTATTTTTGTGCGACTACCCACTATGTGGAGTATTTTAATACTCAAGATATCTCTTTGATGACTCTTTTCCATTAGTCATTTTTTAATGACTTTTTATTCATTTTCCATTAATCACAAGGCAATGGGGCCCATAAAGAACACATGCACCTCCAAGTGATGTTAGTACTAGATGATGGCAAATGTATTGGACTCCCATAGTATTCTTGACATAATTTGATGGTTTTTTGGCAGGTGCAACTGGTCAACAACTACCCAATAAAGCCTCCTCTATATGTCAATATTGTTAGTTCAGGGCATTTCTAGATGCTTGGTATTTGCATGAGATGTTAGCTTGTGGAACAAGTTCCTGGATACTTGGCTGAAGGCCTTTCTAGAGTCTACTATGTAGCAAAATACTTTAATAGATCATTGTCAAGCTTCCTCAATGATAGGTCATAAATTGGAGCTCTCTCCTAAAGCTTTGCCTTTCTCTCTAACTGCTTAGAAAGCTTCATCTCTTACAGTGTGGCTTAATTTTCAGCAAATGTGTCCAATCATTATTGTCCCGTGGGTATTTGGGTTTAAGTCAGTGTTACCTAAGACTCCAGAACGACGGGACAAGGTTTCCGGGAAGACAATTTTTTTATAAAATTTTGGGGATGGTGGGGGGACAATGAGGGGACGACTGATTAAGAAAATTAAAAAATACAAATATTTAAAATATAAAATTATAGCGACTAAACTATATAAATAAGCTAAAATAAAACCATTTGAGAAACCATTTGAGATTTAAATAAGCTAAAATCATAAATATCAAATACATATTAAATTATTAATTAATAAATATTTAATATAAATAATTTAATAAAACCATTTCAATTTGAGAACTAAAATTAAATAAGCTGAAATAAATTATAAAACCATTGTGATTGATCAAGTGACAATAGTTGATATTCATATCATTAATCTCAAATTCAAATACACCAACAATTGTCAATATTACAAAAAGAAGAGGACAAGTTTAAGCCTAAAAATCAGAATCAACATTTGAAGCAACATCCATGAACTCCTCGCTAGAACTATCATCCTTGTCCTCAAAGGAGAGCCCAATCAATCTCCGTTGCATAGTATTGTCCTCTTCTACTTGCCTAGGCTCCTCGGGATCTACATCCCACCGTAATGCTGGGGTTTGCTTGTACTCAGTTGTCTTGCGATCCATAAGACACAAAACAATGTGTATAGCTACAAGCTTCTCCGCTCTTGTAGAGGTAAGCCTATTCCTCTTAACAGAGTGGATCCAACCATATGTAGACCAATTCCTCTTAGAGGCAAAGGAGCTAGAAACTTGGGAAATGAGGCGAATTGCAAGTGTTCGTAGTAGTCTTGGACGCCCATATAGTTGCCACCAACTCATCGGTATTGTCAGGTGCCAATGTTGCCTTGTCCATCTTTGTTGAAGTTTTGTACCCATCAAGTTCAGTGAAGTCGAGCCACTCCAACCTGATATGTGAAGCCTCCTGTGGACTATACATTTTTTGAAAGGTCTTTATAAGGCCCTTCTTCACCTCATCGTCATCCAAAGGGATAACTCTACTTGGCCTCTCCACATACCATTTGGGATTCAGTGCATATGCAACCATATGAAGTGGGGTGTTCAACTTCTCCCATCTATGTTGAATGATGGGCTGAATATGTTCATGGTAGAACTATAGAGTGACGTCCCTCACTCGAATAGCTGCCTTCATCTGCCCAAACATGTTGTCAATACACTCATAGATCTCACCAAGATTGGGGCTGTTAGAATTCCCATATTTGTTGACTCTAAAAATTGGAGTTATAATTCAAGTGATGTATTTCACATCAACCCAAAATTTTCCCTCACTACCACTTCCTTCACTCTCTTCTCTTGCTTTGTCTTGGACTCATGCCACCTAGTCCAATCTTGTGTCATAATCATAATTTGTAGGGGCTCCTGCAACTCGAGCATCCTATCCAACAAAATAAAATATAATGCAAAGCGGGGTGTCAACAGGTTTGAGGAATTCCTTCTTCGAAAAGCTTCGAAAGAGTGCCAATGATGTGTGGTGATTACATATGAACTTCTGCACGTCCTTGGCCTCATTCACTATCTTGTTGACCCACTGAATCTTCCCTATGTCTTTCAATGCATTGTTCATGGCATGCACACAACACGGGGTCCAATAAATATGATTGTAGGCATGCTCCACTAGCTTGCCTATTGCTTTGCACACATAAGCTGCATTTGTGATGACTTGTATAACATTTTGAAGGTCCAACCTCCTCAATGGGATCCTTCAAAATGTGAAATTGGAACTTAACATTTTTCTACTTTCTCAAAACAATCAATTGCTCTTAAGAAATACAGTCCATCTTTGCAAGAGACAATGATATTGATGAGTGGACGATGTCTAATATCTGTCCACCCATCCATGATAATGATGCATCCATGTGACACACATGTGACCTTCATCTCCTCCAACAAATTAACCTTGGAATAGCTTCTATCCAAGATTATTGTCCTTAGTTTGGTGTTTCCAGGAGGCACATAGCTTGTACATGCTTTTGCTACCTTGGCCATAGCTTCTTTGTAATAAGGAGAGCGAGCGGCATGAAACGGGATCCCAACAACATAGAAAAGTTTCTCGATAGCATCATTCGACTCTTTCCTTGCCTTTGAATCAAATATATCTACAACTGGATTGGGGGCTGCCCCCATGACCTGTCTCTTCCCTCAACTTTCCACTTTTGTCATTCCAAAACTAGAACTAGCCAAAGTATTCCTGCTAGTCTTAAGAGAGCTCAAAGGAATGTTAGCCTCACTGCCAGTACCATGAACTTCTAGAACGTTGTTTGTGGTATTTACATTAAAAATTCTCACCATCTTTATTCTCTGATCTAGTGAAAGAATCTTACAAAGACCAACCCCCTTTCTTGCAAGGTACATCAAGCGTGCATTGGTCTTGGTGATGCTATCATGCCAAGTTAGTGCACATATGTTGCACTTCCATAGTTTACTCCCCCCTCCAGACTTGGGGTTCTCAAGTATCTCAACATATTGTTGCAATGGCTTCTTCTTATCAAATGGTCTAATGGCAAATCTGGACAACATTTGAGAGGGGTAATTGGTAGAACTACCAGTTGCCGTTGGCACTACACTTTGTCTCATTTCTCCACCTCCCCCAATTATGTCACCACTAACACTTTCACCTATCTCAAGTTCAACCCTCTCCTCCTCTGATTCATAACCATACTCAGAAGAAGAACTCATGGTGATGATTGTTGGGGATGCAATGAATTAAAAAAACAACCATAACTATATGTAATGAATTAAAAAAGAACGATAAGTATAAGCAATGATTATAATTTTAATTTATAAACAAGCAAAATAGCCATAACTATATGTATTATTCAATGAATAGAAACAACAACAATAACTTTATACTTATAGTATACGCAATGATTAAGAAGAAGTAAAACATTCATAACCATATGCATTGTGCAATGAATTAAAAAAAACCATAAGTTATTAAGTTATAACTACATGTAAATTGCAATCACAATGATTTAAAAAAAAACTCAGGCTATTTATTTATTTTTGATAGATAAACACTTTTTATTGGAGCTATGAACTGAAGTACATTCAATCAATATATAGCATTAATCTCCACAATTAGTGAACTAGATCCACCACATATGAATGCATTTCTAACGTAGGTCTTCTCGAACCAGAATCCACCTCTGTTAAATCAACCTGCCAACCACGCCACCACGGACATTACCACCCCAAACGGGGATCGTGCCTTAGTGGGATTTGAACCTGGGTGGAGCCGGATACAACCATCCGTCTTAACCGCACCACCCAAACCCCATCGGCAAAACCCATAGGCTATTAAGACCATAACTATATGCAAAATTATTAAAAAACAAAAACGTAAAAACTAAAACATCGAACATAACCGTATGAATATTAAGTTTTTCATTTTTGTATCTACATTCATATGTATCAAAGTTTTTGTACTCCTAATGTTATTGTTTCTAGGAATGTGTATCATACTATCATGGTAAAGTTAAATCTAGCCAAACCTATTCAATGAATCATTGAATCAACAATCAAGATCTAATATAAAAAAAACAAAAACAAAAAACCTAACCAGTAACAACCAAACCCTATGTAGTATGCATTTTGTAAAATCCTACAAACTATAAACATGATTACATTGTGAATGTAGATACAAAAGCTTAAAAACAACCCCTAAAACATGCAAATAAAATCAAAAATTTAAAAACTAGAGACTATTATCAAGCATTGTAAGCAAATAGAATTTTAAATACCTCTTGCTTTTGCCCTTCTTCTTCCTCTTGCTCTTTCTTCTTCTCTTTGCTCACTTTGCTCAAGTGTGAATATTAAATGTGATATGAAATGAGGCCATAGAGTCATTTTATAAGTTAGAATGTCACTTTTAGGGTCAGGTTTATGTTATTATGTTTGTTTTATATTATCATCACTTTCCAATTAAAAAAATTAAAAAAAATGTTTTTTTAAAAAGAAAAGTTTTTAAAAACTTTGTTGTGACGTCGGGAATGTTTGGACGTCACTGGGGCGTTCCTTGACTTGCCTAGGGGCGTCCAAATGTCTCCGACATCCCCCACAAGTCCCAGATTTCCCCGCGATGTCCCCTATCTTTTCTGGACATCCCTGGGACATTTCTTCCCTTTTTCTTTGGCATGTTAGAAACGGCAAGGGGACATTTCCCGCACGTCCCGGTGTCCCTAGAACGTCCGGGATCTCCTGGACACTTGGGTTTTGGGGGGGATGCGTCATCGCGCAACATTGGTTGAAGCTATATCCATATTTTTGAAAGTGGCGAATGATGCATTGTGGCCAAGGGAGAGAAATGCTTGAGAAAATACTCGTTAAATAAATCGGTTCTGGGAAAAACAAGTGATTCAATGCCATATTTAAGGAAAGCTGCCCAAAACCTTTCATATTTACGAAGCACCTTGGAAGATAGCTGCCGATTAACTTGAACCTTCTCATCATTAACCATATGGGCTAGGAGTTGCCCTAATATTATTGATGGAAAGCTTTTTCTATTTCATGTCAGCAAGATGGCAGTTAAAAGTTAGCAGGATACAATTTAGAGCTCTTCAAAGAGTTCTTGATTATCAGTATCACCATAGAGCTTTCTGTCCCTACCTTAGATCGCATGATTGGGAGAAACAATATAGCTATTTGAAAATATATAATAATGATGCACCTATGAGCAGGTTCCTTATGGGTAATATTGCTTCCGTTGTCTCTGGTTAAATGCTTATTGTTCCTTTTTCATTGTCAAAATAATGTAAACCTGTGGTGGGTGCTGGTATTGTGGTGCTTTTGTTGTATGCCTTTTCACATTCTGCAAAAAACTAACATGTTTATTGTGGATTTGCAAAAGGTTGAATGGTTGTTTATTTAAATACCTTACAGCTAAAATATTATATTTTGCAGTTAAAGAAGTGCTTGTAGATGTGAAGCCTTTATTTTCCAAAGACAAGTTGCTGATATCAATTGCGGCAGGTGTCAAACTGAAAGACTTGGAGGTTGGCATTTGTATTTGTCAGTACTTGCTGGCTTAGGACTCTATTAGATGCTTCAATGTATCATGTATTATCTGTTTGCTTCTGTACAATCTCGTGAAAATATGTCCTTGGGAACTATGCCAGCAATACCGTGTACAAACACTAGAACTTTTGCTTCCAAATCCCACAAAATACCATGGAATTCATGTTGGTTTCTCATTTATCATATTTTGTTGGTTTTGATATTAATTGTAGGTCTATTGTTTGAGAATTTGACCATATACTTCCTCTCCTATGTCTCCCCTAATGTTCTGAAATTCTTCACACCCCTACAACTCTGATACTATGAGAGAAAGACAAACAAAGATGAGAGAAACTCGAAAATGGGGAGAGGTCTGTTGTGTTATTCTTCATTCAAATCAGAAATCGAGGTTTGGGTACGCTGGTACACTGATTGTTTTGCCCCAGGTACAGCCATACGTTTAATTTTTTTTAGCCAAATAAGCAAAATTAACCACATCATATGTAGAGTAAACAAAATAAGTTATATAACTGCGAAGCAATTGAAAATACCACTAATAATTCTATTCCAAATGTCACGATTATGCTGAGAGGCATTCTACAATGGCAGCTGCGGTGGATGGTGGTGGGATGTAGTATCTGTGAGTGTGTTCACTTTTAATTCCACCCTTAAATTTGACGTCTATTTGACCATCACGAAGAAGTTTTTCTATTTCTCTTGGAGAAGTCAATCGAAAAATTGTAATATTTTGGCCATTCCGTGGAGCTTAGTGTCTTTTTTTTCTCTACAATTTTTTTGAGCCTTAAACATTACTGTGGCTAGATTGACACCATTTGTCACCATTTAGTGGGAAATTTGTGAAGAGTTAATGAAGTTGTTAACAATTGTGGTATGCTAAAGATTTCGGCATTTTTTAGACAGATGCATTTAAGATCTGTACTAGTCTAAGTATGCAATGAGAGGTAAGTGCGTTGTTGTCTGCTTTTGACAAAATGAATGTGAGTGCCTTTTAGGGCTTACTCATACTTCGTAATCATCTTTTAAAGTTCAAGTTGACTTTTTTAGGGTAAAACAAAAAACAAAAAAAAGTGTATATGCACTTTAGACAGTCGGTTCTGCTTGGGACCTGCCTGTGTATTTTCTGACCGTGTACCCGAGTGTACCCAGCCCCAGCGTGGACACACACGGGCAGGACCCTAGGTGATACGGAACTGGGACTGTTAACCGGTACATTCTGTACTGGGACCAGTCCTGTTGGGGTGAAGGCCTAACTATCATAGGTAATAAGTACTTTACTTATATTTATGACCATTAAACTAAATATTTTAAAAGCCCCAGATTCTTGATTTTATCAAAACAAAACACATGAAATGGTGGAAAACAAATTAAAAACCTTTGTGAGACCTACACTGTTGATATTCTGTTTTCTTCTCCAAAATATTAATTGTTTTTATTGGTCAATAAAATAAATTTATGTGGAAGAGGAAGCGGCGTTGGCACTTAATACACAGGGATTTGGTTCAAATAGCCTAGGCAATAGATTATATGACTGTTAAATTTTCTAATCTTGAGAACTTGCCCCATCCTTAAAAAATTTGCTATGTAATTTTGTGCAAAATCTTCATTCAAAAGTGGTGGCCTGCACGGATAGGCTGTTCTGGGGAAGCTTACAATCAAATCAAGACATGCCACTGTCATTCATTTAGAGTCTTTTAGTATGCCAATGAACTGCCTTCTTTGTTATCATCTATAAGGGAATTAACGCATTTCTTGGAAGAGTGGCAAGCCCCTCCTTTGATTGAAGACACAGCTTCCATAGGAGATGTGAGTATTCATCGAGATCATTTGTGCATAGGATCTGCTATTCGTTTTCTTTTTTGAAGATTTGTGCCACGCTTGAAGTCTGTCACACAATACAAAAATCGCTTGGAATTCACCTCCATCCTACTTTGTTGGTAGGCATTTAGCGTCTGGTTCCGCTTCTCTTTCCGATTCATCATGCTTTTGGAGACAGTGGAAGTTCTGAGTTTCGTTTTCATCCCTTGGACGTCATTATCATTAGTATGATCAATGGCGTTCCTTAGAAATAAATACCCACGACTAAAATCGTGTGGGCAATCTTTCCTTGTCGGAAATTAACTCCTCCATCTTCTCCATTTTCATAAAACTTGAAACAAGCCTTCCATGTTTCGTCATGGGAAATGAATTCTCAACGGCCAACTCATTTTTTTAGTATTTATATTGTTTTTCCTTTCGGCCTCGTACTAGCTCTACAAAATGTTCTTGTAAATTATGGTCTTCGTACTAGCCACTGTGGCTGACTTGCACCGAGTATTAAGATGAAGGACAGGGAGCGGAAATGAGATACAAGAAATTCTTTTTCTTGAAATATGGACAAATGGAGGATTAGCTCCTAAATTTTAAAATAAACATTGAAACATTCCAAATTGAGAACAAGCATAAATAATATGTTGGATATTTTAACTTTGAGGTAATTGATAAATGAGTCATGGTGTCTTTTTGGAGTCGAAATCATTCATTAATCTTTTTATTTTGGTATAGATAATACTAATTATAAGTCTTAAATGTTTTTAAATACTATGATGAGAAAGTTATATAGTTTTTACTTTCACCAATATTTTTCTATAATCGTGAATTGACTGTGTTACATGGTCAATGCAGCCTCTTCCTCTTAATTCGTGTGGAAAAATACATTTTCCTCAATTTTAGAATAGGTTTTTTAATTATATAGTATTACTTTAGAAAAAAAAGTTTAATTGTTAATTTTCGAATATTATATTATTTTTACAGGACATAGAATTTTACTGGCATCTAAAAAGTGAAGTGTATCATATCCTTACTAAGCTGATATATTATTTTTGTTTTAACATAATTTTCTCATGGAAAACTATGTGTCAAGGACTAAAGGCCAAAAGACTATAGGGTACACATTCTGTCAATTTTTTCTAGGACTTTACATCCGTTGGTATTGGTGTATGAATAATTGACCTTCTTTAGTTTAGTGTGAAGGATTGAGGGAAATCTATTTGGTCAAGTTCACCTAGCTCTCGAATCCAACCTCAACCATTTTTGGTATCTTTGGAGATTGTGGATGGTGAGGGAATTCCCTTTATACCATCACTCGCACTGTTGGAATGCAACATTTGGTTAGGAATATATTTTGAACTAGAAAACCAGTAAAATAATTCATATAAGAGAAGGCAACATTGGCACATTAGCATTGTGAAAGATTGGTTGGACCCCATATAATGATTTTAAACAACTTGAGGAACTTAACGACAAAGATAAAGATTCCAACATCACTTGAATAATAGAAAATATTTGTTCATATTGTTGAAAGACATTTTGAGCGAAAGATAGCACCTTCATTGAAGAGTGGGAATATGAGAAGGTGGTTTCCTTTTCAAGTGGGATTGATTAATAGGAGCCCAACAATTTACGGCAAGTTATTCCCAGCAACATAGACATAGATTTTCCAAATTCATCCATGTTTTTAAGACCCATTAAACATCCCTCTAAAATCAGCATCATCATGGATCATTACTACTCAGTTTAGGAGTGTAACAAGGCTTATAGAAGCGACCATGGAGATTTTAGGTGGAGATTTGCAAAGGTTGACAGACATAATATAGATAAGGGATAATTAGTTAATGAAAACATGTAATGGGAATTACTAGAGTAGAGAAAACAAGTTATAGAATGAATAAAATAAGCTATTTAGGAAGCGTAGTATCTCAAATGACATACTTTTCATTGTTGGCACTGTTTGTTTGTTCTATTATTTAAAATTAGAAACTTTTATCAGATTATATCTTTAAAATTAAAGAAAGAGTAACAAATTAAAATATTTAATAATGTAAATTGAAGGGTTTAATGTATTTTAATTTGAAGTATAAAATATATATTTTTAAGCTTGCATATTGGCTACAAAATTCTAATAATAAAATGTTTATAATACATTCATTAAAACATATATAAATTATTATATGTATTTTATAATTGTAAAAAATTATCTATAAACTTTTTTAGTGCGCACTTTGAATTTTACATCAATAAATTTGTGCCTATCAGCCTTCCAACTAGCACCTATGGATGATGTTGCTAGTATTTATGACCATTAAACTAAATATTGTAAAGGCCCCTGATTTCTGATTTTATCAAAGCAAAACACATGAAATGGTGGAAAACAAATTAGAAACCTTCATCAGACCTACTATGTTGATATTCTGTCTTTGACAGCAGCACTTTCTTTGTCTTTTGTCTTAAAAATTAATTAAGACTGAAGACTTTAGTATTTTGTTTTACTTTTGCATGTTACGTGAGGTTGCTTGTATCCTCTACTTGGGTGGGGTTCTCAGGGTAAACTGCTTGTCTACTTGTTTTATATCTGTTGATGAGTGCAGCCTGAGATGGAATGGTTATGGATACTTTCTGCTTCTGTTTGCATTCTTCTTAGTATCAGAATGGTCGTTTAAGGAAGCTCTGCTTCCCAGTAGTTCTTGGCATTTCAGTTGAGGCCCTGTTTGTGTTTGTTTACATCTTTGTTTTGAAGATTGGTTTATGGGTTTTCATGCTCATTTGCATTAAAAGCCGATGGCTGATTAGAAGGGTTCTGTGATAGGATTATGGAAAATTAACCCATAGTAGCAACAGATGGCCTGGTCATAAATCTATATTTCTGATTATGGCTAGCTGAATTCTTTTGAAGGGAAAGTTTAACCCTTTTAAACCCAATCTTTGATTCTCTTCTGAACTTTCCTCAAGTTAATGAGGCAGTTGTTGGGTGTGACCATTTGGTGCCCTGTTTTGAAGATCTAGAGCCTTTTAACTCCAGATACTTATAGGAAAAAAACAGGCATGACATGGAATTCAAGCTTCTAATGGGGGTTCTAGTGTCAAAATAGGTACATGTATATCAAAAGTAATTTTTAGGTTTTAGCTCACAAAAAAATTGAGTAGCTCTTCTTCCGAATGTTTGTCATGAAAAATTGGAGCTATAAAACCTATTCAAGCTCTTTCTGCAAACAGTGGAGATATCCAGCTAAAGTTACTAAACAAATGTGGCAAGCTGAAGCTCATATATGTCGTAGAGAATTTGCCCAAGCACACACAGACCACTTTCGTCAAAATTTATCCTTTGTAAACCAACTAGAAACTGGTGTGTTACTGGTCATATGATCTTGTACCTCGTTTGGGTTTTATGGTTGTGTTTCATATGCGTTCAAACCTTGAAAGAAAAGAGGGGTTCATTCTCTATATGTTATATGTTTGATTTAATCAAGAACGTAGCTGAACTTAGCTTAGGTAGCTTGCAGTCTTGCAAGGGATAGTATTTCCGTAGTGAGTGAATTTGTTCCTATGTTGTCTCAGCTTGTTTCTGTTAGGATTTACTGTTGAAGTGTAAATGAATTTGTAATTTGCAAGCATGTCTGACTCTGAGTTCTTAGCTTTTCTATAAACTAAGAATGTGTAATCCTTTATTGACTATGTGCTAATCAATGAACTGAGCATGCCCAGTATGTGCGGTATATTGGCACATATAACTGTTGTACATAGCAAGTCTTGTAGGAAAATATGGTAATGCCCACAAATGACAAGTGTAACTCACCGTGATTTGCAAGTACAGCCAGCTGTGATGGCAACAGAAGGGAGTGCTGCAAGCATTTCCCACAGGAAAGCACTTGAGTAACTGGGTAATATTAAAGTGGCAATTATTTGTAAACTCGAAAACCCTAAGGAATTATGGGATGTAAATAGCAAAAGCTACTTGAGTACGATCCCTATAAAACAAATCACGGCTAAAAATGATGGTCTCGTTCCTTTTTTTTTAGAGAGGAATACAGTTAATTTGGAACTATTGTTATAAAAAATAATCTAGTTAGCCAATGCTGTTGTAAAAGTTCCTCTAGATGTCAGATCTATGCATTTTATTTCCTGGGTTGGAGATCAAAAACTTACATTTCGTTGTTCTCCACAGATTTCTTCATTGATAGTAGTTACTAAGCAATTGTAGTGCATGCAGGAATGGGCTGGAAATGCGAGAGTCGTGAGGGTGATGCCGAATACACCTTGTCTTGTGGGTGAAACAGCGGCAGGTGATAATAGACATATCCACCCTTGATGCATTAATATATTCTCATTGACTGATGTGTGTGATGTGTGGTGTGTTGCATTTTACACTGAAGCCCTCGCAAGATGTATGGCTTTACTCATTTTGTAAATAATATAAGTAGCTCCAGAACTTGTTCTATTCAACTGGCAAGAGACAACTGAAAGACTGATCAAAATTTTTAGGGTATGGAGATTGCCTTCATTATTCAAATATTGCCTATCGAAGTCAGTAATGAAGTACATTCATCACAGACTGTTTTTTTTTATAAATTTATAGGAACCTTTCTTGTCAACACCATTGGATATGTTGTACTTGTAGACATTAATTCTTCCCAGAAACGTGGCTTTAGTCTAATCATACCTTTTGTCGCAACACAAACTTCACACGGGGTTGTACAATATGGCATTTTCCATGTTACTAAATTTTACACAAGCAGTGAGACAGTTTTGTCAATTTTGATGTTCATGTCTTGAGATTTTATACACACGTAGATGGATGCTCTCCTTTTGATTTGTTTTCATTATGAGGTATTATATGAATGACACAATTGCAGACAATACTACAAATATTATCAGGCATGGTGAATTATCCATGTCTGTATAATCTGGCAGACACATTTCTTGTAGTAGTCATCTGGAGTTTTGAAGTTGATTTCTCACAAACCTTTGGTGTATTCTGATTAAAGAAACCTTTCAAGGTGTTCATTTGGTAGGTCTGGAGTAATATGTGTAGTCTGTTCTGAGTAGTATGCTTCTTGGTTTAGCACACCCATATAATGACCTCAGAGGATAGGGTAGCCAATAGCATAACTCACAACTATACTAAACTTGAATAAACAACCATTGCTAATAGCATACCGAATCTCCAACATGACAAATGTCTCAAGCTTATCATACAAACTAAATGGCTCCCTAATTTGATAATTCTACAAAGTCGAACATGAAATCTGCTACCAATCTATATAAGAAACAAACCTAACGTGCCATTGTTTGATAACAAGACTTAGAGCACACCAACCCCAATAGAGTCAGCACCAACTGAATGCTACAGAGAAAGCAGAAAGATCAAACAAAAGGAATATAAAAGGGCACCAATGTCACTGAATTTTGAGATAAACGTTATCCGCGAGTCAAATAAAGTAGATCTACTTCCACATGAAGATGCAAAAGCTTTAAGACATTGCAAACTATGTAACTGAGGAAACATAGAAACATCTACTGTCACAGGTCAAAATGGATAAGATCTTCAACATAAGGTACTAAATAAAGCAACATCAACATCTGACAGCATCCTCCCAATACAAGTAGACATTGGGGAACTGGAACAATAATTATAACCCCCTAAGAATACTTGAAGAATGAACAAGAAAACTAAGAATCCTAGAAATAAAGAATACCTCGTTTGAGTTTGTATCTTTCTCCAACTGGGGCAAGATGCAATGGTTGGAAACAAACTTGCTGTTACTAAAGAAGTTACAGATTGCATTTTGAAGAAACTTAAAAGCCTCACTTTATCAGAAAGGAAAGATATTTAATTAATCAAGAGAAAAGGTAACAAAATCAGACCCACAAAGTTAACCAAGATCATTGAACTTTTCCCTAGAGAAGCCATTGGCTTGAGAAACATGGAAACCGTCTTAAGCTTTGGTACAACATGTTAGCCATTGGGACCACACTAACCAGTGAGGTAAGCATAGATCACAATACTA
Organism: Taxus chinensis; assembly: GCA_019776745.2. Lineage (NCBI taxonomy): Eukaryota > Viridiplantae > Streptophyta > Pinopsida > Cupressales > Taxaceae > Taxus > Taxus chinensis. The sequence goes on along the minus strand of CM034146.1, from coordinate 346,300,796 downwards.
ACTCCCATGGCAACATGTAGGATTGTGAGTAACCTACTAGTTCTCATTTGAGTTCCCTAAATAGAGCAGAGATCATATGGACAAATGAGGCAGCCTTGGGATAACCTCTCCATTTTATGCTAGCTCAGAGATGTTTGCTAGCTAAGGGACGGCTCCCTTCCACATCAAAACTAAAGTAGGACTAAAAGAGAATACAGAAAAGAATAAAAATGATCTTTTATGGCAAGCTAAGTCTTACAACGATACATTCATTACATAGTTACCTCATTCATGTTCACCTTCAAGCTTAAATGCCATTTGAATTGGAGTAGAAATCATGAAGCAAGCAAAGGATAAGAATACGTGCATAAACTATGTAGAAAGTGAAACTCGCACAATGGGTTCTATTTTCGTTTCAAATTTTAAAGCTCAAAGTAAATACGGCCCAATAACCCATTTATTTCTTTTCTAATGATGATGCTTTAGATTGAAAGAAAACTTGAACGTGTAAGGGTTCATTATTGTGCTTGGAGTGCATCAACTGAAACAATGTCATTCATTAAACTGGTATGTAAAAACCAGCACAAACCCATTGGGATATGAACTTATGAAGTAGTGGCAGATTTCAAAGATGTATAGATGTGTTGGAATAGTTAATTAATTCCATAGTTACCTAAGACTCCAGGACGATAAAAAATTTCTGAATTTTGGGGACGGTGGGGGGACGGCTAGTTAAAAAATATATAAATATTTAAAATATAAAGATATAGTGACTAAACTATATAAATAAGCTGAAATAAAACCATTTGAGATTTAAATAAGGTGAAATTTGAACTCATAAACATCAAATACATTTCTTTATATCATGATTCATAATATCAATATATTAATGTAAGCTACATATGTCATATTTGAATTTGAAACTCATATTTCTGTATGTCATATGTTAGTCTTCCTCGTGGTTGGGAGCCCCGCCAAGGGGCTCCCCAATGACGGGCCAAGTGGGAGAGAAGTTAGGCCAGAGGCTTATCTATCAGTTGCTGGAATGGGAATGGTTCCCTTTGGTCTTCCCCTGGCCTTATGTTAGATGCTCTCGGGGTTGTCGACATTCTCTTCATCATAGAGACACACGAGAGCCTGGTTCGTCCTCTCCCAGGTATTACTGGATTTCTTTGGTTATTAGCTTGTAGATATGAGACTCGGGTTTCGGGTGGTGTCAGAGGCTCTGGTGGGGTTGTCTGTCTCTATAGAGACTCCCTCCAGAACAGGATCTCGATTGTCGGTTCTGATGAGTCTGTCAGGTACATGTGGATTCGTACTAGTGGGGCCGCTCGTTTCTCTAGGGATTTCTATACAACAGTTTGTTACTTTCCTCCAGCTGCTTCCCCTTATGCCATCCACAATGGCCCAGATGGTGATCCCTTCTTTGACTTATATGACAGTATTGGTCAATACTCTGCCGCAGGGGAGGTTATCATTTTAGGTGACTTTAATGCCCGTACCAGACACTTTTAGGTCCCCCTCCATGACAGATCAGAGGATACGCTCTGTACACAGAGGATTGACCCTGTGTCAATTAGTCTGCATAGGACATCTAAGGATACAGATGGCCCTTTCACAACTTATGGACAATTCCTCCTCCAGCTCGGGGAGTCACAGGTGTTGGTGATCTTTAACGGGATCGAGCGCTTCCTGGATTCACACTTCTTCACATGTCGTCCCCATGGAGGGGGCACTAACGTGGTGGACTATGTCCTCACCAGCCCAGATATCTCACCCCTCTTCTGCTCCTCTATTTCCCCCATTCCCCTTGCCGACCATGCAATCCTATCTTTCTCTTTGGTCGCCAATCCTCCTACCACCACCACCCCTCCTCCCCCTCCCCACTACCCCCCTCGCATCTCCTTTCAGTTTGTTATAGAGGACTACGGATCTTACTCGTCCCACATCCGCGACCTTCTTCCCTCTGAGCTCCACTTCTCTAACTTGCCTAGTGCGGAGGCCAAGTACACATGCATTTCCTCTGCCATGTGGGAGGCTGCCTTGAGATCCTTTCCCAGCTCTACCCCCATCCCTCGGCCACTAGTATTACTAAATCTTGCCCCATTAACCAATGGTATGATGTAGAGTGCAAATCCCTTCACCGACGCCTTCGCCGGGCTTTTACCCATGCCCTCCCCTCCTTCCCCACTCTTAAAGTTGCCTACTGGTGCCTTCTTTGTCGTAAGAAGCGATCCTTCATTTCCCACCGCAGATATATGCTTTCCACCTCCCTTAGGACTAACCCTCGGTCCTTTTGGCGTACTGTCTTTCCCTGCCACTCCCCCTCCTCCACGACGATCGATCCTATCTTCATTTTTTCCCACACCTCTACCCTTTACGATGTTCCAAGGCAACAACTTACCCAAATTGGCATCCCGCCGCTTGGTAATCCCTTCACTCACCGCAATATCAAAGAGGCAATAAGGATTTTGAACTGTAACAAGGCAGCGGATGTGGAAGGTTTCCAGGCTGAGTTCTTCAAGCAGGGTTTTGAGGTCTTTGGTAAATATTTGGCAGATCTTTTCAATCAGGTGGTTACCATGGGCTTCCCTTTACTTGGTCTCTTCATATCATTCACCCGATTCACAAAGCTGGGTCCATTTCTGACCCGAATAACTACAAGACTATCATGGTAGGCCATTCTTTCTCCAAACTCTATGCTATAGTTCTCCACAGGTTGTCCGAGATTTTGGAGCAGAAGCAGCTCAGAGCCAGAGGTCAGGCTGGTTTTCGCTTTAGTTACCACACCATCGACCACATCTTCACCCTTCGAGCTATCATTGAGGAGGCTCGTCACCGCTCTTCGAAATTTTATTGTTGTTTTGTAGACTTTTGAAAAGCTTTCGACTCCGTACCTCGCATGGCCCCCTTCCAGCGGCTACGAGACATTGGTATTTCTGAGATTCTTATTATCGCCATCATGCACCTATATGAGTCCATCCTTGGTCGTCTTCGTACTACACATGGACTGTCCGATTTCATCAGGAGCACCATTGGGGTTAAACAGGGGTGCCCCTTGTCTTCTACCCTCGTTGGCATTTATATTGATGAGCTAGAATCATTTCTTCGGGATCACATTCATGAAGGGGATGGTTGCCTTCTTCACCATGTCTTGCTTTCTATTCTCCTTTTTGCCAACGATATTGTTTTACTCGCCTCTTCTCCTGAGGGGCTTCAGAGACAACTTGATGCACTTGCTTTATTCTGTGAGCTTTGACATTTGACGGTCAATCTGGGTAAGACCAAGGTCATGGTCTTCAACGGGTTGAGGACATCACACCTCCACTTTTTCTTCAAGGGGCAGGGGATTGAAATTACTAATACATACACCTACTTGGGAGTCTAGTTCTCAGGGCCTAGATTCAGTATGAGGCATGCTCTTCAGTCGAGGGTGAATAAAGGGTATGGGTCTCTTGCCATTCTTGAGAGACAGTGTTTTCGGCACCGCTTCCAGGACATCTCTTCCAAGATGTTTCTTATGAACTCCCTCATCCGCCCCACTGTTCTCTATGGGTCTGTTGTCTGGGGGCCCTCCCTCTTGGACACAGATTGGGCTTCTGCTGAGAGGATTCAGACTCTCCTCCTTCGCCGCTTCATCAGATGCAAACAGGCAGTCCCCCATCATATTATTTTGGCAGAGTTCGGAGCCCGACCTTTCCGTCTGGAGACTATATTTGACATATCAACCTTTCTTCACCGTATCAGGAGGTTTGGTGATCTTTCTGATGAGCAGGACAGGTATCCGTATCTCGCTTATTGTTCCCCTGTGAGTATTGCCCAGGCTGTGGGCCGTTGGTTTTCTGAGACTTCTGCCTTGTTGGATTCAGTTGGTATCCAGATTGATTGTCTCCCCCCTTTCCAGTATTCCCTGAATGGTCCTAGTCATCTCTTATCCACCAAGCAAGTGTTGAACAGGTCCACCCGGGAGGATATCTATAGGAGCTTCATTCAGACTACTTGGGTGAACCCTCCTGGGGGATTGCGCCCAAAGATGTCCTTTTATGCAGAGCACTTTCTTGAAATCAGAGATGGACTCATCATCTGCCCTCAGTACACCTCTCGTCACTGGGTGCATGCCCTCCGTATACCTCTGGCTCAGTTCGAGTCAGCTCCCACAGACTTTGGTACGAGACTGATCACCACATTGATCAGGAGGACAGACTTTACAGGCTCTGTAGTCTTCGAGAGGTGGAGACCGAGACTCATTTCATCTTCTGCTGCCCCATCTACTATGAGATCAAAGGACGATTTCACCGTCTCTTCAGAGGGATTCAGACTCTCTCGGTCTTCTTCAGATATATTGGCCAGTGGTGTCTTGCCCTCTACAGCCGTGAGTCTTTGCTGCTCCGAGACCAGATTCTTCATCCCCCTCCGAGAGTCATCCCCACTAGATGAATTACAACCTTCTTTCCAGTTCTATCTGCAGGTGGAGGAACTAAAGGACAAAGCCTTTCCGACCCAGATACAGTGCATAGATCAGTTCGTCCCTGGTTGGACCTTCACACTTCCCTCGATCACCACCAGTAGAATCAGATGCACACACGTACCAGAGGGCAACCCAACTCCATTCGTCCCCCTGGCCGTCGCTTCAGTCTCAGATCTCAGCAGGGGAGGAGGTTTTCGTCCCCCTCTTCGGGTTACTTGTCCATCAGGAGCTTCTTTTCGTCGACCTCTAATGTTAAGAGGGGTGTGGCTACCATTCCTGAGTAGACCACTGGTCCTCGTTTGCCCCCACCCCTTCATTCCCTTCTTTGTTTCTCTCGTCTTTCTCCCCCGCTTGCTCCATTGCCCCCGCCTGTGGGGTATTGGTTTCGGGTTTCCTCTCTACTTTCTCTTTTCTCATTTTTTTTTGTTTTTGGGAACTCGTTTTGAGTTGTCCCCGCTTGCACTTTGTATATTGTTTGGGCTGCAGTCCCATTGACCTACTTTTGTGGTCATTCGTTGGACATTAATATATTTATCTTATCTTGTCTACTTAGTCTTTCTAGTTTTTATATGGCAATACTTTCTAGCTAGCTTTGTGTACAAACATTCTCTGTTTGGAGGCAGGTGGATCAAGAAATGTTGCAAAACCCTTTATTACAAATTCGCTGGCCAACATTGGTTTCCTGTGGAAAATGAAGTCAATACTCTTCTCATTTTAGGGGAGTCCAAGTACATTATGCAACACTTTTTCATGCTTATCAAATTTAGCTTACTTGATTTCTTAAAATGTTGAATCCCACCCTTTGGGAAAATGCTCATATTTTAATTTTCGTCTTTCTAGCTTTTATATGGTGATACTTTCTAGCAAATTTTGTGTAATTGGTGTTAGCTATGATAACATGAAACTGACTGGAAATGTAAAAATGTCATTCATTATAGAAAGTATAATTATCAAGTTGATATGTTGGCTAGAGAACTTGGTTTTGATTGCTTAACCAATGATACAAAAGGCACAAAGTTTGCCATAGGGTTCACTAGTGGAAATCTTGATTCTAATTCTATGGTCATCCCACTCATTGAGTAAAATTGAAAACATCAATCAGATCAGGATGTGTTACAAGTCGTCAAGAGCACTTATATTAACAAGCTTTGCATTGCATGCGAATATAGAAATTGGGAAAATCTTATAGTTTAAAGTGTTTAAAGTATGTTTTTTTAATTAAAAAAGATGCAGACGTCGCAGGGGACATCCAAACGTCCCCGACGTCCCCTGGACATCCCCAACGCTTACGAAGTGTCCCCCCATGTTCTCAAACGTCCCCAAGACATTTCTTGTGACCTCTGCCCCAGTAGGAAACATGGGGGAAACGTTTCCCCCATGTCCCCATGTCTCCAAGACGTCCGAGACTTGTAAATTTTGGGGGGGGGGGGGGGACGTGTCCCCGTGTAACTATGATTAATACCTAGTCTATTACAATATTATTATTGTAAATGACATTATATCATGTAGACTAGATTAATATTGTTAGGACGCTCAACTATTTAGAGTCTTAAGCATTTGTAGCATAGAATAGACGATAGGTGGTTGTTAATAGGATAGAGTGGATCGCCTAAAGTCTAAAATTAAACTATAGGACTAAGTTTTGTCATTTTCTGTGTATAAATCATAGTGACTCGAGGACGCCCCCCCCTAAAATTTACAAGTCTAGGGTGTCCTGGGGATGTGGGGGAAACGTTTCTCCCATGTTTCTTACTGGGCAGAGGTCACAACCAGGTTATTTGAGGAGGTAGGGGGACGCTTCAGAAGCGTTGGGGACGTCTAGGGGACGTAAGGGACGTTTGGACGTCCCCCAGAATTTCCCGGGGACGTTTAGACGTCCCCGACATCCCCTACGACGTCTGCATCTTTTTTAATAAAAAGCATACTTTAAACATTTTAAACTATAAGATTTTCCCAATTCCTCTATTCGCATGCATTGCAGTGCTTGTTAATATAAGTGCTTCTGAGGACTTGTAACACATCCTAATTTGATTGATGTTTTCAGTTTTACCCAATGAGTGGATGACCATAGAATTAGAATCAAGATTTCCACTAGTGAACCCTATGGCAAACTTTATGTGCCTTTTGTATCATTGGTTAAGCAATCAAAACCAAGTTCTCTAGCCAACATATGCAGCTTAATAATTATACTTTCTATGTTAAATGACATTTTCACATTTCCAGTCAGTTTCATGTTATCATAGCAAACACCAATTACATGTGACCCACGACGGGAACAAGGCCAAATGTCGCTCGTGTGGTCATCATTTTACTGTGAGTTTGACAAGGTTAATGGACCATTTGGCATTTCTAGAGGTCGGGGAGGGGTGTTACTCCATGCGGATCAGTGACCCCAAAGATTTAAACTGCTCTAGAGAAAGAGCAATCCTCTTCTATTGTAGGAAAGATGAAACTGGTAAAAAAGAAACTACAAATCCAAGAGGACATGTCTTAGTTCACAACATCATTTGTGTCATCTTTTGTCAGTATGCTCAAGGCCTTGACAGATGGATCGATGGGGAGTGGAACATTGAGCAACTTGTGGAAACCAGTAGAAAAACAACATGTGGATGATGCGTTAGCTGATCTAATTTTTTCTAGTGCCATTCCATTCAATGTAGCCAGGAATCCACATTTTTGAAATGCAATTCAAAAGGTCGTAGAGTTTGGCAAAGGCTACATAACTTCCTCTTCAAAGGCTTTCAGAACAACCCTTTTGTAGAGGTCAAAAGAGAGGGTGACTGCCAAATTAGATGATGTGAAAGTCTTGGAAGGCAACAAGGTGCACGATATTGAGCGATGGATGGTTAGATATATGTTAGAGACCACTGATGAATATTCTAGTGCCTTGCTCTCAAGGTCTCGTGTTCTTGAAGGCGATTGACACCATGAACCATATGAAAACTTCGGAGTATATTTTTCAAATATTAAAGGAAGCCATTCTTGAAGTAGGTGTGGAAAATGTGGTTCAAGTGGTTATCGACAATGCAACAAATTGTATGGGAGTTGGGAAGTTGATTACATAGAAATACCCATAAATATATTGGAGCCCATGTGCAACACATTGCCTGGATTTGTTGCTTCATGACTTGACAAAATTCCCATGGGTACATGAAGCAATTCACAGAGGGAGGGCAATTGCAAAATTTATAAGAAATCGCCATTTAATATTGAACCTTTATAGGCAGCATGAATCGAGTAAGTTGTTGAGGCCGTGTGAAACAAAGTTTGCTTCATTTTATATCACTTTGAAAAGAGTGGTTGAAGAGAAAACAAAGATTTGTTATTTGTTGTAATGAGTGGGAAAATTCTTTGCTTTCCAAAGGTTCTAAGGGGAAGGACATAGAATAAATTATTTTAAACAACATTTTTTGGAAAGTGCAACGAAGGTTTTGAATGTATGTGAACCAATTGTTGATGTGCTTGGCATGGTTGATGGTGACACCTCTTATCTTTGCATGCTCTATGAGAGCATGGACTGTTGCAAGGACGTTGTTCAAAAAGCACTCGATAATGTGGAAGTAGACTACATGGAGATTTGGGATACAATTGATTCCAAATGGAAAATGATGCACACCCCTTTTACATGCAACATGTTATTTCGAGCCTAAACTATTTCAAATTGATAGACAATGATTTGGAAATTATGACGGGGATTTATGAAGCCATTAAGAGGTTTGAACCAAATCCAACAACTGTAAGTTTGATTATAGATCAATGTTGGAAATACAAGGCAAGAGAAGGGATATTTGGAATGTTAGCGACCAAATATGACATGTCATGAGTTGACCGATAAATATGGTCCATTTTGATCTCCACACAATTTAGACAAATGTTGTGAACATTGGTTTCCATCGAGAATGCGTTCACTTTCAAGACACCTATTATTGATTGAGATTTCTTCGTCCCTGTCCAGATTAATGAGCTAGATAACAAAGAAATCAAACAACCTCAAAGATGTGGGGTTTAAGGTAGCTGTAGAGCTGATGGATACAAATGGATGAGTACAAAGTGAATGTCCTCACTGCGAGCTGGATAGACCTGTAAAACAGAGGCAACTAAGAAGAAAACAAATTAGATGGTATATGCGGGGGCTGCTCGAAAAAGTTGGTTCCAAGAAGCATGAGCTTCCTTATGCGGATGTCAACCCCCATTTGATAAGATAAAATGATATAAATGAAAGATAAATGGATAACATGTAGAAACTGATAAATAACAGAACCTGAAAATGTTGATGTATAGAGGAGCTACTGATCTGATCAAAGTAAATGCAAAGCAAACCAAGCTAAGAGAATCACAAAGACATGATGATGGTATTATGGTGATTCAAGTGGCATTACAAGGGCACTGTGATGATATTATGATAAGCGAGGGGCTATAATGTCAGAGGTTTTCTATCACTCTTAACTTGTTCAAAAGAGGGGGAAAGGCCTGTATTTATAGCTTGGAGATGGGGTTAGTTTAGGGGTTATCAGGTAACCTGGGTTTGACAAAGTAACCCTGATTAAGTGAGTGGGGGGACATGATTTGAGTGATTAGGTGAAATAATGGATTTGATAAGGATTATTTTGCATTATTTAAATCATGAGTGGGGTTCATGATTTGAATGATTTTTGAGTATTTAATTATTAGGTGGGATGATATGACTTAATTTGGAATATTTGGATAACGAGGTTTAGGTATTTAAAAGGGGATCAATTAATCAATTAAGATTGATTAATTGAACATGTATTTTTGGTGGGAAATGGGATTTATTCAAATTGATGGGGGAAAATGGATTCGAATGGGTAAGCCTAATAAAGGAGGGAAAATGTGGGGTGAAGGGGAGGAATGATACCAAAAATTGGTGTCTACATTTGCCCCTTTTTGATGAGTGGTTTATGTTGGGCAAGCCGCGAGACAAAAATGATGAAAATATTATTGATTGAGTGTTCCCCCTCAAACTTGGGATTGATGATCTAAGGGATGTCGATCACGAGTTTGAAAGAGATAGATGTTAAAGATCAGTAGGGTAAAGAAAAAAGATAATGCAAGGCAAGATGCCCCAAGAAAAAAAGGATCACAATAACATTAAAAACCATGGTGGTGACTCTGATATCACATGGGTAGGGGACAAAGGGCGGTTTCAATGGAGACGACAACAATGTTCTACAGGCCAGGGAGTGGGCGAAAATCACTGCAGTATGGATGCAAACCACGATGACCAATGGGTCATAGGAAAACATCAAAGTATGCGCAACTAAATGCGAAAGGTATGCGAAATCCTTCGTATGAGAGGAATTGAGCGAAAAATTATGCGTCCATAAAAGGGATGAGGACAAAAATAATGATGCCCCAGCACAGGGCACGAAAATAACCAAGAAGACAAAGTGGAAGATGGATGTTTAAATAAAATGCCCCAAGGGGGAACAAGTATGGTCACAAAAGCGTGCATGAAGAGCAGATTGGATAGAAGTGCTAGATAAAATTCCCCAAGAGGGGGGGGGGTAAATATGATTTTGAATACATGTTTCATAAGAAAGGTTCTTCGGGGACAACAAATGAGTAGACGAAGAAAAGAGAAAGCAGTCTTGCGTCTTCGACAAATAGGGGAAGAATTCAATCTACTTTTGCAAAGCAAAAGCTAGAGCAAATGTCATTTAGGAAGAAAGCAAAAGGTGATAATTGATGACACTTATAGCATCCTCCAAGATAAAAATTCCTAGGGAAGATGTGATGAGGGATATATGTGATGATGTTCCCCTCGAGAGGGTAGATGAGAATAGAAGAGACGACACCGCTCCTAAAAGGAAGAGAGGGCAACTTCATAGAGAGGAGGACGAGGATGGGGTGTAATAGAACGGAGAAGCTGCTGTCTGCAAACAATGAGTATGAATCGATCTTGAATGTGATGGAAAGAGGAAGAGAATAATAGAGAAGGATGATAAGGAGAAGAGAAGATAACAGAGTAGAGGGTGAAAGTGAGGGAAAGAGATGTGCAATAGGAAGGTAGCGGAAAAGATAAAGGGAGGAAGATAGGAAAGAGATGATAGAATGGAGAAAAAGAAAGAAAGTAGGAGGAGAAGAATACAAGGGAATAGAGAGGACGTGATGGGCCTGGAAAAAAAGAAAATAGAGAAAGATGATAGGAGAAGAAAGGAATGAGGAAGGACGAACAAGGAAGAGAAGACATAATGCAAAGAGATGAGGGGGGAAGGATGACAGGAAAAATGAAGAAAGTGATAAGGGCAATGGGGGATGGTAGAGGCTATGCCAGTTAAGGAATGTTAAGGGAAGACCAACAATAATTGGAAGATGATGATGATGTCGGGTGAAGAGGAAACCAATCATACGGGGATGGAGAAATAGAAATAGGGAATGAAAGAGGCAAAAATGGATAAGAAGAAGATGGAAAAAGAGGAAGAGATAAGGATGATGGGAGGAAAAGTGAAGGGATGAATGACACACAAACAAGGAAAAGTAAAAGGGAAAGAGAAGAGAAAAGATGATAGAGTAGAGGGTGAAAACATGAGAGAGATGTGCAAAATGAAAGCAGTGGAAACCAAAAAAGGACAACATGGAGAATGATGTAGAAGATGATGGAGAGAAATGACGAAAAAAGAGAGGGAGATGAGTTAGAGGAGTGTAAGGAAGACAAAAGAGATGATAGAGATGAGAAAATAAGGAAACTATGGTGGAGGAGGGAGATGTGGAGAAGAGTAGACAAAGGAATGGAAATTGGGATGTAATGATTGAGAGTGGAAAGATAAAACAAGGAATGGACATGAGTAGTGGTTGATTATGAGAAGAGCAAGAAAAGTCAAAGGTGAAGAAGACAAAGGTATGGGATAGAGCAGATGGAGACAAAGGAGGAGAAAAAAAGGAATGAAAGAGGTAGAAGAGAATAAGAGAGAGGGATGATAGGTGAAGAAGGAAATGATGAAGGAAAAACAAGAAGAAGACAAGAAAATGACAGAGTAGAGGGTGAAATTAAGAAAAAGGGAGAGAGGGTCAAAATGAAGGGAGTGACGAAGGGTGAAGGGGATGAAGGGAGAGAAATGATGGAAAATGAAAGAGATGATAGAACTGAGAAAATAAATGAACTATAGAAGTTGGAGGTGAAGAAAACAAGAATAGGTAGAAGAGAATAATAGAGAAGGATGATAGGAGAAGAGAGAATGAGGAAAGACGAACAAGAAGACAAGATGAGAGTAGGGGGTAAAATCAGGAAAAAGGGAGAGAAGGACAGAAAAAGGAAGGAGATGAGGATGATGAAGAATGTAAAGAAGACGAAAGAGGAGGTAGAATAGAGAAGAGAAAGAAACAATGAGGGACCAGGAAGATGTGGAGAAAAGCAAAGAATAGAAGAGGAAATTGGCACAAAATGATTGAAAAGGTGGGGGTGAGAGAGAAAGGAAGGGGATGGTAGTGGGAAGGTGAAAATGATAGGGAAAGAAGAGATGACAGAGTGGATACGGGGAGAAGATTGAAGGAACTAGGTTATCGAGGAAAAACAAGGTAAATAATATAGGATAGACCACATGGAGATGCATGTGGAGGGTGGGATGATAAAAAAGATGGGATAACCCTGAAGAGCTAGGTTATCAATGGGGAAGTAAGAAGGAAACATGAAGTAAAAAGGGAAGAAGATGATACAGAGGAAGTGAAATAAAATAGGAGTAGAAAGGAGGAGAGGACAACAAAGAAAATGATGCAGAAGGAAGGACAACAAGAACGAAGATATTCAGTGAAGAGTGAGCAGTATCAGGAATGTAAAGAGAAGAAAAATAGGAGGAATGACACGGATTGGAAAAGATGTGGAGATGCATGAAATGATAATAAGAGGATGATGAGAAAATAGAGAGAGGGTGTATGATGAAGACAGTAGGGGTATTGAAGAGGGTGAAGGGAAGATGGAGAGGTGGGGAAGAAGTGACAAGAAAGGGCAGAGGTGGGAAAAGGAGGTGAGGAAGAGAGAATGGGGGATAGAAGAAGTAATGTCAGTTAAGGGATGTTAGGAGAAGATCCCACCAATAATTAGTTGTGGGGATGGACAAAGATGAAGAGGTGGAGAGGAAAAAGGAGAATGGATGGAATGTAGAAAGTGAAACACAATGAAGGGACATTAGGAGAAGTCCACCGATAATGATTGGTGTACACAGGGGAAGGAAGGAATGAAGATAGAATGGAGGAGGTTAAAAAGAGTGAATAGGGGTGCACAAAATGGGGATGAGTGAATTTTAGGAGAATTCCACCAATAATTATTAGCACGGAAATGGAAGATGATGATGAAATAATGTTAGGGGAAGACCATCAATAATGGCGGTTAGACATGGGGGTGGATATGTGGGAGAACTCGAGAAGATGGAGTGGAAAGAGTAAAGAAAGGAGGGATAACGATTTGTGCTAAGATGAAGGCGAGGAGAGGATGCAGTGGATGAGAATGAATGAGGGAAAGATGAAGAAACAAGACATGAAAAGAATGGCAAGAAATGGTATGAAGGATGATGGATCAAGAAGGAGAAAATGGGGGAAAGGAACATGGTTATAGGTGGAAGATAGTAGATGCATTCTGTAATAGGATAGGTTGAGAAAGGATAATGGTAGGAGGAAAATGTAGTTGGTAAGGAAGACCAGGAGGAAGAAACAATCAATGGAGGGAATGAAGAATGAGGTGAGGGAGAAGTCCAGAATGATGAGTTCAACTTAAGGAGGACCCTTAAGTAAGACTATCATGAGACGGAAGTGGTTAAGTAAGATTGCCAAGTGAGGGATGATGGAGATGAAAAGTGGGAAAATAGGAGGTGGTATTTGCGAGAATGGAAGAGGAGGTGAGAGGATGTGATGATGGGGACTAATGAGAAAATGTGGATGGTGAGGATGTGGAGTGATGGGGGAGTGCAAGATGAAAGATCATCCTTAAGAGGGACTCTTAAGTAAGATCGCCATGCCGCACGAGTGGTTAAGTAAGATTTCCAAGAAGAAGACGATGATATAGATTATGAGAGGATGAGATGATGGGGAATGCCAAGAAAAAGTGAAAGGCGGAGATGTGTGGTGATGGGGAAAGGAAAGATGACAGATCATCCTTAAGAGGGACTCTTAAGTAAGATCACCATGCCATATGAGTGGTTAAGTAAGATCGCCAAACCGGTAGTGACAATATGGAAGGTGAAAGGCAAGAATGTATTGGGTACAGGGGTGGAATGGTTGGAGCAGATGATTATGACGAGAGGTGGGAAAAATAAGATGAGGAAATATGATGGGATGGGGGGAGGCTAGATGGTAGATTAAGACTCTTAAGTAAGATTGCCATGCGGCGGGAATGGTTAAGTAGGATCGCCAAGCCAAAGAACAAGAAGAATGATGAGAAGAAGTGATTGACAAAATTGATAGGAAGAGGGCATGACAAGATGGACTGAAGGGGAACCTTCAAGTGAATTTTCCATACTGCGAGAGTGTGTAAGTAAGATTACCAAGCAGAAGACGGATACTAGGAAGGATGAGAAAAGAGTGAGTGGTGTATGCCAGAGTGGAACAAGAGGTGAGAGGAGGTGATAACAAGGAAAGAAGGAAACAAAGGAGTGTAACATGAATGGATGGAGGAATATATGTGGTGTAGGATGGAGAGTGTGAGGGGAATCCTTAATTGGGATGCCCACGTGGTGAGAGTGATGAGGCAGAAGTGATAAGTGGAAGAGGTGGAGCGGAAAGATGTGTGTGGTGGTGATTGTTGTCTTATGAAAGAGGAGATGGTGGAGAAGCTTCTACAGTGGGAAGATCTTAGGAAGAGGGTATATCTCAACCAAGATGCCCATGCGGAAGGGGTGATTAAGTAAGATCATCAAGATAGAAGTGGATGAGTAGAAATTAGGAGCGAGGATGAATGGATCAAATACATGGTGACCATGGTGGGGGATGAGGAGTTGTTGGATAACAAATGCTACTTGAGAGATATCCTCAAGTAGGATTCACAAACTGCAACGGAGATCAAGTAGAATTCCCAAATTGAAAAAGTGTATTAGCAGGAGCATTCATAGATATTAACAGAATTCATGGAATTATGGATGATTGTAAGATATGTCATCCTTAAAGGTAAACATATAGATATAGAATTCATGGTTTGAAATTTGATATGGATGAATGCGATTTTGATAAAAGGTGACCTTAAATGACACATAATCGTAGCAAGGGGCACACAGGGAAACCATGCTTCGAACTGGATTGGAGGTAAACAAGAAAGGGTACCACTCAAGGCATTGCACTTGTAACCAATAGCAGGTGTTAATACATAACCAACGACAGTTAGTTATACCAAAAGACCATGAGGGAAAAATGGATGCAATAATCTCATAAACCTAATGTCGACACAATAAAGGGGTTTGAGATGTAACTTGTATGTGGGAAGAGGATTCTCCATAGGTGGTTGTTCCTAGGACTATGCCCTAACTCTGGGAAGGGGGAAGATGCAAACTGATCAATGCGGGAAGTCTGCAATGTATATGAGAAAGTTGATCAATGCGGGAAGCTTTCTTAGGATGCTATGATATATAGAAGGATGATCAATGTGGGAAGCCTTCGCTGTCATGATACAATAGAGTAGCCATCCTTTGAGGGTATGGTCTACTTTTTGCTTTTGCATTTGGATTTTTTTTTGACTTTTTATTTTAGATGGTAGGATAAGATATGCATGATAGTTGTCCTTAGTGGGATGAGAGTATTTTTATTATATACTTTTTATGAACTGTCCTTTAAGGGATTAGTCTGTTGTAAGATAACATGAGATAAGAGCATCCATAATTTGTACCTTATTTTCTTTCTTTCTTTTTGTTTTTTGAAGGGGAAGAGTTGGGTATAGCTAGGTAGACCACTTAGGAGGGGATGATGATTGCACAAGTGACACCTCTAGACCCTTAGCGTGGTTCCAATAGGTAAACAAGAAGGTGATGGGTGTAATGATCAGGAAGTTCTCACCAAAAAGGGAGAACCTATCCATAAGGAAAATGTTATGGGTAGAGCCATGGTACCCATATTTAAGGTCATGTCGAGGAAGTGATGGTAGACCACATAGTTCCATATCATTACAATGATAGATGGAAGGGACTAATGATGGAGGAATGATCTAAAGATATGACTATCTGCTCATGGGTATATATGCTAACAATAGAATGGCCGTAAGTGCAATGCATTAAGAGGTTCAGTCTCTGGTTTACCATCAAGGGAAGCCAAACGATAGGCCCCAGACCCATACTTATGCGTGATAATGTACAGTCCAATCCAGTTGGGAGCAAACTTTCCCCATTGGCTCCTTTCTAAAGTAGTAACATTTTGATTTTCTTTTAAGACAAGGTCACCTATTTTAAAGTCGTGTTCTTTGAGATGCTTGTTATAAGCACTCTGGACGTGCTCTTGATAAACATGATGATGCTCAAGAGCAAGGAGGCGACTCTCGTTTAACAACTCAAGTTGTGCTAGGTGCTCTTGGCGATAATTTTCATCAGAAATGAAGTCACGAAGAGACACACGTAAGGATGGAATTTGAACTTCGAGGGGAGGAATGACTTCAAAACCATATACGGGAAAAAAGGGGGTAGTGCCTGTGGGGGTACGGACGTTGGTTCGGTAAGCTATAAGAGCAAAGGGAAGTTGAAGATGTCAGTCACGACCTGCTTTATTGATGGTTTTAGCAAGGATGTTACACAAGGTCTTGTTGGTCGCTTCGGCTTGGCCGTTAGCCTGAGGATAATAAGGAGATGAGAAACTAAACTTGATATTGAATGAGTCGCCGAGTTTCCTAACATCTTTGTTTTTGAAGGACTTCCCGTTGTCCATGATAATCTTGTGAGGGGCGCCAAAGCGACAAATTATGTGTTGGTAGATGACATTAACAATGTGATTGACTTTAGTTGAGGTGAGTGGAATAGCTTCCAGCCACTTGGTGAAATATTCAGTTGTAGTGATAATGGAATGATGACGCTGAGAAGAATGAGGATTGATGGTACCAATGAGATCGAGGCCCCACTGCGAAAAGGGCCAAAGGTCCTGAGCCGGTTGTAAGGCCTGACTAGGAATGCGGACAAGATTGGAATGCTGCTAACATTTGACACATTTCTTAACATATTCGTAGCGGCCCTGATTGACAGAAGGCCAATAACAACCAAGGCAAATAATGCATTTAGCGACAGCCAAACCACTAAAATGTCCACCACAAATGTTGTCGTGGACTTCTTGGATAGCGTGAGTAGATTCATGGGATTTGAGGCATCAAAGGAGAATACCGTTGAACCCCTGTTTGTAGAGAATGCCTCCAAGAATGACATATTGGTTAGCACGTTGGAGAAATGACCTTCTACCATTCTTGGATAGCTCTGAGGGAATGGTGGATTTGGATAGATAATCAAATATTTGAGAGTACCAAGGATCTGATGAGTCGAGTTCAACGACATTAACATGAGTTTACCCATGGATGTGAGATGGTTGATCACGACGATGAAAAACCACTGAAAGTTTGGATTCATTAGTTGGCCATGGGATGAGAGATGCAAGGGAAGCCATTGTGTCAGCAAAACGATTGGATGAGCGAGGGACAACTTGAATAGTATAAAAATCAAAGGCTTCAAGGAGAAATAGGACGACATCTCGATATTTTTGCAGAACGTCAATTTTTACATTGATAATTTCCTGTAATTTGTTTGATGATGAGCTATGAATCCCCATAGATGTCGAGGATTTGAGCACTGAAAAGGACAACAGTTTCAAGACCTAAAATAAGGGCTTCATACTCTGCTATATTGTTCGTGTAGTCAAAGTCAAGTTTTTGGGCAATAGGCATAGGAGTGTCCCAAGGAGGAATGAGAATGATGCTAGCTTCTCCCCCTTGCCAACATTTAGATCCGTCAAAGAAGAGAGTCATGTGAAGAGGAAAAGACTCATAATGAAGATTGTTAATGGATTCATCAAGAAATTGTTCATGAGGAAGATGAGTGGTAGGAAGAGGGGCTTTAGCTAATTGGTCTGCGATCGCTTGGCCTTTAATAGACTTTTGAGAGTTGAACTCTAGGTCAAACTCTATCATGAGCATGAGCCATCGAGTGATGCGATCATTGTGGTAAGGTTTATAATGTATGGTTTTGAGAAGATGAAAGCTAGTGACTACATACATTTTGTGATTGAGAAGATAATGGCAGAGCTTGGAAGTGGCGAAGAAAAGGGCACAACACATCTTTTCAGCTTCAGAGTAGCGAGTTTCATACTCGTGTAGGGTACAACTGATGTAATAGACAACCTGCTCTCTGCCTTGGCCATCACGATGTGCCAACATGGCACCTAATGCATGATCGATAATAGAGATATATAGATAAAAAGGCTCCCCCTCGCGTGGAGGTGTAAGAACAGGAGGAGATAGGAGATACTGCCTAAGATCATCAAAGAGTTTTTGGCAATTATCATCCCAGTGTAAGGTGACGTCTTTACGAAGAAGATGAAAGGGTTGATAACGATCTGAAAGTTGTGAGATGAAGCGGTGGACAAAATGAAGCCGACCTTGAAGACTACAAAGTTGTTTAAGATTGGAAGGAGGAGACATCTCAAGGATAGCCTTGATTTTGGCGGGTTCAACCTCAATACGCATGATACAACCAATAAAGCCAAGGAGTTTTCCAATTAACACGCCAAAAATGCATTTGACGGGATTAAGGCGACGGGAGAAATGAAGAAGACGCTTAAAGAGGATTTCAAGGACAAAGAGGTGATCGCATCGATGTTTGGATTTTCCCAAGAGGTCATCAATATAGTCTTCTATGGTCTTATGTATGAGATTGTGAAAGATATAGGTCATGGTTCGTTGATAAGTGGCCCTAACATTTTTCAAACTGAAGGGCATGACACGATAGCAAAAGGTTCCCCACGGGGTGATAAAGGAGGTCTTGTGTTGGTCTTTTGGTGCAATGAGAATTTGATTATAGCCATAAAAGCCATCCATAAGAGAAAGCATTTCATGTCCTGCAGTAAGGTCCACAAGTTGATCGATGTTGGGAAGAGGAAAGTCGTCTTTAGGGCAAGCGAGATTAAGATCCCGAAATTCAGTGCATATATGAAGCTTGCTTGACGAGTTAGCGACGGGTACGATGTTAGAAACCCGTTGGGGATACTCAATGGGGATGGTGAAATTGGCAGAAAGAAGACGTAACTCCTCTTTAACTAGGAGAGCAACTTGAGGATCCATGCGGCGAAGCCTTTGCCTAATTGGATTAGCATTGGGGATGGTGACAATGTTATGGATAACGATGGAGGGGTCAAGACTTGGCATGTTAGAGTATGACCATGCAAAGGCCTGGCTATGTGTGGATAAGAAAGAGGTGAAGGCTTCAAGTTCTTGCAGCTCTAGAGATTGGCCCCCCTTAAGGATGTAGGGCTTTTGAGGAGTCCTGATATTAATGTCGATAGTGGACTCGTTTAAGAGAGTGGAAGTGTCAGGGGGAAGGGACTTTTGGATATGAGAATCCTCAGCCCCCATGTAAGAAAGAATAGAATTATCATCGCCGCACTTGAAGAATGTCAATGGTAGGGGAATCTTCCTCTACCATCTCTGGACGCTAGAGAGGAAGGGACTTTTGGATATGAGAATCCTCAGCCCGACCATGATAAGAAAGAATAGAATTGAGGGAAATCGCCGGAAATTGAAGAATGTCAATGGTAAGGGGAATAGATTTGGTATCATTGGGACCATCAGTGGACGCCTATCATCCTAGAGAGTCGGAAAGGACCGAAGGGAGGTCATTTCAACGACCTCGATGGGAGAAGATGCAGAAGTGACTTGAAGGGAAATGGAGGAATGTTTGTATCCCAAGCCAAAATTAAGGGGACATAGATTTCGCGTATCATTGGGATCAGTGAGATAGTCGGATGGAGAGAAGAGGTTTGGTTGAAGACATGGCGTCGATGGGTACCTTGTTCATAACGCCCCATGCCAGAAGTGCCTGAAGGGGCACAATGGCTTAGGTATGTTTAGTATCCCGAAGCCATGGTTTATCACATGAAGTTCGCGGGTTTGTTTGAAGAACTCTTGGCTCCATGAAACCGCCAACATAAGGTTTGGTACCTTGTGGGCGATAACGCCCCATGACCAGAAGGGTGATCCTTCCATGCACAATCGCCGTAGACCATGGTGGGTCAGGCGAAAAGATGGGCCAAACGAGATGAAGCTGAATTTCCGCCAACATTCAAGGTTTGGTACATAGTGGGCGATCTTTGACATGAGAAGAAGCTCTTCTTGGCCTTGATCGATGGTCGGCGTGATAGGACCAGTTGGGTCAAATGAAGAGAATTAAGAGTGGCCAAACGAGTTGATAATTCTCCTAAGGCAAGGCGTTGCATTACAACATACGGTAGGGGCCATTGTCATGGCGGCTAATGCAGATGGGAAAAAACCTCCTTTGCACAAAAGAACTTAAGAGTGAGGATGTTGATATTCTCGGAAGGCAAGGCGTTGCATTTAGGGACAAGCACGTCTTTAGATCGATCATGGTCGGTACATGTAGATGCAGGCACAAAAGAGGGGCATTGGTGGGGAGAATCACTGGTGGTGATGGTGCCGGAAGAAGGTTCATATGGATTAATATAGTGGACAAGCACGTCTAGATTAGATCGATACAGTGCATGGCACAAATCTTGAAAGGAGGTGCAAGCATTGGTGGGGAGAGTTATACTGTAAATGGTCTCCTATCATGTAGAAGAGCTATTTCAATATAGTGGTGGAGGGTAGATTATGGCCGACAGTGAATGGGAAGGACAACTTTACCCAATGGACGTGCAAGCAAAAGATTATACTGAACATTCGTCCTATAAGCATAGAAGAGCTCATGGTAGGAGATTCATTATGACACATAGACGTCAATGGGAAGGACAACTTTACCCAGTTGGTTGAAGGTTACAACATCGTTAGAAGCACCAATTATATTGATACGGTAGCATCGTTATCAATGACAATAGTCCGTTGGATGCAATGTAGTCGTTGAGTGTGGACCATGATGAAGAGTGTGAGAAGATCTTGTTCATTTAGGGATGTTTAATTATATTTTGATACTAGCATCGTTGGGGATTTCTGAATCATAGTCGTTGGATGACATGTGCAATCGTTGATGCTGCAAGAGCCTCAGCTAGAGCCGAAGAGGGGAAGAGGCTCATTGTTCTTTTGATGGCATGTTGGGGATTTCTGAATCCCTCGAAGGACAAGGCAATGGGATGCCATTGCAAGAGCTCCTCAAGGTGCTACCTCACAACATCGAGATCCATCCTGGGGTAATGTAGATGGTTGGACGAGCCAGAGAAGCTCATCAGGTGATAGATCATGTGACATGTATTGAAAGGAGGGGCATCGGAAGGGAGAGCATAAATGGTCCCTTCATGATATTTTATACAACGGTGGAGGGGTAGATAGGACACAATGCAGACAAGAATCCAAGGACCTCCAAGTAGAAGATTATACTGAAATTCTCCTTCTATAATATAGTCATGTTTGGATGACATGAATGGTATACACAATGGATGGGTTACAACATCGTTAAAAGCATGAAGGACAGTGGAGATTCAATGATAATAGTGTTAGGTAGTTTGAGCTAGCACCATTATCAATCATGGTTTTTCAGAACATGTTGTTGATGATATGAAGAGAGGAAGATTGTTTCATCTAGAGGCATGTCGGGGTATTGATTAAGGACATGGCGATGATGGAGAGCATCAACTAGTTTGAGGCTTAGGTGATACCAGGATCTGTTTAAGTGAACATGTTTGTGGTTAGGAGAACTTGGATGAGTTCATAAAGGGAAATTTTAATGACAATGGTCTGTTCGATGGAAGCAGGATTAGGAGCGGCCAAAACAATACCTTGGCCTTAGAGGAAGATGGAGGGGTTGATAGGGGGTGAGTGGTGGGAGCAACGATGACAACTTTAGGTGGTGTGGATAATGTAAGTTCCCTAGGAGGAGGGATAGTAGCAAAGGTCTTTGGCTTAGGTTGTGTGGTGGAGTTAGGGTTGTGTGGTCCAAAACGGGTGGTTATCCAAACAACATTGATCAAAAGAGGGGGACCATCCTTGAGAACATCCTTTTTTGGTGGCGGGTTGGTGATGTCCTTGGATGTATCTTTTTTTGGTGGTGGGTTGGTGGCAAGAGTCCTCGATGAAAGGGGTGGCTTAGATGTTCTGGTAAATGCATGTTGGGGTGAGGGAGCGGATTGGGTTCGTGGAAGGGTTGATTCTCCCTCATCAAAGAGATCATTCTCATTGATAAGGTTGTGTATGATGGTTTGAAGGGTTCTATAGTGTTAAGTGTCTTGCCCTGGTGTATGGTGGTATGCACAAATAAGGTTAGAGTCAAACCATGAGGGTCTTGGTGCACTTTGTTCGAAGGGTTTAATTGGTGGTATGGTGATTGCTGAGGTTTGGAGCAATTGGTAAAACATTGTAGTATAATCTCCCGAGGGAATAAGTGATGCTGTGGCTATTGGTGGAGGGTTTTGTGATGAATTTAATGTTGGTTTGACGTGAGGTGGTGTGATGGGAGCTTTCAATAGTGTTTTAGATTTAGAAGAGGATGGGGCCAACTGTGTTTGTGTTGGAATATTGGTTGATGATGGGGATGACCTAGACTTAGTTTTAGGAGGTGGCTTAGAAAGAGGTTGTCGTTGTGTTGTTTTATTAGTAGCGGAGGTTTTCAGTGAAGGGAATGAGCTCAAAATAGAAGAAGACGATGAAGGGAGTGGTCCCAAAATAGAAGAAGTTGAAGGGAGTGGCCCCAAAATAAAAGAAAATGATGTGGGGAGGGGTTCCAAAATAGATGATAATGAATTGGCTTTAGGAGGATTAGTCTTAGGGGAAGGAAGCTCTACCTTTTTGTGCGAATGTGAAAGAGGACGTTGGGAAATGTGCCAAGGGGTCTAGATTTTGTTTGTGAAGATTCACCCTTCGGAGGAATGACAACAATCTCTCTTGGAGGGTCCGAAGATTGTATTGTGGTTGATACATGTGGAGGGAGTAGTCTGTGCATGATGATGTCAAAAGGAAGCGAAGATTTGTTTGATGTGGAGGCGTTTGATTGTGTAGAAGAGATGGGAGGATCACTTGAAGTTATTGCAAGTTGAAGTGCTTTCCAAAATTCTTCAAGTGATGAAAGTGATGTAGAAGAAAAAGGTGATATAGATGTGGTCACAGTAGTTGATGTAGTGGGTGTGGGCAAGAGTGCAGAAAGAGGAACTGAGATTGATGCTAAGGATGGTACAATGGGTAAAGGCGGAATGGATGTGGATAAGGTAGTGGAACCTAACGAAGTGGATGTGAAGAGTGAAGTAGGAGTGATAGAGAAAAGAGCCGATATAGGTGTTGGATCAATGGTGGGTGTAGAATGAGATGGGGATGGTTGTTTTATAAACGATTTAAGGGGGATTGGTATACTTGTGAATGGGGAAGATGTGACATGTGTGGAAGTAGGTATGGTGTGGGAATATATGCCACGATAGATGTAGATATGAGTGGTATAGGTATGGAAATAAGTGTTGATGAACTTGTGGATGTAGGAAAAATGTCTAGAGAGGTGGATGAAGGCGGTGAATCTGTGGATGAGATAGGATCTTGATCAACAATGTGCAGAGTGTTTATGGTATGAGCGTTAGGTGCTTGGGATGTAGAAGAAGTGGTGGCTTGACTTGTTGGTGCATGGTTGGGGAATGGTTGTTTAAAGATGTCAAGTGGTTGGTTAGGCGATGCATAAGGATTGTCCACTTGAAGATTGCCCTGATTGATGAGTCTTTGGATTAGATCTTTAAAGGTTTGACACCTCTCTATATCGTGTCCTCGGACTTGGTGATATTTACAGTAATGATCTTCATGATACCGCACAGGTTTTGGTCTTGATTCTTCAACTGGCCGGATAGGAGGAAGAGTAATAAGGTTAACTGACATGATTTTGTCAAATATTGAACTAAACGATTCTCCAAGGGAAGTATAGTTGGGCATTGGTCTAGGGGCTCTTTGTTTAGGCCATGCACTGGGAGTAGGTGTGGAAGAAGATTTAACTTTCACAACATTGACCGTTACCTTTGATTTGTCGTTTTGCATTGAGGACTTGGTAAATTCATGTTTAGGTTTATTTGATATTAATTTTAAATGACCTTGCTCAAGAGTGCGTGCTTCAATTTTGTGAGCCATGGCGAAGGCTTCGTCAAAGGTTCGAAACGATTGAATTTGTAAAGTAGAAGATATATGCTTCGCACACGAACGTGAGAAGAGCTCGATAAGATCAGTTTGCGGAAGGGGGAAGGATAATTGGTTTATATTGCCACGCCAACGCGCAACAAAATCTGCGATGGATTCGTCCTCAAACTTCTGAATGACATATAGATCATTGATATATATCTTGCACGTGATGTTAATTGAAAAGTGTTCTAAAAATAGTTGCGTGAGTTGGGCAAATGAGAATATAGAATATTGTGGGATACTATTGTACCATTTTAGCACGGGACCGGGCAAGGACATGGGGAAGGTGCGAAGCATTAAGTCCAGATCATGTGCAATAAGGTAGCACACATGTTTGAATGCACGAAGATGCTGTTGTGGATCCTCTTTGTTGTTAAACTTGATGAATTTTGGCAGTTCCCAGTGCAAAGGATAAGATTTAATTGGTATAGATGGGTGAATAGGCTCATTACAGATTTGTTCATATGATAATGAAGATTTGGATATTAAAGTAGTAGCTTTGAGGTTGACTATTCTATTCACAAGAGCATGCATGGGATCATTTGGAAGAGTATGTTGGGGGAGGCGAGGTGGTGGTTGCATGTAAGAATTGGTGAGATGAGTTTGTTGTTGGATTTGTGGATGCGTGGGTTTTTGGGGAATTTGATAGGGGTGAACGTGAATCATGGTTTGTGATTGAAGGGGTGGTTGTTGAAATAATTGTTGTTGAGAAATGGGGACATGGTATGATTGTTGGGACTGGGTTGGTTGTTGCGGAAATTGTTAAATGGGGATGTGGGCGTAGATAGGTTGATGGAATGGGTGAGATACTGAATAATGCAAAGGACCCATAAAAGGGGGTTGGGAAGCAATGACATGCACGCGTGATGCGAGAGGAACTTGCTGTTTGGATAAAGGATGTGATGCGTGGGCATGTTGAATGGGGGCACTAGTGATAATTGTGGCCGAAGAGGTGATAGGAACAATAGTTATAAAATTTGTATTGATTGGAGGGAGATTGAGGGGAATAGGTGTGACTAACTGAGTAGTTTGGTGGGATGGTGGATTGATAGAAAACGAAGCGAGGTCATGTTGGGATGTAAGAAGTTCATTTACGATAATTTGGGTGTTTTCGGGATTGGTCTGATAAGAGTAAATCTGCTGAATTGGTGGACCATTTGGAGGAATCTGAATGGATTTTCTAAGGAGGTAGTCTTGGAGAGCCACCGGATTGGCATCAAGAAGTTGTTGGAACTCTACATCGCCGTGAGGGACGATAGGAAGACCAAAAGGCTCCGATTTAACAGATGGTGGGGTGGCTGGCCTAGATGGGATAGATTGATGGTATAAGAAAGAATTGGTCTCATCTAACAAGGGTCCTTGGTGAGAAACGTTGGTGAGGGGTTGAGTGCCCATGAAAGAGGTAATTAAGGGCACGAATGAGGTAGTTGTTGCAGTGGATGTTCATTGGGATGAAGAACTATTTGAAGCAAAGTTATGTTCCATTTTCTTAGTGGCTGAGCGAGTAATTACAGGGATGAAACAACTTTTACACTAACTAAACCAAACAAGTCAGGCAAACAATTTTCTTTTTGTTTTTTGCTTTATTTAGAAAATGTGAAAAATAGCAAAGGGATGGATAATAAGGTACCTAGGAAAAGCAGTCTATGTTTAGTTTTAGGTAAGTTGTGGCCAGGAAATGTCTGCAACGGTTTCCTGTTGGGTGATCAAATCCCAATCAGTGAACCAAGTGAAAAGAATGTTTCAATGCGTTAATTGGTTTGTGAAGTTTTAGGCAGTGTGTGGTAATGTGTGATGCAGAAGATTAAACCTCCTATTTAAGCTTATGCGAGCAAACAAGATGAGAAATGACGGTTTTTTGCTAACCCAAATCTAAATGTATCTTTCGATGAGGATACACATAGGAAAAGTGAGTTGCGATGCAAAAGAGCATATAGAGAAAATGAGGAATACCTGTATAGCGCTTTTCCTTTTTATCTGGCAGCAAGTTGAGGCAAGCAACGAGTATGCTCCAAGCAATCCTGTTGCAAGCAAGCCAACAATGTAGACTATCTGCACAGTTAGCGCAACAAAAATACTAGAGAAAATATGGAGCTATCAATGTGAGTATGTTGATTAAAAAAATGATAAAACCACTATGCGGCACTGATCCTGCAAAAGGGGTTACTAGTTTTCTTAATGAAAATACAATGATGTAGGATACCACAGTCGCGTTTCTAATTCTCAGGATCACTTTTGACAAGCACAAGAGAAGAGCATACAGGCGACAGGTTGCGATTAGCTTCTCAAAAAAAGAACAAAAAACAACAAGAACGTGTAGATGAAAGGCTCAAAAAAGGGGGTTTAAATGACAATGTGAGTAAATAATAATGATGTGTTGTAAAGTGATATGCGGTATCGCGGAACGACGAAAGACGCTAAAGAAGCACCAATCATGATGAGCGGTATTGCTGGAGATCTCAGCAGAAGGTAGTGGGGTTTTAAAAAAAAATGTCTTTGACAACGAAATGAGGTGGGTGCAAAAGAAAATAAGACAACTAGTTAACATGATTATAAAAAGTACGTTAAATACAATTAAAAGATCTAATGTTCGCGAAAGGTCTAATGAAGAAAAATAAAAATCATTAGAAAAAATAAAAATTGTAGTCTAATGTTTGAATGCAATGATATTAAACGAGTTGTGAAAGTTAAACAATGCACAAGAAAATAATATAAGGAAAGCAAATGCGTTAAGGGAATGGAAATGACAAACTAGTGGTTATAAATGAAGAAAACAACGAAAGCGAAGACTAAAGCGAAAGAAATGAATAGCGACAATAGGGAATGATATACGATATAAATGATAAACGATACACGTTATAGACCAATGAAATGATGTGTGATATATATGAGAGGCGATAGAAATGCGAGACTCATATAGACAACGCAAATAATGTAAGATATAAATAATGTAAACTAATATATATATATATATATATATATTGATATAGACAAATGCAAAAGCTAGACTACAAACGAAACAAATTACGAGATAAAGGAAAGTACTTTCTAATTGAGAGACTATTATAGAAAAAATAAATGACGTAGACTATTATAGACGGATTTCTAAATGAGAGACTATCAGTAGACAAGATAAATGATGTAGACTATTAGGAAATTTTCTAGAAGTGCATAGACTATTATAGAATTTATAAAAGAAAAAATGGAATGATGTAGAAAGAGAAGACTAGAAATAATGTATTCAAAAGTCTGACAATGCAAAGTCAAACAAGTTGATAAATCGGTCAGATGGATGATTTGAATTTAAAAGTGGTCATGGTTGGGTCAAAGTGTAGTGTAAGTGTGAGTAGGTTGGTTGATATGAAGGGCATGTGGGAGCTTACGTGTGAGATGGAAGTAGCTCCAGGAGTGCGTTGCAGGAAAGGTGGGAGATCAGGTAACGAATGGTAGGCCCATGTCAGTTCTGAGGAGTTTGGGTGGAGAAGATTTCTCAACCAAGGAACCGAAGAGCCGAGTCAGGGGAAGCAGAGGTCATTAGTGGGATATGGAGTGTGTGGTCATGGTGTTATGGGAGAGCACAGGGTAGGGTGGCCAATAGGTTAGAGAGGGAGAGTTTCTAAAGTCTGGTCATGACCACTTTTGCCATGACCTGAATTGGCATTGGCTCAGTCACTGAGTTCCTGACTGCCACATGAGTGTAATTATTTCTTATTAATCCCGAGCTAAGAATAGTGGTTGATGAGTAGTTTGAAGTCATGATGAGGAGATATGAGTTAATCTGGATGAGAGAGGAAGGTACATGGTCAGTGTGACTGGTAGTGCCAAAGTCGAGGGGAGTGGGGATGGAAGTTGATAGCTCATGAGGAAGAGGATATGGGAGCTCAGGAAGAGGAGAGAGGTGGGTCAATACATGAGGAAATGACTCAGTCGATGTGGGTAGTCAAGTAAGGGGTTTACGGGTGATTTCTAGATACCTACAAATTTTAACGCTCCAAATCAAATAGATATAAGACATTGATGAAGTATGAACAATAAAATCATATTTTTCATTCTATAGCAGACTCATGCACGATTAACGGAAATCACTGTCAGATGTTTACACGACTCCATAAGAGCTCAGGGGGAGTTTGGGGAGTTGAAATGAAGCTCGGCAGGGATTCGGCTATATGGGGTTTTAGTATTTATCGGAATGAAGCTCGACATTGGGAGGAGTAGTTCAGAGGAGATGGGAGTTAAGGAAGGAGTCCGAGTGGAAGGGTCATGGTGTCGAGTTGAGGAGAACTAGTTGGGTCGGTGAGGACGAAAGGGAGTTAGGTGGAAGTCAAGTCGGCTGGGACGAAGTTAAGGATCGGGGACAGGGAGATTGGTATGGGCTTGGGGAGATAAGGGGTAGCGCTTGGCCGAGGAGCTACGTGGGGATAAGAGCGCAGGGGGTTGGAATGGGATGGGAGCTCGGGGAAGAATGATCGAGGGGCCACGCTAAAGGGAGTTGGAAAAGGAGTTAGGGATGGGTCGGTGGGAAGTGGGATGTTAGTTGGGTCAGGAGAATTGGGATGAGTGGATAGGTTGACGGGGAGATGGGTGGTGAGTGTTAAGGGTAGTGTGGAAGGGTGATGAGGCAACTCGGCCGAGTTGGCCGAGCTAGGGGAGAGAAGGGATTAGGGGGTAGTTTAGATAAGAGTTTAGGATTAGAGTTTAGTTTTAGTTTTTTTTCTTTTTCTTTTTATTTACTTATATATTATATCTATTATTATTATTATTTTAAGAATAATAAAAATCAAAACTTTATACAAACTATAAAGCACCAAATACTAACCTTTTGGAGACGACTATTTGAGATAATTATAAACAATAAAATAACGAGAATACTGCCACCCCAGAGACACCCGGAATCTGTGACGAAGCCAGCAACGTATCCACTGTTACCGGAACCTGCACACACACCCTAAGACATTATAGAGAAACAATACTTCCCACAACGTCAACGTTAAACACAATATACCATATGAAACGGAAAATGAAACTACAACAACAAACACTAACAGGAAAATAATAAATAACGCAACAAGTTGCAAAACTACTGATAATAACTCGCGGGAAGGTCCCACCGGGCGTGCCAGAATGTTGATTGAGATTTCTTCGTCCCTGTCCAGATTAGTGAACTAGATAACAAAGAAATCAAACAACCTCAAAGATGCGGGATTTAAGGTACCCGTAGAGCTGATGGATGCAAATGGACGGGTGCAAAGTAAATGTCCTCGCTGCGAGCTGGATAGACCTACAAAACAGAGGCAACTAAGAAGAAAACAAATTTGATGGTATATGCGAGGACTGCCCGATGAAGTCGGTTTTAAGAAGCACGAGCTTCCTTCTGCAGATGTCAACCCCCGTTTGACAAGATAAAATGATATAAATGAAAGATAGATGGATAACATGCAGAAACTGAAAAATAACATAACTTGAAAACATCAATGTATAGAGGAGTTACTGATCTGATCAAAGTAAATGTAAAGCAAACCAAGCTAAGAGAGCCACAAAGGCATGAGGATGGTATTATGGTGATTCAAGTGGCATTACAAGTGCATTGTGATGATATTATGATAAGCGAGGGCCTATAATGTCAGAGGTTTTACTATCACTCTTAACTTGTTCGAAAGAGGGGGGGAAAACGTATATTTATAGCCTGGAGATGGGGTTAGTTTAGGGGTTATCAGTAACTTGGGTTTGACAAAGTAACCCTGATTAAGTGAGTGGGGGGACATGATTTGAGTGATTAGGTGAAATAATGGATTTGATAAGGATTATTTTGCATTATTTAAATCATGAGTGGGGTTCATGATTTGAATGATTTTTGAGTATTTAATTATTAAGTGGGATGATATGACTTAATTTGGAATATTTGGATAACAAGGTTTAGGTGTTTAAAATGGGATCAATTAATCAAGTAAGATTGATTAATTGAATATGTCTTTTTGGTGGGAAATGGGATTTATTCAAATTGAAGGGGGAAAAGGGATTCAAATTGGTAAGCCTAATGAAGGAGGACAGACACGGGGTGAAGGGGAGGAACGATACCAAAAACAGGTGTCTACACTTATGACATAGAGATGAGTATAGATACTAGAAAAACAAGATGGCATACAATGCTTTTCACATGACACACTAGACTCCTAGATTAAGGACCACCATAAGATTCACAATGTAGACTTTTACTAAAAGCATGACATGGAGAAATTAGACAAAGCTAATTACCTTGATAATGACATTAACCTCTATGGACATTTAAAAACAATAGACTAATTAGTTCGAATAAAATCTAACAAGATAATAGATCTCACTATTATTAATACAAACTCGAGACTTTTATTACACGAGAAATCTAAAGACTATTTTTTAAAAGAGATCGATTTGACCGAGTTAAGGAGCTACCAATTGACCGCACACTATCAATGATCATTTGTATGGATGCATTTGAAATTAGAACAGTAACGTTGGGTGTAAATAGCTGCATGCGAAGTTAGAAGCCTATGGTGTCTCGATGAGTACTTTGGAATCTTCAAGGGACTACCAATAATGCGCATGTATGTATAAATTATCACTCGGAGTCAGAAGAATAGAACTTGATCACAATAGACTTATATAATTCCACCAGTAAACCATGCGTGAATTCACTGCAATAGCAAATCACGAGCCAAATACCTCATGCATTGACAACGCTAGAGCTGGATACACTGTAATGTCCCTTTCTTGGGCATAAACTAAAAACCACAAACCCTAAGAATTAGATATGAAAATACACCAACACCCAACTGAAAATAATCTGATTTTTTATAACAAATCCAACAATATTAGAAACTCTAGCAGCGAACTGGAAATTACACTTTTAGGGTATCAAAATCAGCTTAGAACATTAATTAATATCCCTCTAGGGCAGCGAACCGACACTTAGGAACAATCATTCACATGCAATATGGGTTGGAAATTAACATAGAAATATCCCAAATACTCAATAAATCCAGCAAGATGAAATCTGGAGCAAATATGTATTTGTAAATTTATTTTATGTGCAAATACAACTGAAACTTCAAAAATTCACAACTCCATCAATACTTAGAGTTTCAACACAAAGCATTGCTCAAAATGATTTTGAGGAGACCGACTATCCAATGAAAGTGAAATCACAATCTTCCAACCATGAAAACCCCCTGATTAGTGATCCCG
This sequence comes from Taxus chinensis, assembly GCA_019776745.2. Taxonomy (NCBI): domain Eukaryota; kingdom Viridiplantae; phylum Streptophyta; class Pinopsida; order Cupressales; family Taxaceae; genus Taxus; species Taxus chinensis. Next base: position 346,269,861 of record CM034146.1, on the reverse strand, counting down.
AAATCTCCGAATGGGTAGATCAAGCTGGAAATGAATGTGTCAACCCCCCAAAGCGTGCCCTAAGCACAGATAAACACCTTGTTCCACAAATCTGCCAATTAAGTCCATTTGTGACTCCCGTATGAAGCCACCAATGCAACAAATGAGGGTTTTCATGACCAAGTGTTGTGACTATCGAGTGTTTCGTCCCCAAAAGGATCCAATGAGGCTTTTTGTCCTCAAAGTTTAGCCACACCAAAAGTCTTCGGCTTTAGTGGAGAGTAGGGCACACCTTGCACAAACCCAAGATATCAATATTTGAAATAAACATGCATAATCTTTCTTAGGCCATTCGATCCACCTTTATATCCTCCTTTTTGCTGCCAATGATGAATTAGAAGCCTAATGGACTTTTCAATCTTCCCTTAAGAAGACCAACCTCATAAGAGTATTTAAAAATACTTATTATTTTATAATAATAATATGAAGTTGTGCAACCGATGGGGCTTGGGTGTAATGGTTAAGCCGGATTGTTGTTTCCGACCCCACCCAGGTTCAAAACCCACTATGGCACGATTCCCTGTGGAGGTTGGATGGCTATGGATGCTAGGTGCACAGGTTGGCGTCTTGTTGGTGGTTCGTGGGATTAAGCCCTTGTATAGGGGAGCGGGACCCCTCTAATAAACTTGCCCAACAATAAAAAAATAATAATATGAAGTTGTCCCAAAATAAGAATTGGCTGGGCCCAGCTTAAATATTATTGATTATTTTTAATTTAGAAAAGGGGACATTACATACACAAATATTTTGGATGCAAATGATCACTAACCGCTCCACTATTTATTCCTCGTCACCTTTTTCATGGCAGGTGCACGATGATGATATGATGATTCCGATCGAGTATTGGCAGAATTACACATGTAAATCTGAGCAGAGTTGAAGTCGTGATTGGAGCAGTCTATTAGTGGGCAAGCTTGGTATCTCAATTGGAATCGGAAGAAACTTCGATCCAAATGCAACACAATGACTTAAAGCCAGCAGTCGAGGAGGACCAAATCCCAATGTAATGTAGATTCAACTTTCAAGCAATGCTGAATCCAATGTGGAAAGCCAAGCAATCAAAACGATGCAATGCAACAAAAGCGATGCCAAACATCTGAGTCTTCTATGCAACTGTTGGATAATCCAATGCAGGTCAAATAAAAGCCAATCAACGCAAATTCAGTAATGCAAAAGTTTAGATACTAAGAAATAAATCTTTGAAAGACTCTCATATTGGACCAACCTTGCCTTGATAACAAATGTAAAATTTGGTCAGAGATCTCACAATTTCACAAGGTAAACACACACAACAAAACATAATCAAACACTTAATAAACACTTCTGTTTCATTCTTGTGTGAAAGACATTACATTTATAGAACCATATCTCCGTAACGTAATTTAGTAATTTCTTATAATTACTCTCACCTCTAGATTATTATGAGAGTTATTACAACTCTTGTAACATCCATTATTTATTCTACATAACTAACTCACACAAATACTCTTTACTGCACATTCCTATTTCTAAATATGAGCTGTTACTAACAACTCATTACATTTTTCTTCACATGTACAATTATTTTACTCACTCACTACATTATTGTTCACACGTACAATTATTTTAGTCACTCACTTTCATGTGAGTACTAACACAATATTCCTAACAATGGCCAAGCACTGCAGAAGGGGAATGTACAAAAGCCTTGGCATAGTCAGTACTTCAAAAATTAGAACAGCCAGTAAACAATAAATGGAGGACAATATGGAAAATTGGCAACTTGGCCAATGATTAAAGCTTTCCTTCGGCTCACGGCGCAAAGGCAAAATTCTAAAATCAGACAATTTTGAGAAGGGATGGATCATGCCATCCAGATGCGGCAACTGCAATAAAGCATCAAAAACCATCAATCACTTATTCTTGCACTATCTATATGCAAAGAAAATATGGGGGAAGCTGGCATATACCCTTGGGGTCAAACCTCCCTGGTTTGATGATTTTGTTCTCGCCATTCTCAATTGGACTAAGATCTACTCATCCACGGAATCATTAAATTTCCTGCACAAATTAGTCCCCAGATTATTCTACTGGAACATATGACTTGAAAGAAATCACGGGATTTTTAACAACACTACAAATAAAACATAGGTAATAACCCAGATACTGCATGCCCAGATCTGCACTACAACAATAATATGCAGCTAAATTCAAAAAACCAGGTTCCAGTCCTCAAGCATGGAAAACTTACTAATTTGTCGAGAATAGAATATACCATTTCAGTACAAGACGAAGATCATTAACTGTACATTACAAGGATGAACTCGCTGTGTTTTGTAATGAACTGTTTTTTTCATATGCTCATAGTTGATATTGTTAATTTGATTCACTAGTCCCCCGTCGTGGCGAAGATTCATATTTGATATTGTTAGGTTGTTGTGCTTGTCCCTGATGGTGGTGAAACTTCATATTGTAGAATCAACATCTTCAGATTAATAGGAAAGGAAAAATAGAAACCACAGCTGACAGATTATTTTAAACTAAATTTTGATGAAGCCTCAAAAAGGAAATCCAAGAGCCTGCAGAATTGGAGGAGTTATCAAAAACTCCCTGGGAAAAGCAAGAGTATGCATTCAACAAAAAATTGGTACAAAAACAAATAACTATGTTGAACTGTTGGCGGGAAGAAAAACATCACTCACTCACCTCACAAATTATAATTAAACATGATAAAAAATGCCTGAGAGGCCAGGAGAACCCAACTATTGTTTAAATTCCACTGGAAGATGGAAAAAATTCCAACATGTTATCATACAACATGAAAAGCAGCACAAGAGCGGAGTGGTGGACATCCTTGCCAAGTTGACCACCATCATGGAGCAGGCATCATGGCTAGCACGAGTTCTAACCATGTTCACCTTAGAATAACCACCTGCCAAAGCTACACATTAAAAAGCCTAAGGACAACAAGGTAAGAAAAGTGGATTACATATCTTGTATGGCGAGAGATAGGGACCCACTCACTTAGAAAGTAAGGCGGGTAGTACCCTTGTTTTTATATATAACTGTATCATAATCTTAGGAACTTTATTACCCTCACGCAGGCCTGGAAATTGACAGGCTGTAGGCTGTTTTTTGTGATTTTAACCGTATTTTACAGGGAAATTTTTTTAGAAACTGTAGACAATAATAGGCTGAAAATTTTGAAAACTGTCAATTTTTTTAAAGAATTTATTTAAAAACATAATACCTATTTATATAAATATGAACAGATTATACATATATCTATAAAAATTTCTTGAAATTACAGCCATGTGAAAAAGGTAAACCGTCAACAAATTTTTCTTAGACAGGCACAGATAATTATAATTCCAGGCTTGCCCTCACGTATGCTAGGATTAACACCTAATGTATATGACATACCTACACCTGGTCATCTGACCATGTTTCCAACTTTTTCAAAGTCCCTCTCAACCCATGTTCTCCCACCTAACACTAAGTTAATACATCTTCATAATGCAAAGACCCTACCCATCAAGAAGTCTTTAATCCTTGCCCAAAAGTATTCACCTTCCACTCATAGCATATACAATCCGGCTCGAGCCCTCGACAACTGTCAATACATTGGTGCCACTATGTCGTGGTGCACCCCAAACAAAACAACTGAACTCAGTCTGTCCCTCTTTCTTACTGTGTTGACTTCACCCACTCCTGCAATGAATTATGGTCTACAGACGGTAATAAAGGGCACGGCAACTGTGTCATGGATTGCAAATTTAGACATTATTCTTCACAAGACTGAGTAAATGTCAGCTCACACAGATAGAATATTAATGGAGATGGATGGAAGAAGTTTCCAACACAGCATCATTTGATGGAAGTTGGGTACAGGTCAATGAGAAAAGTGAAGACTTGCTAATTTTACAGCAGGATGCGAGTAAGACTGTGATGACCAAGCAGTGCAACACACCACCATCTGCATTCCTCCACATCAACTAAGGAAGCCACCCGCGTTTATCATTTTATGTGAGTCCCTTAAATGGATTTTGGCTGCACACATAATGATTTCAAAAGAAATCAAAGCTGCTATTTATCTAGCAAATGCAGATATTCAAGGTTTGTGGTATTGTCAAAGGATATGATTCTCTGTGGAGTACTCGAGTAAATCGATTCCACACCCAAACATGGATGGCACACATGATGCAGGCCTCAGATAAGGGAACTACCTATAAATCAACCGCAACTGTTTAGCATTGTAAATGCAGCCTCCCTTTTCCCAAACCACTCGGAGTTTATCTGAGAAATAAGCAAAGAGAAAAAATGCAGTCTTATCCTATCAACCCACAGGCGACGGTAATAAGGCAACTTCATAATTCCCTTGATGACAAGAACATGTTTAAGATAGAAAATGATGAATCCCCTATGCATCAACAGGTAAGAGCTACAATGCAAAGAGAAAAATGCAGTCTTATCCAATCTATTGACAAGGAAGGTTAATAAGGCAGCTGCAACAGTCCCTCAATGACCAGAACACAATTAAGATAGAAGATGATGAATCCCCCATGCACTGATAGAAGATGATGAATCCCCTATGCACCAACAGGTAAGAGCTACAATTCAAAGAGAAAAAATGCAGTCTTATCCCATCTATTGACAAGGAAGGTTAATAAGGCAGCTGCAACAGTCCCTCAATGACCAGAACACGATTAAGATAGAAGATGATGAATCTCCCATGCACCGACAGGTAACAACTACAATCTAAGTGGCCGATCCTGATACTAGTACAACAACGCTGGTACGGCAAATTTTTTCTGCTCCAGGTAATGCTGTACAAAAACATATATAAAATATTAAAAATAACCACTTAATACGCGTAGAGTAAACAAAATAAGTTAAATAACCAATAACCACTTAATATTGACAAGGAAGGTTAATAAGGCAGCTGCAACAGTCCCTCAATGACCAGAACACAATTAAGATAGAAGATGATGAATCCCCCATGCACTGACAGGTAACAGCTACAATCTAAGTGGCCGATCCTGATACTAGTACAACTACGCTGGTACAGCAATTTTTTTCTGCTCCAGGTAAGGCTGTAAAAAAACATATATAAAATATTAAAAATAACCACTTAATATGCGTAGAGTAAACAAAATAAGTTAAATAACCACAAAGCAGTTGAAAACACTACTGATAATTGAGTTCCAAATGTTTTGATATAAGCATAGTTACCATGTTTGAAAAGTTCAGATAGTTCGAAAGGGGAAAGAAGTTCGGAAGGTCGGAATTTTTCAAAAGATTCAATTTTTGAAAAGATTCAGTTCGGTTTGGTTTAGAAAATTTACAAATATTAAATATATATAATAATAAATACTATACATATATGATGATATTTGAAAAGAAAAGCCAATTACACATAATAATTAATAATAAATTAATATATTATCTATGAAGCGTTTCCTTTACATGTTTAGGTATTAGTGTTTCTTGCTTCATTTTTGGTGTGTTGAAGTTCTTTTAATTTAAATGCTTCAATTTTTTAATTTAAAAAAGAAAAAATAATGTTCGACCGAACTTGTTTGGTACATTCAGTCAAACCAAAAAGTACAGTTCGCACCAAATTTTCAGTAAGTTCATAAGAACATGGTAACCATGGATATAAGCATGCAATGAGAGGTAAGTGTGTTGTTTCCTTTTGACAAAATGAATGTCAGAGTGCCTTTTAGGGTTTCCCCATAAATTTAAATTGTTTTTAAAAGTCTAAGTTGACTGTTTTTAAGGTTAAGACAAAAATAAATAAATTTAAAATATAAGAAATGTTTTCAAGCACTTTAGACTGTGGATTCCGCTTGGGTTCTGCCCAACTTACTCAATCCTGCTGGGACGCAACCAAATCTCCAAGACCACATACCCAGGTGCACTCACTGGCAGACTTATGTATTCTACTGCCTCATGTAGGAATGTAATGTCCCTCTTTCCCGAATAGTTCGGTCGAAGACCTTTGGCCTGTTTTGTCTACCTGACGGCTAAAGGGTGTTTTCAAGGGTGACTTTGGTTTATTAATTTTATTATATTGTGCTCAAAATAAAGTAAAATATCATTAAAACACATAATTAATTAATAGACTGTTTAAGTGACTTTGACTTAGGAAAGTGCATTTAAATAAATTAATAAATTATTTAATATGCTTTCCTAGCCAAAAAATGTGACTTGGTTGGAAAAGGAAGATAGTTAATTAAAAATCAATTATGCTGAGTTGGAAAAAGTGCGACTTGTTCCTTTGGAGGGTTTTTTGGCTATAAGGGAAAAATGCGACTTGGGAAAAGGGCATTCAGATTATTATTATTTTTCCCCGGCAATTAGCATTGAGCTTTTGCAGACAAAATCCAAGGATAGAAATAGATTATTCCTCTTGTGGACGAAAACCCCAGGAGGAGTGAAAGAAGTTTCCATTCAGGGATCTTCATGTTATTCACAGGTTTTTATTATTCCAGCAGTTAGAGAAATAAATTGCAGCAGTGGGCATATAGACTTCTTCTAGAGTGGGGCGACTTCTTCTACAGTTGTTTTATGCAGTATCTGAGGTATTTTTCATGATAGATAATTATTGTAATTCCCAGCATCAGATATATATCAAATCGATTTGGTTGGAATCATTTACAGTGGGTTTTTTGGACAATATTGTTAATCTATGTGCAGATTTATAATTGTATTGCCATAATATTTAGCGTCAGAAATCATTATTAAATACACGGCTGAATTGTTTATGAAGAAATCTGCCTGTTAAACCGTAGGCGCTTTTTCTGTATTCACCCGGTTTGCGGGGTTTGTTTTATTTAATTTATCTATGCAGTTTTAGAATGGTGTTCTATGGATCCTTTTGATGTTATCAATTCAGATTTGAGCCAGAGCAATATATATTTAAAAAAAAAAAGTATTCAGGCAAAAAGGGGTTTGATATTTTTCAAGGAACCCCTTCTCTTCCTCTCCCACTACTTCGATAGCAATGAATATGGCACATCTTAATGCACGCCACTCTATAAGGGAAAATTTACGACCAATCTCTCCAAAGCCACATACTTGGGTGCCCTCTTCGTAAGACCATTGAACTCTAATGCCTCATGAATGAAGCCCTTGTCTTCCTGTTGTAAACTATCTCCAGGCCACAAGTCATCTTTATTATCCATTTAGCAGCTTATCAGCCTCGCTGATTGGCCTTGAAATCATGGCATTTGAAAACACTCCTATCCACTGGACTCTGGGCTTGCCCATGGTTAATCAAGCCGAGGGAAATACTTGTGGGTCTTAAGTAGGAATGACTAGCTCCTGTAGAATACTGGAACCAACCCTTAAGAACATAACTCTCTAGTTCTTTAAGTCCAAAGATGCAATCATCAAAGTACTTTGTAAAAGTTGGGTATGACAGGCTTGAAAACCAAATGCTTGATAAGTGTTTTTATTTGCTGGTTGCATTCACCAACAGGAGTAGAACCATATGCACACTATTGAGTTCTTGCTATCCTGAGATACTGATCAGATGAATAATCACTGTGCCAACAGTCCTGCCCCAAAGAGACATATCACTGGCTAAAAGTTTGGGACCAGAAAACACCTAGTTTGAATAAAGGACGGTGCCAGTTTTCAGAAGGCTCAGCAAGCTACCACAAAATGGGCCTCTCAAGTATTGACTACTGATGCAGGAGAAAAATCTGCTCAGAACTATATGGGTTTTACACCAGGGGCCTTTTAATTTTATTCTTCTTATCAGTTGCAATGGAGGCTTTAACATTCTCTTTTTATATTGCTAGAGGATGAATTGGAATATTTCTTTATGGTTATATTATCAGTCATGACTTTGAATGCTGAGAAGCTAAAACATCTTTGCAGATAACTATATAGTAATGCTTAGGTCAAGTAGCAGTTAGCAAATGTAAATGTAGCTATTTTGATTACCATGGTGAATGGTAGATGCTAAAGTGTTTTGTATCTTTAGACTCACTGTTGTTGAATTGCAGTAGTGTATTTCAGCAAATCTATAAGGCTGATTTTCTGAGTATCCGCGAAATAACAAAAGGGTACGAAGTTTTGGTAATTTTATCCAATGTTAGTATATACAGACCTTGAACTTTATAAATAATAATAAGTGCTCAATCACTTTTTGATCTGTTAGAGTCTGTTTCTTTGAGGGTGTGGATAAAAATGTTGTTCAGTTTGTGATCCCCAATGTTTCAAACTTTGTGAGCACCAAGAGGCTTCTCATGGATAGACACTCGATGAATTTTGGATCCCTTGTGCAGCACTTTGTATAGACATGATATTAGAGGACTTAAATCTTGAACGGATCAAATTAGTTGTAAACAAGGCAATACATACAATCAAGCACAGGTCCTCAACTTGACGAGGAAATACATTGGCACGAGAAGAATCTTGTCACAGTTGTTTTTAAACTGGTTTCCACGCATTTTATCTCCTTGCTATCAGTTTGTGCATAGAAGATGAATACTGCCTGTGGGGAATGGACCATCCAAAATATAGTAGGAAAGCAGAGTAATTGATGTTTGTCCTGTGTGTTTCATGATTTTTTCTGGATTGATGCTTTGGAGGATATGCCAATCTCAGAGAATTGGTGAAGCTTCTTTCTTTTCTGAGGGCAAAGGTAGGATAAATACATGCCTCTATAGAATATGATTTAACTTCTGGTTGTAGCGTCAAGTTCATGACCTCTGCATGCAGTTAAAGTCTTATATTAACCAAACATTACTTTATGATTAGTACTTGAGAGGATGTTTCTTAATACAATGGTTGACACTTCAATCCATTGTTAATTCCTTGAGTGCAAGAATGCATAGAGCATGTTGGACATGACAAGGCATTTGAACAAATAAGTTGGTGGGCCATAAGATACAGCTTTCCAAACCTTTTCAGCAATTCATTTGATCATAGCCTTTAATATCTGAAATTTCAATCTCGATTTATCTTTTCATTGCTATTCTGTTAGGCATATTCTCAAAGTGTGTGTTGGAATGATTACTATGACCAGACTTATAAGTTCTAGACATTTGTTATTAGAGTGTTGAGTTGAGCATGCAAATTTTTCTTTAATGAGTGTAACTGGAGTATGTTTTAGGACATGCATTCCAAGAAATACGATAGATTAGCACAAGAGTGGAAGAATAATTTTGTATAAGCGCATAACTTTCAACTGTTACATGCGATTGAGAAGCAGGGGTGATTCCATTGACCCGGGCGAGGTTGATCCAACTCTAGAGGATTGTTTAGTTTGGTAGATGAAGTTATAGACTTGGAAAGAATTTTAGTAGGACCTTCAGATCCAAGGAGAAACTGTACCCATCACGAGCATGGGTGTTGCTCCTTTTGTTTGATTTTGTCACTATTTTCATGCCATGGTCTGTAATCTATGGAACATGGATTCTATAGATACATATATATGCATTTTGGACCTTTTGTGGTCAAGTATAATGAAGTTTGTTTTATGTAGTATTCAATTTACATTGGACTATTTAGTATTTTGACATAACTTACAGAAGTAAAACCATTACAAAGTGATAAATAAGTGAAAGCCTAGTACAATTCCCTTAACATGGTATCTAAAAAGTTAAAACATTAAATCATGGCATTTTTATACGGTGATTGTATTTTGGTGAGGATAGAAGATTGCTAGATAACTAGTTAATAGATACAATTTTCTATTATACCACTGGTGGTGTATAAAGCTCTGGACCAATCTATTGTGAAACCGATATTTTGTCAATGATGCTATGTTCACTTTATTAAGTCTTTCTTTTGTTCTCAGTGATGAGCTTGGGGGACAAGGCCACTGCTGAGGATGAGAGTCTTGTGAAGACTCTATTTGAAGCAGTTGGTCAAATTTGGACAGTGAAGGAAAAGCTTCTTGACGCTGTCACTGGCCTCAGGTATATCATAATGTTAGGTGGTCAGCATTGTTTTATAGAGGTATACATATCAAAGTTAACCATGAATTGTTGACATCTTTTACTATGGGCTACATTTACAAGTGTGCCTGACAGAGATAGTCAAGAGTTCTTGTAAGAACCTCATTATATGAAGTGTTAGATCATTTAACATGGACTTGAGGGCATTAGTGTGAACTATAGCATCCTCTATAACTCGGACTATGATGTTATAAATTTGCTTGATTTTTGTATGACATACCAGTTCAGGATTCTTATAACATGCTCGTTCACATGAACTCTTTGTGCCATGTTAAAATTCCACCTCTTATCATGTAAAGTGACGGGAACCTATCACCGTTATGCAATATTTACTATTTGGCATTACTGATTTTTGCTGCAATGCATTTATTTCCTCAAATCTTAGAATAATGAAAAAGGGATGAACTTTGGTAAAAAAATCCCGAGCTCAATTCTTATTTCTTTTTGCAGTGGAAGTGGGCCAGCGTATATATATCTTGCTATAGAGGCAATGGCTGATGGAGGTGTGGCAGCTGGGCTTCCACGAGATCTTGCATTATCACTGGCTTCTAAGACGGTGAGTGCCTGTAGACTCTTATCATGGTAAGCTGCATAAATGCGCATGGTACTTCTGTAATTAATGTTTTTGGCACTAACTGGATTCATTTTTCATAATGTGCATCTTAATTGTAGTAATCTGTTTATTTTGCCATGCTTTAAAAATTCTTTTCTTCATGATGAAATTTATTGAAATTTGCTTGGTATTATGCTCATCAATTTACTCCATCATCATTGATAATCTTACCGTTATCAATTTGTGTTTTTGCCTGCTGCCATATTTATGCATATGCTTCATATAAGGATTATATACCGTCAAAATTTTAGTAATATTGAAACATCCCTGTTCCTGGATCTCGCAGACCCCTGATGTTGTCATGGTTTATCCTAATAGTGTGCGTGTATTATATTTATCGTGTTCGACTCTGACTGTGCAATGGAACTACTAAATAAATCACCATGCTTCACTTCTGACATGGCATTTGCTGCTTTACATTCTAGCATAAGGCTAGATTTCCTGACATTAACATGTTTTCAGGTTTTAGGAGCTGCTAAGATGGTAATAGAGACAAAGAAAAATCCTGGTCAACTTAAGGATGAAGTGGCATCACCAGCTGGTATCTATTTGTTTCTATGATCATGATAGTCCTTCGCTGCCCCCAACTCTTTACATAAGGATTTGTGTTTTATATTGTTTTCCTTTCGATCTTTGATGCCTGGAAAAGGATAACATTTGGCATCCTGCATAGCTCAAAATTTATTTTTCATTAGGCATCATTTTTTCAAGAAGGTAATCATTTCTGCTGCACAATATGCATATACAATCTGGAATTTGTGTGTCTTCATTCCCTGACTATAGAGTGACTCCAGGTACAACCATAGCTGGAATTTTCGAACTGGAAAAAGGTGGGCTTCGTGCTACTCTCATGAGTGCTGTGATTGCTGCAGCTAAAAGAAGTGAGGAACTTTCAAAGACATAGCTATACCAAGGGATGTTGCAATGTTACTAAGTTCTAGGAAACTACAAAATAGCTTTAGTGGCTGCATATAACTTTGCATGCCGTCCACATACAGAAGAAATGAATCCAAATTTCCAGTCTTTGTGGACCATTAGCAACAAAATTGGGGTTTTCTATGTTTTTTAAGCATTATCAATTACTTCGTACTCATTGAAGAGTAGGTTTAAACAAGTCTTTTCTTCTGCTATTCCTATATTGTTTCTGAACATTGTTAATACCGTGATGAAAGTAGGAAGTGCAATATATTAACTTGGACAAATTTTGACAATCAACTAATCGGATTACGTACCACGTATCTGTTAAAAGCAGCAACAGGAAGCCAGAGAGACATAATCCTTCGCAGAGACTGCTTCTATGGCAATAGGCATAAAGGCATCCAGGACATATGTCTAGGTGCACACATTTGCTTTTTATATATTACAAGGAAATAGTAGTGTCGTGCATGCAATTGATGAATGATAAGGTTGGTGCACTACAACTATCTCCTTAATATCGTATGCTTTATAGAATGTCATATCTACAACCTATTTGGAGTTGAATTTTTTTAGGCAATGGTAATGATGACATCTTAAATACACGAGTAGTCTTAACATGTATATTCCAGTGTCAAATAGTATTTGATCAAGCCTTATCGGGATGGTTCATTCCTTGAATTATAGGTTGCAATAATGACTCACGGTAAGGTGAATTGCTTCTTTCTTTTCATTTCCATCATCCAATAGAAAACAATACGTATTTTCTTTTCTTTCTATCATCCAATACAAACAGTACTTGTTTGATAAGTTAATAAATAACCACTACCAACTAAAATGCAATTTGAAAGTTGTGTAGCTTTTCATATGTATAAACACTACTTTTAGCTTGACGTGTGTGTAGCTTGGCTAATAGGACGAGGGATTCAATGGACATCAAATTAGGAGGCTTTGAATAAGATTTGGAGGCGGCAAACACTGATAGGAACCAAATTAACTGAGATTTTGGTACCTCTTAGAATGCCCCAACCCACATTGGTTCACTGAACTGGGCCAACCCTCGGTAGATGCAAGTAGGCACGCATGTGACTATATCCATTCCCTTGGGCGGCTCTTTGGTGCAATCAAGGTGAGGGTGTCAATTCAATGATGTCCTTGTCCTTGTAGCATGAATAGACTCATCTCGCAACCATTATATAAATGAGATGGATTTTTGAACTCAACCAACCCTTAATTTTGCTCTTATTTTAAAATGAAAATTATAATTTGCAATGGGTTCCATTCTAAAAGCATCCATACACAATAAAGAAAAAAATAATAAGCATCCTAATCAACTCAAAGCCAAGGGAGAATATTAGAGCATCTATGAACACTCTTGTTATGTTGAAGGTGTATCTCAATTTAGAATAAGGGGGCCTGAAGCTTGCAAACACTGACACAGATGTGATAGGCCGTATCAACGTCAAATCCAACGTCCCTTATTATTTTTGATACATCAAGGAACAATACAATTTGTGACATGTCATTGAAGTAGAGCTCAGTTAGCCTCTCCCACCCAGTGCACAACTTGGAGCCTGTGATGTCTGCTTGCATCGACATGCACTTGCCTTTTAAGTGATGCCGTCCTACAAGTATGCTCCCAGATTTTCAACAGATAAGAGCGACTTCGAGGAATGAGGTAACCGGCTCGACATTTGCAGGAACTGAGGAATTTCTATAATTTGAAGCTTCAAAATTTGCAGAGCTTTCGACCTCTACCAGGGCACAACAACTGCCCAAATTCAATCCCACGTTCGGACTCAAGCTGGCGTTCCCATGCGAGCCCTGAAACACCCGCATAAACCCCAAAAGTTAATCCAATGTGAAAAACTAGTGGCACCATAACAAATTAAATCCTACATAATTGAACATAGAATGCAAAAACTAGAGATGCCAAATCCACTTGCACATGGTAGGGTTACTCACAACTCTTCCGCGCACTCTAGTAAGAAAGAGATGGACAAACCATCTATGACAAAATAACTTTTAATCACAAAAATACGCCTACTTCATTTATTAAAAATAATTTCCCCAAAAATCAGAGCAAGAATGAAAACCCTAAATTTCAGCTACAAAATCAATTCATACATATACACAATGAACATTGTCTTTTCACGCGCTTTGAGAACCCTCAAAATTTTATGTAGGGGAATAAGAGATATACTCATAAGACTGCACCGACACTATGGTGTTTGTATATTCACGAAATATATGCTACGACAGGAAACACTTAAACTCGACTAAATACATTTGGTTTGAAGTAGGGACTGAAGATTTCACATTTAATTCACCTGATAACGAAAACACTGGAGGGAGGAGTGAGTACTTATAAGCATTTGTGGAAAATATCGTAGCGCCCATTGAGGCATGAAATCACTCCACTTGGATTGTAGGATTAATATAATTGTTTGTATTTAGGCGTATTCAAATCAGGATTGTATTTCCTCCCAACCTGTATCGCTCATTCAATCATTGATTTCATGAAAGATTTTAATGACGTCCACGTGACTAAAGAGTCAAAGGCACCAAAAAGAAAATACACTACGCTGAAACCAAGTTCTTTGCCAAATCCGCTCGCCTACTGTGAATCTTGAGCACAAAACCAGCAATCCTTTGAAGCCTAGCTTCCTCAAATAACTCATTTAGGTTGTCCACGTGTAACTCATTTTCGTACTGGAAGTGGATGTCATCATAGACTGAGCATTCCATGATGAAGTGCCATTCTGTTTCAACAACCCCCGTACTGCAGAAAAGACAAGTTCTCCTTTCCCACTCTTCTTTGGGGATAGTCTATCTACCAGTTTCACAACAAAGATGATGTGACCCGGTCCTCAACTGAGCCAAAATAATCCTAGCCTTACCTTTGATATCAGCCCTTAAGTAAGCTTTGTCATCGTGATCCCAAGTGGGGTTAAAATATTTGATATAGTGCGTTTTCTTACGACCAATATTCTCTGTCCACATGGTGATCCTAAACTTCTCCGTCACATAATTTTTTATTTTCCTATTGCTGTTAGGACACTCCTGGAAGTGGATGCCCCACTTCTCCATCCATTTGGTGTTCTGCTTCATCCAAGTTTTCTTTTTTGTGCTCTAGATTATTCTTTATAACCATTTTGGGCCAACAATGATTGTCCATGCTTTCTACTTTTTATATGTGTTAACTATTAAATATAATTGTATTAGATACGTGTATAACGAATGTAGTTTCTCAAAATTCTCTATTCTGAATCATGATGATGGCGGAATAAAGCGTTAAAAAGGGTGATTGTAATTTACAGGAAGAGAGTTCAATAAATGCATTACAGATAGTTATGACACGCAGAAAAAGAAATATGGCATCATTTTTGTGGCACCGGCTAGGGACGTGTCACTAGAAAATACATGTCATATCCATTATATACATACTTTTAAATAAATATTTGTGCGGAGGGCGTTCCAAATGGGAGTGAGCCATGTTGTGTCTCATACACAAGAGACAATCTAACAAGAGAAATCATGTTTAAAGCGATGTTGGCCTATGGATTGATCCAGATCGTCCATGTAGTTTGCGTGTCAGACCATAGCAAGCCCTAACCAAACTATAAATAAAACTTATACTATGTAAAACCATCTACATTGATGTGTCGTTGATTAGCGGTCTGCGGGAGCTAGCAAAAAAGTGGTAGAAATGCAAGGTAGAGGAAACTATTTTGCTAGAAAGCAGTGAGAAATGCCACACATTCTTTGCCTTCTGCACAGGAGATGAAAACGTCCATTCAACAGTAGGGAAAGTCACGTGGGAATTAACACAGGCGACTCGTTCTGCTTAATGGAGTAGTCGACAATAGCAGGATTACGAAATCAGGGAAGCCACATGGGTTTACTCCGGTGAGAGGGATTTTTGGAGGCAATGTTTCCTCAAATAAAATATAGCCTATCGGCTACTTAACTACATATTTACTTCTATGTAGATGTCTATTCTAAATCTATTTTTCTTCATCTTTTTTCTAAATAATTATGTCGAAGGCATTCCAAATGGAAGTGAGCTCGGCTGTGTCTGACACACAACAGACAATCCAACAATGGAAGTCACATTTAAAGTGATGTTGACATACGGATTCATGTAGGCCATCCACGTGACCTAGGGGAAAAAATATGCATATTTTCAATCGAAAATAAGATTAAAGTCTCCCTTACGATTATTCTGCAGTCGATGTGGTTGGTCAAATAACAAGAGATCATCAAAAACATTTGTTTCCATGCTTGGCATGTGCCTGCACAACAACATCTTCATCAAGTGTAAATGGGTAGTGCTCAAAATGGAACTTAATTGGTTACAACACATCAACCTACATGATTTTCCTGACTCTCTGAGGATGGTCTGATAAGTGACCAATTTCTAGCCCCATCTTTCAGCACAACCTTTGCAAAAGCATGTCATCTTCGGGACTCCACGACCCCTTAATATAATTTGATGTCTCTATCTCAACCATAGCTCCTAAAATAACCAATTTCTTCGTGAAATTACACGAGGCGATGAAAAACAGGGATATAGCTTTTCTTCGTCTCATTTTCTTTCTAGACTAGGGATAAAAAGCTCCTAAAACAACCCATACATGGTTTCCAACTTTCTTCGTGAATTTTAGCTCCAAGACGCCATCAAAGGAGAAAGTAAATAATGCTTGGGGATATAGGATAAGTTTCTTTGTGAAAGTCTTTAACTTACGTACCATTTTATTTCTACACTAGGGAGCAAAAGTATCCAATTATTTTAAATGCAGGTTGTGTACCTACCTTCCATACATGGTTTCCAAATTTATAACATTAATTTGCAGATTTCTAAAGACACCATCAAAGGATTTTCCCAACTCTTGCTTTGAAGTTTGACTAAGTATGTTTGTAATGCTTGCTAGGATAAGTAATCATGTGGATATCTCTAACCATCAAGAAGATGCATTTCCAAGAATAGGGTGAATGATCAAATGTTCTCCGAGCGTACTTCAAAGTTTATTATTCCCCCTATTTGTACATGTTGGCACTTGTTTTTTTCGTAATAGCGCACAATATTATTTTTATTGGAATGCATCAATATATTAATAATAATAATATGATACTTATAACTACTTTGTTCATATTGAATTGACAGGACAAAATTTTCCGTGTCACTATTTCTTATTATGTATAACAAGATAGACTTTATTGATTTGCCTGAAAGGAGACCATTTCATCCTACCACCATATCACCCTATGTGTTGTTTCATGTCCATCCCCAACGTGACAAACTTTATAATCGATGGAACCATACATTGTTAAAGCCCCAAAACTGTAGCATCAACCATACAAAAATTTTGGCACAATGTCAACTATTGAATCTCATCGTGCGTTGTCCTACATTGTTGTGTTGTTTCGTAAGTTGACGAAAATAGACGTGGATGTGCCAAGAAATCTTGGAATATGTTTTTAAAAAAAAACTAGATGGTCTACATTCTATAGATATAATTATTTTGTTAATGATTCTGCCAAAGGCGTATTCCAAATTACATATATTGATGCAAGGTTGTTAACTTTGTTACCACTGCATCAACAACATAATATTTTTTTATTGTTTGTTGATTTTTTAATTCCTCTATCATGTTGGTGTCCCAAATGGGTGTAGTTGATAGGTTGGTATCACTAAATGACTATTTTAATTGAACCATGTGTTCTTGTTGAACAACAAATGAACACCAGAATCACATTGATCAATAAAAAACAACTTCTCATTGTTCTATTGTTGCCATACTTTGTGAAAGAGGTGAGATGAAAGAGCCATATTGCACCAAAAATGATAGATGCTTTGAATTTGGAACATCTTATCAACAGGCAGCTTTGAGAAAATTTCATACATGATTTCAATATGAACGAGATCAAATTTGTTTCACAATCTTGAGCTGCACCTTTTACTACAAAACTAATAGCCTTTCTTGAATATTTAGATGTTATTTCTGGTGTTGTCATTTATGTTTAAGAATAGAGATAAGTATCAAATATACTGCTAAAAATTTATCTCATGCAATAAAAATTTCTCATTTTGTTTGTTGGATTTTAAATTTTATAGTTTTATTTTTATTTTCACAAATTTAGCATCCCAAATTCCCAAATTTATCTACAACTACAAACTAACAAACCACTAAAATTTAATTCTAGAAATATAGATCGAACCAAAAAATAGATGGTAGATAGTAATACAAAATCTGAAATCAGATTCAAGTAGAACGATAAAATTACAAGTTTTATTTTCATTTTTTCTATAATTATCATTTTTACACCAAAGGCACCCCTCTAAATGGTTTAAATTAAACACAATACATTGTTATTCTTAAGTTCAATTATTTGATTAAGGTGACTCATGTTACTCACATATCCACCCACCGTCCCAAAAAAAAAATTTGTCGTTTGTTGCTCCCTAATATGCAAAATACTTTAATCAGACCTAGTTATATGTCAAAATATCTTTCCAAAATTTTCACCTCTCAAATGTTAAAAAAATTAAAATTGACCAACCTATCAAAGTTAGTGTATTAAAAAGTGTCACGGTTCTATATACTTGGAAATGACCAACCTTCGGTAAACCATGGAAAGACTACTCTATCTTTCGTTCCTCTTTTGGAGAAGAATGACCACCATGAAAAAGGAAATGCCCTACATCAACACATAACCCACAATTAGCTTTCATGTTTTATCTATTTCATATTTTTAACGTTTGGAAATTGTTTCCTATTTGGTGCTACATGGATATCTCATAAACCACTTCATTATTTACTATCTATATTGCATTATTGTTGATTTTTGTCTACATACAAAAACATTTCAAGAAAAATAAAATAAAATTTCCTTTCTTTGGCTATTACTCTTAAATTAAGAAAATGATTATTTATGATGTCCTACGCTTAGGAAAGAAAGGATTTCACGTCAAACCAACATGGTCAGGTGTTGTGTTCGAGCTTCCGATAAGGAGGCATTGAATAAGTTGAAGATGAAGATTCAAGGTCAAACATTGGACAAGGTCATTTTTTTTTTTTGGCCCCTATAAGCAGAAATTGAACTCATGTAAATAATGTGAGCAAGATCGAGATGACAAAGTGTAACATGCATAGAAGATATTATTATGTAGGATCAATATGAGCCATGGAGTAGGTGTGGGGCATTGCAGGAATTAAATTCCCAAATTTTTCTTTCCAACTCCCTATTCATGTCTTTGTCTTATCTTACAAATTTTCTATTTCTTTTAGTTGTGGGAGGGCCACACTATTTTTTTAATAACTTGACTTGTGTTACTTAATACTTCTTTCATCATATCCGCTAACCACCCCCAAAATATTCTTTCCTTGGTTTATCCTCGATAAGCAAAATATTTTAATGAGTAACCCCTCCATATGGATTAAAATAGACAGTACAACTTTATTCTTAAACTCAATATTGTTTTTTTATTAAGGTGACTCAAGTTACTCAACACTTCATCATATCCACCCTCTATCCCCAAAGTACTCTCTCCTTAATTTCGCCTTGATATCCAAATTTTTTAAATCAAACCTTCTAGATATATGTCAAAATATTTTTCCAAATTTAACACCTTCCAAAAATTAAAATGAAAAATTAAAAACTAGACAGACCTATTAAAGATAGTATATTAAAATGTGTCACGGTTATACATGTGCTGGAAATAACGGTACCTTTGTAAACCATGGAAAGGCCACACCATTTGTCTTTCTTCTTTTGGAGAAGAAAAGATACCATGAAAAAGAAACTGCCCAACATTAATAAATACATTTCTCACATTTAATATTTTTACCTTTGCCATTTCATAATTCTAACCCATGGAAATTGTTTCCTATTTTGTGCCATGTGGATATCTGATGAACCACTTTGTTATTAACATTTTAAAATAGATCCAATGCCATGTTTTGCAAGTCTAACATCCTACCTCGTTGGAAAAAATATTGCAACAAATGGACCCAATATAGTGTATTATTGTTAATGTTTCCTTGCACAACCAAAAACATTTCAAGAAAATAAAATAAAATTTCCTTTGGGTGTTTTTCTAGTTAAGAAAATGATATGTTATGATGTCCTAAGCTTACTCAACAAACTTATATCATGTTAAGAAAACATGTTCCACTCTAATGTACCATGATGGAAATGACCAGTCTAAGTATTCATTGTAATTAACAATGACACCCACTTGATGCGCTGGAGCTTTCGACAGGTAGGTGTTGAAGAATGAAGGATTGAAGATGAAACGTTGGTTGGGGGAAGAGTCGTGATGAAGATGGGATCGAGGGAGGATAATTATTGAGTTGGGGAATCTATTGGAGAAAATTTAACCGATTTTGTTTTTTATTCCCGACAAGTCATGTATGAATTGCATGTTACCTTTTCCTACTATTGCTAGATCATCTATTTAACAAAAGGCTTATTGAACATTAAATCCATCTTATGTAACGAACCGTTACACCAAAACCTCAAGGCGTTAGTGAAATCCGCACATGAGGATCATAACATCTTAATACTCACCAACTTGAAAATCCCTACTTGTTATTGGATTTGCAACTTTTAGGGATTGGTGAAATCACATTTTTATGTGTTAAAACAATGTAAGCATGGAAGGAAAACAAAAAAAATGGTATTTTTTTTGAAAACTTGTTTATGTACTCTTTATAAGAGCACTAATTCAAGGGCTTACACATCCACATATCCAACTTTAACACTTAGTTTTTTTCATTCTATGTTTCTCTTAACAAAGAGGATAAGTTGGACGACGAGGATGAGCTAGAAGATGTGTTAGGCAAAGGAAAAAACATGTCATACAAAACATATGCGGACTTGCTTTCCACAACCGATGGTGATTGAGACTTTACAAAACATCTAAGGTTGGAGAGAATGTGGATTTCAAGGTTAGTGGCATTGTGATTACCCCCTTAGGCACGAGCCATTATTTTCCCTTGTTGTCCTGCGAAGAGCTCGGATTTGGAATTGGGTTTAACATTTCGAGATTGTGTTGCCTCCTTTATTGTACCTCTATTAGACCTGCGCATTGTGGGAACATTTTTGCATTGTGAGAGAGGTTTCATGTTGGTGATCATTGTTGGAGGAAATCTTTAGGAATATTGATGAGGGAAAATCATAATTTCTACCTTAATTAGTAAACAAAAACCATAATCACAAATTCATATTAAATCAATAACACAAGGAACCTTAAACATAGAGTTTTCATATCTAACATAGGTAGAGTTTGAGATTTAGACATATGGAAGTTTCCTTTCCAAGTCTTCATCGATCATGCCTTTCTTTCCTAGATATCAAAAAGTACATTGCCTCAACAAATTGCACACCAAAACCCTCTATCTCTTTCAGATGATTGAAAAGAATGTCACATGGTTCATATGTGCCCACTCATAGCAAAGAAGAGTTTTGCATTAATTTCCCCCAATATTTTCCCCACTCCTAGAATTATCCTCCCTCAAACCCCTTCTTCATATGCTCTCTTGCTCCCCCAACATTTCACGCCATCCAATTTAACTTCATCAATACACCCCCTTTGGCGTTTCCATCGCACATCTCACGTGCAATTGCTAGTTTAGTCCACATGATATTGATAGAAATACTATAAGCCTTGGTAATTAATTAGGATTACGTTTTCCCCTTTTAAGGAATACAATTGACTAATAAGGAAGTGTAGATTGACCATGCTCGAAGATGATCTTCAAGTGATCTCTAGTTATCTTAGGCCCAAAACAACCTACAAACATCTTTTACCACCCCATCTTGGGTTGTTACATCAAGAAATTGAATATAACAAAGAAAAATGATAGCTATCCCAATCAACTCATAATCAATAAGCTTTTATGAACACTTGTTTAGTTGGTAGAAATAATTTAAGCTTTGTTAACGACTTAGGAATGTCGATCCCCCTATCTAGATATTTGGCACCTGTCTAAATTGCGATTGGTATCATCTTCCATATTCTTGATCAAGTACATCACAAAGACATCATTCACTCTTACATAGTGTCTTTTATACTCCCTCAATGTGAATTGAGGGTAGGTTCGATATACTGGCGCATTTTCGGAACATTCCTTTCCGGAGTCAGCCTGGGTCACTTCTACAATGCTACGATGACATATACCAAGAATGAAGTCATGACGAATTTATTCGTGCCTTCAAGGTTGATCAACTGGGAATACAAATCATCATTTATAATTTGACTCCAATCAATTATCTAGGATGCCTCAGTAGCTATCAATATGAATTGTGACATTCATGGATGGAATTATTTGGTTAATGGTTCTCCCATGAGCCTGTTGAGGAGCATGATGTAGTCAAATATCTCTTCAATGAACTTGGATCGAGAAATATTCCTTGAAATCCCTTCTAGAGATAGTATGGCAATGATTGATCTATTGTCATCAGTGATAATCTAGCTCTCGACTTCATAGTTATCGTCATAGACCAGAACAAATTCAGAGTCTTGAATGACCAGAGGAAATCTGACAGCTTGGTATATCCCACTTTGAAATACCTTATTGGCCAATATCGTACATGTTCCTTCTTCCATTCTTTGCCTCAGGTCATTGAATTCCATGTTGTCCACATTGTTGTCCCCAATGTCCGAGTAACCGAACACTAGAATGGAAACAAGATCATATCCTAAATAGTGGAATTTCATTTTGAGTTTTTATGATCTCATTGGTCTTAGAAAGTGGCGAGAATGCTATGGTGCAAGTAAAAATGGATTTTGCAACAATTTTCAAAAATACGCAAATTTGAGTGGATTTTAATGTTCTAGGCAATTGAATCTATATTATGGGCAAAATAAGAGCAAATAAAATCCAAATTGGACGCAACTCAATTTGTTGGAAATATATTCCCAAGACGACTATACACTTCAAATTTGGTGAGATTTCCTCATCGAAATAAGGGGTAAATTCAAAAACAACTTCTGCTGAAGGGGAAAGCTTGCAAAATGGCTTAATACAGGAAGGTGAAATTTTCAATTGATCTCCATGGGAGCAATTCTTGTTTGATTTTAGTGATTTTGTGTTGTTGGAATGGTATTGGTGAGGGGAAACAATGCTCCAATTTTTAAGGAATTCTCTTGTGGGGTTTGAGAGAAAATATGAAAATAATTTTTAGCACATGGGGTTTGCAAGTGGTTTCAACAAAGAATGGTGCATTTTTTCTCATATCTCTAGAAATACTTCATCTTAGATCATGAAAAATGGCTCAAAATGAAGGTATTCATGAGGGGAAAAAATGCTCCAAGTTTGGTAGTCTTCCTCCATAGGGATTTTTCACAATCTCCTTTGCAAAATCAGTGATTTTGGGCAAACCACGGGTATGATGGCTGGAAAAATAGTCATTAATAAATTTTGAATGGAGGTATCTTATGAAATAAATATTATATCACCATGAAGGAATTTTCAAGAGGAATTGATGGTTAAAATTTGGAGTGATTTGGTCTAAGGGATCATGAGATATGTGCAAAACACTTCTTGGTCTTCCTAGGGCACGTGAGGGGTTTTGCAAGCACGGAGGGATGAATAACCAACTTGAAAAGGTACTTTAATGGATGCCTTTCTATTTTAAATGCAATTTTTTAAATGTTGGGGTGGGGGGGGGAACAAGTTGTGGGTGAGCTTTATGATGTTGGTGGAGGATGCACTTAGCAAGTGCAAAGTGTAACTCCACTTTTTTGCTTGTGCATGCCACATGGGCACTTCCACCAGCCCTTGGCACACTTTTGGGGTGCAATTACACCTCAAAAATGTGCATTGGTGCAATTTCATGCTCCAAGTACACCTTGGATGAGTGAGCAGGCCCCACTTGTAAGTAAAACTTGACTTTTGCCTTCATTTTTTATTTTTTGCTTTACTTTTTCGGTTTTTGCTTGTTATTTTCTCCAACAATCAGATAGAGGTGAAATTATAAGGTGCAATTACACCCCATAAGTGTGCCAAGTTTGCAATGGTGCAAGAAAAGTGAACTAGTGCGCCAAGGTGCACTTTAAAACCTCATTTTCACCGCTTATTTTGCACATGGAGTCTTTTCTTCGCTCGGGGGTCTGTACTTAGTGAATTTTGGCCGCATAATATATGATTTCAAATGAAAATAGTCCAATGAATCCAATTATCCTACTATGAAGTCTTAAAATGAGTTCTTCAACAAATTTTTGTTGTACCTCCATTTTTGTGTAGGGTGGTGTGCCGGTGAGCTAAGTTGTAGGAGGCGTTTTCAATAAACACAAGCCAAACCAACTTATGGATCATGAAGTTGATTAAATTTTCTCCCACTTAAAAAAAACTGGGCTCCCAAATATGCTTGAGGTGTTTGAAACCCTCAGTGTAAAAATTTGTGTAGAAAGGCCACCTTTCACCAGTGTCAGAAAAGTTTCCTCTTTCTGTAGTGCCCACATTTTACACACACAAATACAACAGTAAAATACCAGGATAATTTTTTTTTGACTTACATTGCTCACTACACAATACACAGTAAGGGCTCCAAGTACAGACTCGGTACACATGCGACAATCACATAAGTCATCGACTCACATAGACACATGCAGACGACATCGACATGTCGACGCTACAGTTTTCCCAATGGAAGGTTACTAGTAAATACCCAACCACAAGAAACGTGACTTTAGGAATGACAAACCCACGACATATCATTACTTTAAATGTATTTTAGTTACGGCAAACTTTCCAAGGTCTTTATTAGGTAAGCGTGATTTTCTCCCTTTTTCCACCTACATGTTCTGAAAATTTGTTTCACAGTTCACTTATTGTTCAACCATTTACTTTGCTCTTTACCCTTACAACAAATCTTCATAACTTACATAATTATTTTCCATATTTCAAAATGCCTACCAGATTTTAAATCTCCCATTCTTATGTTAAGATTTTGCTTCTCAAACGTTTATTTAATGTATAAAATTTACTCTTGCTACACAAGGAAATCTAACGTGATGTCAAGATGAATTCTTGGGATTAATGAAGATAGATTCAAGATAGCTTTTTTCCAAGAACATCCTTCAATCACAGAATAGTTATTTCCCTATTATTATTATTATAGTATAATAACTTGCTGAATTCCAAATTTGATTTTTATATATACACATCCTTTGTTTTCTCGAAGTTTGAACACACCATTTGACAATTCATATTCTTTGTAACACAAGAAGTTGCTTAAATTACGTCATAAGGACTCCCAGTGACATTATTCCCAACCTCAAATTTTGGTTTTACTCTCATATGATTTACTTTCGCGTCGCACTAGGATCTCATTATGACTATTGTTTTAAACACAAGAGTTACCAAAGTACTTATCTGTCATATTAACAAAGCACATGGTTAAGCTTACTTCCAGTTTCACCCAGGGCTTCAATCTCTATTATAGGTGTGATTAAGGTTAAAATGTATTTACCCTATATTCCTTTCGTGAAAGATCAAGGCACTAAATTTTCACAAGCCCAAGACAAGACATTTATCTACAAGGGACAAAAGGGTTCACTAACGAGAATGCAAGACATGGAACAACTATATCACGACCTTCATTTAGGTCGTTTGGATCCAACAGGGATTCCATCCACTGATGAAGTTAATTTCTACATCTAATTTTGTAAGGCCCCGAAATCCAATAGGATACAAGGGAGTAATATCTCTATCTACTCCACAGATGGAAAGGTTACTCCGCTAGTCATTCCTTCTAACAAGTACTCATAAGGTGACTTCCAAGGCGGTCTTCACCACTCGGCGTGGTGTCGGCCCTGAAGAGAGGACATTCTTCTCGCGATTACCAAAACTAGAAGGAAATCACATACTCTGGATAAAGTTGGACCATGTCATTTCTAAAGTATGGGTTCACGACAATGTCGCTAAACCTAATGACTATGACGATAACTCCAACTAGGGGTTTTATTTACCTAACCTGGGAGGTCTCATCGAGGGCAAAGCTTAAGTTCATCCTATAGTCTTAATTTTCTTATATGGTAAGAAGGATCACACAAGCAGGCGAGTTATGCATGAATATTTTATTTAGGGTCGAGTGTTCCCATTAAAACTCTTTATTAAGTTTGCAAGGTAAGAAGATAACCCAGTAATTAATTTAATCGTTTATGAAATACTGAGAAGGTACTACAATATCTTAACTTCAATTTAAAATTTACTTTATATAAATCAAACCCTTTTTTGCCATACATAACTAAGAATCAAATTGAACTGGCGATAAGATGCACATTTCCTAAGTTATCCCTAAAACTAACATCTCATACATGTTAACAAATTTGAAATATAACTTTTCAGTAACAAAAGACTACACTATACAGTTATTCATTTTACAATGACCTATGAAAATTACAATAATAATAAATAAATTACACATCACCTTTTTCATTGTCATTCTTCCATCCTGCAAAACCCACGTGAGCAAGATATCAACGATAAATCGCTGGCATGGCATCCACCCTAATCAATCATAATTATCATTTTTTAGTTTCCCATTTACATCTGACAATAATTACAATTTGAAATAAAAATAAAAAGGTCTAGAAACATGTATTCATTGTGTTTCATTTTTCTTCATTTTAAAACCTAGGAGAGAGAAAGAGAAGTGAAGAGAGAGAAAACACCACTTTGTCAAAAGTTCTATTTCACACAACAGATACACTAAAGGGTTTTAAACAATTATTTGCATGTGTTAAAAGTTTTCAGGGTGATTTGGGAACCCTACGAGGGTCCACAGTTTTGTATTTTTATATTTTCTTACTAACTACAAAAGACGCACAAAACGTGCTCAGAGGCTAAGAAACCACTCCCAAAATTTATCTTCCGATGAGCACGTACATCACAATTAACTGTCTACGTGTCCCCAGATATACTAGGAGTTCATAGAAACTGACGGAATTGAAAAAGAGCGAAGGTTTACGTTTGGCGGTTAGTTCTCTGGGGCCACCGGTCATAGTTCACCCAGTTGTAAAATGCCAAAAGTTAACTCGAGGGCCCAGAAAACCACGTTATAACTGATGTTCGATGGAGGAGCACGCAACGAGACATCTCCTACTAGTTCCCCTATATAAGGAGAATTCATCAGAATTGACGGGACTGAGAACTAGTAAACCATTTTCAAATGGCGACAAGTTTTCTGGAGTGACAAGAAGAAATTGGTCCAGTTTGACCTCGTCAAACTGCGACCGGAGGCCTACAAAATGGCTTCGCCAAACTATTCCGAAAAGTGCTCTTTCCTATACTGAATGTTCCATGCATTTGTCTAGTATAAACACTAGAGGTTTGCGAAGACAACGTGATTTCTCTCTCCGGGTTTCAAATGGTGGTCCAAAACAGACGCCAACTTTCTAGTTTAACAACTCTCTACTGTTGTAAACTGATGTAACAGGGCTCCTATAAGAGCGTCAGAAGGATGTCATATGATCGTTTCGAGTCAAAGCAAAAATCAAGGCGACTCCTTGTATACCAAGGTACACGAATGAAACTTCACATCTCGTTTCCAGAGTTGCGCAGGGTACTTGGTGAGTCTCTGAAAATTGCAAAATTTAACTATTTAAAACCAAGAGAAGGTCAACTTTATCAATGGGGAGTCAAATTCGTCTGGTTGATAGAACGATATTGGAGTGGTCAAGAAGGGTAAGAGTTTTCTGAAACATCTCGAAGTGAGGGTGATAGTTCATGGTTTAAAGTAGGCGAGTTATAATGTCTTCGTGAATTACGACACGACAAGTATTGTTTTGCAACGAGTTGAAGGAACATTTAACTGTATTAAAAATCCCATAATTTTAAAATTCTATTCAGTTGTGAAAGAGAACTAAAACATGAGAATTATGAGAGGTAAGGGAAGAAACACCATGCCTGGAAATGAACTGGTGAGGCAGAAGTCGAGGAGTTGGCATCGCACCGATCGATTTCACTTGCTCGCAGCCACGGCAGGAAAACCCTCTGGTGGCAAGAAAGGAACAACAAGTGCCTCCAGCTGAGTAACAAGCCCACGGTAAAGAGGCTTATCAGTGTGTTTGGGATAGCAAACAATGTCATGTGTACTATGAATCCATTATGTGCATATCCTGCAATCCTGGCATTCCATGAGACAACATTTCTTTGAGGCATTCTCCCAAACAGTTCATGCACCTTCTCAACAAATCCTCTACATATTCAAATGTATTCATCGGGAAAAGTTCATATGCAGCCCATGTATTTGAAATATCCCAAAACCATTGCATTCCATGAGACTAAAATATCTAAGGCATTTTGTCAAACAAATCACATGCCTTGAATACACTTCCACATTTTTCATACCTCTCAGCTATGTCATTGCAAGAACAAAATCTTGCAAACAAACTATATTCTATTGTTCAAACCCTGCTCCAAAGCTTCCCATTTTGGGCACATACGCGAAGGATGCTGCCTGTGTTGTGGAGTTTGGCTTTAAACCTGCCAGTAGTATTTGCTTGAAAGTTTCCAAAGCATTTTCAACAAACTCATTTTTTTTGGCACAGCCTAAAATCATAGCATTCTATGAAATCGCATTTCTTTGAGGCATTCTGTCAAACAGTTCAACACCTTTTTAACATACCCCGCTATCATTGCAGTCTAAGAAACCGCACCTCTTCCATGCATTAAATCGAACAATACACATGCTTCCACATTTTGGCATATGCATCTACCCAGGCGCTTGCAACAGCCACATATGATAAAAGAAAATTAACTTCCATGCGCTGAAAGGGGGTCAACCAGTCTGGGCACGCATTTTTTTTTACACAGGCTGGGCATTTGCTAGCAAAAGAAGACTGAACAAGCTGGAGACCTGTTTGTTGCATGGTGAAACGACATGTCTGCCTTATGACGAAAATCCCCCCACGTTTTCTGTACATGGCCGTTACCACGTCCATGGGAAGCTGTCTCGTTTTTCATCTGGTTAAACACTTCAAAAAACAAGTTGGGGTCGTTTTTCTTCTTTTGGATGCATGCTGGGAGGATGCTGGTGCGGGCTAGGACCAAAGCAATCCATGAGAAGACATCTGGCGAATTATTCCTTTGCACAAACAACAAAAACGCCTTTAAGCATTGGTTTGTGTAAAAAAATTGCGACCAAGCTCTACGTGAAGCCACGTTTCCTTCAAGCATCTTCCAAACTGGGACGTCCCTGCTCAGATCTCTTATCCATGGCGCGAGATAGAGGAGGATGAGGTAAAAATGTTCCTGGTTTTGCTTTGCCGCCGCCCATTCCAAACTCGCCCACTCCAAAAAGCCAATAAGACAAAAAAAACCCTAACAACAATTTTTTTAATTTTGGAGCTTCTTTATTTCGACTCACCTCATAGTTTTATGTTATTTTATATTAAATTATATATGTATTATTAATATTTTATCTGTATTTTTTAAAAAAAGTGTGGGGCACTACACTTTCTATACCCCAAAACCATGCCGTACTTATTTCACCATGTACTAGGTTCAAAAATATTTCCAATTCCTAGGATATGATCTCCCAACACAGCACAGGGTTCCCAAAACCTTTCGTCGAAATTGAATCTTTAATGAAGCATGCCCATTTCTTTTTCCCAAAAAAGCACCTAGGAAGAAATATTTCCCAAGAACTTTTAGAAGCCACCAGAATGTTTTCTCAATCATACCATCTTGGAGAAAACTCTAAGACCTTTCTATTGACTATAACTAAGACTTTTGAAATGCTCTGAGGCTCCCGAAACCTGGCCCAGAAGTTAAAATTTGAGAGCGAGTAATTTTGACAATTTTAGCTAATTTCACTGGTTTAATGAAAAAGGGGTAGAAGTTTCAATGGGGTTGTCAAATAAAATAAAGTGAAATTTTATGTGTCAACATATATTTATAGGAAAACCCGAGTGTTGAACATTGTTACAAGCATTAATGACACTAGGGTCTATCATAGACCAAATTTTACAATTAATTAGTTCAATCAAATTGAATGCCAAGTTGGACTTATAGATGTTTCTGTCATGTCAAGATACACTTTGTAAAGGGAGCACCTTCTTTTAAAAAAAATAAGGCTTAGAATAAGCCACGATATGATCATCTCAAACTCCCAGATTCCAATGTAGGATGTCGTGCATGGCATACTAGAATGCGTAAGTCAAATTATTTATTTAAGTTTTTCATATATTTTTGATATGGCGGGTTTTGGGAGAATGCATCCAGCTAAATCCTATGATATTCTAACAAAAAGATTAGGATTATGGTGGTATGATTTTTGGGCATTCTGATTTATTGATGATAGGCTTGACATGTCCAGGTTTGCGCAGCAAGATGTGTGCTTGATCTTGCACTTCGATTTTTTCTTGTAAAATGTTCATCCATCCTTCTCTGACCAAAAGGTGTCACGTATGTGTTTTCCTTCCTCCCACGTGCACAAAATGAAAAGAGAATTAGAAATGACTGTGGATAAGTTTGAGAATGGAAGAAACACTCATAGAGTTGTGGGAGAGTTCCTTTTATCTTTGTGTGCAATTGAATTTTATATTCCGTGCGCAAGGAGCGAGTGCGGCTATCCAATATATTTTCCACACAATGTGTATGCATAGTGAATTGTGTATGTTCAAGAATGTGCATTCATACCTAAAAAATTCCTCCAACACTTGATCTTTTACAAATCTGTGCAATCATAAAACTTTCAGGAAATAAAGTGTTAGACATTGGATTTCCCGAATGGGAAATATATTGAATAAAATGACTTTGCACCATGGAATGATTTAATCATGTCAGAGTTTCATATTTTTAGCATGGTAAGAAGGTTATGGATCTTCAAATGGTATTGTGTGGTCCCTTGGTGAATAGGAATGTCATAAGTCATAGAGGGGTCACACAACTCTTGGTATGGCTACACAATAAGTGTGTCAAGCTTGTTTGAACGTGAGGAAATCACAGGATGCTTTGGACCAAATCATGAATCTTTCTAAGGTTAACAGGGGAGACCAACCAACATTGTATGACAGGGTTGCGAGATGGTACACGCGATCCTCAGTTATTCATATCCCCTTTACAATTAATTAAATTAATTAATTAATTCATATTTTGAGTATTTATTGCTTTAAGATTTAATTTAATTAAATCTATCACATTCCTTTAGAATTAATTAAATTAATTTTAATTACACTTATACCTTTACTTTTAATTTATTTATTTAATTTAATTAAATAGTTATTTACTCACTCACATCCTCTAAAATTAAATTAGTTATTTAAATAGAAATAAATCTATTTACCTACTCATCCTCCACTTCACTATCCTAGTCACCCACTCAACTCCACTTCTAGAATCCTACAAAGGTGGGGGCAGAAAAGTTGCACGTACAACCACCTCATTGAATAAAAAACAGAAATTTACTGCCCCTCAATGGATATTCAATCCATTCGAACTGTTGCAACTTCCTCCAATGCTATTTTAAGAATATGCATTCATGACTTCATTAACAACTTTCAACCACTCCATGGCCTCTCCTGCAATTATAAATAACAAGCCATATCCTTCACAAACAATCCTTGGAAGCTTTGTGCAATTACAACCAACGTCTGTCAAAATTGCTATTCAACTTTGCATTCCCTACATGTCTAAAATTTGCTCGTAGCATTGCCATTTCTTTATTTGGAGATTAATTAGAGCATCCACAATCCAACAACAATAAGAAGTTCAACAAGTGCGTGTGCACTTCAACAACTTCATCATCGAGGTTGCAAGAGAAGCTTGGAGAAAGGGTTGTTATTTATCATTTGCTTATCTTTCACTTCTACAAGTTTTTCCTGTATACATTTCTAGCATGCCCGATGGGACATGCACAACCACTTATTTTTTATTAAACTAATTTTACCGGTATTTTCATTGTTTCATTTCAGACTTACAGTCTAAATTTGAGGTCATTTTGTGGAGGAAACCGAGAAATATAACCAAGGAACTAGTCAAATTTCTGTACTGCCAACTAATTTTTAACCACCTACATGAAGTTTGCGCTAGTGTACTACTGCATGTGCTAGTGTCACCCAAGGAGTGCATCAACATAGTACTGTGTGTGCTAGCATAGCTTTACATGCGCTAGAATAGCTATCTACACGCTAGTGTAGTACTCTATTTTCCTTGCATGCGCTAGTGTATTTATACATGTGCTAACATAAGACTATATGTGCTAGCGTTAAGTGTTTTATCCTTTTATAAATAGGTTTTTTGTTTTACGCAAGTATGTTCACCTACACACTCTAGTGTCACTTATCCCGCTAGCACACCCTATTGCACACGTTAGCGTCTAACTATATGCACTAACATTATGTCATTGTTTTTTCTTATTTATTATTTTTTTTCCAGCAAGTTAATTTTGTTCTAACCATTGTTTAGATATATTTGAAATCCATTTCTTGCATGTTTATGATAATTAATCAATTTAATTTTTTATTTGTTAAAAGCTATCATTTTAATCTAACTTGCAAACTACCACATATGCTCTTTTCCCTCACTACTATAAGTGATCTTGAAAATCAGAAACGATGTATTTGCATTTTTGTTTCTTGCATTGTGGTTTTTACCTCAGGAAAACTACTAATTCATGATTTGCAGGACCATCTCTATGAAGGTTGCATTGAAACTACTAACTGTATGTTGCCTTGTTCATGGAGTCCAACAAACATCTATTACCATTCTCTTTAAATTTTTATAGAACTCTCTTAATTATAATTTCAGAGAAACAGGTTTTTTCCCCCTCCAACTGTAATCATGGGAAGTGCATGGTAGGGGCCAAAAACTCATTGTGAGGAGTACCACAGGAACCCCAAAGTAGTTAACACCTTGAGTGAACTCGCCAATGAAATGAGATCCCCACCTACTTGACTAGTATACCTTTGTGAGGATTAGAGCCAAAACTATCCATAGTGGCGACCCTAGTTTGATCCTTTGAGCAAAGTAAAATCCGTCTTATTGTATTTAGAGGGGTAAAGTAAAGCCGATAACTAGAAATAGTATACCGCGCTTGTGCGGGTAGCCTTTAGTATTTAGGGAGAGAACCATTTCTATAGGAAACCCCACTTGACCAAGCCAACTTAAGCTTAGAGGCCTTCCTTAAACAACATTACTCTTGCATATACTCTACATATCATTAGGTTTGTATTTCACACACAAATGAATTTTATTTCTACACTCTTCCATCTTAACATTCACTTTGTTAAGAGTAGAGCAAACAATCAATCACAAGTCTCTTCCATCTTAACATTTTTCTAAGGGTTGAACTCTACTATCTTAAGTTCACTTTGTCAAGAGTCATTATTTTCTAAGTATATATCAATCTCATTTCTAATCACAAGTCTCTTCCATCCTAACATTCACTTTGTTAGGAGTTGAGTAATCGATCTTCATTGTTAACCTCTTCTATCTTAGCATTCAGTTTGCTAAGGGTCAAGTAATATGCTCTCATTTCTACAAGTTTCTTCCATCTTAGATTTCACTTTGTTAAGGGTCGAGCAAACAATCCCAACTCTCTTCCATCTTAACATTCACTTTGTTACGGGTTGAGTAATCGATCTTTGTTGCACGTTATTCCATATTAACATTCAATTTTTTAAGGGTTGAGTAATCGGTATTTATTGCTCGTCTTCCATATTAGCATTCACTTTGATAAGGTTTGAGTCATTGATCTTCATTTAAACTCTTCCATCTTAACATTAAGTTAAGGTTGAGTAATTAATCGTGTTTTCCCCTAAACTCTTCTATCTTAGCATTCACTTTGTTAAGAGTCGAGTAGTCGAGCAATTCAACTACCTAGTCTTGTATTTTGACATTCACTTTAGCAAAGTATAAGCACATTAAAACAAGTTTCCAGGCTACCCCTTTTTCATACACAATGGTGGGAACAAGACATAGAGATTGTGATATCTTTGGTAAAAAAAATCCTTTTCACATAGATAGCTCGAATGAGGAGGCAGAAGAACATCCACAAAATGACCCTTCTATAGAAGAACAAACACAGTTTGAGGGGATCTTGTGACAAAAGTAAAGACCAATTCCTTCTCCACCTCCTAGAAATGAGAGCTAAGTTGCCTTCGGATTTTGATGATGAGTTTTTGAATAATCTACGAAGCCAACCCAAACTAAATAAGGATGCTCCTCCTGAACCCAATTAGACCAATGACGTTGAATCAAGTAAGATAAAAAATGATAAGGAAAATATAATGCTTTTGCCTCTTAGCCAAATAAAGATTTGATAGATCAAATCAATGCAATGACCAAACAATTAGCTTACAATGAATGGCTTCGAAAGAAAATGAGACAACTAATAACATGAACAATTCCCAGCATTCCAAACACCGTTCTCTCAAGAATGGAAAAGTGACAATGAATAAAAAAGACTAAACTAGAAAAGAGACAATCAATATATACATTAACAATATTCCCAACATTCCACAAATTAACTCACCATTCTCTCAAGAATGGAAAACAATGAAAGATATTATCTCGCGAATGCAAAAACAAAGTAAAAATTTTAACTTTATAGAGATGTGCCCTTATCCATTCGATAAGGACATCTTGCGATTACCTTTTCCTAGATCTTTCAAAGTTCCAAAGTTTGAAAAATATAAGGGCAAACATGACCCTCATGAACATATTAAAGAGTTATTTATGGCTTGTCAAGAGGTAGCCTATAATGACATATATCTTTTATGACTACTTTCTACAAGCTTGGCTAGAAAAACTTTGGATTGGTTTTTACATCTCCCAAAAGGTTCGATCACCACTTTTACGGACCTCTCAGAGAAATTTTTTAAACATTTCTCCTTTAATCTTGATTCAGAAGTTACCATGATGGATTTTTGTAGTGCAAAACAATGAACCAATGAAACCTTTGCACAATTTTACAATGATGGAGAGGAATTGCTAATTGATTCCCATGTTCAATTCTTGAGAAAGAACTGGTAAGTATCTTTATACCAAACCTTAATAGTGAATTGTCCTTTCATATGCAGATGCATTGCCTCAATAGTTTTGAGGAAGTTATCGAAAAGGGGACTCAAATTGAAAAATCCCTCATTGCCAAAGGCTTAATTAAACCTCCTTCCAAGGATAATGCACACAACAATAATAACAATAACAACAACACTCATCAAGATAAACCCAAATACTTCAATCAAAATCACAATGTCATCAATGATGGCGTAATTGATAACCGCAATGTACACAATGTGCAGAATAACAAAGATAGAAAATCTAAATCAAAACAAGCCATTGTGGTGCCTGGTAAAGAAGCTCCCCCTCCTCATGATAATAAACGAAGAAACTTTACACCGTTAGGGGAGAGTTTTTCAAGTGTTTTATGACAACTGATAAGTGCCAACATGGTCACTTATCCTATCATAAAGCCCTGGGTCAAAGGCGAACCAAAACCGTTTTGGTACAAGGAAAATGAGTATTGTTATTTTCATC
The DNA here is from genome assembly GCA_019776745.2 of Taxus chinensis. Classification (NCBI taxonomy): domain Eukaryota; kingdom Viridiplantae; phylum Streptophyta; class Pinopsida; order Cupressales; family Taxaceae; genus Taxus; species Taxus chinensis. The sequence goes on along the minus strand of CM034146.1, from coordinate 346,234,846 downwards.
ATATCGACAACCATCCTACAAATCATTGCATGAGGCTTTTCCACTATATTCAAGAACTCATTGATAGTGGAGATATCACAGTCGAAATACCATCATTTAATAAGACACCTAATGATAATTTAAAGGTGTTATCAAACCATTTTCCTAAGCAAGAATGGACAAGCTATTGAAAAAGGTTAGTCATCAAATAATGTTGAATTTAATTCAATCATATCATTTGTTGAAGAAATTCCCAATTCCATTACTACTATTAAGTTTCAAGCTCCTACCAATGTAGTGGCCACAAACAAAAGAAGGTTTGGGTTCCCGTAGTGAAGAAACCATCAATCTTCTCCACCTCAAGTGTCTACCAATCCTATAATTCTCTAGCAATCCTAAACCAGCAACCAATACTAAAGCTTCCACATCTGGTTCATATGATCTTATAAGACAATTGGAGACGACGCCAACACATATCTCTCTCATGGAGTTACTCAAGTCATCGCCCACTCTACAGAGCATCCTTACTCATGCTTTGCAAGAAGCACATGTCCCTAAGGACATTAATTCTTAGCAGTTCCAAGCATTACTTGCCAATCTTTCACCAAATGACCCTATATTGTCATTTGGTCCTCAAGACCTACTAAACCCCAATCTTCAAAACAATAAATCTCTATTTATTGAAGCATATATCACCCACCATAAGGTTAAAATATTCCTTATTGACAATGGTGTTGCTCTAAACATTTGTTCTATGAAGACACTAAGATGTCTTGGTCATACAAAAGAGATTCTGGGAGCTAAAGTTATAATTATCCGTGGTTATGATAAAAACAAATGACAATTTGCTGGAACTATCACCCTCTCCATATAAGTGGGCCCATGGATGCTTAAAACCCTTTGTCATGTCGTTTATGTAGATACTTCATATAACATCCTTCTAGGTCGACCTTGGATACACGTAATGCAAGTTGTGCCTTCCACATTTCATCAATGTATCAAGTTCCCACACAATGGAAAATAGTTTACCTTACTCGCAAATGCAAAACCCTTTGAATACTGTAAGCTTCTAGAATCAAAGTACAATCATGAAAGTTATTGTCCTTCCATAGACAGATTTGTTGAACCCCATGTCATACCCATTACTGATAATCATATCAATCCCGACATGATTTTTCAATCCCAACCCTCTACATCCAGCTTGCAACCATCTACATCCAACTCACCACCTGAACTCAAGTTTTCTCATAAAGGTCTTGGTGAGTATACTCTAGATAATGCATTTCATGTTGGCAAGCTTTCGTTGTCTCCATATAGCTATGGGTGACCTAATGCACCCCACCTAAAAGAAGTTCCCGTTTCTACCTGCTTGGAAATACCTTATGGAAAAGGTATGGATATTTGGAGGATGAACACATTCATGGCTCTAACGGCTCTTGGTTATACAAGGATCAGATGGCTATTTTTGTGAATCTTCAACTAAAACAAATACCACAAGATGATGAGAAATATTAATTAGAAGGGAAAAGGACTTGGTCCACGAGAATAAGGTCATCTCAAACCTATATTGTATGAATAAAATATATATCATCATGGTTTAGGTTATGAAACATTTGAAAAGAGGCCCATAATATTTGACATAATGACTAGTGAAGAGGAATCTAACTCTGAAGTTAGACAATTCCACACATAGCCTCTTTGAAGACCTGGAAAAACAACTCTCTTCCTTGAAAACCTATCCATTCATACCATTGAATTTGATTTATCCATCTCTTATCCATCAGGACTCAACAAAATCATATCTTCATGGACCTCTTTCAGAATGACGAGGCCATCAAGGAATTCCTTGGGACTCGGGACCCTATTCCCTTATCATATCAAAAGAAGGGGTTCAATATAGACCTTGATGCTTCAACATACTTTGGTGAGTAATTTGAGTACTCTAGTCCATCAAAAATCAAGAAAAATAAAAATAAGAAAAATAAAAACACAATCTCTTATAGTGAAAACCTCTCCGAGGCACTATTTGAGAAACAAAAAAATAAGAAAGAGAATAAAAAGAAAAAGCAAAAGGACGTATCTCTTGGTAAAAACATTTCTGAGGTGCCAGAGAGAGGAGACTCGATTCCAAATCAACTAAATGATTTACACAAACCTACAGCATCTTTTCAAGATAATGACACATCAAAATGTTGGTAGAGGAGCCCGTTACAATCAACATTGGAACAAGTGATACTCCTAGACTATTACAACTTGGTGCGAGCTTATCAAAATCAGAGATTGAGGCATTCACAACACTTCTCACATAATTTTAGGATGTATTTACATGGTATTATAAGGATATGCCAGGATTATATCCTTCTCTAGATGTGCACAACCTTGTGGTTCACTCGGATGTGAAGCCTGTAAAACAAAAAATGAGAAAAATGCATCCTAAGGTTGCATTGCTAATCAAGGTGAAACTCGAGAAACTACTAAAGCTGGTTTTAATATATCTATAAATTACTCTGAGTGGATATCTAACATGGCATCTCTTGCAAAGAATACATCTGTCATCCGGATTTGCATTGAATTTCAGGATATCAACAAAGCTTGTCCTAAGGATGGATTTTCTCTACCCAACATTGACATGATTGTCAATTCTATAGTAGGACATGAGATGTTATCCTTAATGGATGGTTTTTCAGGATATAACCAAAGTCATATTGTTGAGGAGGATCAACACAAGATAAATTTCACAACATCGTGGGGTACATTCTGTTACAAGATCATGCCTTTTGGCCTTAAAAACGTAGGAACAACCTATCAACATGCAATGATGGTTATTTTTCACATGACCTATTTCATGACATCGTGGAGGATTATGTTGATGAAATCCTTGTTAAATCTAAGAACAAGGTAGATCATTCAGTTGTTTTAGTGGCATATTTTTGAATGATTAACAGAATATAAAGTTCACCTTAATCCAAAGAAGTGAGTCTTTGATGTTGCTTCAGGGAAGCTCTTGGGATTTATAGTCTCATTGAGAGGAATTGAAGTTGATCCTACTAAGGTAAAATCAATTATGGATATGCCTCCACTCTACAACCTTCGTCAACTACGAGGTTTTCAAGGAAAATTTCAGTCTATCTATCACTTATATCTTAGCTTGCAGACAAGTGCCATCATTTTAACTAGGTTCTTAAGAAGGATGTCTAATTCAAATGGACACAAGAATGTCAAGATTATTTCACTAAATTGAAAGAATATCTATCAACTCCACTGATGTCAATGCCACCCATTCCAAATAAGCCCATGTTGTTATATACATCAGCTATGGAACATGTTATTGGAGCATTGCTTGCTCAACATAATGATAAAGGAAACAGAGCAAGTTGTGTATCTATCTCAGTAGAACATTGATTGAGCATGAACTCAAATATTCTCAGGTTGAGAAAAAAATTGTCAGTTGCATTCACTTTTCATAAGTTGCAACATTACCCGCTAAATCATATAACCAAACTTATTGCCAAGATAGATCCTTTAAAGTATCTACTCTCCATACCTGTTTTAACCGACCAGACGTACAACTAGGTTATACTCCTAAGAGAGTTTGACATAGAATTTTTTAATCAAAAGGCCATAAAAGGGAAATCTCTATCAGATCAACTAGTTGCAACACCACTACCAGGATCCATCAACTGCTTCATTTTGAGTTCCCTGATGAAGAGCTCTTGTACATTGACACGGTCCCTTCTTAGATTTTTTTTTTCAACGGCTCTTGCAATATGCATGGACCCGAAGATGATATTGTGCTACACACACCAGATGGTGATGTTATACCCAAGTCATACCACATTGGTTTCCCATGCACTAACAACATCGCAGAATATGAAGCTCTAATAGCAGGATTAATATTTGTTATCTCTTAGTGGCTTAAAGAGCTGAAAGTTTTTAGAGATTCCCTTTTAATCATCAAGCAAGTAAATGGAGGATATCAGGTAAAAGATGATAAAATTGTTCCTTATAAATGAATAGTTGGAAGTCTCAAAGGTTACTTCCAGCTTATTGCATTTGAACAAGTTCCTTACACACAAAATAAAGCAACAGATACCATGGCAACTATCGTATCCCTTATTGAATTTGATACAAATCAAACACACAACGAGTTTCTCATCGAACATCTTTTGGTGCCCACATATGACCTGCCAAATTCCACCATGGTGTGTGAAATTTTTGGTCCTGAAAACCCCTAGTATCAAGACATCTATACATTTATCCAAGACAAAACCTATCCCATAAACATGAATTCAGCCGGTAAAAGAGCCTTAACACAACGTGTTTCATGCTAAACCACCCTCGCAAACACCTTGTACAGAAGAGGCTATGATGGGACTCTCTTAAGATCTCTCAATCAAGAAGAAGCAAATCAAACACTAGTCAAAGCGAATTTGGGTATTTGTGGTGAACACATAAGTGGAATGGTCTTGGCTAAAAATATTTTACACTTAGGATATTATTGTCCCACTATGGAGTCTGATTTATGTAACTTTGTCAAAAAGTGCCAAGCATGTCAGCGTCGCGATAATATTATTCATGCATCTTCCCAATCCATCCAACCTATCACTTCACCATGGCCTTTTTCCAGATGGGAGCTCGACTTAGTTGGTAAGATAAAACCTACATCCTCTGAGGGACACACCTTTATCGATACCACCACAAAATATTTCACCAAGTGGATAAAGGCCATGCCCCTCACCTATGTAATTAGGTCAAATATTTCTAAGTTTATCCTCAACCACATCATTTTTCATATTGGGATCCCGACATCTCTTGTCACAGAAAATGGTACATACTTCAAAAACAACAATGTCAAAGAGTTAGCTAAAAAATTCTATATCTACCAACAATGGGAAAATCCTTAACTACCCACAGTGCAATGGCCAATATGAAGCTTTCAATAAAACAATTAAATCCATATTGGGAAAGACCGTTGACAAGCACGGTCACAATTGACACACGTAACTGTATCCCACCCTTTGGGCCTACAGGAACCTCATTTCGCACTCCATGTGGAGCCAACTCCCTTCTACCTCATATACAAATTTGAATCCGTATTACCCATAGAATTTGAGCTCTCTTCCCTTTGTGTGTCACTCCAACACCTGGTGCATGAAGAAGATTACTGCCAAGTGTCATTTGCTAGAGATAGAAATTTTAGATGAGATGCATGTTCATACCTTGGACCACCTGAAAGTATACCAGAACTGACTCTGATGAAGCTACAACAAGAGAATTGAACAAAGACAATTCAAGATCACAAACTTTGTGCTTAAATAGAATTAGAAGAATACTACCAAAGAAAATGAAAAAGGGCAAAGTTTGAACCTAATTGGTTAGGACCCTACATTATTACTGCCAAGTTTGGATCTGGAGCATATAAACTATCTGATAAATATGGAAAATAGCTTAAAGATCTCATGAATGTGGTTCATCTGAAGAAGTTCTATTCCCGATCCTCTAAGAGTATCCCTAGTGCTAGGGGCATATCAACACAACTATTTTTTGGGTCCCTTCACTTTGTTTCGCTTCATGCTCATCATGCGTCGTCTTGTGTCACATGTTCCTCTTAGATAGGATGTGAGTCTCTTTCTACGTCAGTCATTTTCCCCCATTTCCATTTGTATTTCATCATGTGGTATTTGTTAGGCTTGTCCATTTGTGTCATGCTTAATACGGTTTAATGATACCTTTCCTTTTTCATTGGCACACAAAAATTCAAACAAATCACATCAACTTAAAAACACACAAAATAAAAACATTCACAAAATGTTTCACAAAACTAAAAAAAAAAATTCAACACAGTTAGACAATATCGTCATTTGACTATGATCCTAATGATCGTTCTAGATCATCCTACAACTATTGTGTTTCTTACCCTTAACAAGCATTTTTGCTTATTGGTGAGACCATCATTTAACCCTTCGCGTGTATCCTCACTTAGGGAAACTTTGGTTTTTAATATTTTCCTCGCATACATCCTTACTGGGAAATACAATCAAATACATTTTTCAAATCAAACCTCAATGGGATCTAATAAGAGTGTCACAAGGAGTAGTTACTCCACTCTTTGGTCTGATCCTATCCCCTTGCATATATCATTGTTTGGGGGCATTCACATCTGCTATTTATTAATAATGGAACACATTAGGGCAATGGTTATATAACATTGTTAATAGGTTTTTGCATTGTTTAGTGTGTGTGCAATTTGTTTTCCATTCTTGTGTATTTCTTTGACCAATTACAAAAATCAAGATAACTAGGCTCATTGTTTACTTTGTCTTATTAATTTTGGTTTTTGAATTTGGGTTTGTTTTCCATGTTTGTTCTTGGAATAATTTTAGGTATCACATTATTAACTAAGCATCATCGTACTAGACTTTGTTGCATTAAATTTTATTTTGTATTTTTTGTTTGTGTTTCATTCTTTGTATTTGTGTTGATCTATTATCTATATTGTATGTTGTTAATCAATCATTTGTACTTATTTGATTATCTTAGTTCATTTTCCTTTGGTTTTTTGGGTTTGTTTTCATATTGTCTTCATGTTCTAGGCATATCCTAGGTATTTTGTACCCATCTTGACTTATTCCTAACCGCATTGTCTTTCAATTATTGTATGCCTGAGGTTTGTTTACATTCTTGTTCTTGTTTTGTAAAAACATTTGTGTATGTTTTTCATCACGGTGTTAATTCCACAAAGTACAACAATACAACATGATTGACACACTCATATAACATCATCATATATCCATAATCATCATACATCAAGTAAAAAAGCTAAGCTATAAAAATACAGGATAAGCTACATCTAATCATCATACCATCTACAACACCAACATCAAATATATAAATTGTTATCACCAAATCACTGCACCCTCTGAATGGCCAAGCGATGAATAGGGAATTCGGTGTGATTCGGTAACATGGGATCACCTCTCAAGCTGTGGGACTTGGGCTCGAGGTGAACCTCCGGAGATGGTCAGATTCATATTCCTAAACTAAACACGACACTACTCCTAATGCAATAAAACAACTAACTAGACCTATGCTAACATTGTCATGGGATTTAGGGAAAGAGATTTGCAAGAAGTAAAACCTATACTAAAAGTGGTGATGCGCCAAGAAAGGGTGTTGCTAGAAAAAATTTTGGTTTTCCAGTGAAGAAGGATGAAAGTGAGAAGGATGAACAAGCACCACAACCTAAATGCATACAGAACTTCACTCCCAGATAAGTAAAGAACTCCCAAAATCTGCAATGAAAACTTGAAATTGCACAATACACCTGCAAACATGAGAAAGACACAACGAAGTAGCTAGAACGATGAAAGGACCAATAGTTAGTCACATAACACAATTTTATTACTTCAATCACGTGCACAATGCATCATTACATGAGGAAGAGGCAATGTTTTCCATTACAATCTTGGAGAAAAGGCTTGAAAGTTCCCACAATCTGCAATAGACTAGCTTGCAGAAAGAAAGAGGAATTTGAAAAATATGTCTAACCATTTGGAATGAGCTTCTCCTTTACATTTATAGAAAATTAAACTGAAGAGAAAGGAGGAAGAAAGCCTAAATTTTGGGCCAAATAATAGCACATGATGGCTTACATTCTTAATTACAACATTCATTATATGAATGAATACATTCATCCATCATGCCCTCATAAATTTCAAAAAAATTGAATGTAATCCTCCATTTTAATAAAATATTTTTAAGGCATCTCGGCCTTTTGAAGCTTTTCCTTAGTCCATTGGTAGGACCCATGAATTTTTCATACACTAGGGGGTCTTTAATGTCATGGTTTGGAAAATGCCTCAAGTTGGTTGGTGAGTTGTTTGCTTGCAGTGTTCAGTGAGCTCTTTGTACATATTTCATACTTCATTTAATTGACCACCACTATTTTTAATGCCACTCAACTGTATTATTTTCTAGACCCGAAGTGTGTAATTTTACATTGAATGTTGAAACTAATATCTCGCTAACCATCTCCTTATATCTCCGAACCACCTTGGTGTTTGACATTCCACATTTCCATCTCATTAGTTGGGCTCCTTTATGGTTTGAACGAACTTAATGGCTTCATGAATACCCTGCCATCTTTCGATTTAGGGATTGCCTTGGGGGCTCCTTACATTTATCTCGGTGAGCTCACGTTCATTTCCCACCTTGCATTGGTTGGGCTCTATGTGTTCATCATCCGCGAGTTTCCCATCAAGTTTACGCGAAGGACTGAGTGAAGGACGGTGCATTGTAGCGGGAAGCAAGGGACTGTGGCAAGTGGAGCCCAGAAAATCAAAAACTGACAAGAAAATACTCGATAAACAACAGAAACGTGGGCCCCCGCTTCAACATTTTTGCTTAGGAGCTAGGGCACAGCCCGACAAGCCAAGTAGACCCACCAAATTTATTTTAATATTTCTTCAGCATTCAGTTCTCTAGGGAATACAAGATCTGACACCAAGGGAAAGAACAATACAATAGTTTCTCAATTTTGATCACTGCTTGCTTCAGACATTGAAACAGGTACACTTGTGAGTCAGCTTATACTGAAAAATAGAATAAACTTTGCACAGTTTATATTTTCATTACTAAAAGTATTGATTAAACACTTCTCCATCTTAAAATTAGATATTATTGTTAGTGCAATCTTATATTTGAGATTTTAGTGTTGCATGATTATACAAATTACTCTAAATTATTTTCTTAAATATTCTCTAATCTCTAATTGTAAATTATCAAAATAATACACAAAAATTCATGTGAAAACACTATTTTGATATTTTTATAATTATTTCATTGGAATAGGTGACAAGTGTCGTGTAAGAAGTTTGAGAAAATGGCTTCCATTGGTCGTCCAAAGAAGGATAAAAAACAATTGTCACTTGTTGATGCATTTGGCATCTCTCGGCATTCTAGTCAACCATGTGATTCTCAAAATGAAGAATTTGATATTCTTGCACAAGAAGAGCATGAGTTAGATGGAGCAGAATTTGGGGAAGAGGAACACCCATCAAAGAAACCTAAAAGGACATTCAAGGCCAAATGGAAAACAAGATTTCCATGGGCTTATGCTATAAAAGACTCCAATGGTGTAGAAAGGATAAAATGTTCTTGGTGTGTCAAATATAAGAGAGATACTCCATTTGCTAAAGATGGAAGCACCACCCTTCAAGTTAGTGGCCTTCTTACCCATGCAGAATCAGATCCTCATAAATTTTCATCACAACGTTTGGAGGGAGAAAATAAACAAAGTAACATTCCAATTACTAAACACATAGAACTAATGGTAGATGCTAAGAAGGAGAGAATCATATCAGTGATGGAAAATATGTATTTTGTTGCCATACATGATTTATCTTTGGAGCTCTATAAGCCGATTTGTGACTTGAACAGGTATAAAGGAACTCCACACATGCCTCTCACAGATGAATATTCTGCATATACAAATACAACATCTGGAAAAGAGTTTTTACAAGCTGCTAAGGAGGTTTACTGGAAAAAGTTGAAAGATGATATATTTCATAGTCCATTTTATTCTATTTTAGTTGATGAAAGCACTGATTGTACTATGGAACAACATTTGATTGTTTATATTACATACTTGACAAATGGAGGAAGAGGTCAATGTGTAACAAAATTTATACGACTCCTTGAAATAAAGGATGGAACAGCTCAAGCTATGTATGATGCCGTGATCACTCTTTTGACAGAGATGAATTTATCCTTAATGAAGTTAGTTGGATTTGGATCTGATGGGGCGTCTGCCATGAGGGGAATTCGTGAAGGTTTGTCCACAAAGCTTCGTCGAGATGCTCCTCATTTATTAGATATTCATTGCATAGCTCACCGAGAAGCATTAGCAGCAAATGATGTTTCATCTCATTTTCCAGAGTTGCAGTTTATTGATAAATTTGCAAATAAAATATATTCATGGCTTGGAAAATCTGCTAAAAGACATGGAGCATTGAGAGAGTTGATGGAGTCATTTCAAATCAACAGGTTGGAAGTGTTACAAATTCATCAAATTAGGTGGCTTTCTAGAGGAAAGGTCATGGAAAGACTTGTCAAACTCATGCCTGCTTTGTTGAAAGAATGGGAATTAGAGGAGAAAAACATGTATGATTTGGCAACAATATTTCAGGTACAATTTTGCATCCATTTACTTGCAGATGTGCTTATTGAGTTAAATAAGATGAATAAAAAATTTCAAGAGGATCATATTGATATTACTTCCATTGGGACTACATTAGATATCACAATTGACATGCTTCGTAGGAGATTTCAAAGAGGCATATTTGGGACAGGTACTCTACATACATCATCTTTTCTAACCAGGGCACAAGGAGGATCTCTTGAGTTTGCAGATGGAACAGGTACATTACATGTACATGCATTGAGATTTGAGAGCTTGCCTAAGTCACATAGATCAGGGACACTAGATGATTGCATTGAATTGGGGAAAAGCTTTATAATTAAGGTAATTGATTCTCTTGATACAAGATTCACAGATTTACCTATATTTAATGCTGCTAAATTTTTCAGTCCTCGTAATTACTACGAGGAGACAGAAGATAGAGATCGTCAAACAAAAAGATGGCTAACATGTTTATGCGACAAATTTAGTGTTGGAAACTCGCCTATTGTGGACAGTGTTAAATGTTTGGGTGAGATGGATGAATTTATTTGTACTATTTATAGATCATATCCAAAAAAGCATATGTTTGGAGCATGGGATCTATGTGGCAGTGACCCTGAATGGTTTGACGGGTTTCCATGTCTGATGAAACTATGGCAAGCTATTCTTGTAATTCCAGCAAGCACAGCCGTATGTGAAAGAGGTTTTTCAAAGTTAAATAGGATAAAGAATGATGATAGATCCAGGCTTTCTTTGAGCACATTGGATATGCTAATGTTTCTATCTCTTTGTGCACCTCATGCTCTAAATGAGGTAGATTGGGATGCTATTTATGATGCATGGAAGAATAAAAAAACTCGAAAACCGCTTCCATTAGACAAATAGATGGTGAGTTTTTGGAAGTTTTTTCTATAAAATATGTTCTTTATTGTTTTTTATTTATAAAAAAAATTCTTTGGAAGTTTAGATAAGTGTTTTCAATATTTTACTACTAATTTAATAAGATTTTTTTTCGAAATAATTGATGAATACTTGTCAAGAACATTTGACTTGGTCTAAATGTTGATCAACGTGTCTTGTAATGACTTATATCTCATTTTGTGTTTCAGGTATTTTCTTTTTTGAAGGGAGCCTAAAAAATGTGTTGGTGATATGTTTTGCTTACATTGAGGTGAACACGAGAAACTTTCTATTTAGATCACAATTTTTTTGGTAGTTTGATATTTTTCTTGATACTATTTATTAGATGAAACATGAATTATTTTTATACAACTAATTATTTTTTCTCTTATATTTAACAAATTAAATTTGAGTAAAAGAACCTTGTGTTGTCATTAATTTTTAGGTTCATTATGTGTGTTAAAAATTTTGTTTGTCACTTTGTAATTCCAATGTCAATTAGAGAGTTTAATTTTAAATTTTTTATTGGATCTCGCAATATAACTTATTCATACATTATTTATGAAATGGAATTTATTACATTTTAAGGGGAGACGCTCTCTTTGTAAAAAGTGTTCAATTTTTTACGACATGTGTGATTTCTTTACTATTTTCATATGAAGTGTAAAATGATTATAATACTTTTCATAGTTGAAGGGTTGGTCCAATATTTACCCTTCACAATGAAATTGGGACTAGCCCTTCAAATTTGATCACTGCTCGCCATATTCCATCACGCGGCCCAACATCCAAACAATCCCCGCGTAACGGCTTGGCCGCATTATCCCACGGGTCCCGAAATCGAATCCACCGTTGATTTCTCAAGCAATTAGCTTCTTGAAGTCTGAGGACCCCCTTGACACGTCAAACCAATTGTGTGTCGTGAATTCAAGCTCCGAGTTGCCTTGGGCTCCTCATCTCTGGTCCGCCAAACTCAGCATTGGCTCAGCTGAGTGTTATCTATGTTTTCGCCTCCATACAAGGGATTCACGAACTTCCCACCATGTTATGCCTCTGTACGATCTGCCGAGCTCAAATCCTCAAACCATCCTTTAGCTCGGCCTCCATTTTCTAAGCTCGCCTGGTTATCTCCCTGTGAGCTACTCCTGTGATCGAACTCGCATTGCCCATTCGAGACACTTGATGCTATATTGGTCGACCCCTTGCTTTTACACCTACAACTTGGTTGTGGCTATATAACGAGATCCTACCACTGAGTAGCTTGACACTTGGATCAGCTCCTCGAGCCATATTTTAGACTCGATGTGGCGAGTCGTCAGACCAATACATATATTCCTATGACTTGGCAGGGATAACTTGGCTTTCAACCCGCCGATTTGCTCTGTAACTTGGTTGTGATTTCTCAAACACGATGACTGCTGAGCCTATTCCTTAATCCACAAGCGTACTGATTTAACTGATCCAATGTGACCCCCCTACATGAGCTCGTCACTTTATTTCTTTGCTAATGGCTCGGAACCCTTTCCTTGCTTTTCTGTCAAGTTCCACGACCAATCTCCCCGAGCATGCTACATTCTGATCAAGCTCACGAGTCACTCCCCGAGTTTAAATTCACACCATCTCGAACCTATGCTCTCTACAGTTTAGTGCCCCGAAATTGGCTCATTCACATTTGTGTACACTATGCTTACACCTCCAAGCTCAGCCAATGGCTCGATACATTTCCACCCCTGTGAAGCCCGATGCAACCATATGCTAAACTCTCCAAATGCCTCGACAACCAAGCTTCTGGCTCGCTTCATTCACGAGCTCTACCTCTACCCATGCGATGGTGTCCAAGTTCTTCCGAGTTCCTAAGCCATCCAAATGCTACTACATCCCACTCCACGATATGCTATGAATTCCAAGCTGCCCGCCAATCCTTTTAAACTCACCTCACGTTTTCTATTTTAAAAACTACAACTTGGCATTCTCCTGCATGAGCCATTTTAATGGCTCACTCGATGTGGCGAGCTTCACCTCTACCCAATCTGGTCAAGCTCCAACGATGCCTTACCCAATACCTGCGAACTCATCTTGGCCATCTCCTACATGAGCTCGACTGAACTCAAGTCGTGCCTTGCGAGCAACTTGATACTTCAAACATCTCACATGTGAATCATTTTAACCTAGCTGACACATTGAGCCAATGCACGAAACCTTGCAAGGTTTGCAGAGCTATTTCCTACATCAACCCGCCTACCTAGTTTATCTTCAGCACCTATGATTCACCTGATTTCGAGTTCAGTGACTCGAGCTCCCGAGTTGATCCTTTCTTAGCCTTCTGACGTCTCTTTTCTATGACCAAGCGACCCAACCGTCCATACATTACGAGCCATGAGCAACACATAGATTTTGTTTCTCACCTATCTTGTTTGTGTCAGTCTCCTTATAAATTTCCCATTGCCCTTATGCATTTCCCGATGTATCTTGTTTCAATGCATCGAGCAATCCTATCCTTGTGCTGTGATCGCAACGAGCTGACTAGGTATAGACCCGACGAGCTGAAGCTACTATTGTGACTTGTCTTCGAACGAGCTCAGTGAGCTCTCAATTGCTTGCCAACTCTTACCCCTAGGCCAAGTCAGCCTTACATTGCACAACCCACATCCTTCATGCTACCGAGCTAGGTTCGTTCCTAACGTGCCTGGTCAAGCTGATAAAGAGCTCACACGATCTTGATCACCTTTTTGCAATACCTTAGCTCAACACAATTATGCCCCCTAAGAAATGATCTCGGTAATGACTCTGGATTTTTTGGGGCTCCTTCTCAAAACTCTAAAATGATAGAAGCACAATAAGACCCTTTGAACATGATTTCTCAATTTTGATAATTTTTTGCACTCATTGGCTGGAAGTGGGTCCGTATAGGCCAATTTTCGCACTACGAGCAAGCTCATTAACCTCCAAGATCCAAAATAGGAGAACACTTCAAAATGATCATGAAAATTTCCGGAGCACCGTAAAAAAACTCTTCAAACACAAAATTAACTTGACATGTCCCAAAATGTCTCATGAAAACCTTTTCGGTGTTACGGCACAACAGGCCCCCTCGTTGTTCAATTTTGCATCATGAGGCAGACTTAGATAACATAAACCATAGCCATCTACTCTAGTATATCGTCATGTAATCATACATTTAACTACGTCATATGGAAATAAAACATCTTGTCATCATATGTGGTGTCAAATGTCCATAATATATACAACAAGGAATATCAATATCAAAACATCATATACTATATCTCAAAAAATGTCATATACATATGCCATCAAGGGCATTGATCTCCAAAACTATGCCTTCATCACGAGGTATATAAAAAATATACAGTGTCTCATCAAAAATAAGTCATACCTGAATCTCTCCCATGTAAGGATTTTTTGGTCTATCCTTAGGAGGTAACATCTGCACAGATCTCACTAATCTCGATGGCTTGTGTGACTTGGTGGACCAGTTGCCTAATATCTAGTGTTAACCTAGATCTCTCTAACCCTCGGGTACTGCGAATTTGTATAGAGATTTGTAATAACTTGCCTCCCCTGATACAATAATAATATGTGGAAGAACATCACTAATACTACCTGCCTATGCCACATGGTGTATGGCATCCTGCTCCGTCGTAACCTGACCTAACTGAATAACAATGTGATCTTTCTCAGTATTCCTCTTCTGCAATTATTGTCTCAAGTTATCCCGCTCAGCCGCCCTATGATCTAATTATCTCTAGAGGATCTAAATGGTGATGAATACAATATCACCCATAGTATGGAAATATCCCTCTCATCCCGTAGTATGGAAACTACTGATCCACCTGATGGTCTTGGGGCTGATGTATGTGATTGTGAATACACCTATATACTTTATTGTCATGCAATCTATCCTCCTACTACTCCCACTCCTTGACTAGGTGGTCTAGGTGGCGATAGCGGCATCTGTAAAGGTACATGTAATGGTACATACATCTGTTTAACTGGAACATGTATTGGAAACTATTGTGGATGCCAATAATATATCGGTCCACCTCCATTATGCACAACTCTATACCATCTGCAGGCCACTAATATAATTTGTATGGTCTCCATGTCACCATATATAGTTGTAAATCATTAAACACGTGTTGATAGAAAGAAATATCCCCCATGTGGCCTCTCTGGACCACACCTATTGTCTCCCATCTAAAGGATGAGGGCTCATCTGGATACTTGAATAAAAGAATACCCACTATCTATCCAATCACTATATTATCCCATGCCCATATTGAAGCAGTGTAGTTGGGCTCAGACTCCTCATGGCTCTGTAAACTATCAAATGCAGGTCTCTATATAAGTGTGCTAAGTTGTAATTCCCCCATGAAAATACCTTGTCCTCCATCAGTTGTGCTATTACACATATCAAACCTAGTTGAAAACGAGTCCTTGTCTTGTTAGGTAGCAAATAGCTACTAATAAAAGGTATCAAATATATAGGTAGTCAGGCTACAGTCATGTCATCTATGCACTTGTACAAGTGTACTGACATCCCATCCTTGGGTATATCCTCTAAACAAAATAAATCCCATATATGTCCAAGTATCCATGTGGCATTCCCACCAAACTCTACCATTCTACCTTGCATCGGCACCCAAAGGATCCGATGCAAATCCTCTAAGGCCATCGTCATCTGCCCGGTCAGAAACCTAAATGGTTAACCCTCTTTGTGCCATCTCTCGGCCAGTTTCATCAGTAAGAAGTGGTATAGTATGATATGTGGAAGTTGTGTAATGTATGTAAGCCCTGTCGCCTCTAACATTTTGACCAATTGTCATCATTGATTATGTGTGAACCTCCTCTCAAACATCCATAGTTGTTCGTGACGCTCCTGCAGGTCTAATGCTAGTGGTCTCTCCTGAAAATCATACTATAACACTATTAAAACATTTATATTCTTTCCTAACCTCCAAAAATTATTCTAAAACTCATCTTACGATGATAGCACACCCATTGTTATGCTAGCATACCTTTTTCTACGTTAGCGCATACACATCAACGTTAACACACGAACATTAATGCTCATGCTCTCACTTTTACATTAGTGGGTGCAACATGCTAACACATTCTCCCTAACACATTTGTGCCCTCAATTGCACGCTAGCACATACACTTGCATGTGAACACATTACTCAGGTTACACTAGCACACCAAAGTGTATGTGTTATCCTTAAAAACCACTTTTCCCCTACATCTAACTAGTAATAAATGCATCAATAACTTAGTTTTTTTTTAGATACTTACCATGACACCCTCTTCCGGTTTCCGCCCGAACTCGCGAATGCGGAGATTTAAAAAATATTAGAATTTGTAAAACCCTAGATACTGTATAGTCACAACAAAATGATAAGCAATAAAGTATAGATATGACCTAAGCAATAAACAAGTGGAAATTAAAACCCTAAGTACAAGATACGAGAAAGAATTATTCACCGATTTTGTAATTGATGCTGAGTTGTACCGGGTTGGAGGACTTATAAACAAAAGGAGGAAAGTGTTGCAAACGAACCTTAAAAATAGTGCGATAGACATATCTGCCTGGACTGGGGTGCTTGGATCAAGTCACGGGCACCTGGGCACTGTAGACTACTTATAGGTGCCCATGACTGTGAAAATGGATGGAAATTAATTTCTTCTCTATTGCTTCTATGTCGCTTCCCTTTGCTATTGATCACATGTGTGTCACATTATTCCCGCAGAATTCACTTGTAACCTATAAAGAGAAAGAAAACCTACAAAACCCCAAAACACATCAAATCCTAAAAATAAAAAAGATGCAAATGGAGATTCAGACTGACCCTGATGGTCACCTGACATAGTGAAATTACAATCTGGGTGATGCATTACATTTCATATTCTATGTAGTTTTGTGCACGTGTGTGTGTGTAGAATCGTGCCCTAGGTGGCTCTTGTGTAAGATGCGATGTATATAGATGTGTGGATGTCAATTTGAACTTCCCCTCCTATGAAGTGTATATATAAAAATGCAGTCCCTTGCCCCTTGAATGATAGCTAGATGGATGCTTTGATGCTCTTAGAATGCCTTTGGATGCAACCTTAGGTGGTGATAGTAGATGCTTAGAGCTTGGTCCTTTATTATGGTCACATAGCTTTGTATTTATATGATTCCTTTGTTTGAATTTCATAATTAACCACTAAAAGGCCAACCCATAAGAAAAAAAGATGCTAAACGACTATAAGAGACCCTAAACGGGCGGGAAAGAAATAAAGAAGTCGGGGGTGCCCGAAGGGGATGAGGGTGCCTAGGCACTGACGTTCTGGCTGGGCACTGGCATTCTGGCTGGGCGCTGGTGTCCAGACTCAAAAAAGTTGAAGTATCGTAAGTCATACTGTGCAACAGGGTGTGTAAGGCCAAGAATGAAACCAGAAAGAATGCAAGATGCCAAAGACAATGGTCAATTAGTACTTTTCTCACTTAGGAATCATATGAATAGTGATATGTGATTAGGACCTAGAAATGTACCCAAAGTGTGTGATTTAGTGTCTACATTTGCCCCCACTTTATGTTTTTGAGTGAATACTTGATAACATAAAGTAGATAAGAGATGTGTACTTGATAATTAAGTATATTGATGGCGAAAGTGTGTCGAGGAGACAAGAAAAAGCGTGGAGTGATAAAAATGAAGCATGGAAGCTAGAGAAGAGGAAGTGACCCTAGAGGTGAAAGCGTATGTGTATATGTCACATTGTACCTATTTTCATTTCCAATTGATGTATTCGATGATGTGACTACTGCTTCTCATAAGGATGGATCTGTAAAAGAGAAGAGAAAAAGAGTAGTCAAAGTCGTGTATATGAAAAATTTGATCCAAGTATGTAAAAGTATGTAAAAATGTGAAAAGGAACATGTGCACTTGATCCGTGATGAGTGAAAAGGGGTGGAAAGGATCCTAAAAATTATGTAGAAGAACAAGTTTTTTGGGTGATCTCACGCCAAGAACGATTTTTTTGGGCGATCTCACGCCATGACAGAAGAGTGTAGGGATAAAGGTCTAGTGTTATTCTCCATACTTTGACTGCTTCCCAACAATTTATACACCACTACAGATGGTGTAATTCTACTTTGTTTAAGTTCAATCCATTTTGATTCAATGCAAATAGAAAAATGGAGAAAGCATGCATGTTGATTACCAAAGAACTATGTTTGTACTAAGAAAACCATTGTGTAAACTATCAAAATTGTGTTGATCTGAGAAAAAATTTGTAACTGCCCCTGGTCATAGGAGCCCAAGAAGGGTCAGGGGCACCTAGGTGCTCATGTCTGTATCTGGGCGCTAGCATCTGTGTTGTGTTAAGGACCCAATTTAGAATATGAGCCCTTTCTGTGACTAAAGATTGTGCTTGTGCTTGTACTGTGCAGGTCTGAACTGTGAGTGTGTACTGTTGAACGGGGTGACTGATTCACCCAATATATACCCGCCCTCATTTGGGGTACATGCGATGTCGCTAGGAGGATGCAGCCCAAAGGAGGACCGGATGCTGATCTGAAACTGATACCCTACAAGGGGGAGGGAATGTGCTTGGTAGAAACCAAGGGACATGCAAACAAAGTGGTTGGAAACATGTGTTAGTGCAAACAAGACAAATACGCATATAAAAGACACCATGTAAGCTAGTAAGCAAGAAGACAACATAGACTGCAAAAAGTGGGTTTCAAACATGGGACATTGCTCACAATGTCACAAGACAATCAGGGCCAAAGTAACCAAAAGCATACAGTGTGCACACAAGACAAAGGGCAAAACCCGCAACAAATGCCATACAATGGAAACCAATGACAAATAATGACAAGCAAAGAGTAACAGACAACTATGGTGGAAAATAGTTCCTGCAATACAAATGCTACACTTGAAGCACCCGTTAGCATGTTAGAAAGATAAAAAGTATGTCAAAGCATGTATGATCCGATATAAGATAGTGTGCTAGTAAGAGTAGGAAGTAGTATAAAAATAAACAATAACACGTGTAATGTGTACGAAAGTGGATGCCCTAAGGAAACGTTGTGGGACTAGTAAGAGGTACAATGCCAAGAATCTATGTTGCATGTAACGATCTATATAAAGTTTTCATTCACAACTAGAAGGCAAGTGAACACACATGTGTATATAGAAAAGATAATGACATATGAAATATATGTCTAACATATTAAGAAAAATGTGTAACATGAGAGTATAAGTAAAGAAGAACAATGTGCAACCAAGATATACAATATGTTGTGAGTGTGAATATGGAATGGAATGCAAAGTGAGTGTGATAGGAGCAACGTGCCCCCCGAGCAAATGTGAATGATTATGCATGAGATGAGGTTCATTTATAAATGCTCCCTCAGCAGTCAAGAATGAACCATAGAACAAGAGTGCGTCATCAGGAAATGGTTTGAATTGTGTACTAGAAAGATATGATCATCAAAGCATAGAGTATATAGAGTGAGTTTGGTGAGGTTCATTTCAAATTTAGACCCTCAACAGTCGAGTATGAACCATGGAACTAGAGTGTGTCATCGGGTAGTGTGTGGTGATGAATGTGCACTATAAAGATGTGTCGTGAATGTGTTAAGTGTGAAATGCATCGTGTGTATGATGTGAGGTTCATGAATGTAGTGAGCCCTCAACAGTCAAGTGTGAATTGTAGCACAAGAGTGCATCATCGAGTAATGACGATACACATGTATCAAGATATATAAGATGTGTGTGAATGACTATATGCGAAGCATAAAGTGACAATAGAAATGTAAGACACCAAGCAATGCTAGAAGGGGGATAATAAGTATGATGTCCCCCAAGTATATGCCAATGAATATGTTATCTGAAAAAAAGTGAAGTGTATGGGTCCTCCATCCAATGCTTGTGGAGATATAGGCGTGCGACCATGCTCTGAGATCGGTGATGTATGAGATGTATATTGTATTCGTGAATGAGGCCTATGTGCATGAGACCTAGGAGGCGATGGACACCTATGTGAAAGATGATATGGTGGTGATAAACACCTATGTGAAGGCAAGCGCGGAGGTGATGAACACTTATGTGAAGGAGACTGAGGAGGTGATGTATACCTAAGGGAAGGATTCGTCTAAGTGGTGTACCTAGACTGATGTGATGGACTAATAGACCGATGAGACCGAGTAGGTCATGAGCGAACAAGCGAGCTAAGATAAGATTTTGTTTTAGATTTGAGAGGTCACAGGGACCTAGATGCTCTAGCGAGTGCAATGAAAATCTAAAGAGGAGGTTGTGGCCACAGTGTGCATGGCGGGACACTGTTAATAGTAATGACTTGCTTGTTGTGAATGAACTTTAAACACAAGTGATTCATAGAAATGAAAGCTTGAGTATCACGGAGCCAGGTAAGACCTAAGAGCATGTCACACCCTTTGATTGAAGGTGTCATAAGAAATGGCACAAGCATGGTAGGAGGACCAACTACAACTGGAAGCTTGACATAACCGTATGATTTAGACACTTGATATGAAATATGCGATAACGTATAGTCGATAACAACAAGAAGCGCAATAGATCACACAATTATATGAACTAATGGATCAACCGTTGCATTATTGATAGCATGAGACTTGATAGAAGCATTGATATGTAACATGTCAAAAGAGAATCTAGCGTGATATTCGTAGTCATAGAATGTAATGAATGGTGGAGATGCATCAATGTGAGCAACTAGAAAATCAAGATCCCCCAATGAAGGAGGAGGCACTACATGATATGTATGATTGGATGAAGAATCAATCGCTTTCTTGTCATGCTTAGGAAGAGGATTTTTGAAGATCTTGAGCTTGTGATTTTCATCAAGTGGCATCAATTCCGTAGGCTCAAGAAGCTCAACTGAATTATTATCAATAAGAGCTTGAATAAGATGTTGAAGTTTAAAATGTTGACCTGTAGAATGCCTAATGCATTGATGATAATCGCATTTGTAATTTGTGTCGTAATTGCGACCTTTAGGACGAGATGGGTCTAGATTGAGTGGAGGAGGAAGTGTAGTTAGATTGCTCTTAATGAGTTGCGGCAATAGAATATGTGGAGCACAAGGCCATTTAGTAAACACATGCTTAGGCGGTTTCCATTGAAGCTTTTCAGGATTAGATACAATGCTGATAGTAGTTTTAGATTTGTTAGGTTTAGTAGATGGTTTGAAATTTGATTTACTTTGAAAGCATGTAGAATATGAAGCTTTTTCATGATACTTTCCCAAAGATAATAATTTACTTTCGCATAGCTTAAGAGTATGACATAAATGATAGAATGATGGAGATGTATCGAAGATAAAACTCTCTTAGAGATGCGGTGATAGACTTTGGACGAATAGATCTTGAAGCTCAAAATCTGTAAACACATTAGACATCTTAGCTAAGTTTTTCTTATATCGCAAGACATAATCTGCTAGATGTTTATTAGATCCTTGTTTAATTTACGTAAGTTGAGCATAGGATATCTTAAAGCCGATATTAATAGAGAAATGAGTGAGAAATGCATTGAATAAATGCATAAAAGATGTTCCCAAGTAGAAAAGTAGATCATAGAACCAACACATTGCATGCTCTTGAAGACTTTTAGGAAAGAGCTTTGTGAGTAAAGTGTGATCATCTGCATAATCTAGACATGCTACATGAAATGCTCAGAGATGCTCTTGAGGATCACCATGACCATTGAAAATGGGTAGATTTGCAGTGATGAAATTAGGTGGAAGTGCATAAGCAGAAATGGTGGGTGTGAAAGGGGTACAAAGTAGTAATGTGGAATCCAGAGATGGAGACACATGACAAGTATCCTGTTGCAATTGTCATATTTGAACTTGAAGATCTTGATAAAGAGAGGCTAAGTTTTGAGTGGTAGCGGGAGAGACTTACCGCATGTGAGAAACAAAAGGCATAGTGAAGTGGTTGCTGGGAGTATGAACAAAAAGGGGAACAATAGAAGTGGGTGAAAGAATGGAAGCAGGCGGTTGAGTAGAAATATGCATGGAAGCGGGGATGGATGCAGGAACATTAAGCTCCACAAGATTGGTAGCCTCCTCACGAGCAGTGAATAAAAACATATTTAGATCCTAGGGATGTTCAACAAGATAATTATTGAGCTCTTGGATATGGCCTTCAATAAATGGTCCATAAGATTGAGCCATAATAAGAAGATGATAAAATACTTAGAAGAAAGGAAAGTTTGAGCGATGGGTTCCCCAAATGATTTAACAAATATTAGAATTTGTAAAACCCTAGATATTGTAGAGTCACAATGAAATGATAAGCAATAAAGTACAAATATGACCTAAGAAATAAATAGGTGGAAATTAAAAGCCTAAGTGCAAGAGAAGGGAAAAAATTCTTAGTTGATTTTGTAATTGATCTTGAGTTGTGTCGGGCTAGAGGATTGATAAACAGACAGAGGAAAGTGTCGCAAATGTACCCAAAAAATGTGTGATAGCTGGATCTTCCTCGACTGGGGTGCCTAGATCAAGTCAGGGGCACCTGGGCGCTGTAAACTATTTCTGGGCACCCATGACTGCGAAAATGGAAATGAATTCATTTCTTCTATGCCATTTCTATGTCGTTGCCCTTCACTTTTGATCACATGTGTGTCACACTATGCCTGCAGAATTTACTTGTAACCTACAAAGAGAAAGTGAACATGAAAAACCCCAAAACAAATCAAATCCTATAAAGAAAAAGATGTGAATGGGGAGTAGGACTGACCCTAGCGGGTCACCCTACAGAGTGAACTTACGATCTGGGAGCTGCACTACATTTCAGACTCCATGTAGTTCTATGTGTGTGTAGAATCGTGCCCTAGGTGGCTCTTGTGCAAGATGCATTGAATAACAAACAATAGTTAGATGTAACAATGTAAGTAGATGTGTGGATGTCAAAATGAATTTCCCCTCCTATGAAGTGTATGTAGAAAAATGTAGTCCATTGTCCCTTGAATGATAGCTAGATGGATGTTTTAATGCTCTTAGAATGCCTTTGGATGCAGCCTTAGGTGGTGATAGTAGATATTTAGAGCTTGGTCCTTTATTATGGTCATATAGCTTTATATTTATATGATTCCCTTGTTTGAATTTTGTAATTAACCACTAAAATGCCAAGCCATAAGAAAACAAGATGCTCAATGGCTAGAAGAGGCTCAAAATATGCGAGAAAGATACAAAGAGGTCAAGGGCGCCCAGAGGGGACGTGGGCTCTTGGGTACTGGTGTCCAGAATAAGAAAATTTGAAGTATCGAAAGTCAGACTGGGCAATAGGGTGTGTAAGGCTAAGAAGGAAACCAGAAAGAAAGAAGAAAGGTCAAAGATAGTGGTCGATTGGAACTTTTCTCGCTTAGGAATCATATGAATAGTGGTATGTGACTAGGACCTAGAAATGTAGCCAAAGTGTGTGATTCATTGTCTACACATGGTCCACGTGATGTCTACACTACGATCGTCGAGCCATTTATGTCAAATGTTAGAGCTCAAATTTTACTTAAATGGAAAATGGGGTCTAATAACAAAAATGATTTGTGATGTTTTTAAACCCCCCACCCTCTTAGTTATACCCTCTTAACCTTAATTTTTCCCTTTTTGGCCTTCGTGCTCAAACAAACACGAATTTTCTTCATCTTTCCTCTGGACGATTATCTGTGGCAGATTCTCACTCCTGTCACGTATTTGTTCAACATTCTATCACGATGCCCACTCATTTACGGGAGCACTTTCATCGAGTAATTCCGACTTGTTAGGGCAAACAAAGCTTCACTAGGGAAAATCAGGTGCTCCCTACCATGCAGCTACCCCTTTCTTCAAACATGTCAACAATTTCACTAATTTCAAACATTCAAACATTTCAAAAAATTAAAAAAAAAATCCAAAATTCCAAAAATAAAAATAAAAATCATATATATCAAAAACATCCAAATTATCGCACTATCCTAAAACTTATGAATTTTTCAAAAAATCCAACAAAACAATACAATTAATGAAATCAAACAATTCACTCCAACCCTAGTAATCGTTCTAATTATCTTATGACTTTCAAAACCAATCATTTCCATCGCGTGAATCCTCGCTTGGGGAAATCTTGGCTCTCATTCTCTCCAAATCATTTTAAGCGTTTGTGCTTAGGAGCAATGACCCTTTTCAATCTCATATCACACTTCAATGGGATTCGATAAGAGTGTCATGAATAGTTACTCTGCTATTTGGTTTGATTTAAATCCCTGTGTATATATCGTTGCTTACAGGAATTTAATTTGCTTACTTATCATTGTGGAATGCATTAAGGACAAAGTTAATTGTCTTTATTTCAAATTTTTGTTGCATTGTTATTATTTTTGGACCATTTGCATGTATCTTGTTCTCATTATGGCTCATTTATAGCCACAACACCTACTTTTATGATGTATATTGGGTTTGTTTTATCTTGTATTGTTTTGGACAATTTACAAGTATGTTAACATCTTGGTTCATTTATAACCATAGTGCCTGCATCTACTGGGTATTTTGGGTTTGTTTCCCTTTTTCACTTTTGTTTGTTGTATGTGTGTTTGTTTATGCACATAACAATTTAAACATCATGACTCTTTCATAATCATGGTGACAACTCTATTGTGCAGCAACAAAATAAGGTTGCTCTAACTTTCACTCTCTAAATGAAAGCTCGTGTTACGAGAAAACTCTCGTCCATCTCCACCGGCCTCCCTATCTTCTGCTCATTGATTTACACGTGGATATTATCTTTAAAGTGTTATTAGGGGCAAATGTAGACACTCTAAAAATACATAATTATTTTTAGCCTATCCTCAATTATTCATATCCCCTTTAGAATTAATTAATTCATACTTTGAGTATTTATCCCTTTAAGATTTAATTTAATTAAATCTATCACATTCCCTTATAATTAATTAAATAAATTCTAATTACACTTACCTATACTCCTATGGTTCTTGGCTAATTTAATTAAATAAATGGTTAGTTTCCTACTCATCCTCCATTTGAGCTCCACTTCACTATCCTAGTCACCCCACTCAACTTCACTTCTAGAATCATACAAAGGTGGGGGTAGAAAAGTTGCACATATAACCACCTCATTGAATAAAAAACATAAATTTTGTGCCCCTTAATGGATATCCAATCCATTCGAATTGATGCAACTTCCTTCATTGTTATTTTAAGAATATGCATTCATGACTTCATTAACAATCTTCGACCACTCCACGGCCTCTCCTACAATTATAAATAGCATGCCATATCCTTTACAAACAATCCATGGAAGCTTTGTGCAATTGTAGCTAAGTTATGCCAAAATTGTTGTTCAACTTTGTATTTCCTGTGTCTAAAATTTGCTTGTAGCACTGCCATTTCTTCATTTGGATATTAATTAGAGAATCCACAATCCAACAATAATAAGAAGTTCAACAAGTGTGTGTGTACTTTAGCAACTTCATCATCGAGGTTGTAAGAGAAGCTTGGAGAAAGGTTTTTTATTTATCATTTGCTTATCTTTTACTTATGCAAGTTTTTCATGTCTACACATTC
The DNA here is from genome assembly GCA_019776745.2 of Taxus chinensis. Lineage (NCBI taxonomy): Eukaryota > Viridiplantae > Streptophyta > Pinopsida > Cupressales > Taxaceae > Taxus > Taxus chinensis. Next base: position 346,209,183 of record CM034146.1, on the reverse strand, counting down.
ATGCCTATAGGTCGGTGCATTAGTTTTTTGTCATGAGTATTACCCTTGTAGTTCTCTAGCACATTTAATTTGTCATAAATTAATATAAACATATAAATATATTTAAAAACATCATTTTAATTATTTTGTTGTCATACTCATATATGTCACATCATCCTCCTAAGTACCTCTATTGCAAATTTTTCAATAATGCCCACATCATAGTAAGCACTATTAAATTATTTTTTCAGTAGAAGCAACCAACCATTTTCTATGCTTAACTAACTACAATTTGTATTCCGCGTGGAAATCTTTAGAAAATATTTTTTTTGCTCGCATAATTTTTTTTTAAAGTACCTAAAAGAAAATAATTAAATTAAAGTAATTTTAAGATTTTGAAATTTGGATATGTTATCAGCTAATTTTGACTTTGCAAAATTAATTTAAAAAAAAAAGTGGAAATTTTGAAATTTTTCAAAAAGTGTTACTTTACGTGGTTTATCACCCTCATGACGACCTTCTCCTTTTTGTGATCGTTTCGGTCTTCATTTCGTCCTTTTCGGGTGAGAACTCCTCCCGCCAGGATTTAAAATACATTAAAATTAATTAATTAATATTTAATTAATCAATTGCTCTTTGTTTGATAAAATTAATTTTTAAATAACTTGGGAGTATTTAATTAAATAAATATTAATTGAAAGATTCATTCGACAAATTTTTATTTATTTATTTATTGCCGACGAAGTAAACTTATGCTTCCAACTGTCGGGAATGCCAATTTGGCTTCTCGAACCTGGATTTCCCCTTTCCTAGCAATCTTCTTTTAATTTCCCGTTTGTGGGATTTTCTTCACCAATTTCCAAATCATGGATTGGCTAACGGCCAAGAAATCTCCCAATTTCCCACATGGGGAAATTGAACGGAGATTGCCAGCCCACTTTGTCATTCCCGTTGGTAATTGGCTGTTGCTTTCCCCATTCCCCTTAGCACTTAATTCCACTACCCGGGAAGACGGGAAGTTGGATTAATCCTCATAACTTCCTCCGTCAAACTCGTTGGAAATAGTCATGCTTCCGATTGCTTCTTATTTCTTCTGAAGGACATAATATTTTATCACATCCCACAATATTGTGAACGCCATTGTGAAGCAGGAAGAAGAGAACTTATGATTTACGCGTGTTTCTAAAGGAGAAAAACAAAAAAATCAAGTTCCCACGCCTATCAAAGAAGCTCCCATGCACAGCCAAAACCCAGCAGGAGCCACGCATGCAAAGGAAAAGGAGATTAAATCAGTCAAAAATACAGTCCAAACGCATTCTACCAAGAACAGTCCAAGACCACACGCTGTAGGAGAAAGTAGAAGGCCATGTGGAGGAGACAGCAAAATACAAAAACACGTAGGTTTTAAAGGAATGGTCCAAAATAGCAAAGAAAACAAGGAGTCTTTCACCACGCAGCTGTAGGAGGAGGGTTTCCACGTGCTAAGCAAGGAGGGGATAGTTTTCAAATTCCACACCTTGGGAGGAGAAAAAGATAGCAGGAAGTTTGAGCAAATCCAAAACCAAAGACCACATGCCAAGAAGGAATCACCACGCACTTGTCCACAGTCCCACGCAGGTGAAAGCAAAATACAAATAGATCATTCCCACACATTTGTCAGGAAGGAGGAACAGCTGAAGATGAGACCACCGTTTCAACGCATGCACAAGGAGTAGGGAATAAAGTTTTAAAACAAAAGTGACGGCAAGAAAGCCTAAAATATTTCCAACCATTTGTTTAAGGAGGACAGTCCATACAGCTCCACCACGCATTGCCAAAGAGCAGTAGTTAAATAAAACAACTTTCTACACATTCTTTAGCAACTCCCACACAGGTTCCCAAGAGTCTAATCATCCCTGCATACTCCAAAACGCAGCTAAGAAGAAGATTCATGTTTTAAGGAGAAGATGTCCAGGCAATAAACCAGGCAGAGGAAATCATCCAAACGCAGCCAAAGAAATAAAATCATTTTCATGCATCAATCAAAAGATATCAAGCACGTAGAGAAGCAAGGTGATATTAAAAAAATAATTAAATCGATCCGTGCGGAATGTTAAAATTGGGAGATTTTAATTAAAGAAAATATATATCGTTGTATCACCAGACTTGGAACTCGAGCTTAGTCTCGATATATTTGTATTTTTTAAAAAAAAATTGTAACCGGGACAGGTTATTATTATTATTATTTTAAAATAATAATAATAATAATATTAAAACGAGTCATATTTTCTTTGCATTGACGAGGTTTCAGAGACTGAGACCCGACCCCGCTTGCATTGTTTTGTGTGCCCGAGTCATTCTTCTGTGAAATTCACAATGGCCGAGAAGTCTAACAAATCCGTAAGTAGATCAAGGAAGCCAGTGGAGAAATTGAATAAGTCCGCACTCAAGTACAAATTCTAAGGAATCATCCCTCTAAGTTCCATTAAGTCAGCATATGACAACATCACTGATACAAATCTGGGTCACATCAACGTGCAACAGTTCTGTGAGCGGGTGAAAACTGAAGGCAAAACCATTTTCTCAGATAGACTTTACCATAGTGGTCTACCCCAAGCAGCAACATTTCCTATCTCGGTGCAGTGTCCGGAATTAGTTATCGCTTGCACGGAGCATTATGATCCTGAGAGACGAGGAATTTTTAAAGATAATCGCGAGCCTTTCCTCTTAATCACACCAGAGCACATTGAAGAATTGCTCAGCATACCTGACTTTCCCGAGAATGCAAATATCACTCGCCAGTCAAGAATTATGAGATGAAGAACCCTTGAGATGGAGCAAGATGGTTAGTGACCAAGAGACCTTGAATTGATAGACTTCCAAAGAACTGTACCACGTTGAGTTCATGGAAGAAATCAGAGACATGATTACTCTCCTAAGTCGAGTTTTCGGCCTACCTTCTGCTAGGATTTTCCACCCATGGATGTATCAGTTTATCTGTATCATCCTAGCCAAGAAAGAGTTTTTGGATTAGGCCACCATCATCAATAACACCCTTCACAAACAATTGATAGAAGTTAAGATGACTGGATGCTTCTACATGACATCATATTTGACTTATGCGGTAGCAAGGAGAAAGCTATTTTCCGAACTTGAAACGAGAGGAGTCATGGGGCCATCAAACAGTGTTTTTCATTATTACCCCTCACCATTTTAGAAGAGTCAACGATGCATTCACCTTCCACGTTATCCGGAACCTGAATCGGAATACTGAGGAAAGGTTTTCTAAAGAATCCATGAGTGTCATTTCCCAATGGGGAACCTGGGCTATTCAATTTCCATCTTTTTCCTACATTCGCGTGAGTGGCTTTGTTGGTACCCCGTGGAAACTTCCTAAGTACGTCAGTGACAGATGGGCATTAATGGAGCTGGCACGACAATTATTCCAAGTTCACTGTTCAAGAATTCATTTCCCAATTCAAATCGGGGAATACCAATGTCCAAACCTTTTCAGTGCACAACTCATGGAAAAAGAGTTCGCTCTCATAACCATCCATCCATATGTGAAGAGAGCCCAGTTTGATATCAATGGATATATGTGAAAGATTCTGGGAGCAAAGTATCAACATAATCCTACCATAGAAGATTTTTGGGCTGCTTGTTCAGATGAACATGAGGTAAGGAGATGGGAGTACTCTCGCTTAACACTTGCTCAGACCAAGGCCTTCCGCATCAAGGGTCCTCCCGATTCATTCATAAATGATGATGAGGATGTCATTGATCCCTCATATGATGTCGTTGCCTTTACCCCATTGCCTCGAATCGACTAGACCAAAAGAGATGAACTTTCTCTTGATAGTAAGAATCAACCAATTATTGAAAGAAGCATATCTTGGTATGACAGAGAACTTGCCAAATTGCAATCAATTCTAGATCATGTTTCGGGATCACAAAAATTGCCAATACGAGGGGGCCTCCATTCGACCAAAGTCTCTTCTCGATCAACCTCATTACCATCCAATCATACACAATAAGCAAGAAAGGAGTGGTGCCAAAATCCACTTTTCCAAGTAATGTGTCACAAGGAGAAAGATCTAAAGATCCTAACCCCGAAGAAGGAAAGAGCGTGTGTCTGAATTTTCTACTTCGAGTAGAGATTCTTCTACCCACATCGTTAATAGTGCTTAGAAGCTAATAGCAAATGATCCTCAACCATGCTTCAAACAAGCATCCACTCAGGTGCAGATAATTCAAATATCAAACACTTCGGAGCATGTAGTTCATGAAGGGATTTCCCAAAATCTCCTGAATAATCAGGAAGTGGATATTGAGGTTGTTTCTCCTCAAATCGAGGACATAGGTAGGATTCAAGCAGGATCTCGTGATGTCGAGAATAATGAGAATATTGATTCAAACTCCAGGATTTTGTATGCTGAAATAGTGAATGATACTCCTTCCTGGGTTGATTCCAAAGTGAAGAAAAGGAAGAGAGTTGTCAAGCCAATTGACATTGATTTTGATGCCCTTTTCAAACTTTTGAATGACACCATTCCTAAGAAGCCTAAGGTGCTTTCTCGAATAATGGTGGATAATGATGGAAACAAATTTGCAAACCTTGCCATTCCACAAGTTGATAAAGAGCGCGATGCTATAACACCTGTCGACTATGAAGTTTCCAAACTTGGACTTGGAAGATCTACATTAGAAAGTGACATGGTGATGGCTCGAGATTCAATTGATATCGTGCTAAAGAGACTTGAGAAATACAAGTCTCAAAACTCTCAGCTCAAGGCCGAAAAGAATCAATTAGTGGAATATGTTCAACATTTGATAAATCCCATATCATCCACCTTCCCAGTACCTGATGCAGTGGCTGCCCCAAATGGAGATACTCTCAATTTGTCAAAGGAAACAAACACATTGGGCCATGCCACTAAAACTTGGCTTTCAGAGATTCTCATTTTAGGCCAAGGGACGATCAACACCATGGTTAAACTTCATGAAGATGTCAGTGTGTATCTTGATCCAATTCTTTCTTTCAAAGAAACTTTTGTTTCTACTATATCAAATTTGGATGAGATATTGCCTAATTTACAGGAGATGACAAGTATGGAATCTTCAGTTTTAGCTATTGAAGGAATTCTCGAATTTGAACATCAAGGGACATGTTTTCTTTGGTGTCTACATCTCAAATCGAGAAAAATGCTTCTCGAGGATTCTATGATCCATTATGAAAGCATGTGCAATGAAGCCTTCACTTCACTCTCCTTGATTCAAGAATTCATGGCTGAGATTCCTTGTAACCTCATAAATGAGCATAATCAAAGGTGTTCATCGGAGCAGGTGGAAGAGCAATTTTTACAATTATTTAAGGACATGTACACTCCTGCCAACAATTTCTTGTTAGTTTCAATGGAGCGGTGCATCAAATTAAAGAACTTATTTGAGAACACTCAATCCAAAATTATTAATTTAAATGATATGCCAAGTAGAATTCTTGAATTGTAGGTATTTTGTGAGGCTATTCTTCGACCAAGTGAACCTCTAGAAGAAGAAAAGATGTTTGAAACTTTGGGAAGGTTTAGATCCTTTCAACTGGAAAAAGCGGCATATCCTAATTTCACCGGTGGTTCAGGGAGTTTATTTTCTTGGTATCTAACGAAGTGGAAGAGTCCATTTCTCATACGCTTGAGATAGGCGGACCCCATTTCAATGGATAAGGCACTGGTTATTATTGTATATTTTAAAAGGTGTTGTTATTTGTTTTCGGGAAACTATGGATATCTTAAGTAATTTCTATTTTTGAGTTGTCTTTAATAAAGTTTTTGAAAAAGTCAAAGGTCACTTAAGTACCTTATTTAATGATCATGTAAAACCCTAACTACTTTGTAGCCAACTTTTGGGTTATAAAAGGAAGTGAGGGGCTCATTTGTAAAGGGTGACTTTGAGAGAGGAGAAGAAAATACTTTTGTGCAAGCTTTGTTTCAGGAAGAAACTTTGTGTTCTTTTGTGAAAAACATTTTGGAGTTAATGAAATACGAATTTTGTGTCTCATTCATTGTCTCTTGTAATATTTGATGTTCTTATGTTCATTAGATGTTCGGTGTTTGAATCTTGCATGCAAATATTATCTTTCATCTTATTGTCAACGTTATTAATCGATTGTTCTAGTTCACAGTGATCAAGCTCTGATTATCTACTTGCTCATGTGTGTTCCCTTTTACACGTTCTTTTTTGGCTAACTCAAACTCTGTTTTATTTGTGTTGGCTATCCGTCTTTCTTCTTCGTGCAATATTAGACTCTGTGTTTATCTAAATCTTACATGTTCTTTCATTTCATTCCATTTCACTCCTTTCCTTCATTTCATTCCATTTCCTTCATTCACTTTTCTTTCCATTGATGTTCCAAAACACCCCCCACATACAATTTTGAATGTATAGATGTAAATATAGTTTTGGTTTTCAATAAAGGCAACCTCACCTTCATTGAGGAGGGACTTTGTTCCCACACTGTTGCATGTCATTTGCATGCATGCAAATCCATATGCTAACAGGATAACATGTAAAAAATGATTAAATTAAAATAATAAATATAAACTAATACTTATTTTCCATGAATATCATGTAATATATTCATGTCATAGTTAACATGCAAACTCCCCCATACTTGATAGTTATACTCGTTTAGAGTTAGATAAGATTGTCATTCCTCGTCAAAATCAGGTGGAGAATTTGTATCCCCCTCAATGCTACAAGCAACACCTCCTCAACACTTGTGGGTGTAGTCTCCTATCATTTAAATTTGTGAGCACAAGATTTGTGAGGCTACATTGAAGACGTTGACATAGAAGACGATGACATAGAAAACAAGGATCTGTGATTATACAATAAATTTAAATTATCAAATAAATTATTAAAATTATTTTTACACATGACAACAAATATTATAGAATAAAATAACATTTTGCCTCCTTGCCTCCCTTAAAGTATGTGAAACATGATAGATTGTCTCGAAAATGTCACCACTTCTAGATTATCAATCACAAGATGTGCGAGGTTGTGAATATGTTGGCAGTAAAGAGGATCTGTAATTATATGATAAATTAAAATTTTCAATAAATTAAAAACTCTAATAAATTATAAAATACATTTTTGAACATGACTACAATATTACAGAATAAAATAAAATGTTACCACCTTAGTTCCCTTGTGGCATGTAAAACATGATAGTCTCGAGAATCTCATCATTTTCATACCCTCGACGCCCATCAGGAATATGGTACACATCTGAATATGAATGTATGTGATATGATCATCGAGGCACATGACTAGTGTCATATCAAGGCATGGAGTACTCATCTATATCTCGTGTGGCAACTTCACAAACATTGGTTCCATAACTCCCCACACTATGTAATGCCCTTTTTAAAAAAATGAGAAATGATCACTGATGTCTTGTTTTAACGTGTCCAATATTACAAAACAAATAAATAACAATAATTTATTAGATTTAAAAAAACATGGGTTTCTTGTATTAAAAAAAATTGTTAGGGCATGTTGAATCTTTTCTAGGATTTGTTGTTTTTTTGTTGGGCTTTATTGTTTGTTTTTATAGGGTTTTTTTTTCCAAGTTTGTTGTTTTTTGCTACACTTTTTTTGTTTGTTTTCTTAAGTTTTTTTGGGCCATGGTTTGTTGTTTTTATCTAGGGTTTGTTATATTTTCATAGATTTATTTTTCTTTTGCTAGTTTTTTATTTTTCTGCTAGTACGTTATTTTTTCCAAAGGTTTTTTTTACTACGGTTTACTATAGTTTGTTGTTTTCTTTTTAGATTTTACTATTTTTTGTTTCTAGGTTTTGCTATTTTTTTGTTCGGTTTTTATTGTTTTAGGGCTTGTTGTTTTATTTCTAAGGTTTGTTGTTTTTTGTTAGGATTTGTTGTTTGTTTTGTTAAGTTTTTTGGCTAGGGTTTGTTGTTTTTTGCTATGGTTTGCACTATATGGATAGTTTTTGTTATTTTTCCCAAGGGTTTTCTATTGTTTTTTTTTAGGTTTTTTTGTTTCTAGGGTTTGGGTTTTTCTATTAAATAAATATCTTTGTTGAATACAAAAAATTCTAGTAAAAACCATATACATACCTCTCTTCTTCAGTCTTTAAAGTATTCCTCATCTTCCACCCCGTCCTCATTGGTTGTACATAGTTGTTCTTTCCCTTCATTTTTTTAATGCTCCTCACCCCCCTTAAAGGTTTCATATCGTTATTTTCTCCATACCCTTCTTCTTTGACATATAATTCTTTTAATCTCTTCTTCCTCTCCTCAATTTTCCAAAACTGCAATAGACCCCTAACATTTTTCTATCAAAGTGTCCTTTTTGACATTATGGCTAATTTCTCTTTATAAAAATAAAAAAAGATGTGGATGACCCATCCCATTTTGTTTTTTAAGTTAGGGGTGACAATGGTACAAATGTCGCATAAAAGTTAAACTATTTTGTGTCACCTTTGTGCCATGATAGTTGCGTCATAATTGCACCAAACATTATATCGAAAATGAAAAAAAATGAAATGGAGAACGGCACAAATTGTGACTTTATTTGCACTATATGTAGTTGTGAAGGTGAAATAAGAATAGTTTTGTGTTGTTGGTTTCCAAGATACATGTCATAAAGAGCACTTCCATACAATGTAGAAGGTGAAGTTAGAATGCTTTCTTGTTATTGATTTCTAAGATACAATTCATAAAGAGTATTTACTAGAGTAATGCTTATCGAATTTTGTACTCCAATAAATGTTAATAGAATATTATGTGATTCTCGTCAAATTTAGTATAGCTTGGATTTTCAAGTGATGCTTCTTAATTTGTGGTCTTTTTTTGCATTTTTTCAATGTAAGTGATTCATCTTTAAATTTTCATATATATTTGAGGGTACCTCTCGATAGATATATTACTATCTTGTAAAGTTTCTTTTCATTTTCCTCAAGGCCCTTTGACTTTCATTTGATATCACAAGTCAAAAAATAATTCCCCGAGTTTGTAAAACATTCATATGGTTATAGAGTGATGGTTATAGAGTGATGAATGCACTTTTGGTAGAGACAATGTGATTTTACTCAAAATTCTTGAGCTATCATTGACGTTAAGCTTACGCACATACTTGTGCCTTTCCTTATCAACTAGTAGGGGGTTTCTCAGTTAATAATGATTTTTGATGTGCATGGATAATGTAAAACATAAACTAAAATCTATATTGAAGGAAGAAAAAGGGAATAATAGCATGCATACATTTCACATGGTGAAAAAAATGTGCAAGATTTTACAAGGTGATTTTACTTGTTCAATTATGAATATAGGTTTGTCAACATTTGGTGTTTTTTCCAATGCATTGGAAGACCAACATAAAAAATGAAACTCCTTTGGTTTTAATTATTATGGAACAAACAATAGGTCCACATGAATGAAGGAAAAAATATATTATTGTTGCAACATAATATTTCACTAACTAGGCTAAGGTTGTAGTTCACTAATTGGGTTCAAGTTGATTTGTGAAAATTTGCATTACACAATATGTTGTGAAGTTCCTATACAAGAATGTCATCCTCAAATTTAATTGTGTGGTCATCTACATAAATTTGTTAGTAATATCATAAGTTTTTTACCTTATAAGTTCTATAGAATGTCCCTAATTATTTATCGTCATGTTATACATTAGGCCATTTTTTATAGCTCTAGAGATGAACAATAATAATAAAAGGGATAAACCATGTATATGTGGAAAAAACCTCGAGTGCACATAGTGTTGAAGAAGTCAAGAAATCCAACGTTAGCATTTGAATGGCATTGGTATAACTAGGACTTGTGTCTTCTATAATGGGAATTACGTACTTTGTTTCACATTCAAGAGATTTTAAGGATCTTATATAGTATTACAAAACATCTCCTAAACGTAATATTGATTACACAACTATCTTTACAGATATTTTAATAATCAGTATTGCTTAGAAAACGTGTCTCTTCTTTATATGTAATGCTTTTGATTCAACTTATCTTACTATATATATATATATATATATATATATATATATATATATATATATATATATATATATATATATATATATATATATATATATATATATATATATATCTTTATTGTCGTAGTTTTAAGGTGGGGTTTCTGATATTAGGAATGTAAAATAGCTTGTGTGGTGTTTGTTACTCCCTTTATGTAGGATATATTATAGGGATATCTGTAAATATGGTTGCTAGTAGAATCACAACTATCAAATTGGATTTAAAAACTTTTTTGAACTATATTTTAATAAATCTCATACTCTATTCCAAAGCTTATAATTGACTACGATTTAGTTATTTTATATGTTTAGATCTTATTACAATGTAATGCCATTAGTGGAATTGCATGTTTATTGTAATACCGCTTTCTATATATGTAGATGAGAATATATGGCACAATTTTTTATTCTTTTCATAACAACTCAATAAGAACAAAAACTTTCATAGAAACATAAAAATAAGTCTAAACACACAAAATATAATATTGTAAATTTAAAAGTAAAAAGTAAGCTAACTATGCAAGTACATAACATACGTCATTAAGACATGTAAAATGGATCACAAACATATAAAGTGAGCCATGTAATATAGTATGGCCATTTAATGTCACTAAATAAATTTCCCATCTTCTCCTTAGATGTAAAACCAAGGGTGATAGATCTATCAAAAGGATAGACCCTTCTCTCATCTATCTGTGCATGTGTGTTTGTGACAAATGAAGAGATTTTTTTTTTAATTTTAAATTGTAAAACTATTCAAGATTATAAGCATCTTCATAAATATATACCTAAAGCGTAATCCTTTAGTCTACACTCTCCTTCTTACACCCTATGACGTCAAGGAAATCTCTTGGGTGTCAACATTTGTCCGCAATAATATAAATGATATAATCATTTTTGGGCACAATGTAATATAAAGTATAAACACAATTTTGTAAGATTCATTTGAGCTTATAAATTTATGCTTTTATAGCCTGAATAAAATTTGCATGTGTACCTCTAAGGTTGCAATGAAATAAAGTCTCCATGATCTAATGTACTCGAGGCAAGATTAACATATTTTATAGGATGAAATAAATCTAAAACAACCTCTAAAACTGGTTGTTACTTTACAACATTAAAAAGAAATTAATGCATAAAAATATATGATGATTTTAGAGTTTTTGAGATTAAAACTTAGCATTAGGGTGATTATGGACTCACCCAAAATGAGGGACTAGGGGACTAACGAAAGGGACTTATGGGGAAAGTGACCTTATATATATCTCGTATAGAAACCTATGGAGTATAAGCATACATTTATGTTAAATATGCGCATAAGAATGTAAGTATATGAAGTTTGAAGTAATATTACTTGAAATTGAAAAATGGCAATTACTACATCTTCACAAAACTCCATGTGTGTACATTTGATAGAAAGGGGAGGCCAGATCTTGGGAGATACTGCCTTTGATAATTTCATCCATTATTTTTTCCTCAAGCATAGACTGCAATCCATGTGAGACATGTTAGTCTTCACATGTATAAATAAATAATTTCAACACAGTTGATACTACAAACAACTAATTTTCTTCTATTATCGTGTAGACACAACAAATTTCATAAAATCATTATTATATCATGTTTTTGAAAAAATTTATATATATGGCTCTTAAATAATGGAGTTAAGTGTTAGTGGCGTAACTCGTTGTTTCAATTTTATAGCACTTGAATTGTCTTTTAATTTGGCTTTCTAGATACTTTCTTATGTTTTTATGCTATGTCAAAGATATCTCTAGTATTTTTCATTGATTATTTCACTTTTGATAGTGTTGATCCAAGACTATACATATTGGTCGGGACCGTAGTACAATCCCAAGATGTCTAGTCTTGACCCTTTTAAGGTTTTGGGTCGTTTCTACCTATTGGGTCTATTTGTAATTGTTTTACCTTTCACATCTTATGTTTTTGGTCGGCTTTTTGCATCAATAAGATTCAAATTTAAAAGTGATAGAGTCCTATATATACAAGTTCACCTTAAGCATTTAGTATCTAACAAACACTTATCTATGTACTATATACTAGGCTAAGAAAGCAAGAGTACAATCATCATACCGCATATCACATCCTATAAGGGCATACTTCTATTTTACATATCTTCACATAAGAGTTTTAGGGGAGAAAAGTAGCATATCCCATTATTGGTGTGGAAGCATGAGGAAAAATCTAGTTCAAGAGTTTATATTGTATGCACATTCGCGCAACGCACTATGAGAACTACATTGAGTCTAAAATGGAGTGCAACACTCTGTGACTGACAAATGGGGTGAAATCCAAGGTTAATTTGACTCAAGTATTTGCATCTATTATTTTTAGATCTAATGAGTGCTTGAGATTCACGCAGGAAGCTAGGTTTGTTTTGTAGTACATGTATGAAAGTTGGGGTTATAGGTGAACCTAAACATACAAAAGTGTGATACATGCCATAATAAAGCAACCCAAAAACATGAGACCCTTGTGATCTATTGATCCAAGATAATATAAAAGGTCGGTTTGTAGAATCCGGTCCTAACCATTCCTATGGTCTTGACCTTGCATGAATTTTGTGAAGAATAATCGATCTCAGTACACTCAGAATTCCTCATACATCCCAGATCTGAAAACAACACAGTTTAATAGTGATCTAAGATAGCTAATTCACCTTTATAACCCTAATTGTGCTTTCAAATGCTTTACCGGTTTGACATGCTTGCAAATATCCTAATTTCCATTACAAATATGTAAATAACTATATTATTTTATGTCCTGTAACATATAGTATTCAAAGTTAATTAAATCTATTAAATTGATCATCTAAAATTAAATGAGGGTTAGTACATTTTAGTGAACATAACGTATAAGACTGTAGTGCAATCTTGACAAGGACATATGTTCTTGGACAAGGGGCATATCCTCTAAAAAATAATTTTTCATAATTGTATCATCTATTTACAAGATTTTTATATAACATCAAATACAACTGACTCAGTTCAAAGTATGATACAAATAGCACGAGTACTTCACTCCTCCACTACAACCCTTCAGAATTTATACATTTTGTTTCAAATCAGACTAAAAGTAACAATTTCATGAACATAGTGGACATCACTACTATTTTTCAGCAAAATTACATATTTTCGAAACCTATAAAATCATCAACCATATGTACTTGAATGGAATCTACTAGGTGTTCAAATCGTAAACATAAATCCTCTCTGGCACACAACGACCTATCTCTCTCAAAACACGAGTCCCTATCACTCGCAATCATGATGAAAATACTCATTGACTTTTCTACAATACTGTTTATAGTAAAAGGTCCCCTTTGGACATATAGGCACATATCCTAGCCTATTCCTATTGGCCAAATAATACCTAAAACTTTTATACTCCATATCTTGGGTATAGTTTCTTTGATTTTTATGTCAATTGCGCCAGTAGGATAATTATTCCCCCTATATCTGTACTAAAACATGATGAAACTTCATTCAAACTCTATTTGGGTCCCATGACCCTTGTTTTCAACAGTGTTATTTACATGTTCTATTCCTATGTGCTCACTCCAATACTTTTCCTAAGTCACTATTCATGACAAATTCAATACGCGTGTATTCTATTCTATCAAGACTAAATCTCCCTTATGCACTTTCTACACATTATATACTATTATATCAAATACAATATTTGATTCACAAAATTCTATGGATTCAATACTCCTTTCTTAGGTTGCATTCCTTATTTTACACCTTCTCCAAGCTCAACATTACTTTACCAAAAGACGATATCTCTTTCACAATAACAATTTTTGCTTCACCATGTATCCCAATGCACTTACTCTACTTGGTCATTACTTTTATTTATCAATTTTGATAAAAAATGACTCTTATTCTCAACACTCTATTCAATGTTGATGATTTTCTATCATCCCTTTCGTCGAAAGGGTGGAAACTATATGGGCTATTTATACAAATACATTCTCTCCCTTATATAAATCAATAGGCAAACCTAAAGAACAAACAGTCAACTCCATATACAATTTTACACCATTGAACACTAGGTTCTTAAGTTGTGGATGGCTATGCAAGGTCATCCTTGTTCTACAAGACTCGATATACAAGCTCAAGAAGACCGAATGGTTGACTTTGGACACAAAGATCCACTGAACATTAAGATATAAGAAAATACAGTACTTCATTTATTGCAAATGCAAGGGGTAAAAACACCTAGTGAAGCCTACAAGTTATTATTAGTATGGTTACGTAAAATACAACCATATGCATAGTGACAATTGTTCAAGTTTGTTGTTTCAAAAAATTTGGGACCAAGATCCATTTGTAGCAATGTGGCCTTGCAATATGGGAAATATTATTTAGGGATCAACTAGGATGCCTTGTGACACTCTTCCATTGGTGACGGGACACCCAATTCCCTTGAAAACAATCAAACACTTGTTGTGGATTGATCACCCCCAATTCTTCAAAACACCAAGTCAAAAACTCCAAGTCTCCAAATATGCCTTTTACATTTGTTACACCCTTCGACACTCATAACACATTACTCCATATCTCCACATGGGTCACACTATTGGCCCACGTTGTTCACCATGCTTTGGATACTTTATCGGCATGCTTAACAACCTCTTATGCTTCAGCACTATCAAGTACATTCCTTTTCTCCATTACACTAGTAAATTTTATTCACTACCATAACACGGGCCGCAAAAGTAGACACTAAAATTTGCACAAAATCATTATTACATCATGTTTCTGAAAAACTTTATATATGTGGCTCCTGAACAATGGAATTAAGTCTTAGTGGCACAAGTCCTTGTTGTTTCACTTTTATATCGCTTGAATTGTCTTCTGATTTGGCTTTCTAGATGCTTGATTATGTTTTTATATAGTGTCACAAAAATCTCTGGCCTTTTTCATTGTCTATTTGACTTTTTCTAATGTTGGTCCAAGTGTGTACAAATTGGTCAAGACAGTACTATGGTCTTAACCCTTTTTGGGCTTTGGATCCTTTCTACCCATTGTGTCTCTTTTTCATTGTTTAATTTTTTACATCTTATGTTTTTGGTCGGCTTTGTTTTTCACTAAGATTCAAATTTCAAAGTGATAGAATCATATACATACAAATTTACCTTAAGCATTTATTATCTAAAAAGCACATATCTATGTACCATATACTAAGCTAAGAAAGCAAGAGTACAATCTTCATATTGCATATCAAAGCATAGGAGGGCATAATTATGTTTCACATATCTTCACACAAGGGTTTCATGGGAGCAAATTAGCATAGCCTATTATCGGTGTGGAAGCATGAGGGAAAAGCTAGGTCAAAGGTTTAGATTACATGCACATTCATACAATGCACTAGGAGAACTACATTGAGTCTGAACTACATGTGAATATGAACATACAAAAGTGTGATACATGTGATAACGAAGCAACCCAAAAAAAATTAGAACTATGCAATCTATCATTCCAACATAGTAGAAAATGTCAGTTGGTAGAATCCGGTCCTGACCATTCCTACGATAGTAACCTTGTATGGATTTTGTGAAGAAAAATCGATTTGAGTTCACTCAAAATTCCTTCTGGAAGTGACATACTCTGAAAGTGATATGGGACAACTAAGTCACCTTTCTAACCGTACTTGTGCTTTCAAATTCTTTATCAGTTTGACATGCTTGCAAACATCCTAGTTTTCATTGCAAATCCATAAATAAGTGTATAATTTTGTGCCCTGTAACATATAATATTCAATCATAATTAAATTAATTTAGGGTTAATACATATGGGATTAAATTCAACACATATCTAATGTCGTTTAAATAGATTTTTCAAGTAAAAGAATTGACATGAGTTAAAAGAATCAACATACATTTGTTTGCACTAAAATGGTCTTCTAGAACAATGAAGAAAACACGCATACTATAATAGAAGATGTGTGAATAATGATACACAAGGAGTGATGGCATGCATGTGACCATGCAAAAAATCGCATAGATGATGTATGTTGTATGGGGCATCCATATAGCTAGGATAACACCAATTTACAACATTATATTATTGTTTGATATCATATCATTTACAAGATAAGAACAATTCCAATGTAGACAATTAATATGTACTAATCTTGCAACAATACCAACATCAATAGAAAAACATGCATGTGTGTATCGAACTTTTATGCCAACATCTATGTCAATAACTAAATGCAATCCAAGTATTGTACCTATAGCTTTTGTCATTATATGTTGAAGCAACAAAGGAAAGAAGTCAATTATGAATCAATTACATGTACAAACATGTATTATGATAAATTTATAATTAGTTAATTACTTGTGTGAACATGTATCGTAAAGAATGTAAGTCTTTCATATCTAGTTGACTAGTGTCCTCCGGTGTTGCAGTATATGCAAATGACATCTAATGCATAACTCTTGTAAAGATGCGCCTATTGGCACTACAGATGATCTTGCAGGTTTTGTAGATACCTAAAGGTACAACATGTACACATAGTTCAACACACAAATCAATTACTTGTAAACATATCAAGCGAAATTTATCATTAGATTTTTATATAAAAATCTATATGAGTAGTCACCCTAGTGAATATTTCCTACATATTTGGCTTTTGAAATTGATCATTAGATTTCTATATAAAAATCTATATAGTTAGTTACATGTGTGAATAATCCCTGCATATTTGGTTTTGTAGTGTCCTAAGGTGCCTAAGCAACTATAGATGACATATGATGTTGCATAGAGTCATGTAAAGATGCACCTAATGGATCTACAAATGAACCTATGAGTTCTGTAGATGTAGCCTTCATACATGGTCCGACACATATCCTCTCACACAATGTATAATGATGTATAGGAAATGTAAAGACATTGCTACCTATGTCAGTAGTTGAAACACCAATACTAGTAGGGAACAAGTAGATTCACCACCAACTATAACATCAAAACTACGAGAGAAACTAGTAAACGCACCACCACTCATAGCCCCTATATCAGAAGAACCTTGGGCATCTACTACATATATCCCATGGTCAATCAATGTTAATGTCGAATTTTCAACTGCGTAAAGGGTGTCCGTGTGTGTTTTGTGATACAAGATAGTAGGGATGGCAATATGTAGTCTTTTACTCTTACCTTTCAAGGCACGATTTTGGGGATTTTCTTCCCACTTGGCACCATGTCTATCAAATGGGGACCCACCTCCTTTGTCCTGACGCAACCTAAAGTCAAAATAATTTGGCTTCTTGCCAAGAACTAAACATACTCGCTATATAGCTTCCTCAAAAAAATACAATGAAACCTCATTGTTATTGTATGGAAGCTCATCAAACACCATCCACCACTTGTCCCAAAATATGTTTTTAATTTCTACATAAAATACAACAATTGATACTAACTTGGTTCTAATTCAATGGTGGTAGTTGATTGGTTTGAGGCATGTGAAGCAAAGGCCAAATTTCTTCTTTTTTAATTTCCATATTTTTTATGACATCATATGACAATTCATAAGAAAAATAATGTTTCAATGACTCTTTGATTTTGCATTACACCCAATTGGGCTAAAACATTTCCCACTTCCCTATCCACAAGTGAATTGTGTGTAATGTTTGTGAATGAATCACGCAAACTGTTAATGATTATTTTACATTTTTGGTGGTTTGCATTTTATCATTGATATAATTATTCTTCTTTGTTTGTAGGGTTTAGTTGTGGATTCTCATGTAAATTTTCTTCAAGATTTGCTTGTGGAGTTTTGTTCAAGGTTATTTAGTATATTTCCTTCCACATTTTCTTCATGCAATGGCCCCATGAAAGTAAAAATGTTTACATTTATTTACTTATTGTTTATAACCTTAAGCATTAAAATGGATTATTTAAAATCCTAAGCATGCCTACAAGAAGAAAAGACATATTTGGGACCCTTGCAATGATTTCAATGCATGCAAGAGATGGATGGAGAAGAAAAATCTATCTAAAGGTTGCACGACCTATTTTTTCACAGCTCAATTTTCCTCCTATTTGCAACTGCGGGGTGTAAAATGAGGGGAAAAAATATCATTTATAAATCACAATAGGTGTATTGGCGCTTTTCAAATGAAAATTACGTTTTTAAAACATTTTTTTAATAATTTGTTTGAAAAGGCATATGCCTTTTTGTATTCTAAAGGGAATTCACCCTTTATGTTTTAGTTATAACCAAAAGGATGAAAGGCCTATCTGATACCAAGGGTGTACAGTGCATATGCCCTTTTGGTTTGTGAATGTCGAACCTCTTCAAAATAAGTTTATCATTTATTTTACAAAGGGTGTAAGCTATTTGCAAGAAATTACAAAAGTTGCCACTTTTTTGTTGCCCCATCTTGTGCGTCTACCTCGTTGCCATGTCCTTTAAATATACAATAAAAAAATTCCATGATGTAAGTTCCACTTCAAATCTCTTCTTTTCTCCATCAATTTTTATATGCTCAAAAGATAAGTTTTAATGAATTTTCAAGGCTTCATCAATTATTTTTAACCCATGAATAAGAAAATTATCAATCCATGCCGTAATGGTTTAGACATAATTTCCTAATTTACTTGCAAGTGGAAGAGCATCTTTATCAAAACCAAGGACTAGGATAGATGTAAGAATAGGAACTTTCGAGGCATGTATGGGATTAATCAAATTGTAAATATAGAGTTCCAATTGGAGTCGCTCTTTCAATTCAATTTCTTATTCTTAGTCCCTTTCAATCTGTTCAAATACAAACTTTATGGCATCCTTCAATTGACCCATCTCTCCTTGTCTTGAAGGCTTACATGTTGGGAAGATCTAAACTTGGTAATCACTTGCAGTCATATCTTCTTTGCTCTTGTCATCATTTGGAGTAGGCATTTGGAGATACATCATCCCTCGTTCATCAATTGTTATCAAAAACTTTATCTCATCCTTCTTGGCAAGTTGTCGAATTAATAAAGAAACCAAATCAAATTCAGAAACACACTCCCTTTCTATGGTTGACCATTTCTTCTGACCACTTTAAGGTATCAACCATAGCATAATCAAATTGTGTACTCTTGCATCATAAGCAACAATTTGTTTGGGGAAGCAAGGGGTACTTATGTTTGGGTTGTTGATTTGTGGGCGGGACCTACCCTTGCACATTTTGAGACTGCAAAGGAACAATTTAAGTGGAAAAGGAGGACAAAAGGCACAAATAGAAAGAAGGGAATTGGTAGCACTAGACAAAATCCTCTAACCATGATTAGAAGCTAGGATACAATGAGTTTTGTTATCGATCAAAAATGATCTATCGAGTTTTGTAAGAGGTAAAGTGCATACAAGAGGTGGAGAGACAAGGTTTTTGCAATCCTCACTAAGGTCTAACAATCATCTTTACTAGTTTTGGACCTGACCTCCGTCACAAGTAGCATGAGGTTGATTATAATGAAGAGGGCCATCACCTTTGCCAACACCACTAATGCCTATCATAAGAGGTGTGTTTGTAGTAGTTCTTAATACTTGTGCTACATTACCATCTCTTCGTTTAGAAGATGAGGATCTTAATGGAGATCCTTGCCCTCTAGGAGTGTTTCCTCCATTAGTGTTCTACATGGTGCATTTTGCATCTTTTTAAGAAAGCCACAACAATGTGTGATTCAGTATTGTTCTAATTCTGATGTCAATTAAATCTTACCTCTAGGTTGAGACTAGTCAACTCTTAGTAGAGGATCGAGGAAAAAAATCTTCCAAAAATACTAGGGAGACTACAGGTCTTTTTATCATTATCAGTCACTTTAATGGGAATTTGTTTCAAATTGATTTCAGTAACTTGCTCCAAGGTCATCATCTTGATGCAATCTCTTTTAATAACTTCACATTCATCCTTACAATCAGACCAATAGTCTTTCAAATAGGGAACATGCTTTTCAGTATGCCAAGGATGCATTCAATTATTACCTTTATTGTCAAAGGAAATATTTTCTCGTGCAAATAGACATTATACCCACCCTTTTCCTTTTCTAGCAATTTGGCAACATCAAGATTTTTGCAATTATAGTGGCTGATTGTGACAAGGAAATGAACATCTTGTGTTTTGAAGACAAAAAGTGATAAATGTCTACCAATTGACCACAATATTCCATCAATAGGATTTTATCACTAACATAAAAGGGAAGTCGGAAAAGACGACCATTGAATCAATAGATCTTGATGTAAATGAAGTTTGGAAATTAAATAAACCAACTTGCCCGATTAGCAATTGCCATTGTTCCATCGTTGAATATCCTTTTATCATAATCATCCTTTAAAAACCTAAAAGTGTAGAGGACAAAAATGGCATTGCATGTTTGACGATCTTAGCACCCTCTTTTCTCTCCAATTGAGGGTAAAACGTATGAACCCTATTGAGTGATGCTCAAGTTGCCTAATGAACCATGTGAGTAGTGCTCAAGGTGCCTAATGAACCTTGTGAGTAGAGCTCAAGTGGCTGTAGTGCTCAAGTTGCCTAACTTAATCACATTAGAAAACAATCTCCACCTAGCCACGACATACACCAATAAGTCATGTAGAATAAAATTCTTGTATTCAACTCACACAATTGCTTGTGTATTGCATCACTGATGACAACAAACCAATCAATGGCTTTTTCATATTTGATACATCCAAAGGTTGAGTTGAAATGCCTTAGGACTTCTAGGAATGTGATTGAGCAAGGTGATCATATCGACCAAGCTCTGATGAACATCATTTCAAAGAAAAAAATTAGGTAATTTACAAATGCAATGTCTTCACGGCTTTAGTCGAGTTTCTTACTTGCATTGAGGCAAATGTTCAAGTTCTAGTCCCAAAAAGATTTGGATTCACCAATAGATAGATGAGGAACCTCCTCATGCTATGGAATACTAACAAATACTCCAAATTCAAATGGGCCACAAGTTCACAAGATGAAGCTCTACCTTCTCTAGGCTCAATATTGTAATTGTTTGCACAAGGGATGGCGAGATCATGACATTGGATGTAGATATGATTGCTATGAAATTTAGTTATTCCAGTACTCTCATACCAATGACACGGTGAGTGCATTATGAACCTCACCAAAATGTCTAGCCGACAATGCATTGGCCTTCTGCAAAAAATGAAAGTAACAATAGTTGAGGAATCATAATCTATAAAAAAATTGCTCTGTACAATCCCATAAAACAATTTGATACCAGACACCATCAAAGAAAGTCAACAACAGAGAGGCACAACGCGTAAGTTACTCCTGAAATGGCATGTAGTGTTCAACACTGGAGCACAAGCTATGGATTGACATGGTCATGTTTACCATCCTTATGCTACAGACACAAATCCATGGAATCCATCATCTCCATGGTTAATTACTGCGCCAAATGCCACAAACTGGGAATACAAGTACAATATAAGGTAACTTGGAAGAACTATAGAATTTGTTTTGTTAAAGGAAATCCAGCACAATGTTGTCTATGGGCCTCGTTTATGAGCAGATTAGATATGGGTAGTCACAAAGTTATTATAGATATGTCAGACATTGATCATCTATCTCCCTTGCTTCAAATGTATAAGCAATTACTGGGCATAAATTTTCTTTTCTAGGTCTTATGTGGTTCTCTAGCTTTCAGTTTCAACGCAATGGATCTTATCACAAATCTAATACTCAGTCCCTCATTTTGAATCTTAAGGGGACGATGTTTATGTAACCCTCTCTATATATCAAACGTAGCATTAATCTTTCTTCAAAAAAGTCTTTTTGTTGTCTTTGATTTTATGGCTCTGACGAATTATCCGATACAATGTACATATCAACTGCCTGGGTTTTTTTTTAAGTCTTTGATCACAGTGGCAACAACTAATGCTCCAGCATTTCTTGCAACAGTCATCCGGTTTCTTCTACCAGATTACCAAATATGGGTTATCTGGAACAGAACTTAGTAACAATTCATGTACACGATGTTCCCAAAAAGAGGATTTAAAGCTCGGTTAGTCTGGCTGTCAATTTGGTATGCAGGATGTCTGTAGGCCTTCCCATGGGAAGTCCTACATTTTTTGGAAGCCTCGGATATGCAGGACTGCTTGGTGGCTGTAGCTTTGAGAAAACGATGATGTTTTGATCTACTTAGGATGTGAAGCTACTTTTGAGAGTTCTGGAAAAGAGTTCTGTATGGTGTACTTCCATAAATTTTCGCACGACTTAGAAACTCAAGTCTGAGCTTCACTCCTGATTAGAAATCAGAGAGAATATATCATGTCTGTGATTACTTGGTCTAGCCAGAAATGCATGCTCTCCCCAGTTGACTGGGGAGGGTAACCGCACAATTGAATATCAAACCTGATGTATATTATTTCCTGTGTGTGATATAGGATTCAATTTTTCCTACCATTAAGAAGAAAATAAATTATTATAAAATTAAACCACAAAAGTGTCACCCTTCTCAATCTGCATATAATAAGGTCTGAATGAGCCTTGTGGTGAATGGACAAGAATATTACAAACTTAAAAATCAGACGAGTCAGCCATCAATATTGGTGTTTGTGCAGAAAATGTAATGATAAATAGACTTCTACGTCATATACATTAGTTCAAGATATATCTATGTTCCGTGTAGTCTTGGAACGAGGGGAGGAAGGGACATGGGGATGGGGAACCAAGGGCCTAGGTTTCGGGACGGTGGGGGGATGGCAGTGCAAATATATTTATTACTTGAAAAAATGGTTATAAAAAAATGTATAAGGAATAACAAATGAAAATTTGAAATAATAAACACATTGTATTGAACAATGAAAAAGGTGAATATCGATTTATTAATATTTATATCATAATTTATATTCAAAATGATGATTACATCCAAATTTCATATACAATTGGCCAATGGCCCAATGCCTCTAATCAGAAATCATCCCAAAAGTCCGCACCAAACTTCTCATCACTCAAAATTATGGCACTTGCTCTTCAAGCTCTTCTTGTTGCTCTCCCTCTTGCCAATGCTCTCAACCTCTCACTCCAGCAGTCTTGCTTGCTCTCACTCTTGCACTTGCAGCCTTGCTCAATAATTTCAAGCTTTAATAGTGATTTGGAGCAAGTGTGTGAGGTTCATTTTAGTTTTCTTTTAGTGCTTAAAGTGTGGGTGGGGCCCCATGAACTATTAGGGTTAGGATTGGGGGTACAGACATCCAAAAAAAGTATGGTTTTTATTTTTAAAAAGCAGCTTTTTGGAGCAGGGGACAGCTGCAAGTCTCCGGGGTGGTTGAGGGACTTGGGCAATTTTCCCTTGAGTCTCAAGGACATCCCAAAGTCTCCTAAACATCCTTTCTGAGGAGGAAACATCCCCACTTCAGGGGGGTCCCCCTGACTCTTGGTGGAGTAGTGGAATGGTGGGGGGACATCTCCCATACATCCCCTAGTCCCTGGGATGTCCCCGTCCCCAGAAACATCGAAATTTGTGGGGGGACGCATCCCTGTGGAGCACTGGATATATCCCTAATTTTACTGTACAAACGCAATTCCATCCAGAAAGAAGTTTGAAACATGATCTTGGGTATTCTGATATGTTATGGTAGTGGCCTTAATTGCATTTTATGAAAAATAAGTGACTCTCGGGAAAATCCCCCACATTACCAACATTGTGCATGTTACCTTCCCTGAAAGCCATCTTTATAAATATAAAATATAAAACAGCAATGCAAAGTAAAAGCTTCATGGAAAGATCTCAGGAACATCCTCATCAATTCAACCTGTATAGAAAAGTTGTTTACAGATATACCAGATGGCAGTAAAAAGGAATATAAAAATGAAATGTATATCTACATCCAAAGTAACTCTCTGAGAAGGTGATTTGCCAACAGAACTTGTCTTCAAAACTATGCTGCTCAAACTTCAGATTCATTCGATGGTAAGGGGAATAAAGTTTCAAGAAAAGCATTTGAAAGAATGTGATTTGGGTCCAACTCTGTCCGAGCCTTATTGTACGAATCAACTGGAAAGTTTTTTTTAATCCGTTCACGCACCCAAGTAAGTTCTTCTTCATTATCTGGTATCTACAGCACAACTCATTGACCACACATAAGTGAGTAGGTTCAGAAATACAGTTCAGAATATTATTTATTCAAGGTTAAAGGAAAAATATTCAACTGTTCAACCTAAATGGCTTAAGACATATGTCTTACTTCTATTTTTGCCCAATGTTCATAAGCAGAATACTTATCCCATAATTGCTTTTGAGTAGCAAGCCTATATTTGAAAAATTCATTTGTTATTGTTTTTCTCTGATCGGAATCCGGAGTTGGCATGTACATTATTATTCCAACCTGGACCACAGCAAAAATATTAATGAAATTTATACCTCTCTGTCCCAAAAAATTTCAGTTATAAAGACACAAATTGCAGAAACTGCTGTGTACTCACCTGTAAACATTCCGTATAACAGTGTTATTTATACATTGTAATTCTTGAATCTATATAGAAATAATCTATTTCAATAGTTAACGAATTACCCAAGAATACAAAGCATCTGGAACTGAGCATGAAGCTAAGCTCATTGAACTTCTGCTGCAAGCTGTCCATCGCTGCTCAATGGGAGCAGGTGCTGGTATCTTCTCATTTTTTATCAACTTAATAGCCTCTTCCACATAATCAATGTCTTTCAAATTGGGCTTTGTCAATGTGCCAACAGGAAAGCAAACCTCAGAAACCCATTGTTGTCCACCACAGTCAAAACCCAAGATCTCATCACTCCACCCAACTCTGTATCCTTCAGACTTCTTCCAGTACTCAGCCTCAGCCAAGTTTACTTTCATGACGTGATTTTTGTCCAAGGGATTCAATGAAAGAAGTTTATCCCTGAGTTCTGTGAAAGAAAGTTCATTAACATCCACGTCTGCGCTAGATGGAACTTGACCACTTGGTTTATCCTCACTGTTTTTCACAATACTCGTCTCTTCAAGTCTACATCCAATTTATGTAACAAAACCATTATTATTATGTCTATTACGAAACAAAACCAAAGCTTTTATGTGAAAATTAGCTCATCTTTTCTACTCGTGCTAAACGGAAGTAAATGTGAGCTTCAAAACCAAGGAAATTGACAGAATAGTTACAAAGTATGTCAGTACAATCGCATTCTTCCTTACTTGTGCTTCCTTTCATGTTCTTTGTATAAGTTGTGGAGGTGCTGAAGAGCTTCATCATTTCCATAAATCGCAGAAAACTTAGGAGGATCTTCTCCCTCTGGAAGAGGATTACACTGCACAACCACTATTGTGTCTGTGTAAGGAATCCACATGTATCTTAAATGCTTATTATCCGCTAACCATTTCCTGCGAGGGACCATGACAGCAGATACTGAGTGTCAAACTACCTTTACAACATTCCTATTAGCAGGAGCAACCATAAAATGGGATTCTACATAGTCACATAGAATTTTATAAATGCCCAACATCCTTGTCCATGACTGCAATCTCATCACAAATACAGAGAGAATAAAATATATAAATTATTAAATATATGGTCAATTGGAACACTCCTGCTTGCAAAATTACAAACAATAAATACATAGCATATTTAAAAGCTAGGCTTACTTATTAATTGACTGCTATGAAATCAAGCTAAATTAATAAATAATAGTCCATATATGTGGGCTCTAAGAAATACTAGTTTTATAAAGCATTCTCTAGTTTACAATCTAAAATAGTTATACCAAATTGTATAAGCATCCTTCACTCTAAATAAAACTAAAAAAGAATCATGTACAGAGATATCAAGTACTCTAAGGTAAATTAACCTGAATCCCCAGTTTTTATAGACATGCTTACCCATTTAACACGTAGCTATGATGTGAGCATCCTTCAATCTAATTACAAATAAAATATGTTTAGAAAATTAGAAGTATCAAATCCCCCGAGAAGAACAAAAATGTAAATTCCCAATCTACAGGCATGCTAGCGCATTACGCTCAGACCTATAATGTGTGCAAATGATAAGCCCTTGCTGGAGGTGAACTCGAGAAGATTAACAGTTAACCCTCTTTACAAACATGTACCCATTACCAAAATAATATCACTGCTTTGTGATGCTTGATACTGGAGTATTAATAAAACAAAAATGCAAAGTAAATGAGTCTCTTGACGGACTTACATCCAAAGTCCAATGTCAGCCTTCCATTAATTGGTCTCTGTTTGAAGTTACGTCAATTACCCACAAAATCTGGTTCCCTCCTCTCCAAATTGGTGAGATGCATTCATTCAAACAAATATTTCTCCTCCTCGGTGTCTATCCTAACTGTTGCTTGACCAGACTGCATGACCATAAGTACTAAAATCATCTGCATACATATTGGAATTGTTATCAACTAGATTTCCAATAAGGGCCCCTCTGGGAAAATAGGAAGATCTTTGCTTGCAACATTTAAACCTCCTTTGATACGTCTAAAACAACAGCATTTACAAATCCAAATAAAGCAAACACAAAGATGATTGTGAATACCAGCAAGAGAGAAGAAACCAAAGACAAAGACTAGACCAGAATAGAACCAAAGCAGATAAATCTCACATTAAAAGATCCTGGGCATGAAGGCAATGGACTCATGCACCTAAAAAAATTAGGAAACCGCCAACAAAGGCAGCAGACATTAATGGGTGCAGTTTTTAAGACACAGCGAGCACAACACCCTTTCCTCAAAATGCCACAGCCAATAGACAAAAGTTTCCAAAGGTGCCAAGGGTGAGCATAGCTATCCACAAGTACCTTAAATCTTTTTGCAAAGTGTAACGCAAAGCAGAAGTAGCATAAGGAAAGCCGCAAAAGACAGTGCCAGTATAGTCAAGAAAAGTAAGAAATGAAGGACCAAAAAACTTATCAGGCTATATTGCTCTGAAAATGGCATTAATATCACCATAGGAACTCCCATAAAAGACCATGAAAAACATCGTTAATCTCTTCCCATTACGTCTCCCAATCTGATTTAGAAGGTGAGAGTTGCCCAAGAAAATTTGTTATTGCATCGCCTCTGAGATAGAGCTCCCCAACAATGACAATAAGAGGTTAAAAAGAAATAATAGAGCAATTCATGCCATTTCCTGCATCTCTCATTTCCTTCTTGAACTCATTCTCTCTAAGTTTTTAAGGCCCTTAATAGCATTCAAAAAAATCTTGTTTATTCTGCTTTACAAGAGAGCAATCTCATATTACTGGAAGACATCTTGAAACTTTGATCTAGATTGCAAGATTTACTTTTTCTCATGATTGCATTAACTGAAATCACCATTTTATATCTCTCTTTCATAATTTCAGAAAATATTATTAACTTCATGTTCAGCTGTACTTACACTATTTCTATCATTTTGCTCTGAGATTTTACCAAACATTGCAGAGGCCCTCACATCCTCATGTGTCCCCACAATAACATTTTTCAAGGAAAATATTCCTTTCTTTGTGAGCCAAGGACAAAAAGTTTTTCATTTTAGGAAGAGTTCAATTCCATTGCCTACCAATTGAACTTTGCAGCCTCCAATTCTCACAGTTAATTTCAATTATTGCATGCAATCTTTGAACCCCTTTTTAAAAGTCATCGTGAGGCTCATTACTGATCTTTCAGCCTCCACCATATGATTTGAGTTCTTTCAAGTGAAGCTCCCTTTGTATGCAATCACCCTTCCATCTGAATTATTCAAAATAATTTGTCATTGACACACCTGGATTACTTTTGGAAGCTCCATCAAATTCATTTTCATCCACCCATCCGAAAGGAGAATCCAGACAACATTTCTTCCTTGCTTTGGAAGTTTCAAGGAAATTTCTGCAAGGCTATTCATTATCTCTGATCATTGCCTCAATGTTTGATGATCTCTAGGCTCTAACCCTGTCCCCTAATACCAACGAGTACTATTCATCTCATTTATTGATCTTTTGACTCCTTTCAAAACTTCATCTGAGGATCTAGAAAGATTTTGGAAGACCATTCCATTGTTTCAAGCCATAAGAACCTCCATTATAGGAATTGTATTTTATAAGACACGCAGAATTGGAACTATATGGTCAGGAAGCCTATCAGTAACATATTCCACTTGAAGCAACATACCCTGTAATACTTCCCTCTTCTTTCCATGAGAATCTATTCACAAGAAGACCCTAGCTTTTGGCCTTACTTTGCGATGCCAGATCTTATCCCATATCTGGCTGCCTCGGCTAGGAATTGATAGCCTGCTGCAACAGTACGCATACCTGACCCCTTAAAATTCCAGTACAATCTGCCTGGATTTAAACGCCCACTGAATCCTAAAGATTTGTAAAGACTGTTGGAGACAACTTCAGGACCCATTGCATCTGTTAACTGACCAACATTTCAAGTTATGAATCTCAACTGTCCCACCTTTTCTGAAATTTAGTAATCCTTTACCGGTTGCCCGCAATTGAGTTGCAGTTTTCTGTACTTCCCCCCTAAATTCAAATGTTGAGAGATTGGATACTCTTTATGCCACTCATCCTCCCAAAAATTAGCCTTTTAACTGTTAGCTATTCTGATTCTGGCAAGCTTTTAAATCTTGGTTTAATGTGCCATAATTTTAGGAAAATATTAAAAACACAGGACTCACTGACCATGGTAAGCACTTGCTAAATTCTACTCGCTCAATACCTGCGAGTGTTCAAATATTTAGTGGCTCCAATTCAAAATATTCTGCCTAGATCATTAAAAACACTCACATTATCAAGCTCTGTTTACCTTAGCAATTGAACACTCTGACACAGTTTTGGAAAATGGAGGAAGACTTGTTCAGTTTTCTTGAAGTTCTGGGGGTTTAACTGAAAAATCAAAATGATGAGGTGAGGGACTTTGCATGGACCTATTGCACAAGCTTATAGGAAGTAGGTTACATGCACTTACTGTTTTGGAATTACATGGTCCAAATACCAGCTTGCATTAAAACAGGAAACGATATACCATGTCTACAAATCCATAAAATGTAATCTGTAAGGAAAATTTGGATATAGAAAGCATAGAAGAATCTGAAACAAAACGGAAGAAATTGAGGCAAGGTTTTGCGTCATCTTCTCATACCAATACAGCCTTCTACCGAATCTGCCATGCAGCCACCTGTCACACTTGTCCAACCTGACTGAAAATTGTGTTTTTTTATTGAATTGGGAAGCTGGCACGGATTAGGTGCACAGAATTTCCTTGGCTTAACTATAAAGCCCTGAGGGGTTTCCACTCCGCCAAATTTGCCCAGGACACGATCCCAGCCTCATCCCTTATTACTTGGTATCTCCTGGGATTTGTACCATGGTGGATGGCTAGGCAACACCGCTTACACCATCATACACACCGCTGGACTACAACCCATTTGAAGATTATGTTTTGGAACCATATGGTCCAAATACCAGCTTGCATTAAAACAGGAAACAATATACCATGTTCAAACATCCATCAAATGTAATCTGTCAGGAAAATTTGAAACAAAAAGGAAAAAAATGAGGCAAGGTTTTGCATCATTTTCTCATACCAGTACAGCCTTCTACAGAATCTGCCATGCAGCCACCTGTCACACCTGGTCCAACTTGTCTAACAACCCTTGAGAAGGTTACCCTTCAGCATTGTGTAATCGTGTGTCGTTCAGCTTAATAGGTATTAAGTGAAGTTTCAATCTCTAAATGGTTCGGAAGGGAGTTGTCTTGCAAATAGGTGACTTCGTTTAAGAAACCCCCTCCTTTCTCGAAGATATGTCATGAAAACAATATTCTCTTGTAGTTCTAGAGGCTTAGTAGTGCTATTTAAGCATGTGCGAAAAAGGGTATTTCATGCATGTGAATTGTGTTTGTTGTAATAGTTAAAAGGTATAGAGTCACTTTTGGGATGTAAGGGACATGATGTCTAATGCAACATAATTGTATGGTTGTCTTAGAAACTAGGTTTCAATGGAAGAAATTAACAATGTAAGTGCTTAGGATCACGAGGGTACTTAGGAAACGAAATTTGTACAACCTTGAAAGGTGACCAAACAAGCTTGAGTGAACCATGAAGTGAGGTGATGCCTCACATTAGTACCTCAAGGGAATCCTGATTTAATTCAAATGCAAACTATTTAATCCTAGTACATGACCATTTTGGAGAGTATGGAGTGACTCAAATAAGATATTTTTTGTTGAAAGATCTCTTAGAAGGTTCAGTTGCTGTTGAGATTTACATTTAGATCCAACTGTCAAAGTTGTGTTCTCGATTGCAACATTAAGAGTCAAATGTGGATGAAATTGTTAATAACCTTTAGAATTTAAATTGTATTCATGAGGTGTCGGTTTTGAAAGAAAGTAAAACTTGGAAGTTTTGTGAGATAAAGGTGTTTGAACACTCCAAAATTGACTTTTAATTGCACGTAGAGTCCTTGAGTGCAAATATAAGTAAATTAATACCTAGGACCTTTTTATATGCTATTGGTGTTTGAAACCTATAGTCAACTTTGTCTATCAAAATGGTGTCCCTAAGATGTTTACTTTTTGAGTAAAACAAAATATGGAATCCATTCCCTTTAAAGTTTAAAGCAATGTTAACTCTTTTCGTGTGATTAATGATAGGATGAATTGCTCCATGCGAGTTTAAGCTTTGGGGAGAACATGATTTCTTATGTGGAAGACAAAACTCATGATGCGTAAATGTTAAATTGACTCTAACCAATTATTGAATTATAGCAACTACAAAAAAAATCTATCCACCCTTGGACTTAATTTTCCCCTTTCTTAACTTTTTGTGCATTTCCTCCGTTTTGTAATGGAAGTGAAATAAAAATGTCAAGTAAATATGATTTTAGGTGATACAAAAACTCTAGTTTGAGACCGAGAGCTAGGAGACTCTCACGTGTGCATTAAAATATTTCAATCTAATATTGAGGTATGCAAATTATGGTAATAGAGAAAAGAACCCAATTAAGTGTACTTGTTATAAGTTAAATCTGAAATGAAATAAATAATATATAGCGTTGTGAATGAGAATATATGCTAACATGATAAATGATCTCAAGACCTATAAGGTTAAACAAGGGATATTGAATGGTAGTTAAGATGGAACCATCTTAAGTTAAGTGTTAAACGAAATTAAGGAAATGTAGTCTAGAGAAAAGGAGAATGTATGCCTACATGTTAAGCACTCTTCAAACCTTTAAGGTTAAATAATGAAATATGATTATAATAGAGATGTATCCGTGAAAATGTGGTGTTGTGGAAAGTACCTATCTGTGATGTTCATATTGTCGTTGGGTCGTTGTTTTGTACTTGTTCGTTTATAAAAGTGTGGCATTGACTTGCATCTTGTATGATCATGTTGTATGAGTGGGTTCATGTTTGTACAAGCATCTCATGTGATGTGGAGTTTTGTGAGTAAGCCCATGTGTTGTCTTGTAACAAGTAATGAAAGTCAGAAAAATAAAATATCTGGTTTATTTGGTCTTATGTTTTGGTCCGCCAAATGAGGCCGCTACACGAAGCTCTCCTTTGAGGTCCTTCCATTTTAAGGATATGATCATTGGCTAGTCAATTTCAGGGTTGAGGATGATAACAAACCAAAAGGTTCCTTGTTTAAATTAGAGTTTATGTGGATGTGGGAACCATCTTTTGAAGAGAAATTAAAAGAATGGTAGGCTCTACTAGTTAAGGAATCAAAGTGCTTCATCCTATCAAAAAAGCTAAAGTATTTGCAAGAAGCAAGTAAATGGAATAAAAGTAAATTTTGAAATAGATTTCAAAGGACAGACCAAGTCACACATGTGCTTCAACAGATACAAAAAACAATTCAATTTAACGGTCTAGACCAGTAAGCAATTGAAAAAAGAGGAAGGACTGACGACAAAATTCTTGTAGAGATTAAAGATGGAGGTAACTAATTGGAAGCAAAAATCAAGTCAAATGGCTGGAGGAGAACTAAATACTAAATTATTCTATCTTTCAATGGTACTGAAAGGTATATAAACTGAATTGATAAACTAGTAACACCTCAAGGAGCTCATATCATAGATTATAAAGGGATCAGAGTTGAAGTTGTTGCCTACTATAAATCAGTAATCGGTAGATGGTATGAAGAGGGACTGCTCAAAATGAGCTCATAGCTAAAATTACTCAAGTAATTGACAGCCAAGATAATGATTGTGTAATGAAACCCGTGGAGGAAGAAGTTAGGAAAGCGGTGTTTATTTTGATTGTTGATAAGGCCCGTAGACTTGATGGCTGATTTTTACCAAAGATATCAGCACATTTTTTCCAAGGAGGTGGAGGCAATAAAGGAATGTAAGGAAAGAAAAACTAACTTCAACAAAAGGAACTCAACTTTCCTGGCCCTCATCCCAAAGCAAGGAGATGCAAAATAACTTTGATACCTGCAGACAAATTGCTCTCTACAACAAAATGTATAAATTTGTGACCAAGGTAATGGTGAACATGTTGAAGACCAGTCTTAACAAAATCAATTTAGAATCGACACAAAGCAAGTATGATGGTTAAATTAGATATTAACAACGCATATGATAAGGTGAATTGAAATTTTTTGGACAAAGTTTTGGCTAGGTGGACGTGGATTTGGTGTTGCATTTCTACGCCATCCTTCTCAATGCTAGTATATGAAATCTCAATGGGATTCTTCAAATCCTCAAGAGGATAAAGACAAGGGAACCGTATCTCCTCGTTAATGCGAGTTTTGGTGCACTGCACTCCCATCCCATGACATATTGTGGGTTGGGGTGAGCATGGCTAGGCTAAGATCATTTCCTGATGACCTTTCGCCTTAGAGCGACTTGAGTACACCTTAGAATATCTCATAGATCCCATTGATGCCACCTCACACACGTCTCTCCATGCAACCCCCTGATGATCTATCCTTGTCTTATGTCTAATGTCTCCTTATGTGAAAATTATTGTGGTCTGGAAATTTTCAGCAAACCCTTAAAGATATGATATTCTTCAGCAAACCCTAGATCTGATATTATCAGCAAACCCTAGAATTTTATATCTTTCAACAAACTCCTATAGAGAAAAATATAGCATTTTGACAGTTGTTGGTAAACCCAAAAAATATGAATGTATTGAAATAATTGTAGAATTTAAATACACACCACAATAGAAATTATATTTTACTTTTCTAATTGCAAATTAGCAAAATTACAATTAACCGTATAGACACAATTTCTGAACAGAAAGATGTCCCAACTGGCTAATGCTGAAGTCTTTAGGCAAAAATTGATTGCAACAACTCCCAATGATGACGTCGACGCCAGAAGTGTTACGCCAGCCCTCCAAAGTGAAGCCCTAGCTGAGATCTGTAAATTTGATGATGCCCTAGCTGAAATCTGTAAATTTGATGATGTCCTAGTTGAAAGTTGTAAATTTGATGATGCCCTAGCTGAAATCTATAAATCTGATGATGCCCTAGCGAAAATCTGTAAATCTCTGACTGGATGCACAAATGCAACTCTTGGATGAAGTCACCACTGAAGATTGGAGGGTTTTCATCCTAAATCTGATTGCAATGGAGGGTTTTCGTCCTCAAAAGTAGAAGTTGAAGTGGCAGCTCAAACTCTCAATGTAAAAATAGATAATGGCCAAAATATGGTTCTAAATGACCCTCCAACGCCTTTTCATAAGTTCATTTGACACTTTTCCCAAGGAAAAGCCTCAAAAGTAACTTTCCATCTTCTAATTTGATATTGACTTGCTTAGTTTGGAAAGTCACCTTTATTTTTTATGTATACTAATAAAATAATATTAAGTTGTCACCTTTCAATAAAAAGTGAGTTACTTGAAAACTTAAACATATTAACTTTATTATTTTTACTTTATTTGAAAAGGGGTCATGACAGTCTGCCCTTCCCAAAAATTACTTGTCCCAAGCAATTGCAAGCCCAATTGCTCAGACTTTCCCCAAATGCCCATCTTTGCAATGCCTAGATCCCAATTCATCCTTGGGCACTTGCAATTCTCTGTTCTGAATAAACTTTGTCTCACCAAGTTGTTGACTGTGAATTATCATGAAATTGTTCCCCATGATGGCCACAAGCATGTGCAACATTATATGTTGATCTATTTAGTGAACTATATTCTTGACTTTTGACCACAAACAACGGATCATGAGAATGCAAACATAGCAAGCTACCATTACCTTTTTGTGATGTAGTTGGCCT
The DNA here is from genome assembly GCA_019776745.2 of Taxus chinensis. Taxonomy (NCBI): domain Eukaryota; kingdom Viridiplantae; phylum Streptophyta; class Pinopsida; order Cupressales; family Taxaceae; genus Taxus; species Taxus chinensis. The sequence goes on along the minus strand of CM034146.1, from coordinate 346,174,957 downwards.
CTGTTGTGCCACTCTGATATACTTATGAACTGGAAAGTTTGGATCCTCCCTTGGATTATGAAACAAAATGGCGATGGGCAAGATTGTTTCCAACTGATCCCACAGCTGAAATCTTTCACAAATAGCATAGTGTAAGAAAAAGTTCCTCAAATCCTGCAAACCTGAAGCTATATTTGGCTGCTAACAGCAGTCCAAAGTCTGAAATTTCACAAATAGGCAGTGTGAAAATGATATAACAGTCCTGAAAATTGCATAAATTATCGTTATCAACAATTCAGAGGCTAAAAATAGACAATCAATGATTGGAAATCTTCTCACAGCAGTAATAATCAGCATATCTCTGTTGAGACCCTGAAAAATCAGCAACCCTGTGACTGAAAACACTTGTAGGTCTGTAATTGGCATAGTGCAGCAGTTGGAATCTGTGATGATAGCAGTCCTAAGGCTGGAAATTCTGATAATGGCAGCCCCTGGTTTGTTTCCTTTGTCATATAACCGTAATTGGCTACTACTACCCTTGATAGATCTTGAGATATCACTCAGATCCCATATTCTTATGTGTAGGCAACCTTGAGTGAAAGGATAAACTTCTTCCATATGATGTGCTTTGAATTCTAGATAAATGGCAAAGAAGTATGAACATTGAATACTCATTTAGCCTATCCATAACAACACAAATGCAATCTCTACGATGTACCTTTGGAAGGCTTGTGATGAAGTCCATGAACATACTTTCCCAATCTTGATGGGGAATAAGCAATGGCTGCAACTAACTTATTGGGAAGACATGCTCTACTTCATTCTGCTGACAGGTGACATACTCCCTAATGTGTTTGAGATCCTCCTCCTCAAAGCTCCACCATGAGCATCTCTTTATTATTTATCTACAAATATTGTAGGATCTAGAGTGTCCCACAATTGGTATATCATGCAAAGCTTTCAAAATCTTTGTTTTATCTCGGATTCAACTACTGAAACAATTCTATCCTTGTTCAAAATGAGACCATTTGCTAACACATATTTTTCATCCTTCCCATTTCCATCTAATATGTTAGCAGCAAATGTATTCTTAACATAATCTACCATGATTGAAATCTTCCAATCACCATAAATGACAGAAATATAACAAAGAACAGCCATTTTAGAAAAGACATCAACAACTACAAGCTTTTTCCCTTTTATATCAACATCATAACCTTGGATTTTCCCCTCCCACCTTTGTGGTTCATCATTTAAATCATGTTAATCCAAGAAGGAATTCAAGCCGTTGCAATCTATCTCAGCCACACATCTACCATAAACCAAGTGATGTCTGAATTTTACCAAAACATACTTTGATGGCAAGAATCTAATTGTCATAAATAGAGAAACTATTTCCTGAATCTTTCAACTTCATGCTCTCCATCTTAATGGACTCCCACTTTTGGATTAATATGGTCTCAATACCCTCTCCCAAAACACCACATTCTACCACAAATGGTTGTGAGGAATCTGAAATGGAAAATACAAGACATGTGACGATTACCTTCTTAAGGGTATCAAAAACTTCTTATTCTATCTATCCATGCAAAAGCTCCTTTATTTGTCATGTTGGTTAAGGGTGTTGTTATATGTGAAGATCCCTTAAAAAACCTTTTATCATGGCTGCATAAACTAGAGAATCTCCTCAATAGAGTTAGTGCGGTAGGGAGTGCCCAAATTAGAAAAATTTGAATCCTCTTTTGATCCACTTGCCTGCCTTGAGCAATAATGACATGGCCCAAGTATAAAATATTTTTGACCCCAAACTCACACTTCAATTCTTTTACAAATAGAGCTTGTTTCTCTAGAATCCCAAGGATCAAATCTAGGTGTCTCATATGATCCTTCCAAGATTTGCTACACATCAGAATATCATACAAATTTATCAAAACATACTGTCCCAGTTGACCACTGAATACCTGATTCTCCATGAATTGGAACATAATAGGAGCATTAGTCAACTTGAATGGCATGACCAAGAACTCAATGTGTTCAGTAAGGCATCTAGAAGTTCTCTTGTGCACACCTCCCTTACAAACAAAGTCTGGTTGTGGCTTTATCTCAAATCAGTCTTTGAGACATGAGGAATAATAATGGCATCCTTACGGCCAATTTTCAACTCTATGGCATGTTGGAAGCCTCTATCTGATAGTGATCTTAGGGACGTATTATTGAACACCATACTATGTTGTTTTGGAAGCATTTGAATATCAACATAAAAACTATATTGCCCACCAAAAGATGAAATAGTTTGCATGCTCTCCCCCACTAAGCAACTTGTCCTTTCTGAGAAGCCTCTTTGGCTATGACTACCCTTAATGATTCCTCAGAGATACTTCCAAGCACCATATATTTTCCTTTAAAAGTAAACTTTAGCTCCTTAGATTTGTGATTCTGTACTAACTCGCTAATGGAAGTCAACCCTTCTCCATAAACATGTTAGTTCTTATAACATAAAATTCATTCCATACCTTACTCTCACTCATGGTTATATTAAGTTGTCTACTTATCCAAGTGCACGGAATGGTGAATCTATCTGCAACTATAATATTAAAAGCTTTCAGAATCTATTTGCATGACACTCAATTCATGCATAGTGTCCCACAATTGGTATATCATGCAAAGCTGTTTAATTCAATAAGTGTTAGATGATGGATTAAACTTTGGGAGGTAGAAGGCACAGTATGTTTGAGGCCAAGCCAATGCAATTTGGCACAAAATCGATGGTCTTCGAAGTGGGTATCTAGTGCTCCAAGCTCATGAAAACCCCAAGGCATTTATGAAACCAAGTTAATTTTTTTGCTTGGTAGTGTAGAGGCCAAGCAACTATCACATTGCAGACATCATGCGACAAAAATTTGAAAGTGTGCAAGGCTAAGGTCACTGAACTCGGACTCATAAAGCTCTTCGGTGAAGACCATGTCCAATCCATCCCCTAGAGGACCTTGACATCAATGCATAACCAGCCACCATATACCGTCATATTGTAGCCAATACATTAGATATCAGAGAGCTGACACAAACAACTATAGAAAGGGCCAAATTTAGGAAGAATAAGAACAACACACTAAACACAGAAATCTGAATTTTTCTAATCCTACTATGATGGCATTGCAAGATCAATTCTGCCAAAAGGACCATCTGAGATTTTTTTGGCATACAATTCGAGGCTGCCAAAAGTCTATCTAGAATCTGATTTCTACAAGTCAAATTGCTCAAAAAATAAGAAAATCATAAATTTCAGCCAAAAAGTAGCAGTATGGGCCGTTGTGATGTCAACAGCTGCCAACCAGTACATAGGGGTGCTGCACTCAGCGGTAGCTAAAACAAGCTAGAGAAACACAAAATAAGTAGAAAAGCAAGGGGCAAGTGCTGGTTTCCACTAAGCAGCAGCTACAGGAAAACTTTAAACCTTTTTTATTAACATCAGCCCCTCGAGGGAGGTTCTAGAAGCCTTCCGCAATCAAGGGCACATTGTCAAAATTTCTTTTTAAATTTGATGATGATAATGACAGCAGCAAAATACGTCATAGAGTTTAACCTAAGTTGCCGATTCATCAGCCTTAGGGTACCTGATATGGGTACAAAATGTACCAAGAACAGGTACAATATGGAAACATGTACCGAAACGGCCAAGGTGCGGCCGCAGAGGCCATACCCAGACCTTCGTAGCCATACCCTGGCCATTTCCAAGATGTTTCCAAATCAAAAAATGGTTTTTTTTGTTTTTATTTTTTTTGTTTTTCCTACTTTATAAACATAAAGTGCAACCAAAAAAAACATTAATAAATACAATGCAAACCCTAAAAGACTAGTTTGAACTTTGAGGATTGGTGTAAAGTTATACTGTAATAATTAAATTTAATATATCATGACATTGTGAATTGTAGTTTTCATTTGGCATTTGGTTGTCTTTAGCCTTTAATTTAAGCATTCAACAAATTATGAGGAGTTTGTTGTGGTCATTTAATTTGTTTTGTTTTTCATAACCAGAATATGTGGTTAATACCTATTTATTAGGCTCAAATTAATAGAATTTTTAATTTTTATATTATTTGTACACGATCATACCCAACACCATGTAATGTCCCTTTTTAGGGGAACTTAGGAAATGACCAAAAAATTAAAAATCAGAATAGGGAGCTGTTGTAGATGACTGATATCAGCCCTGCAATTTGCAAATTGGGCCTTGCCTAGGATAGTGACTTCCTTGGAGAAGTTAAACCCTTCAAAGGTGGGTTAAACCTTTTGCTAACACACTTCAATTCTTATGCCAAAATTATTAAGAAACCCTCAACAAACACAATCAGTTGTCAGAAATCAGAATTGAGCTTGGAACTAATTAATTTTGAAAACCCTCAACCAGCGAACTTCAACAAGCTTGGAAAAATAGTAAATCACCTCCAAAATTCATGAAACTTAAGATCTTGGCTTTTTAAAATATGGAGAACAAGACAATAAATTCAGATTGATCAAATTATCATCAACACATACCAAATAGTACTCCAAGTGGATCGCTCCACTTCAAATAAATAGATTATTGATACAAAAGAGACAAATAATGCAAGGAAATGATAATTTATTGCTTTCCAAACCAGTTTGTATACATAAATCCTTATATAAGGGTTTTCATCCTCCATAAACCCTCAACCAAGGGTTTTCGTCCTTGAGAAAGGTAGGAAAGGTGGTTCACAAACAAACCTTAACCAAGATATGAAAATTTACCACAACGCGATTCATTAATGGCTAAGCAACCTCCTTTTATAACCCAATGAGTGTTTTACAAATACAAATATGATGGCCGACCCCTTAAGATAAAATTCTTTTAAATATTTAATTGGTATTTGGAGCCTACATGCTCATAATACCTTTATTTCCTAGCTACTTAAGTCCTTCTATTGGAGCGTTAGATACATGATAATAAATAAAATAACTACTTAAACAACAATAAAAATATAATCCAAATCTTCCCCTTGCTTTCTTCCTTAGACCCATGGGGTGTAATATCCCCAATGGAGGAGTTTTAAATCCCAAAGGGAACACCTCAAATTTCTAATTTATTGCAGCAATTTGGGTCAAGAAAATTTAAAATAATAATGCAATTTATCCACAAATTTCAGATCTAAAATACCCTATATATGGCGAGATGTTCTAGAGATCAATAACCCTCAAATCTGATCTAAAATTACTCAAATCTCTTAGCAAAATACTCGGAATGAATTATGCAAGCAAAAATACCAAACTATATAATGTTTAGGACCAAAAACAAGTGTTGTAAATTTATTATAAATCGGCAGAAATACAGCTTACAAAAGTGGCCGGAAAGAAGGGTTTCCAAGCCCAAATCAACTAAAACAAAGTTGAATTGGGCTCCAAAATAATGGCAAGACTGTTGGTGATGAGATCTAGAACAGCCATGCCCTAGGATGGTCAAACTTCACCAACAAGGGAGTCGCTACACTGGAACAAGGCTGAAAATGGAGGTAGAAATCTGCCCAAACACTCGTCTTCAAACCCTAACTGAAATGCCTCAAATCTGGAATATTGGGTCTTCAATCACTGCTAAAAATCCGAAATACTCCTTGAAAACTCAATAGAAGCTCCTGAAATGGAGGATATTCACACAAAGGATGAAGAGTTTTCGTTCTTCAACCTTAACAAGAGAGGGTTTTCGTCCTCTAATGCAAATACAACAAAGGGGTTTCGTCCTTCAATGTAGAAATGGAAAAACAATCAGCCCAAACTAGAAAATAGATATCGAAATGACCAAAAGATACTCTCCTAAGTGTGGCAACCTCCTTTTATGGTTGGAAGTGGCACAAGGACCCGTGCAAAAGGTCCAAATGGTTCGCTCCACTTGGAGGGAGTCACTTTTATTTAATAAGTTTGTTTCCCCTTTACTTTATCCTCCATATGGGTCGCTTTTCTCTTTAAGGAAAATAAAAAATTACTCATTTACTTTATTAATTTATCACTAATAAAAATAATTTAAGTGCTTATAATAAAAATTACTATGCACTAAAAATAGTTTACTAGGATTACTTTCCCTTATTTTCTACCCCTTAGCCGTTAGGAAACCAAAAATAGGCTAAGGATCTTTGACCTGTTATTTTTGAGAAGGGGATATTACACGGGGACAAGAATGGGTTAAGGTCTTCATAAATCAACCTCCAAAAAGGAGCATGACACACCATATCCACAGACAAAAAAAAAATCATATCCGCATATCGAATACTTTGTACCCATACCTGTATCCAAAACGTATCGGTAACTTAGAGTTTAACATCAATGTACTCCAAGTAATAGTTCCATCAAGTAATAACCAGCCATCACAACCAATGTGTCCCTTTGAAATCAAGGTTGTTGCCATTTTAACCCCAAATTCATCCACCAATCTAGTGAAACTTCAAATCTTCCATATGGTTCATGAGCATCATCGGCAAGGATGTCAACTAGACTTAGAAGAATAGACCTAGACAAAAAATAACGTATTTTTTTATGGCATTAGTAAATAATTGGAAAATTAACCATGACATTGTGTCTGAGTTTATGAGTAATTGCTATGTAATGTACAACTAATTGGATTTAACTTTTTGTTACGTTGGGTAGTTGAGTACAAGATGTTCATGAGGTTTTTCCCAACTGATACATTTGTTGTAACCATGCTCAGACATTCATTTTTAACTAAAATTGAGGATCTCTTTACATCTTGTTGTCACCTACTAATATACCTATCAAAGCCATGCTAATATATTCATCATCTAACATCTATTGAGAATTTGGAGCCATGGAAGCAATTCCAAGATGCACTAAAAAAGCACATCCGACTTGGGGTGGTAAGGAATGTATTGAGAGGCATTTCAATGGGATTGTTTTTGGGATTATGAACCCACAAAGAAGGAGAGCTAAGAAAGCAAACATACTCATCCTGCAATCAATCAGCCATTGTGTTAGTAGGAGAGTCACTTCCATTGTGGCATCACCCCCACTGGCATAACGATCATGGTCTATTGGATTTATATGTCGTCGTGGACCAAGCCTACAACCAATGTGGGATTAAATTTTTGAATGAATGAGGCTATTAGTGCTTTAGAAGCAAATCCAAGATGCACTAAAGAAGCATCTCTGACTTCAGAAAGTAGGGCATGTATTTAGAGGCATTTCAATAGGATTGTCTTTTGGGATTCTGAAAAGACAGAGAAAGAGGGGAAGGCTGAAAAAGCAAACATACTTATCGAGCAACCAATTAACCAAAATTTTAGTAGGAGGACCACTTACTTTATGGCATCCCTTCATTATTGTAGAGGGATCTCTCTACATTCTTCTCACGAGATGTCGTCTTGCATTCTCGAGATATTATATAGCACACATGATCCGAATGAAAATAATGTCATTTCCAAATAGTATGCCATTTCCAAATAGTACGTCTTATCTATGATTTTATCCTATTAGTTTGAGTGGCATCTATTGTGTAATATGTATATATAGTTGTTTTTCTTTGTGTTCAAGTAGTTCTCTGTCGGTGTCTCCCTTCACCCAAGTCATAAGGTTCGAATTTGAGTTCATGTTCGATTGATAAAGTTCAATTCAAATTAGCCAATAGATAAAGTTCAAAAAAAATGTCTTTAAGTTAGAACAAAACAAAAAAATTATCATTTTATTTTTCTAAAAAAAGAATAAATATGTCAGGGACAGAGTGGAGAGATTTCCATTCTATACTTTTACTCGGGATATGTATAAATACACACAATAATGTATAAAGTTCAGCAAAGTTCCAACTTTTTCCATAAATTTGGGTGTACCTTGTGACACAGCCCTGCACTACACTCTTACGTAAATAAACTTCTCAACAATTGAAAAACAATACTTCTTGGAGTAAAATTGGACTTGTAATTTGAGGAAGGACAAATATACCATTTATTGAAGGAAAAAAATTCTTAGTTAAGCCACTATTTTATCGTTTCTAACAAAAAAATATCAAGAAAGAAAAACGATTTCTTATTTTCTACAAATGCATGAATATCTGTACCATGCATGTATATTCATCAAACCCTTGTTTGTGACTAGTGATGGCTGAGGTTATTAAAGTATCAACCTTTCTTTGAATTATTACCTGGTAGTTTGAGTCGTCCTTTTTTCTGCATTTTAACACTTGTGAAAACAGTTTTCTTGTCTACGTGTTTGTATGTAGATGGACAGGGATCAATATAGTGCAAAAGAACTAGTCTTATAAATAAATCCAAACCTCTGTCTTCAGATGACAAATAACACTTCTAGGGGAAGACATTTGACATGTTTCAAGAAAGGATAATTATAATATATTTGAAGACACAAGGCATCCTCTAGCATAAAATTTATTCACTTTATTTTATCAAATTCAACTAGTGTGTGAGATTTTCACCGAGAATGTATTGTCATCAAACACTAGTTTATCATCTTAGAGCAATGGTTGAAGATATTACTATATCATCCTCTTGGAAGTTACCACCCCACAATTATAATTCTTTTGATACTGCTCCACAATTATAATTCTTTTGATATTGCCCCACATTCATAAATCTTTGTTCGTTGTCCAATACTCTCATATCTCTTTGGGGACAAGCACAGTTGACTTCTATGTTGTGTCCTGTGAAGATAATAATGAGTATGAGAAGCCACAAATTAATGAGCTTTAATTTCCATATGAGAACAAGGAACGTACCTAGTCAATCATCACTATACCCATATTTGCATTGCAAGCTAACTAAGACACTGTAAGACAGTCTTTCATCATCATGTGAATATGCAAGTATAGAGAAAGTGATTTGTAACATAAGAGGAGAGGGAAATAGATCTTTAGGAGAGCTCTACCCTATTTAAAAAGAAAAACATTAACTTGATCCTTTTGTCCATCCATCTTCAAACCAATATGACTCCAAAGAATCTCACTTTTAATAAATGATAGCAATACGCCTTGCCTTCCACAATTCAGGGAAAGGCTTAAATTGCCAGTCCTTTAGTTTCTGGCAGAGTTCAGAATAAATAAATCCACATTATTATGATGTTCAATGCCCAGATATAAAAAATACTAACAAGCAGATAAACTAAACAACAAAAAGTTGTGAACATGACATTTCATCCTGTTATGCACCCAAAGCCAATTTACCACTACAAAAATATGGAGCATATCTAAGGAAGTAATGCATAAGCACTGCTTAAGTTTTACTCACAAATGAAGACATCTAACGATAAAAGGAAAAAATATCGATAGGGTAACTTCATACTTGTGCTTTTTCCGTACTTCTTTGATATTTGAGACAAATGTATGCTCCACAAGCTGATGACTTGGAACACATTGAAGAGTGATTTCAGCTACAATCCCAAGCCCCCCTAGCCCACAACGAGCCAGATAAAACAGCTCAGGATCCTTTTCTGCAGAAAGATCTATTGTTCCCTTACCCGGGGTAACCAGTTTTATATCAACTACCTGCTCATCAACAGGCGGTAACCTTGCTCCAGTTCCATGAGCTCCGACCTGCATAATAAAGAAAGCACAGTAACTTTGGCATCAAGGCTCACAGAGAACTTTATACCCAGTTAAACTAAGAAAATAAATGAAAATGGAAGCAAATACTGGAAAACTGACAGAAGGCTTGAAAATAGTCAAACAGTGAAGTAATGCATAAGCTGAAGCTTTGCATCCCCTATTCTAGTTCCAAATATTCCACATTTTCCGTCATTCAATAATGAATTTACTCAAGTCATAATAAGGAATCTAACAAAAGCAAAACCACTGACATAACCCGAATGAAAGAAAAAAGCTAAACAAGAAAAATCAGAAACAGAATAGTTCACTTTAACAAGGCAGAAAGAAAGAAAGAATATATATTAATATCCACGAGTAACCAAAAATAGGCAATGGGACTCAAGAAAATGACAAATATAATAGAAATCAATCAGAGGTAAAGTGCACTTCGACTGGGCAAAAAAAAGCAGGGTGGAGAAAGCACTTCAACAACACGTAAGCTGATCGCATGGGAAGACCTGACATCTAAATTAGCTTCACATGGAGCTATTAGTACTGGTATTTTGACACTATATTTCCTCTCATTCAAAATATAATTTACTCAAGTCAATATAAAACTAACAAAAACAAAACCACTGACGTAACTCAAATGGAAGAAAAAAGCTAAAGAATAAAGTCAGAAACAAAATAGTTAACTTCAACTGGGCAGAAGAAATCAGAGGCAGAGAAAGCACTTCAACAACACATACGTTCATCACATGGAAAGACCGTAGATGTAACTTAGCTTCACATGATGCTATACGAACTAGAATTTTGTACAAGAAAGGAAGAAAAAATCCACCAATGATAATGTCAATGGAAGCAGAATTGTGGGAGTGCTTAACAAATTATTCACCTCTTCCACATCCATGTTCTTATTCTCAATCATAAAGGCAAATTACATTCCATGTAGCAATACAAGTTTGTTAAACCTGCCATGGATCGGTGGTGCATCCCTTGGTAGGCCTCCATTATTTAAGTAAAGCACAAAATGCAAACAAGACCCAAAAGAGGCTGATGACATCATTAGTCACAAATTGACTTCATCATGGCATCATCCCTTAATTGTGGTATCATCATTGTACTTATTATAAATTCCCTGCAGTTCTAAGTGTAATCAAACAAAATTTCTCACTCCTGTAAACTCAGTGGTAAATGCTGCATTTGTAAGGGGTTGATAGTTGATTCTCCCAATTATTACATATAAATATAATAAATGCACAGTTTATTTGTAACTGGTGATGGATATTCAAATCTGCGGACATGCTCAGTTTATTTGTAATTGGTAGAATTTGGGTTCCCCGACCCCTCAGCCACTCCCCCTCGGCCCTATAGAAAGAACAAGAATAGAGGACTTTTTCTGCATCCGCCCTCCTCTCCTTGCCATCCCCTCTTCTTGTAACCAAATAATAATATTAATTAAGTTATGAAATAAAGAAAAAAAGGAAAAGGAGGAAGATTTTTGAAAGAACAAGAGGATGTAGGGTTTACAAAAGGAAAATGAAGAAAATGGCAAAGGATAAAAAAAAAGGAAGATCAAAGATGGGAGCAAAAGGAGACAGTAAGTGAAACATCTTGGAGAAATCGAATGGGGATGGAAAGCCCTAGGGATACTAGAAGGGCAGACAAGCACAAAGGAAAGGAATTCTGAAGGAAATTTTGAAAAAGGGATATTAAGGAACAGAGGCTCCAAGAAACAAAAAAGTGAAAAGAAGGGAAAAGGGGCAGAAATGGCAGCAAGGAAAGCAGATAAATGGGCGGTTATCGGAAATCTCCGGGCTATTATTAGAGACTCTCCTCCTCCTGGTTGGGAGCCCCGCCAAGGGGCTCCCCAATGACGGGCCAAGTGGGAGAAGAGTCAGGCCAGAGGCTTATCTATCAGTTGCTAGAATGGGAATGGTTCGAAACTACTTGTATAATTCAAATCATGAGCAGAAATATAACACCAAATAACACAATATTCCAGAATAATGATCTCAATATGCAATTATAATAGCTTTGCCACTTCGAGGGGGAAACCTCCAAACCATACAATAATACTCAAATACTCCAATGATGATGAAATACTACCTACAATCCCCTATATATACTATTCATATGTTATGGCCATCACCAAGGCCGACCTACTAAGCATGAGAAAGTATAAATGATATAATAAAATGATATGGTAAGCCACAAGTCAGCTACTCATATCCTAATACAAGCAATAGGTTAAGGGCGTAGCATGCCCTTCCCCTTCAAAGCAACATTTGTCCCCAATGTTGAGAAGCTCTGGGTGCTACTGTAGGAATGTCATATCTTCCCATGTTGCATCTTCATTGTCCATATTCTTCCACTTGATCAGGTACTCAGTAATAACCCGTGTCCTCAATATTTTAGTGTGTGTTTGAAGGATGCATTCAGGTTCCAAGATGACCCTCCCCTCCTCATCGAGCTCAGGTAACACTGTTTGGGCTGATACTCTCTATCCAATTACTTTCTTTAGGCAAGAAACATGAAATACTAGATGTATTCTGGTTGATTGTGGAAGTTCTAATTTGTATGCTACAGTACCAATCTTCTGCAATACTTGATAGGGGCCATAATACTTCGGTGAAAGTTTGTTATTCTTTTGTTGTTGTTTCAAAGACATTTGCTTATATGGTTGTAACTGCACAAAAACCCAATCACCGACTTCAAAATGCCTTTCCGTGCGATGTTGATCAGCCTATTGCTTCATGCAGTTTTGTGCCATGACCAAGTTCTCCTTGAGACTAGAGAGGACCTCTTGTTGATACTGAATGTGTTCTTCTACTGCTCTAACCCACAGTTGTCCTCTCAATGATGATGTGATGGATGGTGGATGGTACCCATAGAGTGCCAAAAAAGGAGACATTTTAGATGAAGTATGGAAGGAAGTGTTATACCACCATTCTGCAAGTGGCAACCATTGGACCCATCTTGCTTGTTTATCTGACGTAAAGCAACAGAGATATCCCTCCAAACACTTATTTACAACTTTTGTTTTCCCATCAGACTGGGGATGATAAGAAGAGCTACGAGCTAACTGAGTACCCAAACATGAGAATAAATCAGTCCAAAAATTACTAGTAAATATAGGGTCTCGATCACTTACTATAATCTTCGGTGTCCCATGAAGCTTCTGAACTGTGTCCATGAAGGTTGTTGCTACCGTGCTTGCAGCAAATGGGTGTGCCAAGGCACAAAAATGAGCATATTTGGTGAGTCTATCCACCACAACCATGATGACATTTTTTCCTTCAGATTTAGGCAATCCTGTGATAAAGTCCATGGAAACCTCTTCCCACCACTGGCTAGGAATAGATAGAGGTTGTAGAAGACCTGGGGATCGAACTGTTTCACCCTTATTTTGCTGACAAACCATGCATTCTGCCACAAATTTTTGGACATCCCCTTTGAGCCCTTCCCAGAAGAAATCTTGTTTGACTCGATGATAAGTCTTCAAGAATCCAGAGTGCCCCCCTACTGGAGAAGAGTGAAGCTCAAATAGAATCCTATTTTTAAGAGTGGAGTTCTTACATAGGTATAATCTATCTTTATACCATAAAGCATCCCCTTTCAATACAAATTTTTTAGACATGCTTGGATCATTCTGGAGATGATGAATGAGGTTTTGTGTGGTTGGGTCATTTCTCCATTCGGACCTTGCCTCATCTATCCAATCTTCTTGTAATATGGATATGGCACATAACAAGGCTGCAGTTGAGTCATCTTTCCATGACAGAGCATCCACAACTACATTCTCCTTCCCTTTCTTATAGATAATCTCAAAATCATATCCCAACATCTTGGAGACCCATTTTTGTTGTTCTTCAGATGATAAACACTGCTCCAAGAAGTATTTTAGACTATCATGATCTGTCTTCACTTTAAAGTGTCTTCCTATGAGATATGGTCTCCATTGCTTTACTGCATGAAGTATGGCTAGCATTTCCTTCTCATAAGTCAGCTTGGAAAGATTCTTACCTTTGAATTGACGGCTCAAAAAGGAAATAGGATGGCCTTCTTGCATGAGAACTGCCCCCATACCCACCCCTGATGCATCACATTCAACAATGAATGTTTTGGAAAAATCTGGAGTAGCCAAGACTGGAGTGGTGCACATGGCCTCCTTTAGTTGCTCAAATGCTTTGGTTGCATCCTCACTCCAATGGAAGGAGTCCTTCTTTAATAAAGTTGTGAGAGGTGCAGCTATGCTTCCATAATGCCTTACGAATCTTCGGTAATAACCTGTAAGCCCCAAAAATCCTCGTAGATTCTTTAGGGTTTTTGGAACCTTCCACTCCATCATGGCTTTGATCTTATTAGGATCCACTTTAACCCCTTCATGAGAGACAATGTGACCCAAATATTCAACCTCCTTGAGTCCAAAAGAACACTTAGAGGGCTTTGCATAAAGTTGATGTTGCTCAAGGGTTTCCAAAACCTTATTTACATGATGCAAATGTTCCTCCCATGTTTTGCTATAAATTAATATATCATCAAAAAACACTAAGACAAACTTCCGCAGGAATGACTTAAAAATAGAATTCATCAAACTTTGAAATGTAGAAGGTGCATTTGTGAGTCCAAAAGGCATTACCAGGAATTCATAATGGCCTTCATGTGTCCGAAAGGTGGTTTTATGAACATCCTCATCCTTGATTCTGATTTGGTGGTATCCCGAACGAAGATCAAGCTTTGTAAAATAAACAGCACCATGCAACTCATCAAGCAAATCATCAATAACAGGAATAGGAAACTTATCTTTGATTGTGTACTTATTAAGTTCCCTATAATCAGGACACATGCGCCACATGTCATCTTTCTTCCGTACCATCACTACTGGAGAAGAATAAGCACTCTGACTATGGCGGATGATTCCTGCTTCTAACATCTCTTGTACAATCTTCTCGATTTCACTCTTTTGCACATATGGGTACCTATAAGGTCTGATGTTAGGCGGTTGACTTCCTGGTAATAACTGAATAGCATGATCATGATCTCTCTTTGGAGGTAAGCCCTTTGGTATATTTTCAAATACAACAGAGTGTGCATCCAACACTGCTTGCATATCTGATGGTATAATGTCCTTAGAATGATGAGCCTCCAATGAAAAGAGTTGTGCCACAAATCCCTCTGCACCCTTTTTTAGCATTTTGTGCATCTGATGAGAACTTACTATTTGTGGAGACTTTGCTCTTAAGCCTCTTAGCTCAAAAGTCCTTCCTTCAGAGTGAAATCGCATGAACAAGTCTTGGAAGTTCATCTCAATGGTTCCCAAAGTGGTAAGCCATTGAACCCCTAACACAATGTCTGCTCCTCCCATAGAAATGGCATACATGGGACTATTTAGTATGTAATCTCCCATGGAAAGCTTAATGCTATGGCATTTTCTAGAACAAGTAACAGTACCTCCATCAGCAATCATTACTTGACATTCAGGAGCTGGATAAATGAAACAGTTTAGGCGCACTGCTAACTTATGATTGATAAAGTTGTGAGTACTTCCTGAATCAATCAACACTGTGACCCTCTATTTTTTTAGGAATCCAACCACCTTTAGGGTTTGGGGGGTGCTAATACCTGAAATTGCATGGCATGAGATCGTTGGCTGAGGATCTCCTGACTCCTCCTCTGGCTCAACCAAGACCTCTGACTCTGCATCTTCATTATTCTCTTCATCTTCACTAGGCCCATCAATGTAGAACAACTTCTTTTCAACACATTTATGTCCGGGTCCAAATTTACTGTCACAATTAAAACATAACCCTTTTTCTCTTTTTTCTTCAATTTGTTGAGGTGTCAATCTAACTGGCCGAGGGAGTGTTGGGGCCAAGGTGTTGCAATCTCTGGTATAAGTGAAATGTTGTCTCCTACTTGAAACAATTTTCTCCTCTGCCCTTCTTGCCATAATCATTGAATCAAAAACCTTATGAGGATTAAACATACGCACCTCATGCTCAATGTGATCCTTAAGACCCCCAAGAAATAGGTCATTCAGATTCTCTTCAGTAATATTTTCCACCCGCAGAGAAAGGTTTTGGAAGTGATGAATGTAATCCTTAACAGATCCTGTCTGTCTCAACTTTGCTAATTGGCTGAAGTAATTATCTGACACACTAGAACTGTAGTGTAATTGCAACTCTTCAGTGAAGACTGTCCATGTAACATTGAGACCACTCTTCTTCCTTTGAGCACATAACCATCGATACCAGATGAATTGGTCAGGTTCGAGATACAAAGCTGCCATGGTCACCTTTTGTCCTGATGGAATCTGATGTAGTTCAAAGAAATTCTCCATTTGGTTGATCCAATTGAGTGGATCCTTTCCATCAAACTTGTGCATATCCACTTTTGGAAACATAGTACGGGCCTGCAGAGTGCTCGTATTTGGATTGTGCACACTCGAAGAACCACTCTGGCTCATGTGTCTATTATGTTGACCTAAGGATCCACCTTGATTGACATAAGTATGATTACCCATCATATGCGTACTGAATTTTTGCATGAAATCCTCCAATCTTTGTCCAATCCTATCCACATCTTCTTTGCTGGCCACCCTAGATTCGAGGTCTCTCAGGTTAAACTCAAGTTGGCTTACTTTATGGTCTGTCGAAGTAAACCCTAACCCTGAGGAATCTGTAGTTATATCTTCTGTCTCCAACTCCTCAACTACTATCTCATCCTTTTCTGGTGTTTTACCCGGAGTGATGGGATTCTTTTTTCCTCTTGTGGAAGGCCCCGCCATGATGCCCCAAAATAGTAGGATGTAGGGATCACGGTCAAATTTTAGGGTTTCGGATTTCGATAAGAATTCAGCCAAATATAAAAAAACTTGAAAAACAAACCCCAAATAAATTTTGTTTTTCTTTCTGAAAATGTAACGAATTTGAAAAAATTCCACAATTTGCACCCTAGGGAGCGATTTTATGAAAAACACTAAATTCTTAATAACTTTTGCAAAATAAATCAAAAAAGTCTAAAATTTTCAAGGAACCTTACTTGAAATGTTTCGCAACTCTGGTAAAAATATCTCCCACCAATTCACTTTGGTTTCGCAATATATGGTGGAAACAAAAAATTAGGGTTTTTGCCCTAATTTTGGCCCAGATCACAGCTCTGATACCACTTGTAATGAAATTACTTGTATAATTCAGATCATGAGCAGAAATATAACACCAAATAACACAATATTCCAGAATAATGATCTCAATATGCAATTATAATAGCTTCGCCACTTCGAGGGGGCAACCTCCAAACCATACAATAATACTCAAATACTCCAATGATGATGAAATACTACCTACAATCCCCTATATATACTATTCATATGTTATGGCCATCACCAAGGCCGACCTACTAAGTATGAGAAGTATAAATGATATAATAAAATGATATGGTAAGCCACAAGTCGGCTACTCATATCCTAATACAAGCAATAAGTTAAGGGCGTAGCATCATCACAAAGACACACGAGAGCCCGGTTCATCCTCTCCCAGGTATTACTGGATTTCTTTGGTTATCAACTTGCAGACAGGAGACTCAGGTTTCTAGTGGTGTCAGAAGCTCTGGTGGGGTTGCTTGTCTCTATAGAGACTCCCTCCAGATTGATCGTCTCCCCTTTTTAAGTATTCCCTAAATGCTCCTAGTCATCTCTTGCCCACCAAGCAAGTGTTGAACAAGTCCATCCAGGAGGATATCTATAGGAGCTTCATTCAGACTACTTGGGTGAACCCTCTTGGGGGTTTGCGCCCTAAGATGTCCTTTTATGCAGAGCACTTTCTTGAAATCAGAGATGGACTCATCATCCGCCCTCAATACACCTCTAACAAAAGTGATAGGATGTGAAGGTCTCGTCATTGGGTGCATGCCCTCCATATACCTTTGGGTCTATTTCGAGTCGGCTCCCACAGACTTCGGTATGAGACTAATCACCACATTGATCGGGAGGACAGACTTTGTAGGCTCTGTAGCCTTCAAGAGGTGGAAATCAAGACTCATTTCATCTTCCGTTGCCCCATCTACTATGAGATCAGAGGACAATTTCACTGTCTCTTTAAAGGGATTCAGACTCTCCCGGTCTTCTTCAGATATATTGACCTAGGTTCATCAAATGATGAGTGAATATAGGAATTATTTCATGTGGTGGTGTATTTTCATCAAGATACAAGGAGTGTAGGGATTTTTGCAAAACATCCTGGAAATTTGGATATTTCTTAAGTAAATTATATAAAGAAACTTGAGCAACATTGGGAGACATTAGAGCGGTGTCTTGCCCTCTACATCCGAAAGTCTTTGCTTCCCAAATAACAGGAATGTGGAAGAGGGGTTAAGAAAGAGCCTAGTAGATTCTTCTTCATAGACCCCTCCGAGAGTCATCCCCACGAGAAAAATTACAGCCTTCTTTTTGGTTCTGACCCGCAGGTGGAGGAACTAGAACGACTCTTAAATGAACAGAGTCATGCCCCAAGACAAGCATAAAACCCGTAAAAAAGAAAGATGCATATGAAGGTTTCGAACTGACCTTGCCACTGACCCAGATACAGTGCATAGATCAGTTCGTCCTCGGTTGGCCCTGCACACTTCCCTCGATCACCACCAGCAGAATCGGATGCACACACGTACTAGAGAGCAGCCCAGCTCCATTTGTCGCCCTAGCCGTCGCTTCAATCTTAGTCTCAAAGCCACAATGCAAAATGGAAAAAATGACTGGGTGAGTAGATGCATGAGGTCGGAACTGAGGACAAAAAGAAAAGTAAAATGGTTAAACGATATGGGTTAATTAGTACTTTCTTCACTCAAAAACAATTAGATCTCAGTAGGGGAGGAGGTTTTTGCCCCCTTCTTCGGGTTATCAGTCCATAAGGGGCTTCTTTTCGTCGGCCTCTAATGGTAGGAGGGATTGTAGCTACCATTCCTGAGTAGACCATTGGGTGCAATTCCTTGTAACCCCACAGAGATAAAAATGAAAAGAAACACTGGAAGATAATTAGTAAAATGCTAGCATAAATTATTAGTGTGGGATGTATTATTCACTTTATTATTACTTATTATTGTGAATTACCCTCCCGCATAGTGGGTCATCTCCCTTGGTCCTATATGTTAGTTAGATGAGTCATAGGATTTACCCACCCCTTCATTTCCTTCTTTGCTTCTCTCGTCTTTCTTCCCCACTTGCTCCATTGCCCCCACCTGTGGGGGTATTGGCTTCAGGTTTCCTCTCTGCTTTGTCTTTTCTCATTTTTTCTGTTTTTGGGAACTCGTTTTGAGTTGTCCCCGCTTGCACTTTGTATATTGTTTGGGCTGCAGTCCCATTGACCTACTTTTGTGGTCATTCGTTGGACATTAATATATTCATCTTATCTTATCTTCATTCTTCCAAACACGAGCATAAGCAGTCTTTTTGGTTTGGTTACTTAGGTGATTCGTCATATTGCAGTTCTAGCAGTCACAGAAAGCAACCACCATGTTATAATTATGGAGGTATAGAATGTTGTGTTGATGAATATCCTTCTAAAAAGTAGAAACACAAGCATAAAAAGAAGGCAGAAGAACATTATCCTGCACACTCTGGTGGATATTGTTCTAAATACTCTAGTTGTTCTAGTTATTTTGACACATCATTTGATTAGCAAGGATCTTACGTGGTTGAAGCCTCCAGTCCAAATGGAGCTCACTTCATCTTCCAAGTGCACAAGGATTCACCCATCTTGAGTGAACTGCTAACTTGAAGATAGGGTTCAGCTATAGTAGTGAGTTTGGCTAGAATTTTGCAGATTTCTTTCTGTTTTGGTTTTTTAATATCATTGATGAGGAGCAGACAGAGTTGTTTTGATATTGTTTTGTGTTGCAAGAACTTCTCACCTCTCGCCTGATGGGAATAAGATACTACATTGGCCTGCGATTAGTCATCAGCGATTGTACAAGTTGGAAGGGGCATTGCTAGTACCAATAGTGTTGAGAAAAGGTTCATCAACATTGGGGAGATGTGCCACACATAATACAGGATAGTCACCAGGCAGGCTTTTGTGTGGATCCTTATGTAGACCGATGTAGTCGAGCAAACTTTGATTGTGCTTCTATTGAAGTACAGTACAGAATGGTCGGAGGGGATGTGTAAAGCCAGCGAGATGTTCATCATTCATGCCATAACTCATAGGACAGAGAACATCTGAGTGAAAGAAACGACATTGGTTGATCAGTACCAGGATGTACAATGTGTCATTTTACAGGTGCAGAAGAGACTATTGGATGACTCAGTCATATGTTCCAGATCATCTTTTTTTATACCCCTTTCAATCAAGGGGGTTTGTTGGGTCATTTGATCCAAAGTGTTTAGATTCATTTGTTATTTTTGTTAATATACTTTAGTTTATATTTAAAATAGATATAAATGGGCCATGCATCTCAAGTGAGTCACCCCCTTTCATATTATTAGTGTTAGTAGTAGTTAATGCGTGTCATTAATTACTTAGTGGGTTAAAGTTTACAAGAAGTTGGGTTCAGGTAGTTACGTCTTGTATGGAAACGGGCTTTGTAACTTGCCATTGGTAACTTTATATATCATGTAACTCGAATTGTTTGAAATTAATTAAAAAACAGGATTTCGTATTCCATTTACCTGTGTATTCTTGTTAATATATCTAAGGGTCAGCTTTGCAAACAATCTTGCCCTTGTGAATGAAAGTCTCCTATGTTAAATTTTTTACTATATTAGTATGTATTTTGTATTATTTTGGTTTGGGGTAGTGTGTATGGAGCGTAGTGTGCACAGAGATGATCTTTTTCGAAGTCTAACGAACTTTTGTCGCAATTGAATTTTGTTGTATTGTCGTTGCAGTCATAGTACTATTTTGTTTGCGACAGCTGATCCAATCTTGTGCATTTCAGATCCTCGTACATCTAGCAAACCTCCTGTCTGCATCAACCTTGGTAAGTAGTAATTTTGTCCTAAACTATGTGGCGCCCCCTTTTTACAGAGATAATTCAGAGCCTCCTACTGTGTGTTGCCGATCAAGCATCATGTGTGCACTGACATTTTCGACATCCACACTTACATTAATCATTAATGGAATGTGCAGTTCCGTGCCTTTGATAACCTTTGAGGCTAGCACTAAAGATCCGAGTTCCAACAATCTCATGTAATCTGCCAGGCACAATGGCATTTGCAACTTCATTGATCCCTGTGTAGTCCTGTGCAGTCACGAGTCTGGTCTGCAATTTGTCTATTTCTTGCACGCGCATCTGAACTCCAAAATCAATTTAACTTCCAATACATATGCATTTAAAGTCAATGTTCTCCAAAGATCCTCAATCATATGATGTCAACGGTTTATGTTTCATAGCTAAAAGAATCATTAGGATAAGTGATTCCGTATATGGTTTTTAGTTTAGATTATTTTTGTCAGGTATAGTCTCATATCTAATAAGTTTTGGATGATTTGGGTCATAGGAAATGTTTTAAATCTATTTTTAACTCTATGGTGTTTAGATGTAATTGTTGTTGTTCTAGATAAGAGAATATAGTGTGTGGTTTATATACAATAATGTGTCTCAAATTGTCCAAATAGCACAACTACGTTGTTTAGATCTCAATGTTTGTTTCGGGACGTATTTTCAGGGTACCTGATGTCCTGTCTATCAAAGTCCAGTCTGTGGGGGGTGGCAACAGATATGGACCAAATTCTTGATTCAAAACAAGAAAAAATAATGTCTGTGAAAAATAAGCCCAAAACTCCTTCCAAGAAAAACAAAAACCTCTATTATTATTGTAAGAAACAAGGACATGTTCTTTTGAATTGCCTACAAAGAGCAATGGATCTCATCAATGGAAAACCAAAGGCATTGGAATGGGAGAAGAATCTCCCCACAAAAAGGATGACGAATGTGTATTAATCAATGATAACCAGCTCACATACGATAATAAATAAAATGTGTGGTGTGAATAAGTGTAAGCAAGATATACATTTATGATCGTAAACCAATGTACATATATGATTGTGAATCAATGGATGTGTAAAGTAGATAGTATGGAAGGTTGAAAAGTTCCCTATAACCTAGATAGTTGATCAATAAAAAGTTGATATGTTCCTTGTTTATACTTGGATGGTGAAAGGTCAATGAGTTTCCTATCCATCAACATCTAAGGACGATGAAAGGTCAATGTTTTTCCTGGTCATCCAGAAGTCTGTGTTGCGTAATGTGTTCCAAGTCATTTGTATTGATTCATTTCCCTATGTCCATACCAAGGGAAGGAATGTTGGATATTTTAGTACGTAATAGGTGTGTGTGTGTGTGCAAGTATGTAATGAATTATGATAACAACTCATCCTTATGAAGTAGGGATTGTGTTAGTTGTGATAAGGGCAGACTCCTTATTTATAGGAGATTAAATCCCTACATGTAGTCTCCCTCTATAATAAATAAGACAACAAAGTTCTATGTTTTAAGCTTGTACTAGAACTTTCAAGTGACAGTCATGTGGACATCAAATTTAAGGCTGAAATTACCATGTGACGATCAATTACAAGTCAAATTTAAGGTCATCATCGTAGTTTATCCACGGATAGTACAGCCCCCTAATACCACCCTCGGCTGCAATTGTAGAATGCCTATTGATGTCAAAAAAATAAAAAAAATAAACTCTATATTTAGTTTCAGACTTTCAAATGAAGAAAAAAACAAAATGATGTTTTAAAACAAAGAAAATCCAATTTCACAAAACTAAAAATGATTTACATCTAAAATCTCTCATCTAAATCGAAAAGGACTCATTCTAACACCCTCATTCTACAACATCAATCCCAATGGTAGTCTTTAAATAGGAAGACTTACTCCATTCCTTGCTAACAAACATTCGTATTTGATTGTAGCAAAGATGATAGTATGATGATGCAGGAGGTTGCACAACAGGTTACACCAGGTCAGACCAGCTCATTGTTTTCTGTGAACTTTCTCATTAAAGAGAGGACCTTGGCATGGTTGTAGATGTACTTGCAAGTATAATGACCATGCTTCATAATTGGCTTGACCCAGTCCATTTTTCCCAATATCCTCCAGCATAAAATTGATGCAATGAACCGAGCAAGGAGTCCAAAAGATCAAGGGGTGTCTTTGCATTAGTAGTCTACTTGCAGCAACATTATTTGCTGCGTGACTACTTACACCAAGATTTCTTCAACCACCTCTGTCACTACTTCTTTTCAAATGCCACATAAATAATCAGAGCATTTTTTATCCTCCCTGGAACATCAATTGACTTCAAGAAGACAATCCCACCTGAAGACGAAACCAAAAAGTTTGACAATGTGATATTTTTTGTATCAATCCATCCATCAGACGTGATAGCATAGCCATGTTTCCTCCGAATAACCCCCTGCTCATCAATGATTGATTTTACATCTGCAACCTTCTCTGATAAAATTGGGCCCCTTAAATCATCAACAAAAGGGGCTTTGAACCGTTCTTGACCATCAACAACAACGATAGCATCCACCAATGCTTGCAATAGGATGACCTAACACGTATTAAAAATTTAAAAAAATGAATTTAAGTAACAAAATTTGAGAATTAATATCATAATATTTAACATAAGATAACTAGAAACGCATAATATTAGCTGGCCGCATGAAAAAGAATGTCACAGAAGTACTAAAAGTGATATAACAGTCAGCTGCAAAGTTGAACATCATTGTTAAAAGTGGTTTACCACATTCTTACTCGTTAGATAATAAATTGCTGGATAAGGAGGGATGAATCAAGAAGTGTGCCAAAACTCTTAGTGACTTTGAGGAGGAGGTTAAATCAGAAAAGATATTTGTCTCTCAAAGGTTGATGTATGGGTAAGTAAGAATACCAACTACAATGATGAAATGATAATTTGGAAGCACAGTGGGATGATCTACAGTCTCTTCCTGTTGCCAGCCAAGGTATATCATACAAATTAGTGAGCACCTTTTTGTTGGGGCCCCAAATTCTTAGCCTAGCTCATCAAGAGTAGAATATTATAAATTACAAAAAGATGGTTAAGCTAGGTGGACATGGCATTGTATGAAAGAATGAGTATAGTTGAGAATTTTATGTTTAATTACAAGTTAACAGGTTTTCGGAGTGATTTGGACACTTCCTTGAGGTTGAAATGTGGAGCATCACTGCATGTAATCCCTCTCAATGCTAACAATCAGAATGTTCTTCCAGCTTGGCAAGTGGTTGATGTTTATGAAGCTTGTTGCCAAGATCTATAAATTTAAGATTAACCCTCAAGCAATGGATCCTTTCTGGCTGGTATGCTTGTGTTCTTAAGGTTTTTCATTCAATTTTGTCATTCCTATTTTCTTGCTTTGTTGTTTAATTCCTTCTTGTTCTTCATGTCCAGATATGGAGATTCTTGCAATAGCTTTCTGGTATTGCACGTGCAAGAATATCTGTCTTACTTAAATAGGTCATTAGATCTATACAGGTGATCAGTTTTATTACATGAGAAGCGATATTAAGCTCCTTTGAAATTTTGAGGTGAATGTTTTTTGTAACGAATTGTTCTGATTTCAGTATATTGTCTTGACCCTTATTTATTTTTATTGATGAATCATACCAGTTTGCCTTTTCATGACAGTGTAAATATATGGAAATCTTTCTGGAAGACATTTTTGTGATGCCAATTTTACATATCTAAGCCTTGATCTGCGAAGCTCCGTTTATCATGCATTTGCAGGTTTCTTTCCTAATATTAAGGAAACGAATTAGTCTGAATACTTCTTTGAATTTAGTATCATTTCATTTGTTGTCCTTTTTTCTACACCTCAAATGGAGATTTCTTTCCTAATCTTAAGGGAACGAATTAGTCTGAATACTTCTTTGAATTTAGTATCATTTCATTTGTTGTTCTTCTTTCTACACCTCAAATGGTAGATGATGAATTAGTCTTGATTGTCGAATGGTTAAGTAAACCAGTCTTAACTGAATCACTTTAAAAACTCGAGGGTACTATAAAATGCATTTCATTCAATAAAAATATCTTTTAATATTCTGTTCAGCGTGCTAATGCAATGAATATGATAAACTTGAAGCTAAGCATGCATGGTCTTCATTACAAATAATTTTGTTTGTTAGATCTGTGAGCAATAGGTGACACTTCAACAGATCTAGGCCACAAAAGCCCACGGGTCCTTGTGCCAAGATATAAAAAATCCTGAAGTGAGGAAATTTGTCTTGCGGTTGACATCTTTTCTATAGAAATTTCCTTAGTGCTAAACCTTGAGATAATACTTTAGCAATTATCTCAAGAGAGAGTACAGGGGACAACAAAGGATATTCTTTTCTAATAACTATTTTGAAAATTAGTTGCATACCCACCATACATCTCTTGTCTTGTTTTGTGTAATATTGGCTACATGTATACATATTTTCTACTATCAGATATTTGGATCTTTGCAGACACCACTGGATTCATCGAAGACACCCCCATTCTTTAACATATCCTTGAGCTTCTCCAATACTTCATTAGGGGACTTCAAGCCATAAATGTTGGCAATCATGTCAATAAAGAGTCCATAAATTGTTGCTACACAATGTGCATAATCAATTCCCTTCTCAAGGTCCATTGGAATATAAGATTTGCACCTAACAATCCACCACTTTTCCCCTACCTCTCAAAGCAAACTCCATATGATGTAAGTGTGCCCACAAATTATAGTCTTACTTACTGATCAAACATCACCAAAAAGAAAATCTAAAAAGCCCAAAATTTTGGAAAGAAAAATAAACCATTAAGTTTCTACCATTTCATGATCTCTTCACTCTTCACAAACAAACTACATATCCGGATACCTTTTTTGTGATGTAAACCAAATATGTTATGTTTGAAACCAAAAAATATGGGTAAGGCAGAAAATAACTGATTTTAGCAGTTGCCCTACGAGAAAGAAACAATATTTTGCCCACAAGGTTTTATCGAAAGTCAAAATTTCGGTAAAGAAAATATTTCTGAAAACCCTTGGAATGAATTAAAGAATAGACAGACAAAATCTAGAAAATTCTACAAAATACACAAAATATAAGGGTTTTGTGAAAAAACCTATTTTACAATAAGTCATTGCTTGCACCACAAGGTATTTCAACTTGTGCCAGTCACCAACACAAACTTTAACGTTCTAAAATGTTAGAATTAGCTTCAAATTTCTGTAATTTTCACAGTAATTATAGCAGTTGTGTAAACCGGATCACAAGAGTGGGATTAGAGAATTTTGGTTCACAACATAATCAACCTATTTATATAAAAGTGGCATGCCCCTGTATCTGGAATTTCACTCCACATCAATACCTCATAACGCTTGTGTTGTGTTGTGTAAAAATACCAAATTGAAAATCCATTCAGGAAAAGCTTACCAATTCAGAAACAAGCGTCAAGGTGCACATCCTTAAGTTGTTTTAGTGACCTCCTCTCTACTACAAACATCATTTACTAGTTTCTATGGAGCCTGGGTGCTCTGAGGATTTCCTTTCCTTACGGCAGTTATTATTGTGTCCCTACCCAAAACATAGATAGCAATCCCCTGACATTAACCTTCAATTAAACAAAGTCTGACAGACCAATAATCTTCCTTTGCTCTTCCAGGCTTCCACAACTGTTAAAAGATGCATGATAAAACTTTAATATTTCAAAGAAACAAAAACGATAATTACTTATTATCGTTCCAACCAGTGATCAATAGAGCTTGATAAGACCTAATTGTGTTCTATTCTCTTTTTGAATTAAAATTTTAAGAACAAAATTTTTTGAATGTGACTCACAGTTGGGTTCGACATCATTCATACACACAAATTAGTATGGTACACACATCCAGTAACAGAATTACACCAAATAGTAACAACAATATGCAGAAATGTTATAAATCACACAACATAAGAGGTCTTTTTGGACCAAGATGCCAAAGTATCCCAATATAATCAGAAACAGAATAATTACCCTTAAGGTAGGACCACACCTCCTAATACTCCTTAAGGGAGGAAATAAATCCTCAAGATCTTCCAATATGAGAGTGCCACTTCAAGGAGGACAACCTCCAATATGATTCCAACCCAAAAGAATACTCTTTATATACTTCACCTTCATAACAATGATATTTACGTACTATATATAGATGGGCCATTAATAATAATGGAGGAGTAAACCAATAATCCCAACTAAAGGTTTTTTGAAAAATGGAATTCTTTTACAAGTATCTAACTGCAGACGAATATTTTCATATCAAAACAAAAGAAATATAGTTATACACATGATAAGAGAATGCTATAAAAAACATAGAATTAACTACTACTACATGTAAAATTTGGCAAATTTAACAATTATATGTACAGTTCCATAAGAAATTTTGGTAATTTTTGAATCTAAAAATTCTTTGTCAAAAATTAACTAATTTGTGAAAAAATTGCCCACAAGTTACAACTAAGTCCACAAGTTACCTCTTGGACACACTATATTTGACACAAGGTCTCTGCAAATCTTAAGTGAATGCGAGAAACTGAAAGGTGACAAACAGAAACCTTAGAAGGACAAGAGTGTGTGGTGAATCGCATGAATGGTGTCACGTTATCAACCGTTGTGTCACATGTGTCAACAGCAGGCAGCTCTTTACTGTCACGTGTTCCACCCCAGCATTATGTTTCCTAGATTTCTTCATACATGGGCAAATTTTGTTGTCGGGCACTAAATCATTGTTCTTCTTATTTCTTTATTTACAATCGAGTATGTGAGAAGACAGTTGTGTAGTCATAGCTGGTTTTATTCTCACGCATGTGTGGTGATTTGTTGTCTTCTCTACCAAGCTTCGTATGAAAGTTTTTCAAAATTTAGCTAACATTACCGTTTTTCAAGATCTGGCTAATATTCAACCATGTTTCAAGATTTGGCTAACATTCAACTGTTTTTCAAGATTTGACTCATATTCAACTAGTACAGATATCTTAAAATACATCTATCTAAAAACACAGAGTTATCAATCTCAAGACCCTTATATTGGATTTTGCCCATGCCCCGTTGATTCATAACTCCATTACCTTTTTCCTGAATTTCCCACTGACATGCAACAAATGGCATCAATCTAGCTGCACCACTGTGTCACAATCGAAAAATGTTTTGGAAGAAAGGGGACTCCAAACTCCACCCTCCTATGGCCAAGAAATTACAATTTTTAGATTGACTTCTCCAATCAAAAACAAATAGCTTCCAAATGCCCATCAAATGGACGTCATTAAACTTGAAATTTCCATGGACGTCAAATTTAAGATTGGAAATTAATTCTTAACAAATAAGAGACAATCCTGTCTTACACCACCACCCCTGACTGCCATTGTAGAACACACAGGCAAAATTACATTTTAGGAAATATCGTGCCTAATTCACTGGTTGACCGACTACTTTCCCTTGCAATGTATTTATAATTGTTAATGTTTTCCATATTACTTGCAGGTTCGTGTAAGTGAATACCTGAGTGATACCGCCAATCTGCTGCTCCCTTATGGAGGCAAAATTCTGCATGGTGAGGCCGTAGGGGCGCAGGTAGTCAACAAGGTTGGAAACCGTGAGGCCTGCCTGCACCCGCACTGTGTTGTTGTGGAGATCAACATGTAGCACCTTATCCATGAGCGCCAAATTGACCATCCCTTGTTCGTTGAGGCCGATGCCGTTGGGCGAAAGTCCTGAACCCACCGGCCGCAGCTTCTTTCTCTTCTTATTTGCTTCATTGACTATCCTCTCCAGCTCTTCCAAGCTCTCCGGCTGCACATAATTTTGGCTCTCCACTTCCACTTCGTGAGTTCCGCTCCAGTTACTGATCACAGAAACGTTGTGCTGCGCTTCTTCTTGCACTGCCCCTGCGTCGGGATATGGGAATGTATAGTATGTGGCAGCACCGCACCCCGCCAGCAGCACCGCATATCCTACATACTTTTTCCACTCCGAAAACTCTTCTCCTTCTCTTGCTCTTGATGTCGAGGAAAATGGATTCACGAGGTAGTCCCATCTGCGATAGGGCACTTTAGGCGCTAAAATTTCAGGAATGTTAGGGTTTTGGAATGTCAATGAGAATGCCCTGTAATTATTACGGAGTATATGGCGGCCGTTTCTTGTGAGAGCGGAGGCCATGCCCATGGAGTGGCTTAAGCTTGTCAAATGGAGTAATGTGCAGAGGGCAAGTTTGGACGATGGGTGTTTCAGCTTTTGCTAGCACTAACAATACCAGCTGAGCAGCATTCCATTGGCGTCGGCGTGCTTCATCTTTCGCATGGATAGGCATGAAAATTGATGGTATGGGACCTGTTTTTTAATGTCTTAGATGGGACATCTACAGCATGAATTAACATGGAATTTGATGGATTGTAGCCTGATTTTTTTTTCTGGAAGACAGGTTGCAAATTTGCAATGATGAATTTTATTGCTACTTGTAGAATAAGTAAATCCCAGGCATTGCCTCGCATCGTTTATATTCATTTTCATTTATTTTGTTGTATATTATATTACATTACCTCTGGACCACAACTTTCCCGCGAATTCAAATGCCATTTCTTTTGCACCGGTTTCGTTATTTTGGGTAAAAGGGCTAAAAAGAATGTTCTCCTAGGCTGCGGTTCCATGCGGACAAGCTAAAAATTTTGAGCATGTGTGAGAGAGAAAATAAAATTAAAAAATTAATGATTTTTTATTTTTCTTTGCTGAGATAAAATAGGAGTCTTTAGCATTAGCGGAAGAATGGTCCCATGCATCTCATATAAACTATTGGAAGGAAAAATAGGGAGGAAAGTTTAAACATAAATGTCAAGTGTACAAAAAAAATCCCTAAAATTTTTAAGCAACAATTGTTTTATGGGGTTGGGAATCCTCTCCCTAAAATGTAGTTGCTTCGAAATTTTAGGAACTTTGTTGGATTTTAGCAGCAGCGATTAATTCTTTTTACATGAGACCACAATTACCAAAAAAATAGAAGCACTAACCTCCAGCATGGGACCACATTCTTATTCCACATCATGACATAACAAGAGTTCTTCAAAGGAAAATGTCATAGTATTTGATCTTTCTATATGTATAGGTTAGTCCTTATTATGTTGGAGGTGTTCCTTATTGTGGGAGAGTTCATCGGAAAGTTTCAATCGTGTTCAAGGAGTATTTTTTTGATAGTTTAACACACCATTTTCGGATACCTTCATGTCCAAACTAAAATATATTGTTGAAAGACTTATCTACAACTATGGATTGTTGACTGGCTTGTGTTAATACCAATACCGTGCGTGAACACTGTGTTTATCTACAATTTTGTTCCCTATGGTGCTTGTTTAAGTGTGTAGGGTTTGTCAAATGCATAAATTGTTTCAGAATGTGAAAGTCACAGTATTGTACATGTTCGTGTCGTCGATGGTGATGAGGGATGTCATTGGCATGGGGAAGTTTGGGATGCAAGGTCAGGATCTATGTGGGATACGCAAGATCTCATTATCAACCACAACAGGTAGCCACACAAGGTTCTCCAAGAGGTCCCCATGGTTATGGACATCAATGTGAGTGCAAAGATTGTAATCATTTTAGAAAAAGAAGATGAGCCTAAAGAGGAGAGGGATCCCACAGTCCTTCACACATCCTGGGTCCCAAGATCTCCAACTAAGACAAATAATGCCACTACCATTCTTTCAAGGCCTTCAAACCCTTAATATTTATGGTGTACATCAGTTGAACCTATAAAGAATGGAGGGAGAAGGAGCACTGGATTCTTCTCACAAGCTTATCAGAAAATTACCAACTCAAGTTGATGCCCTCAACAAGAGAATGTAAGTACATTTTAGTATTATTTTTTACACTTGGGAAAAAATCATGTTGAGTTTAATTTTATTTTTGAAAATACAAGTCTTGGAGTTTGTGAATGTCGCGCTTTTAGCCAAAAGTGAACAACACGCAACATGCAAGTTACATGGGTTTTACAATTGTCCTAATTTTTTTATTTACGAATGTATTTTTTCATCGTAAGCTTGCCCCCATACCTTTTTTGTTAGCCTCGATTACTGTACACACTAGAACATGTTGCCAAAGTTTTCCTAATTTGGTTTTACAACTACCAGTTGTTTTTACAAAGGGTCTTCAATGCATTTACATCAAACCCATTTTGTGATTATCCAACAACGAATGTAGAACATGAGACCAATTTATGTGGGATTTTTTCGTAAAACAAATTGTGTGTGTTTTGTATACTTCCATATTTTGTAACAAGTTATATGCACAATAAGCAACCCCATCATTGTCTCCCAAGCCCTGGGAGAATCGTATAGGAGACCCCCTATACTGAAATCAGCTCTAAAACAAATTCATTACTGCTATGTCAATGTCATCGAGATCTTCTACAACATGGCTCGTTTGGTCTCAAAAATGTTGGGTTTTGGGAAAAACTTCCTTGATCCATAGGATAATGTTGTTATACTAGGAGGTGGAGTTCATCTGGTGGCTTGTCTACAACACCATGTTCATTCCATTATGGATAAACAACAAAAATATCATGTGTAAGGGTTGCCTTCAAATCTTATCAAATTAAATGAATGGTAGATTTTTGAAATTGACCCCTGCTCTTTGGAATTCTTTGTATTTATTCTTGCAAACCCTCTCTTAAATGAAAAATATATAATATATTTTATAATATTTACTTTCAAATCAATTATTATGTATAGAAATATCCATACCTAGTTGGATGTCACTTGTAAGTTTAAATAATGAATTCACTTACAAGGGTATGTTATTCGAAGCTATTGTTTTTTCAATTGTGTGATTCACTATTCTATAATGTTATAGTGGAACCAAGATAAATAAAACAACAAACTGAAAGAAACCTAATTTCCCATAAAGGATACCATTATTAGAAATATGTGCTCATTTGTTACAAAGTGCTTTGAACTCCCCATTGTGTATAACAGACAAAGACAATGCTCTTTTTGACTTGGTATGTATAAGATATTTTTTAAAATCTTTTCATTGAAAATAAAGTAAAACAAAGTATTTTATTTATATTTAACTTAAATATTATTTTCCTGGATACTTTTAATAATGATGCACTGCATAAACACCGGGTGCAAAAAATAGTATTTAAAGCCGAATAATTTTTGTGAAAGTCGTGTGTTTATTTCTTTTTAGGACAAAAGTTCACAGACTTAGGATTTTGTACAGTTTCTGCCTTGGAGTGGAAGTGGCCTTCACACCAAAGCATGCCTTAGCAAGATTTGAGCTCAAGCTATTTGAATAACAAGTGCCTTGACTTGTCTTTGAAGCATATCCCGATTGACCAAAAATTATAATTTTTGCCTTCCATTAGAAATGGCCTCTACACCAAACCATTTGGATAACAAACACCCTACCCTACCTTCAAACCAGAGTTCGCTTGCACCAAGGAGAGTTAGCTTGCACTAAGTATCTAAACTCTTTAACTATAAAATGCATCATCTTGTAACTTAAAAAATGAATTAGGAAAAAATTAAATCTTATCTACCTTATCCAACATTAAGAGGTCATTTTTGTTGTACATAGTTCATCATTAAATGGAGGGAGGTGGAGAATACATGGTTGTTTGTTGTTCCTACCAAACATATCAATGTCATAAGATATGTAATTATAAAGATCATTCACTCTTCTCAAAAGGGGCACCTTCTTCACAAATTTGATCCATGGTCTAGGTGGAAGATTATGACAAAAAGCTAACTCGAAGGATGACAATGGTCTAGGAATCCCATCAAAAATCATCATTGACAATGGTTCTTATTTAAAAATTTGTGCAGTCAAGAAATTTTACGCTAAATTCAAAATTAAACACACATTATACACCCCTTACTATCCACAGGGTAATGGTCAGGAAAATTCATTAATAAGACTATTATCGAGACATTAACCAAAAATATTTTTAAAAATGGAATTGACTGGCATAATCACATTATCTACACCCTTTGGGATTATCATAATAATGTTCTACACCCACTATCACCACTTATTTTTCTTGAGTATATGGAACTGAGGTTGTCCTCCCTCTAGAATTTGAAATCCCCTCACTATGATTATAACTGAAAGAGAATCACTGAGAAAAGTGGTTACACAAACTTGAACTGCTATATTCTAGGAGATTACATACCCTTGAATATATTTGATTGTATCGAGAGTGGATTAAAAGAGTATACGATTAGAAATTACATAGTCATTAATTTCATGTCGGTTACCTCATGCTCAAAGAATTTTAAGAAGAATATGAATGTAGAAGCTACACTAAAAGGAAAGTTTAAATTCAGTTGGTTAATTCCTTACATGGTTATTGAGGGGCTTGGTCTAGGGATCTACCATTTATCAACACTTGAAGGTAAACCTTTTAAGAATCCTATAAATATCATGTATTTGTGTCATTATTATATTTAGAAAAATTATTCCAAAATTACAAAAACATGCAAATA
Source organism: Taxus chinensis (assembly GCA_019776745.2). NCBI lineage: Eukaryota > Viridiplantae > Streptophyta > Pinopsida > Cupressales > Taxaceae > Taxus > Taxus chinensis. The sequence goes on along the minus strand of CM034146.1, from coordinate 346,141,929 downwards.
ATCAAATAAATACAAAAACATTTAAATATTTTTAAAAATACAAAATTAGGATCTACATGTGATTTAATTGGCTAGCTTATTACTTTACATATGTTGTTTTTTATACAGTATATACTATTTACATGCATGCAATCAAGAGGTATCTTGAGCTTGATGTATGTAAGACACATACATGATTATACATGATGATAGATATTAGCCTAAATCCATTCCATTGACATTGCTAATAATGAGGAATATCCTAAGTTACTCAAGTGCTTATGTTTCAATATAATTAATTTTAATTCATGGTCTATGTGCCTTTAGGATATAATTTTTTATTGTATTCACTTACTTGATTGATTGTATGCTTATTTTTATGTATGGGACCTCTAGCATTTGCTATGATTATTTCGGAAACATTTTATGTGTCCCTTGTTTATGGATTTTATAGCCTGTTTACTTTGTTTATTGTGTGTGTGTGACACCTTTATGTCCCTTGTTTGTGGCATATTGGTATTTGTTATTAATATATGTGGCATTGTTTTTGTACTTATAATATGCTAGATTAATTTATGTTTGATTTCCTCTGTGCTAATTTGTTTTTGTGATTGTTGTTGGTTTTCTCATTTTCTATCTTTGTTTGTCAAGGTTTTTACCATTAAAATCCTTGCAGGAGTAAGATCTAAACGTTGGCCACCTAAGACAGCCCTCCATGTGATCCGATGTAGACAATCAAATTCATATGACATAGATATACATCTTTTATTTTGAGTCGAGGAGTCTATTTACACATTTTTCTTGCCTCAAAAGTGGGGGTATTCAATGAGGTTTATCACACTGATATTTGTGCACATAAGGGACACAAATAAGAGTTAGAATTAATTTTAACTAATTTATATAGGGTACATATACTCAAGAATATATTCAAACACAAAACAAGAACATATTTTACACAAATACAAAACCATCTAGCACAGATGAAAAAACCATATGTTATGGTCGAGGATGGACATTTCCATTTTGGGGTATATTTCCAACAAATTACATAATCATTATATTTTCACAAACAACTTTAGGTTTCTGATATAGGTTTAAGGAAAAATTATATAGTTTAGAGCAAGCTTGATTTCATTTCGGTACAAAATATGGGTTGCTTGAGTACTCCATTTATGTTTGGCACTATATGACTGAAAGCACCCTAAACTTTACAAAGAAAAGTGCATGACTGACTAAGGGAGTCTAACACCATTGCCACCTCTAGTCAAGGTTTTAATTCTAGGAATGTAACATTAAGATATAAGCTTAAAGGAATGCTTAACTAACATGAATATCATTCAAAATCTAACTAAACGTGCCTACTAATATGTTCAATTACCTAACATGGGCGTAAATAGACCAAATAGGGCAATCAAATGGTTATGGTTGCTACTCTAAACAATGGTGAAATGACCTCTCCAAATGACTTGTTAAGTTGCTTTAGATATTCATTTACTAACCTTGTTGAAGGTTTTCGGCGAGGATTGAACTTGGCTATGAATCATATTTATTATATGAGATGCAAATCAAAGCATGGTGTAAAGTATAAAGGAATAAGGTGAGTTGTTTTTATAGTTTTCACTTTTGGGAAAACTAATATTTTGGTGCATGTGGGACTAAAAACCCCAAATTAGATTAGAATTGCTAATCATGATTAAGCTTTTCTAATCACAATTAGTGAATTAAAAAGTGATTAAGATGTGGGAGCTTTAGTCAACCACTTATGGTCAACTAGGAGGCTAGGATAAGATTTTGAAGCTTGTTGAGACGTTGTGGAGGTGAATGGGGTGATTTTGAGTGGTTGGAAGAGGGGTTTAAGCCAATATTAGGGCATATTGACCAAATCAAGGGCAAAATATGCTTAATTAGCTCATAATTGTTAATTGTATGTTTTGATGAGGATTTTGACTTACGATTCGCCATAAAGTGGCATCCTGAATGTGGAAGGGGTTACACAATCAACAAAGCGTTGTTAATTGGTTAAAGTTGTAAGAAACATTAGTTAATTAGTGAAAATCACTAATTATAATGGAATTGGCAAGAATGAGAGTGATTTGTGTGTGTTGGGCAATAAGATTGCAAAAGTGGAATTTAGGTGTCTACAATGACTCAGACATAGTTTTGATACAAGGTATGTGGTAATGGGCCTTTTCATTTTTCTATACTCATCGTGCATATCTCAATCTCAATGTTACATCACATTAGGGGCATGAGACTAGTAATTACATTTCAATTTCATGTTGTTTTACACTTGGGCCTAGATATGTCTATAGTGGTGTGGTCCATGGGATTTGAAGATATCAAGGTGACCAAAAAACTTTGTGGCAACCTTTTTCTCACTCTTTTTTGGAAGATATTAGGGTGACTAGAAAACCCTATAACAACCTTCTTTCTATTTTTCTTCTTGAGGCAAAACTCATATGTGTAGACACTAAATCACACACTTTGGGTACATTTCTAAGTCCTGATCACATACCACTATTCATATGATTCCTAAGCAAGAAAAGTACTAATTGACCACCATCTTTGGATTCTTTCATTTCTTACGGTTTCCTTCTTGGTCTTACACGCCCTACTACCCAGTCTGATTTTTGATACTTTAGCTTTTCTGAGTCTAGACACCGATGCCTAGACAGGACGCCAAAACTTAAGTGCCCCCATCCTTCTGGCCACCTCGACCTCTTTGTATCGTGCTCACATCTTTTGAGTCTTTTCTAGCTGTTGGGCATCTTTTTTTCTTATGGGTTGGCCTATTAGTTGTTAATTATGAAATTCAAAAAAGGGGATCATATAAATACAAAGCTATGTGACCATAACAAGGGACCAAACACTAAGCATCTACCACCATCACCTAAGGTTGTATTTAAGAGCATGCTAAGAGCATCAAAACATCCATTCAGCTTCACACAAGGGATAAGGGACTGCATTCTTTTACATACACTTCATAGGAGGGGAAGTTCATTTTTCCATGCACACATCTATTTACATTTTATACATCTAGTTATTGCTCGTTATTCAAGTGTGTCTAGCACAAGAGCCATCTAGGGCACGATTCTACACACACACACAGAACTACATGGAGTATGAAATGTAGTGCAGTGCCCAGATCGTAAGTTCACTCAGTTGGGTGACCATTGAGGTCTATCCGACTCCCCATTTACATCTTTTTCTTTTAGGATTTGATGTGTTTTGGGGTTTTGCATGTGCTCTTTCTCTTTGTAGGTATCAGACGAACTCGACAATCAACCAGTGACATACAGACGATAAAAAATGAAGGGAAACGACATAGAAGCGACACTAAAGAAATCATTTTTTGAGTTCCTGAGCAGTCACGGGCGCCCAACAGTGATATACAATGCCCAGGTGTCCCTGACCTGTTCTAGGCGCCCAGTCCAAGCAGATCTTGCAGCTACACAATTTTCTAAGCTTGGTAGCGACACTTTCCTCATCCTATCCATTAATTCTTCATCTCGGCACAATCTAGGATTATTTATGAATCAACTAAGTCTCCTTTACTCTCTCTTTCACTTAGGGTTTCAATTTTGTCTTGCTTGTTGTTTAGGCCAAATCTGTACTTAATTGGTTTATTTATGTACTTTTATATTGCAATATAGGGTTTAACATAAAATTCTATTTTTTTGTTAAATCATTTGGTGAACCCATTGCTCAAACCCACATTGCTTCCAGGGCTTTTATCATCTTCTTATTATGGTTCAATCTTATGGTGAATTTACTAAAGCCCGCCTTCAAGAGCTTAATGATCATCTTGTCAAACATCCTCAGGATCTAGATCTACTTTTATTCGTTGCTCATGAGGATGCCACCAATATTACAGTTCTTAATGTTCCCACATCCATCCCTGCTTCTATCCCATTGCTATTTAACCCCCTTCTTCCACTCTTACATCTACTTCTATTATTCTAATCTTTGTTCCTACTCAAACTAATCACTTCACCCCACCTCTTGTTTCTCACACGCGGCAAGTCTCTTCCATTGGCACTCAAGATCTAGCTTCTCTTTGCTAGGATCTTCACATTCAAATCCATCAATTGGAACAAGCTACTTCTCATGCATCTCCATCTTTGGATTCCACATTGCTACTCCATACTCCTTTCACACCCACCATTTCTACTTATGCACTCCCTCCAAATTTTTTTACTCCCAAGCTACCCATTTTCAATGGCCATGATGATCCTCAAGAGCATCTCTAAGCATTTCATGTAGCCTGATTAGATTATGTGGATGATCACACTTTACTTGGAAAGCTCTTTCCTATAAGTCTTCACGATTCTGCAATGCATTGGTTATATGATCTACCTGTCCACTCAGTCACATCTTTTACACATTTAGTCGATGCTTTTCTTGCTCATTTCTCTATCTATATCGACTCTAAGATCTCTTATGCTTAATTAACACAAATCAAACAAGGATCTAATGAACATCTAGTGGATTATGTCTTACGATATAAGAACAACTTAGCTAAGATGTCTAATGTACTCATGGAATCTGAGCTTCAAGATCTATTTATTCACAGGTTCTTGTCTCAATTACAAGAAAGTGACATCTTTGAGACATCTCCATCATTCAATCATTTATGCCATACTCTTAAGCTACGCGAAAGTAAGCTATTATCCATGGGTAAGCTTAAGTATCATGAGTAGGCTTCATCTTCTACATGCTTTAAAAGTAAATCAACTTTCAAACCATCTACAAAACCTACTGAAGCTAGAGCTACTTTCAATGATGTATCTAATCCCAAAAAGATTCAATGGAAATTGCCTAAGCGTACATTTACTAAATTACCTTTTGCTCCGCATATTCTATTTCTAGAACTTGTCGAGAGAAATCTTATTACGATTCCTCCACTGCCAATCTAGACCCATCTTGTCCTAAAGGTCACAATTATAATGAAAATTTTAGATGCGACTATCATTAATGCATCGGGCATTCTACAGATCGATGTTTCGAACTTCAAAATCTCATTGAATATCTTATCGATAATAATGCAATTAAGCTTCCTGAACCTACAAAATCTACGTCGGTTAATAAAAATCACAAACTCAAGATCTTCAACAATCGTCTTCCTAAACATGACAAACAAGTGGTTAATTCTTCAGCTAATCATACATATCGTGCAGTGACTCCTCCTTCATCGGGGGCTCTTGATTTTCTAGTTTCTCATGTGGATGCATCTCCACCAATCATTGCTTTCTCTGATCATGACTATCATATTGCATTCTCTTCTGACACATTACATATCAATGCTTCTATTGGCTCTTATGCTAATAGAAATACTATGATCAACATGTCGTTCTCTCTTTATGGGTGTTCTATTCCACACCTCGTTACTATCAATTTTTTGCTCTCGTAAATTTCACACCCTATGCCTAAATCTTACGGTTATGTCGATCTTCTAGTCATTGTTGGTCCTCTTACCATTCTTGTTCCATTTCTTGTGGCACCTTCAATCAAATGGTGTGACATGCTCTTAGGTCTTCCATGGCTTCATGTTTCTCACGTTATCATTTCCATAAATCACTTATGTCTAAAGTTCATTCACAACAAGCAGGTAATCACTATTAACGGTGTTTCATCATGTACATTGTGGCTGTAGCCTCTTCTTGAGGTTGTCATTTCACTTGCTATAGCATCTAGGTCCTTGTGACCTCTTGATTCTAAAGCACAATTTGTGCCTAGCTTACCTGTTCACACACGATCTATTCAGTCTCATCGGTCTGCTAGTCCATCTCATCAGTATAGGTCCACCACTCAGACAACTCCTTCCCATAGGTATACATCACCTCATCGATTTCCTTCACATAAGCGTTCATCACCTTCACGCTCTTCTTCGTATAGGTGTTCACCACCTCCACCCTTTCGTTCGCATATGTGTTCCTCACCTTTGCGCTCTTCTTTGTATAGGTTTTAATCGCCACCGCACTTTCCTTCACATAGGTTTTCATCACCTTCACACTCTTCATCACATAGGTGTTCATTTCCTCTGGGGTCTCCTTCGTATAGGCGACCATCACTTCATAGGTCTCATGCACATTCATTTCATTCACCGCTACATCATTGATCTCACACATCACCGATCTCAGAGCATGGTCACACGCCTTTATCTTTGTAGGCATCGAGTGGGGGATCCTCACCCTTTACTTTCATCAGGAAGCTCACTTATCATCATAAACTTGGGGGCATTATGCCTACTCTTCCCCCCCTCTTCTTGCATTATCAGGTGTCTCACATTTCTTCACATCCAGTCTTTCACATGCATCTAACATATCTTGATACACTGGTATCATCATAACCCTATGATGCACTCTCATGCTAAGGTTCACAATTGACTATTGAGGGCATACTACATTTATGAACCTCGCATCATTGCATGCTTCACACTGCACACATTCATCACATCTCTTTCTAACAGCTCCTATCACACATTATACACACTTTGTGCGTTATACATTCATGATTCTCTTTCTCGCATCTATTATCACATGTTGTACTTATCTCCCGATAATGCACTCTAGTTCCATGGTTCATGCTCGACCACTGAGGGTCTCAATTTGAAATGAACCTCACCACACTCAGTCACTCTTTATGCTCTAAGTTTCACAATCACATTTCTCTAGTGCATAATTGCAAACCATTTCCCGATGACACACTCTTATTCTATGGTTCATTCTCGACTATTGAGGGGGAATTTAGAAATGATCCTCATCGCATGCATACTCATTCACATTCGCTTAGGGGGCATGTTGCTCCTATCATACTCCCTTTGCATTCCATTCCACTCACATTCACAAGCACATTGCATATTTTGGTTGCATTTACTCTCATTTTCTTATGCTTACATGTACACTTTCTTACACATACTAGACATATATTTTGTATGTCATTATATTTCTATATGCACATGCACATTCACTTGTCTTCTAGTTGTGAATGTAACTTTTACAAATATCCTTACACGTAACACAAATGTTTGGCACAATACCTCTTACCAGTCCCACAACGGCTCTTGGGGACATCTGCCTTAGAATACTACAGGTGCTATTGTTTCAATTTATACCACTTCCTATTCTTACTAGCATACCACTTTACATCAGATCATGCATGCTTTGACATAATTTTTATCTTTCTAACATGCTAACAGGTGCTTCATGTGCAACATTTGTTTTACAGATCTATTTTCCACCATGGTTGTCTGTTACTTTGTTTGCTACTATTTGTCACCATTTTCCATTGTTTGCTATCGTATGCCATTATTTTTGGGCTTTTCCTTCTATCTTGATTATTCACTACTTGTGTGCTTTTGGCCACTTCAACCCTGCTCATCTTATGATATTGTGAGTGATGTCCCATGTTTGAAACTCACTTTCCGCGGTCTACTTTGTCTTCTTACGTGCTAGCTTACATACTATTTTCTATATGTGTGTTTATCTTGCTTATACTAACACATGTTTGCAGCCACTTTGCTTGTGTGTGACTTAGTTTCTGTGAAGCACATTCCCCCCAGCAAGGTATCAGTCACAGTTTAGTGGTTAGTCCTCTTTTGGGCCACATTATCCTAGAAACATCACATGCGCCTGAAATGAGGGGGCATCATTGGGTGAATCTGTCAACCCATACAACAGCTCACAGTCACAGTATAACAAAATTCAATAACGGTACAACACAGTCTTCAGTATCAGAAATGGCCCAGAATCTTTCTTGGGTCTTCAGTTTTGCATGGACGTGAGTGCCCAAACATAGGCATGAGCGCTTGGGTGCCCCTAACCCTTCCTGGGTGCCTATGACCAAGGAATAGTTACATAATTTTTCTTAGATCAACACAATTTTTGGCAGTTTACACAGTAGTTTTCTCAGTACAGGCACACTCCTCCAACAATTAACATGCATACTTTTTCCTTTTTCTATTTTCATGTTGGATTGAACTGGATTGAAATGGATTGTATTTGAACACACCATCTCTAGTGGTGTATACATCGTTGGGAAGTAGTTAAAGGTTGGAGAATAACACTAGACATTTCTCCCTACACATCTTCTACCGTGGCGTGAGATTGCTCAAAAAACTTTCTCTTCTACATCATTTTCAAGATCCTCTCTACACTCTTCACTCATCATGGATCAGGTGCACATGTTGCTTTTCACATTTTACACACTTTTACGTACTTTTTACACACATTTTCATGTGTTTGGATCAAATTTTTCATATACATATATTTGACTACTCTTTTGCTCTTCTCTTTTACAGGTCCATCCTTATGGGAAGTAGTTGTCACATCATCAAGCATTAATCGACATCAACAATAGGTACAAAATGACATGGTACACTTATACGCTTTCACCCCTAGGGTGACTTTCTCTTCTCTAGCTTCCACACTTCATATTAATCACTTCACGCTTTTTCTTATCTCGTTGGCACATTTTTCGTCATCGATCTACATGGTTATTGTTATCCATATTTCACCTTGTGCCAAATATTGGATCAGCCACGACCATGCATAAGAGGAACCTGAGAAAACTCATTCAAATCCTGTAAATTGGTCATAGAAGGACTCAACCATGGAGTGGCGGAGGCCAAGAGAGACTAAAGGACCTTGTGCAAAAGAAATGACTCTGTTGGGCCGTTTCCACGTCTTAAATTCATACTCTAACTTGTGCCAACCCTCCACGTAGCAAATGGTCAAATAGAGTCAAAAGGCGAGCTTTAAAATTGGCTAAGTATACAAGTGTAAGCGGAGGACGCCAAGTGTCAGCGTGGCGCATCTCTAAGAGTTGGTCCCAAGGCGGAGACCCAAATGAGCGCGAGCTTGCCACGTAGCCCAAAGTCTAAAAGTAAGAGGGACCATTGAAAATTCCACATATCAGCGGAGGTCAACAAGTGTTAACTCGACACTCCTCTAAAGACAAACTTTGGGTTAGGTTTTCAAGCAAGCGCGGTGCCTCCACGTGTTATATCAAGAGGGGCAGAGTTAGTTGAATGGTCAATGCATGAGCTAGGCCAACAAAGGCTGCCAAGTGTCTTAATGGCACTAATTCAAGGGTTAACTAGAGAAAGGGTTCCCAAATGAGCACTAGATTGATGCATGTCCCAAAGGAAAGCGGGGCGTCGGGGTAAAAGTTGTAAAATGACCCGCAACTCCACCCAGGGAAAAGGTCAACGTTAGAACCCGAGTCAAAGCCAAGGCGAGGAGTCGGAGGGAAAGGTGAAAATTTGCCTTTTGTTCAAAGGGAAAAAGATAAATTGGAGACCTATAAGCCCAATTTTTGTTCTAATCCGGCTGCCACGTGTCCCAACCCAAAAGGGGAACCCATTTTTCAAAAAAATTCCCCACCCATTTGTATGGATTCGATACAAACTTCAAAGGGGCATATCTTTCGACTCAGGGCTCGAAATATTATGAATCTGACACCATTGGAAAGATCTCAGCCTCGATCTACTCCGTCATTTCCTCTTCTTTCAAGGCACCGAATCAAGGATTCATGCAGTAAAGACGGATTTGGGGGCATATTTTATTAGAAGCATTAACAGCAGTGGTTGAGCTTCAACCTGCTTTTTCCGCTTCCCTCTCTCTTTCTTCTCTCTAATCAAATATATAAATATAGGGGAATGATTCATTGTCAAGGGTTGTTCATTCTTCTTCTTCGCCTCCCCTCTTCTTTTCTTCCCCAGGGTCAAAAATGGAGTTTGAACCTCCTTTTAAGGCTCTGTAATGGCATTCTCTTACCTCTTGCCCACTAACGATGAACTGTGTGAACTTTTGGAGCAATAATTTTTTTTTGTGATGCATCTATCCATCCTTTGCTTATTTTATTATCTCTCCTCGCCTCTCATCATTGTAGGGTATATTATGCATATTCTGATGTTTGTTACAGGTCCTGGGAGCTGTGTTTAATGGGTTTTAAAGTGGTGCTTTGTGTGAAATCTATCTCTGGTCTGTGGTGCATCTTGTCCACCCTCTCCTTTGCTCACCTCTCTCCACTTCAGGTAGTTGAGATATTGACCAACACTTCCCTTTTCTTGGTGATATCACCTCGTTAGTGTAGGATTTCCCTCTTTATGCACTTTCTTTCTCCATGTCTCCTTGGCATTGTTAGGATAGGTATAGTTAGACGTCATTTCTACATTAGGAGTAGTTTAGCATTAGGATCAGGAAGAAGAAGCCGGCTTTCTCCAGAGGGCCATCTCAAGTCTACAAGTCCCACAACTTGAGAGATGGTCCCATGTTATGCAATCACACCAGATGATTCTGCCTTAGAAAAGTAGACCTATAGAAATCATCTAGGGGTGCTGTGATTTCACAGTAATAGTTTTGGCACACCCGGTGGGACAGGTCCGAAGCACCTTACCACTTCATCTTAATAGGTTGATGTGTTCCTGTTAAGGGTTAGCCTTTTGAGGCACATGCAAGCACATCTGGCAACTCCATCTGGTTAAAAACCCATTCTCTGAGTTACAAACCTTTTCCATCCATTTTCACTCATTTTCATCCATTTTCTTCTTCCATCTCTTTCATTTTCTCTCATTCCATGAAGTTGTGCAATCATGACTTCATTCCCTTCATGGAACTCACACTTACAACAATATAGTCCACCTCCAATGTATTTCCCAACTCCTCCAAATCAACATTATAATCAGATCTAGGACCATTATGTTTACCCATATGAGCATAGTCAAAATCAGTTTGGCCATGGAGCTTATCAAGAACAAGGGGACGCATATAATGGCGATAGTTATGTGGAGAATGCAGATCTGCTGGAGAAGATTAAAAAATGGAGGCTAACATGGTGCAGTCAAGGGCTACAGCACGAATGAAGGCATTCAAGATTGGTTGTAGGGCACCTTGTCCATGGGAAGGCCCTTTTCCAATACATTACATCCCTCAAGAGAAGCTTGAATTCATGGTTGAAATGCTACCCCGACTTGCACAATGGACTGAAGAGATAAAGGCCTATGAATTTGGTGCCAGGTAGCCTTGTCAACGGGTAAATCCTACACCATTATATGGTAATTTTCTCTCCACTCCTCAAGCAGCACCATCTCAACCCAAGCTCCAATTTCCAAGCTCCTCATTTGTTGCCCCAAGTGTTGATTTCGTTTCTCCATCTCCTAGTCTTCCACCTCATCTCAATTCTTCTGTCCTTTTCCCTTTCAAACAGTCATCCCCTCTAAACAAACAAGAAGTTGTGCCTCCCTTCCCACCACAAACAATTACAAAGATGGTTGAACCCCCACCTGCCACTCCTCTTGCTTTCCCAAGTCCATGTCAGGAAGAGACTCAAGAATCCAGTCAAGGAGAACAACAAGAAGAGGAGCCCAACAGAAAAGAAATGACAAACAATCTGAAGAGTTGGGCTGCCAAATTTGGGTTTACAAAGATCCTCTTGATGGTCAAGCCAACAGAGGAGGTCAAGATTGAAGAACCAGTGGTGGCTGAGGCCGAGTTTGTAGCAGAAGAAGAGCAAGAACAAGAGGAGGAAAAATCAGTCCCAAGCCCCATTGAAGAGGAGCAACTAGGAGAGATCAAATCAATGTGGAGGCCACTCAATGAAGAAGTCATCATTGAATATTTTGTGCTTTCATTTCAAGGGCCTGATTTGATTGATGAACTCATGATGGAGGAGGACCATACAGTTTCAGAGGCTCTAAGTGTGGAGCAGGCTACAGGGGAACCTTCAGTTCTTCCTCCCACTTCATCCCCTTCAAGCTCTGATGTTGAAGAAGAGTTTGATATTTCAAACTTCATGTTTGAGGAAGAAAGAAACCATGGTGAGCAAGTTGCAGATCAAGAGGACACCATGAAGGAGGTAGAGCACTTGCAACAGAACAAGGAGGTAGACTGTCTGTCAGACTTGAGAGATTGCTTTGATGAAGAGGAGCCCATGGAGATTACATCATTTTTTCCTCCATCCATCTTCCACACACATGAACCTACTGCCATGAAGGAGAATATTCAAGTGCAAAAGCCTGCACTCCATAATGGCCCTCTAGAACCAAGGTTGGAAGATCTTGATCTTCCATGTTCTTCAAAAGAGGAGGAAGGCAAAAGGTAGGAGGATGTCACCATTTCTCCCATGCCATTCATCCAAGAAGATCCACAAGAAAACTCAATTCTTGGAGTTGAAACTTAGAACAAAGGGCACATTCAAAGGATCAGACAGTGCCCAATCAGGTATTTGGCTTCTTTGAAGCCAAAGGAGCAGCCACAACCAGTCATGTCCATTTCAGGGCATGAGGATGATATGTAAAGCACCAAGGATCAGCTGCAATTCCTATTCAATCAAAATGCGGAGCAACTAAAAGAGGTATTGGTCTTGTCTCCAGCTGATACTTTGATGATTTAGGTGGAAGACCAGCTTGTAATCAGTTTTTCACTCATCCAACCAGCCATGTTCAGTGTCAAATCAGTTGCATGGTTGCCGTTTTTGAGGGGGAAGCCATTTCTGCCTGTCAGTTGTAGGTTTTGTTTGAGTTCCCTTTGCTCTTGGTTAGCGTAGAGTAGGTAGGTTTGTTTTCAGTATAAGAAGTGCTTTTGCACACTCTGCATATCCCACTTGGGGTATGTATGATTTTCAGTTTGTACATAGTTTTTGGTGTTGTTGTTTTTCTCTTGCACAGTTCATTGTAATGGTTTTTGGCGAAGATCAGCTCCAAGTTTCAGTGGGTTTCCAAATGGCTCAGAGGTTGGAGTTTCAGAGTTCATATCAGTTTTGTGTTTATCAAGCAAACTCCATGCCCAATGGATGTGACAAGGAAATTGGTCTTTTCATCTCGCAGGCAAATACCCCTATGAGTCACCAAATTGTTATCCATATTTCACCCTGTGCCAAATATTGGATCGGCCATGACCCTACATAAGAGGAACCTAAGACAACTCATTCAAATCCTGCAAATTGGTTGCGGAAGGACTCAACCATGGAGTGACGGAGGCCAAGAGAGACTAAAGGACCTTGTGCAAAAGAAATGGCTCTGTTGGGCTGTTTCCACGTCTTAAACCTGTACTCCAACTTACGCTAGCCCTCCACATAGCAAATGGTCAAACAAAGTCAAAAGGTGGGCTTCAAAATTTTCTAAGTATAAAAGTGTAAGTGGAGGACACCAAGTGTCAGTGTGACGCATTTCCAAGAGTTGGTCCCAAGGCGGAGACCCAAATGAGCGCGAGATCACCACGTAGCCCAAAGTCTAAAAGTAAGAGGGACCGTTGAAAATTCTACAGATCAGTGGAGGCCGATAAGTGTCAACTTGATACTCCTCTAAAGACAAACTTTGGGTCTGGTTTTTAAGCAAGCGCGGTGCCTCCACGTGTTATATCAAGAGGGGTAGAGTTAGTTGAATAGTCAATGCATGAGCTAGGCCGGCGGAGGCTGCCAAGTGTCTTAATGGCGCTGATTCAAGGGTTAAATAGAGAAAGGGATCCCAAAAAAGGACTAGACTGACGGGTGTCCTGAAGGAAAGTGGGGCGTCGAGGGAAAAGTTGATTATTTGCCCCTTGTTATCATAAAAGGGGTGAAAATTACAAAATGGCCCATAACTCCGCCCAGGGAAAAGGTCAGCGTTAGAACCCGAGTCAAAGCCAAGGCAGGGATTCGGAGGGAAAGGTGAAAATTTTCCTTTTGTTCAAAGGGAAAAAGATAAATTGCAGACCCGCAAGCCCAATGTTTTTTCTAATCTGGCTACCACGTGTCCCAAACCAAAAGGGGGACCCATTTTTCAAATTGTTTTCCCGCCCATTTGTATGGATTCGATATAAACTTTGAAGGGGAATATCGTTCGACTCAGGGCTCAAAATATTGCGAATCTGACACAATTGGAAATATATCGGCCTCGATCTACTCCATCATTTCCTCTTCTTTCAAGGCACCGAATCAAGGATTCATGCAATAAAGATAGATTTGGGGGCATATTTTATCAGAAGCATTAATAGCAGTGGTTGAGCTTCAACTTGCTTTTCTCGCTTCCCTTTCTCTTTCTTCTCTTTAATCAAATCTATAAATATGGGGGCAGGATTCATTGTAAAGGGTTGTTCATTCTTCTTCTCCGCCTCCCCTCTTCTTTTCTTCCCCATGGTCGAAAACGGAGTTTGAACCTCCTTTCACGACTCTGTAATGGCATTCTCTTGCCTCTTGCCCACTAACGATGTATTGTGTGAACTTTTGGAGCAATAAATTTTGTTTTGTGATGCATCTGTCCATCCTTTGCTTATTTTATTGTCTCTCCTCACCTCTCGTCATTGCAGGGTATACTGTGCATATTCTGATGTTTGTTGTAGGTCTTGGGAGATGTGTTTAATGGGTTTTGAAGTGGTGTTCTATGTGAAATATATCTCTGTTCTGTGGTGCATCTTTTCCACCCACTCCTCTACTCACCTCTCTCCACTTCAGGCAGCTGAGATTATGACCATCACTTCCCTTTTCTAGGTGCTATCACCTCATTAGTGTAGGATTTTCCTCTTGATGCACTTTCTCTCTCCTCGTCTCCTTAGCATTGTTAGGATAGGTGTAGTTAGACGTCATTTCTGCATTAAGAGTTTTTTAGCATTAGGATCAGGAAGAAGAAGTTGGCTTTCTCCGGAGGGCCATCTCAAGTCCGCAAGTCCCACAACTTGAGAGATGGTCCCATGTTATGTAATCACACCAGATGATTCTACCTTAGAAAAGTAGACCTATAGAAATCATCTGGGGGTGTTGTGATTTCGTACTAATAGTTATCAGGTACACATCGCTTATATACTTTATGTTATCGAGTATTCAGTCAACAAATTAAAGTGGGGGAAAATGTAGACACTAAATCATGCACTTTGGGTACATTTCTAGGTCCTGATCACATACCATTATTCATATGATTCTGAAGCGATAAAACTACTAATTGACCATTTTCTTTGGCCTATTTGCTTTCTTTATGGTTTCCTTATTGATCTTACACACCCTATTGCCCAGTCTGACTTTTGGTACTTCATATTTTCTAAGTTTGGATACCAGCAACTAGGTGCCCCATTCCTTTTGAGTGCTTTATTCTATAAAATATGAATTTTTATTATAAATCTAAGAGTACATGAAATGTAATAAATGAACTATACTAAAATATAAATGTTAAGTAAATTATTTGATATTTTAAATGAAATTAAATGAAAGGGGAAAGGTACTTACCTGATTTGGACTTACCTCATAGTGATTTGGGACTGCATAAAGTGATGAAATGGCGGGATAGAGTGTCGCAACAAACCTCAGAAAATTGGAGCGGAGGTAGATCTGACTAGAATGGGGCACCTGGGGAAGGATGATGGTGCCTAGGGTGCCTTGGTCTAAAATATAGGCAGTATGTTCTATGTAACAACTCGTAATCTGATCTTGGTATGGTTGCTAGGTCTTCACAATACTTTACCTTTTGTCACGTTAATGTCGCACTTGCTTCGCTGGTATCATTGTAAGCTTGTAATGAAGAATCACCTGCAAAACCCCATACAAAGCATCAAAACTGAAAAAATAAAGATGCGTATGAAGGGGTTAGACTGTCCTTAGCTACCACAGTGGTGGACTTACAACTAAGTGTTGCACTACATCTCAAACCTAGTGTAGTTCTATGTGTTTGTGTGTGTAATAATGTGTCTAGGTTTCCCTAGCGTCAATGACGCAAAGATAACGGGTAGTAACTAGATAAAATACAAAATGGTGGATGGAATAGAATAGAATCCCCTTCCCATGTAGTGTGCGATGTAGAATAATGCCCAAATGCAGTCCCTTACTCTATGCAGATAGCTACCCCTTAGTAGAAATAGTTTTTCCTTAAGGTAGTATGTATTTTTTTTTTATATAGGGATCTCTTGCTCAAATTTCGACACTAATGACCTAACATGCTGCTTAGTACCTAGGGAGATGTGGGGGAAAACTTAAAAGACTGACCTTGAATGTCTAAAACAAAACCAAGTGTGACAGGGACCAAGGTGCCTAAAAATCAGGACCAGGGTACCCCAGGCATTCTAATCCCTCTCTAGGCACCCTAGTCAAAGAGTAACGATGACACCAAGTGAGTACTGACATACAAGAATCCCTGAGACCTGACTAGAACTATGCGAGTGAGTGACAAATGTGCAAGACAAACAATGTCAAAGACCAACAAGACAATGGAATGGGACGTCAATGAATACTTTTCTTATGCAAGATCCATATATAAAACAACATACTTGGTGGTATAATAATATTAGTAAGTGTGTGATTTTGTGACTACATTTGCCCCCAATTTATGTTGGTGAGCGAAAGCTCGGTAACATAAAGTAGTTAGAGATGCATACCCGTTGGCTAGATTTTATGCATAACATAAAGCCTAGGTAGTTATGAGATAAATCTCCCTCATGTAATGGTGAGGCTCCCATGTAAGATGTTTATCAATTTGTTAAGGGTGAATCTAATAACTATTTTCAGGGGTTTTACTTTAATTAGTACAACTCATGAACCACAACTGAGTAATTTGGCAGCAAATAAGTAGTTGTGAAAGAAATATTTGCAGAAGGGGGAAGAATAGAAGTTAGGAAAGAAGAAAGGAAGATGTGCTGAATCAACCAATAGTTAACAGATTTGGTATCATCCTCACAAATTAAATAAACATAGAAATCACAACATTCAACAGAACGAGAAAGAAATAACTTCTAACCTAGATCCGAGATAACACAAAGTTTATCTAAAACCTCTGGAAAGAAGAACTCAACAAAACATTGTAGACAAAAAGTTCTCTAGAAATCCACCTTTTATTTAATCTCAAGCCTTCACAGCAATCACATCAAGAGTTCCAACACAAAGTTTGAAAACTCAAGAATGCTCTAATTACAAAAGCCCTTGCTAAAACAAGTTCTGATAAAACTAGTTGCAATTCTTTAACCAGACTCCTCTATTTATAGTGCATAGAGGGCAATTACAAATAAGAATCTTTCAATGAATTACCACATGTGGAAGCTATGAAAAAGGGAAGCAGCTGGCAATATTTTCCCCTAGACTTTCTCATTGCATGACATGCATGCTTTACAACCGAAAATAGAACCTTATATTTTGCATTTTTGCCACCTATTTCCAAGTAATTGACTTCTTCCATTAACTTGAAGTAACGAATTTTAAAGCCAATTACCTAAGTTTTACAATTTTAATTGATTACTTAATTGTTTTGTCAGAGAAAATAAGAGAAAGAAGAAGAAAGAAAATAAGTTATTCCAGCTGCAACACTCTCCGTTTGATTCTTCTTCCATACTCTACACGTTGATTCAACCTGTATATCACCTCTACCTCATTCACTTTGGCAATGGATGATATCTCTGTTTAGAACCTAAGAAGCTCTTTCTCCCATATGATGTTGACTCTTTTCCTTTGATTCTCACCAAACTAGATTTGGGAGTATCCGACCGTGATTTCCTTGCGGGTGTTGCCTCTGACCTGTCTTCTCCTCTTATCCTTGAAGCTTTTGAAGTTCTTCTCAAGTATGTGCACCAGTGAAATGCTTTTCGTAAGCAATTCAGACAAACTCATCACCCTTTTATTTTTAATTGCATAGGGGCAATTTTGAATTCTGGAAATCACTCCGGGTGAAGACAAATATAAATAAACTCAATATAGGCTTCAACTGGAAGATTGGGAGCACACACACAACCTTCTGAAAGGGATTTTTCATGCAATGAATTCCACATGGGTTGTGTTAGGAACAAGGATGATCTTCTTAAAATTCACACAACATTATTTACTCTCAAGAAATTACGTGGATTTTCATAAGGGGTAGCAAGCAACTAATATTCACGCTCTACCTTTTTACAAACTTCTAATTTTTTGTGTGGAAAGTATGAAGGAAGGGCAACGTGAAAAATAGAGATGGAAGGCAACTAATATTCACGCTTCAATTTTGTAAAATCCTTTTGAAGTTATGTGAAACTTCATAAGTCACGACAACATTGAAAACAAACATGGAGGGCATCTTCAATTTCCATGCTTTGCACTTTGAATGAATTCCCAAAAACCATGACTTGGTTGGGATTTTTCACTTAAACTTGGCATGGAAAACATGAAGGAGAGGCAGTGTTAAATTTATACATGTGGGGCAGCTTTAAAAATCACACTTTTCACTTAAGTTTTGGCATTAAATTTCAACCTGGATGGAAGCTTCAAAAAGTGTGACTTGCATAAGTGAATTCATCTAATATTTGTGTAAAAACCAATAAATCATGGAAATGTTAAAATTCAACATGGAAGACAACTTTAAAAAGTGCGACTTGTACTTGGAATTGGCTTCCCAAAACCACGATTTGCTTTTATGACTTCTACTTTTAAAATTTACGTGAAAATTGGGAGGGAACAATAACCTTAGTAATAGATGGAGGAGATAACTCAACTAGAGTAGTATCTCACTGATGAGGGAGAGGAGATATGGACCACTCATGTGAGCAAGAGCCACAAGAAATGATGCCCTTATCCTCTAACTGTTGCAATCGATCTCAAAGGACAAAGCAATCATTGTCCATATGGTCATTGATACAATGATAATTACAGTAGGGTTATTTGCCCTGACGTTGTAAGCGATGTTGTGGATGATGTTGGCTAGAAGGTAAGAAAATTAAACATTTTTTGATCAAAGTACACAATAAATCATGTGGTCGAGCATGATGAGAGAAATGCAATGGCTCACGTGAAACATGTGTATAAGCTGGAGGTGTAGCCTACCATAGAGTAGGAGAAGAAGGATACTTTTGTGATGTAGTTGAAGGAACTTTTTTGTGAGGAGGAGATGGAGAATATGTAGGACACTCAACTGATGGCAATGGAGAAGAACTAGATAATGTAATAGTAGTAATAATAGGTGGATGATCTATGACATGTGTAACAACGAGGTCTTGTTCTAGATCAATGATTCTATAACATAGAAGTGTGAATGGTTCACATGTGTCGTATTACAACCTCTGTTGTAGTGCAAGGATCAAACCATGAGATAAGATAAATTGTTTCTCTAAATCAACAGGTCAGAAGACTAATTAGTGCATACAAACATTAAAGCGCAAAATATAATCCATGGTTGGTTCTATTTTTCCTTGATGCAAAGTAGGTAGATGGTCATGGGTAACTCTAGGACCATTGCTGATGATAAAGCGCTGGAGAAAAGCTTCTTCCATATCACAATAAGATCTAATATATCCAAAAGGGCGATGAGTATACCGTTGTAAAGCATCATCGGTAAGACTATGTCAAAAGGCCTTAAACAATAACCGATCATTATAATGTGAAGCCAAAACCATGTGGTAATGTTTGAGATACACGTAAGGGTTTCCAGTACCATCGAAACATCAAAAGGTAGGCATGATAAAATCCTTAGGAAATGCTGAGTTATGAATATTCTTAGGAATAGGGTTTCCATGCAATGAATTATTATCAATGGAAGCATAATAGGCCTTACTTTCTAAGGTGATTGATCGAACCTAAGATTATAAGTTATCCACAACATGCATGAGAGACAAGATGTCCTATGAAGGAATAATAGAGGCTAGCAATAATGTGTTAAGTGGTTGTAGCTTACCGTTGTGAGTAATCATAGGGACATTGAGAAGAGACAAAGGAGATTCTGATGCTAAAGGCACACTAGGTGTAGGTTCTGAAGAAGCTATAGGTGATGAAGGACATGGAACATCCATAGAAGTGATAGGACTAGCATAGAAAACATCCCTAGGAGATGAATCAAAAGATGGAGATGAAATGAGAGGAGGAGATGAACTAATAGATGGAGATGACGCATGCACGGTGTTAGATATAACCTCAAGAGAAGATGATAAGGGAGTAGGAGATTCACACTTAGCCATATGTAAAGTAGTAGAATCATGACTATCAATTGTTTCATCAAAATCAGATAGAGACTCATATATGAAAATGTCATTAAGTGTATTATCAATTGGATTATCAACATAGTATGAAGAAGTATGTGAGCTAGTATGCGATGGATCATGAGAAGTAGTATTAGAAATAGGAGAAGCATGAGATGGAGCTATAATAGTGGTCTGACTAGGAGGAGAATCAATATGCACATGTGTACTATCGTCAAAACCAAACATGAAATCAATAAGAGAATCATCTAAAATTTATTTGGAAATGTTAGAAGGAGGATCATGGGTAACTGTATAACATGGTGTACAATGAGTGTAGATCATCACATCAGAAACAAGGACAATAGAAGAATTTTCAAAGCTAGTAAGCAAATGGCATTCAACGGCTTAGATTTGTTGGTTAACCTCATCTCACACAGTAAGATTACTATAGAGAGCCACGAGCTCAACGATAGTAGCCTCATCATAGATTGGATTGACACTAACATGAGGCATGATGAGCCGAGAAGGAGAAGAGATATCATTATCCATTAGGGTTGTAGCGGATCATAGGGAATTTTTTTCTAATCTATGGGTTCACCAAAATGATTCTATAAAATATGAATTTTTATTATGAATCTAAGAGTACAAGAAATGTAATAAATGAACTATACTGAAATATAAATGCTAAGTAATTTATTTGATATTTTAAATGAAATGAAATGAAAGGGGAAAGGTACTTACCTGATTTGGACTTACCTTGCAGTGATCTGTGATTGCACAGAGTGATGAAATGACGGGATAGAGTGTCGCAATGAACCTCAAAAAATTGCAGCAGAGGCAAATCTGACCAGACTGGGGCACCCGGGGTGCCCTGGTCCACAGAACAACTTAGAATATGATCCTGGTATGGACGTTAGGTCTTCACAATACTTTACCTTTTGTCACGTTAATGTCACACTTGCTTCGTTGGTGTTTTCGTAAGCCTGTAATGAAGAATCACCTGTAAAACCCCATACAAAGCATCAAACCCTAAAAAAAGAAAGATGTGTATGAAGGGTTTGAATTGTCCTTAGTTGCCACAATGGTGGACTTAAAACTAAGCATTACACTACATCTCAGACCCAATGTAGTTATGTGTGTTTGTGTGTGCAATAATGTGCCTAGGTTGCCCTAGTGCCAATCATGTAGAGATAACATGCAATATCTAGATAAAATGCAAAATGGTGGATGGAATAAAATACAATCCCTTTCCTATGTAGTGTGTGATGCAGAATAGTGCCCAAATGCAGTCCCTTGCTCTATGTAGATAACTAGCCCTTAGTAGAAATAGCCTTCCCTTAAGGTAGTATGTATGCTGTGTTTATATAGGGATATCTTGCTTAAATTTTGACACTACTGACTCGACATGCCGACTAGTACCTAGGAAGATGAAAGGGAAAATTGAAAAAGAACGACCTCAAATGTATAAAACAAAATCATGTGTGACAGGGACCAGGGCGCCCCTGGCACCCTAATCCCTCTCTAGGTGCCTTAGTTAAAGATTAATGACGACACCGAGTGGGTATTGACAGATAAGACTCCCTGAGACCTGACCGAAATTGTGTAAGTGAGTGACAAATGTGTACGACATACAATGTCAAAGAACAACAAGACAGACGACTGAACAATGGAATGGGTCTTTAGTGAATACTTTTATTATGCGAGATCCATAAATAAAACAACATACTTGGCGGTATAATAATAGTAGTAAGTGCGTGATTTTATGACTATAAAGCCCTGACCTCTTTGTATATATCTCACACCTTTTGGGTCTTTTCTATGTGTTGGGCATCTTATTTTCTTATGGGTCAGCATTTTAGTGGTTAATTACGAAATTCAAGAAAGGGAATCATATACATACAAAGCTATGTGACCATAATAAGGGACCAAACACTAAGCATCTATTACCAACACCTAAGGTTGCATCCAAGAGCATTCTAAGAGCATCAAAGCATCCATATAGCTTCACATAAGGAATAAGGGACTACATTCTTCTACATACACTTCATAGGAGGGGAATCTTATTTTTCCATGCACACATCTATTTACATTTTCTACATATAGTTATTGCTTGCTATTCAAGTGCATCTGACTCAAGAGCCACCTAGGGCACGATTCTAGACACACACGCAGAACTACATGGATTTTGAAATGTAGTGCAGTGCTCAGATCATAAGTTCACTCAGTTAGGTGACTAATGAGGTCATTCCAACTCCCCATTTACATATTTTTCTTTTAAGATTTGATATGTTTTGGGGTTTTGTAGGTGATCTTTCTCTTTGTAGGTTTCAGAAAAACTCGACGATCAACCAATGATATACATGTGATCAATAGTGAAGGGCAACGACATAGAAGCGAGACTGAAGAAATCATTTTCTAAGTTCTTGAGTAGTCATGGGTGCCTAACAATGGTCTACGACACCTAAACTCCCTTGACCTATTTTAGGTGCCCCAGTTCAGGGAAATCCTGTGGTCACACAATTTTATGAGCTTGGTTGTGACACTTCCCTCATCTTGTCCATCAGTTGTTCAACTCAGAACAATGTAGGATTATTTGTGAACCAACTAAGTCTCCTTTACTCTCTCTTGCACTTAGGGTTTTGATTGTGTCTTGCTTATTGTTTAGGCCTAATCTGTATTTCATTGCTTTATTTATATACTACTACATTGCAATATAGGGTTTAACATAAAATTCTATTTTTTTTTGTTAAATCACTATGACACATTTTAATTTTGGGTCAAGCGACACTCAATTCCTTGGAAGCTCTGACATATTGTTAAACAAAATTGGGGACTGATCACCCCTAATCTTTCAATAACTTAAATTTAAAATCTATGTCTCAAAGTACAATAAATATGGGAGATTTTCCCTCAATAAAGTAAACATCTATATTCCTTCCATGTTTTTTCCTTTTTACTTTTCTATTTACAATTTCAATTTTCAAAGTTACAATTTTTTTGATAAATTTGAGTTGGATCTCAATTTAATTTATAGAAATTAACTATATTTTATGTTACATATTTCATCGTGGAGCATGCTAACACCCAAGCATAATTGAAAACTCTAAGTGAAGACAAAGTGTGTGTACACACTTAGGTATATTTTCCTTTAAGCATGTAATTTTTATTTCATACTTAAAGAGGGGATAAATGTAAACACTTAAATTTGGCAATTTATATTTTGGCAATGACAATTTTGGTCTTACACCTTAAGCATGACTTGCACACACATTCTAAGACAAAGTGACTTATCCCCGTATCATTTTTATGGCTTGATTATCTATTCACACTTCTCAACTACTCATGTTATGTATATTCATGATTGTTAGAGATCCATTATATTTGAAAGGGTTAGTTAAATAGTTGTTACATATATGTAATGAATATTATCAGTAAGTTACAACTCATATATATATTGTAAGTCTTTGTTTGGCTACATTCATGTTGTGCCATGTTAGGTCTGTGCATTCTAATTGATGGAAAAAATTTGGTTGCCAAATAAACAAGAACATATAAAACAAAGCAATATAAATAAAAACTAAACCCAAAAAATATAAAATAGGTTTATATTAATTCAAAAATAGCTTAATACATAACTTTTAGAGTTGTTGCTCTGATTTTAGTTGCTACACAAACAATCATCTTGTACTCCTCTACTACTTTATTATCTATCTCTCTTTGATTTACTGCTGCAAAATAATGATTTGAATATTATATTTGTTGTTGTATATTTCCAGCTCTATTTGCCGCATATTCCCTGAGCTTTTGTTTTCTTCTTCTTTAAAACATTCTTCTATTTTTGTTGTTCTATTCTATTCTTTCTAGATGCACATCCTTCTTGTTTTCTTTTGTTCTATTATTTTTTGCATATCCCTATGCTACGTACAACTAAAAAATTAATTATAAAACAAATTTTACTTTAAATTATATTCCCTCTCAAAATAGATTTTAAAATATGGCACTCAAAATTACATTAAAAAATACTGACTACTATGACATTGCATTAAAAGTAGGGGTAGGTGAAAAGTTCAAAATTCAAAATTGGATCAAGATTATAATATTTAAAACTCCCCCTTAATCTTGAGCCATGAAAAAAATTCATTCAAAAAACTGATTTTGGATCTTTGGTGTTAGATGAGTGATTTTCGGAGCTTGCCAAATGAATTCTGGAGCTAACCAAATAATTTTCGGAGCTCGTTGTATGAATTTCGGAGCTGCCTTTATGATTTTTGGAGTCACCTTTATGATTTCTAGGGTTGACTGTATTATTTCTGCAGTTGACTATATTCTTTCCAGAGCTAACTCTATTCTTTTTCGGAGCTCGCTATATGAATTTCAGAGTTTCCTTTACGATTTCCAAAGACGCCTTTATGATTTTTGGAGTTGACTGTATTGTTTGCGGAGCTGACTGTATTATTTCCGAAGTTGACTGTATTATTTTTGGAGCTACTTGTATGGTTTACAGAGATGATTGTATTATTTTCAGAGCTGACTGTATTGTTTCCAGAGCTGACTATATGGTTTCCAGTGCTAGTTAAAACCACATCAATGACTCCCTAATTTTCTCTCAAGCGTTCAAAGCTATCTTTTGAAAAAGGCTTGGTAAAAATGTCAGCAACTTGCTGCTTTAACTTGCAAAATTAAATTTTTTTCGCCTTTTTCAACTAATTCTTAAATGAAATGATACCTTATTACAATATGCTTACTTCTTCCATGAAAAATAGGATTATTTGATAATGCGATGGAATACAAGTTGTCACAAAATATAGTAGAAGCTCCATGTTTCTCTTCATGCAAATATGAAGAGATTCTTCTTATCCATATAGCCTGACATGTGGTTAAGTTTGATGCTATATACTATACTTTAGCTATATAAAGTGAAACAACTGACTATTACTTTGAATCCCATGAAATGGTTCTTGACCCAACATGAAACACATATCTGGATGTGTTATTTCTATCATCTAGGCTACCTACCCAATCACTATTTGTGTATCCAACTGAAAATCATTATCATCGTCATATAAAATTCCATAATTTCTTGTGTCATTCACATACCTCAAAATTATTTTTCCTTTTTGCCAATACATCTCCTTTAGATTCCCCATGAATCTAGAAATAAGGATGATTACATACATGATATCTAGTCTAGTTGTAGTCAAGTACATCAAGCTTCCTACCAAAATTTTGTATCAAGTTAGATCTACATTGTTGTTGTTATCTTCTTTGCACAATTTCAAATTTATTTTAGCTGGTGTAAATGTTGGTTTGTTGTCCAACATTATGAATCTATCCAAAATCTCCTTTGCATACTTTTCTTGAGACACATATATTCCATGCTTTGTTTGCTTGACTTCAATCTCAAGTAAATATCTCAACAATTAGTCATCTCAAACTCCTTTATGGATGATTTGAAATCATCTATAGATTTGTTTACATTTCTAGTAAAGATTAGATCATCTACATATAATACAAAAATTAGAATCTCACCTTCCTTGATTTCTTTGATGTAAAGTGTGGGCTCGCTGCTGCTTTTGTTAAATACATTGCTTATCAAATAGGATTCTATCTGACTACACCATGTCTTTGGTGCTTGTTTAAGTCCATACAAAACTTTGTTGATCTTTTACACCTTGTTAAAATGACCTGAAATCTCATAACCAGGTGGTTTTCCCACATACATCTCTTCTTCCAACACGCTTTTTAAGAAGGCTGATTTGACATCCATTTGATGAACTTTCCACTTGTGATGAGAAGCTATAAAAATGATTGTTCTCACGGTTTCTATTCTTGCCATAGGAGTGAAGGTCTCATTATAATCACGTCCAAGACTTTTTTTATAGCCTTTGACAACTAACCTTGCCTTATGTCTTTCAATCTTACCTCCTGGAGTAGTTTTGGTTTTATACACCCACTTGAATCCAATGACTTCCTTTCCTACTGGAAGATCTACTAACTCCCATGTTCCATTACTATATATTGTATGCATTTCTTCATCCATTGCTTCACACCACTTGTTTTCCTTAATTAATTCCTCAAAATAAATAGGATCATCTACTGAAAATAAAGCAAAATTAATCATTTCATCTTCATATTCAACATATATTGAATGCTCATAAATCTCTTGTACACTCCTCATTATGACTTGGCACTAATTTGAATCAGAAGATGATGAAGGTGCCTCATGAGATGTGCCTTGTATGCTTTGTTGATTGTTAACACTTGAATATTCACCTCTTTGTGTGACAAGGGTCTAATTTGGTGCATTATTTACTCTACCTTATGTTGTTTCAATGTCAAAAAAAGGTGAAATTTCCTTTGTTCAAGTGAATGTTGCACTAATTGTACATCTCCCTAAGATGCTTCCTCAATGAATTAAACACCTCAGTTGATTATGAGTTCCTTTGCGATTGGATTATACAATCTATAAGCTTTATATTTCTCACTATACCTGATGAAAATGAATTTGTCTCCTCTATTATCCCACTTCATTCTTCTTTGATTTAGCACATGTGCATACGCTATATACCCAAAAAATCTCAAGTGCTCAATACTTGGATTTCTTCTGCTCCATTACTTTTGAGGCATCATGTTCCTAACAATTTTTCTAAGACATCCATTCAAAAAATAAATAGTTTTTCTAACTACTTTAGACCAATAATCATTTAGCAATCCTCTTGCTTTGATCATGCTTCTTTCCATCTCTTGAATAGTTTGTTTTTTCCTCTTAGCTACACTATTTTGTTGTGGTGTATATCTCATTGTGAATTATTTTTTGATCTCATGATCCTTGCAAAAGTTTAAAAAGGATCTGATGTATACTCCCCACCTCTATCTGTTCTCAAGGTTTTTATATAATAGCCAATGTGCTTCTCAATAATGGCCTTAAATTTCTTAAACACATCAAATGCTTCTACTTTGTTTTTTAAAAAACATACCCATGTCCTTCTGCTGAAGTCATCTATGAATGTAATAAAATACTCACTCTTGAATAATAAGGGAGTCTTCATGGGACCACACAAGTTTGAATGAATCATCTCAAGAGGTGAGCTTTCTCTCCAAGATTTTCTTAAGGGAAAAAAATTTCTATGTTACTTCCCCAATATGTACCCCTCACATACTTTGTTTGGCTATTCAATTGGGGGAAACCCTCTTACCATTTTTTTCTTATAAAGAACACACAATCCACTAAAACTCAAATGCCCATACACGAGGAGTCAAAGAGTAGATTGATCAATTACTATTATTTTAAATGTTTTTGCTCTCTCACTTTGCATCCTCAAAGGAAACATTCTATTTTGGGTCATTTTCACCGTATAAATTTGCATATTGCTTCCACTTCTATCATAGGCTACGCATTCTCCATTTTCAAACCTCACCTTGTATCCTTTTAGACTAGTTTCCCAATGCTTAAAAGATCATACTTCAATCTTAGCATAGAAAAAAACATCTTGAATCTACCTCTTATCTCCTTGCTTGGTGAGAATGGATATGCTATCTTTGCCCATTAATGGAACCTTGTCATTTGTTCCCATCTAAAATTTAGATTTGAATGCTTCATCTATGCTATTAAACATTCCCTTGTTGCCACACATGTGATTATTATATGCACTATCCAAATACCAAATTTGTTTGTTACTTTGATAAGGTAAATTACAAGTTGGAAATAAGTTTCCACCCTGTTAGCAAATGGATTTGCATGCATGCAAATTTCATGCAACAGTAAGGGAGAAAAGTCCCTCCTCAATGAAGGTGAGGTTGCATTTATTGAAAATCAAAACTGTATTTACATCTATACATTAAAAATTGTATGTGGGGGGTGTTTTGGAACATCAAATGGAAAGGTTGAACCTTTATTTATGTCCTTTCTAATCAAAATGCAAATTAAGTAATTGCATTATAGATTTTGGAGCCTCATATAATGTGATGCCTACAAAAGTAGCACATGCTCTTAGGTTAACTCTTACTAGAACACTTAGATCTTGTTACTCCATGGAGACAAAATAAGTTCCTTTGATTGGGTAGATTAAAGAAGCTCAAATGGATTTAACTCAATTTCCGCAAAAGAGAGTTAAGGTAACCATTCTAGTTGCTAACATTCCCACTTCATATGGTATGTTGTTAAACATGAAATTTTGTAGATATCTGGGTGGTGAGATTCAAATGGACTGGTCTCATGCTATGATCCCTATTAAGGGAGAAATGAATAATCTAATACCGGAGACTCAGGAAAAGTTCATGGTAATGAAAACTGAAGATCCTCGCACACAGGTCTTGTTTCAAAACTCAAGTATGGGAAATTATAGGATGAATACAGAAGTTCGTGCACCTGAGGTCACTTGCCAAGATCCCATTGAGATCTAGAATCTTGAGTTCGATGGAAGCTGTTGCTCAACAGGTTCTGACGCAGGAGTGGTGCTTACATCTCCAAATGGTAAAATGTTTCATTTTTATTTCAAAGTCCAATTTTCAAATAGTAACAACACTACAAAATACGAGGCATTAATCCTTGGCCTCCAAGTTGCAGAAGAGAAAGGGATCAAAAATTTGAAAGTATTTGGGGATACAAAGTTGATCGTGAAACAAGTAAAAAATCAGTTTCAGGTAAACAATGATCATTTGAGACACTACAGAAATAAAGCATGGGACACGATAGACAACTTAAGTGATTTTTCTATAGAATCCATCCCTCATGAAAATAATGACAAAACATATTCTCTAGCAGTCTCAACTTCATTGATGATCCCTCATTCAAAGTTTGATCAAGACAAATACACCATTGAAGTGGTTTTTAGGCCGAGTGTTCCTGAAAATGTAGAAAATTGGCAAGTCTTCAATGACGATCAAGAAATTATTGCCTTCTTGGAAAAGAGGGACAATTTTGAACAGTTGTACTTTAAAGGAAGTGATTATGCATTTTGTGAATTGACGACCTCACCCATTCAAGAAGGAGTTCAGAGCAAGGATCTTGGTGATGGCATCATTCAACTCAAAGGAAATAAAATTCCAAAAGGATTAGTTTCACTTGAAGAAATTTTTGATAAGCATGACAAGTTTATCAAAGAGAAAGAGCAGGCCGAACCTGTGAATTTTACTTACTATGAGAAAGTTGACATTGGTACCAAAGAAAAACCTTGCCTAGTCAACATTGGTGATTGTTGCTCACTTGAAGAGCGCAAGAAATTTGTAAGCCTCCTTACCAAATATTTAGACGTCTTGGCTTACTCATATGAAGATTTGAAGTCTTTCCAACCTAGGGAAATGGAACATGCCATACCTTTAAAATCTGGTACAACTCCATCCAAGCATAAACAAAGGCGGTATAACCCCAAGATAACATGGACGATATTCCACGAGGTTTAAAAGATGTTAGATGCACGAATAATGTTTCATATTCAACATTCAACCTAGATAGCTAATATTGTCCCAATTTGCAAGAAGAATGGAGAAATTAGAATTTGCGTGGATTTTCGTAATCTTAATCAAGCTTCCTTGAAGGATAACTATCCACTTTCGGTCATGGACCATATTCTGCAGGTAGTAACTGGATCATAAATGTTATGCATGCTAGACGGTTTCTCTAGTTATAATTAGATTGAAGTGGCAAGAAAAGACCAACATAAAACCATGTTCACGACCCCCTAGGGTACGTTTGAGTATAGAAGAATGTTGCTTGGTTTGATCAATGCTGACGTAACTTTTCAAAGGGCTATGGATATGGCATTCGCAGATTATAAAGACAAGATCATCGTAATATACCTAAATGACTTGACAATTTTTTCAAAGAAGTGAGAAGATCATCTACGAGATTTGGAGTAAATATTGTAAAGGTGCAGACTTCATAGAATCTACCTGAATCCAAAGAAGTCCATGTTCAGAGTTATGGAAGGGAAACTCCTAGGTCATATTGTTTCTAAAAAAGAACCGAGATCAATCTTGAATGCGTTCAAGCTATCAAAAATCTTTCCTTACCCACAAGTAAGCATGTAGTTCACTCATTCTTTGGGAAGGTGAACTTTTTGAGAAGGTTCATACCGGATTTTTCTGAGCTATCTAAAGAAATTTCCAACATGATGAAAGGTAAAGAATCCTTCAAATGGTTGAAGGAAGGTAGGGGAGCATTCGAAAAAATCAAGGATGTTATCACAAAACCTCCTACATTGGTGTGTCCCGATTTTAAAAAGGATTTCATAATCTATTGCTATGTTTCCTCGCACACGATCTTTGTCATTCTGACTCATCACAATCAAGAGGGAATCGAAACTATTATTGCATTTATGAGGTCCGCATTCAAGAAACATGAACTGAATTACACTCCCCTTGAGAGATATGCGTAAGCGGTGGTTAGAGCCTTGAAACATTTCAGATACCATGTATTGAATTCTCACACCAAAGTCTTAGTTCTGGATACAACAGTTAAATCAATGTTAACACAACATGAACCAGGATATAAAAGAGGTAATTGGGTATCCAAGATCCAAGAATATGACTTGGACATTAATCCTACCAAGTTGGTTTGAGGAAGAGGACTCTGCCAACTCATTGCAAAGAACAAGTCACAAGATGACTATGAGGAAGAACCAGTTGAAGAAAGTTTACCACTAGTAGTTTTTGTTAGTACTACAAATGAGTGGTATTATGATATAGCTTACTTTCTCACATATGGTGAATGTCCTGAGAATTTGAAAGCTAAGGAAAAAAGATCTATCAAATTAAGAGCTTCCAGGTACGTCATTTGGGACAACACTTTATTCAAGAAAGATATTGATGACATGTTCCTCAGATGTGTTGATAAGGAACAACAACCCAGGTTGCTTGAAGCTTTTCACAATCATGTTTGTGGTGGTCATTTCTTTGGACTAGTAACAACTCATAAGATTCTACGAGAACATTATTACATGCCCACTATGTTTTACGATGCTCAAAAATGGGTAGCCAAATGTGAAGCTTGTCAACAATTTGTTGGAAGACCTAAATTGGCAGCTTTTCCATTAAAGCCAGTTTTCATTGAAGAACCCTTTCAAGAATGGCGGTTGAATTTCATAGGGGTCCTGAACCCAAATTCTAGTGCTAGTCATACTCACGTGCTCATAACAACTGACTACTTTACGAAGTGGGTAGAAGTTATTCTAGTGAAACAAACATCTACTGTGGTAATATGTGACTTCATCAAAGAGAATATATTGGTTCGTTACGGAATTCCACAAAACATCGTGATGAAAAATGCCACCAATTTCTCTTCTACAGAGATGATAGGTTTTTGTTATGGGTATGGGATATCTTTATCTCATTCATCAGAATACGTCAAGCAAAATCTAGTAACAAAAACATCATTACTATCATGCACAAGTTAGTCAAAGAAAATCAAAGAACTTGGCACAAAAAGTTATATGATGCATTATGGGCTGATTGCATAACTCCTAAAAGAGCAATTGAAATGTCTCTATTCTAACTCTTGTATGGAACCGATGCTAAAATTCCCATTACATTGGAGTTACCAACATTACGATTGGCTCAAAAAGTTGACGATGAATGCTTCGCCAATGTGTTGGATAAAAGGATCATGTTCCTGAGAAAGCTTGAAGAACAAAGAATTCAAGTAGCAAACAAGATCGAGGAACACTAGTCAAAGATAAAAAAATTGTTTGACATAAAAACTAAGGAGAGACAATTTCAAATCAATGACCTAGTTCTTCTATGGGACAAAAGGCGTGAACCAAAAGGGAAACACGGGAAGTTTTGATTCACTATGGCTAAACCCTTTCAAAATCAAGCATTTCTATGGAGATAACACCTATTACTTGACATATCCTGATGGAACTCATTTGCCTTTGTCGTACAACGGGTAATATCTCAAGCGCTATCAAAATTGAAAATAGGTTGTCCCCCGTATGTACATAGGTAATTAAGGTTTTATTTGTTTCTATTTGCTATTTTTCATTTTCCTCTCCTTCATCATCCCATTTTTTTGCATTGTCGTCTTTGGGATCATGTTCATTATTTTTTTGTGTCTGGTTCTGTTGCTGCGTCTGTGAAGTCCTTGTCCCCAATAAGATCCAGTTGTTATCAGCTAATTTTGACTTCGCAATATTACAACGTGAAAAATTAAATTTTTTTATGAAGTGTCTTTTCTCGTGGTTTATCTCCCTCATCGTGATCATTTTGGCCTTTGTTTCATCCATTTCGGGTAAGTACTTCTCCCATTATGTCGCAAACCGCATTTAAATTAATTAATCAATATTTAATTAATTTCTTACCATTTTATTTAATAAAATTAATTTTATTAAATTTTTGGGTTTTTAATTAATAAATATTAAATTAATATTCATTAAAATTGATTGACAAATTTGGAAGAACTTTTCTCATTTTCCCATTGCTGTGGGAAATGAAAATTCCACCTCCAATTTTCGGGAATGCCAAGTTGGCTCTCCGCTCCCGTTTTTCCCTTTCTTGGCAAAGTTTCCATTTTCCCCCGCTTGTGGGAAATTCCCTTGTTGATTTCCAACACAATCAGATGTCAAATGGTAAAATATCTCCCATTTTCCCATATGGGGAAATGGATGGGAATTGCCAGCTCGCTTTGCCATTGTCACGGGCAAATGATTAACTTCTTCCCATATTCCCCTAACAATTAATGCCCTCCACCTAAAGAAAGTGGAAATTTGTTACTCAATGAGAAGAAATAAGAAATGGTTACGAGAAGGCTTCTTGAATCCTCGTAACTTTCTTTCGTGA
Organism: Taxus chinensis; assembly: GCA_019776745.2. NCBI lineage: Eukaryota > Viridiplantae > Streptophyta > Pinopsida > Cupressales > Taxaceae > Taxus > Taxus chinensis. The sequence goes on along the minus strand of CM034146.1, from coordinate 346,109,305 downwards.
AACTCTATGGAAAAATTGATGCGAAAGTAATGAAGAAGCTTTAAAGCTCTTTATTTACAACTTCTTATTATTATTTCCAACTTATTATTTCCCTTGTGTAGAAACACTTTCTGAGAAAGATTTTTTCCAAGGATTCATAGCACATTCTTCACAAACATTGACTCTTAACACATACAAGGAAATGGTCCACGCATTGGTCAAAGGCAACTCAGCAAAGCCCACACCATAGTCCAAGAACCAAGCAAAGTTTCCACATAGGGTAAAGGGCAACTGTCACATATTCTTAAAAGCTGTCCAAGCAAAAAAAGAAAAGAAAATGCATTGGCCAAGGAAATACACTAGGAAGTTAGAGAAACTCCATTCCCATGCATTCCAAGGGGATGTCAACTCTCCCATGCCAAAGAGGAAGTCCACGCAAGGATATAGAAGCAGCTCCATCAGCAAAGAAAGCACCTATTTGCAAAAGAGAAGGCTGCGTATTACCCAGAAGCAAGAGTTCACGCATTCACCTTGGGAGGAAGATTAGTTGTCAAAGAAGAAGGCCACATAGCCTAAAATAAGGAGAATCATTTTTCTCACAACTATTTCTTCACCAATAAAATAATCCCATGCATCGGTTGTTCATGCAATAGAGGTAGAATCCAGCCAATGCCACAAAATCCATGCAGATGTATACACATTGGTCAAGCACATAATCCAAAAGAGAGAGAGAAGTTCTATGCATTTCCGAAGCCCAAACATCAACGCAAAGGTGAAAGGAAACATGCCACGCATTTACTTGGGTCATTCACGCATTGGTCAAAGTGAAAGAAGCTTGAGCTAGCTGCTAAAGGAAAATAGCAAAGCCATATGCATTGGTCCAAGTTAACGCAGTTGCCAATGCAAAAGGGAACACACCAGTCAAATCAAAATACTCAATCATCAAGAAAAAGTCCATATACAACACCAGGTAGGTTAAAGAATATATTTTCCACGCCAAGGGAGAGTGAAGATAAACTTCCGCACAGTCCAAAATAGCTCACATTTGTCAAAGAATAAAACACAACATCTCCACACAGGGTCAAAGCAAGAATACTTAGTCTATGCATGAGGAAAGTTTAAACAATTATCCAAAATGTACAAAGAATATAAAAAAATTGTCCAAATTCATATTATTTTAACCCGGTTTGTAACTCGAGCTTAGTCTCAATATTTTGTTTGTGCTAGCATTCTTAATTTTTTTGTAACCTAGAATCACTCATTATTATTTAAATAATAATAATAATAAAAGAGTCATAATTTTTCTTGCGGTCACGGTGTTCGAAGACTGAGACCCAACACCATTTACACCGTTTTACAAGCCCACTTTGTTTTTCTGTAAAATTCATAATGGCTGAAAAATCTAACAAATATGCAGGAAATTCGAAAAAGCTAGTAGAAAGGTCAGACAAGTCTATACTCAAATACGAATTCCAAGGGATCATTCCTCCCACTTCCATCAAGTTTGTATACGACAATATCACTAACACTGATCTTGGCCACATCAACTTACAAAAATTTTGTGATCAGGTGAAAGCCAAGGGGAAAATCATATTCTCGGATAGGCTTTATCATAGTGGTCTACCTCAAGCATCAAATTTTTCCGTTTCAGTGCAGTGCCCTAAGCTAGTCATCGCTTGTGCAGAGCATTATGATCTTGAAAGGTGAGGAATATTCAAGGATAATCGTGAGCTTTTCCTCTTGATCACACCAGAGCACATCGAATAATTGCTCAACATCCCTAATTTCCCTGAGATTGCTAACATCACTCAAAAGTCAGTGCAATAGTTTTGGGATGAATAACCCCTCAGGTGGAGCAAGATGGTCAATAACACTTGGCTAGTGACCAAGAGGCCTCGTGTTGACCAATTTCCCAAGGAATTGTATCGTGTTGAATTTGTGGAGAAAATTAGTGATATGATCACTCTTTTGAGCCGAGTCTTCAGTCTCCTCTTAGCCATGATTTTGCACCCATGTATGTATCAATTTATCTGCATCATCCTTGCAAAGAGGGAATTTTTAGATTGGGCCACCATCATCAGTGATACTCTTCATAAACTATTGATCAAAGTGAAGATGACTGGGCATTTCTACATGACATCATACCTAACCTATGCGGTGGTCAAAAGGAATTTTTTTTTGGGGTTAGAGACAAAAGGCATGATGGGTTCATCAAATAGTGTTTTCCACTATTATCCACAATTGAGTTTCAAGAATATATCTCATCACTTTAGGAGAGTTAATGATTCTTTCACCTTCAGTGTGATTAGAAACTTGAATAGGAATCTAGAAGAAAGACTCTCTAAGGATGCCATGGTAGTCGTTTCTCAGTGGGGAACATGATTCATTTAGTTCCCATCCTTTTCCTACATTCACTTGAGTGGATTTGTAGGCACTCCATGGAAGCTTTCCAAGTATGTTAGTGATAAAGTGGGCATTAATGGATCTTCTACGACAAATTTTCCAAGTTCATTGTCTTCTCAACGACAAACATTGTTCACACATCCACTTTCCAATCCAAATTGGGGAATACCAATGCCCGGATCTCTTTAGTGCACAACTCATGGAGAAGGAGTTTTCTCTCATTACCATACATCCATTTGTGAAGAGATCCCAATTTGACGTCAATGGACACATGCAAAAGGCTCTTGGAGAAAAGTACCTACATAATCCCACCATGGAAGACTTTTGGTTTGTCTTTTTAGATGAACACGAAGTAAGAAGGTGAGAATTTTCCCGCCTAACCCTTGCTCAGATCAAGGCTTTCTGCATCAGAGATCCTCCATATTCATTAGTGGATGATGGTGAAGATGTTATTGATCCCTCATATTATGTCGTTGCCTTCACTTCATTGCCTTGAATTGATTGGACCAAAAGAGATGAATTTTCTCTTGATAACAAGAATCAACTGATTCTTGAAAGAAGCATATCCTGGTATGAACGAGAACTTGCAAAGTTACCATCAATCCAAGTTCATACCCCAAGTTCACAAAAATTTCCAACACGAGGAGGTATCTAGTCAACTAAAGCCTCTTCTCAGTCAACCTTTGTGTCATCTATCCATACACATCAAGCTAGAAAATAATGGTTGCCCAACTCCACTTCTCCAAAGAAGGTGTCACGAGGAGAAACATCTAAGGGCCCTAGCTCTAGTGAAGGAAGAGAATGTGTATCGAGGATTTACACTTCGAGTAGAGACTCATCTACTCGCATTACTGATAGTTCAAGGAAGCTCATAACAAACACTCCTCAGTCGTGTCATGCACCAAAGTCTACTCAAGTGCAAGTGGTCCAAATACCAAATGCTTATGAACCTCTAGTTCATGAAGAGGTTTCTTAAGGTCTCCCTGAGGTTCAAGAGGTTGATATCAAAGTTATTTCTCTGGAGATTGAAGATGTGGAAAGGAATCTTAAAGAATCTAATGATATCGAGAACAATGTGAATGTTACTTCAGACTCCAGGATTCTGTATGCAGAATTTGTGAAAGAGGCCCCTTCTTAGTTTGACTGCAAAATGAAGAAAAGGAAGAGGGTTGTAAAGGAAATTTATATTGACTTCGATGCCCTTTTAAAGCTTTCAAATGATGTCATACTCAAGAATCCTAAAGTCTTCTCAAGAATAATGGTGGCTGGAGACGAATTGTTTTTTGTGAATCTTGTTATCCCACAAGTTGAGAAGGAACACAATGCCATAACACCTGCTGACTATGAAGTATCTAGGCTTGGACTTGGGAAGTCTACATTGGAAAGCGACATGGTAATGACCTGAGATTCCATGGATATTGTGCTGAGAAGGCTTGATAAATATATATCTTAGAATTCTCAACTCAAGGCCAAAAAGAATCAGTTGGTGGATTATGTTCAACATTTGATAAATCCAATATACTCCACTTTCGCAGTACTTGATGTAGTTGTTTCCCCCGATGAAGAAACACTCAACTTGTTGAAAGAAGTAAACACTTTGGGCCATGTCACTAAATCATGGCTTTCAGAAATTCTCATCTTTGGGAGAGAGACAATTAAAGTAGCTGTAAAGCTCCACGAAGACATTAGTGCACACCTAGATCCAATCCTTTCTTTAAGGGAATATTTTGTTTCTAACATATCAAATCTGGATGAGATATTGCCTAGTCTATAGGAGATGACAAGTATGGAATCTACAACTCTAGCCATTGAAGGGATCCTTGAATTTGAATGCCGAGGGGCATGTTTTCTTTGGTGTCTACATCTCAAGTCGCGGAAGACACTTCTCAAAGATTCTATGATTCATTACGAGAGCATATGCAATGAAGCCTTCACTTCACTCTCCCCAATTCATGAGTTCATGACTGAAATACTTTGTGATCTTGTGCATGATCATAATTAGAGACATTCATCAGAACATGTTGAAATTTTTTTATCACAATTCTTCAAAGACATGTATATTCCTGTCATTAATTTCTCTTCTACTTCAATGTAACATTGTATCAAATTGAGGAACTTGTCTGAGAATGATCAATCAAAAATGGTAAATCTAAATGATATGCCAGGTAGGATTTTGGAATTACAGGTTTTCTGCGAGGCTATGCTTCAACCGAGTGAACCTCCTGAAAAAGAGAAGATGTTAGAGACATTGGAAAGGTTCAGATCTTTTCAATTGGCAAAGGCGGTGTCACTAATGGGATGCGGAGATAACTTTCCAGTGTCTAATAAAGTGGGAGAGTCCATTTCTCATATGACTGAGATAGGTGGACCCCACTTTAATGGATAAGGCATTAGGTCTTGTTATATGTTTTAAAATGGTATTTTAAAGTGATGTTATTGTTAAAATCACTTTTGGAAAACTTTTGATAGCTTAAGTGGTTTTTATTTTCAAGTTACTTTTTAAAGGTTGGTTGAAAAAGTCAAAGTCACTTAAGGTACCCTCATTTAATGTTCATGTAAACCATAACTACTTTGTAACCAACTTTTGGGTTATAAAAGGAAATTATTGGCTCATTTGTAAGGGGGACTTTGAAAGAGAAGAAGAAAATAATTTTTTGTGCAAGATTTGTTTTAGGAAAGAAACTTTGTGTTACTTTGTGATGAAAATTTGGAGTTAATGAAATATGAACTTTGTGTCCCATTCATTATCTCTTGTAGCATTTGATGTTCTTATGTTCATTAGATGTTAGTGTTTAAATTTTGCATGTAAATATTGTCTTTGATATTGTTTTCAACGCTATTAATATGTTGTTCTTGTTCACACTGATCAAGCTATTATATTTACTTGCTCGTATGTGTTCCCTTTCATTTATTCTTGTTTAGCTGATTCCAACTTTGTTTCATTTGAGTTATTTATTCATTGTTCTACTCTATGCAATATTAGGCTTTTCTTTTACCTAACTATTTCATGTTCCTTCCATTCATTCTTTTTCATTTCTTTCCTTTCTATCATTCTATCTCCCTCACTCACATTTCTTTCCATTTGATGTTCTAAAACACCCCCACATACAATTTTGAATGTATAGATGTAAATACAATTTTGGTTTTCGATAAAGGCAACCTCACCTTCATTGAGGAGGGACTTTGTTCCCACTATTGCATGTCATTTGCATGCATGCAAATCCATTTTCTAACACACCATTTTCATGTTTTTCATGTTCAACCTCTTTTGCATTAGAATAACTTGCATTATGAGCTCTCATATCAAACTCTTTCTTTCTACATTCACAAGCACAGTGTCCATAATTTATGCAATAATAGCATTGTACATTTGATTTATCACACCTTTGTATAGAACCACGTCTAGAAGTGTCGTTGTTCCTTCCTCTTCCTCTTTCACGTGACTCTTGATGGTTATGTCTTCCACATTTTTGTTGGTTGCAAAATCTTTATCTTCCTCTATTATAGGCTCCTCTCCCTCCACCTCTCAACTTTGTGTTTGTTTTCAAGGCTTGTTCATTGAAGGAGTTGGTTGTCCTACTCATCCTTTGTTCATGGGTTTGCAAAGAACCCATAAATTCATCAATTGTCATTTGCCTCAAATACTTGGACTCTTCTATTACTACAAAAACTGGATCAAATCATGTTGGAAGGATCCTCAATACCTTCTCTATGATCCTATGGTCTTCAACAATATCTCCATTTGTCCTCATTTGATGCACTATGGTTATTGTCCTTGTGAAAAAATCATTTATTGATTTTGATTCTTTCATGAGTAGAGTCTCAAAATCTCTCCTCAACATCTACAATCTGACTATCTTCACCTTTTCATTACCTTGATAAGAATTTTTCAAGGTATCCCATGCTTGTTTGGAGTTTGTAGTTACTACTATCTTTGGAAAAATGAATCAGTGAAAACATTTTGAATGTAGCATAAATCCTTTGTATCCTTTTTCCTATTTTCCTTTAAAATATTCCTTTATGCTTGTGAGAGTGCATTGAATACAACATGGTCTTGAGAAGTGAACAATGCCTTCATTTTTATACACCAAATGTCATAGTTCTTACCATCAAATACTAGGGGTTGTTTTCATGAATTGCTACTACTGGAAGCCATGAAAAATCAGACCCAAAAACCTCAACAACTCATGTACTCTAATACCAAAACTATTGACAAAAATGTGGTTGCCAAATAAATAAGAACAAAGAAAACATAATAATATAAACAAAAACTAAACCCAAAAATACAAAACAACTTTATATTGATTCCTGTGTGCATGTGATTGAATTAGTCTAAGCTAATGAAAGGAAACTAACACCAAATATGTTCCTAACTTTGTTAATCAACAACAAAAACATCACGATAAAGCTAAAAATAAAAAGCTTAAAGCAGTGCATAAAACATTAATAACATTAAATGCAAAACCAATACTTTGATATTTAGATGTGCTTTGTAATTGTAGGTACTTCTTTAGTGAGCTGAACGTAGATACATGCGATCAAAGGAAATTCTCCGTGGAAGAGGAAGAGATCTCACCAATATGGCTTAATTTCCATTTTTGGTTCTTCTCTTACTACTCTTTGCCAAGTAGAAGATAACAATGGTTGCTTGATCAACAATATTTTCAAGATTGAAATGCTCTTATCATATGCTAATGTCTTATAAGGACATGGTGTAAATTTGGACAAGGTGTACTAGGTTCTTTATATAAAATTGAATCCCTCGTTATTGCTTGAAATACATAACAGTCTAATAAAAAGTTATTTATATGCATGAATAAACGCCTAATGGTCGTAATTGGTGTGAATTTGCATAGACAAAGATAACAGTCTATCTTAAGTTGTTGGACTTGCGGACTTGTGTTGGCCCTCCGGAGAACCCCAACTGCTTCTTCCTGACCCTAATGTATAGATGACTACTTCTAAGTTAGGAAAATGCGACTATCTATTCCTAATCTAACAATTCCAAGGAGATGGGGAGAGAGAAAGTGCATAAAGAGGGAAATCCTACACTAACGAGGTGATAACACCAAGAAAAGGGAAGTTTTGGTCACAATCTCAGCTGCCTGAAGTGGAGAGAGGTCAGCAAAGGAGAGGGTGAACAAGATGCACCATAGACCAAAGATAGATTTCACACAGAACACCACTTCAAAACCTATTAAACACAACTCCCAGGACTTGCAACAAACATTAGAATATAAACAGTATACCCTGCAATGACGAGAGGTGAGGAGAGACAATAAAATAAGCAAAGGATGGACATATGCATCGCAAAATAAAATTTATTGCTCCAAAAGTTCACACAGTACATCGTTAGTGGGCAAGAGGTAAGAGAATGTCATTAAAGAGCCATGAAAGGAGGTTCAGACTCCATTTTCGACCCCAAGGAAGAAAAGGAGAGGAGGGGGTAGGGGAGAAGAATGAACAACAACCTTTTACAATGAATCCTACCCCTGTATTTATAGATTTGATCAGAGAGAAGAAAGAGAGAGAGAAAAGGGAAAAGTGTGTAGAAGCTCAACCACTGTTGTTAATTCCTCTGATGAAATATTCCCCCAAATCCATCTTTACTGCATCGATCCTTGGTTCGGTACCTTGAAGGAAGAGGAAATGACAGAAACAGATCAAATCTGATCTGGTTGTTGAGACAGATGGATCATGCATTGAAGGCCCGAAGACGTTTCTTCCATTTTCCTTCACCTAACCTCCTCAAAATTAAAATTTCAGACCTCCGTGGCATGGGTGAGGCCGAGATCTTTCGAACGGCATCAGATTTGCAATGTTTTGAGCCCTGAGTTGAAAGATACGCCCCCTCGAAGTTTGTATCGGGTTTGTACAGGAGGGAAGAAAAAAAACTTGAAAAATGGGTCCCCTTTTGATATGGGACACGTGGCAGCCAGATTGGAACAAAAATCGGGCATACGGGTCTGTAATTTATCTTTTGCCCTTTTGCACAAAAAATGCAAAACTCAAAAACTCCTGTAGCCCCGAAGCTCTGCCTAGGTACGTGGCTCCTTTTGGTTGGTCGGGGGATGCGCTTCACCTTTTGTCTCCGACTCCCCTCTTTGGTTTGACTCGGGTTCAAACTTTGACTTTTTCCTTTTCCTCGTTCTGGAATGCGAGCTCGTAGGTCCGAAATGTTTTCCCTTCATATTTTCTCTGTGTGGGGTTGTCTTGACCAAATTTTCTGGGAGGGTGAATCTGGGATAACACTTTCCAATTTGGGAGAAGCTAACAAGCTAGTGAATGTGTGATAAAGGTAAAGTAGAATTAGAAAGGGATAAACATGATTAGAAAATATTAATTAGAGATTAACAACTCATGGGAGTTGAATGTGATTTAATTAATCAACTAGGATTAATTAATAAACCAAGATAAACTTAAAAAGCCATTTGGAGATGATTTAGAAGGAAATTAGTAGATTTTGAACGGTTTAAAAGGGGGGTTTTAACCAATGGGAAGGTTTATTGATTAAATAGAAGGTTAAAATGCTTTAATTAATTAATAATGGTTAATTAATTAATTAAAAGAGGATTATAACTAATGAAGTGTCGTTAATTGGCATCTAGGACGAGGGAAGGCTAATTAATTAACGAAGTGTCGTTAATTGTCTGAAATGAAGGGAGATGTTAGCTAATTAGCAAGAAATCACTAATTATAATGAAATGAAGGGAAAGAGGATAAATAATACAATTTTAGTATTAAATCTGTATAGCTATATTTAGGTGTTTACATTTACCCCTCTTTGATGTGGTGTAGCGTAAGCGACACCACTTTAAAGATAGTAGAAAATTACAAACAATTAAATTTGGTAAGGGTAGAAGAAAAAATAGTAGAATGGATGATGTTTCCCCCTCGAGTGTCGATGGGGTGAAAAAGAGGTCGATTGACGCTCAAAAAGAAGAAGGAAATGATCACCACATAAGAATAAGACACTGTCGTTATCGAGAGTTGAGCTGAGTCTATGAGGCCATTGTTCAAAGTGATTGAGTGGAAAAGAAATCCCATGCTTCTTCATGTGGAAGAAACAAGGGAGGGTGGGGGGATAAAAATGATCCCTATTGCCCTAGATCTTTTGGAAGACAATCTCATAAAAATAAAGTGATTTGAACTGGGCTTGGTTGGCCAGTGTTAGGATCGAGAAAAAGAGTAGGATCTTGTGCCTCAAGTGGAATAAGCAAGGGAGGAGGGAAGAATTGGAAAATGATAGGTAAAAAGTTAGTTAGGGTGGAAACAAGAAGATACATGGAGAATGGGAAGATCACAACGTAGCTGATGAACCATCTAGATTAGAAATAACTATTTATTTGATATAAGCATACAAAAAAGTGTAAAATTACATGAAGAGTCATAAAATTGATTTTTGTTCATTACTAAAGGATTGACTCAAAGAAAAATACATAAAGTAATGTAGTACGAGAAAGTAAACAAACAGACCAACAAACAAATGAGCAAAAATAAACATACTCAAACAAACAACATTCAAGAAAGTTACACCAAAGTTTTGTTTATCCAGCTTTAGTTCCCAAATGTTCGAGTTATATGACAAGGGTTAACATGATGTCCCAAGCAAGGATACCTGTATGCGGAGTAAACGGAGGACAAAAAAGTCATATGAAAAAGCAATTTGCACTATGAAACTACCCTGAGAAATGATATATGCAAGGGAGGATAGACATAGCAAACAAACTAACTTTGTTAATAAAGGAAGATTAAAATGATCTGCATGTTGAGCACTGGAACAAGAAAGCACTAAAGGAAGATGTTTTTATAGGATAGTTTTCAATGTTTGAGGATGTTGTGTTGTGTGAATGTTTAGGATGTTTTGATATTTTACTATTTTTTTGGATTTTTGAAGGTTTTACCAATGTTTTTGGATTTTTTAATGTTTTACCAATGTTTTTGGGTTTTTAAAAATTTACCAATGTTTTGGATTTTGAAGGTTTTACCAATGTTTTAAGATTTTTATGTTTTACCATTTTTTAAGATGTTGATGTTTTACCAATGTTTTTGGATTTTTGAAGATTTACAAAATTTTAGGGTTTTTTTGAAAGTTTTTCCAAGATATGTAAAGGGAAACGAAGATGCAAAGATACCCCCAACGAGAGATGAGAATATACAAGGGGAAACTCCACACACATATATAAAAAGAGGATCAGTTGGATAAGGGCCAAAATGGATAGGTTCAACGTGATGATGAACTCAAGCCAATGAAAACCTAAGAAGTAGTGAAAATGCCCCCAGTGCGAGCTGGCCAAGAAAAAACGATCAAAAGAAGTAGAAGATTGTTTATTGAAAGGGGAAAAAGGTTCCCGAAAACATGGTAAAAAGGTAATATTATACAAATGGATGTTCTGAATGAAGCAGAAGAAAATCGTGAATGCCATAGAAGGATATGGAAATTTAGCTAGAAGATTGGCAATGAAAAGGTGATGATCCAAAGGCACAAATCATGAGACAAGACATAGACTAAAGAACTTAGAGTCTGAACAAGGTCCAAACAACACCTGGTAACATACTAGTTCTATTTTCTCATCAAGATCCAATGTGTGCACGTGGAAATTAATTACCTCTTGAAGTGAAGATTTGATAGGCAACAAGTGAGGATAAAGTAGCTAAGGTGTAGGAATGATTGATTTAGAAAGTTGATTTGTGAATGGAGGGTAGAAGGATATTCATACATTGCTCCACTATCAGCCAAGTGTCCATAGCCCTAATGGAGGTGAATCTAATTCTAGTCGCAACATTGCTCTACTACCAGCCAGGCATTCATAGCCTTGATAGAGAGACTGGTAATACCCCTAGAGAGAGTTTATATATTGATTTGCTTTTGATTTTTTGACTGAATTTTTCTTTTTGAAATGTATTTCAGCTGTCTCGATTGTTTTTATGAGGGGTTAAGAACCACATATGGATTGATGGAAGGATGTGGAAGTGATTGTGATGACAACATTGAATAGTGTCAAAAAATACGCCCAAAGGTCTTCACAACAAGTTTATTAAATGAAGATAGTGAGAAGATCTATAAGAGGTTATGCATTCTTTAATTTACCAAGGTGAAGAAATACCAAGGTCAAACAAATACATTAGAGATCAAATGTTGCATAATGAGCGCGAATAGACCAACCAAAATATCACCAAAGGGATGAAAATGGTGGGTGGTTTCTAGAGGAATATGAAGAAAGGAAGGAAATAACATCCATGTGTATGCAATACCTGATTGCAATGTTTGATCTTTGTACCTTTGATTTTTTTCTAATGTTTAAATGTTTTTCTCTTTTATTTTTACTTTTGGAAGGGAAAACCATGAAGGGATAAGACAATGAAGATGAATGATTGGGAAGTTGGGACCAAAAATTTCATTCTACGTGATAGGATCCAACACCGATGTTTGCAATTTCTTTAATGAGGGAGACTAGGAGTTGTTGCTTATCAAGATTGATATTATCTCCAATCTTGATAATCGTGGTGAGATCATACTCGACAAGTGACTATGAATTATCTTTCAACATGGATTTTATATGTGGGAGCTTGAGTTCCCTATCCATAGAATTTTGCACTTTGTGCCATAATTTGCATTGACATTGGTGTGCATTTTTGAATCGCGTTTGTTTTTTAGATTTACTGGTGTTAGAAAGTGGATGTCTTGCTATGGGGTAAAAACTAGATAAAGCTCTGTAATGTGCAAATGGTTGTGGGTCCCTAAGAAAGGCGAGTGATTTTCCTTTATGATAAAGTTTGATACATTTATAGAAATTTGGGGGGATGACCTGCATGGTATAGATCCATGGGCGACCGAGGAGAATATTGTAGGGTAGTTCCAAGTCAAGGACATGGAACTAGTTATCATTTGTAATGGGCCTAACTTCCATTGGTATAGTAATTGTGCCTGCTAACTTCTGCTTTACATTATCATAATCCTTAATGGTGATTACATTAGGCTCCAGTTCTGTATTAGTAGGTACCAATTGTTTTATGAGCTTCAAGGTACATATGTCAAGTCATGATCCGTTGTCCACAAGCACCATTTTTATATTTTTGCAAGTAATGATCACTTAACTATACAAAGGGAGATTATGTGTATGGCTATCCATTGGAATATCATGTTGGCTAAAGGTAAGTTATTCAGATGGAGCAAGCTATGTAACCAAGGCTTGGAAGCATGATGCATCAATGTATGTGGAAACTCTTGACCCCTGAAGAGTTTTATAAAGGATATCTTTATGAACACTAGATTTCTTGAGAAGATCTAGGATAGAAATCTTGGCAATTGTATTCTCAAGTTGTTTGAGGAGATCATAATGGTTATTTGAAGGAATAGGAAGAGGAGGTTTTGGAATGATAAGGAGAGATCATTGTGTTGCTATGGCACACCCTTGTGATTTAATCTTGATGGCATTTACATGTTTGGTAGTAAGATAGACATAACCAATTAAAGAGTCAAATGGATTGGTTGTTACAACAACAACATGATTGGCATTTTTACTTTAGGAGGATTGACCTTGATCCAAATTTTGTTCCATGTGTTTATGCTTAGGGAATGGTTATTTATAGATTCCCAATTGTTTGTTAGAGGTTTTGGTGGGTTCTAATGAATCCATCTCAATTTTTCCATTATCTATGAGGTCCTGAATGAAGTGTTTCAATTTCAAACATTAATATGTGGAATGTCCTTTGACGCAATGATATTCACAATATTCATAGTCTTTATACCATGATGGTTTTGGTGCATTGTCGGAAAAGGGTGTAGTATTGGGGAATTTAACCATGTTGACAACATCTAGTTGTTTAAAGATTGATGATAAATAATATGTAAGTGGATTAAACTCTTGACGTTTAATCTCAGGTTTGATTGGTCCTTTCGACAATTTCAAATGAGGTGTGTTCTGGAAAACTTAGACATGTTTTGAATCAGTGATTCCTTCACCTACAACATTCTTATTTTTGTTGAAGAACTTGGGATTTTTCGTAGGTTTTTATTCATGGTTGTCTCTTTGAAAGGGTTTTAAAGTCCCTTTAAAAAGTAAAGCCTTTTCAATATAGATTCTTTTCTCAATAACTTCTTCAAGGGTGCTCACATAATGCATTTGTAAGTGAAAGGCCATCTCAGGATGCAAGTTAGGTACAAAGATACGGATGACTTTTTTAATTTGGAATAGAGCAAGGGAAACGACTAGCTAACCCTCACCATCATTGTAATAAACCAAAAAAGTTTTCACTATTGCGTTGTTTGGAATTACAAAGGTCTATCATAGTGATATAACTTTCCATGTTGAATGAAAAGTGGCAGAAAAACTTCTCATCTAATTCCACAAATGTGAAAATAGATCCTTTGGGGATATGAAGAAACCATTCAAGTACCTGGCCTCAAAGACTTCGTGGGAACAAGCGGATAAGATAATGATCACTATATGCAACTTCTTAACAAGCCATGAAGAAGTCTTTGATGTGATCATAAGGATCACATTTGCCCCTATATTTATCAAATTTAGGGCAATTGAAACTAGGTGGAAAGGGAGTATGCAACATTGCCCGATCAAAAGGATATGGACACAGTTCTTCAAACTGATATTTCTTATTACCTCCAAGGCTATTTTCTTGAAGACTGGTAAGGGCATTTTTCATGGATTGCCACTCTTGGTCGAGCCACACGAAGGTGTGGTAGGTATGTACATGCAGTTAGACTTTGATGTTTCACCACCACAATTTTTAGTGTAATGTTCAATATAAGTGACCTTAGGTTTCTCAGTACATGTAGCTCTACTTGTATCCCTATGGACATGGGAAGCTAAGTTTTCCAATTGAAGGTTAAGGGTTTGTAATTATTGTTGTACGATAACCTCTTTGTTTTGAGGTTTCAGTTGAGGATCAAGTGGAGGGTCTTGTTCATGATTTGCACCCTCAGTTCTAGCTTCACGGTTCGTTTGAATGAGTGGTATGCGATATCCATTTATGTTTTTAGGAGCTTCTACTTCTTCAATGTTTCCTTGACCAAAAGTAGAAGCATGTCCAGTGTTCAATATGTCCTTAGCAAACCGATAGGGAGGTTCTATCTCTTCTCCTCCATGAATCACGTTTGTAAGGATAGTAGGATAAAATTCATGTGGTAATCTATCCCCTAACTCTACAACTCATGCTAAACCTTGATCTTTGTTCTAGAAGATAAAGTTACATATACGAGCAGGGTCATGCTCAAAGCTATCTCGAGGAGTTGTTCCCTCATCTCCGTTATGGTTAATCAATGTGTCTTCTTCAGTTAGAGGGTCTAAATTGGTATGGAGGAAAGGATTTGATCCCATTCTTCTAAGTGTCATTCTCGTAATAGGAGTCATGATGGGAAATGTTTTGCTAAGATTTGAAAAATATGTGCAAGTGTCATAATGAATCTAGGAAAAATCAAATAGAGTAATAACAAAAAGTGTCACAATGAATTTTCTAAGCGAACAAAATGCATGACAAAATTCACCAAGGAAAATCTAGTAAGTCCTAAACAAAGGAATGACTGTAAAGGAAATTGATCCATATGTTTGAAATTTGTCTCAAAGGCCTTTTTGATAAGATGACACAATTTCAATATTTAAATTGAGTTTTGAACAAACAAGATTTAAGTATTAAAAGGGGGTTGAAGTGATTTTGACAACATAACAATGCAAAGTATACACTTAAATCAAGTTTAATATAAACAAGGTTTAAGTCTTGAAAATGGATGATACAAATACAAGCATCATAATAATACAATTTCAATACTTATATCAAGTTTATGAATACAAGATGTAAGTATCAAAAAGGGATTGGCACAAGGTGAGCAACGCAACAATGCACCTTCAACACTCAAAACATGTTTGAAGAAAAACAAGGTTTAAGTATAACAACAGGTCGATACAATGCGAGCAACGTAACAATACAATTTGGACACTGTACGATGGAAAAGTAACCAACGAGCATGGGAATCTACAAGTAACTCTTCCTCGCACCTGACCTCTCGAGGTCATGCCATGACAGCTAGTGGGGATGGAATATACGTGGGGTGCAGATAAACTAGTTAGGTAATCTTATGTCTTCAACACGCAATAATGGGATCTGTGAATCTAAGGCAAAGAAGGCCCTCCTAACCTGAATCGTGTGATAGATCATTCAGCGAGGATAGCTGCTCGAAGGCTCCAATCAATATCGAGCTCTGTCGTGATCCGATCTATGGGTTGTGGGATACGTGGAAGATGACCTATGGATGCTTCATATATATCTCCCGACAAGGTCATGAAAATGGAATGGCTAAATGTGTAGTGGATCTTTTGGTGTTTTATGGACGATTCTCTGGTCTAGTCCAGAAATCTTTAGCTTGATTAGCTGCTATGTTTAATAATGATAGTTGTGTGATAATGTCTGGTGGAAGTGGAGAGGACCTAAACACCAGTTTCGCAAGCTGGTGTCAATACTTGATTGATTTGTAGGCCCATTGGGTTGTGGGACCTGTGGATCACAACCGTAAGTTCGTGGTTGCTGTGGACCTCCTATGGTCATATGAAGAGTCAATCCCTGATTCTGAGTATCCAGTAATCATATGCCTTTTCGGCCTCTACGTTTAGAACTAGAAGTTGCACAATTTTCTCGGAGTGCCTAACAGGTGTTCTGGAAACTTGGATACGTAAGCTAGTGTCTATATCAACGAGGAGGTCTCCTACATCTGGCTGTGGGACTAGTGGATCACAACCGAATGTTTTCTCTCTTTCAGGTCCTTCTACAGTCATACGGATATCTATCAAGGCAGTCTATAATTTGGCTGATTTGACCAGAACGTGTGTGCTTTGTCATCTTCTATGTTTAATCCTCTTAGCTGTGTGTTGATTTCTTGTAGGTCTGTTGTTGTTCGGAAGACCTGAATTCTAAGATTTTGGTCTATGTCAGTTAATGCTACAACAAGATTTGGTTGAGGCACGATTGGCTCAAAAACATATTCCCTGGGCTCCCTAGGTCCCGTGATTGTCATACAAGATCAATATAAACCTAACTGAAATGAAATAAACTAATTATGCAAGATATATCTACAACATATATATATATCCTCTATTTTTTGTATTTTTGATAGAATTTTTAATAGAATTAAAAGAGAAATTAATCTAATATATTCAGAAAATGACAACTAATCTAATAACAAAATTAAAACAAGCAAGGTAGCGCGGTGTAGCTACTTGCCTGTGCAGTTGTGAGTTTATCCTAAATAACTAAATAGCTGATTAACTTAATTAAAAGACTCTCGATCCTACCTCAGAAGTGAGGAATGAATCATAGTTTCTGAGAAACTATCAATCCCCACAGCTTCCCCGGCAATATCGAAAGTGAAATTTAACTGAAATGAAATAATTCACTACTCTATTTGATATGTTTTAACTAGAACTTTGACAGATAAAACCTGGAATTTGCAGAACAGTGGCGAATCCAGTAGTGTATGACTTTGTCCCCTCAGAATGATCTCCTCATTCCTTCATGTTCATGTGAATCCAGAAGAGCGTGTATATGCTAGCATCAACAGAAGAAGGTATTTGAACAATGGCAGCTTTGGATATAGACCGAATATAATGCGAGTAGGAGAGGGACAACGCAAGTGACAGAGCTTGGCGTATGCAATTCCTAGCGGGATTTATTGCGGGAATACAACACAAGTGTACCGAGAGATTCTAGAATCTACCTTCTGTGAAGAACACAACCTGCAACTCTAATGGATTCAATCTACAAATGACACTACTCTACTCTAAACTAATTTGTATGAACAACAATGAACAAGACTGAAGCAAGAAGATCGAATGGCTTCTAACAGCAAAGGAAAAACTAGCATGGATGCAAACATGAAAACAAAATGAATTCTAAGCAAGAAATTGAAAGACTAAACAATGGAAATGAGAAGTTGAGGGGCCATTTGCTTGAAAACAAGCTGGCTATTTATAGATTTCACATTCACCCAAAGGTGATTCCTATTAGAACTCTTTTACCATTAAACAATGAAGAAACACTATTCCAGGGAACATAAAACATTAATACGAGCTAAGGTGGTTGAGAAAAGCTGGTAAATGTTGAAAAATTATGCAAGTCACGATCAAAAGAACGTGCTGGAGAACGCGTAAAGGACCGCCGCCCTGAGCAGGGTGGCGGTTACAGGACCACCACCTTGGCAGGGCGGCGGTTTCGTCACTGAAGGTCAAAAAGCTAGAAAAAGAAAGGCAGAGGATAAAGTGAAGTACACAAAGCTTAGACAAGGTGCTTGGGATGCTAACATACACTTGGCGAGCTTTCCTGGATTCTGAACACCTTGCGAGGTGACCTGTATCATCATTGGGGCATGTGTAACATCGTTCCGGTGGTACAGTACCCTACAATTTTGGGTACGTACATATTGCCCCCTTGGAGAAGCATTTTAACCATGAAGAGGCGTAAAACGGTGGGTCCGAGTATGGCGGTCCCAAAATGGGAAGCTAGAAATTATACCTGACACGCCCGTGTGTCGAAATGTCACCATCCAAGTTCCCGCTACCTGCAAAATGGAAAGAGGACTCAAGTGCAGATAGATAAAATAAATCAAAAAATAAATACTAAATTAGTATGAAATGAGGACTTACCATTTACGCGGGGATAAGAACTTACCTCCGTCGGTGCTCTAAACCTACGAAAGGGGCATTCAAAATGAGTCAAAACACCATATATATATATATACGGGCTTATTTTCCTATTCATTTACGCGTGTCGATTTGATAGTTTTTGAGCTCTGGGACCCACGGTGATGGTTTTCGACGAGAGTATAGTCAAACGTTCATATCGAGATAGCGATCATGCCTCCGCGAGCAGAACCTCGACCCGCGAGATCTCAGGTTAGTTCTTCTCGATTTAACGTTTTTGCACCCAAAATGTTAAAATGATGAAATCTTTGTTGTGGGGGGGTTATTTTTAGAAATGTTAGTTTTAAATGTGTCTCTTAGGGGGGACGCCTAATGGGTAGGCTTTCGTTTTAGCTAAAATGGTCAATTTTTGCATTTTTGAGCATTTTTAGGGCATGCGACCCATTTGTAGTCGCGGGACAGGACCGCCGCCCTGAGCAGGGCAGTGGTTACGGGACTACCACCTTTCAAGGCAGCGGTTATGGAACCACCACCCTGCTCAGGGCGGCGGTCCTCTACAGAGTGTTAAAACAACACTATTTTGAATTTATTTTTGCATTTTTAGTGTTCCTACTTGCTTTAATGATTTTTCCAATGCAATCTTGACACTAACTTGCTTCTTTTTGCGTGTTTTTGGGTGTTTTGCAGAAGAAGGAAGAGTACATTAGATGGAGCCGAGAGAGGGAGTGTGATTGGCTTCCAACAGTGTTAGATGCACTCTCTCAGGCTGAGCAGGATACTCTCCAGAGGGCAGGTATATTGAGGATCGCACGGGTCCCCCACGTTGCACCTGCCAGTCACATACTATGTGACTTATTTTCTTACTGGGATGCAGATCGGAACACCTTCCGATTTCCAGGTGTTAGGGGTGAGTGGACCATCACCCTAGAGGATGTCTACCACATTTTGGGAGTCCTCATTATTGGGAGGAGACTTTCATTTGATACAGCAGTATCCAGAGCTCAGGTGACTCAGTGGGCCACCTATATGGGAGACGTAGTTGTCTCCACTGGTTCAAAGAAGGGGGTGAAGGTCCATTCTATTCCTGGCTTGCCCATCCCTCTGATCCGCCAGGCCATTATGGGCATCCTTGCTTCGAGATTGATCGGGGACAAGGGAGGGGATACTTTGCTCTACTGCTGGGCCCCCATCATCACACAGATTGAGGCACATGGTCAGATTTATGCCTGGGGAGCCGATATACTTGGGACCACCTATCACGACTTATACAGGGTGGTTCGATTACAGGGACAGTCGCTGAGCCATCCGACCTTAGTTATGAGCTGGGTCTATGAGCGCATTATCCCTTATGGGAGGGGCATACAGGTAGCAGATCCTGGGGCCGTCAGGGCAGCTAGATGGACAGGGATGACGGTGCTTAGGGCACCGCATCAGCCAGTGGCTTTATTGACCACTGCGGATATGGAGGCCACACCTTATCAGGCCATGGCAGGGTTGTGGGGTGAGGAGGTACGCACCCTGGTTTCCTGCTCTATTACAGGGTAGCTTGTGGATAGGATGGGGAAGGTAGAGATACACCCCTTCGATCGAGTGCCTCAGCAGTTCGGCCTTGCTTATATTGATATGCTTCCCCCAGTGGTGCCAGTGTTCAGATCAGTTTGGGAGGCTAGGGGAGGTCCTAGAGGCCGGGGTTGGACTGTTGTTACTCCTGGCATCCCTATTACAGCCAGGAGGGTGGTACGTGCTCGAGAGAGAGCCGGTGCTCCTCAGGCACCTTTACTTTGGATTGCCACCGGTCCTACCCATAGTAGTGATGATCCCATTGATATAGACTCTGAAGTCTGAGGATTTCACAGGGGGAGAGATGTAGGAGGAGACCGAGGACATGGAGATCAGTGAGTCGGGTGGGGGAGAGGATAGCGATCCTGAGTGGCATGACACTCAGGAGATCCTACAGGCCAAGAGGGTAGAGCAGAGCATGGAGAGGGTGACTCTAGTCTCAGAGGAGTTACTTTCTCAGGACCTAGGCAGAGAGGATGAATCCGTGGTAGGACACCATGTTGCCCCAGACATAGGAGGGGGACACCAGTCAGCGGTGACATCTGTGGTAGGCACGGATCCCAGAGATCCTTCTTGGAGGCCCAGAGATCCGAGTGAGTTATCACTCTTCTTTTGATATTTGTTTTAGCTAGAATTGCCTTAGTTGCTATCTCTCTTTTTGTTCATCCTTGGTTTCACCTTTTGATTATTTTCTAATTTGTTTTCTCCTTTTCTTGCAGAGACTGTTGATGAGTGGTGAGACTTGATTCACCGGGTATGTACTGACACCCTGTTGCTCCCCATGGAGAAGACTCGTGCTGAGCTATCCATGGATGCAGGGGAGCCTTCAGCAGCTGGTAGGCATACCGATGTTTTTTCCCCTGTCTGGCATGCGGCCAAGATCATGACTTCCCTCCGTGCCGAGGTAGCTGGGTATAGGACTGCAGAGCACCTGATGAGGAGGAGCCATTCTCATAGCGAGACTACAGCTACTGTTCGGGACCGCGAGCCCTCAGTGCACTCAGAGCACCGGCGTAGCCGGAGTCCTAGACGTGATCGTGTGCCTTCTGAGGGATCCCATAGGGATTGAGAGGCCACTTGGCTCTTTTTTTGTAGTGACCTTGTTAGGTTGTTTATACGAGTATTTTTGTACTTTCTGGGCTCATTGAGTGTTTTGACCATGCCTAGTGCATGATGGCATTGTATACGAAACCTGATTTGTATATATATATATATATATATTATATCTTTGGATCTAGACTCTTGGTATCTTGAATTTTGTGACTCATTTTCTAAATGTGTTTTTAGATGTTTTTAGAATATTTGCTTTTCATGTTTCCATAATGTATGCAATGGACAACAAATGATAGTAAATAGAATGTTTTACTCTATATGTTTTTGCAGTGCTGATATGAGATGATACTAACATATGGTAGTACTGAACTTTTGAACTCTTTGGGAAATGTTTGTAATTCCTTCTTATATTGGAAAAACGTGATGAATGCATAGTGATAAAGAGATGAACTTGCCCCAATCCCAAATCCACGCAACTAGTAAGACGCGAGGGCTCAACACCAAGAATTAGGAAGGGCACAAGTTGTATGAGTTTGATTGAATGGAATGATGAGAGACAGACAAACCAAGAACAAGAACCAAATTTGGACCTACACACCCACCCTACTCAGAACTACTACCAAGCTTAGAAGGCCACTTACTTTTCAGTTTATCTAGACTTAGATTCATAAATGGCAACCTGGTTGACAAAATCTGGTTTTGAGGATTTGATCTCTTTGGAATTTGGATGTTTGGATATTTGCTTTCTCTTAACAGAATTTGACTTGTGTTTTTAGCATACCAAGATTTGTTAGTTTGTGTGACTGGACCCCCCACACCCTGCCTCATGCCACTAGTAAGAAGCATGGGTTTGTCACCAAAGGCAAGATACAGGCGAGTAAGGGCACTTCTTTCCTTTCCCAACCTCACATCACCAGTAAGAGATGTGGGCTTATCACCGAAGGTTGATGGGGCAAAGAAGTGTGTAAAATAAAATATTTTGTTTGCTTGGTGCTTTTGATTTCATTTGATTTTGACATTTCTGATCTATGACTTTGGGATATCCTTTCGTTCCAAGAGATTTTAAGAGGGATAGATGTGACACCAAGAAGCTTCCAGAACAGACCGTGGGCAAGGACAACTTCACCTAGTAGAAAGAAAGAGCAAAGCCAAGTATGCAGGTCTTGGTATGGTTTCCATCAATGTTTGTCTGTCGAAATTGATGAGAAGATTTGAAAATATTTGATGATGTTTGAAGAGATGTGATATGAATATCTTTTCCAATATCCTCAGAAATTTGTAACAGATTGTTTTAAGAGTAAGCTCCTGGACTATCATTTTTATGAAATGGACAGAATGAAGCAGCTAAAAGACTAATGCAATGTAGGTAGCTATAATGTACTAGCAATGACTTTGATGTTTTATGCGTAAAACCACTTAAGGTGCAAGGAATTGACAGTTTCACCAAATTCCTCACCTTCTAGTGTGCACAAGAGATACACACCATTTCCATAGTCCTTCATGACTCGGTATGGGCCCAACCATTTGGGCCGGAACTTTCTTCCTTCACCGGTTTTCTTATCGATCTGGCTGTCTAGTCTTAGAACTAGATCTCCTTCATATATTTCTCACTCATAGACTTTTTTGTTATACTGCCAGCACATCCGGTCAGCATAGGCTCTATGCCGTTGTTCGGCGTTTAACCTGGCCTCATCAAGGCTTTCTAGTTGAGAGAGGCGTGCCTCCCTGTAAGCTTCTTCATCCAGAATCCCTTGTAATGAGATGCAGAGACTGGGTATTTCAACCTCAAGTGGGAGAACTACTTCTGCTCCGAATACCAGCGAGAAAGGAGTTGCTCCTGTTGGTGTTCTTATTGAGGTTCGGTGGGCCCACAAGGCTGGATATAGTTTTAAATGCCAATCTCATTTGTTCTCCTTGACTGTTTTGAGGAGAATAGCTTTCAACGTTTTGTTTGTCACTTCAGCTTGCCCATTGGCTTGAGGGTAGTAAAGAGAGGCTGTGTGATGGTTTATCTTGAACTTGCTACATAGCTCATGAACCTCATCATTCTTAAAGGACGTGCCATTATCTGAGATAATGACTTGTGGGACACCATACCTGCAGATAATTTGGTTCAAAATGAATTTGGCAATCACCGAACCTGGTACAGTGGTGAGAGGCATGGCCTCCACCCATTTGGTAAAATATTCCATGGCTGTGATTATAAAATTATGGCCATCGGTTGATGAGGGAGAGAATTTCCCTATCAAGTCTAGACCCCACGTGGAGAAGGGCCACAGAGTCACTATTGGTTGCAGGGATTGTGCTGGCATGTGAATCTCGTGAGAGAATTCTTGGCATTTGTGGCACTTACGTACAAATTCCACTGCGTCATGTTCGAGAGTGGGCCAAAAATAGCCCATCCGATGTATTTTGCGAGTGGTGGCGTGACCACCGAAGTGGCCCCCACATATCCCACTGTGGGATTCATGAAGAATCCTCTTGGATTCTTCTATGTCGACGCATCTTAGAAGCATGCCGTCGAAGGCTCTACGATAGAGTACTTGGTCTAAAACAACATATTTAGTGGTAATAATGCGTAACCGCCTTCTTTGTTGTGACGTGGCACTTTCTGGGTATGTATGGTCCATGATAAAATTGATGATATCAGTATACCAGGGACATGTAGAAATGGGGGGTCTGGTTTCGACAAAGTATACACACTCATCGGGAAAGTCTAGATCTACCAGCTCGCCTCCATCTAGTGGATTGTCAGCTAACCAGTCTGCAATGATTTGTCCTTTAACAGATTTTTGGTTTACGAATGTTAACTCAAATTCTCCCATTAGGGTTATGAAATGGCCAACCTTTTTAGATAAAGATCCTTGTGTGAGAAATGTTCATAAATGGTCTGTCTTTACAATGACCCTTGTTTCCTGGTTTAACATGTAATGTCTCAAACGTTTTGTTGCAAAAATTATGGCAAGGCATTCTCTCTCTACCTGTGTGTAATGTGTTTCATAATCGAGCAACGTTCGGCTAATGAAATAGATCACGCATTCTCATTTGTCATCGTCTTCTTGAGCCAACATGCAGGCCAGTGAGACATGAGTGGCTCGTGAGTATAGGATCAAAGGGCGGTCTGGCTTGGGAGGCATTAGCGTGGGTGGTGACAACAAGAAGTGCTTAACTACTTCGAAGGCCTCGTTGCAATCTTCAGTCCAATCGACGCTATAATCTTTCTTGAGTAGATTGTTGATTGGATGAATGGAAAAGCTTAAATCTGGGATGAACCTTCAGATTACACCGAGTTTCCCAAGAAATGACCTGATTCTAGACTCATCTAAAGGTGGGATCATTTCGAGAACAACCCGTATTTTGGCTAGATCAACATCAATCCCTTGTGAAGATATAATGTATCCTAGAAGTTTGCCTCCTGTTACACCAAACACGCACTTCTCTGGGTTTAATGTGACACCATACTCAATTAGTCATGAGAGGATGATACGGAGCACTTCCGGATGATCACAGTGTTTCTTGGCCTTGGCCAACAAGTCATCCACATATGATTCCACAATTTTATGGATAAGATCATGGAATATATAAGTCATTTCCCGCTGATACGTAGCATCGGCATTCTTAAGACCAAATGGCATGACAACATAACAATAAGTTCCCCAGGGAGTTATAAATGTGGTTTTGGCTTGATCTTGTTCAGATATTTTAATCTGATTGTACCCTGAGAACCCATCCATGAGGGACAGTAGTTCAAATCCAGCTGTTGCATCAATGATAACATCAATGGATGGTAATGGGAAATCATCCTTGGGACAAGCTTTGTTAATATCCCGAAAATCTATACAAATGCGTATCTTCCCATTCTTTTTTAGGATGGGAACGATATTAGATACCCATTGTGAATAGTCAATGGGCTTGATGAATCCTACTTGGAGAAGTTTTACTACTTCCTCTTTTACCATGAGAGCCACTTTTGGCTTCATTGGTCTTGACTTCTGTTTAATTGGCTTCGCATCTGGTTTAGTGACGAGATTATGTACCGCAACTTGTGGTGTGATACCCATCATTTCTTTATAATTAAATGCAAAAGCCTTTTGATGTTTTTTGAGGATTTGGGTGTGTATTTCTATTTCTTCCAGAGTTAACGAGGATCCCAACTTCAAAATTCTTGGTTCTTCCTCCATTCCAATGTTTATGTCAATGGTTTCTTCTATCAAAGAAGCATTACCTTCTTCAAATTCAGGTGGGGCTGGAGGTAGTTCCAAGATTTCTCTGTTTTCTATCTCGTAGATATCGAGATCCTTCTGTGGAGGAGACTCTACCGTGGGATTTCCAAAGTAGGAAGAGGAGTGTGGTATTAGGGAAAGATCAACTATACGGTGAGCAAGGTGTAGCTCTGCATAGGCATTTAGATATTTGAGAGTGACTTTATCACTGTCAACATGATGTAAGATAGAAGACTCATTCTCAGCTGCATGTGTTAGAAGAGGGTTTGTTGATATTTTCTTCACCAATGGTTCAGTACGAAGTGATACCTTGAAACTTGTATCTTCCAACTCATTACTTGGGGTAAAACATGAAGCTGAGGTTGTTATTGAATCTGCGAGAAGGTTCTATTCTCATGGGATTGCCTCAATGGATATGAAGTCGAATCCTTTTCTTAGATCTAATACCACTATTTTATAGAGCTGTAAGTGCTCAGCTCTAGTCTCATATACTTCAGAGACTTGGTTTGCAACTAATTGTGAGTCTCCTAACACTCTGATGTCATTAACACTGATCCTTTTGGCTATGATGAGGCCAAGGAGGAGGGCTTCGTACTCAACACCATTGTTTGTACATTCAAAGTTTAACTTAAAAGAAAAAGGTAGGATCTTTCCCTCAGGAGAAGTAAAGATCACACCTGCCCTGGCTCCATAGTGACATCTAGCTCCATCGAAGTGGAGAGTCCAATATTTACTAGGAAAAATGGATGCTGGGACATTCTTTGCATCTGTTTCTTCTGTTTCAGTTACTTCTACCATGCAAAGTTCCTCTGCTGGAAGAGAACCAACTCCTAGGGTACATCCCATACCTGTGGAATCAAATGGTAGGAAAATTGGTAGATCTTGTTCCAGTAATTTGACAATTTTTGTAGTAGTTCCTAATGACATTGTTTCTACAACGTTAGGTTCATCCTTGAGGGCTGGGATGCCCTTGACTAGGTTCTTAATTTCTAGTTCTGTTGTAGGTATTAATTTTTCTTCTGGTTTTGAGTCGATTGGTTTGTTAAGTTGGTTTGTTGGGAGTTCAAACTCAGAGTGAACACCTGGTCTTTTCTTCAGGTCTGCTAGGTGTATGTCGAATGGTTTTGGGTCACCTTTTGCTACGAATATCTTTCCTAGGTGTAAGAATCTTATTTCCTGGAATAACGTAGAAGGGATTGCTTTCATGCGATGTATCCATGGTCGACCGAGGATCATATTATAGTTGGTTTCCCGATCTATGATATAAAACTCAGTGAGGATTGTCTTGGGTCCTAAGGTGACTGGTAATATTATAGTCCCAATTGAAGTAGCCTTAAGGCTATCATAACCTCTTAGCGTATTTCTTGTTGTGGAACAGTTTGTTTCTCCATATCCTAGCTTTTGAAGGAAAGAGAAGGGGACAATGTTAACTGCTGCCCCATCATCAACCATTACACATTTAACGTAATTATTGTAAACCCACACCTGTAAATGTAAGGCCAGATCACCTCTACGTGTAATTTCAGCATCTGTTGGCATTTTGTTTATGTCGAATATAAACTCGGTATCCCTATCTGGCTGCCCTGGAGGGTGGATATCGAAGTCTATATGGTTTACTTGTGTTTCGGGAGGTGGAGTGATGTTAATTAAATGACCTAGACCTAGTGCTTCTAAAAGAGCAGCCCTATGGGCAGGAGATTTTTTCAACAAGTCCAAAAAGGAGATGTGAGAGAAGGTCTTTGTTAAGTCATTAATTAAATCATAAGCACCCATGGGTTTTACCAATATTTATTGAATGTTATCTAGCTCTAGTGGATAGATTGGATTTGGTTGAGAAGAATATTCTCATGTTCTTGTTATGGCTTCTACGTGCAGCTTAGTATCTAACTCCACTAGACCAACTATCTTGGTTCATGGCTGATTTCCTAATTGTGGTGCGACAGGTGGATTTAGTGAAGTTGAGGCTTCATGATCATTATTTCCTGTCATTACACCTTTGTTCATCCCATTTGGATTTAATTTATTATTTTTATTGTGATTTGGAAGTGGATCATTGAAGATCTTAAGAGGTGCGTTTTGAGGGGAAACTGCCCCTGTGAAAGTATTTGGCATAGGTGTCACAGAATCTGTTAAGAACATATCTATGAAGAGTTGTCTTTGTTCTTCTGGAAAATGTTGCATGAACTTATTGTAATCATGGAAAGTCCTAGTTTCATGGCCTCAAATTTTGTGGAAACCACAATACAAGTTGGGATTATAACTCCTAGGTTGTTGGTTTGGCACGTGTTGTGGTCCAAAACTCTGATTAAACTGTTGACTATTAGGATTAAAGTTTTGCGTTTGTTGCCTTTGGTTTTGGTTTTGATATCCAGTTGAGTTTTGATTTGGACCCTGTGTCTAGATCTGTCGTTGTTGTTTTTGTTATTTTGTTATTGTTGTTGGGGACGATTAAAATCCACCGCATTGATTGTTGGGGTAAAATTGTTGTTTCGTTGATTGTTAACTAGTGGTGGAACATTTACAACGTTTTCTCTTTTAGTTTGGTCAGTCACTCCATCTGTTGTCACTCCGTGGTTTTTGTTAAGGATTTTAGGTCCTTGATTGGCATTTTATGGTAGTAGGATAAGTCGTAGTGTTTTGGTTGGGGATGATTAACCTCCCATTTGTTCCATATGTCTTGTGACCACTATCTATTGCAGCTTGATCTATTCAGAGAGTGCTCTCGAGCACTTCATCATAAGTTCTTAGTGGGAACTTCTAGACTTCTTCCTTTATCTCTCTGCTAAGAGAATGAAGGAATAAATCACATAGTTCCATCTGATCCATGTTTGGAGTGCTTGCTGAAGAATAGAGGACTGTACGCCATCTTTGGATGAAATGAGCAACAGATTCATTGTGTTCTTGTTTAATATGCAAGAATTCCCTGATTCCTGTTCTCAACAATTTGTTCATGTCGAACACCTTGATGAACTCTGAAATGAGTTGTTTAAATGAATGTATTGAGGCTTCAGGTATTCTGTAATACCAATCGAGGGTGATACCCTCTAAAGTTTTGGGGAATATTTTAGCAACAACTCCATCCCAAGGGAGCAGTTCTCGAATGGCTGTGGCATAGGCCTTAATATGTGCATTCGGGTCTCCCTCCCCTTTGTACTTGGGTAGATCAGGGAGAGGTCTTGGAAGCATGATGCTTCGTATAGTGAAGTCTAAAGGTTCTTTCAAATATTCTGAATAAGTCCCTATCGCATAGGTTTCAACCATTGATGGTGCTTGCTGAGGGGGTGGAGGTGGAATGGGTTGTTGATATGGCATAGCATATGTATTTGCAGGGGCATAAGGAAATCCCTGTGTTTGAGTGAACATGCCAGGAGAAGAGAACATATCTCCCTGTGGTGATTTGGAATACATGTTTAAGTATGGAGGAGCATTGCTCAAGAATGGGTTGTTTTGTACTAAGCTGGGAGGTATTACATATTCTCAACTGGAGCGGCGTTTGAAAACGCAGTTCTAGTTGGCGTTTGTTGTAAATACTGAGGAGGCATGCCCAACGTGCCTGTTCCTATGAGGAGGTCTACTTGGCTGGGATGATGTGGAGGATTGGAAGTTCCTGCTTGCATGAACTGTGAATTTTGATTTGCTTGAGCAAGTTCTAACCCTCTAACCTTCTCAACTAAGGCTGAGATGACCTCGTTTGGTGAAGACATACGGTATTTTTCCTTAGTGGCGGTTGTTGTATATCTTGAGGTTGTATAGGCATATGGTACCCTGCTATGAATTGATTGGTGCCCTGCCAAGTTTCACCGAGGGCATTTCCTATAGGTGGAGGAATGGGGGTGTTTTCTTGGAACGAGACCTCGGGTTGTGTTTGCAAACCTCCTATAGGTGGGTACATATTTTGAGAGCGTTGTTCACTCCTAGCATAATGTGCTAAGTATTCGTCATCTAAAAATAGATATGGATTTGACTGTCTACTAATTTTTGGTCTAAGCAACACCCGAGGAGATGAACCAGATTCTCCAGTGAGCGTCATGTTGTTTGAGCCTGAAGGCTCTAGTTGTTGCGTTTGAGTGAGCTGATCTAACTCCTCTATTTGGAAAGAAGAACTATATCTAGTCCTTTGAGGTGGAGTTTGTGTTGAAAATTGGTTAGTTGAATAGTTGTCACCCCATGCTGAGAGCGAGGGTGATGGTTGTCTATTTAATTGATCGTAGTATGCTTCAAGACCTAGGAGAGGTCTGCCATATGCATCGTATCCTGACATATTTTGGGGGGTATATAAATACCCGTAGAATAATGGGAAGAAGCGAAGGTGGATAAAACTAAAATGAAGAGTGTGAAAGTGAAGCAATTGTTCCTTTCACGTCGGGTTCACCAATTTTGTTGGTGAAGCTGATGTGAAGGCTAATGAGGTGGAAAAGATGAAAAAGGATATTAATTGGAAGAACAAGTAGAAATCTAACTCCAATCAGAAGCATTGGGAATCTATAAGATGAAAGAAGTCTTCCTCGCACCACGTCAGGTTCACCAATTTTGTACGATGGTGACGTGGGAAATCTACAAGTAACTCTTCCTTGACCTGACCTCCAATCATGGAGATGCCGATGAATGGTATACATGTGGGTGTAGATAAACTAGTTAGGTAATCTTATGTCTTCAACACACAATAATGGGATCTGTGAATCTAAGGCAAAGAAGGCCCTCCTAACCTGAATCGGTGTGATAGATCATTCGGTGAGGATAGCTTCTCGAAGGCTCCAATCAATATCGAGCTCTGCCATGATCCGATATATGGGTTGTGGGATACGTGGAAGATGACCTATGGATGCTTCGTATATATCTCCCAAAAAGGTCATGAAAATGGAATGGCTAAATGTGTAGTGGATATTTTGGTGCTTTATGGATGATTGTCTGGTCTAGTCCAAAAATCTTTAGCTTGATTAGCTGCTACATTTAATAATGATAGTTATGTGATAATGTCTGGTGGAAGTGGAGAGGACCTAAACATTAGTGTTTGCAAGCTGGTGTCAATACTTGATTGATTTGTAGCCTCGTTGGGTTATGGGACATGTGGATCACAACCATAAGTTCGTGGTTGTTGTGGACCTCCTACAATCATATGAAGAGTCAATCCTTGATTCCGGGTATCCAGTAATCATATGCCTTTTTGGCCTCTACGTTTAGAACTAGAAGTTACACGATTTTCTCGGAGCACCTAACAAGTGTTCTGGCAACTTGGATATGCAAGCTAGTGTTTATATCAACGAGGAGGTCTCCTGCATCTAGCTGTGGGACTAGTGGATCACAACCGAATGTTTGCTCTCTTTCAGGTCCTTCTACAATCATACGGATATCTATCAAGGCAGTCTATAATTTGGCTGATTTGACCAGAATGTGTGTGCTTTGTCATCTTCTATGTTTAATCCTCTTAGTTGTGTGCTGACTTCTTGTAGGTCTGTTGTTGTTTGGAAGACCTGAATTCTAAGATTTTGGTCTATGTCAGTTAATGCTGCAACAAGATTTGGTTGAGGCACGATTGGCTCAAAAACGTATTCCCTGGGCTCCCTAGGTCCCATGATTGTCATACAAGATCAATATAAACCTAACTGAAATGAAATAAACTAATTATGCAAGATATATCTACAACATATATATATATATATATATATATATATATATATATATATATATATATATATATATATATATATATATATATATATTCCTCTATTTTTTGTATTTTTGATATAATTTTTAATAGAATTAAAAGAGTAATTAATCTAATATATTCAGAAAATGACAACTAATCTAATAACAAAATTAAAACAAGCAAGGTAGCGCGGTGTAGCTACTTGCCTGTGCAGTTGTGAGTTTATCCTAAATAACTAAATAGCTGATTAACTTAATTGAAAGACTCTCGATCCTACCTCAGAAGTGAGGAATGAATCATAGTTTCTTAGAAACTATCAATCCCCACAGCTTCCCCGAGCAATATCGAAAGTGAAATTTAACTGAAATGAAATAATTCACTACTCTATTTGATATGTTTTAACTAGAACTTTGACAGATAAAACCTGGAATTTACAGAATAGTGGCGAATCCAGTAGTGTATGAATTTGTCCCCTCAGAATGATCTCCTCGTTCCTTCATGTTCACGTGAATCCAGAAGAGCGTGTATATGCTAGCATCAACAGAAGAAGGTATTTGAACAATGACAACTTTGGATATAGACCGAATATAATGCGAGTAGGAGAGGGACAACGCAAGTGACAGAGCTTGGCGTATGTAATTCCTAGCGGGATTTATTATGGGAATACAACACAAGTGTACCGAGAGATTCTAGAATCTACCTTCTGTGAAGAACACAACCTGTAACTCTAATGGATTCAATCTACAAATGACACTACTCTACTCTAAACTAATTTGTATGAACAACAATGAACAAGACTGAAGCAAGAAGATCGAATGGCTTCTAACAACAAAGGAAAACTAGCATGGATGCAAACATGAAAACAAAATGAATTCTAAGCAAGAAATTGAAAGACTAAACAATGGAAATGAGAAGTTGAGGGGCCATTTGCTTGAAAACAAGCTGGCTATTTATAGATTTCACATTCACCCAAAGGTGATTCCTATTAGAACTCTTTTACCATTAAACAATGAAGAAACACTATTCCAGGGAACATAAAACATTAATACGAGCTAAGGTGGTTGAGAAAAGATGGTAAATGTTGAAAAATTACGCAAGTCGCGATCAAAGGAATGTGCTGGAGAACACCACCATAAAGGGGCACCAGGACCGCCCTGGCAGGGTGGCGGTTTTGTCACTGAAGGTCAAAAAAGCTAGAAAAAGAAAGGCAGAGGATAAAATGAAGTACACAAAGCTTAGACAAGGTGCTTGGGATGCTAACATACACTTGGCAAGCTTTCTTGGATTCCGAACATGTTGTGAGGTGACCTGTATCATCATTGGGGCATGTGTAAAATCATTTCGGCAGTACAATACCCTACAATTTTGGGTACGTACAGACACTTAGATCAAGTTTAATAAAACAAGATGTCAGTATCAAAAAGGGAGCGACACAATGTGAGAAGCATAATGACGCAAATGGAGATCAAGGGGAGATTCCTTCTACAATTGAAACATCTCAATGTTGGTTTCAAGAAAAACTATCGAAATATGAAAGTGTACCAACACACTTTCAACACTTAAATCGAGATCGCAAAGAGGAACATATTTAAGTGGGTGTAAAAGTGGTGGACATAATTTTGGCAACACTTTGAGCTATTTTCATTTGACCAATAATGACAAAAAATAATAAGGGAATTTATGATTGGTGATGAACAATACGTAGTGCAACTTTGGCAAAGTTTTATCTTGTTTGATAACATGGTATAAACTAGGGAAAAGTTTTACTTTGTAAGATTCGTAATGAAAGATACACGACGTAACTTCAATGGACTCTCGCCTTGATCGAAAAATAAGGTTTTGAATCTGAGGAAGTCTTGCTTTGTAATGGCTCTTTAAAACTCGATATGGACAATGGTAAAGTTGGCCCCAATGTCAAATGGCTCCCTAGGATTTTGTTCTCAACACTCCCTAATAGCTTGTCTGAGAGAGGTATGATTTTTTAGAATAAATTCTAAATAAAGGACCATTACCCCATGATAAAATTAATAAAAAATACCTCATATGAAAAACATTTAGCACTCCTCATAGGTTTTTATAGTCAAGTGGGTGATTGGGCACTTCCCGTTTTGTCAACCAGTTCTCTCAATGTGATGAATACTTTGGGGTTCCCGTGGTAATCCTCATAATGAGTTTAATGGCTTATGCCTGGGCACTTACCACAGTTTAAAGTGGACGGGTTTAAGCCCTTATCCAAACTTGTAAATACAGTGTGAGTGAATGGTGTGTTTTTTAATCTTTGATCTTATTGTGGTTTTGCTCACCTTTGGTAACATAATGTAGTTAGAAATTGTCTAAATTTTATTCTTTGACAAGTGAAAAAGGTCTCGTACTCAAATATTAGTAGTTTTCCATGCAAACCACAATGTTCAGAAAGAGGATCAAGATTGTTTTTGATTCTTAAGATCGCTTGAAAGTGCAAGAGAAGAACATACATAATGTTTGATCTAAGTAGAAATGGAGAAACTTAAATCAATGACCATTAAGTACTTTTGAAAGATTGATTTTTAAACAACTTAAATGATGAATTTTTCCAAGTAAACCAAAATGTTAGAAATAAAGATGAAATTCATTTTTGATTCTCAAGATCACTCGAAAGCGCAAGAATAGAGCATACACGATACTTGATTTAACTTAAGCAAATGAAAAAAACAAACATTATCAGAGAATTTAAGTGTTAAAAGATAATTTTTAAATAACAACTCAAATGATTTGTTTTTCCATGTGAACTATCAAAATATCAAGTGTTATCCATATTTCCAAATGAAAATCAAAATGTTAGAAAAGTATCCAAAATCATTGACGTTTCCGATTCTCAAGATCACTTGAAAGCGCAAGAGAAGAGCATACTCGGTTTCGATGAATTTATAACAAAAAAGAGATTTCTAACAAATATTTAAAATGATAACACCATTTCGAAACAAATGATAACTATAATGTTAGACAAATATCCATAATCACAACCATTTCTGATTCTCAAGATCTCTCAAAAGCGCAAGAGAAGAGCATACATGTTGTTGATCAAATTAAAATGAATCTACCATGCAAAAAATGACTAGTTTTGTAACAAAGGAAACCCTGCACTTTCTGTAATTTCAAATCCTAAATTTATTTGTTCATTACATAGTTCACTTCAAGATCTTTCTGTCACAAAAAATGGAGTTGTTTTGTGTTTGGGAGCAAAAGTTATGGCCTCCGAAAGATAGGTTACACATATGCTCTTATACTCATGGGTATGCACTTAACATGTACTAAAAAAATGTCAAAAAACGTCTCTTAATCAATAAAAAGATTAAATTTTTTCCACCAAGATTCAATTTTTACATCAAATTATCTCCTTAATATGTGTAAATAAGACTAAACACTATCAAACATTTAACGTACAATGATGAAAAACTTAACATTTTTAACAAATTGACAAAACTGACATTTAAAATGATGTAAAATGAAGCTCTAAAAATGCAAATATGGAAAAAGATTGAAGTTTTCTCATCAAGATCCCATTTTGACAGCAACCCACCTCCTTAATATGCATAAAGAAGACTTAACACTATCAAACATTAATAAACATGCTAAATTTTTTAACATTTTCAACAAATTAACAAAACTAACATGTAAAATGATGAAAATGAAGCTCTAAAAATGAAAACATGAAGAAAGCTTAACTATTTCACATAAAGATCCAATTTTGACAGTACTTCTCCTCCTTTATACCTACAAGGAAGACTCAACACATGAAAATTCAACAAAACAAGTTAAGAAAGACAAGTTATTCAATATGTGTTAAAAAGATGTTGGTATGCAAAAAAGAAACTTAACAACAAAAACTAAAGAATGCGCATGAGACAAAGGAGTGTCTTACCGAACGTGCCATATGTATGTATGTGATTGAATTAATCTAAGCTAATGAAATGAAACTAACACCAAATATATTCCTAACTTAGTTAATCACTAACATAAATATCATGATAAAGCTAAAAAGAAAATCTTAAACTAGTGCATAAAACATTAAGAACATTAAATGCAAAATCAATCCTTTGATATTTAGATGTGCTTTGTAATTGTAGGTACTCCTTTAGTGAGCTGAACATAGATACATGTGATCAAAGGAAATTTTCCATGGAAGAGGAAGAGATCTCACTAATATGGCTTAATTGCCATGTTTGGTTCTTCTCTTACGACTCTTTGCCAAGTAGAAGATAGAAATGGTTCCTTGGTCAATAAGCTTTTCAAGATTGAAATGATCTTATCATATGCTAATGTCTTACAAGGACATGGTGTAAATTTAGACAAGGTATATTGGGTTCTTTATATAGCTTTCCATTTTGGGAGAAGATGACAAGCTCATGAATGTGGGATAAAGGTAGAGTAGAAATAGAAAGGGATATATATGATTAAAAGAGATTAATTAGAGATTAGTAACTTATGGGAGTTGGAGGTGATTTAATTAATCAACTAGGATTAATTAATAGACCAAGATAAGCTTAAAAAGTCATTTGGAGATGATTTAGAAGGAAATTAGTAGAATTTGAAGGGTTTAAAATGGGGATTTTAACCAATAGAAAGATATATTGATTAAATATAAGGTTGGATTTAATTAACTAATAATGGTCAGTTAATTAATTAAAAGAGGATTGTAAATAACGAAGTGTTGTTAATTGACATCTAAGATGGGGGAAGACTAATTAATTAACGAAGTGTTGTTAATTGTCCAAAATGAAGGGGGATGTTAGCTAATTAACAGGAAATCACTAATTATAACGAAATGATGGGAAAGAGGATAAATAGTGTAATTTTAGTATTAAAACTGCATAGCCAGATTTAGGTGTCTACAATTCCAAAATAGCTTAATACATAACTTTCAGAGTTGCTGCTATGATTTTAGCTACTACACAAATAATTTGCTTGTTCTCCTCTATTGTTCTATTCTCTATCTCTCTTTGACTTGTTGAGCTGCAAAATAACTATCTAAATATTCTATTTATTGTTGTATATTTCCATCTCTATCTGTTGCATATTCCCTGAGCCGCTGCTCTCTTCTTCTTCAAAACATTCTTTTATTTTTGTCGTTCTATTTTGTTCTTTCTAGCTGCTCATCCTTCTTTCTTTTTTGTATTGGGTTCTTTATATAGCTTTCCAGTTTGGGAGAAGATGACAAGCTAGTGAATGTGGGATAAAGGTAAAGTAGAAATAGAAAGGGATAGACAAGATTAGAAGAGATTAATTAGAGATTAGTAACTCATGGGAGTTGGAGGTGATTTAATTAATCAACTAGGATTAATTAATAGACCAAGATAAGCTTAAAAAGTCATTTGGAGATGATTTAGAAGGAAATTAGTAGAATTTGAAGGGTTTAAAATGGGGATTTTAACCAATAGAAAGATTTATTGATTAAATATAAGGTTAAAAGGATTTAATTAACTAATAATGTCTAATTAATTAATTAAAAGAGACTTATAAATAACGAAGTGTTGTTAATTGACATCTAAGATGGGGGGAAGGCTAATTAATTAACAAAGTGTCGTTAATTATCCAAAATGAAGGGGGATGTTAGCTAATTAGCAGGAAATCACTAATTATAACGAAATGATGGGAAAGAGGATAAATAGTGCAATTTTAGTATTAAAACTGCATAGCCAAATTTAGGTGTCTACAATTCCAAAATAGCTTAATACATAACTTTCATAGTTGCTGCTTTGATTTTAGCTACTACACAAATAATTTGTGTGTTCTCCTTTATTGTTCTATTCTCTATCTCTCTTTGACTTGTTGAGCTGCAAAATAACTATCTAAATATTCTATTTATTGTTGTATATTTCCATCTCTATCTGTTGCATATTCCCTGAGCCGCTGCTCTCTTCTTCTTCAAAACATTCTTTTATTTTTGTCGTTCTATTTTGTTCTTTCTAGCTGCTCATCCTTCTTTCTTTCTTGTATTGGGTTCTTTATATAGCTTTCTAGTTTGGGAGAAGATGACAAGCTAGTGAATATGGGATAAAGGTAAAGTAGAAATAGAAAGGGATAGACAAGATTAGAAGAGATTAATTAGAGATTAGTAACTTATGGGAGTTGGAGGTGATTTAATTAATCAACTAGGATTAATTAATAGACCAAGATAAGCTTAAAAAGTCATTTAGAGATGATTTAGAAGGAAATTAGTAGAATTTGAAGGGTTTAAAATGGGGATTTTAACCAATAGAAAGATTTATTGATTAAATATAAGGTTAAAAGGATTTAATTAACTAATAATGGCTAATTAATTAATTAAAAGAGGATTATAAATAACGAAGTGTCGTTAATTGACATCTAAGATGGGGGAAGGCTAATTAATTAACGAAGTGTCGTTAATTGTCCAAAATGAAGGGGGATGTTAGCTAATTAGCAGGAAATCACTAATTATAACGAAATGATGGGAAAGAGGATAAATAGTGAAATTTTAGTATTAAAATTGTGTAGTCATATTTAGGTGTCTACAATTCCAAAATAGACGTTAATACATAACTTTCATAGTTGCTGCTTTGATTTTAGCTACTACACAAATAATTTGTGTGTTCTCCTATATTGTTTTGTTCTCTATATCTCTTTGACTTGTTGAGCTGCAAAATAACTATCTAAATATGCTATTTGTTGTTGTATATTTCCATCTCTATCTGTTGCATATTCTCTGAGTTGTTGCTCTCTTCTTCTTCAAAACATTCTTTTGTTTTTGTCGTTCTATTTTGTTCTTTCTATGTTGACTCATTGGATCATGTGCTTTCTTCAAGTGGGATGTTCTTTTCAAGATATCCTTCTGCTACGTACAGGGAAGAAATGAAATGTAAAATGAATATGTAGATTAAGTTATATTCCCTCTGGAAAATAAGATTTTAGAATGTAGTGCACTCATAAATATCGTGACATAACATACGTACAATCTTGGCTCGGACAGTACCTTTTCATTTGGGGTAGGTGAAAAGTTCAAAATTCAAAAATTGGATCAAGATTATAATATTCAACACCAATTTACAAGTGGACCGATTTTGAACGCTTTGTTGGTAATGGGTCTACAAGGAAAAATTTGCAACTATAAAATATCAAATACCTAATAACATGCAAATATGTGAAACTAACAATAAGCACAGAAAGTATATAGCAGTGGAAGTACAAACAAACAATTTTCCAAATCACACAGTTGTACCCACATGTTTTTGTTATCAAGATGTACCGTGATTCACTTAATGTTCGAGTTATATCCACCAAATGGTTAATATGATGCCCATACGTAAGGATACATGCAAGGGAATAGATTGAGGAAATAGAAGTATTCTATACATAGAGAACATGTGTGCTATACAAGAGTATCTGCTCCTCCAGATCTACAATGATATATGTACGGGAAGATAGACTATAACAATGCCTCCACACCACCACCCGTGTCTCCTCGATATCTATAAGAAAATCACAAGATTGATCTGCATGTACAACTGTGCCTCTGAGAACACCACAAGATCTCACATTTACCTAGAAATTTTTCTAAGGATCTGTTACTATGCAATTTTAGGATTTTTAATTTTTTGTGAATTTTGCAAATTTTCTAGACACTTTAGAAGGGGTCTACCAATTGTGAAACTATAACCATGCACTAAGAATTAAGTCTCTCCTCCATCACTGCTATCATACCTAGTGCAAACATGAAGATGAAAATATTTCCCCAGTGATAGGTGAGAATATACAATGGATCAACAATTATGTGAAGATATAAAAGAATAGGGTCATACCAAGATCAAGGCACAAAGGATAGATCTACAAGAAGGATTTCAATAACATAGATCTCACAACAGACCTGTGGATCTAATAAGAAGAAACACTAAGTGCTTTGTATAGTGTGCAGGCCATTACATGTGAATAATGAATACAAAGGAAAGTCCTATGGCGCAAGATAATACTCATCTTCTCACCAACAGGAATTGTACCTAAAGTTCCACAATTGCGTAAGCTTCTGTCACATTTGAATGAATCTTATTTATCTTTACTATTTTTGATTTTTCTTGCTTCTTCTTGAATGCCCACCAGATCAAGGAATAGAAACACTTGAGATGCATGATGTTTCATCAGGTTCATGGAGCTCCTCTACCATCTATGTTTTCTAGCTTATATAAGCTTAGACAATCTTAGGGCACAATAGCCATGCAACCGATCCATGACACCAAGCCTCAAGCTCCCACTGAATTGTAACACCATACCAATTATTGGTATTAGGAAAACAAGCCTTAAGCACAAGATCACTCATACCTAACAATTCCCATCAGTGACTGATACATTTGATTGTAGCTCCTTCACATCATTTGATTCGAAGTACTGAGCTTTAATCACATCCGTAACCATGACCTATGAAGGCATTTTTCATCTAGAAATCTCAAGCTCAGCTAGCCTTGTTACTCTATGCAGTCACTCAATGCAACTTTATCCAAGATAATTTGGCAAACTGGAGATATATAAAAGTAGGGGAGCTCAATATCTAGGTGTATAATGGCTTGCGTTCCAAATACCAAAGATCTAGGGGGTTGTACCAGTATGTGTGTGAATGGAATTGTGATAGGCCCACATAGGACTCAGGATGGAATCTGGAGATTGCCAATTATGGCCTATTTCAACCAACTGCATTTTCTCCTAGTATATCCAAATAATAATTTTATTTTTGGCCTTAACTTCTCCCATGGGTTAGTAACATAGTTGGTAATAAAGAGTTTCCAAATAAACTTTTGGTGAACATCCCCTACTCATGCTCAAGGCATCCATGATGCAAATTATAACATCTTAGCACCAGTGAAATAGACTGAGAGGAATTGAATCCTTCACTAATATGGTACAAACTCACTCATGTGCATAGTGATCCATATGTTTGTGGCTCATCTAGATGCTCCAGGTCTACCACTGATTAACTCCTAAGCTGAAGATCGAATCCCATGCTCATCAATGTCAATAAACAGACATCCATGTTAAACCATAGCCACTACATAGGAAGTGTAGATGGTGCATGGATCGAATTTGTGTGTTTTTAACATACTCTGACACATAATCTTCCACATATTGACAAGCAAAACTATTTCACCATAGTAGGCCATGGTAAATATCCACTGTTGTAAAATTTTCCTGTGACCTAACCAACTATGCCACTTATATTAGCCGACCACAATCAACTCTTGACTGACCATGGTTACCAGATGATCGACCAAAGTTAACCCTACCTGACACCAGTCTCTGTAATAGTCAGATTTTCTCCCTTTTCACCCTTCAAAATCGTAAAATTGCTCTATCATCTAAAACCCAGTTGAATCAAACATCAACTGCATTCCCTAAGGAATATTGATGCACCACATGGGAAAGGGACAAAAAGTGACTTCACAAAGTACCAAACATGATTCTAGCATGTTAAACCGTGACTGCCCTCTAAAACCAACTTGTGCATGATCTGCCACGAGGAATTGTAACAATCTCCTAGTCACTCCGCAGGTGCATAAGCGTAGGAAGGATCCAATGCAATACCCATAGCATCCACTGATCAGTTGCTACATGCATGGAATTTGATGGAAGGAAATCCCCTGAACAAAATGCCTCTATTTCCAGGACGTCTATCATGCTATTATGTCAGTGAGATAATAAAACTCATCTTTTAGAACTTTATAATTCATTCCGTTCACTTGTTTAATGAAAATGCTTCTACATCATATAAGTTTGGACTTATTGTGAAGTAGTTGAATCACCTTCTTTCCATCCATGTGTACTCAACATATCTCATTACCTGTAACTGTGTCTAATCATGAATTTTCATTGAGGATCTCATCCTTAGACTAGAAACCCTTGTCCTCAAGATTCCACACAACTGGGAAATAAAAGTCAAACAACACCAAAAAACCATGGTGTAAATCTATGCACACTATCCAAACATAATATTGGTTTCTCCAAATGAAAGAATTAAAAAATGAATCATATAGAGATACCTGAATCAAATTCTCAATATACTAAAACAGAATCATCTAACAGATCCAGACTTAAGGGTTCCAATTCATGAAGTTGTTCTTCATCCAGTTGGTCTAGCAAGTACACTCTATGCATTTGAAACTCGATTTTTTAAACTAGGACATAATTACCATTTCAAACTCACTTAGAACAAGATAATCCATGTTAGTAATCATTTCCATGTAAGTGTAGGTTTTGACTACAATCATATCCTCAGGGACCATGGTCAACTTTACCGATATTAGTTCCTCTGTGATGGACCTCGATTCTCAAAGGTAATGTCAGGATGTTTTTGGAAAGGGAAGACAACAACTACAGCATGATTTTTCAATATATGGATATTTGAGCTCGTATGTAATAAAGGTGCCTACTTCGACCCAAGTCGATAGTTGAGCTAAGCCACTCATTTCAAGAAGCATCCAAATCATACAAAACCACTACAACAATAAACCATCTAATACATTGCATCAAGATGAAATACATCACCTTACCAGCACCAAGATACTCAACCACATCTTCAACTGAATTGAATTGCATGCTTATTTGATGGAAGCCCCGCCTCCATTATGTGCTACTACCTCTCTACCGAAGCTCATGCATTTAACTGCACCAAGGATGCATAAATACTCCTCTATCTCTATCTAGATCTGCAATCCAAAACCATGCATGTGCAACCAAAACATATAAGCACTACAATACCAAGATAAAACCATACCTCAATAATCGGATATGTAATCTGACCACCATGCTTGTGCCTCCAAGAACTAGGGACACCTTAGCAAACAAGATACATTCCATGCATCTTCTTAATTCTTCAGATATGTGATTTTTTGTTTAAAACTGGGCTGCCCAGTAACCGACCATGGTCACCCTGTAACCGACCACGGTTACCCTGTAACCAACCATGGTCACCCTTTCGACGCCGGTTGCCACCTAACTAACGCTGGTCACTATAATTTCCAACAACCTTACTCTTCTAGCTCCCACTTGAGATTCAATCTCTTCTTGTGATTTTCACATCAGGCAAAACAAACCCTGCTCTCATCCATGTCAATAATAACCCCTAAAAAACCATGAAGCAAACCCTTGCTCTAAAATAACTAAACTAACCAAGCGCTGATACCAGTTGTTGGTATCTGCTAAGATAAAAAACCTGGCTCTGATACCAGTTGTTGGTAATGGGTCTATGTGGAAACATTTGCAACTATAGAATATCAAATCCAAAACATGTAAATACGGATATAACAATCCCTAAAAAATCTACAATAGTGGAAGTATAAACAAGAATAATCCAAATCACACAAAAGTACACAAACATAACACAACATGTACCATGGTTCACCTAATGTGGGCTATGTCAACCAAAGATAGATATATCATATATATAATATAACAAGATATTACAAACCAACTCTTTTGCATAAGAGTACATGTATCTCTACAAGAGTATATCCTCCTACAGATCTACAACTAGATCTACCTAAGTATACTAAATCGTGCCTCCACACCACCACCCATGTATCCTCTAGATTTCTAATCAAATGTACTTGAGTGCACTATAACCGTACCTGTGAAACACCACCAGATCTCACATACCTGAAGCTACCCTGCATCTACCACTGTGCAACCAAGCTCTCACTATACTGTGAATATGTAAATAAGACCTCTAGAAGGGTCTACCAATTGTGTAACCGTAACCATGTACCAAGAAGTAAGTCTCTCCTCCATCATTGCATCAACCTATGCAAACACAAAGATAACTTCCTCTACAATTCTAGATTCCTATGGATCAACAATACATCATGATTTCATGGATCTGTAATACAAGATCTCACAACATATGGATCTAAAAGAATGAGCAATAAAAATATCTCACAACAACCTATGGATCTAACAAGAAGAAACACTAAGTGCTTTGCATACTATGCAAGCCATTACATGAGACTAAACAATACAAAGGAAATACAGTAGAAGATAATGCCATCTTCTCACCAACAATGTACCTACACTTTCCTTCTATTCAGCTTCTCTCCATGAAAGCTCTTGTCTTCATGCAATCTGATTTTTCTTCTTCTTCTTCATCCTTTCAACCAAGGATAACTCAATTCTTATCTTTCCTCATATAATGCCTCTAACTTTAGTTTTCTATCTTATATAAGCCTAGAAAAACTTGGGGCACAATAGCCGTGCAATTACATCCTTTAAATCAACTTTAAAAAAAACTATATTAATTTCCATGACTTATAAAAAAACACTCCCACACAGGTAACCGATGTCGGTTACTACCTGACCAATGCCAGTCACTTCTTGATCGATGCCAGTCATATTCTAACCAATACCGATCACCTCCTGATCGATGTTGGTCACTGTGTTTCCCAGTCACCTTGTAATGTATGCTCCAGTGAAACTATTTAGCTCCACAACCTAACATGTTTTAGTCATTTGTTTAGTCCATAAGCTTGTATATATTTTTGCACCCTTGAACATATAGTTTTGTGTGCTCTATATGAATCCATCAATATTTGGAAGAGGTAATTTTGCGCATTCACTTCATTTCCCTGTTTGCTAGAAAAACATCACTGTTGTCAACTGTTTGCACCCATGTGCACTACCACCAATATTCTCCATCCACATAGATAATAATGTATTCAAAGTTCTCTTATGTCATTACTTCTATCACAAAACTGATTTGATATACTCTGCACATCTATCTTAGAGCATTTTATTATCACATACAAACCTATCACCAACATATATGCATCGATTTTTACATTGCTCATACCATGCTTTATTTTTATGATTTTAAACTCTAAATTTGTAATATAGTTTATAGGTATTGTAATGTGGTGATCATTATTGTATGGTTAAATATTCCATAATGTCACTTAAAGTTTAATAAATGTTAGTATAATATAATTTGTCAAAAATAATAAATTTGGTCTTATAAATAATTGTATGCAACTATGAGTCAAGTCCAAAGTCATGTTGTGAGAGTCAAACTAGTCCAATGTCAATTGTTTTTTTGTCATCAAAAAGTGTTTTTTTAAGTTGAAAAGGATTCCAAGTACATTAATTGTGTTAGTCATCTGTCAAAATTATCTTTCTACGCATGTATTATTGGGTAAACTTGACATATTTAATTGAGCCTTAAGTTCACATTTCACCGAGTTAGTAACATTTAATGGGAGGATGTATGAAAT
Organism: Taxus chinensis; assembly: GCA_019776745.2. Taxonomy (NCBI): domain Eukaryota; kingdom Viridiplantae; phylum Streptophyta; class Pinopsida; order Cupressales; family Taxaceae; genus Taxus; species Taxus chinensis. Next base: position 346,065,555 of record CM034146.1, on the reverse strand, counting down.
ACAGGAAGGAGGTCAAAAAATGACCTCTCGTCAGCCACTAGTGACGGGGCTACATAGATATTTGGTGGCATTTTTTAGTGTAGTTTAAATTCAGTGTGTTTTATTTCTCTTGTGTTATGTTGAGATGTCTTGTTGTGTTGGTTTGTTGAATAAACAACTTTCTTGACATTTTCCAAAAGAAGCATGTTCAAAAAATATTTCTCTCTAGGGTAGGATAATATTATGAGGTAAAATCAATATGGACTATTTTCTATAGAGTTTGTGCACTTGATAACATGAATCTTGGAGAGATTCAAAATTTAAGTATTTGGGGAAAGGAGTTCAAGAATCTTAGGAAGTTAGTTCGCAACTATGCCTTGACAAGGGTAAAAAGAAAAATTGATGGAGTTGTACCTGGTCTAAGCAATGTTTTCAGGGAACAACATTTCCAAGATGTGTTTTTTCTCCTCCCATGTTCACACTAAGGGGGGAATGTTACATATATTCATATTTGTTAGTGCTCTATTATATTTGAAAGGGTTAGGTAAATAGTTGTTATGTGTGCGTAATGAATATTGTGAGTAATTTATAACTCATATATTTAGGAGCACATTGTTAGACATATGTAGGATACTATGTGAGATTTTATGAGTTTTTTGTTTATCTTGAATCATTATTTTAAGGATTTCAAATCTAATCTGTGTGTGTGTGTGTGTGTGTGTGTGTGTGTGTGTGTGTGTGTGTGTGTGTGTGTGTGTGTGTGTGTGTGTGCGCGCGCGCGCGCGCGCGCGTGCATGCGTGCGTGCATGCATGCATGTGTGTGTGCATGTGTGTGTGTGTGTGTGCGTGCACACGCATGTGTGTGCGTACGTGCATGTGCGTGTGCGTGTGTGATCAATACTTCAAATAATTAATCAAATCAATTATTTGTCTCAATCATAGAACCAATCATATTAGTCTACAATAATATAATATTTTCTGGCATATGCCCAAATTTTGGGACATTCCCTTGATCTGCATGTACACGACCATAAAATTGGGACCAAACCATCCTACAATTTTTTACTAGGCCATATGGTCCCATCTCCCACCACCCAATGGTTATCTTATGACTTTTAATCTTTTTATGGGTTGGTTTATATCCCATAGGTCAACCTTAATGTGAAACTAAACCTATTAAAGCCTATAAAAGCAAGTTCAAGTCACTTATTTATCTAAGTTAGCACTTTTAAGAGAACTTGTTACAAAATACACTCCTATAACACTACAAACTCTCCTAAATTTCTTCAAAGGAAAAAAAAAACATGGGAGTAGCACATACACTGGTATGAAGCTAGCTAAACTAGGTTCAAGAGCCATTTCTCTCATTCTATAGACCTCCCAAGTCAAGCCAAGTCATTTTTAAGGGCAAGCCAATACAAATCATTGCCAAAGTTTCTAAGGATAAAGGGAATCAAGATAGAATTTACAATCATAACACACTATATCACAATCATGTACATTCTACTTTATTCTATAGTTGCAACCATTATCTTTGTGTCAAGAGACACAAGGGAAAAGTACGGGTTGACTTCAATTTACATACAAAATTACACATACAATAAGAGAACTACATGGAGTTTATTCCCTCCTTCGATGGGATGTAGTAAAACTCTTAGATTAGATCAACAATGGTTGATCACCAGGGTTAATCCAACTCCAACACACATAAATTTATATCTTTTTATCATCTAATCATGTTCATGAAGTGCTAGTCCAAGGTTGTTATCTATTGTAGGTTACTATAAGAGGTTTCATATATTTGTGAACCCTAACGGTAGGATAAAAATGGAAATTTCTAATCAACCATCAACCATTAGAAGTTATATAATGTCAAAAGATACCCATATGAAACTATACAACTTAGGACTCAACCATACCATGCTCTAGGATAGTCCATATTGTTCCATACCAGATCAATTTGTAGTCACAATTCTAGAGATGAAGTACCTTCAAGTCATTTCAGCCTTCTGAGTCACTCTACACTTCCAGATCACATCTTTGCATCTATAATTAGCTAGGTACACTCACCCTTTTATGTTTTCAGAAATCATTTCTATTGTTTCATCTTACAAATTGTTTTAGGAGATATATTATGGTTTATGTATTAATGTTTATTAATTAGTCAAAATAAATAAGAAACTAAGCTACCAAAAACCCTTATTTATTTATTTAAGGTGTAAACATCCTCTAACTTCTGGAATGCATCTAATAATGGATTGATAAATATATTCCAAAGTGTTTATATAATATGTGCTTAAGTTCAGGTACTTATGTATTTACATACAATTGGAATTCAATTTAGGACCCTATTTTTGTGCTAGATGATATCTAACTATCATAAAAGTGAAAACAATTAAAAGTATCAGACAAGAAAAAGTAGATAAAGGCTCAGTCCAACCATGTCAAAATCATGCAAATCACATTTTTACATGCTAGAAAATTGTGGGAAATGGGGAAGAGAGATAAGGTAAAATTTATGATTTTGCAAAAGAGTGATGTAGGGACCACCTAAAGTCAAATAAAAAAGCACCTATAAAGTTAAATGTAAACCCAAAAGTGAAAAATATACAAACCCTCTATGAAAAACATGTAATTTAATGACCATAAATTCTTAGGGGTCATTTTTCAGGTGCCAAAAATTTTCCCCACTTTGATGTGTGTGTGTGTGTGTGTGTGTGTGCACTCATAGGTGAACATAAAATAAGGTATGATATGGATTCGATATTATGTGTGTCATGAATCTTCTGAACCAAAGTCTCATGCACATGTAATAACTGCACTAAAAGAACATTTTTATGGTGAAACATTTTAATAAAACAATCACATATCAATAATATGTTGAAATTTATAGAAAGGAAAAAAATAAAAAATAATACACCTAAATTTATTTATAATTTGAGGGAATCCTTATATGAGCTCCATGTTTTTAAATCTAAGTGTAGTTTAGTGTCTCTAAACCATTGTTAAATCTTGTATACATTTTTAGTGACAAAATAAAGCTAAACCAAAATCTGAGTTCTATCTAAATCCAATGCTAGAATTTTTTTTGAATATTTTCCTTCATGGGACTAGATTTTGTGTGTTAAGCATGTCCCTCTATGGGAATAAGTGAAAGGTGGGAGTAAGCCAACTTTGAATGCCCCTTTGTAAGAGTGGGTTTTGTTGTGAAAAAATGGAATTTGGATGAATATAATGAGTGGAATGCATCCCCACTTTTGGATTTGTGATGAACCTTTGGATCACATGTCTCCAAAGAAAGGGACCACATGCATCATATGAAATATATGTTATAATTTTTTTGATGTCTAATATAATTGGATATAATCTTGGAAGTATGTAGGTTATGACTAAATGTTACCATGTGGGATTATGATATGATCAACATAAACATTATCATAATATGCCCTTATGTCAGAAAGATACAACAAATATAACATATATAATAACACACACTACATGGGTAATATATAAGAAATATAGCATAAATTGTCATAATGTATAACAATAATATGCACAAATGCATGTATGGATGATATCAACTTAAGAAAGAGAAAATATATATATGTGGATGATATAAGTAATAGTGTAGCAAGACACACCAAATAGCTAACTAAGATAAGCAAAGCATGTGTGACATATATATCATCAAGCACAAATTACATATATTAGAGATGCCAATTATGGAACAATTAGGAATGTTGGTATTAGGAATGGCTTGTCGATACATAGTCAAAAGGGTATTGTTATAAGTGTAACATTTATATACAACATGTTATTAATTTTACAATAATATTTACAAGAGCTATCTAAATATAAAGAGTGTCATATTCAAAGGTTTCAATTTTTTGTTAAATATTATTTACATTAAATTAATAGCTTCCATGCCACAAAAACTTGGATGATATTAGAGCTCTAGTAAAAGGGAAATTTAAAAGAATTATTTTTTCAAAGGTTAATCAACTATACTCGAAATGGTAGGGAAAATTTGCACACCACTTTAATACATTTCATTGGGACTTCTCTATCGCCCATTTATTATTTGATTAATTGAAAATCATGTAGGAAAGGAATATGAGTGCAAAACCGGTGGTATTCCTTGCGTGAAGGGATTTATTTTATTGAAAATATACTCGTATTAATAGAAATAGTTAATGTACACAACTAATCATACAAAAATGTGGATAGTATGATAACAACCCAAAAATTCCAAGTCACATGACTTGCAAGTGCCATATTAGATCACATGTGCGAATGATTACCTAATGGATTTTTCAACCAAAAAAGGATGCAAAAAATACAAAAAGAAAAGAGATACATTAAGCAACAACAACAAACATAGTGCTAGATGGAAGCAGAGGTGGAGGTGGACTATCAGACTTTCCGCCCCAACCAGAGCCACATTGGGGCTTTGAATTAGGAACTCCTACCCATACATCCTATTCTTGTGTTATCATCTTTATGTGGAGAAATGACCAGAGAAAGATGGGGGAATTTACCACAAAGGATTCCCCTAAAAAATCCACTACACCACCATCACCACTGCCACCTGGGGTGGTCCATTTATTATTCCCACGAAACATTTAGCCCCTAGAATCACTAGTAGGAACAAAACTCCTCCATCCACCTCTACCCTGCTAAGGTGGTACTGGTGGAGCCTTTATTTGAAGGAATTTTGAATGTGATGCAATGATAAAAGTATGTACTTCCACCTTATATTGAGTGGGGTTTGAAGCATCACCAACATTATACTTAACTCCATATATATAGTTTTAATTCTTATAGTGGCATTAAACACATCTTGAAATTTAATTATAATATGTTGGGGTTAGCACACCGGTTGTACAAATAATCTATCAGATCTAAGCATACATACAAATAAAAATGGATATTCTACCAGAAGAAATACACAAAACAAGAGATATAAATCAACACCAGATTTAACGTGGTTCACCTAGTGTGGGCTACGTCCACCAAGAAACAAGCCAATATATTATCCAAAGCTTTCACAAGATATACAATGAAGATTTACAATCTTCCACACCTCTCAGATGTACAGTACTTTCTTTCTCTCAAGTTTTTTCTTCTTCTCCAAGAATTCTCTCTCTCACACTTATTCTCACAATAATCATCAAATTTTTCAAGTTCTTCTTAATTCATACTTCTAAACCCTAGATTTCATGCTTATATAGGTGTATACAAACTTAGGGCACTTAGCCATGCAATCATAATCAATAGATATTCTTTAACACTAAAAATAGATCTAATTCTTGTGATTTAATTAAAACACTCATACATAGGTAACCGACGCTGGTTATCCTTAACCGATGTTGGTTTCTCCTTACTTGACCGATGTCGGTCATAGGTGACCAATGCTGGTCCCTCCATAACTGATGTCGGTTACTGTGTTTTCTAGCAAGTTTCATATTGCATACTAATCCGAAGAAATTGAGCTCCAAAACTAAACAATATCCCACTTGGAGATTAATTACTGCACCATACCTGTACAACATCATTCTTGGATTCTTCCTTAGCCTTGTTTTTTCCTCTTCAAGTCTCAAACTCAAAGACCAATAGAAGTGGAGTGTAGCTCCAACTTTTCCTTTGCTAATGGCTTTGTTAGCATATCTGTAAGGTTCTCACTCGTATGAATCTTTTCCAGATTCAACTGCCCATCCTCCAATACACATCATATGAAGTGATATCTCAACCGAATGTGTTTTGTTCTTGAATGAAACATTGAGTTCTTTACCAAATGAACTGCACTCTAACTGTCACTGAACAATTTACAATCATCTTGCTCCTTTCCCAACTCTTTCACGAACCTACTCATCCATATAATCTCCTTGCTAGGCTCTGTAGCTGCAACATACTTTGCCTCTGGAGTAGAAAAAGCCACAACCTTCAGCAATCTTGAAATCTAGCTAATTGTCATCCCACCTACTGTGAAAATATATCCAGTAGTGCTTCTCCTACCATCCAGATCTCTAGCCATATCCAAATCAACATAGACACATAATGAAATATCTGAAACTCCATAGCATAACTGCATGCTAGATGTCCATCTCAAATACCTGAGTATCCATTGGAATGCTTTCCAATGCTCTTTACCTAGATTGACCATATATCTATTCACAACTCCCACTTCCTGTGCAATTTCTGATTTGGTACAAACCATAACATACATGAGACTCCCAACTGCTGAAGCATATGGTACTCGTGTCATGTATTTTACCTCCTCATGTGATGAAGGACATTGATCTTTTCTCAATTTGAAGTGTCCAGCCATAGGTGTACTAACAAAATTTTCATTCTGCATCTTGAACCTTTCTAACACCCTATAGATATAATCCTCTTGAGACAAATACAATTTCTTTTTCTTCCTGTCTCTGTGTATTTGCATGCCAAGGATTCTTTTTGCAGCTCCTAAATCTTTCATAGAAAATGCATGAGCTAGCTTTTTCTTAAGCTCACCAATGTCCTACATACTAGATCCTGTAATAAGCATATCATCCACATACAGTAACAAAATAATATAGCTCCCATTTTCAAGCTTTTTGAAATAAACAATATGGTCAGATTCAAATCTCAAGTAGCCATGCTCATGTATAAAACTATCAAACCTTATGTACCATTTCCTTGGAGATTGTTTGAGCCCATATGAGATCTTTTTCAACCTGCACACTAATTTATCCTTACCCTTGACTTCATACCCAAGCGGTTGCTGCATATAAATCTCTTCATCCAAATCACTAAGAAGGAAACCCGTCTTCACATCTAGTTGCTCTAAATGTAAATCCTCTACTACAACTAAACTCAATACAGTACAAATAGAAGTCATCTTAACAATAAGAGAAAATATTTCACCTAAATCAATACCTACTTTCTGTGTAAATCTCTTTAGTACAAGCCTTGCCTTGTACCTTTTCTGTCCACCCTCTTCTTCCTTGATCCTGTAAACCCACTTGTTCTGCAATGTCCTCTTACTTGCTGACACCTTAACCAAATCCCAAGTTTGGCTCTATTCCAAAGATTCCATCTCCTCATCCATTCCATGCTCCCACTGCACGCAAGTCTCATCTTGCATTACTTCTTAAAAACTCTCTAGTTCCCCATTATCAGTCAATAATAAATAAAATAGAGAAGGTGTAAATATTTCTAGAGGTTACTTACCCTTTGTGACCTTTTCACAGGAGTTTGGGGTACCAGAGGCTCATTCTAGACCTCCTGAATATTTGTATCCAAATCTGTTAGTGACCGATGCCAGTCACCTGTAACCGACATCGGTTCTGCTAACCGATGTTGGTTTGGTTCTTCTGTAACCGATACTGGTTCTACTGACTGATGTTGGTCAGGGGTCAATCGACACCAGTTACTGTGTAACCTTGTCAGTATTCCTTTTAAATTCAAGAGTTCATTTTCATTTACAAACTTCTCAACCAGTTCGTCCTTAGGTACCAAAATTTGATCCCTGTACATTCTCTTTTCATTCCATTCAATATCACGACTCCTAATAATTTTAGAATTCTCTAAATCCCAAAAATCGAATATGAAATCACTAGATCCATAACTAATGAAAGTACAACTCTTGGATTTTGCATCCAAATTTTTCCTATTTTCCTTATCAATATGCACAAAATATTCTGAACTAAAAAATTTAAGAAAAGAAAGATCTACCTCTTTTCCAGTCCAAGCTTCCTTTGATATTCATCCATCTAGTGAACTTGAAGGCCCACAGTTAATCAAATAAACCGCTGTATCAATTGCTTCTGCCCAAAAATGCAAGGGCAATCTAGAATGTAACCTCATACTTCTAGCACATTCCACAATTTTCCTGTTCATTCTCTCTGCAACACCATTCTCTTGTGGTGTTCTTGGAACCGTCATTTCTCTACGTATCCCATTCACTGAACAATAATTATTGAAATCCTTGCTATAATATTCACCACCATTGTCAGATCTAAGGCACTTTAACTTTGAATTTGATTCATTCTCAACAAGGGCTTTCCATCATTGAAAAGTTTCAAAAACATCAGATTTATGTTTAATACAATAAACCCATACCTTTCTTGTAGCATCATCAATGAAAGTAGCATAATACTGGGATCCTCCATGAGAAGCTACCTGAGATGGTCCCCACACATTTGAGTGTAAAAAATTGAATTTTTACTCCTTCTTAGTTGCCCCAACTTTGAGAAATATCACTCTCTCTTTTTCTTTCCAAAAACATAATGCAAACCGAAATCAAGATCTAAATCTTTCAAATCTGATAAATTACCCTTAGCCTTTAAGATCTGCATTCCTTTTTTATTCATATGGCCCAAACGATTATGCCACATACATGCATCTGAATCTGAAGTAGATAATGCAAAAAAGGAATCAATAACACAGGTACATAAATATAACGTTCCTACCTTCTTACCTTTTGCCACAACAAAAGCACCCTTGGTGACTTTCCAAGAGTCTCATGTAAAAGTAACCATGCAACCAGATTCACTTAATTGCCCTACATAAATAAGATTCTTCCTGAGGTTTGGCACATGCCTCACATCTTTCAATACCCATGTATTTCCATTTTGTAATTTTAGATGAACTTCCCCTTTACCAGTAATACTGAAAGGTTCATCATCACCCAAATAAACATGCCCAAAATTGCCCTGACATAATTTCTAAAATAACCCTTATTAAGGGTTGCATGGAAAGAAGCTCCCGAGTCTAAAACCCATGATTCAATTCTATTATCTAAAGAAAGAATAAGAGCATCTTGCATTACCTTTGTTGTAGCAAGATTTTATTCTTTACCTTTGTCTGGTTGTTAGTTCTCTTTATCCTTTGACCAAAAATCTTTCTTTACATGTCCTTTCTTTCCACATTTCCAACAAGTAATTCCCTTACCTCCGGATTTAGATCTGCTATCCCTTGACTTTGATTTTCCATTACTCTTACTCTTGGATCTCTCCTTCTGCCTGCCCCTGCTTTCTACATTCAAAGCATTCCTAGATGACGATTCCTCTGTACTCTTCATGCGAATTTCTTTATTCAAGATTATACTAACCACATCATCAAACTTCAAAAGATTACTAGTAGATGCTGTATTACTAATAACCATTACCAAGTTATCCCAACTATCAGGGAAAGAACATAAGAATAAAAATGCTTTCACTTCATCATCAAACGATATATCAACCAATTTTACCTGATTTATAATAGATCTAAAATCATTCAAATGACTAGATGTAGATCCACCTTCATGCATCTTAGAGCTAAATAGTTTCTTCATCAAATAAAATTTATTTGCAGTACTAGGTTTTTATATAAATTAGCATAAATATTTCATTAACCCTACCTTAGAAGTCGCTTCAAATGTACTAGATTGTAAGCTATCGAATGCTGCTTCATGCATCTTAGAGCTTATAGATCCCAGAGTTCTTTATAACTATCAAGAATCTGCCATTCTTCTAGGTTTTTTCAGTCATAAATTAGCAAAATAGGTTCATTAACCCTACTCATTCAGAAGTCGCTTATGTAATATTGGAATCTACGAATTGATACAGATCAATCCTATAGATCCCAGCAGTCTTCCTATCAAGAATCTGCCATTCTTCATCAGTCATCTTCTTAGGTTAGACTTCTCATTCAAAGGTAAATACAAATATCATTGATACAGATAATCCTTAATCTGCATCTTCCATAATTGATAATTTCGGCCATCAAATTTCTCTACCTTGCATTTGTTTTCTTCTGCCATTGCTATAGCTCCCACTCAATCAGAAAACCCTCTGTGAGTAAATCTGTCAACATAAAAAACCCTCAAACAAAACTCTAATACCATTTGTTGGGGCCAACACACCGGTTGTATAGATAATATATCAGATCTAAGCATACATGCAAATAAAATTAGATATTCTACCAGAAGAAATACACAAAACAAGAGATATTAATCAACACCAGATTTAATGTGGTTCACCCAGTGTGGGCTACGTCTACCAAGAAACAAGCTAATCTATTATCCAAAGCTTTCACAAGATATACAATGAAGATTACAATCTTCCACACCTTTCAGATGTATAGTACTTTCTTTCTCTCAAGTTTTTTCTTCTTCTCCAAGAATTCTCTCTCTCACACTTATTCTTAAAATAATCATCAAAATTTTCAAGTTCTGCTTAATTCTTACTTCTAGACCCTAGCTTTCATGCTTATATAGGCGTATACAAACTTAGGGCACTTAGCCATGCAATTACAATCAATAGATCTACTTTAACACTAAAAATAGACCTAATTCCCGTGAGTTAATTAAAATACTCATACACAGGTAACCGACACCGATTATCCTTAATCGATGTCGGTTCCTTCTTGCCTGACCGATGCCACTCATAGGTGACCGATGCCAGTCTCTTCATAACCGATGTCGGTTACTGTGTTTTCCAACAAGTTTCATATTGCATGCTAATCCAGAGTAATTGAGCTCCACAACTCAACATAATAAATTATCCTATTAGGGTGATTCCAACTTTCCCTTAATGAACATGTATTTAGATATAAGCCATGCATCCACACACATCCATTTCAAATAGGTCTAATAAGATATAAAAAGGTAAATCACATCTAATTAACTAAATAAATGAGAGGGTTTAATTTTATTTGATGTGTTTATCCAGAAAGTGCATTATCTCATTTGTGACCATTATATTTTGGATTTTTTTTCTTCAATATAGAATTTTCTTTGATAAGTAGACTCACATTTTTTTTATTTCCAAAAATTTCACTCAATTTTATGAAATTTCACTTTGATCACCAAGAAATCACTATTCTTTCTCCGACCTTGATTAGGATACTAACATCTAAAATAAATAAATTTATTTTAGGTTCCATTTACTTTGATTTTTATTACACATCCCATAATTTTATACAAATATCAAAGAAAACACACCAATCATATTCGATAATTATTCATTTAAAAAAACATTTTTAGATACGAATCAGTAACTTCTAAAATGCATCTAACAATGGATTCATAAATACATTCCAAATGATTCAGATGGTATATTTTTAGATAAGATAAGGTAACTTTGTGTATTTATATATGATTGAAATTCAAATTAGGACTAGTACTGTGTAAGGAAATCTTCAACTATTGTAAAAGTAGGAAAAAATATTAGACAAGGTGAAAGAGTGAAAGGCCCCAGTCTAACCATGTCTAAACTATGCACTTCACTTATTCTCATGCCTAGATTATGTGAAATAGTGATGCAAGGAACACCAGGAGTGTCACGAAGCTCCTAAATTTTTTTTCATTTACCTATAATCAATGGATTGACCAAAAAATAATATTGTTGAAAAGTTCTAATATCAAGCACATATCAACAATACTTTAAAATATAGAAAGAAAAAAACTAAAAATGATACACCCTATTTTGTCGACAATTTGGGGAATCCCAATATGAGCTCCATGTTTTTAAATCCAAATGTAGTTTAGTGTTGTTAAGGAAATGTCAAACCTTACATATATTTTTAGCGACCAAAATAAAATCTAAAGGCTATCTAAAATCAATGCTGAAAAAAGGAAGGCCTTAACTTGCCGGTACGTTCTAGTTTTCGTTGATGTGGTTTGTGGGTTCCGTTATTTCAGTCAAAGAAGTCGAAATACACCTTCGTCTGTTTTGTTTCATCGCTGTCATTTAAATGTTTCATTATCGTTAGGTAATTGGAGTTCCGTTGAGTTTGATGTTTATGTGGGTGTTCCAGTGGATGAGAATCGATCACTTAAATACTTGCCTCATTTGAACCATCAAAATGAAAAATTATGCACAATGCAGGTTTAGGTACGGTGAAATTAGCTAGTATGTTTAATTATCAACGTGTAGGCCTGACTGTTAGAGTGATGCAAATGAAGCACATTAGAGAAGGTCTTGGGTATTAAAAATAAAATAAAATTCTTGCTTTCTCACTTATAAAAACATATTTCTAAATGGAAATTTTAGGGCACCAATTTGAAAACTTTCAAAGAAAGAATATGATTTTAAATTGGGAAATTTTTCGGCATCAATATTGCCTTATAAATTACATCTTTCTCCAAAATCATTATATTGGAATTATTATATTTTTGAAAATGATGGGAAAAAAAGAAAGATTAAACTTTGATATAAAACACTAATATAAAATATTCATGAATTTCGTTTTGCACCACCTTTCTCTTTCGAAAGTTCCTTCCCTCCATGATTTTCACATTACCAATCCCCTCTTTCCAAAGTTACACAAAAATGCTCATGTTCGAACCAATAAGAAAGAAAACGAATGATTTTTCTCATTGGATCACTTTCCTTGAACATGTTTTTTGTCTTTTTGTCCCGTCTATGTATTCCTCTTTCCACACTTTTTATAATTGCAAATTCCTTTTCATTTCACATTATTTCTCCTCTTCATTTTTTTACATCATCCCCTCCTTTTTTCCTTCACGTTTACAAATTGGTTAATATTTATGTAAACATATAGTTAATTGGTCAAAATTATACTCTCAATAACACTTTTTCCTATGATTTATTTGGCTTCTTTACCTTTATCACAGACGTAATCAAAATTATTCTCGATTTTTGACTTCACATTCTTCTCTGTGTGGTACCCCTTCTACCTTCATTTCCTATTTCTCTCTCTATTTTGAATTTATCTCTTCCCTTATTTTTTGGCACATTTTAAAAACTATTTTCCATTTTTATAGGAAAATAACCATTTTCTTACCCCATAAAAATGGGTAAAACCCCTTTAAAAAGTCGTGTATTTTATGGGCCCCATTTCCCAAAGCCTTTTATTTTATTGAGCTTCCCCCCTTTTAGTTGGCTTTCCATCCTATTATGTTTTCTTGCATACCAATAAGTTCATGATTTGAATACATGAAGTCTATAAATACAAATTTGTTAATATAAAACAACTTTCAACATGTGTCTACATTTCAAATGGCGAATTTGCTCAAAATTCGGCAACGCCAACACTGGATGTTCAACCATATTCTTCTTCAATTCTGTAAAACTCTTCTCTATATCTATATGCTCAAGATGAAATTCATCTTATCCCCTCATATGGCCTCTATGATAGGCACACACAAATCACTAAATTACTTGATGAACTTGCACTAAAGCTGGCCAATGCATGAAAACTACATCTTTTAAAAGCACTTATCGAAGATGGCCACTCCATAATTACACATACCTTCTCTGGGTCTATCTTCAATCTTTCACGGGAAATGAAAAATATGAAATATACTAGCTCTTGTACATGAAATTACATTTCCTTAAATGATTCAACAAATTCTCCTCATACAATCTCAACAACACATGTGTAATATGAAACAAATTTTCTTCACGTGTCTTGCTAAAACTCAAAATGTATTCAAAGTAGATGATCACAAACTTGCCTAAAAATAGTTTCGTGACTTCATTCATCAATCTCATAAAGGAACTTGGCACGTTACTCAATCCAAACAACATTACAATCTATTCATAAAATCCTTCATGTTCCTTGAGTGCAATATTCCATTCATGTCCCTCCCTAATGATCACACACAAAATCCTATCCTCTAGACCTTCAGAATATTCTTCTCTCTCTCTCTCTCTGTCTCTCTACCTCATTCATGGCTTGTGCTCCTTGATCGGTCATGTCGAATGATCATGTTAGTAATCTAATAAGAAATCAAACAATTAAGTTAGTAAGAGGGACACTCCTATTGTGGAATCACCTATTTTGGTATAAGGATTGTGATATATTAGGTTTTATATGTTAACATGGACCAACCCAACCAAATAATGTGGGAGTAATGGGTTTTATATGTTATATCTAGGAAAATCTCAACTACGCCTAAGTGTTGGGGGAATTTTTAAAATTTTGAATTGACTGGGATATTCAAATTTTAAAACATACTAAAGTATATAACCTTTTAGGAAGGATATTATTAGATGTCAGTAATAGAGCCATTTACAACATCGATTGAGACCAAGCCATAAAGAAGGGTAATGGAGTTTATGCATGTGGCGGGCACCACCAATGGTAATCAACATCCCACACTGACATAGAAATTGAACATACCAACTACTTACACTTGGTCCATTCATCCTAGTACATGGTAGATCCATATGTATGAAACACCTTATCTAGCTTGTATGTTTTAACTTTTATAAACGTGGCATGCTGAGCACCTCTTTCGGTCAATCTTCCAAATGTTGACATTGGTTATTTTCGTCATTTTATCTACTACATGGATATGTTAGAAACTAATTTTTACTTTACCCTTTTTTGTTCCGGAATTAATCAATCACGTATTATATATTATTTAAAAATGTACAACATATATGATAACAAAAATGAAACATTATAGAACTCGCACTTGTCTATCCAACTAGTCTTGTTGACTTGGTTGTTTGGAAAGATTATCCTTTGACACCAAATTATTTTACAAAATTAAATACAATATTCCCTACAAGATATGGTCCAAGTACTTTACTTAATGCGGTCTCACATGCTTATGTCCTGCTACTCAACGAACCTGGAGAACTAAATTTTGAGTAGCTGAACTATTTAATTTTTGAATTTAAAGCATACCCCTTTTTTAGTAATCTCTCCCTCTATAACAATTGTGAATTAAATATTTCGTGTTTGACCAAATGGATGTAAAATCGAATTCCCTACTTGGTGGTGGTGTTAGATCCAATGTTCGAATCGGTGATGTTAGAAAAATACAATATAATGTTTCTGTGAGTGGTCACACAAGAAGATAATGTATTTGATCGTATGTGTGTTATAAAAGCATGTGCCTATGCCACACAATTATTTATAAACTCATACTTAATAATGTTATTAACTTTGAATATTAATATTGACACTTATGGAAAAGGACACAATTGCACTACTTAAGTACTTCTTGTACACAATCCAAGTACACAACAAGAAAAAGTAAAACAAAGCATTAAAACTAGAAATTACACATGAGTAGTAAATGTGGACACATGGACAAAATACGATTTCACAGACATCCCATGTCTTCATTTGCATATCTTTTAAACTTATTTTATGCCTTTATGTAAGTTTTCGATTCCTAGATTTCATTAAGTTTATTAAATAGTCTTAGAATATGTTATCTTTTGGAAATTTAATATAAATTATTAATTAATTTCCTTTAGTGTAGTGTAATGGTCAATAAATACACATTGAAAATTATTAGAACATTTCACTCATATCTTGAGCATAAGCTCAAGTTTATTTTTACCCAAGGCACATGATGCAAGACCATCAGGGTTCACTTCCAATCCTTTTTAAACCAAAAAAGTTAGTGTAGAAAATAAATCTTTTACAATTTTGTGGTGCCTTGCAAAAACATTTCACATTGTACTATTTAGTTAAGTGGAGAACATGACACAAAATTTTAAAAAAATATGTACTTGAAGACCCTTACACATAAATAATGCACACCCACACACATTGAAAGGATTTACACCCATGCTTGAATAATCTTTACTCTTTTAGGTCCTTAGTTAAATTGTGTCTACCATTGAATGTTCACTTTTTAAACTTGATGCAAATATGTCCCATTCTTTATTTTTCAGTATCAATACAGTTAAGTGAGAACACCTGGGCCCTGATCCATTTTTTTCCTAAGGAAAAATTGGGTAAACTGGGATACTCTGATCTAGTGAAGAATTTTTCATGGGAGGTTACATAGAATTTTCTTGATGGGATCCATGGTGATATACACATATTATGAAATCTTTGCAAGTGTATCTTTGCTTGCAAAAGAATGTTTTCTCTCCCACTTGATTATATAAACAAGGAATATTACTATCATAGAAGATCAAAGTAAGTTCAAAATAGGAAATATGTTTTCCTCTATTTTATAAATCGAGCCAATAAGAAATACGATATAGCTCCATTTTATTAGGAGTTGAGTTTGGTTCTACATAAGATTGGTAGATTATGTAAACATATCTAGGATACGTCATACAGTTGAAATTATTAGATAAGTTTTGTATAACCTTTGCAAGAAACTATAATGGGTAAGAAGTACAATTGCTACTATTTTTAATATTTCCACATATTAATAAAATGTACATTCTTTTCTTAATTTATTCTTGAGACCATTCTTTGGTGATATCTAACTTTGAATTTTTATGTTGCATGGTATAAAACATGCCTTCATTGGGACTCCTAACTATGAGTGTGTCACTATGGGTTAGAGGTCGTGATGAGTTAGATGGTTTAGACAACATATTACTAAAAATGAGAAGATACTAAAATTTTAATTTCAAAGGATTTTCCTAAAAGTTGATCCATTTATGTTCATCTAAGAGAAAAAAAATTACAAGGAACAATTAAATAATTTCTTGAAGGGAACATAGTATAATTCAATGATTTAGATGGTAATGGTTTTGGTTTTCATATTGATAAATTATTCCACCTTCCTAATTCCAATGCTTTCTCCCTTTCAAAATACTCTCAAATATAATGGTGTGTTAACTATTTGACCTACCTTAGGAGTTCTCTTATGGATTTGAAACGGTGATAAGTCACAAAGGAGGTTGAGTTCTATATATGTCGAATGCACTATAAGAACAATAATGTTAATTGGAATATCCAATTTCTTTTGATTCCTCTTAATGCAATAATGATTTAACTTTAATAAGAATACCTTACAATTTTTACAAGTGTCAAAATTTGAAGGTGGCTTCATCTGTTAGAGACATTATTCGATGAGGAGAAAAGGGAGGCTTTATTTTTTTATTATATCCTCACGTGTAATTAGATCCTTGAAATTTATCTGACATATGCACTATAAACTTGCAAAAATTCACAACAAACTTATACATTCAATAGAACTTTACTACTATCCAACAAAGGTAATACTACTCGAAAATTGAAATACTTATTTCAAGTGATATAGATTTAAAGAAGTGACAATTTTAGAAGACTGACATGAAAAAACCTTGTTTCTTTGTATTTAAATCCTAACATATTTCACAAAACAAGTCCTCCAAATCCTTTCCAACATGATGTATTTACTATTTATAAGGCACTAAAAATATTTATATAAATACTTTGTTCCTAAATTGTATATTTTCTAAAAATAGGGTATAAATGTTGCTTCTTGTAAAAAACATGAAAATAATTCATGCAAAAAAAATAAAAAATGTTGACAATGATTTAACAAAAATGTAATTTTTGTAAAACCCTAATTACATAGTAACATGTTATAAATAAATGTTAGAATACAAATTTGACACAAGCAAATAAGTTAGTAAAACATGAAACCCTAAGTGCAAGAGAGATAGGAATGGATTTGGTTGATTTACGTCTGATCTAGTGAGTTCTCTGAACCAGGAGAAATTGCTAAATTGGAAGTGAAGACTATCGCAAACGCTCTAGATAAATTAAAGACTATATGAATGAGGTTGGACACAGGTCACCTGGCGTTATACAGGGGCGCCTGGGGTGCTGGTGACTACTATTGGGTGTCTGTGACTGCGAAAATGGTTAGAACCTAATTTTTACAGTGTTGTTGGACCTTTGCTTTTGATCACCTGTGGTTGCACTATGATCGCCTATGTACCCATAACCCGCAAAACAAAGATTCACCTGTAAAACCCACCATATCGCATCAAATCCAAAAAAAGAAAGATGCAATATGGGGAGTTGGGCTGACCCCGATGGTCACCCGATAAAGTGAGCTTATAACCGAGCATTGCACTACATCTCAGAATCCATGTAGTTCTGGTGTGTGTAAGAATTGTGCCCTAGGTGCCCTTATGCCAATGTACTTGATAGTGGGCCGTAGCTAGATCTAGCAATGAAGATAGATGTGTGGATGGAATAAAGAAACTTCCCCTTCCTAAGATGTGTATGCAAAAAATGCAGCCCCTTGTCCCTTGTGTGAGTGCTAGATGGATGCCTTTAATGCTCTTAGATGCCTTTTGGATGCAAGCTTAGGTAATGATAGTAGATTCTTAGAGATTGGTTCTTTATTTTGGTCACATAGTCATGTATTTATATGATTCCCTTGTTTGAATTTCGTAATTGACAACTGGAAGGACAACCCATAAGTAGAAAATATTCCCAAAAGAT
Source organism: Taxus chinensis (assembly GCA_019776745.2). Classification (NCBI taxonomy): domain Eukaryota; kingdom Viridiplantae; phylum Streptophyta; class Pinopsida; order Cupressales; family Taxaceae; genus Taxus; species Taxus chinensis. The sequence continues at coordinate 346,047,438 of CM034146.1, read as the reverse complement.
AAAAGAGACCTAAAAGAAGTGAGTAAGGTGGAAAAGGGTCAGGCGCACCCAAAGCGGATAGGGGCGCCTAGGATATCCTGTCCTAGTTGGGCACTGGGGTTTGAGACCAAGAAAGATGAAAAATCAAAGTACCAACTGGGCTGTAGGGTGTGAAAAACCAGAAAGACAACAAAAAACAAAGAAAAGAGGCCAAAGGTAGTTGTTAATTACTAATTTTCTTGCTTAGGAATCATATGAATTCTAGTTTGTGTTTTGGACCTAGAAATGTGCCCAAGTGCGTGATTTAGTGTCTATAGAGAGAAAGTGACACTCGTGTACTAGATATGCCATAGACTAGTAGCCTTATATGACCCATGTTTTACTTATCCAAAATAATATATCCCAATAATTGGTATCCCCACACTTAGTTTAATATATCGTCATTCAATAAGATGTTTTATTGGTCTATGAAGAATTATTAGAATTTTAAATATTTCTAAACAATTCATACACAAATATAACTAGCACAAAGGAAATTTAATTATATCCAACACAACTCTAAATTATTGGCAACCAAACACAAAATAATATGGAGTATGTTACAAATACAAACATAAGGGAGGCTTGCATATGTTTGAATCCCTTTTTCTTCCACTCTTTCCCACCATGCCCTCTAGCCTATCTTGTACCTTCCTCTGCGCTTAAGGGATCAAAATAATTTCTGCAATAGCCTATTTGTCTATTCATAAACAAGAGACCTACAAAAATATGTTCATACGGATGCAAGCACCAGTATGATTATAACATGTTTTCGAAAGGATGTAACCCATATACATGGAAAATAATTCCTTAGGTTGATTGCCTCTCCAAGTGGTTCATTTAAGGAACACGATACTTTTAAAAAATAAGTTCATAACACCATTTTTCCTACAACCCACTAGAATACACAGGTTCAAAATTTGTCATATTCTTAACTTTTTTACACCATTCTAAATAGTGCATAGAAGTAGTCTAAGGGGATTCAAAGAGTTGTGAGAAATCATATAATAATAAGGAAATAAGACATATGCTTAATACTTTTTGGAGTGCATGAAAGATGTGCACTAGAAAGTGCACATGAAATTGATGAAGAGCAATGCACATAACAAGCAACATGTAAATTTAAAAAGAAAAAAAGTTTAGTATCAAGTGGGTGATATGGTTCTAGATCAGTTAAGACATGATATATTTCTTAGAGGTACTTATGATAAGTTTTAGTGGAAGGAGATTGGACCATGCAAATGTTTTCATAAGTTTGTTGAAAATGCATGTGAGATTGAATTTTCTTGAAGGAATAGATGTCTCAAACATATTCAATGTGGAAAATCTGTACACATATTATGAAGGGGAAAAATTTGAAACTTAGTTTTATTGGAGATAGAAGATGTCAAACAAGTGTGCAAAGAAGATGAAAGGGTGATTGACTGTAGTGTTAAAATAACACGCACCATGGAGCATAAGGAATACTTAGTGACTTGGAAAGGAAGGGAAGTTGAGGATGCGAGCTAGATGAGAGCATATAATGTTACAAGCAACAAAATTTTAGAAGTAGAGCTCGCATGAGTAAGAGTTCATGGTTTCAAAATTACCTAAGGTGTATGATGTAGGATCATCCGGGTTCACATGCAACCCTGTATTAACCAAAAATAGTTAGAATAGTTTGTCGTATTTTTGCATTTGTTTGTAGTTGATGCATAAAGTAGATGTTGGAAGAAAATTAACTGTTTAGAAGTGTGCAGAGGTAGTAGGAAATTCATTAAGTTTGGAAGTGTGCATCGTTATTGGCACATGAGTTTATCTCTTGGCATAAAGGGCATAAGAAGTAATTGAGGGCACAAGTGTTGTGTAAACATTGCGAATAAATTTTGGTCATGCACAAGATAATTAAATCTTCTTATCATTAGGTTTAAATTACAATCCCATGTCTCGATAAACACTATTTTTTGCACCTAATTGAATTGAGATCCTTATTTGTTGAATCATGCCTGCAAGTAGGTACAAATGTCTCAATTTATGCAAAAATGTCTCAATTCATGCTTGCAAGTAGTTTTGAGGAGAGAGGTTTCTTTGATTGTTGAGGAAATGTTGTGTTCTAGCGAGCAACAAAACATTTGCAATGAATAATTATCACTTCTTACTGCGATATACGAGCATAATCACAAGAAACAAAAGCAAAGTGAAATTGAAGAATTGTGTAAATCTTTCCTCTAAATGCACTTATTCTTTTATTTCACACTTAAAAGCATCCATCAGTGGAATTTTAAGTTCCCAGGAAAACTACTTGGTAAGCAGAAAGGTGAACAAATATGTGATTTTCAACAAGAAATGAGAAAATTCATATCACGTGTTTAAACCCTGTAAGTAATAACACTATCAATGGAAAGGTTGGCTTAAGAATCCTTTGTTCCTCCCTATTGGTATATCTATTACACCACTCAAATACAATTACTAGTTAAGTATCACTTTACACTTAGAAATAAGGCCGCTCCAATATTAATAGAACATATACAAGAGAACTTGAATCACATCTTTAAAGCAATATACATTTCATTGGATCATATTACCTTCTAATATCAAAATAGTTACTTCTCATTAAATATATTCATATCTTACTTTTCATTCTTTAAATCTATGAAATACTTTTCCATTATTTACATTGATCTTTCTCTACTTAATATCTAAATTTAATTAAATTGACTCTTGTAATAAAAAAAAAACTCAATTAATCCAAACGATTGGATGCAAGTGCAACCTGAGCCAATACTCTTTATGTGAGTTTACAGTTTATTGGCCTATAGGCCTTACTAAAGTGAACTTTCTTTGGTAACAGTCATTATTCAGTAAATTAAAATTATTAATATCCTTCTTCGTTAATCGCAATAGTTGTGTTTTTAATGGCAACGAGACTAAGAGAATTAAGAATAGAGAAAGTTACATAAACACTTGGTATGCGAAGACCACTGTTTTTTGCAGAGGAGGAAAATAAATTTGTGGGAAAAAGAAATAGAAATTCTGCCTTTTCGCATCTTATTTTTCTATTTTTCACAGTATTCCATCGTTCCTCATGTCATCGATCATATTTTCTTATCGTCATGTCCCTAGCCCTTCTCTCGCTTCAACAACGACACATAAGTGGTTACAATTGTGAGGATGGGTGAGTGCGCTGACTATATTTTATGTTTTTGTTTAGGTCGTCTATGATGTTGGATTTGATTTTCCACCGCTTGGAGAGTATGTCGTTCACATGATCTTCTTGCCAACATCTAACACCAGAAGGTAAGACAACAAAAATATTTTTAACAAGGTACAGTAAATGTTATCTCAAAATCCCTGATGAATATATTGATCTGTAATTTTTCTGTGGGATGTGAAAGAGATAATGTGAGTGAATTGAATTTGATGTCTATTTTGAATTGTAACGATTTTTTACAATATTATTAGACGGAAATTGTCTAAATAACATATGTTAAGAGAAATTTGGCTCACTTGAATATTTGATATCTTTAGTGTGACCATGTTGCTATGATGTTGAATCAAAACAACAAACATAAAATACGGCCTTGGCATTTAACATGAAAAATAACAATAGCTTCCCCTATATAAATAAGGGGCACCCTATAGTTCTGTATAGACATGACGAATAGGTGACTATCGACTTTGGATGGACCACTTGTAATGATAACAATAACAATACTCATACTCCTTTACATAGATCCTCATTTGTTCCACTTTGCCACAAAAACTAGCAGTAGAACCTCGTGACAATTTTTATTGTCTGAGAGAAAATCACAAAATTGAAAATTATTGGCATCTAATAGAACATTGTGAAAATAGGTGATCAAAAAGACTATAATTCATTATTAATCATTTATATTTTGAATAAAAAGTATTAATCACACTATCACTTTGAACATTTTTCTTTACTTTTGATAAGCAATGTCAAATCATACATAACATTAGTCTTACAAAATGGTTACATGGGAGGTATGTTCATTAAAAAAAAGAAAATTGTCTTTATTTTTGATAAATGATGTTAAATTTAGATTTTTAGAGTTGTAATAGTAATTTCAAGATGGATTGAAGATTTTGATAGTAAGGCATGTAATTTGAGGCATTTGTATGTGATTATTTTTGGATTTTAAAGAAACCATTAAACTATAATGTTAATAAGATGATCACTTCCATTGTCACGTCATCTTTATTGGTATAAAGATCTCATGATATATGTTGGGGTTTGATGTATATGTGATTTCAAATAGTAAGATATGTATTTAGAGATATGTCGCCTCAAGTCAATTGGCATGAGAATAATGATATATTGGAGTTCATATGTTACTACACACCATGTCGACCAAACAATGAAAGATTATTTTTGGGCAGTGGTCTTTAAGACTAAGCACTTCCAAAATATTGTCTTGGAAACTTCTTTTCTTAATAAAAAATTTCATTTCACGAACCAACAATAAGTTGAACATACAATTGTATTATAGAGAAGCATGCAAACATGACCTTCAATTCATTTGAGTTGGGTAGGATTTCGAGTGATTCATTAATGTATAATGGAAATAATTTAATTCCTTGTACGACCTCTCAAATAGATTCATCCCCGATTCAAATTGAAGGATGTAAATAATATTCAAAAGATTCATTTTAAAATATTTTAAATATCATAATGCTTATACTAACCATGCCTATCCGCCATTCACAAGCACCTATGGATGTTTTTGCTAGTTATTAGAGTATTACTAAACATAAGCAATTGCTAGACTATATCTAGTAGCCACCGTTTCGATTATGGCCACCCGCAGCTTCTGCACCGCCATATAGACACCTGCAGTCGAAGCTACCGCCTGTCCACCACCACCACCATATCTGCTCCCTCCTCTGGACACCAAACCCAAAAGTAGCACCACCAACATTGTAACCAGTTACCAGATCAACCTCCATTGTAACCGACTCCACCACCTCCAGCTCCATAACCCCACCTGCCACTAGCACCGTACTATATCCGACACAGCTGCTTCACCCACACCGTAACCACCACCACCACCATTTCCAGATCCGTAGCCACCGTCACTACCAAAACCGCCGCCAAATGACATGAGTCTAGGAAAATTATAGTGACCTGAATTCTGACATTTACAAAAACTGTTCAACGTCAAAAGTAAAATTTTGGATCATTGAAATAAGTGAATCGAAGTGCCCAAATTGGTCGCAAAGAGTTGAACATAGCTTCCCTCGACGGACAAACAGCGATCCTTATCCAGCACGTACAAAGCTGGTAAGGCCCATGCTTTGGACCAATGGTGTAATTAATAAGAAAAAATTAATTTATTTCTAATTTGCCATTGGCTCAGAGCATGGGCCCTAACAGCTGTGTGCATGCTGGGTTACGGCCAGCTAACTTCCCCCCCCTCTTGGTGGCATTGATGTCACGACTGATGTCCTGCGCACATGCATGTTCAAAGTGCGCTAAAGCGGGCTTGAATCTCATCACAGTGGATCCGTACTAGACTCTCCCTCGAGCCTTGTTGCAGCCGAGGCTTTCCCAAGGATAAACACTATTTTCAACTTTTGACACACTCTCCAATATATGATGTGAAATAAATTGGACTGAATTAACAATTTTTCAATAAAATATTGACAAGTAAACTTACTCATTTAATATATATTCAATAAAATATTAACAGCTACCTACACATATTCATTGGTGGATGCAAAGAAATTATTAAGTGAAATTTGTTTCTTTTCATATACACTGCTGTAGAAATATTGCCCTGTCTCTAAGGAGAAAAGGATTCACAGGTATGTAATATTTTACAAATTTTATAAAAAATTTAATCACATATATGCTGCTGTAAATATATATTGCTGTTGCAATTATATATTATAGACTTATTTTTATGTAGTATAAAAGAACAATTTTACAATTAATACATTTAAAATCTATTCATGATTTTTACAAATTTTGCATATCTATAAATTGTTGCAGGGTATTAATATTGAAGTTGACATTGATAGAGGACCACATTTACCAATAGATTTAAATAATGCAATTGATGTTGAAGAACTTTATAATTCTCTAGAATATGGTCTTCATGTTAATCATGGAGTTGATAGTTTTCCAAAACAAGACTCAAAAATTGAGGAAATCACATCTTTAACTCATACATTTGAGAATGATATTACTAATGATGAGATAAAAAAAGAATTCAAAGAGGAGCTTTGGCCAAAACACGCTGTGAAAGAATTGATTTTAAATTTTGAAGAGGTGTATGCAAATGTAAATCATGGAAACCTTACAAAACAACATTGGGAAAAAGTGGCAAATGTTAGGTGTAGAACATCGTTAACAGGGATTCAATGCATATATAAGTGGGACTGGTTGAGGAAGACCTTCAAAAGAGAGAAACAATTGGAAAACACCACAGGGGCACCACCTTCCACATGGATGTTTTATGAAGACATGAACTGTATCATAGGAAAAACACCAAAGGTGATTGGTCTTCCGAATGGATACAATGGAAAAGAATGGGTTAATGTAAGCGCAACTTCATCAGATAAAGATATGAAAGGAAAATCAAATGAAGAGAGCTCATTCATTAATATTGAAGAAGAGGGTGCAAATCAAGAAACTTCATTGAACAAATTAGGGTGGAGGGAAAACGTATAAAAAGAAAACGAACATCCTTTGAAGATTTGGGAGAAAGAATGGAGAAAGGATTGCATCATTTCACTCACAATGAAAGAAATCGAAGAAGGAATTGTGTAACTCGAGCGTGGAAAAATAGAAAGGATATTGGACATACAACTTCAAATAGCAAAGCTTTTTGCACAGGTAAACACTTTAACTTATTCATACACAACATTGGTCCACAACTTCAATAGATATTATATATTATTTTACAAATAGTACATCATTGCTCCAAACTAATATGATATTGTCTTTGCCATTCCCCAAATATAATGTCTCTTTGTGCCTTTCCTTGTTCTCTTTCCATTGATTGACTCCGCAATTGAGTTACAAAATTAGGATATGAATTTACTTGGATTTTTGGTTCATCTGCATTGTTCATTTGTAAAAAATTATATAGAACACAACATGCCACTATGATTTGGGGAGCCTTATCCATCTCTACACCTACATCTTGAAGAAACCTCCATCTCCCTTTTAGAATACTAAATGCATTCTCGATCTTCACGCGCCCTCTAGATAAGTATTTATCAAAAAGAGTATGCATTGGAGATAGATTGTTTTTATATGGCTTCAATAAGTAGGGAGAAATAGGATAAGCAAAATCTCCAATTATTTGGGGAAATATTATGCTTTCTCCAATTTGAAATGTAGGGGATGCCAATACTTCTCTAACGTGTAATCTTCTTTTTATTGTAGAGCAATCCAATGTTCAGCATCATGAGCGCCACCAAGAGCATTAACACATACATCCCAAAATACTTTTTGAGCAGATCACATATTCTTTGCAACAAAACACTATGGAAATGATGTCGGATTACGTAGTTCATAGGAGTATAATGTTGTTCAAGTCTATATGATAACTTAATATGTGTGCCATCTATTGTGCCACATATCATCAGAAGTAGAGTTAAAGTGTGAAACTCACTCAATATTTTTTGTAACCTAGTGCTAGATGGAATGCTCATATACTCATTTTGCAGATGTTGAAGGATAATATTTACAATTACCATAGTGTATTTTGTCACTGTAGATTCACCTATGCAATACAATTATGCTATTATATGTGTAGGAGTTCCTTGGGCAAGGCGATGCAAAACTACACAAAGAGATTTTTTAGGATGTATTGGTTCTCTAACAAAATGAGTTGTGTTTGCACTTGGCATATGTGGTTCTATCTTTGACAAAAGGATTTGAAAAAGTGGAAAAGACATTCTATAGTGACGATGATATAAAATGTCTCGATAATTTGGTTGTTCTTCCCATGCTTGTTGCTATATTAAGTTCCAAAATGTGCATTGTCTTGGAAACATCCACCACTCTCTATCTCTTTTGCAGGATAATGATTCAAAATTTCTGAGTGCAAATACCATTTGCATGAAGTAGTTGAGAAACACACTCTGTATGTTTGATGAATCTGAAGAAAATGAAGAGCCTGTAATTTCTCTTAACAAATCCATCCAAAATAAAATAAATTTTGGGTCCATTTCATTTGAAGAATGATATTTCCTACACATGAAAATTAAATTAATGTTAGAGATTTACATTTAAAAATAGTTTTGCAAACAGAGCTATTTTGCAAACAATGTAACATATTTTCATTAATCAATTCTTAATAGTTGAAAAATAAACTAGTTGCAGATTTTACAGCAGATTCTCATTATTTTGTCATCTATCTAACATTTATAAAATTTGTATTCATTTATAATTTTATCCAGAAGATTATTTTGTTTTTTTCTCAAGATAATGTCTTTGTTGTGGTCCTAAATACATTAATATTGTTTTTTTACTACTGTACATACAAAAAAACAGAGGTAATTATGTGTTAATTTAATGGAAACCTAGCGTGGTTCGTTTTTGTGTTTACTTTTGTATCTGATTAACCTTAGTGTAAATAAATGCACTAAAAAAACAAATATATGCAAAATAGCATGATCAGAGTTTTGAGGAAATACCAGAAGGAGAAGAGATCCCAATTTTGGGTCATAGAGCATCAAGTAAGCATTTGCCTCTGCCTCTATAGAATCAACTTTATACTTATAAAATCAAACAATCTTTTCAATTTTTGTCGTCTTTATATTTGTACAGAATTTGTCTAATGAAATCAAAAGACTGAAAGAAGAAAATGAGAAGCTTAAGAAAAACTTCAGGTAATATACAGTAAAATTTTTTGGTGCAAGGATTCCATGTAATTCTTCAGCTCTAAAAATTAAACCAGATCATAGACCAGTACCTTTTTTGCACATCTTCATACCTTGCAGGTTTAAATAAGCTTGTTTATATAATTTTTCTGTCTCATGCATTGTTATTTTGCTGCAAATATTCAAAAGAAAATAGTAATTTTTTAACCCCCCAAATATTCAAAATAAAACAATATTTTTTAATTAAATTTCAGTTGATGTGATGAAAACAATGAAAGGCTGGGCTTGGCGGCTTTACATGTGCGTTAACCAGGGGTCAGGGACGTCTGACATCAAGAAACGAGCCCCGACTTTGGGCTTTGCCTTTGCACCATGTGCGTAAGACATGAGGATCTTTGTACCTCGATATTCTGATTCCTCCTAACATCCTTTGTAAAAGCATCACGGGGTAACTAATACACGAAGAGTTGTTGTATCCCATGCCTAAAATCATATTTTGTTTACACTAAGGAAATCAAAGATCTAATTATCACGAGTAAAATACATATGTACAAGTAATTTTCAAAGAGACAGCTTCACAAAATATCGAATCATTAAAAATAGAGGGAGGGGGGGTTACTACTCACACGGTGAGGGAGAAGCCAACTCCGAAGCTCTTTAATAAATGACATCAAACAGCTTTAGCCCTTGGTTTACGCACATGGAGATTGTTTAGACCAAGCCCTGCTCTGTACATATTACTTACATGACAAAATTTAATTTCATATTTTCAGTGAATAGACTATTTACTATTTAAAAATTGTATAGGGTCATGGTTGGGCCTGGGGTGCACTAGGTCTTGCTGTGAAGATCTTTACCGTTAATGATTTTAAAACCCCAAGTGCGCTAAAGCGTGCTTTAGCACTGCATGTGCACGGTCGCAGGATTATTAGAGAGCGGGATATTTCAATTTCAAATCCTGGAAGAAGACACTTGAAAGGACGTCATTTTCAATTGACAAGCACTACGGGCAGTGTTGTGGGAAGTGCGTAGGGGAGATGACCCCATAACCGTGCACCCTAACTTTAGGGGCACATAGATATATGTAGGGGTCTCATCAACATAAAAAAATTATATCACTGTGTAGTGTATCATCGTGCCACATCTGCATTTTCATTTCGCGTGTTTATTTGGAGGGAAAAGTAGTTTTTGAATTGATTTAAAATGAAAAAAATTATATAAAGCATTTGAAAGAGGTACCGATGATCGAGCGCCCTATGTGTCACATTGTCACTGGCTCTTACAAAGTGTCATTAATAAAAAAGTGAACAATTATTAGTCCTTTTTTCAACAACCTATGGTGAAAACCAATGTACATATTTTGGTGCATGCTCGGTTATAGGGTCCTCTCCCCTAACATATGGTGCCAAACGAAAAACAGTCGTTTGACTATTAAAGGTAGAAATATAGAGTTTGGATGAATACAAAGAGTGGATTTGTTATGAAACTTTGAATCAAATGTTCCCAAATAAAGGGATCACGTGCATCTTGTATAGGATAAGCTATAAAATGTCTGATGTTTAACATAATTGGATATGATTTTGGAAGTATGTAAGTTATGGAATGTTTCCATGCGTGTTTATGATATGATCAATATAAATATGAGAATATCATGAGCTTATGTGAGCAAGACATAAGAAATATAACACATGGTAACATGCCTTTATATGGGTAAGATATAAGATATATAGCATACATTTTCATTATATATGTAGCAATAATATGCACAAATATTTTCCCCTTTCTCCCCATAGATTCATTATATGAATCATAGCAACATAGGAAAGAGAAAACATACATGTGTGCATGATATAGGTAATGGCATTAAAAGACACACAAAACACTTTTTTAATATAAACAAAACTCATCCCTCGAGGTTGGCTCAATAAGCCTTGGCTACCACTTTAGATAGCCCAGGGTTTTGGTTTTAATCCATCTTAAAGTAATGTGTGTGTGGGGCTCGTGCACATAACATTAGAGGTTATAAGAGTGCTTGCCCAATGTTGGAGCTTCACATCTCTGGGCTACTAGACCAAAATTTGATTCCTATGGATTTCAAAAAAAAAGATAAACAAAACATGAGACGTATATCATCAAATACATAGAGTAAATATCTTAGAGATGTTAATCATGAAGCAACCATATAAGATATAAAATATATACCGACCATATAGAAACACATATAATAATGAGTACAAATTTCTAACATGATATCATCATATGAAGTACATTAAAGACACATAATACCCAAGGAAAACATGTCAGTGTAGACACCTAATTTTTATATGCAACGTGTAATAACAACATTTTTTACATCTTTCTAGACATTTGGCCAACTATTGCACACTAGTCTCTTTTTGGCATATTCGCTAGGTTTCTATTAATCTTGTATCACTTTTTTCACCATTGATTTGACTTAGATACTTAACAATACATTTTGTGAAATTGTTGGCCTATTAACACCTTCTCGATAATATGTTGGCTACAAAGATGGAACAAATTTGCATGTTCATGGTCTCCCCTATGTACAACATATATGTAATCATTGATATACACATCACACTTCTTGTAGACAATCCCTAGGAAAGAAAAAATTATTTGTGTATCTCTATATGTCGCTAGAATCATGTTTCCTTTGGAAGCACTTCATCTTTTAAGAACTTGCTCAAGGTTCAATTACAATTTAAACTAGCTATTTTTTAACCAATACATGAAAGTGTGTAATATATATAACTTGTTATAATTGACTAAAAATCAATTCAAATTGGTGTGAGCATACCTCAACAATGTGGTAGCATTTGTTTCAGTCTATCCATAATTTACGTTTAGGTCCAAAAGTGTTAAAGTAGCATGCAATAAATATGGCATACATGCTCCTAATTAAAACAATATAGTTTTGACATCTTTTCTTAAGGCATCATATGCCTTATTAATGGACTCATGTTCAACCACCATATTATCTTCTTGAAATTCAACAGGAATTTCCCTGTTGCCCATGTTCATCTCAAAATCAATGTCGTTTGATTTTAGAATCAATCATATTGTCACATTTTGGAATGAAGTGTTCACTGAACATGTCATTCATGCAACCTTGTGCATTTTGTTTTAAATTTATTTAGATTGAAAGAGAGTGGAAATGAGTAAGATCAATATTCTTGAAAAGTTCCTTAGACTTCTTCCACCAATCAAAGTCGCGAGCTTTGATAACTTTCTCTTGAAATTTTCTTGTAAAACTATTAAGTTACAAGGGTTTAGTAGTGTGCACCCTAGGTACCCCATTTGATACATGTGTAATATTATCAACAACCTATGTAAATGAGACACACACAAATTGATATTTTACCTTTTTTTTACGTATAGTTGTTCAAACACGATTATGGATATATGTTGTCATGGATACTTATCTCATCAACCCATGTCAATGTCAACTCATTTGATTCAGTTTATAGATGATATTACTTGTAACAAGCATAGTGCTCCTTGTAGATCTTTCTATTGACTTTGATCCACCCTTACCCTAACTTCTTCGACTTCTAAGGTGCTTCCACATAATAAAACCGTATAAAAAAATTCTTGGTAAAAAAAGAGTTATAATTATTATTTCACAATTGCTAATATTCAATAGAATACCATAGTATGATTTGTACGGTGTCAAAATCATTCATCATATTTATACACAATACTATAATGAGAGTGAATATATAAACAAATTTAAAAATTCATATGATTTTTTGATTAAAAATTAAGTTGTTAAATATTAGGGTAATTTGTTTTAATGTTTTTAAAAATATTTAATTATTTTCATTATTATAATAGATTCAATATATAAATTAAGTTGGATTTTTAAAGATAGCTTATTAAAATTATACCTATGCAATTGATGAGATCCAAGGCCTTCTATTCCACCAACAACAACCAATTAAACAGTTATAAAATTTAGTGTGGTTTTTTTGGGGTGATCCATACAAAGTTTGCTGCAACTCTTAATACAAATGTATGACTCTTAACATCAGTCTTTCAATAATTTTACATGAGATTCAAATTTTAGATATTTATAAACACTAACATAAATGATAACTTGAATTCTATCCAAAAATACCATTAATAACCTCAAACAATTATTTTTAAAATTTTATTTTAATGAAATTTACTATTTTTGATTGTTTCCATCAAATCTTGACACAACGTGCACCATCACCATATATTTTGTCATTTTCAAAAAAAATAGTTGCACCATATACTAACTAAAGAAAGCAAAAAGAAAAACCCAATTGCACCAAGGTTGTGGTTGAAAACCGGTGGGGTGGAACATGGAAAATGGACATAGAGAAAACGTGGCTGGCTTTTTCAAAAACATCCGTGATCTCCCTTAAACATCAGAAAATCTCCCAATCCTGGAATACGAAAACGGTTCAGTAATAATAAAGAAGCTTAGTTGAAATCAAGCCTCACTTTCCACCATTTCCTCTCCACAATGTCTGGTAACAATGGCGTTTTCAAATCTGTGATCACAACCACCCATCCGTGACAGTCTTGATCAACCATTATTGACCTTTTCTATTCTCGTGATGGGAATGGGAAGGTTTTGTTTACAGTCTATTATGTTGGGTGATCTGTTTTTGGATTTATAAGTGGCCTGTAGTATGAAGGATTATCTGTATTTTCAGCATTACTACAGCTCAAGTAATTATATTATTCTCTACTTCTGTAAGATTAGAATTAGTATATACTGTATATCTTATAAGATTCGAACTTGTGACTTTTCTTTCAAAACATTATAAATACATCTAAAATCTAAACAAAGTCTTAGTATGTGGAGCAAAACTGTTGTTCATAATGAATGATGAAAACGGAAACGACAGACCTCTCTCCATATCTATAAATTTGCAATCCTCCCCAATTCTTTCGGACTGCAAACCTACGGACGAGGGGATGCAGGAATTCAGCGATCCCGGGCGGCAGACGTTGAATACGAAACACAGACACACGCAGAAGAAGCCATGCAAAACAAAGCTGAGGCGCCATGCGTCTCTTGGAACGGCTTTTTCCATGTTAAACAAGGACAGCAATAAGCGTCCCACTTCGGCACTGACCAGAAGCGGATCAGCAAGTTTTAATGATAACAGCATGATACGCAAGGAAACTGAGAATGAGAATTACTCCTTGTTCAGAACTCACAGACAGAGCTCTCCGATGCAAATGCAAACTCCACGCAATAAGGAATCGGATCGGCCGCGTCAAGATCGTATCTCTCACCAGGCTGCCAATGTAAATCTTCCCGCTGGAAGATATTTTGATGCGTTGAAGGGCCCCGAGCTTGACGTCTTAAAGGTTCATCTCTAGCATCCGATCCGGGTATTTTTAGCGACTGGTTTTTGACAATTGGTTAGTTGTGATCACAATTTTTTTTTTTAAATTTTTAGATTCGCCTCCAAAAAAATTTAAATTTTTAGATTCGCCACCAAAAAAAAATCATTTTTGCATCAAAAATTAAATTTTTAGATTCGCCACCAAAAACAAATTAACTTCTTTGATTCGCCACAAAAACAAATCATTTTTCATCAATAATGTTAATTTTTAGATTCGCCACCAAAAAAATTATATTTTTACATTCGCCACAACAAAAAAAAAAAATCCCATCAAAAATTAAAATTTTAGATTCGCCACCCAAAAAAAAATCATTTTGCATCAAAACATAATTTTTTAGATTGGCCCAATTTATTTTTTTAGTTTTTTACATCAAAAATTAAATTAGATTCGCCCAAAAGAAAATTCATTTTTACATCAAATTTTGAATGAATTATCCAGGATTTAATGAGTTATGAAATTTGGGTGTGTGGTGGATCAGGATTACGAGGATGTGCTGCTTCCCGTAGATAAAAAATGGCCGTTCCTGCTGAGATTTCCCATCGGATGTTTTGGAATGTGTTTAGGGCTGAGCAGCCAGGCAATATTATGGAAGGCGATTGCCTCAACTCCATGGTTCATGCATTCCCTGCGAATGGCAGCATCTCGTATCAACATAGCTCTCTGGTGTCTGAGCCTCACTGCTCTCATTGTCATCTTCTTCACATATGCACTAAAGTGCATATATTATCTGGAGGCGGTGAGGCGAGAGTATTACCATCCAGTGCGAGTGAATTTCTTCTTCGCACCATGGATAGTCTGCATGTTCTTGACGATCGGGGTCCCCCCGCTCATTACAGAAATAGACGACATTCATCCATCCCTGTGGTGCATCTTCATGACGCCTGTGTTTCTGTTGGAGCTCAAGATCTATGGACAATGGCTCTCCGGAGGAAAGAGGAGGCTGTCCAAAGTGGCCAATCCTTCTTCGCATTTATCAGTAGTTGGAAACTTTGTGGGCGCATTTCTGGCAGCAAAACTCGGATGGAAGGAGCCTGGTAGATTTTTCTGGTGCGTTGGAGTTGGGCATTACCTGGTGCTGTTTGTGACTCTTTATCAAAGATTGCCGACGAGCGAGGCTCTGCCTCAGGAGCTTCATCCCGTCTTCTTCCTCTTCATTGCGGCGCCATGCACGGCAAGCATCGCGTGGGAAGCCATCCATGGTGAATTCGACACTGTTTCCAGGCTCACCTATTTCATTGCTATTTTCCTATATACATCTCTGGTAAACGCTTCCACCTCGTTTTCCTTTTCCTTTTCCAATAGTCTTGCTGCTGTTCTTGGTCTTGTGGACTTTATTAAAATCTTTCTTTCAACTTCATTTACTATTTTTTGATACCAATCAAGGTTACTAAGTACTCTCATAGCATTGTTAAAAAAAATATAATATAAAATTTACTAGGAAAATCTTATGACTATTTAAGGAGTGTTGAAAATATCTAATCTTGTTCTAAATAAAGTTTAACTTTATGGAATTCAACTTTATGTAAAAGATATTCACATTTATTGTGAATATTAACTCCTCCAAAATATCAAAATATATTGTATATAATATCTAGGAAATATCAAGAGATATTATATATATCTAGAAATATTTGGGAATATCTATAAAATATCCAAAAGATCAATAATATCTAATATAAGATATTATGAGATATTTTCTAAGGTAGAATGATGGAAAACATCTATAAATAAGAGGTTTCATTTTGTAATTTAAAAAAACAAGAAAAACAAGAGAAGGCACTGAAGTGCTCTGGAGTATGTTTAATACAAAGCTTTGTTTTTATATTTTTCTTGTGAGTTTGTGTGTGTTCATAATATTGTTTCTATTTGCAGCACACACCCTTTAGGTTAGGAGTTAGATATAATTCCTTCAAATTGGTATCAGAGCTAGGTTAAGCTTAAGTTATAAGTTTTTATTTCACTCTATTAGTCTAGTTCAAAATGACGGGTATGAGCAGTAGTCTCACTCAATCCCAAACCCCCATATTCAATGGGAAGAACTACGATTATTGGAGCATAAAAATGAGGACCTTATTTTGTTCACTAGATGTGTGAGAACTAGTTGAGAATGGGTTTCTAGAACCTGCAGATTTTCAAGCGTTTCAAGCACTAGCACAAGCAGGTAAGGATTTGTTGAAGGAAAACAAGCAGAAGGATGCAAAAGCCTTGTTTCAAATTCAACAAGTAATGGATGAGTCCATATTTCCATGTGTTGCAACAACAACTAGATCAAAGCAAACATGGGGAAGTCTTCAAACAAATTATCAAGGTACTAGTATAGTAAAAGTTGCAAAATTACAAAATCTTAGAAGAGATTTTGAGAACATTTGCATGAAAGACTTAGATTCAGTAGATTTATTTTTCACCCACGTGATGAGTGTAGTAAATCAAATTAGGTCTCACGGTGAGACTTTAGAGGATCAAAGGATTGTAGAGAAAATACTCAGAAGTCTTCCTAGCAAGTTTGATGTGATTGTTGTTGCAATAGAAGAATAATTTTTTTTAACCCAAATGTCTGTAGACAAATTAATGGGATTTTTAATATCCCATGACCAAAGATTGAATAGATCAGGTAGCTCATCTCTTGAGCAAGCCTTCAAATCGCAAGTTTCAATTGGCGGTAATAGAGCAAGAGGAATATCGAGCTTCAACAGAGGCAGAGGAAGATATTTTCAAAGAGGATCTGGAAGAGCAAACACATCTTATGAAGGAGGAAGAAAAAATTCAAATTTCTACACTACAAGTGCTAGAGGCCGAGGAAACAACCAAAATCATACTTATGGTCAAAGGTATGACAAGTCACATGTTCAATGCCATTACTGTAAAAGGTATAGACACTATGGCAATGAATGTAAGAAGAAACATTTTGATATGAGTAGACAAAATGCACATTTTTCTGAAGAAAATCAATTTGAAAGTTAATACAATGGTTCAATGTTTATTACATGCAATGTTGCTCAAGATAGTACAAAGGATATTTGGTTTCTAGATAGTGGATGCAGTAATCATATGGCGTGATGTAAGGAGATGTTTGTAAACATAGATGAGTCAGTTACATTTGAAGTTTAAGTTATGAAATGATAATAAAGTTGTAGTAATGGGAAAAGGAACCATATATATTGAAACAAAGAAAGGTGAGAACAAACACATTCTAGATGTGTATTATGTTCCTGGTTTGAAACATAATCTAATGAGTATTGGTCAACTAGTGCAGAAGGGATATAAAGTCTATTTTGAAGATGATGCATGTGTTATTCTAGATAGAAATCTAAGTAACAAATTGATTGCAAAGGTTGAGATGACAAGAAACAAAATGTTTCCATTAAGAATTCAACATGATTTGTCATCTAAAGAGCTTTCTTCACTAGCATTTAAAGTTTCTTTAAAAGATCAGACTTGGTTGTGACATTTGAGATTTGGACACTTAAGTTTTGGTGGTTTAGATTTATTACAAAAGAAGCATATGGTGAAGGGTTTGCCTTTAATGGAGTAACCAAACAATCCTTGTGAAAGTTGTATTCTAGGGAAGCAACACAGGGAAAACTTTTTAGTTGGAAATTTATATAGAGCTAGATCTCTTCTTGAGATTGTCCATTTAGATCTATGTGGACCTATGCAAACATCATCAATTGGAGGGAGCATGTATTTTCTTACTTTTATAGATGATTTGACTAGAAAAACTTGGGTTTATTTCTTGAAACATAAGTCAGAAGCCTTTAGTGTGTTCAAAGAGTTTAAGGCCATGGTTGAAAAGCAGAGCGGTTACTCTATAAAGGTGTTAAGATCAGATAGAGGAGGAGAGTATGTTTCAAATGAGTTTTTAAATTTTTGTAAATTTCATGGGATTAAGAAGCAATTCACAACAAGGTACACACCTCAACAGAATGGTGTAACATAAAGAAAGAATAGAACAATTATGGAAATGGAAAGAAGTATGTTGAAATCCAAAAATTTACCAAATGAGTATTGGGCTAAAGCAGTAGCTTGTGCGGTTTACATATTGAACCGATGTCCAACAAAAATTATGAAGGATAAAGTTCCTCAAGAAGCATGGAGTGGAAAGAAACATAGTGTATCACATTTAAGAGTTTTTGGATGTGTAGCTTATGCACATATTCCAAATGAGAGGAGAAAGAAATTGGATGATAAATGAGAGAGATGTATTTTTGTAGGTTACAGTGAGCAATCAAAAGCTATAAATTGTATAACCCCATCACAAAAAATTCTATTATTAGTAGAGATGTTCAGTTCATTGAAGAACAAACATGGGATGAAAGTGTTGATAAGCTAACAAATATCACTGCAGGAATACCTCATCATCAGAATGAGTTTGATGAAAAGATCACACAAAATGTTCATCTAGCACCTCAAGGGATCAGTGCAGTCATGTCTTCTTCAAATAGTGCTCCAGTTTCAAGAAGCATCACAAGAGGTATCTCAAGTGGATCGTCATCCCCTCCAGTAAATTTACATCCTCATGAAACATTAGAGCATGAAGACAATTCTTCAAATTCAAAGTCTCACAGCAGTGACATATCAGATCCAGCATTGGCAACACAAAGGTCTCACTACAGGGACACCCTAGGGAAGACAAGAAGCTTAAGGGAGATTTATGAACAAACTCAAGGTGATGAGAATGTTGATTTATATTCTGATTTTACATTATTTTCTCATGATGATCCTATATATTTTGAAGATGCATTTGAAAATAAAAAATGGGTAAAAGCTATGGATGAAGAAATTGATTCTATTGAAAAGAATCGTAAATGGGATCTTGTGAGCCTTCTAGAAGGAAAGAGTGTAATTGGCGTGAAATGGGTCTACAAGACAAAATTCAATGTAGATGAAAATGTTGAAAAATATAAAGCCAGGTTAGTTGCAAAGGATTTATCACAACAACCCATAATTGATTATAATAAGACTTTTGCTCCAGTAGCTCGACTAGACACTGTCAGAACTGATTTAGCATTAACAACTCAAAATAATTAGAAATTCTATCAAATGGATGTCAAGTCTGCATTTTTGAATGGCATAATAGAAGAAGAAGTTTATGTTTTACAACCTCCTGGATATGAAATTGTAGGTCAAGAACACAAGGTCTATAGATTGAAAAAAACCTTGTATGGTCTGAAACAAGCTCCAAGAGCATGGTATAGCAGGATTGATTCATATTTTTTGAAAAATGGATTTAGAAAAAGTGATAGTGAACTAACACTATACATCAAAATGAATGATCAAGAACAAATTCTAATTGTATGCCTATATGTTGATGATCTAATATTCATAGGAGATTTGTCAATTGCCTTGTTTAAGACAACAATGAAGAAAGAATTTGAAATGACATATTTGGGTCTAATGAAGTTTTTTCTTGGCATAGAAGTCAGTCAATCAGAAAATGGAATTTTTATATGTCAATCAAAATATTCCAATGATATTTTGAAAAGGTTTCGGATGATGAATTGCAATCCAGTATCAACACCAGTTGCCATAGGATTGAAGCTAAGCAAAGATGATAAAGGTTGTGATATTGATCCAACTATATACAAAAGACTTGTTGGTAGTTTGATGTACTTGACTGCTACAAGGCCTGATATCATGTATGGTTTAAGTCTTATTTCCAGGTTTATGGAATCCCCAAAGGATTCTCATTGGCAAGCTGGAAAAAGAATTTTAAGATATGTTAGTGGAACAAAAGCTTTTGGTATTTTATATACAACTTATAATATTTTCAAGTTAGTTGGTTACACAGACAGTGACTGTGCATGAAGCATAGATGATAGAAAGAGCACATCCGGCAATGTTTTTCATTTTGGTTCAGGAGCAGTTTCATGGGCTTCTAAGAAACAACCTATTATCACTCTCTCTTCGGCAGAAGCAGAATATGTGGCAGCCACAACATCAACATGTCAAGCAATATGGATGAGAAGAGTATTATCAGATCTAAAGCAAGAACAAGAAGGATCAACAAATATATTTTGTGATAACAATTCAGCTATTGCATTATCAAAGAATCATGTTTTTCACAAAAGGAGCAAGCATATTGATACAAGGTATCATTTTATCAAAGAGCTAGTCAACAATGGACAAATATTTTTGGAGTTTTGTAGGTCTGCAGAACAATATGCTGATATCTTCACCAAGCCATTACCAAAGGACACATTTAAGCATATGAGAGATTGCTTAGGAATCATAGGTCCGTATTGCTCCAACAATACATGAAGAATCAAGATTAGGAGGGAGTGTTGGAAATATCTAATCTTGTTTTAGATAAAGTTTAACTTTATGGAATTCAACTTTATGTAAAAGATATTCACATTTATTGCGAATATTAACTCCTCCAAAATATCAAAAGATATTGTATATAATATCTAGAAAATATCAAGAGATATTATATATATCTAGAAATATCTGGGGATATCTATAAAATATCCAAAAGATCAATAATATCTAATATAAGATTTATGAGATATTTTCTAAGGTAGAAGGTTGGAAAACATCTATAAATAAGAGGTTTCATTTTGTAATTTAAAAAAGCAAGAAAAGCAAGAGAAGGCACTGAAGTGCTCTGGAGTATTTTTAATACAAAGCCTTGTTTTTATATTTCTCTTGTGAGTTTGTGTATGTTCATAATATTGTTTCTATTTGCAGCACACACCCTCTAGGTTAGGAGTTAGATATAATTCCTTCAGTCGCTTGGGCATTATATTATTATGTTTTTGGTGATTATTCATATTTTTGGTGAAAGTTGACTAGTGAAGCCCTTTTACTCTCTCTCAAGGACGAAACCCCTTAGGTTGGGGATCTCATCCCAAGACGGAAACCCTTCATGATGTTTTTGGTGTGCAAGTTATTTGAAAGAAAATAAAGTATCTTTCTCTTGCATGTGTTGTCTCTTTGGTGCAAAATTATATTTATTTCTAGTGTGGAGCAGCCTATCTTGGTGTGGAAAATTGGTACGTGTGATGTAATTTAGGAAAACATTTAATTACTCTCTTATTCTCTATTATTTTGTTGGCGAAATAATTTTTCATGTTGCAAATTATTGAGTTTTCACTAGTAGTGTGGGGCTAAGCCCCTCCTTCTTTAGTATGGGGAGACTCCCATTATTGAATGTAAACTACTTAAACTGCCTAAAAGATGTGGGGTGGCCAATAGGCCAGGGATCACATAGGAATGCTCCACTTAACCTATGGCAAATGCTTGTATCAGGTACAAGGGAGGAATTTACAACAAAGATAGGTAAAGGGGAGTTGGGGAAATAATGAGAGAGATGGTTAATGTTGTGAGTAGGATTATAAAATTCACATACAATAACTAGAGTGAGCTCACATCCAACTAGAAGAACACAAAAATGCAAACCATGATAAGACATAACAAAACATAGACATAGACTTGCATTGATTCATTTATCAAAGGCACAATCACCTTTCTTAGTTTTACAAGATTATAATATATGCAAATTTGGAAAGAGAGAGTAGAGGAACATAAGACAAGAAATAGAAGAATTGCATCTTTTATTGCTTGATGTAGAATTAGTATTATCAACAACATACATTCAATCAACAATTTCCAACCCCTTAGAATGAAGAAGCCATTCCAATTCATAACATTACAAATTGTCTTTTCATCTACCCCCATATGACTCTTCACCCATCCTCATCACATGCGACCTTTCATTTTCCTATGAAGTGATTCTTTTTCTTATTATTGGAAAAAAAGACTCTTAAAATGTTTAGCTAAGGGTCACATAAGTGAATAGGATGAAATAGCAACAAGTACATTCTCAATTGAAAATTAGAATATATATATATATATATATATAGAGAGAGAGAGAGAGAGAGAGAGAGAGAGAGAGAGAGAGAGAGAGAGAGAGAGAGAGAGAGAGAGAGAGAGAGAGAGAGAGAGAGAGTTGACTGATCTTTTGAAGAAAAGATTTGTTGATAAGGAACTTGCTGATTTGAAGTATGATGCTTACAAATTTATCCTTCTGCAAGATGTAAGAACACTCTAGACTACTGAATGAGTGTTTAGAAACAATATTGTGAAGAATTCCAATGTGATCCTGAGATGACTGCATGCATCACTCATGATGGTTCCTTCTTGATCCCATAGTGAGAGTGAGGATCACTTTCTTGCTCCTTGGGATTTCACAAATGGCTCCAAAGGTCATGAGAGAAAAATCCACGATGCTCAAACCTCTTGATGTTTATCCATCTCTTACTGAGACAAGTCTTCATCACACGGGTGAAAGAATTACCCTTGAGTGAAATCATTGAGAAGTGGGCACCTATCATAATGGAATGAGATGATGAAAATGTCTCTCCTTCTTGAGATATGCTCACACTATAATGCCTTAGGTGAGTGTTTAAGAAAACTACCAAGTGGGTGAAAACAAATGAAATGTAGAACTTGTACACACAATGCTATGAATGCAGATCATTACCTTCTTTCCTGGCTCCAGAATATGCCTTGAATGAAATCATCTCTTGCGCCTCCTGCTCCCATGTTTCTCTTGGTAAGGTTTCCGTTAGAGAGAAAGATACATTTGGATACCAATGAAGAACATGGGCTATGATGGATCCATCCTACTTGACTCAAGATTCTATATGGTATTCACAAAGATTCTGAATACCACACATGAAGATCACCTATTTAGCCTTTGCTGCTCCAGAGTACTTGAATGAAATCAGACCTGGGATGATTGCATATATTCATTGCTCGAATGCTTCTAATGAGAAATGAGGATCCTTTGATTCTTCACATATTATGGCTTGAATACTTTCATGACTTGACTAACTCACTTTGCTTCTCAGAGGTGCGATGATGGATTCGGGACTTGATGTTTCTAAACTTTCCCGATGAATTTATCATTCACTTATGACCATGATGATAATCTTTCAATGAATTTGAATTCCAAAGGATCTCTCAACTCTTGTCAGACTCTTTTCTGGCTTAACGATGTTCTTGATTTTCACCTATTATGCCTCGATATGCTTTGTCTCGCTCCTTGACACAATTATGATTAGAATGATGCTTTAAGATCCTTACGAAGAGTTAATTTTATTATTTAAGATGCGAGACAAATTTATAACCATGTGAGGATGGAAAAAATTAACGAGATGAGTGAAAATGGAGTCATCAACAACTTTTTGCATTGAAAACAAAAACTTTCTATTTTTGGCAGGTGGGACCAGGAGTTGCTATTTTGGGATTTTTTTGTCTTTTTTACTCAAATTTGGTCTCTTGAAGCTTCTTGAATACTAAAATCACCTCCATTTATGATACTTTACCATTTTTAGAAGTTCATATTTTTAGCAAGTTACTTTTTTGGAAATTACTAGTTTAGGAAAATTACTCGTTTTGCCTTGTTTGTTGTTTTGCACCATTTTTGGATGTGCCAAGTGACATGAGCTTGTTATTTCAAGAGGCTTAATATTTTTAGTGAGTTATTATATAGAGCATATGCTATTTTTAGAAATTAGTCATACTGGTGTCAGTTTATAACGAAAACACTATTGTTGGATTTAACTCTGCATTGTGATCTCGCGCTCCAATTTTCATTGTGATTTGTCTGCTGGAACTTATGCAAATATAAAAGTAAATTTTGGATGGAGGATTTCAAGTTTTCTACTATGTGATGGTAGCCATTAATGGAGGTGTGAAGCTTCAGTGATCAAAAAGGTGCCTGAGAGTAGAGTTTTTAGTCAAAACCTTGGTGCAATCAGTTTTTTGGTCAGCAAGTTATGAGAAAAGCTCCATTTTTGCAGTCATGGCTGGTTTGGAAAGTGTTGGGAAGCATCGTTATTGAGTTTTGATATTTTTGCAGGTTTGATAGCATAAAAAATGGTGGATGGTATAACTGTGTAGGGGAGTAGCTCAAACCACTTAATTTTTCACTTTGTGCTTCCCTGCCAAATTTTGTTTAACTCCAAGCTAATGGAAGCCAATTGGGTTAAGAGCTCGGGTTAAATGGGCTGCTCATGGGTGCCATTTTTTGTCCCTTTTATCCCCTTGGTGTAGGGGGACATCATAGACACAAAATAAGGTTGGTGAACAAGGTGTTGACACGTGTAACAATGAAAATTTGGCTAAGTATGAGACCTGCATGCTCTACACTAGAGGAAATTTGAAAACAACATTCGTGGAGCTTGGAAGAGTCTATTTAGGTGAAATTTTAAATGATTCTGACTCCTAGGAACCTTACAAGATCAATGGCATAGTTTTTAGAACTAAATCTTGTCTGTAACTCCAAAAATGGCCCTATTTTGATCAGGATAGTGAGGTGTGTCTGTAGAAGTTGAACTGCCTTGACATATTTATAGGTCTTGTGTAAAATGTGATTCTTCCACCATGAAGAGGATTCTCTCAGCTTTCCAATTACTATTTTATTTCATTATAACTCCTTACGAAGCTCTCAGAATTAGCTGGTGAAGTGCAGGTTCATGTTTTGACCATTCATTCCTTACACCTAAAAAACTTGCTTTTGCACAATCAGTCCCTAAACCTTCAAATCTTCCCTAAATCTTCCTAAATCATTTTGAACACCTTCTTGGCTCTCCAATACCACCTCCAAATGATTATGCACTTTTGTAACCTTCCCGAAGTATGCACACCTACCTTGAAATGGCCAGAATTGGCCTTTCCGAGCCTGCTAGAAAGCTAATCTTCAGTTACACTTTGCTGAATGAAAGAGTTGATCTTGTTACATCATTTCAAACACATGCACATGATTTTTCAACATATTGGGAGGACTTGCAAGGTTGGGATGATCATGATACAGAATAAAAATTGGCAGGAGAGGGGTTCAGGGAGATTTTGAAGCAAATTTTGCATTATGGGCTTAGTTGTCATGCTTGAAAGTTTGATTTTTTGGGCTTACAAAAATGCATGACAACAATTTCTTAAGGCCCAGATTCCGAGTTTGATGAATTTTGGTGGTGTTCTACTATTTTTTATAAGCATGAGGATGTTCGTAGGTTAGGGTTCCACAATTAATTAATTCCACATACAATTTTAATTTTCTAACAACTGCAATTGATTGCTAAGAGTTTTCTATTAATTTGACATAAGTTTGGAAGGATTTTTGTAAGGTTTAATCCCTCTTTGAAGGGTTGTTTTCACCTAGGGAAGTCACTGCCCTAGGAAGGGTTTGAAATTTAGTTTTAATAGGGCTATAACAACATTGCTACAAATATGATTTGTGAGTTTTTTACCATTTCCCGAGCCCCCCAAAAAAGGGATATTATAGACAGCTAACTATAAAGTCAAATTTTATGCACATTATTGTAAAAATACTTATAACGTAATAATAGGCTCTAAGACTTATGAACTAGAATCAAAGATTCAACATGATGGTTAGGCTCTTCAAGTGTCTTAGGAACAAAAATGCTCTAAAGACATTTTATTGTGAACTCCATAAGTAAACTCCATCAAATCCTCATTCAGAAAACTTTATATTTAGTGTTAGTAGTCAAATTTAATGTATGCTCGTCTTACATATTGAAAATTGTATTTGTCTTATATTTTTAACTATGCTGACTATATTTATTTTAATTTTTTTCTCTCAATTATTTCAATATGCCATGTCCCTCATTACGAAACTTGCTACCTTAGTACAAACAATATATTCATTCATTTGATGTATTATATCCATGCAGGTGGTACGCATCAATTTTTTCAGAGGATTCAGGTATGGTTGAATCTTTCAATTGCTCATGTAACTTGTAGATATCCCATTTCTCTAGATATTATAGGGTGGTGAGGGTTTATGAGTTTTACAGGTTTTCAGTGGCGTGGTGGGCGTACACATTTCCGATGACGGCGGCGTCCGTGGCGACCATCAGATATTCACTTGCAGTAGACTGCAATTTCACGAAAGGCCTGGCAATACTTCTTTCCTTCATTTCTTCTGCAACAGTATTAACTCTATTTGTGACGACGTTGCTGCATGCATTTGTTTGGCGATCTCTATTTCCAAATGATATGGCCATTGCAATTACTGATAAACGCAATAAAAAGACAACGGCGTGCGGGAACAAGAAAATGTCTACTACTCTCAAACATCATACTGCTCCAATTCGGCGCAGCATGGAAATTCTGAAATCTACCATCAAGAAACAGCAAGCCAAATTATTTAACCGCAACCAGGATTCCAATCCATCTTCCCCATAAATTCATAACTGTTCTTCATAAATTTTACAGCCCACAGTATTTTATATATATATATACTTTTAGGTTTCTTTTTAAGGGTGGTTTTTTATTAGTTGGTTGACAAATTCCAACCTCCACATATTTGTAATCTTTAGGAGTAGTAAAATTTTAGCTCTAGTTCTATATTTATTTGTAATAATTAAGCCAAAAAAAATCTAACAAGTTAATAATAATACTTATATTTCTACTTCAATTTTATAATTGTATTGAATATAATAACAAAATTATTATGTTGTGTCACCAAAAATTTAGCATGTAGTTATTTGTTAGAATGTTATTGTATTTATCTGAATATTGGTTATTGATTTGGATTAAGAAGTTGTATTTTCATATAGTTTTTGTGTTTGTTTGACTCTTAATATATATATTTTTGGTTGTTATTTATTTATTTATTTGTTTTTCTTTCATATATAGTTTCTCTCTTCTGCCTATCTTTTTATAAAATTTTCTAAAACTAACATAATAAGATATGGATTTTCAAAATAGTAATGTTATGGTTTTGGTTGGATTTTGGTGGACTCCTGTAATACCCATAATTTTCAACCCAAACTCCTAACAAAAACTAATACGATTTTTATATACTTTATTTACTGAATTGTAGTATGGAATCACACATACAAATTTGCACACTATTTATTACACTCATTTACAAAGTGGAGCAAAGAGAGACAAGAGGGAGAGGAAGGGAGAGAGAGAAATCAATATTCATTTATGTAATTATGTTATGTTAGAGGGGAGTGAAGGAGAGACTCGTTAACATGCTTTATTCATTCATTATGCAATGATAGGGGGTATTTATAACAAATTGTTCTAACAAATTTTGTAATAATCACTCAACACCTAGACAAGTTACATGAATTTTGTCATTTTCATTTTTCTAAAGAGAGGGGACAAGAGAGATAATCGAGTGGGACAATAAACACATTTCAAATGTTGATCAAACACACTAGAGGGAAATATGTATTTATAGTAAACAATGGTGCAAGAAACCACTCAATCAATACCTCTTTCTCCTTCATCTGTATTCCATGAGGATAAGATAAATTGCAAGTTTCATTTCATTCATTGATATTCACAAGTAAAGAACATATGACATAAAAATATAAACTACAATAAAATTAACAAGGATAAACAAGGAAGGCGTCACAATGCTCAAGCAATCATTCGACAAGATAAGTGTATTGTGTATTAGGGATTTACCATATAAAATACTTATCTTATTAATTATCGATATCACCTTAAATATATTACTTGCTCATAATGAAATTAGAATAAGGTTAAATAATTGGTTCCCATGCCCCTTTGTTAGGGTATGTAATGTAGAGTTCAAAAGAAACTTGACAACAAAGTTTCCGTACATGGCTAACCACATATTCACTATTCAGGTAGAGGTTATGAAAGCTAGGAAAATGTATCTATCTCAACATGCTTAAAAAGTGAGATCCCCTAATAGATAGAGGTCACACGAAGGAATAAAAAAAACATATTTTTCCACTCACAAGGTTTAGTACACAAGGCATAAACCTTTGATTTCACACAAATTTTTAGGCAAGAGTCAAGCAACACAATATGACCTTAGGTTGGACATGAAAGCTATTTATAACAAATATATTAAGGTACTCACAATAATGGGAACAAATAATGAGTAACTAGAGTACTCTACTTAAGGTGAAGGCTTGTGAAGTTTCAACAACTTCATTTTTTATGTATATATATGTTGCATCATCAAGATATAGACACCATATTACTCATAGAAGTGAAAAATCCACCCCTTTATGCCAGTTGGTCCATTATATCCTAATGATATTCGAGATTACATAGGGCCAAATTGGATAAATCTACAATTATACAAGAGTAATTAAGAGCACCATTTTTGAGTTTAAGGTTTAAACTAAACTTAGAACAACATGTACATAAAGTTTAAAATAAAAATTTCTAAAAGACAATGCACATTTTCCAATGTTTCAATACAAATCAAACATTTCCTTATAAGATCAAATACCATGAATGCTAGCATTGACCTAGAACAAGATTACTCATCTATGCAATATTCATGCTATTCAATTTTTTAAAATCTACAAATTGCATCTATCCTTTCATATAAATATAGATAAGTTACAAGTACAACTATAGATATAGAACTTTATGAAATTAATTTAGTTGTATTCTTTTCTCTTAGCATCCTACAAACCTAAAATATCACAGGTTAGCACAACCACTTGCATGAAATTCTTTCTACTAAGTATGAAAGTGAACATAACATTAAATTCCTTGAGGAGGAAGAGAGAGAATAAAATTTCCCAAAAGTTTCGTAATAATTCAAGAATCTAAGGTTAGAGAGATTAACATTTCTTCACACAAGTTTTGTAATCATATATGGTGGAGAGAGAATAACATTTCTTTACACGAGCACCATTTCCATTCAAGTAGAGAGGGGCTGAGAAAGAAAACCACACCATAACATTCCATTCTCCCATTAAGAATAGTTTTTTCAGGGCCACTTAGAATTATTCATATAGAAACATGTTTACTTACATTCATAAAATTATTTCATTACATGAAGTTTGAACCAAACACACTACGTTGATGTAAATCATTTCAAAAAAAATATATCATGTGACCATGAAGGGTAACCAAGAGTTTTAGGATTTAAGAAAGTTATAAAGTGATTCTAACACTAATTAAAAGCCCCACAAGTATGATCAAAATTATTGACAAAGGTTGAGTTGTAGATTCAAAAACTAGTTTCAAACAACTTGAGGAAATTCTAATTTATAGGATATTAAAACACCTACAAACTGAACACCAAAATTAATCACCAGAAAATGGTGAGTGGATGGAGATGGGGTTCAAAAAAGTAGCCAAAAAATGTTTGAGATGCATATTAAACATAGCATGATCATTGTAGACACTCAAATTTGGTAATTCACTCTTTGACATTGCTGGTTTTGACAATGCACTCTTACTCACATAAACACAACCTTTCCATTCCTATCTAGCTTGTTTATACTTGTACTTTGATATGTTGACACATTATGAGAGCACTATACAAAAAAATCATATACCAAGTTAATATGACGAGAAGTAAACTAAATTTAGCATGTTATTCATCCCTAGTCAAAGTCATATAGTTTGGTTAGAAATTTTTATCTGGTCTTGACCTATCTGTATGGTTTTGCACTGGCATATACTCTATATTTGATTTCAATTCCAAATTATCCGACGGGTCCATTACTCCCTCCCGGCCACCCTTTCTTCGATAATTCATCTTCAGAACCTGTCGACACCCCCAAATAACCACTATGCATTATAAACATTCAAAATCCCACTACACCCCTTGTCCCTTTTTCGAATTGATTTAATTAATTCTATTTGCACCCTATTACCCCCTTAGCTAATTTTATTAGCCAATTTAATATCATATTAATTAAATAAATCCACACATATCCACATTCATATTTAAATAAATTAAATATCCTCACATCCTATACACATCCTCAACTCAAGTTGACTAAAGTTATGACTAAAGTTAAAAAATCATTATTATAATCAAGAGGATGTGCTCATATTAACTCAAATCATGCATTTGAGTTAACTGAAGATATCTCCCAAGTAATGATAAATCAAAATCAATTCAAATTCTTCCAAAATCCAACTATTCCTGACATTGTTTGGTTAAATAAAATATAACTTATGGAAGTAATAATAAAAAACATGTGCAACCTCTTGCCAACTCAACAATGACTAACTCATGCAAGCCTAGAATAAAATTTCGACTCTCCAATCAATCTAGAAACTCAACTAAATAGCTTGGTCATGTTTAGTTATCTCCAAATCAACTAAATGTAAAATTATCTTGAGGATCCACTTTCCTTGAAGCTATAAATCAATGGTCTTTCCTTTGCAAATTATCCACCAATAAGCTTGAGAGTTCATTATGTCTTTTTGTGCATTTATTTGGTGAATCATATCAATCTTTCATACTATTAT
Source organism: Taxus chinensis (assembly GCA_019776745.2). NCBI lineage: Eukaryota > Viridiplantae > Streptophyta > Pinopsida > Cupressales > Taxaceae > Taxus > Taxus chinensis. Next base: position 346,016,937 of record CM034146.1, on the reverse strand, counting down.
GCTGCCCACATAATGTCAAAATAAATTATTCTCATGTTCGTGCTTAATCCATCTTCCATTTGGAGTATCTTGGAGCCTCCACAATCCACACAAGCTTACACATCAAAAGAATCCAACAAAGAGTATCATTAAACCCTACTCTTTCAGTCAAATCCAATCTAAGGTGGCTTTGGGATCTACAACGGAAGGTTTACATTTTTTGTATTGATTTTAATCTTTTATTGTAATTTCCATAGTCTACATTCTAGAAGGCCCATTGGGACCCCACATTTTCTTTATCATTTTAGATTGTTTTTTATAAGTCTAACCGCGTTTTTGTATTATTCGTTTTGTTTCTATTCTACTGTCAAAGTTTTAATTTATTTGGTGGAGTAATTCGAGAGAAAATCCCAAATAATAGTCATTTTACATTTTTATCTTAATTTTTGTTCATCTATAGGTTATTTATGCTAGCATAGCATTACTTGTGTTAGCGTTACATGCGATTTTCACTAGTGTATCACTACACATACTAGCTTCAAATTTCACGCATCTGTGTATTATTACATGCATTGTCATAAACTGAAAATACTATTTTTTATGCCAACTTGTCTACTTAAGTGTGTTTCTGTGAGAATTTATGCTAGCACACCTAACTGCACATGCTACTATATTAGTAGGTGTGCTAGTACCGTAACCTATCTTCTGGAGGCCATAACTTTTGATCCGGAACTTGAAATGACTAGGGTTTATTTTAGGGGTGAATATTAGTATTTTTGAAATTTGAAATTGGTGATTTTTTCATTACCGTACTGTAGCAGGTTCACCAAAATTTTATGGGTCATAAATAAATTTGACCCTAGTTTCACCTTTATGTTTCACTAAAGGCCAACCAATGTTAGTATATTTGCTATTATGTTATAATATACTATTATATATAGGATTAATTCTCCATAATGTAGTATTATAATATAATTCCAAAACCCGTCAAGTTTGAGATATGGAGTTAAAGACGAAGGTAAAAGTGATTAATCTTGTGAAAAATCCAAAAGTACAAGTCGTGCGTTAACACAAAAATGCCACTGCATGATAACATTCTTGTGTTGCTGTGCGACAACATTTTTTTGCGTTTCTGCATGGTAATGCAAAAATACTATCTTGCGACAACATTTTTTGTGTTACCATGCGATAACATTTTCTCGTTGCCGCATGGTAACACAAAAAAATGTTGTCGTGTGACAACATTTTTTACGTTACCGTGTGGTAAATTTTTTTGTGTTGCTGCATGGTAACATAAAAATGTTGTTGTACGACAACATTTTTGTGTTACTGTGCGACAACATTTTTATGCATTACTGGGCGGTAGCATTTTTCCTTGATGCCTTCCGGTAATGATGTCATCAGGAAAAAAATGCTGCCATATTTTGGTAATGATGTCATCAGAAAAAAATGTTGTCAGTATGGGAATTTTTTTTTCCTGTATGCCATATTTTTGGAGGACAATTTTTTCATTGAGATGATCATTTAAACTGCTAACATAAAAAAATTTCCCATATAAAATTAGTGAAATCTGCATTAAAAAAAATCACTTTTTTTAAAAAAATTTTCACTGTGCCATATTTTAGGAGGACATTTTTTTCATCGAGCCGATCATTTTAACTACAATTTTTTAAAAATTTACATATGTTTTTGGATGACATCATATATTGTCAACCGAAATCATATATTGTTCATCAAATATGCTACCGGCCGACACCATTATTAAATTGTTCGAAACCCATTTTCTTCAGATTTGTCATCATTTCGAATGTCATTTTCACAGATTTGCCAAGGAATCTATAGAATTTTTTTGGGGGAGGGGTCTTAAAATGAACCTTGATTTATCGTAGACTTTAGCAAATTGCATCACCAATGTTTTCCCTTCTTACAAAATATAGTGACTTCTTGTGGACATGTGAGTGCTAATGAGCATTCAAGCTAATCAAAGACAAAATCATTTTGGCTCCAGAATTGAGCGGACTAGTTTGGAACTTACCATTTCATATCCAAATGGATGCATCCAATAAAGCAATTAGAGTTGTGTTGGGTTATAAAAATGATGAGGGAAAATGTATGCCTTTTACTACATTAGTAAGAATTTGACTCCAACTAAAAAAAAATACACCACTACTAAGAGAGAATTCCTTGTTGTAGTATACACCATCAAAAAATTTCGTCATTATGTCACAAGTTATAAGGTATTCATCCATACATACCATTCAACAATTAAATGTCTAATGAATAAACCCGTAGTTAGCAACATAGTTATTAGATGATTGTTACTCTTATAAGAATTTAATATGACCATAGTTGATAAGCCTTGCAAGGATAATGTAGTTGTTGATTTGTTGTCAAGACTAACTAATGCAAGGGAAACTAAACTGATTGAAGGTGAATTTATAGATGAACATTTGTTTGCAATTTATATAAAGTCACCTTAGTTTGTAGACATGGCCAACAATTTGGCCTCATGGAAGTTTTCACCTTCTTTTTCAGTTAAACAAATGAAAAAATTGATAAAATAAAGTGCAATGTTCAAATGGTTTAATGGAATGTTGTTTAAATGTGGGCCTGATATGGTGTTACATAGATATGTACGTGTGGATGAAATATTTGAGATCTTTAGGGCGTGCCATGATTAACCATCCAGAGTTCATTACTCAGTTAAGATAACCATCTATAAAGTATTGGGAGTTATCTATTGTTGACCTTCCATACATAAGGCCTTGAAAAGATACATATGAAATGTGACCAATGCTAGAGAATGGGAAAGCCTACACTTTCTAATGAAATGCCCCTCCATCCTCAAGTAATTATTGAACCTTCTAAAAAGTGGGGGTTAAATTTTACTGGCCCTAGTGATCCTTCATCACAAGGCAAGGATTTCATCCTTGTATGCATGAAGCATGTGACTAAGTGGGCTAAAGTCCAATATTTTCCATTTTATCATGATAAAAAGATTACAAATTTTCTCTATGATTAGATTCTCTATAGATTTGGGGCTCCCAAATCTATTTTTTCAGACCAAGGTCCATAATTCATGTCCAACGTCATAAAGGTATTCAATGAATTGTACCATATTAGACATAGGTAATCATCTCCCTACCGTCCGCAAGAAAATCGTCAGGTAGAAGTCAACAATCGAGAGTTAGAAAACACACTAATAAAGATTGTGGATATCAACAGGAAGGATTGCGTATAAAAGTTACTAAAGGTTGTATGGGCATAAGACACAACCTGTAAGTTGACCACGAGATTCACACCATATGAGTAGATCTATGGTAAAAACCCAGTTATTCCCATTGAGTTTGAACTACAAACTCTTAGAATAACAAATGAAGTGGGAATTGATCTTACAAAATTACAATGAGACATGATATTATAGTTAAATGAACTTGGTGAACATAGAATGGAAGCACTCCACCAGACTGAACCCATCCAACAATAAAGGAAGTTTTGGCATGTTCGACACATCCAAAATACGAAGCTCAAGGCTAGAGATTGGGCATTATCATTCGATTCTAGGTACAAAAATTTCAAAGGGAAACTACAAACTAGGTAGCTGGAACCATATTAGATTGAAGAAATTTTTGAGAATGGATTTGTCCATCTTATACCAATTGATGGAGAATAGAGGACCTTGCTGGTAAATGGACATAAGATTTGCCTATATAGGAAAACAACTAATAAATAACATTTCACCAATCACATCCTATCATGTCCATAATTTCAATGTATGAAATTGATTTCCTCTTTCACTAGAAAGGAATTATAAATACTCGATGGATTCATAATAAAGAGAAATATGGAAATTTCTATATAAGCTACTATTAAAAAATCAAAAAAGAAAAAAAATTATTTTCGCGCATGTGGTCATGTACACAAACCATTTGGGGGAGGGCCAAATCAATTGGTTTGTGTTGTATTCTCTAAAAATAATTATTTCTGACATAATATATTTTTTACATGAAAAATAAGTTGCGAATGGACACATGGTAGGAGAAGAACACTTAGGTATGTACCTTATTCTTGTTTCTACAATGGTTTTTCTTCTTTTATCACATTTAGTTCCATTATTAATAACTTCCAAAAGAGGAGAACATTCATAATAGAAGGGACAATACATCACTTCCACACAAATGAAAGAGGTGAAGCTGATAACTTACGATTTCATGATGCATGTAAATCTAACTCACATAGTACAAAGTTCAGATCATTGATTGCGGAGTTAATGTATATCTGGAGATGTGACAAGCTTACAAGTCCTTCTTTATGATATTTAGCACTTATACATTCTCCTTTCACATTCTGTAGAAATGGGAGTTAAGAAGTAGTCAGAGCTTACTTCAGTTAGCAAAATGGTAAAGGATGAACCCACTGCCAAAAATCTTTAGGGATGCAGGATGGATTGGTTTCTTGGAAAAAATAGAGGGTTTTGATGAGGATATTGTGGAATAATTTTCAAGAAATTTAGAAGAGCATCATTCTTCAGTCTTTGGGGTAATAATATAGGTAAGCATTCCAATTCTCTATGAAATTTCAGGTCTCCCAAATGAAAGGGAAGAATTTTCAAATACTATAACCCCTTATAGTGAATTAATTTACATCTTCCATAGGAGAAAAGAACCAAAAATAACAACATGGCAAGATAAAACTATGAAGATCAAGGGGCTAATGAGGGATAGTTTTACTAAGCCTTGGAAGTCTATAGCCACTTGGTTAATGAAATATTTCACTTGCGACAGATAACATTATATTTTTCTCAGGGATACAATGAAAATAACGATTAATCTTAAATATGGCGAAAAGAATGTTGAGTTTAGGGTTAACTTGCCAAATTTTCTGTTTTCTTCTTTACAAGCTATGACTAGCAAGTGTAAAAAAGGTTCATGACCTTTGAAAAACCATGATTAATTCAAATGACATGTAAACACCATTTTCTTAATAAGAAAAAGGGAATAAGGAAATGGACTGGGTTTTTAAGAAACAAGATAATTAAATAGGATTCTACTCCTAAAAATTCCTCCATTCGAGACCCTGTTCATAAAAAAAGGGCACAGAAAGAGCCTGCACAAGACCCAGTCCTTAAGAAAAGTTGAAGCCAAGAATCAAAGTGGAAGAAAACATCCTTGGCATAGTCTAGAGCTAGGACAAAATATATTTTAATGATAAGTTTTAAATTTGAGAAAAAATAAATGGAGGCACAACAACCCCCACAAATTGATGCTCCCCATGTAAGGAAAAGAAAAAGAAAGAGGTTGATAATCATTCTAGAGAGTGATTCAGAGCAATAACACTATATAACAGAGATCATGCAAGCAGTGAGCTAACCTATGGTGGCCCCAATAAAATACCTTACACCATTTCTTGATGAAGAAACAAATGCTAAAACATTCTTGATTGAGCTTGAGGTTAGTGAAAAAGGGAAAACACCCATCTGATTAGAAGAAGGACATTCTAGTAGTTCTATAGGTGAAAATGAGCAGACACTCCAAGAAATATCTCTATCCAAATTTGAATTTGCTATCAGGTTATTGAAAAAAGAATTGGGAAACCTGAAGTAATTTCTATAGGAAAAAAATAATGCCATTCATACCTTACAACAAGAATTAGAAGAAAAAAAATAAAAAACTTTGCAACTGGAAAACTGGGTTAGGAAGTTGGAGGAGATAGACACATCCCAAGAAAAGGAAATTTAAATCATAGTTTTGGTGAACACTCTGAAAAAAGGAGGATTCTGATCCATAAACTATAGCAGACCCCCTACTATTCAATAGTTTAAAATCATAATTTGATTAAAATATCTCATTAAGGTGTAAGCCTACAATTTGATCAAACCCTTATTTAAAACAAAACCATGAGTGGTTTCCAAAATCTGATAAAAAACACCCAAATTTGAAGGAAATCGAATCTTAACATCCACTTCCAAAAGTGCATCCAAAATGGTGATCAAATAACCATTTTAAATATTTTAGTAAATCATCGTTAAATGATTAAATTGCATCTAAAATGATCAATTAATAAATCGTTAATGTGGAAAAACAGAATGCAATAAAGAAAGCACGACGTCAAAATTGATAACGAAGTTCGAGAATGAGCCTACATCTCTGGGTTCACTAATGTGATCATTCCATATTGGAATAAAAAATACCTATAGAATTATACCATCATACCTTTAAAAGACTCGGACCACGTCTAAAAACGTCCTCTACCTACCTGTAGTATTTGCACGGTCAATTTCCCCTAGTTCTCCATTAAAAGAAACTATAAACTGCTCCTAATAATGGCAAACAAAATCCAAAACAAGAGACTAAATACATCAAACAAAATGTATCTAAATTCTGGACAAGTCTCTAGTTCACTCCAAGATCTGAAAATGTCGTTTGAATGCCCAGAAATGATAAAAGGCGAAAATAATTCCTTTAGGGAATCTGTCTGTGTCCTTGAAAAATCCTTCGAAAACTCCTTCACAAGCTCTTCAAACATCTCCTCTATGTGAAGACATGAAATCTATGAGCTCCTTAAAATACTAGGAGTGAGGCTTGGTTACCTTGGGAAACTCCAAGCTTGAGTGTTTAGAATGGAGGGGGGATTTAGAATCTCCTAGCCCAAACTATAGGTTATAAGCCATATCCGCCAAGCTAAAATCAACATAATCTTGGTGGTGTATTGGTTGGCTTTCACGAGTCATACATGGGTGGTTGAAGGTTTGAATCTCGCCATTTTTTTTGCCACTGCAATATCACCTAACTGCCCACTCCACCCCGTGCTATCCACACCCGACTCAACTGCATTATTCACCCTAACTTGGCACATTATCTACCCCAAATCCAAACTGAGATGTCTCTGTTTGACTTGTTCATTTCCACACCGAGTTCACCATTTTTGAGTGGGTTGGTGGGATTAGTTCCACATTGGGTGGATTAGGGATAAATAAATCCTTGAAATAGTATTTTTACTGTCCAAGGCTTACGTGGCTGTGCCCACATTCAATCTTCTTTTTCTACCCATGTAATATGACCCACCGAGTTGTGTGAAGAATATTTGGAGAGTTGAGTGGATGATTTGTTGGCTTGGCTACATGACCTCGTTGAGCTACCCCACCTAGTTGTGTGGAATGTTGGTGAGCCTAAGCTAGTTAGAAAGGTGAGTAAGTTGTGGTGGTAGGCCACATGGTGGCCTGAGGACCTGTAACGCCTTGATTTTTGTAAGTTATCATGGTAATTACCTTTCATGATGTTGTAACTGCAGAAATGAAGATAAATATGTTAAGACACATCTTTTGATCTTAGAGGAATGTGTTGCTGATCTGGACCCTTGTTTGCTGTAACTTGATACTTGGGACAAAATTTATTATTGCTTGTGTGATTGCTAATGAGACAACAGACTTGTCGTATGCTTGATGAACTCTATTCGCTGATTGAAAGCACACCTTGAATCAATTCCATTGATCCAAGGTATGCTGTGGTCTTCTTATGATCGCTTTGTCGATTTACTTTTAAACTAGACTGAAGGTTGATATAAATGTTGCAGCACCTGATTTCAGGTATGAATATCTGGTACGTAGATGCCAATGAAAAAGGTTCGATTCTCGAACCACACACCGTTGTAACGCTAGACAACGTAAGACGATAAGGGCCTGGATGCAAGTGGCACAGGTATGTGGAACTTAGGACGAAATGTCCTGCTTAATGTTGAATATGACTGTCAGGCGGAAAGACTTGATATGGAAACTAGTTAATTAAATATTAGGGGATTGAACCCTAACCTACCCCTAAGTTTTATCTTATACCCTAACTACTATCCTATATGGATTTTAGATTTCATAAGGGAGAAAATAGATATGAATTCCATTAACCTATGAACTAGGCGAATGACCTAGATATGGACTATTCAAATCCTAAATTAATCCTAACCTAAGGAAGGGGACGCATAGACCCATGTGGATGGAAAGGATAAGGAGGGAAGGTAGGAAATTTAATGGGATAGTAAATGAAGTCCTTACATGTACAACGCCAAGTTTGGCGGGAACAAAGAAAAGTTGGAGGCATCCAACTAGCTTAGAAACTAAATGGAATTTATATGCAAATTTGAAATTTGGAAACTCACTAACCCGAGTCGGCGGTGGCATGAGGAATGAGGAAAGGAAGTGCATTCAATGCATTAATTATCTTGGTCTTAGCAACCAGCTCGCCTTCGAAAGAGGATAGAGGAAAAAGGAAAATTGTTTGTTGCTGTGTGCATTTGGATTTTAGTTGCTCTGCATTTTGTTTCTCCATGGTTCTGTTGAACCAGCTGTGTTTTGATTATTATCTCTGTTCTTTGGAAAAACAAAGGCTATTCTTGAGCTTGTGGAAGTTAGTGACTGGTTGGGAAGCCTGGCCGAGGATGTCGTGGAGAGAAACAACTCCAGTGGGCGTGGTTTTCTTCGAGCCACAAGAAAAATTAACAGGCATGTTAAGCCCTTCTCCTTAAACCGCTTTCTTTTGCTTAATAGTCTCATTAAAACAACCTTGCTCTTATGATGGGGGTTTTGGTTATTTGATTTGGCTGTTACGTTGAGATTATTTTGAGTTGAGTCATTTTCTTTTGCTGTACGCGGCTTGAGCATTCTTTGCATAATGATTAAGTTGAATACACTGTCCTTGCTATGTGGTTCGTTTCGGCAGTGTTGGGTATTCGCTTTATTACCATTTTGGGTTGTGCTAATAAATACATTAGCTAAATGAATATCACTTCTGAGTTCTGAGCATTCTTGTGAAAATGAAAAGATGAGATGATTTGTATGTCTGGTTGAACTGTCCTTAAAAGACTGAACACGACTTGGGTATTCTCGGGTGTTTGAAGAAAAGGATTGTTCTTCTTATTGAAATCATTAATGAATTATGTTTTCTCTTTGCTGCTTCAAAATCTGAAGGTAATGGGAAAGAGGATTTTATTGTGCATTTTGGATGCGGTTTGATCTTCTAGTTTGAACTATCATCATGAAAACGAACATGGCTTAGTGTTTCTGTGCAAATGGATGAAACAAATGAGATTTGGCTTGCTGTTGAGATTGTTTTGACTGTACCTTGCTTGCGCATCTATTACCCTATGCGGGTTTGCATTGATAAAGGCATTGTTATGCGAATATTGTATTTCTGAGTTTAGTGTGTGGAAATGTTTGGGAAAAACAAAGCTGTGGTGATATAATTAGACTATTATGCGAGTTATAATTCCTTGATGTTTTTCATTGCATAAAACACAGGTTCCCTGGGACAATAAGGTTATTGTAGCATCTTACTTTGCTGTACTAATTTGATATGGTATTCTGCCTGCTGGTTCTTGGTATTCATATAGGACTGTTTGGAAGGAAGTTTTAATCTGACGAGGAACAGAAAATCAGTCTATATAATAGACTGAGTAGAGCATGCAGATTATATTGTGTCTTGCTGAACTCAAGAATATATATATATATATATATATATATATATATATATATATATATATATATATATATTTTAAGGATTGTGGACCTTTCATCGTTTTCATTAAGAAAAGAATATGAGTGGAATTATTCTTTGTTGTTGGAAAGTGAAAACTTTCATTATTAGGATGAAAGTGTGACTGGTTGTAGTTGCTGTACACTCTTACATGTTATAAAGACGTGAATGACTGTAGAGTGAAATGTTTAAAAGGAAATGATTGCGTTATAGGTTCTTTTGGTACTAATGTTTATAGACCAGTTGCAATGAACTCCGGTCAACTTTTTGGAAAGGTAATAGTAGTTTTCAATTACTGAATATACTACTCTGAATGAATTATACTATTGGAGTATGTCTGCTCTAAATAAGAGGTATTTGGATAAACAGTAAGAAGAGGTGATATGATCTTTCTCCCTTATATTCGATTATTGATTTTTGTTTATTTCTCTTTGGACTATTATCATTGATTGATATCCCGTTTGGATTAAAAACTTCTAGTACAATTGTGAGGAAAAAAAAGAGAGTGTGAATGGATAATTTGAATTAATGATCATTTTTCTCTCATACAGTTGGAAATCTATAATTGTTATGGAATGAATTTCGTACTGCTTGGGTTAAGCATTTGTATTTAATTGCTGTTTGCTTGTTCTCTTCAGCGTTTGATTGCTTGAAATCAGATGAGTTGTATGAAAGAAGGGACAATAATTCGGTTTAGATTTTAGTTAAGATCTATCTTTTGAATTCACAACTATTGTAAGAGAATGGAATTGATAGCATTTATGTTAGAACAACAGTTGCATAATTGTGTTTTTAGTTCTTACAGATGTTTGTAATCTGGAACTGTTGAAGGAAATTACTTCTTGTAATAATTATTTGGGAAAGAGGGCAGTAATCCTTTGTCTGATTAGGAGGGTTATTGGATGATTGAGTTGATATGTTGTTCATCCTTTTTGGTATTTAATTCTTGAATGATGTTCATATTAACGTTTCATAAAAGCAGGGTTCTTTTATTGAGACAATTAATTAAAAGCACCTCATTTTAATGACAAGTGCTTAATATGCTCAGTTCAATGAACTGACCCGTGCAAGTAATTTTGCAGATGAAACTTGAGTATAAATGAAGACATGGTTGTTTCTGATACTTCTTTGATTAACTGAAGATGGATTGTATTGATAGCTATTACTCCTCCACGAGGAAATGAGAAAGGAAGAAGTTACATTCTTCTATCTTTATGAGTTGTAATGTTGTTTGATATAAACAAAGTCCAGTCGTTTGGACTGGAAAATGTATAGATTGTAAATCTGATGGATGAATACAAGTAAAAGTGTGATATTTTCAATAACTGTATCAGTTTGATATTGTTGAATAAGTTTGAGAATATAACATTATTCCTTGACTTGGAATTATTCAAATGTTAATGGATGAATTTAAAAGGAAATAACATCTATTCTTTACCTGAATGTAACTTTTACGTTGAAATGTGCAATTAGTTCATATTTGGGTTAAGATGAATTTTGAATTGACATTAAAAAGATTTAGATAAACATGAAATCCTAATTGGAAGGTATTCAGGATTAGCTTGAAAGCTAAGGGATATCAAATAACTTAGGGGCAGCCGAACCTTGTATTCGGACTCCGTTAATAGCCTCGAATGTTTAAATTCAGAAAATAAAGATATGGGAAATCATATCTATTGTTAACAGACCTTAACTAAGTAAGGTTAAGGAGGATAAATGAATAAATTCATTTAGAATTAGACCTCGTTTAAATGACGTCTAATAAGATGGAATTCTGCATTTGTTTACCGTTGTGGAAAACTTGGTTAAGTTTAATAGGTTAAACTTATTAAGTTTATTGATAATGGACTGATTAGTCCAAAGATTAAGAAAGGAACCAAGAAGTGAATATGCAACCCTTTGGTATGAAGGAGGAGATGTGTATTAAACTAGAATACGGATTAAGTCTCTCTTAGCTACATACAACTGTAACAAGAACAAGGATAAAGGATCAGCATGGCTGCTGAAAGTTGATCTTAAATACTAAGATTATAACCAAATCACAATTAAGCTGGATGTGTACCCTCGATGAGAGGATTCCGTAGGACATTGACATACGCCAGCTACAATATGGTGTCTTCGTGAAGGCGGGGACTTCATGACGACACAATGTTATAGCTGACATATTACAATGCCCTCCCGAATTAAATCATCAAGTTTACATAAGCTGGATACTAAGTTCTTGGATGAGGATAGGAATGTGATCACATATACGGAGTGACTCCGGAGGACTAAAGGTAACTAGACACACAGAGTCGTCTAGGAACGACACTGTATGTCTGCGTATATTTAGTTACCATGAGTAACTTCCTATACTCGTTCATATTGCTAGTTGGGGTTAGAGGTTGACCTTAAATGGAAGGACTGGTAGAGACCATGAAAGACCATTCTAGATAACAGATGAAGTGAGGTGAAGGACGTATTCCATGGGTGTGTATCACATCTAGGAATATGATCATGCAAAGCATGTGAAAATATTTGGCCAAAGTATCACAAGTGCTGGTTGCGTTGTCCTAATCACCTAGTTTAAGATGCAGGATGTCAGATGAATATCAGTAACAGATATTTAGATAGGCTTCTTAAATGGATCATTTCAATAACTGGAAACGGTAAAAGAACCCTGTATATTCATTATACTATGCATGAATTAACATGAAGGATCGGTAAGTTGCCGAGTCATGAAATGAGAGATCATTGAAACTCCGAGCCATAAAGTGGGAGGTCGGTAGTTCTTTGAGTCATTTACAGCAGCATATGGTATCTGTTATATGATTGAATGGCACTGAATGTGTGTTCCATATTGCAAATATGTGAACATAGAACATTAGTTTTAAAAGGAAATTGTGTGATCCAAACTGCATTAATTGGACAGAGAACAATTATTAAAACTTGAGCGTGTGTTTGAATTATATAATTCATAACAGGGAACGTTGAAAAAAAAAATAATTTTTTTTCCCTTGTTCTAGTATCTTAAAATGGGGATGTTACAGGACCCACCATGTGGACCTTTCTTCATCATCCACATGTCATCATAAGAGGCACAAAATAATGCGATCGAAACTATAGTGTAATCGAATAATTAAAATTAAATTAATACCACGGCGGCCAGGTCCCCTTCCAAAATAAAATTGGACCCCACTATTGAATCCCTTTTTTTGCTCACGCTTGATGAAAATTGATGAACTAAACCCAATATGTTGAAGTCAATTTATGCCTTGGCCAACTTAGAAATACATAAATAGGCTCTCTGGCACGATCCAGGGTACTACAGACCTGCATTTTCCCTATTGACCAGTTTTGATCCGAATTTTGACCAATGAAAACTTGAGCATACCGTGTTTGTTTCATGCATTCCAATAGTCGTCGGAAAGCTAACAAAGTACTCTTCCATACTATACTATTTAAAGGATAACTTGGGAATATATGGTGCCTAAAAATGTCCTCTAGATAAAACCTCCCCATTGAGAAGGATTTTGTTCCACCAAAAGCTTCAACTGGATCTGGTAAACTCTATATTTTCCATAGAGATCTCTGCAACGAACTTTATGGTCTTCAATATTGTTGCTCCAAAAATAGACAAGTCGTTTCCAATCCAAAAGCACTATAAAAATACCTAGTCTCCCATTGAATTTGCTACACGGTTCTCTGCATTAACCCAAACTGTAGAAACCAAAATATAACATAGTGGCCAAAGTTGTAAAATGTGTTGAAATGCCAAAAATACCACAAAGATTGGATTAATGTAAATAAACACAAATCATATTCTAAAGAGGCAATGTATAACTTAACCCGTGTGATTTGGCCAATACTGCAATTGCCCAAAAAATTAGATCAGTATGAAATAGATCACTGAAATGCCAACAATAGGTGGGTGTACACTGATCCTACAGAAGTGTCAACTTTGTAAAATATCATTGTAATTGATCAACATTAAATAGATGAATAAATGCCAAACATAAGCGAGTGTCTATTAATCATGTGATCTATAAAGTGTTGTAAATGATTAGTATGAAATAGATCACTAAATGCCAAAAATAGGCGGTGTCCACTGACTCTTGTGAAACTATCAGTCATGAAAAAATATCACAATAATATCACTATAAAAATATCATGGAAATGATTCAAAAATCAAAATATAAAAATGCCTATAACGAGGCTGAGATTTAGACTGAATCCCTGAAACTACACGTGAAAGTAATATGTATGCACAAATTTCACATCCAAAATGGTGAAACTGCCAATAATACAAAATTTCACATGGTGTAAGTTGCAAACATGATGTGCCCACATGTGGGTCTTAAAAATGACAATAGATACAAATCCAAAATTAGAAATCTTGAAAATGCCCATTGATCCTATATAGACTACTATCTAATATATAATGGAAATTTTCAACCATAAACGTGAGAAGAAAAATATGAGTATGTTAAACCTGTCTCTCAGATCTTCCCTATAGGTGACACCATTATCCAAATCCAAAGCCAAAATTATATGGGAAAAATATCCTTTCAACATACAACAGGAATCCCACAAAATATGCTTTGAAAAATGTGCATCCTAATCAACAATATCATCTATGTAATAAAAAAATATTCAACAAATCAGTTTTACCAATACAAGGGTGATCCCTCTTTCCAATTTAACAACTTGAATAGAAGGATACACCACCTAAAATCCTCTTGTTTGACGAGGTAGCGATGAAACCCCATGTTTTCCAAATAGTTTTGAAATAGGTTCAAAGTAAGAAATATCTTTCCAATAGGCCACACAAAGGTTATCTAGACATGGATATGCAAAACCACGACTATGTAAAAATAACCATTTCGCATAGACAAGAAAATGTTAGATTAATGTTACCTCATTCATAAACTGAGAATTGTGCACCCTGTGAGCAAAGGTTAACAAATCGTTGAATTTTAAACAGCTTTAAGAATGCATCTTGCAATTCTTAAGAATAGTTGAAAATATAAAATCAAATGATAACCAATTAGTACCCAAATGAATCGAGTGCAAAAACACTGTCCAATCTTTGAACAATGTCCTAATGCCATTTCTATATCTTAAAATGGAATGGCCTGTTTTCTTTCTCTTAAGTAAAGGACATAGGTGTAAAATAGATACAAATATCATACTAGAAAGAAAAGATTCACAATATGGTTACTAACCAAAGCACTCTGACCATTGCTAACTGAATGGATTCCATTTCAATATCCATCACCCTAAAAGTGAGACCAAGTGAGATCTATCTGTGCCTCTCATCATGTGGTTCCCTACTTTTTGTAAACAACATGTACTCCCATCAATTGCACACTACAAATGGAAGATCGAAAAACCCCAAATGTCTGCACAAACTGAATTAAAACCACTGAAAATATGATATCAAGAATGCAAAATAGAATCTAATCATGCATTCAACCATCTATGACACCAAAAACTTGATTTGTAAACTATTGTAGACCACTTACTATTAAATAGTTTAAAATTGGATCTTGATTAAAATATCGTGTTAAGGTGAAAATCTACAACTTGATCAACACCTTATTTAAAATACAATCACGAGTGGTTTCCAAAATCTGATCACAAACAACCAAAACTGAAAGAAATTAGATCTTTAACATCAACTTCCAAAAGTGCATCTAAAATGGTGATCAAATAACCATTTTAAATATTTTGGTAAATCTTCGTTAAATGATTAAATTGCATCCAAAACGATCAATTAAGAAATCATTAATGCAAAAAAATAAAATGCAATAAAAAAATCACACCACCAAAATTGATAATGAAGTTCAACAATGTGCCTATGTCTCCGGGTCCACTAATGTGACCATTCCATTAAAAATCTATTGCAAGTATAATTGAAAAACTTACAATACCATAATGGAATAAACAAGACTTGTATAATTATACCATCAGACCTTTAGAAGTCTGGAACCACATCCATCAACTTCTTCTACCTTCCTATAGTATTAGCACGGTCAAATTTCCCTAGTTCTTTTTCAAAATCAACTGTAAATTAATCCCAATAATGGAAAACAAACTCAAAAATGGGAAAATAAATACTTCAAACATGACATCTCTAAATTTTAGACAAGTCTCCAGTTCACTCTGAGATATGAAAATGTCGTTTGATTGCTCGAAAATGAAAATAGGTGAAAATATCTCCTTTAATAGGGAACGTGACTCTATCCTTGAACAATCCTCCAGAAACTCCTTCACGAGCTCTTCAAACATCTTCAAACATCTTCTCCATGAGAAGATATAAACTCTTTGAACTCCTCAAAATTCTAGGAGTGAGGCCTGACTTCCTTAGGAAACTCCAAGCTTGAGATTTTAGAAGGAAACTCCATGCCAAGCTGTCTCTATTTGACTTGACTGCTTCCACGCCAAGTTCACCATTTTGAGCGGGTCGTTAGGATAAGTCCCACATTAGGAATATTGGGGATAAATAAAGCCTTGAAATAGGATTTGACCACCCAAGGACTACATGGTTGTGGCCACATCCAATCCTTTTTTCCGCCCAGGTAATATGACCTGCCGAGCTATGAGGATAACGTTTGGAAAGTTGAGTGGATGGTTTTTTGGCTCGGCCGCAAGCGTTAGTTGAGCTACCCTACTGAGTTGGGTGGAACATTGGTGAGCCCAAGTTGGTTGGCGAGTTGAGTAAGTTGTGGTGGTAGGCCAGGTGGTGGCATGAGGACCCACCATGTGGACCCTTCTTTATTGGCCACATGTCATCATGAGAGGGCTCAAAATAATGTGATAGAAACTATAGTGTAACTGAATAATTAAAATTACACTAATACCACGATGGTCGGGTCCCCTTCTGAAATAAAAGTGGATCTCGTTGTTCAATCCCCTTTTTCGCTCACACTTGCGGAAGATCGGAGAACCAAACCGACCACATACAAGTCATTTTTTCCTTAGCCAAATCCAAAATATGCAAATAGGCTCTCTACCATGACCTGAGGTACTGTAGACATGCATTTTCCCTATTGACCATTTTTGACCTAAACTTTTACTAGTGACAACTTGATCATACGGTGTCTGTTTTACACATTACAATAGTTTTTGAAATCTAACGAAGTTCTCTTCCATAGTTCAAGGAGAACTTGGGAACATTTGGTGCCCAAAAATGTCCTTTGGATCACATTCTACAGCCTTGATGCCACAAACTTTAAAAACTCCATTTTTACCTTTTGTGAGGAAAATGCTAAGGCCCAATCTCAAATTGCAACATTACAAATCCAGGTGCAACAACTAGAACAAGAATGTAAAGAAACCCAAATTGACCTTGTACCACCTCTTGTTCATATTAATATAACAATAGGAATGCTTAAGTGTATGAAAAAATGTTATGAGTTAAGAATAATTGAAGCTCAAAATGAGGAACTCAAGGAGGAAAATGAAAAATTTGAGGAGAATGCAATGCTGGAAAGAAGTTTGACTACATCCTATCAAATTAGAGAGGTTATCTTGACATGCAAGATATATGCCAATTGTTATGCTCTCTTCCTTGGGGAAAAATTCCTCATATGACATCTTTTTAGATTGTCCAACAAGGAATCTCATGATTTTGAGGATGACAAGTCATTTATGAAGGCATACACATTTATTGACAACCAACTTAGGAAGTTGAAATGTGAGTTCTTTTTACACAAATTTATTTTTAGGCACGTCACTAATTTTATGATTAATATTTTTACTGGAGAAACCCAAATCATGACCTATATTTATGTTCTATAAAATCATCAAGTTTGGAGAGATAAAGTGCAAGAATATGAAAATGAACAAATGAGTGTAGAGTTGGTAACGAGACATGAATTTCTAGATCCAAAAAAGTTTGTAATAACATTCAAGGCACATGTATATGTTCCTTAACTCTAGGAAAATTGCATTGCTTGGTTATAAGAATCTTTGTGGGATTTCAACATATATATCGCTACCTCTTTTCAGAGATCATTAAAAGCTTGTAGAAGATGGTAGGAATTACTCCCTGATGAGATGAAAAAAGGGAGGGTATTTATCCAAACAATTAAAACTTGACTCTGAGAAGGTTACAAGCTCTGGTTAGGATGATTTATCATTTCGAACATGAATGGGTAGGCATGAGATATAGACCCCTTATTTTATTGGCACATGTTCCCTCATTGGAAATTAGAGGAAGACCAACCTTGGGTTTTCTTTAACTAGTGGGAATAAAAAATTTGAAAATGTAAAGGACACAATGAGTAAAATGAAGAAGCGTGGAATTCCTTCACTGATGAGTATTATTGTAGCAAAATTTTAGAGGCATTGAATCAAAGAAGGGAACAGAGGAATGTAGGAGGACCTAGGAGGTTTTAAGCCAAGGGAGTGATGAATCCATTATATGCCTCATCAGTGACATAAAAAAGAACACTTTTTCTTCTCTTTTGGATAAGTTTTAAGATGGATTTAGTGTGATTAAGAGGTATTTTAATTGTTTTAGGACAATGAAAAGCTATATATTGTTTTGTTTTTTGAATGCCATTATTATCCAAAACTCAACCGCAAATCTACTCATCATGCATATAGTTAAGGGTATAGATCTAATCATCATGTGAGTAATCAAGGATGCAAACACTAGCAAGTGCGTGGAAAAACAAGGAGATGGAGTAGAAAAATCATAAGATCTAGTCCTCCACTATAACCGTAACCTAGAGTATTCAAGGTTACGGTGGTCCGTTGACCTGCCCACAAGGGATTTCTTGGAAATGAAGGAAAGACCATGCGGGAAAATGTTAAGGAATTTAGATTTAAAACTGCTAGTTACATTTTCTATCAACAAACATACTTTGTCAAAATCCTGCAATCATCGCTATCCATGAAAATAGATTTTTAATTCTTTATTTTTTGAGGCATTTTTTCAAATAGGCCCCAAACCTTTTCTACATTTGAATACACGTCTACTAGGGCATGATTTCCATTATACTTTGATGGATATTTATGCCCTATTCTAAAGCCCTTGTTTTAACAAAGACATCGAGGATAATGGAAAAGGCTGTGGAATTTTTCCTAACACTTGATGCGAATCACATTTTCTTGAAAGTTTATAAGTCCTTGTCAACGAACCCATTTTTTACATACCTTACAACCACTGCTGCCCACATTTTGAGTTGACGGATGCTTGCATTTTATTCAAAACTCCCTTACCACCTGTTTCAAGGGATCCTATTTTAGCACATATTTCAAAATACATAACTAATGTAGACCTACATTTTTTGCACAAGAATCCACACTGCATTTGTATTTTTTTGACAATTATAGTGCCCACACTTTTTATAGCTCAGTAGCTTGTTCTTTGCTCATAGACATGTTTTGACAATGATTGGTTATATCTTGGACATTATATTTAGAGATTTGATCTTATTAGACATGCGTGGACATTTAGGCGTATAGCGCCAATTTATCTTAATTTCTATGTTATCGCATTTTCTTATGACGTCGTGGATACTAATGGATATGATGTTATTGATGGATACTTAGTTGTTGCATGTTGGGATCCTATGGTTATATGTCACTCTATCATCTTGTCTAACTTTTGGAATATTGAGTATAATTGTGCACGTTGTTGCATTTTGATTTCAGTAGGATGTTAGGCTAGTTCAGAACTTATTGATATCTTACTGTGTCGTTATTTAATATTTTATCAGACACATACGGTTAATGTGTGCAATGAGTGTGCAGGTGACATGTTTATAGGAGAACGCGGGATTCAGGTTAGCTACACAACCTTGCACAAGCAGCCCACGGGTTGAGTCCTAGCCATGTTCATTGTGTAAAGCCTTAGTATAGGAGATTATTATTTTGGGCACTATGAGTGACCCCAATTTTTGTAATATATTGTGCCTTGAATTATTAATTTTGTTTATGGTTACTAGTGGAGTTGTAAATTTGTTTTGGGAGTTAATAATCCCACTTTCATTTAAATTTTTGATTTTATTTATTGAGTCACTTAATCACAAGGGTTTAAGGTCACATGTGAGACCCTTGGGTGGTCCCCACACCCTTTACCCTTGTGCCAAAAAATGAAAAACCCGAAATTAGGTTATTTTGGGCATTTTTGGGGACCCTTTTTTAGTTTGGGAGTTCCCCTAACATAAAAATGAGCCCTTGGACCCTACCTAATGGGTAGGGGGGCTTATTTTCAAGGCTAGAGGGAGTTTTCCCTCCCTTTTTACCTCTTGTTTGGTCACATCCATGTAAGGGGTGTGGATTGGAGTGCTTATTAAAAGTTTCACTAATTTTGTCTTGCTAACATTTAGGGGAATTTGGGAGAAGAGGGCAAAAAGACAATTTTACCCTTTCTCTCTTTTGTTTTGGCATCTTTGACTTTGAAGAAGGAAAGGGGTGACACATGTCACCCCCTCATTTGCGAGGATTCTTGCTTGCTCCTCTTCAAATTCCCATTCATGGGAAAAGAGAGGGAATTTTTCTTTTGGAACTTCTTGCTTGGATGCTTGGGTGATTGGGAGCTTGAGATTTGCTTGAGTCTAGAGTGGAGAAATTGGAAGTTGGAAAGCTTTTTGGAGAGCTTTCCTTGAGGTAGGCTCTTATGTCTTTTTACATATGTTGAATTCATCTTAGTTGCTAGTTTGTCTACTTGAATTTGTCTTGGTTATTTGTGGATTTTGGTTGTTACTTGCTTGTTTTATTCCCTCCATCATATGACATGATGGAGTTTTGGAGTTATGGGGGAGGAGAGAGGGATTTTTCCTCTCTATCCTCAAGGCTTGATGGACAAGCCTTATAGGATCTTAGTGTTTCCCCTCAAATGGTTGAGGTGGAGAAGTTGATTCATTTGGCTTGAATATCCTTCCCCATTCTTGGTAAGGAAACCCCTTTGGGGTTTGAAAATCCTTCCAAGAAGGACTTGGAGAAAGGGTGGAGGAATAAGGAGGGGTTTGATTGAATTTAGGAGCAATAAGGAGGGTATGGAGATTTTTGCTTTGTGCAAGCAATTTGATATATAACTTTTGGAGAACTTTCTCCTCTCTTCCCCACTTTTGAGGAAGGACATGGGTTCTCCTCGTAAATTTTGGAGTCTTGTTTTGTTTTTGTCCTATTTTTTGTGTGTTTGTATCATTGTTAGTTCACCCTCCATCTTGTGCAAGTTTTAGTTAGTTGACCTCTTTCCCATGGGCTTGGGGAGGCTAGCATGCATCCCAACCTTGGGAGAGGCATGTAATGATGCCTATGGTTGGGTGGCAAACAAGCTCTTTTTCCTTGTTGGTTTTCTCTAAGGCATCAAGTTTGGAGCTCAAGGTTGATAGTTGGTCTTGTTGGAGTCCTGTTTGACCTCTTTTCTCTCTTTGGGGACATTACCTCTTTGTATCTTTTGGTTAAGGCTTTGTGGAAACTTGCACTTCTTGTAAAACCTTAATTTTGTAAATTGTATTTTTATAAATTTGAGTCATTATTGATTTACCAATCTCCTTAAACATTTTGTAAGAGACTTGTAACTCATTTAAGGAGTAGTTATGTATGTTGTGAAGAGCATGTTAAACATTGAATTTGAGACTCTTGAAAGTGAAATTTTGGTAAACCCTATTAGAATGAAAATTTGTTTTTGAAAGCATGTCCCTTCAAAAGAAAATATCAAAATTATTGGGTATCTTGTTAGTGTGTGCAAATCTGAAAATCTAAAATATGCATTGCTTTGGAAATGAAATTTTAGTTGTTACGTGAAGTTAGAATTTATTAGTAGAAGAAAATGTTATCCTTTTGAAATTGAACACCCCTTAAAAAAAAGGTATCATGGATTTAATATATATATATATATATATATATAAAATAGATATAGTCCATTAATTATGAAATTTTGGAAATTGTATTTTCGTCTCATATTTATGTATATTTCACAAACTCTTACTTCCTTAATGTGTGTGTGTGTGTGTGTGTGTGTGTGTATATCAACCATACAAGTTCTTTTTTTGATAATGCCTCATGAAATATTTTTCTATTAGTGTTGTTATTCATATTAAATGTTATATCCTGGAATTTATTATCTGAATCATTTAATTTTATCAATTAACATGATATATGAATGTGTGTGTGTATATATATATATAAAGTAATCTTTTATATTTAGAAGCATGTTAAGTATTAAAATATATATATATATATATATTCTGTATTGATATTAAATAAATTAACCAAAAAAAAATATAGTATTTTTCTTAAAAAACAAAAGCCAAATATACACACACACACACATACGTGTATGTGTATGTATGTATGTATATATATATAATGTAAATAAATAAATAAATAAGAAATCTGTGATATGTGTTGGGGGAGGGTCGGCCCCCTCCCCCCAGCCATCTGCGCCTTGCTGCTCTTAACGCAGCCCCCACTTGTCCGTCCGCCCTCACAGCGCTGCCTCCCCTCCCGTCCTCTCTTCGCCGCCCCTGCTCCCTTCCTAACCTCCCCATATGCCCTTCTCTCTGCGACCTGCCCTCCCCGCAGCACCACCACGTAGCCTCCACGCCGCCCCCATGTGACCACCTCTTCCCCTGCGTCTGCACAAACCCCCCCTCTCCAAATCCGTCCTTCCTCTAACTAAAACAAAAAATAATATAATAAAATAAAATAAAAATCAATATAAACACACACACACACACACACACACACACACACACACACACACACACACACACACACACACACATATATAACTAGCTCTATAAAACCTACAACAAAAAGATCAACAACAATATAGTGGAGGATCAAACCAACTCCATGACTCCTCTTTCATACAACCTGCAAATGTCACAAATCCAAAATGAAAGGAAGGAGATGGAAAAAAGAAGAGATAAGGAAGTTAGGGCAAAAATTTAGATCTAGGGTTGAGGATTGTTTAATCCTAGGGCTCAAATTAAACCCTATTCACTTTAAGTCACGGGCTTTGGTGAGAATGTTTCTTTTTAAAATAAAAGAGGAAAATATGGATCAATATATTTATTTGGGAATGTCTTTACTTAAGAACGAATAATTCTATTCCCATGTGGTGAAATTAGGTAAGTAAATACATATGTGTATAAACATTAAATGTGCGTAATTTAACCAAAGCTAAGATAAAATTAAATTGAATTATTGTCTTAAACAACCATGAAGGTTTTTTTTTAAATCAATAAGAGTTAAGGGTTAATAGAAGGAGCTAAATAAAACGTTAGTTCGCTACTTCAATTTTTTTTTTTACCATCTTTTTAGCTTGTTTCCCGGTGTCCCGAGACGGGGCACAACAACAATCCAACAAACATTGCTTAAGAAGATAGGAATGAATATAGACTAAAAGTTAGTGGTCCATCATGCTCTGATGGAGGTCAAACCTAGCTCCACACTCCCAGTGCCCAAATATTACAAGTCTGTTATTTTTCTCCCACAATAACAAAGTATCTGCCCTTCCATCTCTTTGATTTGTGCAGGTTTAGAAGATGTTGACAATTGCTATGTGGGAAACACATATCCCAAAACCAATAGCTATTATTGACTTGTACATCCAAAGTAAATGAAATTATGATAAAGAAAAAGCTTAGAAGAAGGAGTTTAGTCCAACATCTCATGTTCCTAGCATATACTTCCAAATTTTCATACCATACAATGCCAAAGGAAAACCACACCAAACACGCCAATAAAATTAATGATCATATTACAATTTTTCTATTGAATTTTCTAAGAAGAGGGCGGAGGTTAATTAGTGATGGTCAACGGCTCACCGATCTACCACCACCCCAAAAAACACTGTAAAATTCCTTTTGGTGTGATTTGAAATCCTAAGGTCCACACTATACAAAAAAGTAAACACTACAACTGACACATATTTCAACTCTGTTTTTCATATAATAACATTTGTTGGGTTTTTTCATCTTCTTGGGTTGGCCTTATCATAATTATTTACATTTGGAACCCTTTATAATCAAGTTAACATCACCTCATTTACTCACCTGAAAATCATACTGCAAATCACTTGGCACATTCATTGAAAATACATACAAAAGGCACTCAAATATCCCTATATTTCCCTAAAGCTTATGCACATCCATTATAGTATCCATTACTACATTTCTGAAAAACTCAACTAGGTCAAGGATTTTAGCTTCCCTTACATACAAACACACCAAGATCCCTACTTCAAAGTCTCAACAAGAGCACAATCTTCTCAAGCATATTCAAAGTGGTTCATGTTTACAACTATCTACATATATATATTACATGCTAGGTGGAAAATCATGTGTGGTTTGAGGCCACTTTGGAGTAGTGCTAACATGGGCGGTGCAAGGATTACACTTCAAACCAAACACTAACCTTATTGCAAGGTCTCCCCATTATGGTTATGGTTTTAATGTGATTTAGCTGAGTACATATGGTTTGGTGATTATGTGACACTTAGGGTTTGATAGTGAAACACATTTCTAAGACATTGAAGGACACAACAAATTGTATGATCCCATACCAATCAAGTCCGATGCCATAAAATAAGTATTGGACTGTACAATCATTCTTGACAGACATGTACAATCTTGAACTAGGTGATCTCTTAGTTGTAGTCTTAGGAACAAAGCTTGCTAAGTCTCTTCTCTCCCAAATTATTTAGTTGGTGCACTCATATCTCTCTTGTATAGTCACGTGTATCTAAGTACATCTTCCCTCTTGTGTTTTATAGTTTGTAGCATATTGTAAACACTTGTTGTAAGTACTAATAAGTTATTATGATATTGTTTAATTAATTTTGGAAGTTAATTAAGAATAGATCCTAGTTTCAAACCTTACATTATTTTTTATTGTTGTGCATTCCACATCATATAAAATATAATCAAATCTTAAAAATGGTGTAAAAACCATTATAAATAATACTTGTGTAGTAAAGAGGATCAATGGATCTCATTTCGTAACACCCATGTTGTAACAAATCTAGATTAAGGGAATTTGTTTTCTTTTAAAAGAAACCCCTTAACCCCATTTAATGCCTTCAATGATTTTAACTAGTAGCCATTATAATCCAGCAAGAAACATAATTTACAACCCATCTGATAACACCATAACTATGTGTAGTTGTAAAAGTCAATTAGATCTACCTGATCCCTTTTATCATCACTATAACTGAGTGTGGATAAATTATATGCAATTGGTTAACCTATTCATTTAGGTTTGAGAACTGATGCATTTCTTAAGTTTCTACCTGAAAATTGGTTAACTGAATTTCAACCGACATCTCAAACCATTAGATAGGAACTTGGTGAACTGACAGTGTATTCAACTAGTACACTACTCAGGAAATTTTTTTCAAGCTATGATTTACATGCTTAGTTTCGTGACTCCACATAAGTCAAATGAAACTCGTCCTATCACTGCACAATTATATCTACACATTTATCTGGATCATGTATCATTAATTAGAAGTTTAAGTTCTTGTATTAAGATGGCCTAGAATCTAGATCTTGCCTCTTGACTTAAGAGTATGCTATCACTCATAACTTATGACACCTATGGGAAATATAATGATTACTTAATGAATTTTGTCATTAAATAATTATTATCCTTGTCGTAACCATCATAATATGGTATGGATATAGTTCAATCAAGAAAATAGGAGGAACTTAGAGTCAAAGATTTCCTAATATAATTATCTTATTACAAGGTAGATTTCGCTGTTTAGAGACTAATTAAAGTTATACATTTAATGACAAGGTTTATAGTAACTTACTAGTTACTATCATACGAAGTGTCTAATCTAGTCGTATCACTTTATAAATTTTGTTGTTAGAACTAGGTTTAGTTTAACTATGTCTTATTAATTTGATAACGATCCAATCCTATTTAGATTGTATCATAATTACACCATATTATTAACTATCGTTAAGCATCTCTATAAGAAAGATATATATTCCTTGTAAGAAATAAAACCAGGTTTAGATTAACAATAGTCATAAATGTATCATTCACATTTCATATTACTATCTTACTTATGGTATAGTACTTCTATCTTTATGACATATTTATGTCGTTAAATAGGTTATTGTCGTAAACATACAACTATCGTCAATGTACTATTAGAGTTGTACTACGAAATGGACTAATTATTTAGCTAATCACTTTACGATCGAGTTAAAGAAAATATCGTTATTTCATAACTTTGTATCGTTTTAAATAACAACGTTAATTATTTAACTTATTAAATTTAAACATATAAATGATGATGTCATTGATATAGTTGTAGTAATTTTCATCCAATAATTTAGGATAGTAACTTTTGTAAAGTACAATCATATAAATCAAGTACAATTTTATAATCAATTTAAAAGTACATATCGCTATAAAAAACAATGCAAATTATTATTCCATCTCATAAGATGTTTTAAAAGTAATAAATATATTTATTGTAACTCATTAAGGATAAACCCTTATGTATAATATATTACAATAATTTTAGTTTAATACAATTAAGCCAATTGCCTTATGAAATTCAGCGAAATCATGTTTCTCTTTTCAATAAATATACATTAATCCATAATCTAGATATTAAAAAAAATCAAAATATGAAATAAGATAAATATAATTATCACATGAAAATCATGCATGAAATAAATCCAATTAGAACTTCGTAATAATCATTCCATCCTAAAATTTGTAGGATAAAATAAAATAATATACCTGGTCATTTCATCAAACTGACATGGATTAACAACTCTATAATAAGTTGTTTCATTACGAAATAATTGAACATCTACAACTTTATTTTAAATACACCTTAAATAAAACAAGTATCATATTAAGTAAACATGTCAAATGTAATGAAGTGATCTAATAATGTAAACAATTTTTTTTATCATCAACAACTTGCAAACATCTATAAAATCATTAAGTCTATACTATATTAACTTCCCTTGAACTTACTTCACATCAATCCAAACAAACCATATTTTCATAAAAAAATTATGTAATTCAACTTGCACCCAAAATTACATTCATCAGTAATCAACTTGGCTGTCATTAAAAGAATCAATAAGGAGAAGCAAGTTATTTCATCAAGGCTATTGTTGTCAAGTGTCATATGTAGTGCCCACCTTTTTTAGTGCTCTCATTTTGGTTGCATGCGAATCATTGTATCTATACTATTGTGATGCTATGGACATTATTACTTATTTTGTTATTTTGATGGGACATTATCACATGACATTGTTGCTTGACAGGTATTTTACTACTTTGGTACACTGTTATGATATGACACTATTCCTGATATCATATTGATAACATTAGGATGCTAATACTTGATCACATGTTGACTATGAGGCACACGATGCCACTATGCATTTACAAATAGTAAGTTGTGACTATGATATCACGTGTTATTATTGACATATTTTGGTATTGATATTTGATCCATATTTGATGTATGATGATGTTTATATTGTTTCATTCAGTGGATGATTCATGTTGTCGGTATACTTCTAGCTTAACATGGCTTGTATGGATGTTGATTTCGATACATATTATCGTATCACATTTTTTTATCATATTGCAAAGATACGAGGTTTGCATTGAGTTGTGTAGGTGAAAGGGAATAAATCATGAGGAAAACATGGGACTCAGGGAACACATGCCACTTAACACAAAAGGCCTAAAGGCCAAATCTCTTCTTATTCTTATCGATTACGGCACCCACCTTTCTTTTGTTGTGGTTTTTCGTGTTGGTTTATTGGATTGGATATAGTGAACCTTATCTTTCCTCCATCTTGGTGATGAAATAACATGTTTCTTATCTTCTTGCTCATTATTATGTTTCCTTGATTTATTTCTTAGTAATGGTAAATGTTACCCCTTTTCATGTGGTTCTAACATCTTATTTTAGCTGTGGGTGTAGACACTAGATCACACACTTTTGGTATCTATCTAGTCTGGATCACATACTAATATTCATATGATTCCTGAGTAAGAGAAGTACTAATTAACCCATGTCTTTGACCATCATTGCTTTCTTTTTATTTCCACTGTCTGGTCTTACACACCTTCTTTCCCACTCCATACCTTCGACCCTTTAGTTTCTCTAAGTCTAGACATCAACGCCTAGCCTAGACGCCAACGTCAGGCACCCCTTTCCCCTCTGGGTGCCCCTCTCCTCTTTGTACTTTGATCACATATTTTGGGTCCTTTCTATCCATGTTTGGGAATCTTATATTTTTGGTAGTCGGCCTTTTTGGGGGTTGATTACGAAATTCAAGTAAGGGAATCATATAAAT
Organism: Taxus chinensis; assembly: GCA_019776745.2. Classification (NCBI taxonomy): domain Eukaryota; kingdom Viridiplantae; phylum Streptophyta; class Pinopsida; order Cupressales; family Taxaceae; genus Taxus; species Taxus chinensis. The sequence continues at coordinate 345,989,141 of CM034146.1, read as the reverse complement.
ATAAAGTTATGTGAGTCACAATAAAGAACCTATCACTAAGCATTAGTTATCACTAATGTTACATTCAAAGGCCCTTACAAGAGCACTCAAACATCCATCTATCATCCATATATAAGGGAAATAGAATGATACTTCTGCATACATGCATAGGAGGGGAAGTTCATTATTTCATGCACACATATATTTACATTTCTTACATCTAGATACTTGATCGATGCTATCAAGTGCAACACGCACAAGAGCCACTTAGGGAACAATTCCATACAAACACACATAGAACTACATTGGGTCTTATATGTAGTGTAACGCTGAGTCATAAGTTCACTTGTTTGACAACCGAGGACAATATGAACCCTCATTTTCATTATTTTCTTTTTGGTATTTGATGTGCTTTTGGGGTTTTGTAGGTCATTTATTCATTACAGGTTACAGGTGACATCTGTGAAACTTGGTGTGACCTAATAGTGACAAGAAGTGAAGGCCAATAAACATCTTTCAACCCAACGAAACTATTTTTTCTAGAGCTTCTGAGAAGTCACAAGGCACCTAAATAAGGTTTCTTACACCCCATGTGCCCTCGACCCTTCATAGGTGCCCCAGTCCAACATATTTCAGTACATCTTTACATTTTTTTGGGCTTTGTTGTGACAGTTTACGCTTTGGGTTTTCCAGTTCTCTAGTTCTAACACACCTTTGAGATTTAATTGTGAATCAAATAAGTCATTTTATCTCCTCATTTACACTTAGGGTTTAAAATCTTAATTGCTTATTTTCTTGGGTCAAATTATATAATTCATTTCTTATTCATTTATTGCTACATTGTAATCAGATTAAGAATCTATAAATTCTATATTTACTTAATCATTTTGGTGAACCCGTAACTCATTCTAATACTCTTAGATCCTCATTTTTAGGAACCATCTTTTATCATGGCTCGTAAAATTCCTCAAATTTATTTGAATAATTTTCTTCAAATGTATCCTAATTTTCAGGTTGTTCTGAAAAAATCCATAGACACCATGTATCTCCCTAAAGATACGTCGCCACATGAAGTGAGTTCTATTTCAATCATCTATCCAATGACTCTAGTCCTTCGTGATCCTCCATCTAATAAACCCATGTTTGGATTCGATTCAAGCATTCCATTATTTATTTCAAAGAAAATTTTAGGCTATAGAATACATGATAACATCTCTTAAATCTGAAATCCAACATCTTAAAGATGTTTCTCAAGCTCATTTTAGTTTATCCATATACATCTCATTCTCATTATATGTCTTCTACATGTGCTCATATCAGTGAGCCTCAAGTCATCCCATTACCGGATCCTCTCACCTTTGATTGAAATGCTAAAAAACATGATATTCTTACTGAGCTCTTAGTCATCAATTGATCACTTTTCCATCTACTCATGGCTATCCTCTTATCATATTGATAAACATATCAAGGTCATCCATATTGCAATTATCATCGAATCAATGGATATAATGACAATGATTTATATGCTTTACAACGAAGAATAAAACATCTTGACCGTCAAGGCTTTATCTCATTCACTGTACAACATTCTTGTTGCATGCCCATCTACAAATTCTACATCCAAAAGTGCTCCTAAATCTACTCCTTCTATGTCCCAATGAGCATCATGTTATCACTTCTAATGTGCCTTCTTCGGTCAGTCAAGTGCCACCTATTCAACCCATTCCAACTAAGAAATCACCTCTCAAGGTTCATCTTCCATCACCTCCTCCTACTAAGTCATCTACAACATTACCGAGTCAAACTAAGAAACCTCCTCTAAAGATTGGTACAACTCATTCACCTCTCAAGTATTCTATGGTGTTACCAATTCCAAATAAGTAAACCACCCACTATGCAAGACCAACAAACTCTAGCTGACCTCTTTTGACTTCCACCACTCAAGGCCCCTTCAACATCACCACTTCAACATCTAATCACTTTTTAAAAGGAAACTACCCCTTACATTGATCCACTTAGTTTCATTGACTAGATCTCCATCGCCTAGGGGGGCATCATACTTATTTCTCCCTCCATCCCTATCACATTGCTATATCAGTCTCATGCAATTCTCGCACTCCACATCTAAATGTATAATACATCATACATTATTACAAACCATCTTGATACACTCATGTATCGTCATTACCTGGTGACGCACTCTCGTGATACATTTCACACTTGGTTTTTTAGGGCATATTATACACATGAACCTCACACGCTACACACTACACATTATACACTATAAACTACACACTTCGCACATATAGCACTCATGTCATCTCTCTATACTCAACATCTACTCTACACATTCACAAAATATCTTTCTAACATCTACTTCTACATGGTGTGCTCATTACCCTTTGACACACTCTAGTTCCATGGTCTATACTCTACTTATGAGGGTCTACATCTCAAATGGACATCACCACACACACACACTAACTCATTCATTTGTTATGCATCTACACTTTATCACTCACATCTTTCTAGCACTCACAATCCAAACCATTTCTGAATGACACACTCTAGTTTCATAATCCGTACTTAACCTACTGAGGTGGTCTACATCTTAAATGGACCTCACAAAACTCATGCACTCACTAATTCATTTGTTATGCTCTACTCTTTATCGCTCACCTATTTCTAGTGTGCATAATTCAAATCATTTCCTGATGGCACATTCTTGTTCTACAGTTAATTCTTGATTGTTTAGGGGGCATGTATAAATGAACCTCATCACCTACTTACTCATTCACATTCATTTGGGGAGCACACGAATCCTATCACATTCACTCTACATTCCATTCCATCTCACACATCCACTACATATTGCATATCTTGGCCCCACTTAGTATTGTTTACTTATGCTTGCATGTACACTCTTTATACATGTTAGACATATATGTTGTATGTAATTATCTTTTCCATACACACATCCACATTCACTTACTTTATAGTTGTGATAAAAAATTCTATAGATTAATACATGCAACATGGATGGTTGGTGTATTACCTCTTACCAATCCCACAGTAGCTCCCGGGGGCATCCACTTTCATAAACTACATGTGTTATTGTTTAATTTTTCATAGCAAATAATTATTGGATTATACACGCTTTGACATAATTTTTATCTCTCTAACATGCTAATGGTTGCTTCATGTGTAGCATTTTTCATGTAGGTATATATTTCTTCCATGGTTGTTTGTTACATTATTTACTCTTATCTGTCATTGCTTGTCATTGTTTGTGGGACTTTTCCCTATGTCTTACTTGTTCTCTCTGAATTTATGTATGCTTGCAGACACTACGGTGTTGATTTTCTTATGACATCGTGAATGATTTCCAATGTTTGCAACCCAATTTTGTGGTCTACTTTGTCTTCTTACATGTTTACACTATATACTACATATTGTCTGCTTGTTTGTTAACGTACACATCATCTTTTACATGTGTGTTTATATTGTTTGCAATAACACTTGTTTTTCTAGCCACTTTTGTTACACGTGCCTTGGTATCTACTAATCACACTCCCTTTTCCCCCTACAAGGTATAGTTTCAGTACACCAATCAGTCCTCCTATGGGTCACATAATCCTCAACAACGTCACATGTATCCCAAAGGGGAGGGGGAATCATATTAGGTGAATCAGTCACCCCACACATTAGTTCACAGTCATCACACAACATAGTTCAGTACTGGCATATACACAGTCATTAGTCTCAATGAGGATGTCCAAGATCCTGACTTGGGTCCTTACGGCACAACACAAACACCAGCGTCCTAGAACTAGGACAGTAGCATGCCTAGGTGCACCCCCCGACCCTTCCTAGACGCCTGTGACTAGGGGGCGGTATTACACAGAATTTGTCACTTCAACACATTTCTCAGCTCTTAACATAGCGTAGCTTACAAGACATTAGTCCTTCAACACTCGACATGCATGCACTACACAACATTTTCCACTTTCGTGTTGGATCGGAAACTGTTTGAAATGGCTCATATTTTTACATGCCATCAGCAATGGTGTTCACATTATCAGGAATTAGTTAAAGGTTGGACGATGACACCAAACTTTTCTCCCTGTACACTTATTACATTCTTGACATGATATGCACACAAAAAAACTCACACACAATGCAACTAGCATGGGAAATCACTCGAAAAATGCATTCTTCTACATCATCTTCTGGATCCTTATTATCTCATTCACTCATCACAGATCAGGAGCACATGTTCCCTTTTGCATTTTCACATGTTTCTTACATACTTTTTACTCGTTTTGATCATATACATGCGTATTTGACTACTTGATCGTTCTTCTCTTTTACAGGTCCATCCTTATAGGAAGTTGTAGTCGCATCATTGTAGACACCAAATTTGGGTCACACTCCCCTTAGTCCCCTTTCAATCACTTAACATAACTTCTTCACCTAACCACACCCCCTTTACCCCACATTCATATTAATTTAATTACTTACAATTGAATTAATGCCCATCCTCACATTATTTATTAATTTAATTACTTTAATTAGGTTAATTTACACCTCACCCAGCCACCTCACATCTAGACACCTCACCATGGGACTTATTCTTAGCCTATTAATTAACTAAGACTCAGTCTCTACTTATCTTAACCAACTGGGACTTAGTCTAACCCTAACATTAAATTCCTATTCCTTCTCCAACAACACTCCCACTTATCTAAGTGCTAACCATCACTTGAGACCCAGAATGACAAGCAGAGCACACCAAAAATAGCCAAGATCTACTATTTTTGGTAAACCTAGGATTTCCCACCCTAACCAATGTCGGTTAACCCACAACCGACGCCGGTCACCTTGACCATCATCGGTTACCATATATATAGTTTTGCAACCTTTTTCCTAGGTTGGTCACTTCAAGTTTTGGAGAGAGCTATCTACATTCAAGCACGAACCAGAGTTTTCTCAGCATCAAGGTGACAGAATACATTCAGCCAGAGGCCCAAGCAAGTACCTGAGACTGATCCAAAGGCATTGGCATTCATGGTAGCACTCTGGGAAGCACTTTCATGACACTGACCACCAAGTTCTTCATAGATCAACCATCACCTTCCTTCACCCACCAAGCTTACAAATACAAGTAAGTGCATTTGATTTTACATCATTTCTATACTTACTTAATAGATTCTTTATCTTTTTGTTAGATCTTGTTATTCCCTGCATTCTTCCACTGTCATTTCCTTCCCACCTACCTATCTAGCCACCCCGGCCTTTTTTCTCTCCATACTTACTCTTTATACCTTCCTAAGTCTTCCTCATATTATTACAAACCCAATCATCCCTCCTTCACTCTCTGTGCAATCACAGAGAAGCCCAAAATTACCTTTTATCAACTTTCACCAAATTTCCCCTACCGACGTCAGTTACCTTAACCATCATCAGTTTCCTCTTCATTAGGCATCGGTCACCCAGACCAATGTTGGTTATTGTGTCTCGTGTCATATTTTCACTAAACTCACCTTAACACCCCAAAAACCTCACAAAACCTTTCCAAACCTAGTACCCCACCTATAACCTCACCACAAACCTTCCTAACTCTTTGGGCAGACACAAAGAGAGCTTGGATACCTGTTTCTAACATTCAACCACTCCCACAGGGACCAATATCAGTCATCTTAAACCGTTATCGGTCATACATAAACCGTCATCAATCATACACTGAACGTAGTCGCTCTCTGTATCTAGTAGACTGCCTTAGACCAAAAAGCTTCCTAATTTCCAAACCAACCAAAACTCCACCAAGTCTTACCCTAGACCCTACCTGTGACCCTCAAACCACCCTACCCAGCCTGCAACCTGACCCGGGACCTTCATCAGTTTAATTATTAAATAATTTAATTGGATTAACATTGATAGTAATCTGAGATACCTAAATCAAAACACTAGTGTTAGATTTATTTTATTTGCATGTTCATTTATTTTATATTGAATTATACATATCAGTGGATTGACAACCATCAAGGAAGTATCACACTTCCTGGATCTAGCTCACGCTAGGAAATCCACTAACCTTTTGTTATTAACTATGTTTTGTGGTCTTGCTTTGCATTTCAGGTAGTTCCTCCTAGCCAAAAGGAAGCTCACACAATCAACTTGGATCAGGAAATCAGATTCACGCACACAACCTTCAACCAACATTACAACATGTATTCCTCCTTGGCCTATTTTACCCTTATCTATTTCATTAATCTACTAAGAATCCGGTGAAACATTTTGGCACGCCTGGTGGGACCCATCAGGGGTTCTGTTGCATTTGTTCATTCCTAGGTAAAAATTGTGTGTTTATTTCCCTTTGAAAAGTATTCACATTAATTTTCTTCTCTGGAATCTTCTCCTTCTTTCTATTGTCTAAAATAAATCATGATTTTGGTGCTTTAAAAAGAACACATCTTTCTTTCTACTGCATTGCATTAGTGAAAGAGCATTCCTCTTCTTGTTCTCCATTTTCTACATCAAACGTAATTGTGGATTTGGGCTTAAAACATTACATTTCATGCTAGTTTGTTGCATTGTAACTCACATTAATTGAGGGCAACCTATACGCTAGAAGTCATGCCCAACTGATGGTTGACTAATCCAATCGTAGTTCACTTTGCACACTCTCTATACCAAACCACTTAAATAATTTACACATCTTCTTAAACATCATCCTACCTAGAAGAAGTTGTCAATGATCACACGATCAGAGGATTGACAGTGGGCGCCCAGCTGGTTTCTCTGTCCAGTCATTATCTCAGAGAAAGGACCGCCCCCACCAAAAATTTACCTGAAACCATCCTTAGTTCTTGGATTTTCATAGGGTACCTTCTATCAAACCAAAAACTTTGTTCTATTCACAAGTCAGTCCTAAATAGCATAAGCTAAAACATAAAATTCACCAATAGGATTTCGTGTTTCTTAGTTTTTTCTTGATTTGTGTTTTGAGTTGAGAGGTCATGTTCTCCATTTTATTTCTTCCTTTCACACTCCACAATCATAGTTGGTGTATTCTGACTATTTCTGAGTGTGTCAGGGTTCATCATTACCATACTCAGGTTTCTGGGTTGGTATTCTATCTGATCTAAGTCACTAAATCCCATTTTTTCTCATCTTTTCAAATTTCACAGTGACCAGCATCGGTCCAACAACCGTCATTGGTTTACATATGACCATCATCAGTTTACCTAACCATTGTCAGTTTCCTACTTTTTTGGGTTATTTCACCAAAACAACACTCATCATATTTCTATTCTTTCTGGGTTTTCTCAGATACATCATCATACCTCTGGATCTTTGAAATCACTATCAAATCCAGGTTTTACTTCATTTTCATCAGTTATTGCCTCATTTGAAAAAAAATTGATTTTCCACAGTAACTGGTATCGGTCACCCTAACCGTCATCGGTCACCCTCTATCACCGTCATCGGTTAACCCAACCACCGTCGGTTCCTGTGTTTTAATTTTTTAATTAAAACAACATCAGTTTTCACCTTCTGGAACTATTTTTCTCCATTCCTTTTATTTTTCTGTGTCATTTAAGAGAGAAGATTGCCAAGCCTACACTAACTCACATGGTTTTGACTCGTAGTCAAGCCAACACCCTTGTATTCCACACAAGCCTTCAGCCACTCCTACCTAGCCCATTGCCACCTTCCATCCTATCACCTATGGATCCTACTCAGCCATTATCATCAGTACTGGTGATGAGGAGTTCACAAGACTCCTTGACCAAAACCCCACTGCCTTACAATATTATCTCACCCATTCATCCACTCGAGATTCATCAGGACAACTGGTATACGACATGCCTATGTCCATTCCTCCTACCCTCACACCCACTTCTGCGTCAGCTAGTACTAGCTCGGCCTTACCTTCTTCCACTTTACCACCTGTGGTGTCCCAACTTGACCCCACATCATCAATATCTATGTGCACCTACAACATCAGTCACACTTTTGACGTCAGTTTCTCCCATGGTGTCAACCATTCCTTCATCAGCCACCTTGAGCATAGCCTCGTCTGCACCACCACCTCGTATATACCTATTGCATCACAGCCACCCATGGTGTCAGAAACCCATACTCCATTCCAAAACATCATCCTCTCCATCCCACAGTCTTTACCTCCAATCACTACAAGAATCACTACATCCACCCCACCTACTTACACATATCACCAACAACCACCTATCTCATCTATCACCTATTTGGGATATTTTATGCCTGCATCTATTCCCCCTCGTAGTTCTCATACTCGGCACCACCATATACTGGGATGTCATCCTCATCATACATTCACCATCTACCCCCTTATACTATAGGGGGTGCCCAGTCATCACAACCTACCAACGAACTTATTAAAATGATGATGGAAAAGATGCAAACATTGGAAGCATCGGTTTCTGGCTCTCACAACTCTTTGACATACGATGAAATCTGCAATGAGCCCATTCATCCATCTATTCCCATTCATCCATACCCTACGCATTGGGAAATTCCCAAATTCAACTGGTTCAACAACAAAGAGGACCCACAACAACACTTGCGGTCTTTCAAACATGGGTGTTATTTAATCACTCATGATGACACTCTACTCTTGTGGACATTCCCAATGTCCTTAACAACACCTGCATTGGATTGGTATAGTGGTTTACCTCGACATTCCATTTACTCATTTAACCAAGTGGCTCAAGCCTTCTTGGACCATTTTTCGATCAATATCGTCAAGAAGGTCACCATGACTGACTTGTACTCAACACGACAATACGAAGATGAATCTATCACATATTTCATCACTCGTTGGCAAAGCCTCATCAACCAGCTTACATTCCAACTACCTCAAACTGAGCTTATAGAGTTGTTCACCAGGGCTTGTGCCAGGAACATCTCACCAACTCTCCAAGTCCAAACCTTTCGTATGTTTGATGAAGCATTCACCATGGCTAGAAAACTTGAAATCCATGCCATAGAAGAGAAGAAAATTCAATTGCATAACAAAAATGTTGCATTCAAGTCAAACGATGCCTCTTCCTCTTCCAAACCCCAAAACAATTATTCCAAATCCAAAGGATCTGCCAACGTGGTAGTTTTAAAAGCTGGCCCATCTCACCCATCCAATCAATCGAAACCTTCTTCCAACCTTTCTCCCATTCAAGATTTCCAGTTCAGGCAAGAGCAACGAAAGTACACTCCCATAGGAGAGCCCTATTCATCGGTTTTAGAAAAACTTCTAAAAGCCAGAGCAATTGCTCTTCCACCCATCAAACCACATACTGGTTTTTACCTCGCTCATCCTATGCCTACATGGTACAAGGAACATGATTACTACAACTACCATCATGTTAAAGGTCATAGCGATGGTAATTGTATAACCTTCAAAAACATTGTCTAGGAAATGTTAGACAATGGAGATCTCGTCTTGGACAACCCAAACACACTGGCTAATCAGAACTTGCATATCTTCAAGAAGCCATTTCCTAATCACACCCCGTCATCTAACCAAACTGGAAAACCTGTGACTAATGACAGTAATGTCCGTGAAGTTCATGTTGTTTTTGAAGTCGTACCAGCCCTTCCTCAATTTCCTCCTATCCCCTCTATCGAGGAGATTCTTGCACAAGCACCTTTACCCACGGAGGAACCTATTTCATCTACTCCTTCACCCACAGAGGAGTCCCCTTCATCTCCCCCTTCACCCATGGAGGAGTTCACAATATCTGTCAATGTCATTTCACCACTCACCTCACAACCTAACGAACAACCTGCGGTGTTAACTCTCTTACCCATGGGAGATTCATGCTCACCTTCCTCTCCACCGAAAGAGGAACCTACCTCATCCTACCCATCATCTCCCCTACCCATAGGGGATCCTTTAAAAGCACCACTTCCTGTTGGTGACCATTCCCCATTAGCCTTCCAGGACCCTGTTGATTTTCTCTCAGCTCTCTTACCCATAGAGTCTGAAGCCAACCAGTTCCCTGTCTCACAGACATTTTTTACAGGGATTACCACCAAGTCAACATCATCTCCTCCTACAACAATGTCATTTTCATGCCTGGCTGACCGCTTGGATTATGTTGATAATTCCATGCTTTGGGGACGCCTTCAGCTACCTTTTTCAACCCAAATGTAAATGTCATCTGTTGATACCTCTATGATTTATCCAAAGGTATTTCAGACAACCAAACCAACCATGCCCAATACCTGTTGTAACAACCTCTTCTTCATCACCCTCGCCTACACCTAAACCCTTACCAACAATCAAACTTGTTCCTATGCCTAAGAACCTACCTGCACCTACACCTTCCCCCACATCCAGAACCATCACCACATTGGGAGTCATGCCAACATCAAGCCTAGTCCATCCTCCTGTCAAATTGGATTTAGCCACATCCTCACAAGCCCATGCAAAAACCATACCTCCACCTAAAAGGAAGACCCAACCTTCTAGGCCACATACACCGGTTTCACCTACTACCCCTTTGTCACCTTCACCACTTCCATCTATCCTAGGACCTCACCCATCCACCTTGGCCAAGCAACCTCCTACCCAAGGTAAACTAAAAACACAACAACCCATCCCCTCATCATGAGCCTCTGTTACACCTAACTTACCTACACAACATACACCTTTTCCATCACCTGTAACCTATTTACCACCTATACCCATACCACTTCCAGTAGCCTCATCCCTACCTATGGTATTCCCCACTCTTCAACCAATACCCTCCACCTCACCTCTTCCAAAAACCTTCACTGCACCTCCATTATCACCTTGGCTAACCCATCCCCTTCTGCCATCTGCCTTCCCTTCTACATCACACACGCCATCTTCACCTTTACCCAGGAAGGTGCAACCAAAGTTGAAAAACCAACTACCCTCCAAAGAGGTAGTCAAACCTACAACACCTTCTATCGCTAGCTCATCTGCTACACCTTTACCCAAGAAGGTGCAACCCAAACCTAAAATAGTACAACCTACCAAACCAGTGGTCAAACCTATTCCACCTCCGATTCCACCTCCTGTGGCACCTCTCCCACCAAAATCACTCACACCTCCATCTCAACCCACACTTACCTCCCATTGTGATCCATTGGTAGGGTCTTACGCCAACATCTTAGCAAACCTTTTAGAGAATGTTGTCATCACATTGCCACCACTTAGACCTTACGACCCACTCAAACCTAAACCAACAGGGTTTGATGATACAAAAATTTGCACCTACCATCATGTGCCAGGGCATGATGTAGAAAATTGTAAGGCTCTAAAGACCATTCTACTCCAATTATGTCCTCCTGAAGAAAAATTTGATGATGATGATCTTTTAGACGAGGACCCTATTCCCCCTTCACCTATCACCACACACCCTCATCCCTTACCTATCCAGTGACCTTCATCTCCACCTCCACAACCCTTTTATCCACCTCCAACATTCGAGATCAATATGGTCTGCATAAGAGAGCTAGCCAAACCTCCACCCAAATGTCAATGTGTTACCTTCTTTGCACAACACCAGTATATGCCCTCATCATTCTATTGCCCATCTTGTCACTACACTTATCATGACTCAGCTGCTCCCTCACCCCATATTAATATGGTTAGCATTGCCACTCATGCCCAGAAAGACAAAGGAAAGGAGAAAGCAACTAGCCCATCCACCAATCCTGTGCCCAATATACCATCTACACCTGCACCAAGAATTACCATTCAGGGACCCACATACCCTATTTCTGACGGGGTCACCCATCATACAATGATCAAATAGTTGCACCAATCTCCTCTCAAAATGTCATTGTACGACCTTGTCCAAACCTCTGAGTCTCACCGACAGGCCCTCATGGAGGTTCTGTAATCTATTGAGGTTTTACCTAATGACCCAACTCCTGTGGCATCCATGATCACTCCTCACCATGTGGCATCTCTCACCACTTCATCACCTTCCTCTGCACCCACTACCACTCATCAAGTAGCCACTCTCAGTTTCTTTAATGACAAGATTGTACCTCTTCAATCAGATGATCCCGATCTTACCCTATTCATCTCCGTCTACATTGATAATATATGCGTTCGACGTGTTATGATCGATGGCAGTGCCAACATCAACATTATCTCTTCCCATGCATACAACCAAATGCGCATCCCTACCAATTGCATGCATAATAACCCAGTTATGTTGCATTCATTCAATGATGCCATAACTTCGACCCTTGGCACCATCATTCTCCACATTCGCGTGGGCCCCCATACCATTCCTGAATTATTCTACATCTTAGAGGGGGAATTCCAGTACAACCTGTTGCTTGGCCGACCTTGGATCCACGTCATGGGTTGTGTTCCTTCAACCTTACATCGTTGTGTAAAATTTGAACATGAAGGACATAACTATACCATTCCAGCTGACCCTTCACCATTCAAAACCTGTAACATGTTGTATAGACCTAATGATGTCCTTATACCAGTTAAGGCATCTTCCACCACTGCCACCTCTCCTTCACCCACAACCCCTTCCACCAACGTTGCTGCTACCTCGCCCACACCTAACTCCTCTATTCCCATTGCCGGCGTAGCCTCTACAGCTAACCCATCCACTAACTCATCTACTTCCCAACCAACCAATACTTCTTTTTCCAGTGATTCATCCATTCCCGCTACCCATATACCAACTACCGATCCCTTAGAAGGTGTTTTTCAATGTCTCACTCTGGGGAGTACCGCCTGTACAACATTGACACATTCCTTACTCCTCAAGAGTATGGTAACCTTCACCAACATCCCCGCTATGATCACCGCATAGGCGAGGTTTTCCCTTATGGTCCTCCCCACCTTCACACCAACTTAACATATGGGGGACTTGATACTTCTACCTACTCACCCGAGCCACCTTCCCAAATGTGACCATTTTCATCTGACCTTCAATCTCTCACCAACCACCACTTCACCCACACCTTCCTCCATCGTTGTGCATGGAAGGGTTTTGGATTTGGTTTCTATGAACAAGGTCACCATACTGTCATCCCGTGCACCACACATAAACATAAAGACTGAAGTGGTATTGGCTTTTCCGAAGCATCTTCCAAGAATGCCCATGTTGAACTCATTGAGGACGAAGACCTTATTTCACCCCATCTACCAACTTCACCACCTTCACTTACGAAGTCTATGGATCCAGAATCCATTCCTCCTAATTTTTTTTCATGAACACCATTTCCCTAGGACCTCTAACTTATCAACGAGATGGTGAGGCTCCCTCTTCTCTTCCCTTCCTGTATCCTGACATGATCGATGATGATACACCTTCTATTAATGTCATTCAATGTCAGGATGATGAGTCTATTCTCACCTACCTTGGTGTGGAAGATTCTTATATTCACTGGTCGTTACCTTCTGAGACACAAACCATGTTAAATGAATCAACCATCAAAATCAATATTAACACTCAGGACAACCCACACATTCTAAAGATAGGCCAATCTTTAGATGTTGTTGAACAGGAAGCTTTTACTTCTTTCCTCTGGGATCATAGCAACACTTTTTCTTGGTCCTACACTGATATGCCTAGTATTGACCCAAACATTGTGGTCCACAATATCGTAACTATTCTTGAAGCCAAACCCATAAAACAGAAGCTACGGAAAATGCATCCTCACATTTCCCTTCTTGTCAAAGAAGAAATCCAACACCTTCTTTCAGTTTCCTTCATCCTACCCATTGATTATCCCCAATGGATCTCTAACATCATTCATGTCACAAAAGCGACAGGGGACTCCACATTTGCATGGATTTCCATGACCTTAACTTAGCTTTCCCTAAAGATGACTTTCCACTACCTAGTATTGACCAACTAGTTGATCTCACCGCTGGCCATGAGATGTTATCCCTCATGGATGGTTTCTCGGGTTATAACCAAATATTACTTTCCCCAGAAAGATCAACACAAAACTACCTTCATCACTCCTTGGGGGACCTTCTGCTATCATGTCATGCCTTTTGGCCTTAAAAACGCTGGTGCCACATATCAGTGGGCTATGACTTATATCTTTCATGACATTATGCATCACATATTGGAAGATTATGTTGACGATCTTCTTGCCAAATCCAAACATTAGGCCGAACACCTTACCGTCCTTAAGGTCATCTTCGACCGTCTCATCAAATATTGTGTTCTCCTTCAACCTAAGAAGTGTGTCTTTGTTGTTCTCTCTGGCAAGCTCCTTGGTTTTATTATTTCTTTGTGTGGCATAGAAGTTGACCCCACTAAAATCAAGGCTATTCTCAAAATGCCTCCACCTACTAACCTTCGTCAACTTCGTAGTTTGCAAGGCAAGTTGCAATCTATTCGTCATTTTATTTCACAGCTTTCCGACCACTGCCACCCATTTCATCATCTCCTCAAAAAGGATGTCTCCTTCAAATGGGATGATGAATGCCACAAAGCCTTTGAGGCCTTAAAACAATACCTCCTCCAACCACCTGTGCTCATTCCCCCTAAGGATGACCAACCATTTTACCTTTACATTTATGCTACTGATCATTCCTTGGGTGCCATGCTCACTCATCGTGATGAGAAACACAGGGAAAGAGTAGTTTATTATATAAGTCGTACCCTTTTGGACTACAAAACTAGATACACTCACACTAAAAAACTCTGCTTAGCCTTAGTTTTTGTTGCCACTAAACTTTGACATTACCTACTCAACCACAAAACCTTTGTTGTCACCAATACTGACCCCTTACATTACATGTACACTAAGCCCTACCAACATCAACGTGTTGCACGTTGGCTCATGCTTCTTGCAGACCTAGACCTTGAATTCACTCATCAAAAATATGTCAAAGGAAAAACCATCGCTGACCAACTTGCAGATGCACCCCTCTCTAGAAATCAATCCTCTAACTTTGATTTCCCAGATGAATCCATCGCTACCCTCTCTTTGGATGATACCATTTACCAGATGACCTTATTCTTTGATGGTTCCAAATGTCAGTGTGGGGGTGGTGCAGGAGTTATCCTCATTCCTCTTGATGGTGAGCCTATGCCATTATATTTCAAACTAGATTTTGATTGTACTAACAATATCACCGAATATGAAGCACTCGTATTAGGTCTTCAAGCCACCATCACCTTAGACATTAAATCAATTAATATCTTTGGCGATTCTCAACTGGTTGTAAACCAAGTGAATGGTATATACCAGTTTTGTAATGAAATACTCCAAAAGTATAAACATCATGTTGACATACTTTTGACTACCTTTGACCATTTTGAACTTCAAACCACCCGCATTCCACTAATAAATTTGTGGATACCATGGCCTGTCTTGCTTCTCAAATCCCCGATTCACCCTCCGACTCAAAAATATTTGTCACAGTATAAAGGCTGCAATCACCTTCTTATCTATTTCAAGACGTCAACCTTGTCGGAACCATTGAACCTGACCCACGTAACCTTTGGTATAAGCAGTTTACTGAATACCTTTCCCTTTCAATTCTCCCTCCAGATCTTACTCGCAATGGACAACGAGCCTTTCTCAAAAGTGTCTCTCGCTATGTCATCATGGGTGGTCTTCTTTATAAACGTGGCTTTGACGGTATCCTCTTACGATGCCTTACAAGTTCTGAAATTCCCTACACCATCAAGGAAGTTCACGATGAAATTTGTGGAGGTCACTTCAGTGGTTTAGCTATCACTAAATGCATTCTCCACCTGGGCTATTATTGGCCAACCTTAAACCTTGATTGTTGTGATTATGTCAAACATTGTGTGAAGTGCCAACAACATGCTAATCTTCATCACACCCCTAGTCACACCTTACAAGTCGCACGAGACCTTTGGCCTTTCTCTCAATGGGGTTTGGATCTTGTCAGAGAGATCAATCCTCATTCTTCCCAACGTCATCAATGGATTATTACCACTACTGAATACTACACTAAATGGGTAGAAGCCATACCTCTTATTTCTACAAAAGTCCAAGAAAATATGTGAATTCATCAACCATCACATCATTTGTTTGCTTTGGTGTTCCTCACCGTCTCATCATTAATAACGGAAAACAGTTCAAAAACAAACCCCTACTAAACTCTGTGATGCCTTCGACATTCAACTCAATTTTTCTTCACCTTACTACCCTCAAACAAATGGCCAAGAAGAATCAACCAACAAAACCTTAAACAAAATTCTTATGAAAGTAGTTGACGATACTGGAAAGGATTGGCATACACACATTCCTTTTGCCTTATGGGCTTATCGCACTAGTATTCGTACCTCAACTGCTGCCACACCTTTCTCTCTGGTCTATGGTACAGAGGTTGTTCTACCTCTTGAATTCCAGATTCCATCTCTTCGTATCTCACTTAAAGAGATGCTCAATGATGATGACTTTCACCAAGACCATTTGGCACAACTCGAGTTATTAGACGAATGTCATCTCAATGCTCTTGATCACCTCCAAATCTACCAAAAATGTATCAAATGTGCCTACGATAAACATGTCCATGAACAAACCTTTGAGTTAGGTGACCTCATCCTGAAGGAAAATCAACATGTAACAAAAGAGGAGAAAAGTAAATGGGGAAAATTTGCTCCTAATTGGCTTGGACCCTATATCGTTACTCATACCTATGGATCAGGTGCTTATCATTTGTCTTCACTCGAAGGTAAACCTGAACCTGAGCCCCTCAATGCCTTACATCTTCAACCATTCTATTGTTGAATCAAGTCCTATATCACATTCTGTCTAGTTAAAACACTCATCCCTTGAGCACCATTCACCTTCCATTTTACCTATTTTAAGGATCAATGACTAAACAAGAATCATGTGATTACCCATCACCTTTTTAGCCTTATCTTCAATATGAGTACCACAACTCTACTCATGGCATGATTCTCATGGATACTTTTCATCTTTTTCAAGATGGAATCCCATGGTCATTCATCACTTAAACCCTCTCTTTCATAGTTAACCTCTGTGTGCTATGGTTTTGTCTTCAACTCAAGAGCCTATCATTCTCTATAGTCTTGTCCATGACCTAAAAGTCCAAAAGAAAAACAATTTCAAAAGTAAAATGGGATTCAACTCCTTGAGTCAAACTTCCAGCAAAAATATGACTCCCTCAAAAAGGACATCTACTCTTTCTATCTTGTTGCTATAAATAGACTGCTCCCTCGAAGGACAACTATACAAAGCTAGCCATACTATACATAGTCTATCATAAAAAGAAGACTATTCTTGCAAAAAATAAAATAAAATATTCTGAAGCTTCCCGCATCAATCAACTTCACGAAGACCTCAAGGAGATAATCTACTCATCCCATATAGACTTCCCACATCGATCAGTCTATAAAAACAAAAGCAAAAAGAAAAAGATAATTTTTTCATCATGGACTTGCCTATTTTGATCTTGAGTCTCTTGCCAAATAGTCATGTTGTCTCACACTAGGTTACGCTAAAAACCAAATTGTTTTCACCTCATCACCTTTTCACCCTAATTTCCTTCCCGCTCAAGGGACGTGCCACAAATGTGACATTTCATGATCATGTGACTTTCTTCACCCTTAGAATAGTCAATTATGCAACACCTTTAGGGTCTTACGTTCATAAGCCAATCTTTGGTATGATAGACTCATTATGGTTCTTATCAATTAGGTGGATCTTTTTGTCTCCTCTTACCATTCAAATTTTTTATTCCTTATTGATCTTCCTATACAAGACCAAACCATCAACACCTACATTTTAAGGATTCCCCTTTCACCTATACCTATGACCTAATCACTCATTCCTCTTTTGACCTAAACTCAACCATGCCTAAAATGACCTAAACTCAACCATAACTAAAATGACCTAAACTCAACCATGCCTAAAGTGACCTAAACTTAACAATACCTAAAATGACCTAAACTCAACCATGCCTAACTGACCTAGACTCAATCATGCCTAAAACCTACCAACCCATCCTCTACCTCATCATATTCTTCCCTAGCTTATGGGAGAACTACATCGGCCTGAGGCCCCTTTTTGTCGGGGCTATGTAGGAAACACTCCAAGGGCATGGGGCCCTTGGAGGTTAGCTCAGCCACTCTTTACCCTAACCAATTTCCCCCCATTTTTCTATTCACATTCTACCTTAGTTTTCCATTTTACACAAAACTGGGAAATTAAACACTCAACAAACATACATACCTACCATTTTATCACATCATCAAAACATCCAATCAATCATTTCATATTTCCATGACATCAAATATTTGGAAATTTACACCATAACATACATATACATCATCATTTATTTTCCATACTACCAATAACTTGGAAATTAAATCAAACCCAAAAACATGACCAAACCATGCCTAACTGACCTAACTCAACCATGCCTACATGACCTCAACTCAATCATGCCTAATTCACCTATACTGCTTCTCATTCTGCAAATCACCTAACTCCACCATGCCTAACTCACCTAGACTCCACCATGCCTACATGACCTCGACTCAATCATGCCTAATTCACCTAGTTTCCATCAATACACAATAACAATGGAAATTAAAAAACAAGTACATCATCCATCTCAATCACTTAACATCATCAACTATATAAATGGGAAAGTCTATGTGTATCAATACACATATACAATATACAAATAAATACAAGTATACTCAAATTACTCTCATACAATACAACCTCATCTATCTTTGGCATGTAGGCAGTATAAAAAATCATAAATCTCAAAACTCTCATATACAGCCTCACTATCTTCGGCACATAGGCCGGTATATATATCAAAAATCAAAACACTAATCATATCAAGTGACTAAACATCACCCCACCTAATATCCTCTGAAGCCAGTCTCACCTGTCTCCTCCTCCCGACCTGTCTGCCTACCCTACCAACATCTCTCCACCCTCCATGGGTCCCATTCTAATCTCTACCTGGTTCTCAGCTAGGCCTGGCCTCCATGAAATAGTAGCCTCACCCTGACCCTGTCTCTAGGCTCATCGGCCCCCTGTGCTCTTTGAGCTATGAGTGTGGGATCTATCCTCTCACTCACTTCCTATTGGGCTCTGTACTTAGCATACAAGGGTACATCTATCTCGACAGTCGTCAGGTGATCCTGATAATAACAAGCCTCATTCAGGGCATCCTTAACCTCACCATCAGTCACCGTCTGAGGTGGTGCCATAGGTCTCAATGCAACCTATGAGCCCTATCCTGCTAATACTGGCCTCAGTCCCTATATTTGGGATCCCTATCCTCCTCCCTGTACTGTGGGACCCTATCCTGGCGCTGCTACCTGTAATATGGGACCCTATCCCTGGGCCTGTGGAGGTACATGTGCTACAAGTTGGGCCTGTAAGGCCACAACCTGTGCCTGTGTAGTGGCCAGCTGGCCCTGTAAACTTGTCACTACCTGCATGTAAGGTGGCCACCTGTACTCCATCACCATCTTCACCCTATGCGGGTGCCTGTACCTGTGCCAACTGGGCCTGTAAGGTCATCACCTGAGCCTGCAGGGTGGCCACTTGTGCATGTGCCCCTATCAACTGACCCTACAAACCTATGATCTATGTCTGTAGGGTGGCCACCTACCCCTGCAATGCATCTCTTTGAACCATGACCATAGCAAGATCTGGTTGCCCTGGCCTCGGTGGTGTCCCCATCATTGTGCCACCCACCATTGTCCTATATCCATCAGTGACTCCAGCATCATCAATCCACCTATCCACCGCTTGCTCCTCCTGCCCTGTCAGACACACTCAGGACATGGTGGAGACATGGGTCTCTCCACGTCATCTCTTTGGTACTGTGGAAAAGGTGGGGGTACATCCTGTGGCAGCCAAAATTGTCATCTAACCCTGTCTATGGGTATCATCTCGTGCTCACCAACACGATGCCCCTTATATCCACCTCAATAGTTGGAGCTCCTCTAACTCCTATGCTATGCCTCTATAAGATGGAAATTCAACATAAGGCCTCCAAACAATATCAACTCCTGAAAGCCCCTCCAACCAACTACCTATAGTATACAACATCATATGTGGCCCTAGCCACCCTATGCTTCCCACCAACTGGTACCCAACGTTTGTATCCAACTCTAAGCAAGCCACCCTCGAACCAATCATGTCATGGAAAACCAACTGGCTACACACATATGATGTGCTCATATGCCCAGCAGTGTAGTAAAAAAATACAGCACATCCTGAAACACCACAATCTCCCATAAGCCCATAACTCCCTATATAGTTGAACTAGGAATATTGGTGCCCAAGTAAAGTAGACATGCTCCTTCATCATATCCTAGAGCACTCCCATTAGTGCTCATGGGAATCTCCCACCCTCAGAATTAGGTAGGGAAACACAACCTACCGCCTCCATCATCAGTACAGATAACCTCGTCTCATATGGGTAGGCTGCATACATGTCTCCATAAGTGAGACTCGCATTGTGATACCTCAACTCACCCATCGCCTCACCAAAAACAACCACTATCAGCTCCACTGATGCCTCATAAGTAATAGAATAAACTGGCTCCCCAAAAATAGGAAGCCACATGATCCGGTACACATCCTCTAGGGTGACGGTCATCTCGCCCGTCAGTAGATGAAAAGTGTTGGTCATGGAATCCCATCTATCAATGAGAGCGACCATCATACTATGATCTCAAATTATTCACCTATAACATCAGACCTCGATAAGTCCAACCTCAGTCATATGCTCCCACTCCTCTGTGGTCATGCTAGACCACATCTCGTACCAAAAGAGGTGGTACTCTGTCTCGCATCCTCAACTGGTCTCTATCCTGCATACACCAAAACACAACATTGTTAAGAATTGAATACCTCCAATTACCTATTACTCCCAACCATACCCAATAACATCTATAATGCCCACCCCCTTTCTACCTTCTCACCTAACAAACCTATTAACCCTTATCATCCTTACCCATTCGCTATGTTAGTTCATTTCACCTACTTACCTATCCCATGTTGCTACAAACATGTTACCCTCATCCCTCTCCATACACACTTCACCTATCCCTTTTTACCTCTTTTCATTTTCTTCCTAATCCTTCTTACCCCTATTCTTCCTTAACCTTAACCAGCTCCAGTTGCCTTGACCGTCACCGGATTTCCTTGACTGTCATCGGTTCCATTTAACTAGTGTCTGTCACTTTAGCCCTTACCGCTACCGGTAAAGGCCAATTGGCGTCAGCCAAACATTGACCGACGTCGGTCTTTGTCGTGTAAACCAAAAATTAAAACCCATCCCCCCATATCCCATTTCACCTAAAATTCACTAAATACTACCTAAAACCTACCCAACCCATCCCAATTTACCTCAGATTCATTTACTACCCTATTTCACCTACATTTGCCCTTCCCCATATCAATTTCACCCACTTTTCACCCGCATTTCAAAATAAAAAACCCCCCACCCTAATTTCTTCATTTTAAACTAAATTTTAATCACACAACAAGTATGGGAATGCCTCATACCTCATCTCGATGACGTCTATGCGGTGGCACCTCTGGTCTCTGTGCCAGTGGACCTCTCGCACCTTCTCTCGCCTCTGTCATGACCAAATAAACAAATCACCTCCAAACCAATGAAAACACTCGAATTGATCTCTGGGACCCACCGATCGAACGCCAATCACCCACTACATGGTTCACCAACTCAACACAATGCCTCATACTATCGATTTTTCACTCCTCACCACCTCTCTGTTGTTTTCTACAGATGGCAAAGTCAAAATGAATCCGTAAAACACATATTTTTCTTTTTAGACCCTAATCGACATGACTGATGTCAGTCATATCGCGCCCTAGCCCACTGATGTCAGTTATACCCTAACCGGCATCGGTCACCTCCCCTTACCTTTTGACCCACCTAATACCCATTTTTCCTAAAAACATTACTGACCCAATACCTTTTGACCTTACCAACACCTATTACACCCTACCCACAAGCCTAAATTACCTATACATTTCCTTAATTGTGTTTAGGGACATGTTATTTACCTATACCTCAGCCTTACCCGTGTCATGACCTATATACCCTGACCTGAACCACCTTTTGTGACATTGGAATTTGTGTACTCGTTATACCTTGTGATGTTGTTACCCATATTGTTTAGCCTAATGACCTTACCTTTCCTATTGTCATGTTGTTTATCCCGACCAAACCTTTGGTGTACCGGATCATACCTAAACATTCTTGCACCTAACCTAAGTTGTGTTTCCAGACCATATCTTGTACCCTGGATACCTAAATCACTTCAACCTTGTTTGGATAAACCTATCGACCTTGGACAATGTAGATTTTGCAAGCTCTTCCACCTGGTACTGTGTCACAGTCTATACGTGTGTGTGTGTTTGATTATCATTACCCATTACCCGATATGACCCTTACCCATTACCAAAAGTGCCCATACCCTTACCTACAACCCACCTACCCTCACTTTCATCACTTACCCATTTATCAAACCACTCACTGACTCCATCTAACACCTCATCAGCTCCTGGTTTGAGGGGGATCACCTCCACCCACACTTGGGGCAACCTCACCTTCAACCCTACTTGGGGAAACCCCACTCTCACCTATACTTGGGGTAACCACTTCCTATTTTTCTTAGCATCGCTTACCAAATATAAGCTACATGACAAAAAGGGGCAAATGTAGACTCCAAATTTGGGTCACACTCCCCTTAGTCCCCTTTCAATTAGTTAACATAACTTGTTCACCTAACCATGACCCCTTTACCCCACATTCATATTAATTTAATTACTTACAATTGAATTAATGCCCATCCTCACATTATTTATTAATTTAATTACTTTAATTAGGTTAATTTACACCTCACCCAACCACATCACCTAGACACCTCACCTAGACACCTCACCATGGACTTATTCTTAGCCTATTAATTAACTAAGACTTAGTCTCTACTTATCCTAACCAACTGGGACTTAGTCTAACCCTAACATTAAATTCCTATTCCTTCTCCAACAACACTCCTGCTTATCTAAGTGCTAACCATCACTTGAGACCTAGACTGACAAGCAGAACATGCCAAAAATAGCCAAGATCTACTATTTTTGGTAAACCTAGGATTTCCCACCTTAACCAACGCCTTAACCCATAACTAACCGGTCACCTTGACCATCATCGGTTACCATATATATAGTTTTGCAACCTTTTTCCTAAGTTGGTCACTTCGAGTTTTGAGAAGAGCTATCTGCATTCAAGCACGAACCATGAGTTTTCTCAACATCAAAATGACATAATACATTCAGCCAGAGGCCCAAGCAAGTACCTTAGAATGATATGAAGGTGTTGGCATTCATGGTAGCACTCCAGGAAGCACTTCTGCGACACTAACCACAAAATTCTTCACAGATCGACCATCACCATCCTTCACCCACCAAGCTTGCATATACAAGTAAGTATGTTTGATTTTACATCATTTCTGTACTTACTTAATAGGTTCTTTATCTTTTTGTTATTATATCTTGCTCTTCCCTATATTCCTACATCCCCATCTTCCTGCCCATCTACCTATCCATCCACCCCCAACCTTTTGGCTCTCCCTACCTATCCTTTATACCTTCTTGAGTCTTCCTCATACCTTATTATGAACCCAACCATCCCTCCTTCACTCTCTGTGCAATCAAAGAGAAGCCCAAAATCACCTTTTATCAACTTTCACCAAATTTCCCCTACCGACGCTGGTTATCTTAACCGTCATCGGTTTCCCCTTCACTGACATCAGTCACCAGACTGACGTCGGTTACTGTGTCTCCTGTCAATTTTTCACTAAATTGACCTTAACACCCCAAAAACCTCACAGAACCTTGCCAAAACCTAATACCCCACCTACAACCTCACCACAGACCTTCCTGACTCTCTGTGCAGACACATAGAGAGCCTGGATACCTGTTTTTGACATTCGACCACTCCCATAGGAGCCGATATCGGTCATCTTAAACTGATATCGGTCATACCTAAACCATCATCGGTCATACATTGACTGACATCGGTCTCTGTGTCTGGTAAACTACCTCAGACCAACAAGCTTCCCAATTATCCAAGACCAACCCAAACTCCACCAAGTCTTACCCAGACCCTGCCTGTGATCTCTTGACCACCTACCCAGCCTACAACCTAACCTGAGACCTTCATCAGTTTAATTATTAAAAACATTTAATTGGATTAACATTGATAGTAATCTGAGATACCTAAATCAGAACACTAGTGTTATATTCTTTTATTTGCATGTTCATTTATTTTATATTGAATTATATATATCAGTGGATTGACAACCATCAAGGAAGTATCACACTTCCTGGATCTAGCTCATGCTAGGCAATCCACTAACCTTTTGCTATTAACTATGTTTTGTGGTCTTGCTTTGCATTTCAGGTAGTTCCTCCTAGCCAAAAGGAAGCTCACATAATCAACTTGGATTAGGAAATCAGATTTGCATGCACAACCTTCAACCAACATTACAACATGTATTCCTCCTTGGCCTATTTTACCCTTATTTGTTTCATTAATCTATTAAGAATCCAGTGAAACACTCATCTTGTATCTACTTTATGTTATCGAACATTCACTCAACAACATAAAGTGGGGAAAATGTAGACACTAAATCACACACTTTTGGTATTTATCTACTCCTAATCACATACTACTATTCATATGATTCCTAAGTAAGAGAAGCACTAATTGATTAACTAAAATATGTAGTATGTTCTAAGTTAATATAATATTATGCACAACTATAAATAAAAGATAAGTAAATAAAGAAAGTAACCCAAGCCACTAAGCAAATAGAAATGTGAAACCTTAATGAACAAAGAGGGTTAGGAAGAGCTTAGCTTATTCGAGATATGTCAGGACTGTGTCACATATAAGAAAAGATAAACAAAATGCAGGAATTATCACACGTAAGTTCTAAAAAGAATAGATCTAGAACAATAGGATGGATTGGGTGTTGGGAGAAGGACTGGGGTGCTTTGGGCACTCTATGAGATATGGGTGCCCTGGTCTGTGAAAAAGCTCTACAAACTCCTCCGAGGTGTCACTAGATGATTGGCCTTCCTTCGCTTCCTATGTCGTGTTATGTCGCATGGACTGCACTAGATGTCATTGTAAATCAGAAATGAAGGAAATGCCTACAAAACCCCAAGCCAAGCATCAAAACCCTAAAAAAATAAAGATGCATATGAAGGGGTCAGACTATCCTCAATGGCCACAATGGTGGACTTACTAACTGAGTGTTGCACTACACCTCAAACCCAATGTAGTTCTAGGTGTGTGTGTGTGTGTGTGTGTGGGTGGGTGTGTGTGTGTGTGTGTGTGAATATCGTGCCCTAGGTTCTCTTGTGTCAGTCACACTTTGTGAAAGTAGCGAGCAATAACTAGATGTAGAAATGTAATAAAATGGTGGATGGAATAGAATAAATTTCTCTCCTATGCAGTGTGATGCAAATGAACCAGCCTTGTCCCTTGTGATGGAGATAGATGGATGCAAATGAGCCTTAGATTCCTTATATGGATGCAACCTTAGATGGATGATGATTAGTGCTTAGTGTTTGGTCCCTCATTATGGTCTCATAACTTTATATTTATATGGTTCTCTTGTTCTAATTTCGTAATTAACCCCGAAAGAGGCCGACCACTAAAAAATGGAAAGCTCAAATAGGCTAGAAAGTGCCCAAAAGTGGACGAGTAAAGTGTAAAAAGGATCAGGGCTCCCCTAATGGGACCAAGGCACTTTGGGTACCCCAATACTGGGCTGAGCACCCCAGTCAGAGATAAAAAAATGCCAAATGGAAAAACTGACTGGGCGAGTATATGCATGAGGTTGGCAGTGACGACAATAAGTAAAGTAAAATGGCCAAAGGACATGGGTTAATTAGAACTTTCTTCACTCAAAAACCATATGAATAGTAGTATGAGACCGGGACTAAATAATACCCAAAGTGTGTGATTTTGTTTCTACATTTTCCCCCACTTTATGTTGGTGAGTCGGAATACTCGATTAAATAAAGTAGATAGATATGTGTATTTGATGTCTATGTAGAGTGACGTAGAAAGCATGCCGATAGACTATACAAAGCATGGAATGAGAAAAATAGTGGAGCATGGAGACTAAAGATGCAAAAGTGTAAAAAGTGGTGAGAGTGAACCTAGGGTGAGAGCGCGTGTGTAGATGTTGATGTATGTGAGGTACCTGCATGTTAGTATGAGGTACGAACTACCAAATGATGTTGTTGTTTGTTGATGCCTTTTTTGTAGTTACTTGTTGTTGTTGATTGCTTGCTTCTCATACAGATGGACCTACAAAGGAGAAGACGATCAAGTAGTTAAATACGCATGTATATGTAAAAATCACATGTATATAGTAAAAATATTGTAAATGGAAGTATATAAAAATTAAAAATAACACGTGCACCTGATCCATGATGAGAGAAAGGGTGTAGAAAAGGATATCTTGTATCTGCAAGTTTTTTGGGCGATCTCACGCCACCGTGGCCAAAGAAGTGTAGGGAGAAAGTTACGTTATTCTCCAACTTGTAACTGCTTCCCTAAGAATAGTGTGAAGAGATCTCTGTACTACCTATTTTTTGGGTGATCTGACGCCGCTGGTTGAAGTAGTGTAGAGGAAATCCACTATATCCTCCAACCTATAACTGCTCCCTAGAATGCTAAGGAAAACCATGTCTTGTAAAAGTCCACTATGTATGTAGGTTCGTAGACTGCTATGAACCCACTCATTGTATAACCCACAATGTCAAGGATGGAAAAATGAACTGAAATGTACTGGTAGAGAGTGTTGTGTAGTGTGTAAACCCCAAATGACTCCCCAATCTTTGGGGGCGCATGCAATGTCGCGGATAGGAGGATGTGGCCCCAAAAGAGGACCAACCACGTAAATTATGCCCTATAGGGGTAAGGGAATGCACTTGGTAGAAACCAAGGCACACATAAACAAGTGGCTAGAAAACAAGTGTTAGTACAAACAAGCATGCATGTAGAAGACAAGTGTATGTTATGCAAACAATGTAGAATCTATAAAGTAAGTAAACACGCATGAAGACAACCATAGACCACCAAAGCGGGTTGCAAACATGGGACATCACTCACAATGTCGCAAGACACTCAAGGCCATAATGGCCACATACAAAAAACAAGTGTGCACACCAAACAAAGGGAAGTTCCCACATACAATAGTAAAACAAGAGTACAAGATAATAGCAAACAAATAGCAGATGGAATGGAAGCAAGTAATCCTATAAACAAATGTTGTACATGAAGGACCCGTTAGCATGTTAGAAAGATAACCGATATGTAAAAAATGTGTATAACCAAGTAATGTAGAGTGCTAAGTACAAAATGAAACAATAGCACCTGTAGTAGATGAATGTGGATGCCCCCAGCAATCGTTGTAGGAGTGGTAGGAGGCAAGCATCCATGTTGTGTAAGAGATATGTATATCTACGATCAAAACTAGAAAAGGACATGAATGCACATGTGTGTATGGTAAAGATAATGACATACAAGAGATCTATCTAGCATGTGTAATAAAGTGAACATATACAAGCAAATGTAAGCAAGAGTAAAAGCAACCAAGATATGCAACATGTTGTGGATGGATGAAATGGAATGCAAGATGGATGATAGGATTTGCATTCCCCTCGAGTGAATGGAGTTGTATGCAGTGAGGCTCATTTAGTATTCCCCCTCAAGAAGTCAAGAATGAACCAAACAAGAGTGCAGTCATCAGAAATGGTCAAAGTGTGTGTTATGTCTAACATGTTGTGATGAGTGTGTATGTGTGTTGATGATATGCAACCTAGAGATGAATGTGTGATGATGTAACCTAAAGCGTATATCACAATGAGACGAATACATGGAGTGATGATGTAGCCTAAAGTGCGTACCACTACAAGATGAAGGAATAGGTGACCATTTAGCCTATAACGTATATCACTAACCTAGTAATGTCGCATGATAGAAGGTCGAGTGATGAACGTGTGTGTATGATAAGGTCCATTTGATTGGTAAACCCTCGGCAATCGAGTATGGACCGAGGAACTAGAGTGCGTCATAGGGTAGTGAGTACAACGCATAGAAGCATATGTAGTATGTGTGATGATTAAACGACCATGTGATGAGAAAAATGTGTAAATATGTATAATGCAAGTAATGTGTAAAGTAGTGTAATAGTGTAATAGTGTGTGCATGTGCGCTATGTAGAATGAGTAGTATGTAATGCTAGACTCGTAGAACAATAGGAGTATGACACATATATGTGATGAATACTAATATGATGTATGAGTATAGAATGTGTAAATGTGAATGGTTGAAATGATGTAGACTAAATGTAAATGTATGATGTAAGACATAGGACATATTAAATGTGAGATGTAATGAAGAGTCACTAGAATGTGTAGTATCTAGTGTGCAGTGTGTGGGGTTCATGTGTAGTGCCCTCAATAGTCAAGTGTGAACTGAAGCACAAGAGTGTGTCATCGGGTAGATGATGATGCTAAAGTGTATCATGAATCGTTGTATGCTTAGAGAAGATTGTCATGTATGAAGATGTAAGTGCATGAGAGTATGATGCGTTGATGCTAGGTTTGGGGGAGTGTGAATGATATGCCACCCAAGTATGTAAGTGATGGAGGTCTAGTCAAAAGACACTAAGTGGATCAATGTAAGGAGTAGTTTCCTTAACAAAATTGATGGGATGCTGAGGTGATAAAGGAACGTGTGACCATCAAATGGTTCATCGTCATAGTAAGCTTCATCTGGGTCCCAGTCATTGACATAGGTATGGTCTATAACAGATGGCAGAATTACAAGTTTAACTATAGGAGGTGGTTATTGAGCATGACCTGGTGATGTCACATTTACTTTTAATGGAGGAGTGAGCTCAACCTTAAGAGGAGTTTACATAATTTGACTTGGTAATGTTGTAGATGACTAAAGAAAGAGGTCATTGAAGATAGATTGTTAGAGGAGGTTTCTTATGTCACATTATATATGCGGCGCTAGAGTGGTTGTCACATAGGCGGATCTTGTGGACTTTCATTATTCCTAGAAGAGATAAGATTTAAGAACCCATTGAGATGTAACAAGTGTAGGTAGACCATGTAAAAGGAATGTTGTGCAGTGAATGAGATAAATACCTTGATGCTCAAGATGCTTGATTCTTTGGGGTAAAGCATGACATTCATTGTCATTATGTCTATTGATTTGATGATAATTGCAATATGGAAGATCCTTGATATTTTAAGCCGAGAAGGAGGATAAGCATGAGTAGATGGAAAAATGATTAATTGATGAGTTATGAGCTCTAGAAGAATATCTTATTGCTTAACATTGATTGCAAACTTGAGAGGCTCTAAGGTAATGGCAACATAGACTTGAGGTTCACTAATATGAGCACATGTAGTAGACATAGACATGAGAATGAGTAGGATAGAAATCTTGAGGAACAAACATGAGTCTTGAGAAACATCCTTTAGACTGTTGAATTTCATATTTGAGAGATGTATCATGGATTTCATGCCTTAAATTTCTAGAAAGGAAACGAGTGTAAATCTTGAATTAGATTCCAATACAAGCCATTGATTAGATGTAGGATCACAATAAGACTAGGGTCGTCATATACTAATGAATGAATATAAGACTTATTTACCATGTGTGCAGAGTGTATTCTTAGGAAAATATACCTGGCATCTAGGGGCTTTTTGTAAAACAACCTTGGCAATTGGGATACATTTTAAGCAATTCAAGATAAGGAAACTTGAAGGACTATAGGAGCCATGATAGAGGGAAAAATAAGAGAATCCTAAGCATGAAATCGTTCAGGGTTTACTAAAATGATTAACTAAAAATGTGAAATTATTCTAGTGTTCATCTAATATTATGCCACAACAGTAAATAAAAATAAAATTAAGTAACCAAGCCACTAAGCAAGTAGAATATGAAACCCTAATGAGCAAAGAGGGTTAGGAAGGCCTCAGTTGATTTACGATGATGTTATGGGACTAGTGTCATAGAGAAGAACCTAGGATGAACAGAATGTAAGAACGTCTGCACACATGAGCTTTAGAAAACACAATCTAGAATAGTAGGCTGAGACCACTGGGGTGCCTAGGAGAAAGGACTGGGGCACCTTAGGGTGCTCTTGTCTGAGATCTGGGCACCGTGGTTTGTGAAAAAATTACTGAAAACCTCCTACGAGGTGTCACTAGATGATTGCATCTGCCTTCACTTCCTATCGCATGTTGATGACATTGGACTACGTTGCACTAGATGTCACTGTAAATCAGAGATGAAGAAGATACCTGCAAAACCCCAAGCCAAGCATCAAAACCCTAAAAAAAAAAAAGATGCATATGAAGGGGTCAAACCATCCTCAGCAGCCACAATGGTGGACTTACTAATTGAGCGTTGCACTACATTTCAGACCCAAATGTATTTAGGTGTGTGTGTGTGTGTGTGAATATTGTGCCCTAGGTGCTCTTGTGCCAGTCACACTTTGTGAAAGTAGTGAGTAATAACTAGATTGTAGAAATGTAAATAGATGGTGGATGGAATAGAATAAACTTCCCCTCCTATGCAGTGTGTTGCAGATGAACTAGCCTTGTCCCTTGTGATGGATCTATGATGGATGCAAATGGAGCCTTAGATTCCTTAGATGGATGCAACCTTAGGTGGATGATAGTAGTGCTTAGTGCTTGGTCCCTCATTATGGTCTCATAACTTTATATTTATATGGTTCTCTTGATCCTAATTTTGTAATTAACCCTGAAAAAGGCCTCCCACTAAAAATATGGAAAACTCAATTGGCTAGAAAGTTCCCCAAAAGATGGCGATTAAAGCGTCAGGAGGAACATGGACACCCCAGATGGGACCAAGACACCTGGGGTGCCCTAGTCTTAGGTTGGGCGCCTCAGTTAAAGATAGGATGAATGTAAAATGGACAAAACAAATTGGGTATGCACATAAAAAAGGTCAAAAGTGACGACAAAAAGCAAAGTAAAATGGCCAAAGGACATGGATTAATTAGTACTTTCTTCACTCAAAAACCATATGAATAGTAGTATGAGACCGAGACTAAATAATACCCGAAGTGCGTGATTTTGTGTCTACACTAATTAACCCATGTCTTTGGTCACCATTGATTGCTTTCTATTGCCTATGTTGATCTAACACTCCCTCTAGCCTATTCTATCTTTTCATACTTCGGCATTTATCACTCCAGACACCAGTGTCCAACTAGGACGCACATGCCAGGCGCCCCCATCCCCTTTGGGCACCCCTGACCTCTTTGTACTTTGTTCACATCTTTTGGATTTTTTCTAGCCGTTTGGGCATCTTATCTTTTTGGTTGTCGGCTTTTTCGGAGTTAGTTACGAAGTGCAAACAAGGGAATCATATAAATATAAAGCTATGTGATCATAATAAAGTACCAAACACTAAGCATTAACTATCCCCACCTAAGGTTGCATTCAAAGGCCATTACAACAACACTCAAACATCCATCTAACATCCACACATAAGGGAAAGTGAAGGATACTTCTGCATACATGCATAGGAGGGGAAGTTCATTCTTTCATGCTCACATCTATTGACATTTCTTACATCTGGTTGTTTTCACGCTATCAAATGTGGCACACACAAGAGCCACCCAGGGTACAATTCCACACACACATACATAAAACTACATTGGGTATGAGATGTAGTGTAACAGACGGTTGTAAATTCACTTGTTTGACAACAATGGACAGTCTGACCACTCATTTGCATTATTTTCTTTTTGGGATTTGATGCTCTTTTGAGGGTCTTGCAGGTCATTTCTTCATTGCAGGTTATATGTGACATCTGCAAATTTGGTGTGACATACTAGTGACAAGAAGTAAAGGACAAACGAACATCTCACCACCCAATGAAATTGGTTTTTAGAGCTTTTGAGCAGTCACGGGCGCCCATAATAGGTCTACAGTGCCCCAGGCACCCTTGACCCTCCATAGGTGCCCCAGTCCAACATATTCTAGCACCTCTAGATTTTTCTAGGTTTTACTGTGACAGTTTGCACTTCATATTTTATAGTTCTCCAGTTCTGTACATTTTCGAGATCTCTGCGAATCAGCTAAGTCATTTTATCTCCTCACTTGCACTTAGCATTTAAATCTTATTTGCTTATTTTCTTGGGTCAAATTTTGTACTTCATTACTTATTCACTTACTACTACATTGCAATCAAATTTAGGCATTTATTTACTAAATATTTGCTTAATCAGTGGGATGATGTGTAGAGGTTAGGTGGATTAGGCAACCTAATCATGGATTATATGAGCCTAATCATGGATTAGGTTAGCTTAATCACCCCTCCTAAATGCCACATTTTTCCCAAACTCGGATTTGGGAAAAATGTGCCATTTAGGAAGGGTAAATGGAAAGCAAGGGACCTCATTTGCATGGAAAAGAGGCCCTAACCCCCTTCCCCATGGGTGGATGGGCTCTTTCCAATGCAAATGAGGACCATTGGCTCATTTTGCCTCTCCACACGCTTCATAATTTATGGGCTTTTTGATTTTTGGTTTGGTATGGGATTTGAGAAATTCCTTCATCATTGCTTGGGACATTTTTTGAAAATTCCTTTAATACTTTTTATTTGTAATTTTGTGGATTCTCCATTGGTTGGGGTTTTGGTGGAAGGTGACATTTGTCAACTTCCCATTGCTTGCTTTGGTTTTCTACTTCTCCTTTTAAACCCTCACTTACATGGAGAGGGAGTTCTTTTACTTTGAAAATTTTGCAAGGAGCATGGAAGCTTGGTAGAGGATTGGGCTATTTGGAAGGCATATTTGGAATTCAGCTTTGGGAATACAAGATAGACCCTTGTATCTCTATATTTTTTACTCTTTTTACCTTGCATGTGTGTGTGAGATCAAATTGTGGAAATGTACATTTTGTGTTGCTCTTTTTGCTCCACCCACCCTTGAGGGGTGTGGGTTTTGGGAGCTTGTATGGGAAGAGGGAGGAATTTTTCTCCACTCTATTTGGGAAACCTCCTACATTTGGTTTGTAGGTAGGGATGAATTTCCATTTGGGTTGGAAATTCATCCCTACCCTCAAGAAGGAAACATTCTTTTTTAAAAAGATTTCTTAGGGCAGTTTGGACGGATAAGGGGAGTTATTTTGGAGTGATAAAGAGATGGTGAAAATATGGAGAGATAAGGGATATTTTTATGGTTATTTGGTATGGTTTATAAAACATAAAATTAGGGATTCCCATCCCCTTTTCTCACAGCTAGAAGCTTGGGGATTCTTTAACATGTTTACTTGGTTGTAATTCTATTTTTCAATGGCTTTAAAATGTGGTATTAAATTGTTACGTGCATTCAAATTATCCCTTTGTGCTAAGTGTGTGAGTTGCCTCTTTCCCATGGGCTTGGGGGGAGGCTAGTATACCACCTTGTTCCCCTTGGTGGCATGTAATGATGCCATTTGGCTGGGTGGTCAACCAAACACCACTTTGTGATTTTGGAGTTTCTTTGCATGTTGGTTTTTGGTGCTAGGTGGAGTGGATTTAAAGTTGCAAAGTTGCAGATTTGAAGTAAATTTCACTATGTTTTGAGCTAAATTTTTGGCATGTTGTCTCCTCTTCAGAGGAGAATTTGTATACTTGTTGTTGTCACTTGAAATTCAAGTTGTAAAATTGTCTCTTGAAATAACTGTTGATATCTTCATTGTAAAATAAGATAAATTTTAATTGAGGAAAGGAAGTAATGTGCATATTAAATGATGTTTATCCTTATGATAAGTTTATGTAAAGAAATGAAGGTGTTGTAGAGCATGTCAAAAATGTTAATACATGCTGGAATTTTCCCTTCTTGCCTAAAGATTATTTTTGGATAATTTACTACGAATATGATTTGAAATTTGTGAGATACATTGGCTTCGAAAATTGGAACTTAGACTCCTATTAGTGTAAGTAAATGTGTAGTGTTTTTGATTAAAACAAATCATTAAATTGTTGGATTCCTACTGTTCATCATGTGGTTTGACTGTGTTGGAAATAAATATCTATGTTTTCTGAATAAATGCTTACTACAAAACAAGTTAGAAAAGAAATTAATTTTAGAGTAAGAAGTAAATATATTTTTGTCAGAAATTTTATCAAGTTTTGAACTGCGAAAATCTGGTGGTTTTTTTTTCTTTTTCTAGAAATGTTATCTGAACTTATTTTCACATGTATATGTATATATTTTGTCTTAAAAATATACCAGCAAAAAAGAAAAAAATGAGAAAAATTATTATCTTTGCGTTGAATTAGAATTGATTCTCTCTCTTATTTATACACACACATTATAAATTTGTTTTAATATATTATAATTTTTTAAAAATAAAATAAAAATGGAATGGTTTAAGGTAAAGAATAAATTTTGGTAAAGTCATGGCTTTGTAAGGGGAGGGGGAGTTTTTGTCTTTATTAAACAAAGTAGGGAATTATATATAATGTGGGGGGTGGGGTGGGACGTCAGTCCCCCCTGTCCCCCACACTTATATAAAATAGAACCCTCACCTTCTTTGCCATGGCCTAACGCTGTTTTTACCTTGCCCATGCCATTAGGCCATTATCACTGTAAATCGCCCTCTAAGGGCTTCATAAAATGCGACCAACTTGTTTATATATATATATATATATATATATATAAAGAAATGAACTCTGAAATTTTTCCCTTGTTGAGGGTTTTTCTTCCAAAAGAAAAACATAAATCAAACTCCAACCTTGCAATTAACAAGTCCAGCTTCCATATAAGAGTGGAGGAAGATTTGTATCCTCTTTCCCTTGAGTTGAATCCATTCTTGCAAAAACAATAAGGAGAAGATTTTTTTGAGAGACCCAAATGAACCTGGAGAAGGAGAAGAAAATAAAACAAAACAAAGCTAAGTTTGGAAAATATATCCCCATCTTTAGATTTTAGGGTTGCTTATGATCTTATGGTGGAGATTGATATGATCTACTCGGGTTGTGCTTGAGTATGCACAACTTAAGTGATTAGGGTCCCTTTTAATTTTATTAAGATCTTTTATAAGGTTTATTAGTTTAACAACTTTGGTTATTTTTGGGTAAATTAAACCTCATGGTCTAACTATATTATTAATGATCTTAAATTTATATATTTTTAAACTTAGCTTGTAATTGTGGAATCACCTTAGTGGGATATTTTTAAATAATTTAAAATGGTCATTAATCCACATATCCTTCTCGAAGGCATGGGCCTAGTTCAGAGACGAATGGGACCCATGACTAATTTAATTAGCTTTCCGCCTCTCAAAATTAACATATTAATAAGAATATATATTAATCATTCCCAGAATGATTATCAATCTTTCCGCCATCATGGTTTATTATCATCGACGTTAAAATAGTAATAATAATAATAATAATAATAATAATAATAACTGTAAATAGTTTAATTCGGGGCCGCAACGTTAAGTTGACTTCTTGTATCTCTTTCCAATTTTACGACGATGTTTTAATGGCACAAATATTTGTATATTCTCTAAGTTATTCACGATTGCGGGTCGGTTCCGCTTTGTCAAACTTTGCGACTTAGTCACATTACCTTGGTAAGGTGTAATCTTAACCATCGTATCTTATTTACAATGAAAAAAATAATAATACCACTTTATTACCTTTCCCATCTTCGATCAGGATATTTGGTTATCTTTAAACGTGTTTTGGACTCTCATTTGGTGAGGCGCAACATATGGTATCAGAGCTTGGTTTCAACAAAGGAAGCTATGGGGATTTTTTAATTAACTTTTGGGTAGTTAAATTTAATAAAACCACCTTTCTTTAAATATTTTCCGCAAAAGTATAATGTACCATTTTTCCCTCATGCAGGATGATGGGGCACAGTACCAGAGGAGGTGCAACAACGATTCAGGGTCATGGGTGGCCACCACTAGAGGCACCTATTACTGATTTCGGGCCGCAAATCTTAGACGTGTTGCATCCGATGATGGGGGTCCTTTAGGATTGACTACCTGCATAACTAGAGCCAGTAACAGAGGATATTCAGCTTGACAAGGAGGTACACTTAGATGAGGACTCGCACTCTGCTACTCACATACATGTTTCTTTAGAGCGATAGAGATCGCACAACCATTCAGTTGATCTTACGACCTGATGAGAGAGGTCTCGCAACCCTTTAGTGCATATTCAGAGAGTGGTTGAGACATGCCCTCATAGGTAGGAAACGTGTGGTACCATTTGTGATCTCCTTCGACTACACCCACCTACATATGGCGGCATGATAGATGGATTTGGGGCCAAGTCATGAATCCTATGATTAGAGAGTTGATTTGGCTTACATCCTTACAAGAGAAATGTCAAATCCCACCTATCCATACACCTCCTCCGCGATGCAACACACGTTTGGTAGAGGAATGAGGAGAAAAAACTCCATTTGAATCATGAGATCGTCACTTATGAGCTATTTGAAGGGTGTTTTAGGACTTAGTACATGTCAGATCACTTTATCTAGAAGAGGATCGACGAGTTTCATGATCTTTGACAAGGTTCCGATTTGGTGGCCTAGTACGAGTGCAGATTTTTTGACCTTCTTCAGTATGTCGACTATCTCTAGGATGAGAATTCGCAGGTGAATATGTTCATTAGGGGCGTGAATGCAGACTTAGCAGGAGTAGTGAGGATTTAATCTCCCCTGACCTTGGAGAAGGCATTGGAAAAAGCCTATCTCGTAGAGGAGAACATGACCAAGACACATGAGTCTTGGGATAGGAACTGATGCAAGTTACGAGATCGAGTTCGGTCATTTCACGATCAGAGGTCACGTGGTTCTACCCCACCCCTGAGAGGAGGGTTTAGATTATTTTGGTCATCTTCTTGTCTGCCTTCACATTCACGTCAGCCCTCTCAGGAGTAAGCTTCTCAATAATAGAGAAAACTTCTCAACAACAGAGGGTTAGACCAAAGCACGATAGTCAGAGAGGTAGGGGCTGTAATGGCCACTTTTTGAGCAGAGACAAGAGCCTGGGGAGCCATCATCCTAATCAGGATCATTCACATTAGTCGGTCAAAGTGGGACCTACAACATAGGTACATCAGAGTAGAGGAGGGTCTCAGTCACATAGGGATGTACCAAGTTGTTTCATTTGTGGGGCCTGTTGACATTTCTCACACATCAACCATGATGTGAAAGAGGTCAACTCGAAACTTTATTTATAGGATTGGAGGGGTTAGGTTGGTGAAATTAACTGAGGAAATTACGGATGCTACCAGCAGACAATAAGGAAGGATGCTACCGGTGGACAATAGGAAGAATGCTACTGGCCAACACCAAGTACGAAGGCTACCGACCAACACAAGTTTATTGAGTGTGTGGACGAAATAGGAAGTTCTGTAGCTATATCTGGGGTTCAGAGACCTGTGTCCCTGCATATGATTTCCACTATGTAGCTCAAACGGAGCATGCACAAGGGTTGTCAGATGTTTGCTATCATGACTAGTGATAGATCATAAGAGATTCCAGCGAGATATCCCTTAGATGAGCACCTTATTTTGAGAGAGTTTGCAGATGTTTTCCCTAGTGATCTCCTAGGTATGCCACTATGGTGAGAGGTGGACTTTGTAATTGATCTTGTTCCGGTTTCTGAACCTATGCTCCATGATTCGTACAGAATGACCACACCTAAGCTCCATGAGATCAAGATTCAGTTAGAGGATATTTTAGAGAAGGGCCTCATTTGACCTAGTGTGTCTCTTTGGGGTGCACTAGTGATTTTTGTGAAGAAGAAAGACGAGTCCCTTCGTTTGTGTGTCGACTTCCGACAACTAAAAAATGTAAATATGAAGAGCCATTATCCTTTTCCTCATATGTTGGACCTTTTTAATTGTCATATGTGTTGTCATTGATAACAAGTTGTAGTGATGGAAATAGTATCTGATGTCAAGCGCCATTGATGGAAAAAATGATTAATTGGTAAAGTGAGCAAGCAAAAAAGATGAAGGTTGATTGGTGGTGTCAGCTCACAGAGGCTTCAGGATGGTCAAGGATAAGTTTTAAGGGACTTAATCAACTTTTTTACAATCTGCGGACATAAGGAGATAACAACCAAAGTCTTGAAGTAGCCGCTGAAGTCTGTAGGAAGCTGCAAAACTCTAGAAGAAGCCGCATAACCTTAGCGAAGGCCACGGGTAAAGGAATGAAGCCATAAAGCAAAAGGAAGCCAAAGGACGAGCCACATATGAGAAAGGTGAAGCCATGAATGTGAAGGAAGATCCGCGCAAGCAAGGATGAACTGAAGGCGAAGCTGCAGAAGTAAGGGAAATTCAAAGGAAGCCATGAGTAAAGAGAAGAAGCCATGGAAAACGATAGAAGCCAACGTAAAAGAAAATAGCCACGAACATGGGAAAAATCAGCGGGAAGGCAATAGACAATGAGGAAATCCACATAAAATTGTAAAAGCCGTGAGAAGAAAAGAAAAGACGTGCATGACTAAAAAGATGCCAAGAGAGGAGAAAAGTCGTAGATCAAAGAAAAATGCCGCGATACAAAGGTAAATGTCAATGAAGCTTATAAAAGACGCGGATTGAGAAAATATGAACTGGACAGGGCTCAAGGACAATCAAATGGAGTTAAACATGGACAAGTGAGATTTTGTTCTCTAAAATCAATGGTGATTAAATTGTCTGGTGATTGCAGCTGAGCATTCAACTTGAGCTCCACGAAGAATGAAGAAATCTATAGTTCCAGTTGTTTACATTAAATGCGCATTGACTTTGTGGAAATACAATTGCAGTTCTCTATGGGTTTCCTAATTTCAAGGCAACATTAAATATCAAAGAAGAAAAACAACTCTCTCATCTTGATCATGTTGGAAATCATAGAAAGATGAGAAATCTATTTTTAGGTATCGAATAATAAATAGTTTCTGGTGAGTGCATAGAAAAAGGTGAAATCAAGCTGAATATAGCAAGAGAAAAATTTGGAGTTTGTTGTATTCATTTAATGAACCAAATTTTCAAGTGAAAAAGCAGGATAGGGTGCATGACTCTTAAATTGAAGAGATGGAATGGGTTGATGGTAAAAAAAGAAAGTTCTCGAAGCCAATTTTTGGGTTGTTGCTCAGAAATGAAATAATGCACAAGATTTGAAAGAGCGATAGAAGGAAGCTGCTCAAGTGAGAAGATGATGTAATCGAGTTGAGAAAGAGTGATATAAAGGAAAGAGAAAGGAAAGAGGAGAGTAGACAAATGAAGTATTGAAGAATAAGATGAGAAGAACATCAGAGCGACAAATTGAATGAGCAAAAGAGATCGAATTAGATGAGCAGAAGAGAGTGATAGAAAGAACATAGACAAATGCATAAATGTGATCATAATCCATTGTGTAAGCAATTTGTGTAACTAGATGATCAAAATTTGTATGTAAATCAAGTCTAAGTTGTAGCTTAGCATTCTCAGGGGGTTACAACCTCCTTGTGGGTAGGTTCCTGCAAAATATTAGTTATAGCTGATTAAATTAGGGGTTGGTGCTCCTTGCAAGTTGGTGCTTGCTAAATTAACTGAGTAGGTGCTCAGTAAAATCTTCGAGTGGGTGCTTGAAGTTGTGAAGTGGGTGCTCAACCAAAACTAGTGTAAGATTTGTAATTGGTGTTCCTAATAAAGTTGTGGTTTCAAGTGGGTTTTTCTCTCGAAAGGGTTTCCCCCTATTAATTCTATTTTTCAGTGTTCTTCTATCTTGCATGTGCTTGTTTAATTCTTATGATCTGTTGCTGCACTTATTAAGAAATTATGAATCAACATTTGTAAGGTGAAAATTTAATCTACATTGGTTCACTTCCCCTCTCAGTGCTTGTGAATCTCTAACCTCGTAATGATGATTTTTTTTATCAAATGAGGGGGGCCAAAGTGTTCTCCAAGAAATATCTAAAGTTGGGATACCATCAATTGTGCATTGCCGAAGCAGACATCCACAAGACAACAATTCACAGCAGTTCACAAAAGTTCCTTTTGGTATGACCAATACACCTGTAATTTTCATGAGCCTCATGAATGGGGTTTCTAGAACCTTTTGGAAAGATTTTTCATTTTGTTTATAGATGACATCTTGATATATTCTCGCTCAATTGAGGAGCACTAGGAGCACTTGAGGTAGGTATTACAGGTTTGAGAGAGCATAATTTGTTTGGGAATTTGTAAAAGTGTTCCTTCTTTTAGTCTAAGATTCAGTACTTGGGGCACATTATCACAGAAGAGGGTATCTCAGTAGATCCCTCGAAGATTCATGTTATTATTGATTGGCCATCCCCCACCACATTGACAGAGGTTAGGAGTTTAATGGGGTTAGTTGGGTATTACCATCATTTTTTTCAGGACTTTTATAGGATTTCTAATCCTATTACTTCCCTTCAGCGTAAAGGGAAGAAGTTTTGTTGGACAAAGAAGTGCGATCAAGATTTTCAATTGCTCAAGGAGCGTTCTACTACTGTACCCATCCTCGCAATTCTAGATCCTTTGGCCGACTTCGTGGTTTGCACTCATGCATCTATTGAGGGATTTGGAGCGGTTCTTATGCAGGAGCATCACGTTATCACTTTTGAGTCTCACAAGCTCAAGGAATATGAGATTAATTACCCCACCCAAGATCTTGAGCTTGCAGCAGTGGTTCACATGTTGGTTGTTGGAGGCATTTCCTTTTGGGCAGGTCCTTTGTATTAAGGATAGATCATTTGATCCTTCAATATATCTTTTTGCAACCCATCCTCAATGCCTGACAACAATGTTGGATGGATTTCCTCTATGAGTAAGACATGGATTCCCAATACATCAAGGGGAAGGAGAATGTCGTTATTGATGCTTTAAGTAGGCAGCAACATGAGATTTCCACCCTGACATTACGATCAGATCTCAGGGGTAGGATTCTTCAGCAAATTCCAAGTGATAGATTTTATGAGGGAGCTAGGCAGATGGTTGAGTCTTGGGGGCCATTAGTGGGAAAGTACGCAGGGTGCACATTGGATTCTAATGGTATTTTTTAGTTTCAAAGGTGCATCTATGTGGCTAGATTTGGTGATTTGTGTAGATTGGTTCTATTTGAGGAACATCAGGAACCTTACTCCACCCATCCTGGGGTGAAGAAGATGCATGTGGACTTGAGGAAAATTTACTTTTGGCCAGGGATACACTGTGATATTGCTGATTTCGTAGCCTTGTCTTGAGTGCCAGAGGGTGAAGGCCAAGAATTCTCATCCCGCTAGTCTTCTATACCCTCATGATCTATGGACTTTATTGTTGGTCTTCCCACTTCATCGTTTCATCATGACACCATCATGGTGATGGTGGATAAGTTGACCAAGGTTTCCTGCTTCTCTCTGACAAAGTTATCGTATAATGTGGTTGCCATTGTACAAGTATTTATGGATGATATGGTGAGATTGCATAGTATACCAAGGATGATCATTTGCGATCGTGGATTTGTCTACACTTCTGAGTTTTGGACCTCTTTTCAGGTAGCTTTGGGGACTCAGATAAAATTTAGTTCAGCGTATCACCCTAAAAAAGATAACCTTTATCTGGTCAAGTTTGCTTATAACAACAATTTTCATAGCTCATCGGAATGGAACCTTATTAGGCTTTGTATGGGAGACCTTGCAACACACTGTTGAGTTGAAATAGGTTAGACAACATGATTGTTCTCAGTCCCATATATCTTTAGGATATGAAGCAGAAGGTTGTTCTTATTCGGCAATATTTAGAGCAGGCTCATGCATGCCAGAAGGTGTACATTGACATGAAGATGGTAGAGTGTCACTTCCTTGTAGGTGACAAGGTGTTTTTCAAGGTGTGTCCGCACAAGAGTTTGATCCGTTATGGGAAGGGATCTAATTTATCTCCTAATTTTGTTGGGCCTTTCGAGATCTTAAAGACTATAGGTCCAGTTGTCTATCTCTAGCTTTGCCACTATGCCTATTTAGAGCACATGACGTGTTTCATGTATCAATGTTGCAGAAGTATGCTCCTGATACAACTGATGTTTTGGATTGGTCGGACTTTCAGGTGGAGGCTGAAGATCAGTGGACTTTGGAGCCCAAGTGTATTTTGGAGCACAAGAGGCTGGCCCTTTGGGGGTACGATTTGGACAAGGTTAGAGTTCAGTGGGATAGGTACGATGAGACTGCAGTTACTTGGGAGGATGCGAAACCATTGCAGGCTCAATATCCTTACCTCTTTCAATGAATTCCCCGAGGAATTTGGTTCCCAGGGGAGGGGGATGTAGTGCCCACCTTTTTTAGTGCTCTCATCTTGGTCGCATGTGACTCATTGTATCTATACTATTGTGATGACATGGACATTATTACTTGTTTTGTTATTTTGATGGGACATTATCATGCGACATTTTTGCTTGACATGAATTTTACTACTTTGGTACACTGTTATGATATGAAACTATTCATGATATCGTATTGATAACACTAGGATGCTA
Source organism: Taxus chinensis (assembly GCA_019776745.2). Taxonomy (NCBI): domain Eukaryota; kingdom Viridiplantae; phylum Streptophyta; class Pinopsida; order Cupressales; family Taxaceae; genus Taxus; species Taxus chinensis. The sequence goes on along the minus strand of CM034146.1, from coordinate 345,946,560 downwards.
ACACTTGATCAGAGGTTGACTACGAGGCACATGATGTCACTATGCATTTACATATACTATGTTGTGATGATGATATAATGTGTTATTATTGACATATTTTGGTATTGATATTTGATCCATATTTGATGTATGATGATGATTATATTGTTTCATTTGGTGGATGATTCATGTTTTCTATACACTTCTAGCTTAGCATGACTTGTATGGATGTTGATTTCAATGCATATTATCGTATCGTACTTTGTTATCATATTGGGAAGATATGAGGTTTGCATTGAGTTGTGCAGGTGACATGAAATAAATCATGAGGAATACGTGGGACTCAGGGAACACACGCCGCTTAGCAAAAAAGCCTAAAGGCCAACCTCTTCTTATTCTTATCGATTATGACACCCCCCTTTCTCTTGTTGTAGTTTTTTGTGTTGGTTGCTTGGATTTGATATTGTGAACCTTATCTTTTCCTCCATCTTGGTGATAAGATAACATGTTGCTTATGTTCTTGCTCATTGTTATGTCTCCTTGGTTTATCACTTAGTAATAGTTAATGTTACCCCTTTTCATATGGTTATAGAATCTTATTTTAGTTGTGGGACGATGTGTATAGGTTAGGTGGATTAGGCCACCTAATCATGGTTTATGTGAGCCTAATCACCCCTCCTAAATGCCACATTTTTCCCAAACTCAGATTTGGGAAAAATGTGATGTTTAGGAAGGATAAATGGCAAGCAAGGGACCTCATTTGCAAGGAAAACATGCCCTAATCCCCCATCAATATGGGTGGGTGGGCTCTTTCCAATGCAAATGAGGCCCATTGGCTCATTTTGTCTCCCCCACACAAATCATAATTTATGGGCTTTTTTTTTAATTTTTGGGTTGGTATGGGATTTGGGAAATTCCCTCATCATTGCTTGGGCTATTTTTTTTGAAAATTCCTTTTATCCTTTTTGGTTGTGTTATCAACTAATTTTAACTTCGCAAAATTACTAAGTATGAAAATTTTAAATTTTTTCAAGTGTTATTTCACGTGATTTCTCATCCCCATCGTGATCATATTGTTCTTGTTATCATTCCGGTCTTCGTTTCATTCATTTCGGGTAAGAACTCCTCCCACCAGGTTGCAAACTGCATTAATTATTAATTAATTTATTACTCTTTATTTAATAAAATTAATTTTATTAATTTTTAGGGTTTTTAATTAAATAAATATTAATTTAATATCTATTAAAAATCAATAGACAAATTGGTTTTGCAATTGCCATGGGAAATATAATTTCCGCCTCCAATTGTTGGGGATGCCAAATTGGCTTTCCGCACCCAGATTTCCCCTTTCCTAGAAAGTTCTTCTTTTTTCCCCACTTGTGGGATTTCTTCTGCTGATTGCCAATGCAACCGATTGTAAAACTAGCGAAAAATCTCCCAATCTCCCACATGGGGAAATAAATGGGAATTGTCATCCTGCTTTGCCATTGCCATGGGCGAATGATTAAGTTTTTCCCATATTTCCCTAACAATTAATTCCCACTACCCGAGGAAAGGGAAATTGGTTATTTCAACGGAAATAAAGAAACAGTTACGGGAAAGATTTTTTAATCCTCTTAATTTTTCCTCTGTGAAAGACTGTTAGAAAATTCATGCGAAGAAGTTTCAAAGATATTTTATTTCCAATTTCTTATTATTTCCCCTATAGAAGCATTTTCAGAGAAATATTTTGTTTGCAAGATTTCATAACACATTCTTCACAGACGATTGATTCTCCACTCACTCCAAGAAGAATTTTTCAAAGCACATAGAAGCCGCCAAAGAGAAATAGTTCCCATACATACAGTTGTTGAATGCACTAGTTAAAGGGCATTTCTATGCATTGAAAAAGGCCAATATGCCAAGCTAATACTGGCCACACATTTGCAAAGAATTTATATTTTCCAACGCACTCCCAAGCCATTCATTCATGCATTTGCTAGGAAGAATAAGGAAACTTCAATGCATATAAAAATGTCCAAACAAGTTTAAACAAATAATGTTTTGAGTGTTCCACGCTGGTTTTGTTGAAAATTTGTTGTCCACGTGTTGGAGGTTGAAGAGGAGCCCACATTGAAGCAGAGAAGACCCACGCGCTGGAGGAAGGAACCCACGTAGCCATAGAAGGAATTTCCAAAGCATGTTTTGGAGAAGAAGATCCACATGGCCAATGAGGATTACAAACCACAAAAAAAACAAAGTTTCCACACATATCTTGTAAGAAGCTACCAAAGAAGACAATATTTGCATAATACTCTTCACAAATAGTTAATCGAAGTGAATATGACTGGGTGCTTCTACGTGATATCATACTTGACTTATGCAGTGGCTAGGAGGAAGCTATTTTTAGGGTTAGAAATGAAAGGAGTCGTGGGACCATCAAATAATGTCTTCTATAATTATCCGCAACAGAGTTTCAAAAATAGCTCTCATCATTTTAGGAGGGTTAATGATGCATTCACCTTCCTCGTGATTCAAAAATTAAATTGGAATACAAAGGAAAGATTCTCCAAGGAGGCCATGGATGTCATTTCCCAGTGGGGAACATGGTTTATTCAATTTCCATCCTTTTCCTACATTCGTGTGAGCGAATTTGCAGGTACTCCATAGAAGCTTCCTAAGTATGTCATTGACAAGTGGAAGTTGATGGAGCTTGCACGATAACTATTCCAAGTTCAATGTATTCTTAGTGACAATCATCGTTCAGGTATTCATTTCCCAATCCAAATTGGGGAATACCAATGTCCAAATCTCTTCAGTGCACAACTCATGGAGAAGAGTTTTCCCTCATCACTATTCATCCATATATGAAGAGATTTCAATTTGATTCAAATGGATATATGCAGAAGATTCTTGGAACAAAGTATCAACACAATCCTACTAAGGAAGATTTATTGGCTGCCTGTTTGGATGAACATGCAATGAGAAGGTGAGAGTTTTCCTGCCTAACCCTTGCTTAGATCAAGGCCTTTCACATTAAAAACCCTCCAGATTCATTGGTGGATGATGATGAAGATGTTATTGATCCCTCATATGATGTCATTGCTTTCACTCCCTTGCCTCGAATTGATTGGACTAAAAGAGATGAATTTTCTCTTGATAACAAGAATCAACCGATTCTCAAAAGAAGCATATCTTGGTATGAAAGAGAACTTGCCAAGTTACCATCAATTCAAGTTCATACCCCAGGAGTACAAGAATTTCCAACTCAAGGAGGTCTCCAGTCAACCAAAGCTTCTCCTCAATCAACCTCCATGCCATCTAGCCATACGCATCAAACAAGAAAGGAGTTCTTGCCAAAATCCACTTTACCAAAAAATGTGTTGCGAGGTGAAAAATCTATGGGTCCTAGCCCTAGTGAAGGAAGAGAGTGTGTATCGGGAATTTCCAATTCAAGTAGAGATTGTTCTACTCACATTGTTGATAGTTTGAGGAAGCTCATAACAAACACTCCTCGGCCGTGTCTTGCATAAGTGTCTGCTCAAGTGCAAGTGGTCTAAATATCAAATGCTTATGAACATACAGTTCATGAAGAGATTTCTTAAGATCTCCCTGATGTTCAAGAGGTTGATATCGAGGTTATTTCTTCGGAGATTTAAGTGTGGAAAGGATTCTTGTAGAATGTAATGATATTGAGAACAATGTGAATGTCGCTTCGGACGCCAGGCTCATGAATGCGGAATTGGTAAAGGAAACTTCTTTTTGGGTTGATTGTGAGATCAAAAAAAGGAAGAGGGTTGTCAAAGCAATTGACATTGACTTCAATGCCCTTTTCAAGCTTTCGAATGATGTCATTCCCAAGAAGCCTAAAGTGCTCTCCTAGATAATGGTGGATGATGACGTAAACAAATTTGCGGTTCTTGTCATCCCACAAGTTGACAAGGAATGTGATGCAATGACATCTGCTAATTATGAAGTTTCCAAACTTGGACTTGGGAAGTTCACGTTGGAAAGTGACATGGCAATGGCTCGAGATTTAATGGATATTGTGCTAAAGAGGCTTGATAAATATAAATCTTAAAACTCTTAACTCAAGGTTAAAAAGAATCAATTGATGGATTATGTTCAACATCTGATAAATCCCATATCATCCACTTTCCTAGTACTTGATGCAATGGCTTCCCTTGATGAAGAAACTCTCAATTTGTCAAAAGAAATAAACACATTGGGTCATGTCACTAAATATTGGCTTTCAAAGATTCTTGTGTTTGGTGGAGAGATGATCAAAGGAGTCGTTAAGCTCTATGAGGATATTAGTGCATATTTGGATCCAATCCTTTCTTTTAAGGAATATTTTGTTTCTAACATATCAAATTTGGATGAGGTATTTCCTAGTATATAGAAGATGACAAGTATGGAATCTTCAACTTTAGCCATTTAAGGAATTCTTGAATCCGAAAGTCGAGGGACACACTTTCATTGGTGTCTACATCTCAAATCAAGAAAGACACTTCTCAAGGATTCTATGATCCATTACGAGAGAGTGTATGTAATGAAGCCTTCACTTCACTCGCCTTGATTTAGGAGTTCATAGCTGAGATCCCTTGTGATATTGTAAATGAGAAAAATCAGAGGCATTAATTAGAACATGTTGAGGAGCAATTTTCACAATTGTTCAAAGGTATGTACATTCCTGTCATCAATTTCTCTTCATCTTCAATGAGACGTTACATCAAATTAAAGAATTTGTTTGAGAATGTTCAATCAAACATGGTCAATCTGAATGATATGCCAGGTAGGATCTTGGAATTGCAAGTGTTTTGTGAGGTTGTGCTTCAACCGTGAGGAAGAGAAAATGTTCGAGACATTGGGAAGGTTCAGATACTTTCAATTGGCGAAGCCGACAGATCCTAATTTCACTGATGGGACGAGGAGATAGCTTTTCTAGTTTCTAACGAACTGGGAAGAGTCCATTTCTCATACGTTTGAGATAGGCAAACCCCACTTCAATGGATAAGGCACTGGTTTTGTCATGTTAAAATGACATTTTAAGTGGGTTATTGTTAAACTCACTTTTGGCAAAATTTTGATAACTAGGTAAATTTTGGATAACTTAAGTGATTTCTATTTTTAGTTGCTTTTTATAAGTTTGTTGAAAAAGTCAAAGTCATTTAAGATGCCCCTATTTAATGTTCATGTAAACCCTAAGTACTTTGTAACCAAATTTTTGGGTTATCAAAGGAAGTTAGGGGCTCATTTGTAAGGGTGACTTTGAGAGGGGAGAAGAAAGTACTTTTGTGTGCAATATTTTTTTAAGAAAGAAACTGTGTTCTTTTGTGAAGACATTTTGCAGTTAATGAAATACAAAATTTGTATCCCATTCATTGTCTCTTGTAACATTTGATGCTCTTAAGTTCATTAGATGTTAGATGTTTAAATCTTGTATGCAAATATTGTCTTTGATCTAATTGTCAAAGCTATTAATCTGTTGTTCTTGTTCAAAGTGATCAAACTCTAAGATTTACTTGCTCATGTGTGCTCCCTTTTACTTATTCTTGTTTAGCTTATTCAAGATCCGCTTTATTTGAGTTAGTTATTCATTGTTCTTCTTTATACAATATTAGGCTCTATCTTTACCTAATATTTTCCATTCATTTCCTTCATTTCATTCCATCTCCCTCATTCACGTTTCTTTCCATTGATGTTCCAAAACACCCCCCACATACAATTTTTAATGTACAGATGTAAATATAGTTTTGGTTTTCAATAAAGGTAGCCTCAACTTCATTGAGGAGGGAATTCGTTTCCATACTATTGCATGTCATTTGCATGTGTGCAAATCCATATGCTAACAGTTTTTGGCGACTTCGTTGGGGATTCTATAATTGTTAACCAGTGCTTGGTTAAATGTTTATGACTATCCCCTCTGCACAAGCTCCAGTTCTTCAACCAAATCTTTCCCAACGAAGATTTTCATGGAGACATTACTGCCAACCTTCAAACAATAGATTGGGAAAACTGTGAAAGCTTGCAACAATTTGTGGCTGTTGATAGATCCATTGATAGAGAAACCTACATTGAGGACCTTAGAAGAAGAGAACCCGCACTTGTGGCCAGAAGACCTCCTGGACACATATTGATTGTAGTGCATTGATGCGGCCCTCTTCCACCAAGGTAATAATTTGTATGACTATTACAGGTAACCCACCTATCTTGCGACCAAATCTTCTTTTTGTAGATACTCAAGAAGACATATCATCATATCTAAGGCAAGCTATTTGGGAAAACCGCACGAGCAACTATCATTTTCATCTCACCACATCAGTACTAGATAACGAAGAAGATCAAGCTACAAGAGTTGTTAGAATCATTCAGGCGCAAAGAGATCGAGAAAGAGAGCAAAGAGAAAAGGAAAGAGCTGATCGGAACGTGTCAGTGATCCCTTCACTGTAAAGATTTTAAACTGGTAGGAAGGAGGTCTACACAAGGAGATAAAGCTAAGGGTCAATCAAATCCCATTTTTTACTTTCAAGGAAATTTTGGTTTCAAGTTATCTCCTCCAAAGGGGAAAAATCCTTGTAGATCTATAAGTCTTGCATCAAGTCCTGAAAGAGCGAGCAAGGAAGGAATCACTACCAGTCAAGCACTTGTTCTTGCTCACATTGTTTTGCCCTCGCATACCACCTTTCCCAAGATGGCAATTAACCTACCAAGGGGAAATTCCATAGGCCCATTGGCCTTACCAACTCAACATGACCTCCCACGAGGATCGAGGAAGATTTTTCCCATTTTCAATGGAGATGGGAAGACTTCACATGATGACCACACTTCCACCTTCTTTTCTACATATACAGTTTTTTTGGTGGAATATGAAGATGTCGTTGTTCGCCTCTTCATTGAAACATTACATGATATTTTTGTGGATTGGTTTCATCATATGTCAAATGGATGCATTACAAACTGGGATACTATGAAAAGTAAGTTTGAAGACAGATTCAAGATGACAGAAGATGAACATGCCCTTATTGCCCAACTATCTTAGGTGAAGAAAGAGCCAACAGAATCCATGAGGAATTTTGTGGCTAAGTTCAATAAAATGGTGAAAAAATTTCTTGCTAGAATTCGCCTGAACTCTAACGGAAAAAACTGTTTCTTTATTAATGCACAACAACCAGAAGTGTGCTATCAATTGAGAAGATCTAGAGTGGCTACTTTGGAACTTGCTCAATCGTTGGTAATAGAAATTAAGGATTACTTAATCATGGCGGGAAAATTCAAAAAAACTTCCCTTAAGGGAAAGAGTCAAGAAACCCCCAATGCTTCTAAGACCATACTCACTAAGTTGGCTAATGATGTGCTAGCTTTGAAAAAACAAGTTGCTCAAAGTACTAAACCTTCTCCTTACAAAGATATCCCAAGAAAAGGCTACGTTCCTAACAAAGCCAAAATTTCAGGTGCTTCGACGAGGCTTGCTATTGAAGCGGCTCTTGCAACTAACTCAAAGTGTGATGCTGTTGATGAAAGCGATGATGAAGTTGAGGTTTTTGAAGTTGACGAAGAAGAGCCAGACTTTGAAACATTTGAACCTGAAGTCGAAGATCCTGAAGGAGAAAGTAATAATAATTTCTTCGAGTATCGTTCAGAAGAAGAAGATGAATATGAGGAAATTGTAAAAGATATGAATAGTCAATCTTTCGCTGTCTTCACATGCTCTCAGAAAAAGGAGCAAAGTACCACTAAGGTGGAAGATAAAAAGAGCTCCAAGGAAGTTCCTAAAGAAACTAAAACTAAAGAAGCTTCTAAAGAATCCAAGACAACCGAGACTCCTAAAGAATCCAAGGTGACTGAGGTTTCCAAGGTCAAAACTATCTTAAAGAAGGAGGATCTTTGTCAAGTCAATCATTTGATAAATCAGCTACAAAGAAAATTTATTCTTCCACATCAATATCAACTAAGCCCGAAGCAAAGGTCAAAAGTGTGCCATCATCAAATTCGAAAGAACTAGTATCTGAGACATCAAGTACGATCATTTTGCCCAAATTTGATATCATTGATCACATCAATAAAACAAAAAATTCCATGTCATAGGTAGAGTACTTGAAATCTAATAAGGATCAACTCGAGAAATTGGTCCAATTTATCAAAGGCGACTCTATTGTTCATTCCTTTAAAGGAATTTTGAAACCTCCAAAAGATGGGAGACTCAAAATATTGTGGCAGCCACTACACATTCGAATGAAAATATTAGACCTTTCTTTGTGTCCTTTCTGATCAACGAGTACAAATTAAGTAATTGCATTATAGATTCCAGAGCCTCGAATAATGTGATGCCTGCAAAAGTAGCACATGCTCTTGGGTTGACTTGTACGAGAACATTAAGATCTTGTTACTCAATGGAGACAAGACAAGTTCCTTTGATTGGGAAGATTAAACATGCTCAAATGGTTTTAACTCAATTTCCTCAAAAGTGAGTCAAGGTAACCATTCTAGTTGCCGACATTCTTGCTTCATATGGTATTTTGTTGAGTAAATTTTTTTGTAGAGATCTGGGTGGTGAGATTCAAATGGACTCGTCTCATGCTATGATCCCTATCAGTACATTTTGTGTTTCTCTTTTTGCTCCACCCACCCTTAAGGGGCAAGGGATTTGGGAGATTATATGGGAAGAGGGAGGAATTTTTCTTCACTCTATTTGGGAACCTTCCTACATTTGGTTTGTAGGTAGGGATGGATTTCCATTTGGGTTGGAAATTCATCCCTACCCTCAAGAAGGAAACATTCTTGTTTGAAATGCCTTCTTGGGGGAGTTTGGAGGGATAAGGGGAATTGTTTTGGAGAGATAAAGAGATGGTGAGAATATGGAGAGATAATGGGTATTTTTATGGCTATTTGTTATGGTTTATGAAACATAAAATAAGGGATTCCCATCCCCTCTTCCCACAACTAGAAGCTTGGGGCTTCTTAGCATGTTTAGTTGATTGTAATTCTATTTTTCAATGGCTTCAAAATGTGGTCCTAAATTGTTATGTGCATTCAAATTATCCCTTTGTGCTAAGTGTGCGAGTTGCCTCTTTCTCATCGGCCTGGGGGGAGGCTAGCATGCCACCTTGGACCCCTTGGTAGCATGTAATGGTGTCATTTAGTTGGGTGGTCAACCAAGCACCTTCTTGTGATTTTGGAGTTTCTTTGCATGCTGGTTTTTTGAACTAGGTGGAGTGGATTTGAAGTTGTAGAGTTCCAAATTTGAAGTGCATTTCACTATGTTTTGAGCTAAAATTTTGGCATGTTGTCTCTTCTTGAGAGGAGGGCTTGTATACTTGTATTTTACTTTATTACTCATTTATGTAATGAATGTGATAATATGTTATGAGAGTTTAAATTATATGATTTGGATGGTTGGGAATATGATTTTTAACACTTGTCTCTTCAAAATAACTGTTGATATCTTCATTTTAAAATAAGATAAATTTTAATTGAGGAAAAGAAGTAATGTGCATATTAATTGATGCTTATCCTTATGATAAGTTTATGTATAGAAATGAAGGTGTTCTAGAGTATGTCAAAACTATTAATATGTGCTGGAATTTTCCCTTCTTGCCCAAATATTATTTCTGGATAATTTACTACAAATATGATTTAAAATTTGTGAGATACATTGACTTAGAAACTTGAAAATTAGAGTCTTCTTAGTGCAAGTAAATGTGCAGTGTGTTTGATTAAAATAAATAATCAAATTGTTGGATTCCTGCTGCTCATCATGTGGTTTGACTGTGTTAAAAATAAATATCTTTGTTTTTTGAATAAACGCTTGCTACAAAAAAAGTTAGAAAAGAAAATAGTTTTGGCGTAAGAAGTAAATATATTTGTGTCAGAAATTTAATCAAGTTTTGAAATGTGAAAATATGGCGGTTTTTCCTTTTTCCAGAAGTGTTATCTGAACTTATTTTCACATGTAGATGAACATATTTTATCTTAAAAATATACAAAAAAAGAAAGAAAGAAAACTAGAAAAATCATTATCTTTGTGTTGAATCAGAATATAGATATAAAACTTTTTAAATATGGTTTAAAGTAAATAATAAATTTTGGTAAAGATGTGGCTTTGTAGGGGGAGGGGGAATTTTTGTGTTTATTAAACAAAGTAGGGAATTATATATAATGTGGGAGTTGGGGTGGGACGATTGTTCCATCTATCCCCCACACTTATATAAAACATAACCCTCACCTCCTTTGCCATGACCTAATGTTGTTTTTATCCTGCGTAGGCCATTAGGCCATTATCACTGTAAATCTCCCTCTAGGGGCTTCATAAAACGCGTCCAACTTGTTTATATATATACCTGATAGATCTTTGAAAAAAATGAATATCTAGATCTTTGGATGATATGAAAAAAAAACTTATATGAAAATTTTCCCTTGTTGAGGGTTTTTCTTGCAAAATAAAAACACAAATCAAACTCCAACTGTGCAATTAACAAGCCCAAATCTTGGAGATATGCCATAAAGAGTGGAGGAAGATCTATATCCTCTTTCCCTTGAGTTGAATCTAATCCTACAAAAACAATAAGGAGAATTTTTTTTTGAGAGACCCGAATGAACTTGGAGAAGGAGAAGAAAATAAAACAAAACAAACATATGTTTGGAAAATATATCCTCATCTTTAGATTTTAGGGTTGCTTATGATCTTACGGTGGAGATTGATATGATCTACTTGGGTTGTGCTTGAGTATGCACAACTTAAGTGATTAGGGTCCCTTTTAATTTTATTAAGATCTTTTATAAGGTTTATTAGTTTAACAACTTTGGTTATTTTCGGGTAAATTTAACCTCATGGTCTAACTATATTTTTAATGATCTTAAATTTATATATTTTTAAACTTAGCTTGTAATTGTGGAATGCCCTTAGTGGGATAATTCTAAATAATTTAAAATGGTCATTAATCCACATATATGATCTGGAGGACATTTTGGGACTTCACGGGTTCTCTAAATCTCCCTAAACCATGACAAAGTGGAAGGGCATTCAAAAATATTTCCGTCGGTACCTGGAACACGTAAAACAAATATCGTATGCTCAAGATATGGTTGGTCAAAGTTTGGTCGCAGTCAAGACTCTACATGTTCAACTAACCAATGTGGCAGCGACATGTGGCAGAAGCAGAGTGTACTTAGAGGAGAAAAAGAAAAAATGTTGTTTTGCAACACTGCTCTTCAACACTCGTATTCATATGGGTGGACCCTACTTTTTGTTGGCCGGGGGCCCTCAACTAGATTTGGCACACTATTTTCATGGAGGGGTGCCTTTGCTGCCGCATCGTTATTTTGCCACGTGGTGGGTCCTCAGGCCACCATATGAATTTATTTTATATGAATCTAAATGTTCAGAACTGTTGTAAATGAAATACACTAAAATAAGAATGCTACACAATTTATTTAATTTTAGTAATGGAAGGAAATGAGAGGGATAAAGAACTTACCTTGATTACCTTGATTTTGATTACCTGACAGTGATCTGGGACTGAGTAGTATGATGAAACATAAGATTAGACCATCGCAATGAACCACATAAAAGTGCAGTAGAGGTGGAACCAACTATACTCGGGTGCCTGGAGTCGGATGGGGTCGCTTGGGGCCCTCTGGTTTGGTTTCTAGACGCCTTGGTTTTTCGAAAAGGTTGAAACCTGGTTTTGATATGGTCGCTAGGAATTCACACATGTTATCCTTTTGTCGTCTGTATGTCGCACTTGGATCACCGAGATACGTGTAAACCTGCAATGAATAAAGTACCTACAAAAACCTCAAATATACATCAAATCCTAAAAAAAAAAGATGCAAAATAAGGGGTTAGACTGTCCTCAACTGCCGTAATGGTGGACTTACAACTGAGCGTCGCGCTATATCTCAGACCCAATGTAATTCTATGTGCAATAGTGCTCCTAGGTTGCCCTCACGCCAATGACGCAAAGATAGCGGGTAATAACTAGATAAAAATGTAAATGTGTTGAAGGAATAGAATGAACCCCCCTTCCTATGCAGTGTGTATGCAGAATAATGGCCGAAATGTAATCCCTTGCTCTATGTAGATAGCTAGCCCTTGATAAGAATAATCTTCCCATATAATGGTATGTATGTTGTGTTTATATAGGGATATCTTGTTCGAATTTCAACACTAATGATCCCACATGATGACTAATACCTCGGGAGATGAAAGGGAAAATTGAAAATACCAACCTTAAATGTCAAAAATAAGATCAAACATAACGAGGAAATGGGTGCCCAAGATGGACATGAACATCTGGCGCTATTGTCCAGCCCTGGGTGCTAGTGTTTAGAGACAAGTGACAACAAATGAGTGACAATTAACAGACAGGGATCCCTGAGACCTGACCAGAACTGTGTGTATGAGTGACAAGTGTGTAAGACAAACCACAATAAAGACCAACAAGACAAATAGATGAACTATGGAATGGGTCATCAGTGAATACTTTTCTTACGCAAGATCCATATATAAAACAAATACTTGACGATACGATAATAGTAGTAAGTGCATGATTTTGTGTGTACAATGGCCTACCACCATGATGACAGTGCATTGAAACCAAGCCAACTCGGTTTGATATTTTACCATCTCGGCAAAGCGAGTTCACACATGGAGGGTGAGTTATTGCATTGCATGGTTTATTCACATCTAACTTGATGAGTTGTTATTTATATTATTGGGCGAGTTCATGTGTTTATGTATGGGCACTTTGCATTTTATGGGGACTAACCCACCTCATTCAGGTATTAACCATCTTGGAAAGATTTATATGACTCGGCCCATGTAGGGCCCTCAAAGTGTGACCAACGTGCCACATAGGCACCTTAACGTGCCATAGTGCCACCTATTCACCAGGTGGCACCCTCCACATACCACCGCCCGTGAATAAAGACCACCGCTCAAGCATTCATGGGGCAACAAAAGGATTATTGCGTGACCATGCCAAATTTAAACTATGGCGGTTAAGCCTTTTTAAAGGCTTAAGTGCATTGTTGATCCACATATGTGGGATTAATCATGCTCACTAGTTCGAGCCCAAATGGAGACCCACGTGGCAAGTGGGGGTGGTAAAATAAAAGCGTAGACCAGTCAAAACAACTCATGCTACCAATAAACAATAAGCCATGTAAACGTGTAAGCCATGTGGAGGTGGTGGTTCATAATGTGGGCTGTTAAAAAATAAATAAAGCCTTAATAAGGATTAAAGCGGTGGAAGGGTCGGTAGGGGAGAATTGAACCCCTAACTACCCAATTAAAATACTTATGCCTCATTTCCATGCCAACATAGCTCTATGAGCTATAAAAAGGGGTTGGCCCTATTTGTTCAACAATGGAGGTCTGTGTACAAACAAAGGCATAAGGAGCAATTTTTATACATCACCAATTTTGGAGCACTTAGGCTCAAAATCAGCCTTTGGTGTGAAAAGAGAAATTGCTTAGAATTTCCATACGCTTCCAATGGTGGTATTATTTTCCTAATTTTGAAGACTTTTGATAGTGTTCTACCTTACGGAAGTCATATTGGCGCTTGGAGTTCTTCTCTAGCCTTCCTCAAGCATGTCTCTCATCAAAGGAATGCCTTTTGAATATTCATACTTCTGCAATGGTCACTATACACCGGGTTGCTATTACTCGGTGGAATCAGAGGAGATATTTTCTTCATCTTTTTCTGGTTTGGATTCATATTGAATGTCCAGATCTCTGGTCATCTTTCTTATCTGCTTCAGATTCATGGGTAGTTGGCTAGGTATGTGATCATTTGGGTGAAATCCCTATATAACTATCATTGGGTGGAATCCCTATAAAACTATCACTGTAGGTTTTCATCAGATACGATCACTGGTATCCTCATTTGGGGGGAATCCCTTTACAACTATCATTAGGTGGAAACCCTATAAAACTATCATTTGGGCGAAATCCCTATAAAACTATCACTTGGGTTATCAGTTCAGATACGTTCACTGGTATCCTCATTTGAGCGGAATCCCTTTACAATTATCATTGGACATAATACCTGTAAAACTATCATCTGGGTAGAATCCCTATAAAACTATCACTTGGATTATCAGTTTCGATACGTTCATTGGAATCCTCTTGGTTCCTTGTTGCATATTTGTCACTTCGTTCTATGTTTGTACTTGTTTACAAATTAGAAGTGTAATGGATTGGTTCAACATATGAACCTAGAGATGTATGCATTTCCGAACCCCGTTATCAAATTTCTTTGTAGTGCATGTGTACACTTTATTTACATTGCATTTTCATTTAAGTTGATAATATTTATGGTGTAAAAATTACAAGTGCTTATAGCGGTCCCATGATAGTTTAAATTTTTTGGCCCTATTTACGGATCAAGTTGGTATCAGATCTTGTTTCATGATTTCTTCAGTTGCATGTAGATACCAGTTTCTGATTTGCTAATCCCATCAGTGTAGAGTCTTTGGATTGATCTTCTTACTTGGTAGCTTTGGAGTATTATGGGGATTAGTTGGTTTTCAGATAATCATGGGAAAAACATTAAAGAGGGAAAGACTAGAAGAGATCGAGAGTATCAATGGAAAAATATAGGAGGAAAATGCATTCCTGTGATGCAAGCTCTATTCCCTCGAAGAGCAAGTTGATCAGTTGAAAAAGGAGCTAGAATAAAGAGAGGAGATCTTGTCAGTTTATAGTGTGGTGATTATAAGAAGGCCATTCCTTCTACTTCAAATGCAATGACCATGACATAGTGCATTGTAAGTTTCTCACCATGAGAATATTCTTCTTCCTCCCATTTGGTTTCAGATTCAGGTAATGATGTCTTTGGTTCATTTGAAAAGCATACTAGAGGCATTAGATCCAAATTGTTATATAAGATGGGTTTTGATGGAAGAGGTATTGGAAAAGATAGCCAAGGCATTGCTAACCCAATACAGGTTGAGGATCATCCTCATTTTGTAGGATTGGGTTATACTAGTCTGAGAATGGATATTAGAGAATTCTCCAAGCATGTTGGAGGAAGACAAGCTTCTGAATGCCAACTGAATACCCCACTAGTCCTACATGAAAATTCGGTGTAGGAATTAGGTGCTTCTTCATCAGAAGATAGATTCGATAAGAAAATTCAACATAGAGGTATCCAAATTCCACCTCCACTTTCTTACCACAAGCACCATGAAGGTTGTAGAAATTTTGATCCACTCTTTCAGTATAAGAAGTTTGGCTTTAATATTTAGAAAATGTGGCATGTGTTTCCTTGTACATTTTGTGGGATGTATAACCATTATGTAGCTAGATGTTGGAAGAGGAAGAATTTATTGAAGAAGTTGTTTCCGTTCACCATGAACAAGGAAAATCATAAACCTTCATATTTTCATTCAAAGGCGAGAAATGGAATTCAGATTTCCTCAACTCATAAGAAGGTGACAAGGAAATTTTATGCTCATTGTCATGTGCATGGGAATCATGTGGACACTAGTTGGAAACTTCCTCCATCTCACCATTAGTATAGTGGCAAGCCAAAGATGGTATACAACCCTGTGGTAAAGGTAAATGAAGCTGCGACTCCACCACCAGTTGAAAATTCAACCCCAAATCAGGTAATACCTACACACTAAAGTCCATTAACATGGGTTGGTAAACAATTTTTCAACTTTATATTGCATATATCTTGATTGTTAGCATGAATTTTTAAGACCCATTTTGGGAACTTTTTGTACATATGATTCTTACAAGTGTAAGACCCCATCAGAGGGAAAATTGTGTTCTAACACATAATATTGTGAGTATCAAAATTTCTTATGTAAGAAATTGTGCAAACACCTTTTTAGGAGCTCAAATCCTTAGTACACTGGGTGTATCATCAAGATCATTGGATTTGGCAGAGGATCATTATCATATTGATCTCTTGGCATCAACTGGGATATTCATTCTATGAAGAGGCATAGTCTGTGCAACATAATGGTAGTTGATTAGTGACTGACATGTAGCAGCGGGTTATAATATCACTCTGTGTAGATGCTAATTATGGCAGTACAAGAGAGGAGTACCTATTTTTCATCGTCAGGTGGGGACTTGTACCATGTAGAGGCAAAATTTGTGCATTAGAGTAAAGTTACCATCAGAAACTTCTCAGTACCATGTAGAGGTAGAGGCCATGTAAGGGTAAAGGAAAGTGTCTTATTCAGTTGGCACCAAATTTGTTCTATGTAGAGGTAGTGTCCGTGCAATATAATGAAAATTACCAGGAGGTGTAAGAATAGTGGCATAGATTCCACATGTCCCAAGGAAGGAGCCATTAGTTGTTTGATTATGGAGCAGTAGATCTCTTCTCAACAACCAGAGGTTCAGGTTTCACAAGATTTTTGTGGAAAAAAATACTTATCACCAAGGAGGTGTGATCTAGAGGAAATTTTGGGACATTCAAAAGTTCCTTAAATATCCCTAAACCATGATAGAGTGGTAGAGCATTCAGCCAATTTTATTTCAGTACCTGGAACATGGAAAACAAACTCCGTATGCTCAAGATATGGCTAGTCAAAGTTTTCTCAAAGATCAGAATCTACAAGGTCAACTGAAAAATGCGGCATTGTTTTGCGACACTAGTCTTTGACACTACCGCATTAATATTTCGCCACGTGGCCGGGCCTCATACCACCACATGCCCTGCCACCACGATGACCAGGTAGGGCGAGTTATATTATATCTGGGACAAGAAATTTACATTATTTTAATACCAACCCACCTTGGTCAGGATATTACCTAGCTCGACGATCAACCATGGCTCGACCACATATAGGCATTGTTATACTACCATCGAATTTAACTTCTCCCACTACCTAAGCCCTTCACATTCGGGCCTTACATATCCAATGAAGGTCAAAACAATATTGCGTGGCCCATGCCACCTGTAGCCTATGGAGACCGAGCCTTTATAAAGGCCAACGCAGGTGTTAAACCCCACGTATGTGGGATTTCTAATTAGAACCACCCACATTAATATGTGAAGGCTCGCGTGGAAATGGTGGGGACAACACATTCAAAAGGAAAAACCCATGTGGAGGCATTGGGTGGTACAGAGTGGTCAAATACAAGCCACGTGGAGGCGGCATGATAAAAGTAGGCAATTTTTTTTTAAAACAATGCATTCGTTTAAAATGCAATCCTTAATAATAAAAGGCTTAAGAGGTAAAAAGAGGGTTAGTGGGGAGAATCGAAATCCCATCACCCATTTGAAAATCATAATACCTCACCGCCACACCTTAATAAGTCAACGAGCTATAAAAAGGAGCTTGACCTATTTTTCGAGCAATTATGTTCGATGTAGAGCCTATGTGCTCCTAGGGAAATTTTCATATATCACTTAATTTAGAGGTCTTAAAGGAAAAATCAGCCTTTGGTGTAAAAAGGGAAAATGCACAAAATTTCCCCATGCTCCTAGTGGTGATATTATCTTCTCAATATGGAGATGTTTTGACTTTTTTATACTATATTGAAGTCATCAGAATGTGGAGTTCATCTGGAGACTTCGTCAAGTGTTCTGGTCATCCAAGGAAGGCTATTTGAAAACAGACACTTTTGTGATGATCACAATCATCCAAGTTTCTACTTCTCGGTGAATTTGGAGTAGTTTTTCTTCATATTTGCAATTCAGAGTAATCTACTGGATCTTAATCACTTTATTTTATCTTATTCAAATTCATGTGTAATTGGCTAAGTATGTGACCATAAAGGGAAGAATCTCTATAACACTATTACAAGGGTGAAATCCCTATACAACTATCACAAGGGAAAAATCCCTATACCACTATCACATGGGCAAAATACCTATAAAACTATCATCTGGATGGAATTCCTATAAAACTATCACTTGGGTTATTAGTTCAGATATGTTCACTGGTCTCCTCATTTGGGCGGAATCCCTTTACAACTACTATTGGGCGGTATCCCTATAAAACTATCATTTGGGTGGAATCCCTATAAAACTATCACTTGGGTTATCAATTCATATACGTTCATTGGTAGCCTCTTGGTTCCTTGTTGCGTATTCATTGCTTTGTTGTATGTTTGTACTTGTTTATAAAGCAGAAGTGTAATGGATCAATTCAACATATGAACCCGAAGACATATGCATTGCCGAATTCCGTTATCTACTTTATTTGCATTGTGTGTGTTCACTTTATTTGCATTGCATTTTCTTTTAAGTTGATAATATTTGTGGAGTAAAAATTACAAGTGCCTGTATGGGTCCCAGGCCAATTTAAATTTTTTGGCCCTATTTACAGATCAATTTCCTTTTGGAAGGCATGGGCCCACTTCGAAGACGAATGTGACCCATGACCCTCTTAATTTAATTAACTTTCCACTACTTAAAATTAACATATTAATAAGAGTATATATTAATCATTCTCGAAACGATTATCAATCTTGCCACCGTCAGAAATGGAGAACATGTGGACACCTTGTAGAGATGGATGAGGGACATGAGTTTTGGTGGTAGATGAGCATTACACAAAAGAACCTACGTTCTCAAGAGGAGATGATCCTAAAGAACTGATGTAATGGGTGTTGGACATGGAGTGTCACTATATAAAGCGCAAGATTTAAGGCCCATGAAGCATAGAGCTTACACATAAGAGGTTGTGTGATTGCGTAGGAGAGTGTTGGGAGGACCTCTAAGATGTGAGATTATGGAAAGGAATGAAAGGGTGAAGGACTAGGATCTAATGATCTCTAAAATCTTAAGTCAACCTTGCCCTAAATTTTAACCTTTACCCTACCCCTACCTCCCTTTTTGCCCCACCCAACCTTCACCTTGATCATTTACCTCACCCCACCTTTACCCTACCCATTTATGTCACCTTTCCTGACCTCATCATTTACTACCTCCCTTTGTCCTCCTTTGCGGACTCATTATTTTACCCATACCTTGGCCTTACCCGTGCCGTGACCTATATATTTAGACCTGGACCATCGCTAGTGACCTTTGACCTCATGTGTTCATTATACCTTACGTCACTGTTACTTGTGTTGTTTTCCTAATGACCTTACCTAGCCTATTGTCGTGACTGTTTATCCTGACCCTACCTTTGGTGTACCAGAACATACCTAAACGTTCTTGTGCCTAACCTACGTTGTGTTTCCTGACCATATCCTATACCTTGGATACCAGAATAACTTCAACCTTGTTTGGATAAGCCTATTGACCTTAGACGATGTAGAGTTTTCTTGCTCTTCAACCTTATAGCGTGCTGTAGTTTATATGTGTGCGTGCATTTGACTATTACTACCTTTGACCTTGAACCATTACCTAGCTTACCTAAGTAGACCTTGCTCCTTTTTTTCCCTATTATCAACCTTCATTTTCATCACATTTGCCTTTTATCAAACCACTCATCGATTTTGTCTTCTGCTTCATCAGTTCCTGGTTTGAGGGGGATCACCTTCATCCACACATGGGGCAACCACATCTTATTTTTGTTAGCGTCGCTTACCAATAAAAGCTACGCAACAAAAAGGGGAAAAATGTAGACACTAAAATTAGGTGACACTCCCCTTTGGTCCCTCGACAAATAAGTACCCTTCATCACATTCACCTAGCCATGGCCCCGTTCACCCCATTAATATTAATTTAATTAATTAAATTAAATTAATTCATTATCCTCACTATATTTATTATTTAAATAATATCCACACATACACTTCACTTAGACACCTCATCAAGCCAACTCAACCTAAAACCTATTCTTAGTAAGTTGCCATAACTAACTAAGACTTACCCAAACCCTTAAAAATCAATACCTACATTCCCTCTAACCCCATTCCCGCATGCTTACAAGAAGCTCCCAATTTAATCCATGGGTTAACAACACGAGATTCGAGGAAATCAAGAGGATCTCCCAAGTTTAGTAAACCTACGAAATCTCACCTTGACTGATGCTGATTACCCCTAACTGTCATCAATTAAGACGGAAATGTCGTCGGTTACCCTTTTAACCCCAAAACAACCTTAATCTCAAGGTTGGCAGAAGGTTGGAAAAAGATTGGAAAAGTTGGCGAAAGATTGAGATCTCCCTGTGAGATATCGCATCTTCTGAGATCAAATTCTAGTGAGAGCACGCGTGTAAGGAAAGAGATCAAACATTTTCCCTTACACAGCCACCCCAACAATGATCTGATCTAACTAAGTAAAGAGGAATGTACATGCAGCCCATGTAGAAGCTTTTCTTCAGTTGGTGATCACCTGCAGCCTTCAAACCTCTCATTAACACCTCCATCCCTCACTCACAGGCATCTAAGACCAGAATCCAAGTAAGTAAAACATTCTACTTCTTTGGTTCACTTCATTTTGTCATTACACTATCACCTATTGTTTACCTAGCCACCCATTGACCTCCTTCAACATTCCCCCTCCATATACCCATTAAAACCTCGCCAAATCCCTCCTAAATCACCCAATACCTCATCCCAACCAAGAAAATTCCTTTTGTGTAATCACAAAGGAGACATAAATCTCATTATGTGGCTTTCCCAGAACTCCACAGTAATTGGCATTGGTTATACCCAACCGTCGTTGGTTACCCTTAATCGACATTGGTCTTTGTATTTTCCCATATAACCCAGAACAGTGACCTACCCACCTAATTCCCTCTCACCCTCATTCACTTGTGATCTACTTGAGACCTCTATCAGACCTACAGAGACCCAAAACCAGTTATTTGACCTTCGGATCCTATTCTAACGTAGCCTATTAGATTAGATCTATTTCTTATTGAGTTTTAAGTGAGATACCTAAATAATTTTGAACTACAATAGGTTTTACCTTATTTACCGCATTAAATTGTTTAAAACAATGGACTAACAACCATCTAGGAAGTATCACACTTCCTGGATCTAACATACGCTAGGAAGTTCACTGCATATATTATTTAACTTTTTCTGGTGGTCTTGCTTTGTATTACAGGTAGTTCCTCCTAGCCAAAAGGAAACTCTCACAATCAGCTGTGGATTCAGAAATCATACGCACGCAACAACCCATCAACAACATTAAAACAGGTATTCCTCCTACGCTTGTTACCCTATCTGTTTTGTCAATACTTCAAGGAAACCATCTAGAATCAGGTGAAACACCAGGAGAAAGAAAAAGAAGAGATGGTGAAGATCTGAAGTCTTCGGGCTCAAAACAGTTTAGAACGAGTCTAAAAAAGGCTAAGTATAGAAGTACTGGTGGAGAGAGCCATGTGTTGAAACGATGCTTCTCCAAAGTGGAATCCAAGAAAGATAGTTCAAACGAGTGCTAGGCTTCCATGTGTCTAAAACCCTAAAAGTTGCACGGCCGTTGAAAAGTCTTCGACTAGACAGGAATGTGCCAGGTGTTGGCTTGGCACAAATCTAAAATGGGAGCCCAAGGCGGAGACTCAAACTCGCACCAGCCCTCCACGTAGAAAATGGTCAAAAAAGGTCAAAAGGTGGAAAGGGCGGGCCTCAAAAAATGCTAAGTATAGAAGTATTGGCGGGGAGTTCCAAGTGTCCAAGCGGTGGATCTCCAAGGGTAGATCCAAAAGATGTGGCTCAAACAAGCGCCAGTTCTCCACATAGCCCAAGGTCTGAAAAGGTAAGGGAGAGGTCATTTAAAATTCCAAAGACCCATAGAGGCTTCCAAGTGTCAATCCGACACTCCTTCAAAGCAAAATATTGATTGGGCTTTCAAGCGAGTGCGAAGCCTCCACGCATCCAGTCTCTTCGAAGGGGACAGAGTCGGGTTGAATAGTCAATGAATAGTGGTTGGATGGTGGAGAGTGCTAAGTGTCAAAATAGCACTAACTCAATGGTTGAATAGAGAGAGGGTTCTTAAACAAGCGCCAGACCTCTGTGTGTCCCCGGTCAAGAAATATGACACCGTTGAGCAAAAGACTTAGCCGAGAAATAAAGAAATTGAGCAAGCTGGCGGAGGAATCCACGTGTCAGCCCCACGCCATTCCAAGAGAAAAAAATAGAGGCTACCCTAAGACATGCACCAGCCAACCACATGTCCCAACCTCAATAAAGGGGCCTGCTTTTTGAATTGGTTTTCCCACCCTTTTGTACTGACCTGATACAAACTTTGAAGGGACATATCTTTTGACTCAAGGCTCGAAATATTAGAAATATGACACCGTTGGAAATATCTCAGTGTCACCCACACCATGGAGATCTAAAACTTTAACTTTGGGGAGGTTAGATAAAGAAAAATAGAGAAAACATCTTCAAGGCCATTAATGTGGGATCTATCTACCTCAACAACCAGATCGGATTCAGTCTACTCCATCATTTCCTGCTCCTTCAAGGCACCAAACCAGTGGTTGATGCATTCAAGGCAGATTTGGGGGAATATTTTGTAGGAGGAATTAATAGTAGTGGTTGAACTTCTATCTGTTTTTCCTACTTCTCTCTCTCTCTCTCTCTCTCTCTCTTTCTTCTCTCTGATTGAATCTATAAATACAAGGTCATGAATCATTGTAAAGGGTTGGACATTCTTCTGTTTTACAGGCTCCCCTTTCCTTCTGGTAAACGAACTCATGGAACTTCAGACCTCCCCTCAAAGTTGTAATACATTTCTTTCCT
The DNA here is from genome assembly GCA_019776745.2 of Taxus chinensis. Taxonomy (NCBI): domain Eukaryota; kingdom Viridiplantae; phylum Streptophyta; class Pinopsida; order Cupressales; family Taxaceae; genus Taxus; species Taxus chinensis. The sequence continues at coordinate 345,923,981 of CM034146.1, read as the reverse complement.
TTCTGGCTACTTGTAATGCATTGTATCAATCTGCAAAGCAATAAAATACGTTCGTGGTCGATTTTAGATCCTTTCTTGTCTCATTTGCTCTCATCTGGTCTTTCATTATAAATTTGGTTATATGTGCTTGATTATTTTATGTATTTTTTTGGTTTGTGTCTATCAACAAAACTAATGTTCACCATTCCTTTGGTGCATCACCTTATAGCTTAGTTTGATTTCCTGCATTCCTTTTATCCTTGTCTCCTTAGTAAAACTTATATTAGGTTTAGGAATAGTCCTCCTTAATTTTTCATGCATGCACCTAAACATAGGAATAGGAACCAACCTTTAATCTGGAGAGTTTTCCCATCTACAAATTCCCACACTTTGGGGAACAACTCAATGTTATGGGGATCACACCACATGACCCTACCTTATAAAAGCAGATCTAACGACTCATTTGGGGGTGTTGTGATTTTGCACTAACAGTTTTGGCACACACAGTGGTACCAAGAAGTATCCATCTTTATTATAGAAAGATCGATGTGCGCTTCCTATGATTCTATCTTTTAAGAATTTTTTTAATAACTGCACATCTGGTGACTCCAAAAGGAACAAAATGCACTAGTTTCAACAGTCCAAGTTTCCCAAGTTAATTAGAAGGATACAAAGAAGGTCAAGAACAAGAGAAGGACAATTTGTACACATACACTCGTCTCCAGACAGAAGGAGAAGAGGAAGAAGAGGCCAAAAGTCTCTATCTCCACCAAACATAGACTTATCATCACTTCCTCCTAGTAGGCCATTCTTTCAATCAATAAGGGTTCTCAGGCTGATTAGGATGGCACACCAACAACCAAATCCTTATGTCAATTTCACTGAAAGCAGCCCACTCACTCTGAATGCACAAAATCGAGTCCCAGTGGCGGCATTAAAAAGCATCCCATATTTCACTAGAGAAAACCAAACTTCTCCTAGTGACCACGTTCAATACATTGCAAATGTATGTATAATATGTGAAATCACTGAGATGGACATTACAGTCAAGTTGCTAGCCTCTTCACTTAAGGGCAAAGCTTCACAATGGTTCAAAAGCCTAGAAGCATGCTCTATTCAATCTTGGGACCATCTGTGCATAGCTCTTCATAACAAGTTTGGAGAAAAATGAGATAGCTTACCCTTATTGGAGCAACTGATAACAATCAAGAGAGCTCCAAATGAGCAGTTGACAGAATTCAACATCAGATTTCAATGAACCTAGGACAAGATTCTAGCAGCATTAAAGCCCACTAATGAAGGTGCCTTCTTATACTTTCTTAGAGCTTTAAATTCTGATATTTCTTTGATGATTTAGTCAATGGGGGGCATAACCTTACCTGCATCCTATAGCCTTTCCATAAATGTTGAGACTCATTTGATTCATGCTGAAAAACTTGCTCCTAGGCCATCCATGCCTCTATACCCCAAGTTAGGAAACCCAAGTACCATCTAAACACCCACAATAGCTCCTATCCCACAAGTCAAAGTTCAGTTGAAGCCTCCACCTCATCATCTAACACCTCAAAGGAGGTTCATGAGATTATGAAACAACCTCAAAACCTGGGGAATGAGGTAGTGACCATCAAAAGACATCAGACCCAAAGTTCTAGGCCATATCATCCTCAAGCTCAGTATCAGGCTAGACCCCCGTATCAGCAAAATAGACCACCAACCCAAGCTACAAATCATATTCAACACCAAGGGAAACCTCAAGCTGCTATACCTTTCAGGTCATATGATCCAAACACATCTTCAACATCAAGAGAATTGGTTCCAACACATAATAACATGGCACAATAATATGATTGGTTTTTCGCATGTAGTCAACCACATAATCAATCGATGTGCTTTAATGGTAAATCAGAATCTGATGGTGAAAACAGTTGGTGTGTCACAAGAACCTAACCATGAAGAAAATCAGAAGCAAGGAGCTTAGCAAGAGGGACCTCCAAGTGAAACGATGCTTGTTAATTGGCAAGCTAAAGACTTCTATGGAATGAACGAGGCTCCTTCTCAAAGTATAATTGTTAATACACAGTCAAAGAAGAGAAATATTGGAGAAGGACATTCACCAAACTCAAGTGACCCTCAATCCTCCATTACTCTACAAAGTATTGACATTAAAAATACAACTAATATGTAGAGCCAATCCAAGCCACCTTCCAAATCTACTTAGGCATTGGTTGTAACAGCCCATGTAAAAGAGAAAAATGTGTCAGGGAAGGGGCAGCAGAAGGACATTTCATTTAATATCATTGAGCAAATGAAGAGGACAAGTGTGAACATTTCACTATAGGATTCACTGGCCATTCCAGGGCAGAGGGATCTATTACAAACTGCCATGCAAAATTGGTCAAGCTCAAAGCAACCCAATAGCTAGCAAGAGAAAGTGCTTACCAATACGGCTCAACCTGAGAGAAACCATGGAGAAAAACAAGGTAAGAATCTGAAGCCTCTTCTATTTTATGTTTCATTAATCATTGGAGAAAAATTGGTGCATAATTACATGATTGATTTGGGGGTAAGTACTTATGTAATGCCCAAAAAAATAGCTGATCAACTGGGTATCCAGTATGAAGTCATCTCTAGAGGAGTAATACAATTGGATGGCACATCAGTGACCAATGTTAGAGTCATCAAGGATCTGAGCCTCACTCTGCATACCTACCCTAATGTGACAGTATTACAGAATGTATCAGTCATAGACTTGCCATCACATTTTGCATTGTGTTTTTCCAAGAACTTCACTACCAAAATTGGAGGATATTTGTTTGCTAACTAGTCACATATGCTCTTTAGAACAAGGTATGGAGTAAAGTCCACAATCATATCCAAGCCCATAGCAGATTATCACATTGAGTCTTGTGTTCCAAGCCCAATCAATGCAAATTGTTTGGATTTTGATCAGGAGGACCTCCTAAACACTTCTGATTAGATACCAAGGTAGGGTGTATCCCAGACTTGACTCTCGATGAATGGGCGGTCAAAAGGTATGATTTTGACCCCTATAAGGAGATGGAAGAATCTGAGCTAGGAATCTACTGCCTGCATGAGGAGAATCATCCTCTTTCTAACATCATTAAGCTAGAGCACAAAGATGACAATGAAGTATGGAAATTGTTCTTTGATGGTTTGAGGAGTAGACAAGGAGTTAGAGGAGGGGCTTTGATCATGTCCCCCCAAGGTATGAAGTACTACTCAGCTTTCCATTTCTAGTTTTCTTGCTTAAATAACACTACAGAATATGAGACTTTGGTTCAGAGATTGTATTGGGATAGAAGACGGGGAATCAATAACCTACAGGTGTTTGGTGATAGTGAACTAGTTGCCAATCAAGTAAAAGGACAAAATGTTGTCAAGAATGACATGCTAAAAAACTACAAGAATAGGGTATGGGATCTCATTGAGGATTTTGAAGCCTTTAAAATTATGTCCATACCTAGAAAGGAGAGCAAAGCTGTTGATATCCTTGCAGCAGTTGGAGTAACATTTGATGTAGTTGACAACATCAAGAGGGACAAAGAACAACCACATATCCATGTGATTATGAGACCAGCAGTGCCAGATAATAACACATGCTGGCAAATGTTCGAGAATGGTCAGCAGATTATCAATTTTTTACAAGAGGAAGCTGAATTCTCATCTAGAAATCAAAGCAGATTAGAGTACAAATATGGAGATCAAGTAGTGCAACTGCATACAAACAAGCTTCCCAAAGGCTTAGTGACATTGGAGTTTATTTTCAATCTTAATGATCAATTTCGAAAAGAGAAGGCTAATATACAGATCAAAGGAGAATATTTAGAGTCAATTCTAGTTGGAGAAGGCAAAACACTTCAAATTGACAAAGAGGCCACCGCGCAAGAAAGGTATGAATTCATGAAAATTTTCCAAGAGTTTCCATATGTATTTGCTTGGAGCTATGAATACTTAAGAGGGTTCAATCCAACGCTGTCCCAACACACAATCAAACTAGATCCAACTGCTAATCCCATCAGACAAAATTAGAGACCAGTCAATCCACATATTAAACCTCTGATGATGAAAGAGCTAAATAATCTAATAGAGGCAAGTATCATATTTCCAATCAAACACTCAAGCTAGGTTACAAATTTGGTGCCACTCAGGAAGAAGAATGGAGATATTAGGTTGTGTGTTGACTTTCATGACTAAAAGAGAGCATCCCTCAAAGACTACTACCCACTCCCCTCAATGGAGAAAATATTGTAGGTGGTGTCTGGATCAGAGAGATTCTCTCTCCTAGATGGCTACTCAGGGTACAACCAGATCATGGTGAAAGAATATGATCAGTTAAAAATGAGTTTCACCACCAAATGGGGCACCTATGCCTACAGAAAAATGCCATTTGGATTGTCTAATGTCAGAGCCACTTTCTAAAGGGCAATGGATATGGAATTCAAAGGGCTAATCAAAAAAATAGTACTGATCTACCTAGATGACATTACTGTGTTCTCCAAAAATGCAGTAGACCACCTTTTTCACCTAAGGCAAGTGTTTCAAAGGTGTAGGAGATTTGGGGTATCATTGATCCCTAAAAACTACATATTCTTTTCCCATGAGGGTAGGCTTCTAGGCCACATTGTGTCAAAGGGAGGTTTGGGAATTGACCTAGAGAGAGTTGAAGCAATAAGAGCATTGCCATTGCCAAGCCATAAGAAGGCTCTTCAAAGCTTCTTAGGAAAAATCAATTTCCTCTGCAGGTTTGTACCAAAATTCGCTGCCCTTTTCAAGCCAATAACGTTGATGTTCAAGAAGAGTTTGGCATTTAGATAGATAGTTGAAGGAAAAACAAGTTTTGAGGCCATCAAAGAAGCTATATCAAAAGCCCCAACTCTTGTGAATCTAGATTTTTCTAAGGACTTCATACTATGTCTTTCATGGCAGTGACACAATTTCTGCAATCCTAGTACAACAAAACAAAGAGGATATAGAGCAGCCAAATGCTTTCTTCAGACAAGTTCTGAAAGATTATGAAGTGAGGCACTCCATCTAAAAGCAAGTCCTAACAGTGATAAGAGGATTAAAAAAGTTTAAACACTTGGTTTCAAACAATAAAATCCAATTGTTAGTCTCCCATGTAGGAGTTAAGGACTTCCTTCTCAGCAAGGCTCTGAATGAAAAATGTGCAGGATGGATCACTCGTGTTATGGAATATGACATTGAGATCAATGTCACTACGTTGGTATGTGGGAAGGGATTGTGTGAACATCTGGCCTTGAGTCAACAAGAAGAAGCAAGTGATGAAAAGGAAGTTGTTTTTGTTCTACAAAATAGGCAAGAGGAAGAAAATGATGATGTACCCACTCTTTGTTGGACTCAAAGTATGGTGCACTTTCTTCAAATAAGCATGCGTCCTCCAAAGATGAGTAAAAAAAAGGAGAAACTTTAGACTAGAGGTCATCCCATATGTGCTTGTTGATGACATCTTGTTCAAAAGGGACATCAATGGTGTTTTGTTAAGATGCATTGGGACAAATTAGGTTGAGAGAGTGTTACAAGAGTTCCATGATGAAGCAGATTGAGGCCATTTTTCTCCATGGGTGATAGCACTCAATATCATGAAGGCGGGTTATTATTGACCTAGGGTGTTTAGTGTTTTCTATGCATGGATCAAAAAGTGTAAGAACTATGCGTTCTGCAAAGGTAAAGAAAGGCTAGCAGCACTTCCATTACACCTAATTTCAGTGGACCAGCCATTCATGCAATGGAGATTGGATTTCATTGGAGTCATCAATCCAAATTTGAGCCAAGGCCACAAATAGATTATGACGGCAACAGACTATTTCACCAAGTGGACCGAGGTAGTGGCACTTAAAGAAGCTAATGAGTCTAGCATACTAGATTTCTATGAAGGGATAGTGACCAGATTTAGATTACCAACCACCATTATATCAGACAATGCATTGGCATTCATAGGTTCTAAAATCACAGGATGGGCTATTAGGAACATGATTTACTTGAGCACTTCATCAAATTATTACCCTCAGGGTAATGGCTAAGCAGAGTCCACAAACAAGAAGCTGCTAAAGATTATCAAAAGAACTCTCAATGAAAATTAGAGAACTTGGCACACGAAAATCAAATCAGCCTTATGGGATGATAGGACAACACCCAATAGGTCTACAAGATGCTCTCCATTCAAAATTGTATATGGGAAAGAGGCAGTGTTTCCTATATCACTTGAGTTGCCAGCATTGGAACTCATGAAGTAGCTGGAGATGTCTAAATTTGAACCAATGGAGGATAGGTATGCAGAGCTGATGGAGTTGGAAGAAACCAAAGAACATGCACTTCAAACAATCGAGAAGGATCAGGTCTCAATCAAGAGATGCTTCGACAAGAAGGTAAGAGAAAGGACCTTCCAAGAAGGAGAACTATTTTTGAAATGGGATGCAGATCAGGCAAAACCAGGAAGGAATTCCAAGTTTGATGCCATTTGGAGTGGCCCTTACATGGTCACATGATGTAAAAGTAGCAATTATTTCCAATTGTCTACATTGGATGGTGAAGAGTTACAGATTTCAGTGAATGGAATCTATTGTAAACACTGCTACTAGAAGGAAAGTTCTCACCTTATATATATTAGTTTAGCTTCTCATTCTTCTAAGTGCTTGTGCACATTGTCTTGTTATAGTTTAGGTTGTTTTTCTCCTAAGTGCTTTGCACAGTCTGCATATTCTACTTGGAGCATGTATGATTTCAAATTTTGTATATAGTTGTGGTGTTGTTTTTTTACTCTTGTGCGGCCCATTCAAAAATAGATGAATATCTGAGTCAAAGCAATTTTATACTCTCAGAAACAATCATTTCAAAATATCTTATGAAAATTAAGAGTGTAAACAGTCAGGCTCATGAATCAAAGACAGGATCAGTATCAGACCATTGTTCTCAACTCCATGCCCAATGGATATGAAAAGGTAATTAGTCTTTTCATCTAGAAGGAAAATACCACTGTGAGTCGCTAAAATTGTTATCCATATTTTTCCCCCAGGAAAAAATTTGGATCAGAACGACCCTGCACTAAAAGAACCTAAGAAATCACGTTCGGTTCCTGTAAACAAATTATAGGGAGACTCTATAATGGAAGTGGCGGGGCCTACAAAGATACAACAACCCCGTGTAGGAGAAATTCAGAAAATGGCTCTGTCAAGAGAATCTGGTTCTTAAATCCATTATACGGGTTACAGGTGGGCTCAGAAATGGAGGAACAATGTCATAAAGAAGCTAGGAGAAAGAAAAAGAAGAGAAGGCGAAGATCCAAAGTCTTTGGGTTCAAAACAATTCAGAACGATTCTAAAAAAGGCTAAGTATAGAAGTACTGGCAAAGAGAGCCACATGTTAGAACGACGCTTCTCTAAAGTTGAATCTAAGAAAGGAAGTTCAAACGAGTGCTAGGCTTCCATATGTCCAGAGCCCCAAAAGTTGAATGGCTGTTGAAAAGTCTTCGACTAGACAAGAAGGTGCTAGGTGTCAGCTCGGCGTAAATCTAAAATGGGAGCCCAAGGCAGAGACTCAAACTCGCGCCAACCCTCCATGTAGCAAATGGTCAACAAAGGTCAACAAAGGTCAAAAGGTGGAAAGGACAGGCCTAAAAAAAGGCTAAGTATAGAAGTACTGGTGGGGAGTTCCAAGTGTCCAAGTCGCGCATCTCCAAGGGTAGATCCAAAAGCGGAGGCCCAAACAAGCGCTAGTTTGCCACATAGAACAAGGTTTGAAAAGGTAAGGGAGAGGTCATTGCAAATTCAAAAGACCCACGGAGGATTCCAAGTGTCAACCCGACACTCCTTCAAAGGAAAATCTTGATCGGGCATTCAAGTGAGCGTGGAGCCTCCACACATCCAATCTCTTTGAAGGGGACAGAGTCGGGTTGAATAGTAAATGCATAGTAGCAGGCTAACAGAGAGTGCCAAGTGTCCAAACGACACTAACTCAAGGGTTGAATAAAGAGAGGATTCTAAAAAAAGTTTCAGACCACCGCGTGTCCTCGGTCAAGAAATATGACCCTGCCGAGCAAAGGACTTAGCTGAGAAACAAAGAAATTGAGCAGGCTGGCATAGGAAGCCATGTGTCAACCCCACGCCATTCCAAGAGCAAAAAATAGAAGCCACCCTTAGACATGCGCCAGCCAACCACGTGTCCTAGCCTAAAAAAAGGGGCCCACTTTTTGAACAGGTTTTCCCGCCCTTTTATACGGACCAGATACAAACTTCGAAGGGGCATATCTTTTGACTTAGGGCTTGAAAGGGGATAGAGTCAGGTTGAATAGTCAATGCATAGTAGCAAGACGATTTAGAGTGCCAAGTGTCCAAACGGCACTAACTCAAGGGTCAAATAGAGAGAGGCTTCTCAAACAAGTGCCAAACTACCGTGTGTTCCCGGTCAAGAAATATGACCCCGCCGAGCAAAGGACTTAGTCGAGAAACAAAGAAATTGAGCAGGCTGGTAGAGGAAGCCACGTATCAACCCCACACCATTCCAAGAGTAAAAAATAGAAGCCACCCTTAGACATGCGCAAGCGAACCATGTGTCCCAGCCTCAAAAAAGGGGCCCACTTTTCGAATTGGTTTTCTCGCCCTTTTGTACGGATCGGATACAAACTTCAAAGAGGCATATCTTTCGACTCAGGGCTTGAAATATTACAAATATGACACCATTAGAAAGATCTCACCCTCGCCCATGCCATGGAGATCTGAAACTTTAAGTTTGGGAAGGTTAGGTAAAGAAAAATGGAGAAAACATCTTCAGGGCCATTAATGCGAGATCTATCTGCCTCAACAACCATATTGAATTTAATCTACTCTGTCATTTCCTCCTCCTTCAAGGCACCGAACCAGTGGTTGATGCAGTCAACATAGATTTGGGGGTAGATTTTGTAGGAGGCATTAAAATCAGTGGTTAAACTTCGACCTAATTTTCCTGCTTCTCTCTCTTTCTTTCTTCTCTTTGATTGAATCTATAAATACAGGGTCAGGACTCATTGTAAAGGCTTGGACATTCTTCTATTTTGCAGGCTCCCCTTTCCTTTTGGCAAAAGAACTCGTCGAGTTTCAGACCTCCCCTAAGAGTTGTAATATGTTTCTTTCCTTTTTGGCTACTTGTAATGCATTGTATCAATCTACAAAGCAATAAAATACGTTCGTGATCGATTTTAGATCCTTTCTTGTCTCATTTGCTCTCATCTGGTCTTTCATCATAAATCTGGTTATCTATGCTTGATTATCCTATGTATTATGTTGGTTTGTCTCTATTAGCAAAATTAATGTTCACCATTCCTTTGGTGCATCACCTTATAGCTTAGTTTGATTTCTTGCATTCTTTTTATCCCTGTCTCCTTAGTAAAATTTATATTAGGTTTAGGAATAGGCCATCTGCAAGTTTTCACGCATGCACCTAGACATAGGAATAAGAACTGACCTTTAATCTGGAGAGTTTTCCCATCTGTAATGTCCCACACTTTGGGGAACAACTCAATGTTATGTAGATCACACCAAATGAACATTCCTTAGAAAAGTAGATATGATGTTTCATTTGGGGGTGTTGTGATTTTGCACTAACTAGACCTTCTCATCTCTATAGTTTGGGGTTCCTGATGAGTAGGTGTTATCTCTTGAAAGTTCACCCTATAGAGAGATGGCTGCAAGTTTTCTAGTCTTGCAAAAATTGATCTCTCCCTTTCGTCAATACAATGGAAACACCTCATGTTTGTGGGTATACTTAGTTTGAGGTGAGTCTCTGGGATTAAAAGGTCGGTTTCTTATTGATGTATCCTAAATTGATTTTCTAGGATTAAGGGTAAAAGATGGCTATGAAATAACTACATTGGGGTGATACACCAAATTTATATGAGGGCTTTGACTGAGTACATGCATGATTGTTATGAGAAGGATTCTTGATGCACAAGCAAACAATTTTTTGCAGAATGTTTAAGGGAAAACACTTGGTTGTACTGAGGAAAAATCACAACAGTACTGATAAGTTAACATGCACATTAAAATTTAGCAGAAATTATTGAATTTTGCAATAGGGTAAGATGATTGGTAAGGGAATTTGCATTCATAAGACTAATAAAAACATACACAAGACTGCAAATAATTGGAAAGGAAAAAATACTTCACACACAGAAGGCAAAACTAGAAAAAATTGCTTCAGTACTCCTATATCCAAAAGTCCTCCAGAGAATCTCTTTGTGCTTTGCAAAGGCACACAATATATAGCAAAATAAATTTTCTCACCCTTCCTAAAAATAGCCTAAGGTAGTACTCGCCCATGCCTCCAAATTTTATACTTTATTTAATAATAAATAAAAGAATAAAATAATACAAAATAGTACAAAAGACATTAATAGCCTTTGATTACATCTCAGTCAACTGAAGTTGACTATTCTATTTTTAATAAAGTTGGGTGAATAATTTTGCCAAAAATAAAATTGCTTGCTAGGCAAGCTCTCTTCATGGCATGCAACTTGTCTCTTCTCTGTTCTATCTTCTTGTGAAGCATGCAAAAATCGATTGTCTACCTGTGAGCAAAAAAATTACATCAATTGCAATACCTTGCAAAATAACTTATCTAAATATCAATCTGACTTGGACCACCTTTGTCTCCGATGTTGACACTCATTCTTTTTTCTAGTGATCACATGGATAACACTTGCAACTCCACCTCAACTCCTTAGTGTGGGGACCACCTTTGTCTTATACTTAGTTTTGCTACCTTGGTGGGCTTAGCATATTAAAAGGGTCGACCATTTTACATGGCACATGCTACTATATTCTCCACCACCTCTTGATAAATACACACATGAATATATGTGTTGGTCATTGCATCTTTGGTAGTGTATAATTTTAAATTCACCTTTTCAGTGATCATTTGGCATAATTTGGTTGGCTTTGGATTATTTGGAGGCATACACTATGGATTAGATTTTGAAAGTCTTTGGCAATGATTATTCATTTGATTACGTGGGTTGACCCCTTCAGCATGATGACTCACCCCTTTATGCATTTTGTCAGTGGAAACCTAACTCAGGTTGATTTTGCTTTGATATCCGGTGATGATCTTGGGTCATTTACTTCTGTCCTTTTCATCATGGCCATTGATCTATGACCTGTGGTTGATTGCTCTCAGCCTGCATTGAATGTGGTCGATGGGTTTTAACTATAGTTATTTGCTTTGAGCTTAGAGCTCAATCCTTAGCCATTGATCTTTATACTTGGCTAAAGCTTGATCATCGATCCTCGACCCTCGGTTAGGGTTTTGTTGACTTTCTCTCAAGTTTGCATAGTAAATAGTGTATTCGACCCTCAAGCACATTTCATTTGTTTTTTGGTTGTGCTGGAAAATCCCTGGAAAATTTTTCTTGGACGCCATCGATTTGATCTCAAGCTTTGGTTTAACTCTTTTTTGGAGGATTTCCATCTATATTTGTTTGGAACTTGAGCATTTCTATTTGGGTTCTCCTTTGCAGACATGTATACCTATATTCATTGGTAGTTTCTTTGTCGAGCTGGGTTCTTTAACCTTATGAAGAGTTTTATGGCCAACATCTTGGTTGTTTTGAGCTCTGGATTGGATTTTCCTACAAGATCTTATCATTTTTATTTGTTGTCATGGTCTTCGAGCTCGGCTTTGCTTCGAGATAAATATCTGCATTTATGTGGAACTCTGCGAGGACTTTGCAGGTCTCGATTTCTTTCGGTAAGTGAAATATTTAGAGTTTGAAGACCCATTTTATCTGGGTATTTCTTTTTGTTCGAGCTATGATTTGTATTGTTCCTTTGTGGTGAACCTCCAAGATTTAGTCATGAATGCTGAGTCTTTGAGCTCAATTTTTTATCTGAATCTTGTAAATCTCTATTTTCTGAGTATAAATTTTGTCTTTTTTTTATTTACTTAGAACAACGGTCGCCATTGATGACTTGTAGATCTATATGGTAGATTTTGTGCCTCTCTCAAAGTAGATCTGGGGTATCTATCTGAAGTTATAGCCACCTGTATTTTTCCTTCCATTGTACGCATTTTCGGGACTTTGCATAAGTTTCACTTTGGCTTAATCTGGGTAATTGTAGATCTATGCGTATCATTTTTTGCTCTGTGTTTTGATTCTGCTGCTCCGAAATCTTCACCCCGTAATAACACTACAAGTTCTCCTGAATTAAACAAGGTGAATCCTATTGTTATTTTGAAATGATTTAGGTATCTCACTTAAAAACACAATAAGAAAATAGATCTAATCTAATAGGCTAAGCTAGAATAGAATCCATGGGTCAAATGGTTGGTTCTGGGTTGTGCAGGTCTGATAAAGGTCTCAGGTAGGTCACCAATGAGTGAGGGTGAGGTAAAATTAGGTGGATAGGTCTCTGTTTAAGGTTGTGTGGACAAACACAAAGACCGACGTCGGTTAGGGGTGACCGACCGCTGTTAGGTATAACCGGCACCGATTACTGTGAAATTTGGAAACATCACAGAATGGGGTTTTGGTCTCCTTTATGATTGCACAAAGGATTTGGTTGGTCGGGACAAGGTATTAAGTGACTAGAATAGGTTTTTATGAGGTTTTGATGGGTCTATGGAGGTACAAAATGTTGGAGATGGTCAATAGGGAGTAAGATGAACAATGGATGATAAAATGAAATAATCAGGAAAGTATGATGTTGTACTTACTTGGATTTCATTTCTGAAAGTATATGTGTGAAGGATGGAGGTGTTGATGATGGGTTTGAAGGCTTCAAGTGATCACCAACTAAAGAAAATCCTCTGCATGGGCTGCATGCACACTCATTTTTTGCTTGGATATATCAGAATGTGGCTGAGAGGGCTGTGCAGGAGAAGATCATCAATCTCCTTCCTTAGGAGATGTCAGTTCTTACTGGAATTGTCTCTCTGAAGATGCGTTATCTCTTTCAGATTTTGTTCTTGTTCGTCCACCTTCTCCCAATGTTTTCCAACCTTAAGAATAAGGTATTTTAGGGGTTAAAAGGGGTGACCGATGGCAGTCTGGCTTAACCGGCGACAGTTAGGGGAAATCGACGTTGGTCAAGGTAGGATTTTCTAGGTTTACTAAACTTGGGGAGATCCTCCTGATTTCCTCAGATCTTGTGTCATTATCCCGCGGATTATACTGGGAGCTTCTTGTGAGCATGCGGGAATGTGGTTAGAGGGAATGTAGGCATTGATTTTTAGGGTTTGGGTAAGTCTTAGTTAGTTATGGTAACTTGTTAAGAATAGGTCTTAGGTTGAGTTGGCTTGGTGAGGTGTCTAAGTGAACTGTATGTGTATATATTATTTAAATAAGATATTTAAATAATAAATATAGTGAAAATAATGCATTAATTTAATTAAATTAATATTAGTAGGGTGAAGGGGGTCATGGCTAGGTAGATGAAATAAAGGGGGCTTATATGTCGAGGGATGAAGGGGGAGTGTGACCTAATTTTAGTGTCTACAACATCTATTTTGGACAACAAGGGAAGTGGTTTATTTTCTTCATGCATACAATACACACCAAAAATATGTTCTTCAAATTCTTTAAAAGGATCAAGGACATGTTCTTCAACTGTCTTTTAATCCATAAACATGTTAGAAACACCATCTAATGTTGAAACCTGAGCTACATCATCCAAATCAGATTGCTCTAAAGCTGAGTAATTAACTATTGCATTTGGAGAATGAGGCTCAATATGGAATCTGGCCAATGGTTCTGAATTGATAGTAACCTTAGTTCCATAACATGTAGTACAAAATAAGGACCAATCTGAAGAGAGATAACCTCATATTTTTGCTGTGAAATCTCTAGATAAGCACAAGGCAAAATATGGAGGTAGGTCCACAACAGTAACATCTTGCAGAATAGAAACATTTGGGCAAGTATGTGACGTCACTTCTAAATTTTTTATTATACCAACCGTATTAGTTGCAGTTCCAACAAGCTATAAGACACTCCTTTCTATAGGCTCATACTGCAACCCTAGTTTTTCTGTAATTACTTTTGGCATAACTGTGCTACTTGTGCCACTATCCACCATGCAATTATGAACTAGATTCTCACCAATAATCAATGATAAATAAAATGGTGGTGGTTTCTTGATGTCATGAGCATTCAAAACTTTCTGAACCATCCACTTAACTAATTTAAAACGGTTCTACTCAAACGTTCCAAGGACCATGTCTGTCTTCTGAACTTCCTTTTTGTTGTATTTGAATAAATTTGTAGCTTAGTTAGTTCATGAGAAAGTAAATCTTGTTGTCTAGGAATACTTAGAGCATCCCACATTGAGATGTTAGCATTATGCTTTTTCATTACATCAACAATGTTTAAAGAAGCAATTGTCTTAGAGACAGAATCAACTGTTTTAGAGTAGGATTTATCAAAAATTGATTTTGCTTCAATTGTCTTGGATATCTGAGATATAAATAGTCTTCTTGGATCAAGTTCTAGCTATCTTTGATGACCTTTATCAACTGGGACACTTGCTGATTTTTTAGGAACAACAAGGTTGTTAGTTGACTTTGGAGCTGTAGATGTTGTCTTGTCAGTGACCGTAGCAAGATATGCCTATTTTGTTGCTTTTGATTTTCAACAACCCTCCCTTGAGCCCTAGTAGTGACTGCAATGAAATCCTCCTCATTAAAACTGACTAAATTCTATTCATGTGATTTCTGAACATGAGTCTCTTGTTGCCCACCCTCCTTTTGAGGCATAAACAATGTTCTAGATTGAGGTTGTGCAACAAGATTCATATTCAGAAAAGCATGTGGGCAAGTTGTAGCTGAATGAGGTTGATTGCAAGGTTGACACCACTCTTATGTAGCCATATTAACTAGGAATAAAGCGTTAGATGAGCTAGGATCCTTTTTGTCAAACTGCCTTTGCTGGTAAGGTTGCCTATAATTTTTATTCTATTGGTAGGACTGCCTGTTTTGTTGATTCTGTTGGTAGGGTTGATAAGGAGTCTGATAGGGTCTACTAGGTAATGCAATTTTGTTCTCAATTGAAGTCAATTTATTTCCCATAGTCTGCAAAGCTTTGAATACATCATCTGATGGAGCTACAAAAGTGGGCTCTATGATTGTAATAGGCTAAGGAATAGGTGCTAAATCTGTCAAAAAATGCATTGATGGCCTTGGCACTGATTTTCTAGCTTGAATAAGGCTATTTTTAGCTCGGATAGCAATATCATAAGCTACTGGGAGTGTCTCTCTACCCATTGACTGAATCATAGTTGAGATATCACTGTTTAATGCTCTAAGATAATAAAGGAAAACATGATCAGCTTGAGGCTTGACACTTGCTGGAATTCTCTCCCAAGTTCTAGCAAAGTGGATATTAAAATTGGACATAAATTCATTTGGAGCTCTTTTAATAGTAGACAACTGTTCGAAGAGAGACAAATGATCTGAATTATCTTGGAATTGTTTCAACAATTTTTCACCTAAGTCATCCACAAGAAACAAGAAACATTTCCATATGGGGAAATGCAAAAGAGAGAAGGATTGTGTGCAGTCCTTGGAAGATGATACCTCCATAGGAGAGGATGCATAGGGGATGAGAGTTGAACCAAAGGAGGGAAAAGTCTCAGAGAAATTTTCCGCAAGAAAGCTAAGGAAGTGCAGAAAGAATCACACTATTCCTTGGAGAAATATGTAGAAAAAGGAGGAATTTCCTTCTACGCAAAAAATGACTTTATGAAGTCATGTGAAAGGGGCACATGTTAGAGTAGACATGATCGAGGAGGAAGAGTTGGCACAAGAAACTTCCTGAGAGGAGAATGACATTACAAAATCAATAGGAGATAACAAGGTGACAAGTACTCCGCCTGAGGAGCAAGTGCACCACAATGAATAAGGAAGTGCATGCAAGGAGGATTGGGGAGGTGTGTAAAAAGATGCACTAGAGAAAAGGATCCTTACAGGAGAATACAAAGAGAGAAAAGAGGTAGGAACTAGTAATTCCCATAAAGAAACTTGCTCCATAGAAATAGTGGCAAGGAAAGGGCATGATGAGTCATTAGCCTAAAAGGAAAATGACAAATACGGAGATAATGAAGATAAAACTTTGGAAAGAACACTTAAAGATGCAAAGAGAGAGGTGTGTGTAGGAGAAACCTACATCAACAGTGAAATAAAGGCTCATGGAAGTCTCGAAGGGGAAATAGGGAGCACAAGTGTGATTGTGTGAGACAATTAAGAGGAGTTGCTAAGGATAAGGTGGAGAAGGGCCAACCTAAAGTTGGTCATAGTTGTGTAAGCACATACAACTGTTATAATGCTGCCAAAGGGGGCAAGAAGAGATGGTCAACCCAAAGCTAACCATGTAAGTGTAATTTTATTTGTGCAAGGCACCTGAGAGATGATGCCAAGAGGAAGTGAAGGAAGATATCACCTCGTGGTTGAGGAGCAAACATGGAGCACAAATATCATTGTGCATAGAAAGAAGGGAAATGAGTAAGAAAGTCAACTTGAAGATGACATGAAGTGATTGATACTATGATCTAAAAGGTGCAAATTTGGTTGTGTAAGAATAACAAAGGAGTATGCGGAAATGAAGCGTACGAGAAGGAAGTTAATAGGAGAAGCGAGAAAGAAATGCGAGTATTGTGCAAGAATGCCTCACAAAAAGCATAGAGGAGAGGATGTGATATGAATACACATGGATGTCTCATGGACGACATGCAAAAAGGAGGAAGACGTAGTGAAACAACATAAATATTTCTCAATGGAGGCAATGGATGGACTGGAGCATATAAGTAATATGAAGGAAGAAACACTTGGAGGAGGTGGACATACAACGATGAGCCCAAAAATGACCCATTTTATACAAGATTTGACATTCTTTTTCCTTGCATATTTACAGTGGATCTAAGTGTAATCTCCAAACTTATGGTTTATTTAGGATGAAATAAAGAGTATATATCATGGTTATTTCTTTAGAATTCATTGTTATATTTATGTTAGCTATTTCTAATGATTATTGGGAAAAAATGCCAATTTGTGCATATGCAGTTCATACTTTGCTATAATTGTGGAATACAGAATTTTGAGCATTAAACAACAGCTATACTCAGCCTTGTGAGATCTTTAAAATCTCTCATATCATCTCAAGATATTGTTATTTCATCATTGTATCAGCTCCGGAAATGTTCAGCAGTTCTATAAGTGACTCCTTCAACATATGTTTGGGAAACAATGAAAAATAGTCATCAAGAATATACCCAAGCCCAAATTTGATAGCATGTTCAGATCCATCTCGAAAAATTATGCAAGTTAAAAAAACCATTTTGATTCGAGTTCATATATAAAAGTTATAGTTGTTTTAAGAATACTTTAGAGTTTTCCTAAAATGCTCCAACTCGCTTCGGAGTCCTCCAACTTGCTGTAGAGACCTCCAACTTGCTTCGGAGTTCCTCCAACTCATTTCAGAGTCTCTTTGGGATGCTTCGGAGTCTCTTTGGGATGCTTCAGAGTCTCTTTGGGATAGCTTTAGAGTTGATTTGCATAACTTCAGAGTTGGATATTAGAGCTATGGGTATGAATACTAAAATTGCAGAGATGCGTATAAATCCAAGGGTGGCATTGTTATATATTTTTAGAATTCATTCTAAAAATAGATATTTCTATAAATATTTTATTATTTGTAAAATAAATAAGAATCAATATTCATTTTGATTCTCAATAAAAGAGTCGAATTGTTAGATAAGCTCTCTCCATATTTTGTGGAGATTGATGCTTTTTAGATAGATTGAAATCTTAGTTGATAAAGATGTATTTCTTAAAATAAGGAGGTGGTTGGAAGCACAAAATTATAAATGCAATCTCTCACACCTTTGAAGGTAATATCCATTTTTCTAATTAATTTAATTTGATATTTCATTCCGTCCATTTATAAATAGTGTAGATTAAAATCCTCTTTCGAGGAATGAGCTGGCCACTCATTCCAGGGAAGATGGAGCTGTATATTTATGTTTATTTTTCTATCATGTAATTATACTTGTTCTTGTTTATTTCTGTGTCATGTAATTATTTTTGAGATGTAGAGTCTGTTGTAAACCTGCATGTGTTTTATGTATTTGTTTTCAATTTAGCAATTTCCCATATGTGCAATTTTTATTTCCTTTCTTGTAATGTGTGCTTTAATTTCATGCAAAGTGTGTTTCAATTTCTACAAGTGTATTTCCTTTTATGCAAATGTGTTTCAATTTCTGCAAGTGTGATTCCTGTCATGCAAATGTGTTTCAATTTCATGCATGTGAGATTTTATATTTCTGCAAGTGTGCTTTTTAATTCCTACAAGGGTGAATTTTTGCTAAAAAGAGCCATTACTAAGTATATCTTTCTCCTTTTGCATACAACCTTCAGACACTAGCCTTGGATTGACATTCTTTAATGAAGAGGATTGACGACCCTCATCATAGATGCACAAATGAATAAGCAAAACGAGAATGGTGCCCAAGCAAGGGGCAAGAGGATGGTTTATGATCTAGGAGAGTCAAAGGGAAGAGAGAAGAGACATGAAATCCTAAGCACTACAGGTATAAGGGAAAGTCGTGGTCATTAGCCTTAATGACCAAAATTACAATTCTACCATTTCAACCCTATTTGAAAGCAAACGATTGCAATTTTAGTTACTCAAGGAGTTTGATATAGGAACATCCTAGGAGAACCACCAAACTCAGGAGTTGCACAAGTTTAACATGGCGTAAAAGCATTGAGAGCTCTTTAGAGAGCGTGTAGGAGTCTCTACACAAGAATGTTGTGAAGTTTGGAGATCAAAGGTGGAGGTAAGGTTTTGACCAAGGCATGAGGAACACACACAAGAAGGTACAATGCAAAAATGGGGCATGTGCATGACACAATAAAAAGGATTCTAAAGAAGGAGAATTGTTTGGAGGACACAAAGTAGAAGAGTCATGCATGAAAGATAAGGCACAAAAAATGCATGAGAATGTTGTGCATGATTTTGAGAAAGCACAAGTGTAGGGAGAGGAGAGGCATGTAGGCAATATGAGAGATGGAAGAAACAAAGACCAAGGATGGAGGAAGAGTCAAGGAGAAGGATGCACAAGAAAGGGTACCCAAGAAATTGTGCATAGACAAGTGCAGAAGAATTTGGTGGAAGCTACCAACAGAGGAAGTTAAATAAGTTGTGTGCAAAAGGCCTAGATGAAAGGATCTAATTGAGGTACAAGAAGCAAACATGACGCTTGAGGCTAAGGGTGCATCAAAATGTGCAAGGAACCGATGTCTATGAAGGAAAGCATAAAGTGTTAAGGGGTCGCACAATGATGGTGCGTAGAGTGCGCGACTTCAGTTTACAATTGGGACTCCAAGAATCTTGGAACCAACCAAGATGTAGAAGATAAGCTGCCGAGAACACATGTCACGTAGACATTTGGTGCATGAATTCCAATCTCACATGGAGTGGCTTGTAAGTCAATGGAAATTTCTAAATATCAAATCTTTGACAAAGGAAGAATTCATATAGGATGTGGATCCATTGATGTGACAAGATCTCAAGGGGATACGATATACAAAGATTCATTGAAAATCAAGTGGTTTGGTGGTAAATTGCCATAAGAGAACAATAAGTAGCTACAAAAGCCACAATAACCAGAGTGATGAGAAGGAGAGAGCATCTCCAAATTAAGTTATAGAGCAAGAGGGTTCTATACAAGAAGAAGGGCATCAAGCTAAGATAAAGATGACATGAAAGAAGAATGAGGAAGCTTGTGAGAGCACGGAACTAGAAAGCTCAAGGGAGGAAGAAGAGATTGAGACAAGGATTGGATAGAGCTAGAGAGGATGATGGAGAGCCTTAACATTTCAATGTAATAGTTAAGATAACTAGGAGTGGGTTAACCAAAGGAAGAGGGCTCCATAGTCTAACTATGTAAACCAAATCATGTATTTTTTGAATCAATAAAAAATGTTGCATTTTAGTGCAATCCATTGTGTGACTCTAATGGTTACATGGTTAGGTGCCCCTTCATTGAGAGAGGAATCATGTACAAACATGGGATCAAAGAGCTTCAAAATGTCCATAAGTGCAAAATAGATAGAGGCAAAGTATCTTCACAAGTAACAATCCCCAAGAACTATTAATAGCTACAATCGATAAGTCCAACAATCCCAGTTTGTTGTAGGTGTTAGAGTCTACACATAGTGTCCAAACACTTGTCCTCTCTTAGTTTGTATCTTAACCATTTAACAAGGCACTTCTAGATCATTTCCAGCCACTAAGAAACATTGTGTGAGTGACAAACATTCATAATCAACTAAATAACTTATCTTTCTTTTGTCTTGTCAATTCTAACTCGAGTAATTGCAACATCTACTTAAACAAAAGAAGATTAATGTATTTGGATGCCCTAATCATATATATTGAATTTAATCTCTATTTTAGTTATATTTTATGCCATAGTGTGTAAAATAAGAAAAGTAAGACCACACCATAAACATTGGTGTCAAAACAGGTAGTTACATAGATCAAATTTTGTAATGGGAGATGCCATCATACATTTTCTACTGCACTTTATGTTTGGCCCAAAAAGGAGGAAATCTGACCACAATGATGCACTAGTAGAAACTATAAAATTTGAAGGGTATGATGAGTAGGGAAAAACACAAAAAAAATCCAAAAATGACAATATGGGTATAAAAAATTTTGCAAGGGAAATTGACCAATATGAGTGAAAACTTGAATAAAGAGAGGGATCACCTCACTACACTAATTTGAAAAATAAATAAAATGAAAACAAGGAAAAACCAAAAATAAAATTGTATGTACAAGGGAAGAAGATAGATGGATATTAAACAAACTTATTAAATGGATCATGAAAATATGTCCCATCCGAAAACAACTATGGCACCAATGATGAGGCATTTGACGTAGCTTAGAAACAACAATCTCAACCATGTTACGACCTCGAATGGAGGAATATGGGACAAACATTTTCTTAACAAAAAGAGCAAATGTAGAACTCCATTGATGTGAAAGAACATGGAGAATGTTGGAAGCACAAGGGACTGAGAGGGGGGGTGATCAATCCTACAATTTTTTTAATTCATTTACCACTCATCATGTGTTATCATTTATGCATCCATTCATTCATCAATGTATCATATATATGTCAACTTAACGATATAAACAACTATAAACAAAATCAAGAGCAAGAGAGTACACAAGACACCAAAATCAAGTGGGAAACCCTCGTGAGGAAAAAAACCCAATGAAACTCTGCTTATATTACACAAAGCAAAGTAATTTAGTGAAACACCAACTTCATAAGGAGCACTAACCCCTGATTTAGTGAGGCACTGTCGACACTAAAATTTTCCTTCATAATTTCTATTTCATTAATGTATGTATTAGGAATAAGATGTTGTTAAATATAATTAGTAGTAGCGTCTGATAGAAGATAACGGCGCCGTCAGTACGGTGCCGCCAATAATATGGAGTACGGTAACAGTCAAAATACAATAGGAATGTTGTAAAAAGTAAATATTTGTCGTAAGTGGTCTGGTAATGTTAAAATGTCAAAGTTTGGGTAATTAGAGAAGTAGGGTCTACATGATTAGGAATTAGAAATATTATATTGGTAATAAGGACAAGGAGTGAGGTCATAAATATTTTGTGTATTTTATTTGTAAAAAGTGTAAAAATGTGGAACCCATGTAAAATGATAAGGTTTATCTTATCTTAAAAGATAAGCTTACATGTACAGATAAGCGTTAAGATATGGAATATGATTCGTCAGAGTGGATTTCTTATCCTATCTTAGAGATAAGATGGATAAGCTCGGAAGTTTTATAAATAGAGAGGCCACCCCCCTCATTTAGCATAGAAGGAAGTAGTGAGAAATATTGTAGGAAGTGTGCAAAGGAAGCCATCAGTTTAAAGGTGTGTTGAAGAAGCCATTAAGAGGTGTAATTGTAAAGTTTCTCCCATAGTCTTGGTGAAAGGCAATTGAAGTCAATAACATTTGAAGTACCTCATGGGTGAGATTGTAACAATTTCATGTTAATATTATAATTTACTTTGATATTTCAGATTTGTCATCATTCCGTCTTATCATAGTCGATGGTATTCTTGTGTTATGTTGTTGTTTTGTTTCCAGATTACATCCACCAAACTAAAGGCTATGCATTAGTAAATAATCATAGCACAAGGAGTTCCCGGTGAAGAATTATCATAGTGCCGGATTGGTGATGACATTTTGGTTCCGTTGTAGGGACCATTCCTCGTTGGTAGATTTTCTGGAGAGATATTCCCACTTAGTCAAAAATCAATTGAAGGGTAACCTTGTTTTTAATGTGCCATAGTAGTTACCATGGTAAAGTTCATTTTGCCGTGAATAGCAGTTACCATGGTAAAGTCATTTTTGCTGTGAATAGTATTTATCACAGTAAAGTCACTTTTTACCATGAATAGTATTTACCGCAGTAACTTCACTTTTTACTATGAATAGTGTTTACCACAGTAAAGTCAGTTTTTACCGCAGTAAGTCAAGTTTTACCATAGTTTACCGTGGTCATTTCTATTTTACTGTAGAAAGGTGTAAAGTCACTTTCTAGTATAGTGATTCCAATTATTTATGCACATAAGTCTTGTTGATTGTACTTGTGGGTTGGTATTTCACGGTGGTTACTTTTGAAAATGGGAAAGATTCTTGTTTTTTCAGCTCAATCTAATGAAGATGCTTCTTCTTTCATTCAAGAGTTTAAATGATCTTGTATTTGTAATGGCCTCATAAGAAGGGAACAATGGACTGAATTTTTTCCTACCTTTTTGGATGGTTCAGCACTTAGGTGGTTTGAAACACTAGCTAAAAATGTAAAAAAACTCATGGGATTTATTAACTGAAAGTTTTCTTGAAGAATTTGGTGAACAACAAAGATATGCAGATCTCATGATCGATATCACAAAGCTAACTCAAGGAGAGAAGGAGAAGATAAGGGATTATTATGCTCGTGTTCTAGAGCTAAGGAGGAAGCTCGATGCCCAGATCCGGAAGGAAGGATTAACGGATGGGTTGATGAATGGCATGGATAATCTCCTCTATAAGAACTTCATTCTTGGGATGAAGCCAGAGATCAGACAACGAGTGAAGTATGACCGCCTAGCTACCATTGAACAAGCAAAGGAGATTGCAAGAAGGCAAGAAGAAATCATGGAACAAGAGCCCAAAGAAATTGTTGCTAAAGTAGAGCCTACACCAGTACCTTTGCTTCAGAATCCACAACCACTCCCGGTGAGCACAAATATTTCTCCTAGTACATCTACTGAGTATGAAGATCTACTCAAAAAGATGGGTCAGTTAACTATTAATCTTCTTCAAGGAAAATAATTTAGTTCTCAGGGAGGAGATAGAGGTCCAAAAAGAAATATTTCTGAAGTTGTCTGTTATGGTTGTTATAAAAAGGGCCATTATAAGTATAATTGTCCAGATAGAGCTTCTACATCTGGTAAAGGAGATAATGATAAAGGAAAAGTACTTGTGAATTCTTTTGATGTAGTAGATAAGAGCAGAAATAATGAAGTAGATGTGTTTGTAACAAAAAGAAAGAAAGAAAAAGATAATCAAGATGGAAATGATCCTAAGAAGATGAAAGGAGAAACTAGTAAGAAACATAGGAGAAGAAAGTTGGGTGTGCAGGATTTTCTGATTTCACAGGTGTTATGTTTGTGGAGCCTATTTTCTTGTTAGAGTATGGTACACCTTCATTAACCCATGGGTAATGGGTAACCGTTATGGGCTGTTTTGGGCCCATGGTTTTTTCAGTCTTTTTTCCCATTGTTTTGATACCCACAGTTTTTTTCCCTTGGTTTTGATACCCACAGTTTTGTATCAAACTGCTTAAGCAGTTGTCTATTTATATGGTCTTACGCATATGATAGATGTACAAGCAAATGTATTACAGATGTGTTTTGAATTCGGCTGTGAATTCTGTAGAGTTTGTTGAGCATAGCTCCAAACAGATTTGGGTATTGTATTGAGAGAGCAGTGGCTTGTAATAAAATCTGAGCAAGTGATTCTTGGTGGACGTAGCCCAAATTGGGTGAACCACGTTAAATACTATTTCTTTGTGTTGTCTTATTTTTATTCTGATAATTTTATTTCAGATCTGTAATAATTTCTGCATATTAGTTTTTACTATTGCGATTCTGTAAGAGATTATTCCGCATATTTTATCTCTTATTTCCTAACAATAGGGGCAAGGACCATACTCCATCTTGGAAGATCTGTCCAAAAGGCCTACAAATATTACATATGGTCAACTCTTGGCTATGTCTTCGGAGAAGAGGCGGGAGCTGCGAAGTGGACTCAATGCTCGGTGAAGAAAGGAGGTTGAGGTCCCTGTTTTGGAGGCAGAGGCAGATCCCTATGCTCCACAAGTTGAGGTATTATGTAATGGTATTTCAATTCATGATTTCTTAGTTGATGGAGGTGCTGCAGTTAATGTAATGACTGAGTCTGTAATGAATATGTTGGGTTTAAAAATTGATCGCCCTTCAACACTTATGTTAAGGTCATTAAATAAAGGAAAAACTAAACTAGAAGGTGTAGTTTCAAATGTGGCAATATCTGTTATGGGTGTTGTATGTGTGGTAGACTTTCAGGTGCCATAAAAAATGGTACTGTTGCGTACCCAATGTTATTGGGAAGACCATGGCTAAGGAGAGTTCATGCAAGAAACTACTGGAATGAAGGCTTCATGACACTTGGACATGGTAGAGAGAGGGTGAAGATAAACGTGATCCCTCGACATCATAAGGCAGAACCTATGGATTCAAGTGATGAAACTGATGATTGGACATCCTCTGATTACTCTAGTACCAGTGAAGTGGACACTGAAGATGAAGAAAGTGAGGTTGATGTTTTAGTCATGGATATCCTTTCAGTCACACCAACTCATGACCCCATAAAATTATCTGAAGAAGAAGTTGATGATCGTCTCCAACAAATAAAGATTGGTGATGCTGTGATGGAGAGTGAGAAGGAATCCTACCTCCAGCTCTTTTAAAGGTACATACACCTATTCACTTTTGATTACAAGGAACTTCGTCAAATAAGTTGGGTAGAACATTCTATTGATATAGTATATGGTGTTAAGCCCATAAAGCAAATGCCATATAGAAT
The DNA here is from genome assembly GCA_019776745.2 of Taxus chinensis. NCBI lineage: Eukaryota > Viridiplantae > Streptophyta > Pinopsida > Cupressales > Taxaceae > Taxus > Taxus chinensis. The sequence continues at coordinate 345,898,806 of CM034146.1, read as the reverse complement.
GAATCCTAATTTTTCCAAGATTGTAAAAGAAGAAATAGATAAGTTGCTTGATGTAGGATTCATATTTGTTGTGGAGAATTCAGAATGGGTTTCTCCCATTGTGATCTCATAAAAAAGAATGGAAAGCTACGCATTTGTGTTGATTACAGGAAGCTCAATAAGGCAACAAAGAAGGATCATTACCCTCTTCCATTTTCAGATCAGATCTTGGACGAAGTAGCTGGCCAGGAGTGCTATAGTTTTGCTGATGGATATAGCAGCTACAACCAAGTTCGTATAGCAGAGAAAGATCAGTTGAAGACCACGTTCACCACTCCTTGGGGAACGTTTGCTTATAGAGTTATGCCTTTTGGGTTGTGTAATGCTCCGGAAACATTCCAGCGTTTGATGAATAGGGTGTTCAAACCCTACATTGGGAACTTCTTCAGAGTATTTTTAAATGATTTTTGCATCTATGGGAGCAAGTTGGACCACCTGCACCAGATGGAGACAGCATTTCAAAGGTTAGATGAAGCACAAGCCTCACTAAACCCTATAAAGTGTTTCTTTGGATGTTCTAAAGGCGTTTTGTTAGGGCATGTTGTATCCAGAGATGGTATTGGTACTAATCCTGATAAAGTTTCAAAAATCAAAGATTTACCATTTCCTATGAATAGAAGTAAGTTGAGATCATTTTTAGGCCATGTGGGTTACTATAGAAGGTTCATCAAGAATTTCTCAAAGATTGCACAGCCACTAACCCAAATCTTGAAGAATAATGTTACTTATGAACCAGGAAATAAGGCGCATGAAGCTTTTGGACAATTGAAAGAAGCCCTGGTGTCTTCACCTGTTTTAAAGAATCCAGACTAGAGCAAGACATTCATTGTGTACACTGATGCCTCAGATGCAGCACTAGGAAGTACTTTGAGGCAAAATGATGAAAATGGGAATGAACATCCAATTTACTTTGGGAGCAGACAAATGAGCAGTGCTGAGGTAAATTATACTGTAACTGAGAAGGAGGCTCTGGCTATCATTTTTGCTTTAAAGAAGTTTAGAAATTACTTGCTAGGGAAAAAATTTCTAGTTGTAACAGATCATCAGGCTCTAAAATATATTGTAAATAAGCCTAACCCATCAGGGAGGATAGCAAGATGGATAATTTTGCTACAAGAATTTGAATTTGATATTATAGATAGGCTAGGAAAGAAGCATGTCAATGTAGATGCACTCTCTCGAGCCTATGATGGTTTAGGATCATCTTGTGATGATGATGATTTCCCTGATGCAGCATTGTTATCCCTTGACACAATCCCTAGTGAATACATAGATATTTGGAATTATCTGAATGAATTCAAGTTTTCTGATGGTGCCAATGCAGAGACTAAGAGAAAGATTACTCAAGCTAGCCGTCCATATTCTATTCTGCATGGAGTATTATTTCGAATAGGACCTGATGGAAAGTACAAGAGGGAAGTTGGACGTGATCAAGGGAAGGAACTGCTAGAAGAATTCCACAATGGTACATGTGGATGGCACTTCTCTGGACAACTTACAGCAAAAAGGATCTTGGATGCAGGTTATCATTGGCCTACTCTTTTTAAAGATTGTTATAATTATTGTAAGACATGTGATATTTTTCAAACACATGGTAACCGTAAGACTTCATCAGCTCCATTATGCCCTATTCTTCCACTTGGTCCCTTTGAAAAGTGGGGAATAGACATTGTATGTCCACTTCCAACTACCTCACGCCAAAATAAATATATTGTAGTTACCACAGATTATTTAACCAAGTGGGTTGAAGCTAGGCCATTGAAAAAAACTTCCATGGATGAAGTGGCAAGGTTCATATATGAACGCATTGTCACCAGATTTGGTTGTCCATTAGAAATTATAACAGATCAAGGAAGCCACTTCATTAATGAGGTGGTAGAAGCCCTAGTCAATAAGTTTTCTATTAAGCACAGGAAGGCAACAACATACAAACCAAGCACAAATGGACAGGTGGAACAAACAAATTTTGTGTTGTGTCAAATTCTAACAAAAGATGTAGCCTTGCAGGTACATAAATGGGATAAAAGGATTCATGCAACATTGTGGGCATATAGGGCAACATCAAAGTTAGCAACAGGATACTCCCCATTTCAGTTGGCTTATGGCATTGATCCAGTTCTTCCTATTGAGTTTGATATTCCCACGGTTAGAGTAATGAAAAATGAAAGAATGGATGAAAGTGATTCAGTAAAAGAAAGGTTGGTACATCTTCATTTGTTAGAGGAAATGAGGGAAATAACTAAGGATACAAGCTATAAGAAGAAAATGAAGCAGAAGGAATACTTTGATCAAAAGATCCGTTGGTCTCCATTTCATATGAATGACTTGGTTCTAGTATATGATTCCAGATACAAAAAAAGAAGACAGAAAATTTCTTCCAAAATGGATGGGGCCCTACAAAATAGCAGCTGTGCATAAAAATGGTACGTACCGACTGGAAGAATTGGATGACACTCCCATTACGAAATGGGTCAACCACGACAAGTTGAAGATTTTCCAAGCACTAGAATAGTCTACTCCGAGGACGGAGTAGAAGCTAGGAAAGGGGAAGATGTCGACACTAAAATTTTCCTCCATAATTTCTATTTCATTAATGTATGTATTAGGAATATGATGTTGTTAAGTATAATTAGTGGTAGCGTCTGATAGAAGATAACGGCACCGTCAGTACGGTGCCGCCAATAATGTGGAGTACGGTAATAGTCAAAGTACAATAGGAATATTGTAAAAAGTAAATATTTGTCGTAAGTGGTCTGGTAATGTTAAAATGTCAAAGTTTGGTTAATTAGAGAAGTAGGGTCTATATGATTAGGAATTATAAATATTATATTGGTAATAAGGACAAGGAGTGGGGTCATAAATATTTTGTGTATTTTATTTGTAAAAAGTCTAAAAATGTGGAACCCATGTAAAATGATAAGGTTTATCTTAAAAGATAAGCTTACATGTACATATAAGAGTTAAGGTATGAAATATGATTCGTCAGAGTAGATTTCTTATCCTATCTTAGAGATAAGATGGATAAGCCTGAAAGTTCTATAAATAGAGAGGCCACCCCCCTCATTTAGCATAGAAGGAAGCAGTGAGAAATATTGTAGGAAGTTGTGCAAAGGAAGCCATCAGTTTAAAGGTGTGTTGAAGAAGCCATTAAGAGGTGTAATTGTAAAGTTTCTCCCATAGTCTTGGTGAAAGGCAAGTGAAGTCAATAACATTTGAAATACCTCATGGGTGAGATTGTAACAATTTCATGTTAATATTATAATTTACTTTGATATTTCAGATTTGTCATCATTCCGTCTTATCATAGTTGATGGTATTCTTGTGTTATGTTGTTTTGTTTCCAGATTATATCCACCAAACTAAAGGCTGTGCATTAGTAAATAATCATAGCACGAGGAGTTCCCGGTGAAGAATTATCATAGTGCCGGATTGGTGATGACAACACCAACCGCACCAGGAGCAAAACCCCCTAGTTTAGTAGAGCACCAACCCCTAATTTAGTGAACCATCCACTCCACAAGAAGGCTACAACCCCCTAGGATGACCAAGCACCAACTCAACCACCTAAAGATGTTTGATCTCTGATTTTCCTGCTGCCATAACTAATGGAGATCACAAATTCAGCTAATAGACCCTAGTTCATACCCTAGGGCATCAAACTTGCTCTTTCTTCACCTTTCTTTGCTCTATCCTCTTGCTCTCATGCTATATGATTTTCCTCAACCTGTCATGCTCTTCCTCAGCTTTCAAAACATACTCTCATACCTACAAATTGTCTTCCTCTAGGTTGCACACCTTCCCTCCAAGTGCACTAGTTCAAAAATGAACTAACCAAACACTTAAATATGCTTTTCTTCCTTCCAAACCAAAATAGGTCGGTCCTTCATGATAAATGCGACCCAAACAACTCTAGAACATTCAAAAATTTGAATTACAACAGTTACATATGACCCAAGTAGGTCAGCCTAGCTAAAACCCTCATTACATGTGCCAAAAATGGCTCAAAACTCCATGGACACATTCTTAAAAATGCCCTTACATCAAATATATACTTTTTCATAACCCAAAACTCTTTACATATGAGTAATACATCATAAAACAATCATACATGGTCGCAATTAATATCAACCAATCAAATTATTTCATTTATTGGGCCCAGTTCCCTTGACAATTCTTAAAACAGTTGTTTTTTTTACCCTTCAGCACCCTAGAAACTTCATAATGCCACCAAATGGCTTCTACTGAATCAAAACATGCCATGTGACCACTCAAAAGAAATGGCAACACCTGTAGAACACTTCTAAGCATGTTAGAATTCATGAAAACATATTTTACTCTTCAAACCACATGAATATTTTTCTTCACCAAATTAGCCTACCAAAAACGTTGTTTCCAAAGGCTAGGTCATAAAATTAAATATACATGCAGTCAATACTTCCAAATGGATTCATTGGATGCCCAATTCATCCCTCTCCACTCTACGGGTGATAGGAAGCATCAACCAATCCATCTCATGCTTCACGAAACCTCAAAATTGCACCAAAACAGATCCTGTCCTGAACTACGAAAAACCTTCTTGTTGAAAGAATGCCCTGGAAACCCTGTCAAATTACCTCATCATGAGGCAATATATATATATATATATATATCATTGGAAATATCTCAGAGCCTACTTTCGAACAAAACTTGAATCATCTCAAAATTCAACTTGTAGCTCAAGTTAAAGCCATTTCACTGAACCCTGCTCTTTGAGATCCCAAAACTACCCTTTGACCAGTAAACTTGTTTGGTCATCAAAACCTCATGAACCTACATGAACATATCCTAAAACCTCCATAGAAATCAATAACAACTCACATATATTATGCAACATCAATTTTGCATGCTACTCCTTTGGACCATCTTGTCCTAAAACCTTCTTCTCTAGAAACTAATATTTTTAGGTGGGGCCCACATATCACCATGACCTCAACCAAAGATTTTTGGAAATCTTGAGTCCTCTACAACATCCAATCATCACTTTTGATGAATCAATCAAAACTGGGTCACAACACTTCACTTTCTGTTAACTGCTCGTAGCTAGGGTTTAACTAGGGATTTAAACCTCTTTACCTTCTTAACATTCGTTCATAAAAACGTGACTATCAAACAACCTCATTCTTTTTGTAAAAACCTTCTAACTCACATTAGAAACATCCCTGAAAGCCACAAGATCCCATGCAAAGCACACTTCACAACGAGCATTTGAAGTTGCATTTCGAGTTGGATCTTGCCTTCTTTTCACCCTGTCTTACCAAAACAATCATTTCTTGCAAATTTCACATCATGGGCACTTGAAATTTTGCTGAGAGCATCATCACTCATCCCTCTAACATCTCTAATCATCAAAATTTCAATACCATGGCCCAATCTCTCCAGTCATTAAAACTTACCTAATCATGCATATTAGATCATCATAGTAACAACTAGGGTCAACTAAACTAATGCAAGAACTGAACAAGAAACCTCTGCAAATGACCCAAACATACCTCATATGACATGATACACCTGATAACATGCATCCATGAGCTCATCTACCTCCAAAACACTCTGTCACACCTTTAAGCTAGCTTACCTGCTCCCAATAAGCACATATAACAAGGAGAACCATCTGTACCTGCATTATACCACTGTTATGAGTGCTCAAGCAACCTCAAAACCTGCTATCCAACATGTCAACATACTTCTCCAACATACAAGAAGCTCACACTGTCAAGCTACACCTCCTAGACACCTGTATGGGCTTGCTAGAGCAAGCATGCATCACTGAATCTCACTGTAGCCGCTGATAGACATTTGAACCAATATGTTAGCATTTCAAACATCATCATGACATCACTCTACAACATTCACTTTGTCATTAGTGTGGTTTTGCGTCAATGACAACCCCTACTAGGACACCATGCTCACAGAGAAAATTTTAGCAGACCACCTCTTATAAGTAGAAAATATGATCGGATTTGGGTGATGCAAGGGCACTACGAGATTCAAAGCAAGAATGTCTTCAAAATCAAAGGCTTTGAGGATGAGATCTTCACCATTTCTCTTCGAGAATAATCATCTTAACCTCTTTTTTGTATGCAAAAAAAAATTCATAACATGGATCCATACATGTCAAATGAAGAAATCCTTTATGCTTACCCTCATACTTCTTAGTTGTCTTAATTTGCATTCCTTGAATCTAACAATTAACTTCAGGTGTAATACCCTTCATGATTACAACATTATTCGAGGAAGTTTTCTCAAGATCATGCTTATTGTCTTTGATCAAAAATATATTTTCTAACTCAAAAGGATTGTTGTCAAGCTTTAAGCTAAAAATGTTTATATAAGATATGTGGAGATTATACAAACTCATTAATCAGGTTAGGAAAATATCTCCCATCCTGAGACAACTTGGCAACAACGGGGGTTTGTTGTAGCTCACAAAGAACAATGTCAACCACATTATGTCCTTTTTCTTGAAAGAAGGAACATATGTAGGACTCCAATAACATGAAAGAACGTGAGAAAATTTTAGTGGACCACCTCTTATAGGTATAAATAATGACTGAAGTTCGGGTGATGCAAGGGCATTATGAAATTTGGTGGAACAATTATGTCAAAATGAAAGGCTTTGAGGATGAGATCATCAATATTTTCCTTTTGAGAACAATCATGTTAACCTCCTAGTATGCAAAAATAATTCATATTTTGGATCCATATTGTCAAATAGAGAAATCTTTGAGGCTCATTGTCATACTTATCAACAATCTCATTGTGCAGCCCTTGAATCTAGCAATTGACATCAGGTGTAATACCTTCACGATTACAACATTATTTAATGAAGCTTTCTCATGATCATGTTCATTGTCTTTGATCATAAATATATTTTCCAGCCCAACAAGATGTTGTACAACTCCAAGGTAAAAATCTTCATAAATGGAAGTAAACATATGAAGAAGATAAAGGACATAATTGTTTATTGAATTTACAATAGAGAACACCTCCAAAAAATATTCAACTATGAGTGAAGAGGCATAACACATCAATGCCTTCGAACTTAATACAAGGGTCTTCACAATGACTTGCAATCATAAAAACATTAGTATCTTCTTCACCGAAGAAAGCGTTAACTTTCTCATTGATGTCTTAAGAGGAAGATGGAAATTCAGGAGTGACTTGAAATGTAAAGCATGTGGAATCTCAATAGTTTCTTCTACTAGCTATTTTGCTCTAGTTTTTTCTAAAAATTCGTCGGTTATGAACCCTTCATCAAATACCAAGAAATTGGTAGAAGTATGTGGGACATTAGAAACTTCAAATCCTTTTTCTAACATTTTTGTAGAATGGGTTATTGTCTAATTATTTCCTTCTTGACAATAGGTATTATCATTTGCGTACCCTATAAAATATTTGGAGAAGTTTTTAAAACATTTCTTTCCGGCTTCTTATACGTGATCACATCATCTTTAATTTCAGTTACTTCTTGTTGTGTAAGTTCAACATCATGCACTTTAATTCTCTTCAAGATGACATTGATTTCAAGATGCAGAGCAAACACAAAGCAGCATAGTTGGTTTCCATGATTGGGTTGTGTGGCACGAGGAATCATTTTCCAAAAATTGTTGAGGCGTACCAAAAACTCCCTCATAGTCTTCTTTTTTCTGATTTTGGAAAAAGTGAACCACCAATATATGAACACCCTCAACAAGTTTCAATCTAGCTAAAAAGTTGGTCTTTAAGATGTTCCAATCCACAATAGATCCATTACTCAGGGGCTAGAACCAATCATCAACAAGTCCAATGAGGGTCTTCAAAAAAAATGTTCATAACATCTTTGACCGACTCCAAAAATTATGCATGAAACAATAAAAGCACAAATATGTTCATTTGCATGACGAAAGTCATCTCCCAAAAATATTGGGAATTTTATCTAGAACTATATTTTAGATTACTACACTAAGAGAATGAAAAAGGTCCAAAGTGGTTACCCTATGGGTTGGAGTAAACCAATGTCATGTTATGGATTTTAGGCATCACGTTTCAGCAATCACCAACATCATGCACTCTAATTCTCTTCAAGATGACACTAATTTCAAAATGTAGAGCAACCACAAAGAAGCATAGTTGGTTGCCATGATTGGGTTGCATGGAGTGAGGAATCATCTTCAAAAATTGGTTGAAGCGTACCAAAAATTCCCTTGTAGTTTCTTTTTCCTAAATTTGGAGAAAGTGAACCACCAATATATGAACAACCTCAACAAGTTTCAATCTAGCCAAAAGTTGGTCTTCAAGATGCTCCAATCCACAATAGATCCATCACTCAGGGGCTAGAACCAATCATTAACAAGTCTAATTAGGGTCTTGAAAAAAATAAGTTCACAACATCTTTGTGATTGACTCCAAGAATTATGCATGAAACAATAAAAGCACAAATATGTTCAACTGTATGACAAGAGTCTTCTCCCAAAAAAATTGGGATATTTTTTCTTGAAGTAGAAGGTAGTTTACTACATTAAACCAATGAAAAAGGTCCAAAGCGGTTACCCTATAGGGGTTGGAGTAAAGCAATGTCATGTTACGAATTTCAGGTATCATGTTTCAACAATCACCAACCTCTATTCTAAAGGAAGTTTTGCACAAATATGTCTTTGGGATATCACATTATTTTGTTGATTCACCCAAAGGAAAATGACATAACATGCACTAGATGTGGGAATATCACCATGAAATGAGTGATTTCCCTTTGTGGGAGAGGACCAATTCCCTCATATGATGGGGTTTTAAGGGATTTTCTATACTTGTAATCATAAAGGACAAAAAGGGAATAAAAATAAACGGAAAGAAAAGGGGCAAGAAACACACAACAGACTAAACTCAAAAGTCCACTCACATTACTTCAAGGAAGAAAGAAATTAAATGAACTCTTCTTCTATTATATGCAAATGGCAATGGTGAATACTACATGTTATGAGAACAAAAGGAAGCTTTTAAGAAGCACAAAGTTTGTAACTATGAACAATTGCATGCAATTATAAATGGTATATAGATTCAATATATCACCATTAAAAAAACAACAAAGCAAATTTCACAAATAAAGGCAAAACAACACCCATGAAAGAACTATTTTTTTGGTCACACTCTCCATTCTCATTCCATAACAAAAAGTAATAAAGGGATGTCCGAAACTTCAAAAATTCATATTCTAGGGTAGAGACAAGAAACCACATATAATTGCTTTCAAATATTTTATAACCTTGCATGTGTACATTTGGTTGCATAACTACCTCTAATTCTAACTTGACCTTGAGCCAAGACTTAACTCACTTTCACAACAACACATCCACAAACTCTTAAAAGACTATTGTTGGCATATAAAATGTCACTGCATTTTATATGATAACCCCATTGAAACTTTTGCCCCTTTTTGGTCAAATTGGTCAAAATTGTCAAAATTGCTTGCTTTCAGAGTTCAACTTCTAGGAAGGGTTTCGAGAGCCTTAGAGCATTTCATAAGTCATAGTTACAGTCAATTAAGAGGTATAAGAGTTTTCTCTGCAATTGTATGATTTAACAAACATTCTGAGAGTTTTTTGGCGGTCTTGGGAAAGATTTATTCCTAGGTGCTTTTTGAGAAAAGGGAGTGTGCATGCTTCATTGAAGATCCAACTTTACAATAGGTTTCAAGAGCTTCATGAAGTGTTGGGAGCTCATATCCCATGCATTGGAAAGCTTATGGAGCCTAAATTGCAATGGACCAAGTGTGATAGAATTTCGGGAGTATAACAAGCATAAACCTTTCCAACACTAGTGCAAGGTGGCCTTTTTTGTACATGAATTTTGCACAGAAGGTTTCAGACACCCCGAGTGGAGTTGGGAGCCTAACAAACACTCAAGTGAGAGTATAATCAATTCTCTTCATGACCCATAAGTTGGTTTGGCTTGTGTTTGTTGAAAACTCTTCTTACAATTCAGCTCACCGGTGCACTGCCCTAAGCAAAAAAGAAGGTATAGGTAAAATTTGTTGAAGAACTAATTTTCAAGCTTCCTAAATGGGCTCATTGGATTTATTGGCCCATTTCCATGCAATTTGACATATTATACGACCAAATTTCATCGAGGATAGACTTTGCGGCAAAGAAAACACTCCGAGGTGCAAAACGAAGGTACAAACCATGCTCCAACCTCCACTTTGGCGCACTTGCGCACTTATGAGGTGCAATTGCACCCCATAAGTGTTCTCTTCTAATTGGTGGGAATTTCATAAGCAAAAAACAAGAGGACAACCAAAAAGTGCAAGTGAAGGCTTAGTTTGACTTGATGGTAGGACCCACTTTTCTCTCCAAGTGGAGTTTTAAACCTCCATTGCACCCAAGCACACTTATGAGGTGTAATTGCACCCCCTAAGTGCGCTCTCACCTTATTGGTGGGGATGTTTGCATGGTGGAAGGCAAGGCATGGTTAAAAAACAATAAATTCAAGTATGGGTGTAAGTGCATGTTCAAACCCCATCTCCATCTCCACTCCAAGCACACTTTTTCACCCTCCTTGCACCCAAAACACACTTAGGAGGTGCAATTGCACCTCAAAAGTGCACCAAGGTGCATATGGACTTCCAATCTCCACTCCATGTGCAATCCCCACCTCCATTGCTGCCATATAAAGGCACTAAACCTTGTTTCCCCTCATAAAAAACACAAAGCATCATCAAGTGAGTTCAAAAAGTGCAAAACAACCATTAAAATTCATCTTATAGCTGGTTCACCGCGTTGAAACTTTAAAAACTCCCCTTTGTGCCCTAGAGTTCCAAAACTTGTTTTCCTTGTATCTCATGAACCAATGGGCGAAATCATCTCAAAATTTGACCCTCTTCCTTTTGAAAATTCCTTCATGGTGATCTAAGACTCGTGCCATGAGATTTCCCCATCAAAAAGATATTTATAACTTTTTTTCCAGCCATCATACCCCCAGTTTGCTCAAAAACACCATTTTTGCAAAGAAGATTGTGAAAAATCCCCACGAGAGAATCGTTTCAAACTTGGAGCATCCATTCCTCTCCTCAATCCTGCCATTTTTTGCTATTGAACATGATCTAAGAAGAAGAATTGTTATACTTGTGAACAAAACCATTATTACTTGCTAAAAATACTTGCAAACCCCATTCACATGAAAATTTGATTCGACCTGTTCTCCCAAATCCTGCGAGAGAACCTCCTCAAATTTGGAGCATCCATTCCTCTCCTAGAGAGCTTCAAAACTAGCCTAAGATCATCCCAAACGGAAAAGAATTTCTCCCTAAGTGATCAATTGAAATTTTGCCCTCTTTCCCATTTTCACTATTTTGCAAGCTTTTCTCGCCGTCGGAACCCATTTTCGAAATTCCCATTGATTTGAGAAGAGAATCTTGCCAAATTTGGAGCATCTATTTGTTTTGGGATTATCTTTCCAAGGAATTGAGTCGCGTCCAATTTGGAGTTGATTTTCTCCCATTTTCCCCAAAATATGGAATCAACAACCTGTAACATTGAAATCCACTCAAATTTGCAAATTTTCGAAAATGGTTGGGAAATCCATTTTCGCGTGCACCATAACATTCCTACCACTTTCTAAGGTCAAGGAGAACATAAAAACACATAATGAAGCTCCATCACTCTAGATACGAGCTTATTTCATTTTTGGTGCCTAAGTACCAAGACATTGGAAATGGTAGAGTGTTTAGTAAACTGAGTCAGTGTATGCGGGAGGATTTTTGATCACAAAACATCAAATTGAATTGTTTAAAGGGTTTCACAATGGGAACCATGGGTGTGAACGTTTCTCTGTTTCTGCCAGGGATTCTCAAGAAGCTCCAAGCATTGTCATGGTTGTCGAGTTTGAGGTGTGTATGGTATGAGTGCATTCTTCATGATGATCGTAAGAGGCATGTTTTCTGATATGGAAGAACAAATATCATGTTCATGTATTCATCCTACCATTGCTCATAGAGGCGAAGAGGTGAAACAAGAGATTTCAAGATATAACAAAAGGTGACCATTCCAGATAAGACATGAAACATCATTTCTAGGTCCAAGAAGAGATGTGTTCCAATCAGATAAGAAGTCGAGGAAGACCCTGCTAAGATGCAATAGTTGCGACATTCATCTCCACCATGAAGGAAAAGTGAGATTTCATTCTGCAACATCTATCTTATCTCTTCTCTCTTTCTCTCTCTAGAATTCTATTTCATCGTTGAGGAGAAAAATTTGTACAAAGTGACTTGGGTCACTTAAAGTTTCTATTTCTTGGTTGAGGAGAAAATTTCGTTAAAAGTGACTTAAGTCACTTAAAGTTTCTATATCTTCGTTGAGGATTGCACTTTAAGTTGAAAAGTCACATGGAAATGCAAAGAGCCACTGGCTTTGGCTATATATTGTAATGCTCTCTCCATTCTAAGGGATTTGTTTTTGCCCTCTCAAGCAGTTATATTCTTCTATTCCCTAACTTTGTAATTTTCCTCCATTCTCATCTTGTCACTCAGCCAAGCACATGTTGGCATTTGTAAGAAGTGGAAGGACTTTGTGTCTTCTTTGTGGAATGAATAAAAGTTGATAAAACTTTGTATTTGTCTTGCAATTATCCATTTCATTATCTTGTGATGTTGTGTTGTGCTTACTTGTTTCCTCCAATTGAATTGGACATACTCTGAGTTATCGGTTGATGGAATCTGTGTTACTACTATTAACATAACTCCCTCTCCTTTTTTCCCATTGTTTCTCTCACAATGTTTCTCTCCCCTCCACCTCATACCTCTCTCTCTCTCTCTCACTTGCACTTGTAGTTACAACAAGGATGTTTCTGCACTTTCACCGGTCTTCGACCATCCCCAAAGAGTTAGAAATAGTGTATATAATCTAGATTTCAATAAATGCTAGCTGTCCCATCTTGAAGTAGAGGGGTTCAATCCCGTGAGCATTGACGAAGTCCGTATTTTGTTCTTGACAAAATATTTCGCCAACAACTATTAGATGACTTGACATATTACATTGTTTTAACAAGTTTTGCAAATTTAAATACAATTAATCCTAATAAGAATTAACTTGACCCACTATTGTGCCAAAAGTATTTTTTTCGCTAACATGGATCAATAAAATATTAATGAAAAACTCCCCTTTGACATACTAGATACACCTATGTCTTCACTTATATTTATATTATGTCAGAACAACAAGACATATTCCATGACACATGGCACCCACAAAAGATGAATGAAACATGGAACGGGCCCACTAAGCCGTATCCATTGAGAAATAGAACTGAAAAGTACACAGAAATGACTTCCATGCATATCACATGATCTTCAATGTGTCATTAATGACACATTCATATTTGAAACCAGGATTTGCAAAAGCTATCTTCGACCAAGGTGAGTGCTAAGAGGTGGGTCCATTTGAAAAAGTGTTGATGGTGTAGGAGACAACCCATATGTATTGTATCCTTATGTCCCTAGGTGTTGTCTTTGATTGTAGTATGGTCTTTGGTTGCACCAGAAAGATGCAATTGGAAGTATAATACCTATTTTTCATGAGTAGGGATAATGTGTTGTAATTGGGTGAATCCCACATCGACAAGATGTGAGACAAAGATGACATATAAGGCAATACATGCTCCAAAAGTTTTGCCAATGGGAAAAGAGGCTAGAGGGTAAAAAGCCCAAAGTGGTTGATCACAATCACAATTCCTCCCCCTGCTAACAAAATGCTTTAGGTGTTTGTGTTCTAAGTTGGTCTTTTTGCCTTGTGACTAATATCAAAATAATACGAGGAAAATTGCTATTAGGAGGGTGACTACTAATGGAAGCCATCTTGAGATGACTCAAACATACACAGGTAAAATACCATAAAAATTAATAATGTAATTAAATTTTTCATGGAAGACTTAAATACATAAATACACTAGCACCATAGCAGTTATCTAGTCCCATACTGAAATTAGGTGTAATTGGGTTAATCCCTCATATATAAGACAAGAGTGACTTACAAAGCATTGCATGGAAGAGATAAGACAAGGGTGACTTACAAAGCATTGCGTGGAAGAGGCTAAGGGGTGAGAAACCCACAGTTTTTAAGGTGCTTGTGTGTTAAATGGGCCTTCTTACCTCGTGATTATTTTCAAAAATACAAGAAGAAAAATATCATCACAGTAATAACTACTCATAGAGGTCAACTTGAGTGAAAATCAAAAGTGGGAATTATTAAGTCATTGTCAGAAGAAAATCATTGAGATTTCAGAACAAACAAATTGAAATGTTGTAAAAAAATCACACAACCATATGATTTTTTTTTTATGGTCACATGCAATTAAAAACTTTTTTTTATCACTTAAATATCTTCTACTGGTAGAAACGTGGATACCATACTGTAATACATGTAAGCTGCTCACGTGAATATATATGAGCTCCCAATATATTTTGCTGACAATTCAAGAACAGTAAACAAGAAAAGAAAAATCTCTGCTCCCTGATATTAATTCATAAGGTTGTATAACTTTTCATGCACACCAGTTACCCCCATTTGGATCTCAATTATTGAGTGTAAGGGTACCTGGTAACATTGTGCGATCTTATAAAAATGAAATAACAAATATCAAATTTGAGACTCTACATTCATTATCCAAGTAGCTGCAAAGTTAAAGATGATACCTCAATGTGTGGAATTTCTTTCAAAGGTTTATCAGCAAAATATGCATACAAGGCTCGCAGAACAGCCTAGACATCACATTTCAGAGAGGTTGGTCAAGCCAATCCATGCTTACTTTCAAATAAATGTATGTAGAATCGCATTGTGTCCTCACCTGATGAGCAATTACCACAACGGGAGCACGCTGTCGCTCCAGTTCAATGATGACAGGTTCCAATCTGTGCATTACTTATGGCTCTTAATAAGAAGATCTTAATGAGCGGAAAAAATCGTTCTTCTGATCCACCAACAACACAATAAAAAACAATGGAAGCATTACCTTTGAATGACATCAAGATATGATTCTCCGCGAGGATAACGATACCTCAGTTTGTCAGTTTTTCGAGCGCTGTATTGAGGATATCAACATTCATTTTCAATAAGCACCACTAACTCCTACCTTGTTAAGATTCAAATAGAATAAAAAAATACAAACTAGTTCAAATATATGAGGGTCAAATTAAATAATAATCCCCAATGGGTAGATAGAAACAGGAATATGATAAAGCTGTCAGAAGATAGTGGTCACTATTTCAGTAAATGCACTCCAAAGAATTCAAGAGATATTAACATAACAAATTAATCTTCATCATCATTCACATGTCGACAACTCTCACAATAGTGCGGTGTAGTAATGTTGTACACCAAACAGGTATACACAAGAAAAATGTCAGGTCAAAACACTCGAACTGCCAAAACCATTTGTTTACTTGTTTAGGTAGTTGTTTCTATGGATATTTGGACTCAAAGGAAAATCTCCAATCTTTTTTTGCTTGTCCTGATTTAGGATTTCATAAACAAGGTTGTGATCATGTGTATGTAAACATGTTTAATATCATTGTAGGATGGAGATGCTGAAAGAAAATGTGCTTCATCTTCTATTTCATTTAAGTTATACAACTTACAAATTATTTTTTCCCAACAAATTTTCGGAGTATCCATCTATTAGTTTCACTATGTAGCTCATGTAAGTTTAGTTAATTTTGCAACCATTGCTGCTTCTTGAAGCTTAGAACCCTGTATGTGTAGGGAAAATGTTCAGATTGGGGTTGATGATGTATTATAATAAAGTAGTTTTCTTTTATATTTGAATTTTTCATCATACCAAAGGTTTTCAGATTGCTAAGACAGTAATCTCATCATGGATACCCCAAAATTTTAACCATATGTCAAAGTCATTTTTCCAACCTCTTTTTAGATGTAGATAAGTTAGGCACAATTGTTGGGAAATGATGAGAACTATATCTTATTCTTAGTTAGCTTGTATTTGTATAACATATATCATTTTATGGCTCCAATTTCAATGGATGACACGCTTGCTTCAATGAGTAGTATAGGGTAATTTGTATTAATTTTAATTTCGAAGTTGTACAAATAAATTATTTTTGGGTTTAATCAATTTTGTACAAATATTTTCCCAAATATTCTTCCTCCCAAAATTTCACAATCATAAAGGACCATGGGTGTTAAAGGGCTATAAATTATTATTTTTAAATCTCACATTTTTATATCTTTGCAATGGTTTTTTCAAACCATAACGGGCCTTTCATCCCGCAAAAATTCTCTTTTCAACACTGATGTTCTATTTTAGTTTATGATTAAGATTAAGACTTAAGTGTATATAAGAATGTACTATCTCTAAAGGTTGATTATTTAAGGGAATTATAGGGAAGGGAAGATTGACTAATGCCAACAAGGAATAGTACTAATTTTCGATGAGTGAGCATAGACTATGCCTATTTTCAGTGAGTGATGTAGTGTGGAGTTCTGCTCGAAGGAGACTTGAGGCTTCTTCCAAGTCAGCATTAAGGGGGGATACAGGTGCAAAAGATGGCACCTTAAAGTAATCTTTCCTTGTCAAGGAACTTAATCCATGACTAAGTTCCCATGTGGCACCTTGCTTGTGTGGTGACGTGGAAGCATAATGTCCCTTTTTCCAAGCTAGTTTGATTTGAAGACCTTGGGTCCATTTCTACTTCCCGTGGGCTTTGAGGAAGAAAATAAGGGAAGTACAATCGTGTTATGATTGTAATTTGTTATTTTCAGCTTGTAATATTTTTTGTAAAAAGGCAAATTGCCGATTATAGCACTAGAATAGTAGGTTGGTGGCTAAAGTGCAAAGTGCCAACTTCAAAATAGAAAAAGAATGTCAAAGAAGGGGGTCCATCCCTCTTTAAGTGGGAAAAGTAAAACTTCAAAAAAGAAATAAAGTATCCCACATGGAGCACTCCACAATGAAAAGAAAGAAAAAGACTATAAAGGTAAATGTTGGGGCTCATTATAAGGATCATTAGGCTAATTTGATAATTGCCTTTTAGAAATTGGAGGATTGAGCTCCCATTTTCAGCCTCTGAGGACGAAAAACCCTCAATGGATCCTATTGAGGATGAAAACCCTCAATAGTCAAAATACTTGGGGAGGAGAACCCTCATTTGTTGCATTGGTGGCTTCATCCAAGAGTCAGAAGTGAGCTTCACAGTCAGAATTTTAGAACAGCAAGGGCTTCCAACTGTGTTAGGGCACAAATTCCATCTAGGGCACGCTTTTTGGGGCTGCCACACTCATTTCCATCTTGGTTGACCCATTTGGAGATTTCGGGATCACTCTTTAGGGGGTTTCTGTGGTTGGAAAAATCTGAACTTAATTTTGTTTGATAGCTGCCATTTTTTGTGGTCATTTTGAGCTATCATTTGTATTGTATCTCCAAGTATTTTTAAAGACATGGATTTTTGAAGTTTCAGTTGTTTTTGAACACTAATTAATTCCAATAGTTTGTATTTTGTTGTTGAAGCATTTATCTTGCATTATTTAATCAAGGGTTTCAAGAAGATATATTTATGGAGATTTGTGTGTGAGAAATACTAGAATCTGAATTTTACCTAGGTTGCTTAGGTTTGGGGACCTAAAACAGGTCGCTGCCCTAATTTTTGCATAAAGTCAAATTGTTGTCATAAACTTTCAGGTTTATACATGTGGTTGTCATAAATTCCAATAATGTTCCATTAGGGTTTTGGGGAAAATCCAAATTTCTCAAATTTGATCTCAACGTGCCCTAGATCACTCAGAACTATCACAGCAAATGTGGGTCACTCCTAGCCATAGAAATGCTAGAAAAAAAATTGTAGCTTTCAACTTCAATCGCCCTCCTAGTCTCACCCTAGTTAGGGTCACCATCAATATGGGGAGAAAAATCAAAGCTTTAAAACAACTGCTAGAGGAAGGTGTAAGGCAACAAGATCCACAGGTTGTTTCGAGGAAAAGACAGTTTTTGTTCTTCATACACCAGCTTGTGCATTAGATAGAGAAGTTTGAATCCATGTCAATGTTTAACGATAAAGGGTTTTTCGTCCTTTGGATTATAAAATGTGCAATCATAACTATAGACTACCATTCAAGAGATTATTAGATGTAAAAATAGATGTCTTACATAACTTGCATGGCCCTTAGACCTCCTTTTACTAGTATGTCAACGGATGCCTATGCCACCCACTTGGAGTTACTCAATTGGGTCGCAGGAATCCTCTAGGAAGAAATAAAAGGATATCCATGACAACTGTTTATTCAAGCAAAGTTTTTACTACTGTGTTATTAATAATATAGAATACCATTCAAGAGATTTTGGTAAAAATAGAAAAGTACAAACTTGAGGCCCTTTATAATTAATTTACTATGACTTAGTATCAACGGATGCCTCTCAAACCTTGGAGTCGTACTCAAAATGAGGAATTTAAATAAAAGAGGGTTGTGAATACATAAGAGGGTTCGACCTGTAATTTGAGAGAAGGGGATGATATATATCACAAGATTTAACTTAGTGAATAAAATTATACTAGGTACAAAGGTGGTTTCAACTTGAGAGAAGCATTAAGCAAAAGCAACGGGGAAAACCTTTGAGGTTATCAGATATTAGGTATCCTAATTCCTTAGCTTGAAGACTTTAAAGTCAGCTCTAGTGACCATTTCTTGTCTTGGGCTGGATGCAGAAGCCTTGACATCTACCCTCACGACTGTCGGCCTAGGCTTAGTCGGAAAGATGTCAGGATCATTTTGGACACATAAATCTGGTGTCAAGAATTATAAGCTATATAACATGCACTAATAATTTGTAGAAAGATGAGCTCTTTGGGTGATTCCTGGTGGTATGTCGCCTATGGGAGGGGTCACATTACCTGTGTCGAAGCTTCTTGCATATGTCTGGTTTGCAACACCCCACAACATCCACAACATAGTTTCTCAAAGATAGCATCTGAGCAATATCACACTGGGACCATGAAACTGCTTGGTGCAACCTCTCACAATGTCGTGCAACAATCTTGCTGGACCATGGAACACATCGCCTTGGAAGGACTTTGGAGCACTCGCACCTTGCCTTGTAGCATGTCACGCAGCTTCCATAGTCAATAGCACTACGCAAGACTTCCTCTGATTCGTGTTCGACTCTAGCCAAGATCCACATTGTGAACGTTTGTTACGTTCATGGAATCAGGCAGTTTCAAAGGGAAGTTTGATCTCATAGTAGATGACGGTCAACTAGAAAATGAAGTCTTCCTATGTCTCAAAAAACTTACTTCTAGGGATGACAAAGCCATTACTCTTAGAAGTCCTCTCGAGCTTTAGTCCACAATATGAAGTCTAGTTAATAATCTCTTGTACCCGTTCCCCTGTGGGACCCAAGTCTGCAACTGACCCAGGGATATGCTAAGAAACATACATCCATTGACGGGAGTTATAAGTAGGCCGATATTATGACTCCTCCCACATTGTTGACTATCATCTAGGAAGTTATTGGCATATGTTGTCCACTTTATTGAATGTGTATCACACTTCATGGGGGTTGGTGCAAGTCATTTGAATGAACTGTCCATGGATATATTGTAAAATTTGATGATTCTGTACCTAGTCCTGGCGTGGTCGGAAGGAGGCGAGCATTAGATGCATCCATGGAGTATCTGATAATGGAGGGAGTTCGGTCAAAATTGATCCCAAGGGATGTTTATACAAGATTTTGAGAGGTCTTAGCATACCAGCAGTGAATATCTTCCACTATGGTCCAGAAAGAGCAATTGCCTCAGAAGAATTACAAAGCCATTACTCTTAAAGTCCTACATTGTATTCAACAATGTGAAGTCTAGAGTGAATAGATCTCTTGTATTTGTTCCCTTCTAGTCTGAAAGTTTGCTAGCCCCAAGCTACTAAGAAATGATGTTGCATTTCACTGAGTTATAAATAGATATTATACATCCACCCATGATTTTGTTTGAGCGTTTAGAAGTTAGCATATGTTGTTGCTTTATTGAATGCCTCACACTCCATGGGACTCGATGCAGGGATCGTCACTCAATTCTCATGGATTACTATAAATATGATGATCTATACCTAGTTTGGCTGCTTCACTATGGCATTAGATGATCCGAATATCTATGATGCTGCAGTTCTCTCTCTCCAAGATCGCAAGGGAACCATAGCCCTTGTTGATGCGGGGTTGAATAGCCGGGCGTAGGCTGAAGCGAGGTCCAGAGAAGAGACCCCCAGATAGGTGTAGGAGTTGGTGATCTCCAGCTCCTCCCCCTGTAGAAGAAATGGAAATCAAAGGTCTTTAACACATTGAAAACCATAACCTTGGTTTTACCTAGGTTAACTGTAAGCTGTCTATGATCACAGAAGAGGGCTAAAGTGTCAAGCTGTCTTTGTAACCCCTCAACAAAAGAAGCCAAAAGGACCACATCATCCACGAAGAGAAGAATGTAGATCAAGACCTGGTGAAGAGGACAACTGTCTCCGTCCTGTATGTGGTCCCGGAGAAATTCCTCTAACTCATCAATATAAATACCAAACAGAAGAGGAGAGAGAGGGCAACCTTGCTTAACCCCGATGGTGCTCCTGATGAACGAAGGCGACCCAAGACCTCCTCATATAGCCGAATGATGACGACAAGAAGGGTTTCGGAAATACCAATGTCTCGAAGTCTGTGGAAAAGGGCATCCCGCGGAACAGAGTCAAAGGCTTTCCGAAAATCCACAAAGCAGCAGAAGACTCTGGACGAACGGTGATGTGCTTCCTCAACGATAGCACGAAGGGTGAGAATGTGATCAATAGTCTGGTACCCTGTCCTGAAACCTACCCGTCCTCTAGCTTTGCACTGGTACTGCTCAAGAAATTCGGATATTTGCAAGTGGAGAACAGTGGCGTACAATTTGGAGAAAGTGTGACCCACCATAATTGTCCTGTAATTATCAGGATCAGAGGTAGGACCTGATTTGTGAATAGGATGGATAATATGGCGGGACCAAGGTTGCGGGAAACCAGTACACACCACCTAATTGAAAAGGTCTACTAAATAACTGTTGATGGTGCTGATCCCATGCTTGAAAAACTCTGCCTGGAAGCCTTCCTCATCTGCTGCTTTGCTGCAATTCATCACCGAAATGGCCTTCTTAACATTTTCATCCTGAAATCTAAGACTACCCTATCCGAAAAAAATTCGTACTTTTAAAATAATGGGTCGTTTTGTGTTTTTATTGCCAGAAAGTTCTTGTATTGTGTCAAGATATTCCCAAAGAGCCATATTAGCCATTTTCGCCAAATACCCAGATGCCCAAAATTGTTATATTCTGTCGTCGGGATTTGCCTGCGGGAAATTTGTATTTAATTATTTTGAGCCCCGTTTGAGGCAATTTGTGCTCCGGTTTAACTCTGTTGTGATCGTACATATCGTTATTCCCATATACCAGTAGGGTTTTAACCAGGAATGCATTCTGGGCTTTATTTGTGACTTCTGGCAACGTTTTGTGTTTTTTGTGTTTTCCCGTTTCGTTTTCTGTGAAATTTCTCTGGATCAATTCCTTTGCCGGTTTGGCCTGATTCTTGGCCTGGAGTAGCTGGAGATCATATACGCACGTTATGCCAGAAGGAAGTCACCATCGGAGGTCTGGTTCTCTGGGAAAAGACGAAGTCGTGCACCAAAAAGCCTCTTCTAGGCTGGCCGCATTTTTGGAAAAAGAAGAATTGAAGTGGATCATGGGAAAATTAGAAGCAGCAGGCAGGTGGGAATTTTGTACCTGCCTAGCAGGGTACTTTTTCCCATGGAAGCAACGCCACTTAAGTGACAATGGGAAAATTAGAGGTAGCAGGCAGGCGGGAATTTCTTACCTGCCTTGCAGGGTAAAAATTCCCATTGTGGAATAAAAAAATCACTTAAGTGAATCATGACATTTTATTGTCTGCCTTGCAGGGTAAATAATCCCATTATGAAAGTCAAATGACTTAAGTGAATCATGGGATTTTCAGGGCTGCCTTGCAGGGTAAATAATCCCATTGTCATGTGTTTCTTAAAAATAGAATTCTTTATGCCAAAAAGTGCGACCCCTTTGGGGAAGGAAAGGCAGCCTTTAAATTGATTAATTTAATTAATTATTCACCCAATTTTGGCGCCCAGGCTTGTGGAAAAGTCAACAGAGGGTAAAGGACAAAAGGTGGTTGAAAATAGACTGTTCTAAAATTAAATAAATAATATTTATTTAATGCAGCCCCTTTATGTCAAAAAGTGCGCCCCTTTTGGGAGAGAAATAATACTTTTTAAAGTATTAAATGATTAAATTAATTCCTATTTTCAGTGGCTAAGGTCAAAGCACACTGTGAGGCTTGAGTTAACTGGAAGCAGAAGTCTAAAATTAAATAAATTTAATTTATTTAATGGCAGCCATAAACATGCACAAAATAGGCGCCCCATTTGAAGAGTGAAGCTTATTAATTAATTAATTAATTGTCAGTAATAGCAAAGGCATTAATTAATTATAGAATCATAAGGATTATATAAGCAGGGGCTGCCATAAGGATGAATTAATTAATTCACAGGTAAAGAAGTGCAGCCCAGAGGAAAAGTGCACCCCATTTGAAGAGGATTTTTGCTCAAAAGAAGGTGAAATTAATGCTAAAAGCTTCCAATTTTGGCGCACAGGTTGAAGGAAGTTGATTTGTGTCTGGATAATTGTTTGCATAAGTGATACAGGTGCTCAGGTGAAGTTGGTAAAATTCATGCTTGCTTTGCATGCAAATAAAACATCAAATTTTGGGGCAGCAGGCTTGAATTATGCAGATTTTTATGATTAAAATCCACTGTTCATGTTCCGGTTGCCATCTTTGTCTGAATTAATTGCAGGAATTCATTACAGGTGCTTTACAAAAGAAAAGGAGCTTTAATCAATGTCCAATACATTGAATATATCCTCCGAATCTGAAGAATTATCCAGATCTGCACCAGTTTTGAAGAATTCCGGCTGAATAAGAAGAAAAAGAATTGTTCAGACAAAGATAGACAAAGCCATGGCAAAGAGGGATGAAAAAGAAAGCACAACGGAGTCATGCATCACTTCCAAATTTGCAGACATAGGAGACACAGATCTAGGTCCGGAACCTCTTTCCGAATTGATTGATAGATCTAGAGCAGGAAAGACTTCACTCATGCGTGCAGTTAAAAGCAGTGGAATTATTCGAGCTGCAGCGTTTCCATACACAACCCAGTTGCCAGAGTTCGTTATGGAGTGTGCTAAGTCTTACCATCCTTCATCCAGATCAGTGCGAGATGCTATGGGGAAAACAATAATTCGGTTGGACGCAGAGTTCATCAATTATTGCTTGAAGATTCCGGCTCGAAAGGTGGTGACTTCCATTAGCATTCAGGATGCCGGCAGCAGGTGGGAGAAGCATAGAGTTGACTGCGTGAACATAATGAACAACAGATACATGAAGAAGCCCAGATCTCCTTCTAAGTTCCCAAGAACTCTTCCGTGGTCCAATCTGGTACAGGAGGTAGATGATATTGCCAAATTGTTATGCAGGATAAATGGCGAAGCAAACGCTCACACTTTCCGTACATGGATGTATGCTTTCATCAGGACCATTGAAGTCAACAAGGTTGATTCCATAATCAATTGGTCGGAAATCATTAGCGACAACATTGGTGAGCAACTCCGGAACGTGAAGCGTACTTTCAGCTTCAAAATGACTTCCTATTTGGTATATGTAGCAGCTTCACAAGGCATCTTCTCCAAGTTGGATAGATGTGGTGTTCTTTCTAAGGACCCCATTTTCGAGTGCTACCCATAGCTTACTGTACCTGCGTGCAAGAAAGATTTCAAAGTGGTCAACGATGGATTCTTCTACGAATTCATTTGCAGGCTAGACAAGGACCTAAAGGCCAACAGGGTGAGCAAGGAAGCGTGGGAAGCTGTATCTAGAATTGGCAGTCTATTCATTCAGTTTGCGGATTTCACATACCTCAGGGTTATTGGCTTTTCTGGAGAACCGGTTAAGCTGCCCAGATATCCGAATGATAGATTGGTCACCATGGAGCTGAGCAGACAACTTGTGGAGATACACGACCTTCAGTCGAAACGGCACAAGTCTACGGGCTTCTTCCCAATCACTGTGGGACATTATAGCTGCCAGAGCATTCATAGAGCTCGAGGAATTGGAAGCGGAGATGTTATTCTGAGTATGAGCAAGAGTTCTTCCCAGCACGACTGAACTCCGATTTATTTGGAGTAGCCAGGAAGACGATCTCCCATGAGTACTCACTTGTGCCTTCATTAGAGGATTTTTGGATGAAGTGCAAAAGTGAGTACGAGGTTAGAAAGGATTTCAGCAGGTTATCAGCACGGCAAGTGTTCGACTTTGGATTAGCACGGATACCTGCGGATCTTAAAGATGATGGGAATGTGTTACTTGACACATACCATCAAATGGGAGGAGATAGAGCTGTACTTCAGGATAGCGTAGGGGGCTGCCATACGATTGAGGAAAGGTCTGCTGCTGTTTTGGTGAATACTTCAAACTGGTTGCTAACAAAGGGATATTGCCTTGATGAGCATTGATGAATCAAATCACGGGCAACTTAGGCACAAGAGATTCCAGCAAGCGGGAAGCATGAGGGAGAAAGCAGCAGAAGGCCCGAGAAGATGAAAGTGCACAGAAGATCTCAATCAAAGGAGAAGATCACTTCCACGGCTATGACTTTAGTTCCGACTTCTCCAACATCCAGTACTTCACCGACTGTTGCACCTCAGCAGGACACTTCCATGCCTCCATTGAATCCGGCAACATTCATCTTCTCTCCTCAGCCACTCCGTTCAGCACCTGTTCCAGAAGAGACGTTGAAGCTGCAGATGGCAGAGTTTGAAAGAGCTTTGTCCTTGGATGATTCAGAAGATGGCAGCCATAACACTGTAGCAGTTTCTGATGGAGAGGAAACAGAGCGGGAGATAGTAGTGCACTCAGCAACTTCTCATTCTCCGAGAAGTAACTTCTCAGAATGGTTGGCTTCACAGTTGGTTCCAGAAGCTAGAGTGGAAATGAACTTGGAGGAACACGACTTGCAGCTACTCCAGAGTCTAGGCGGAAAAGACAGAAAACCTAAAGTTGCTAAGGTAACTTCAAGGTTGATCATCGAGGAGTCGGGGCAGAAGTTTGCTGAGATGTCAGTTCCAGCGGAAGGAAAGGAGGATGAGCTCACGGCAGAAGATGTAACAGTAACCAGAGTACCCATCGGTCAAGCCACTACAGAAGGATTGAAGCAGGACACGCAGACATTGATAGATGCTTTATTCCTTAGGCTTGACAGAGAAAAGGCGAAAAAAAATGAACTTCAGAAGCAGGTATCTCAGTTGTGCGAGATCATAGCCAAGGTTGCTAAATCTTCCACTCAGCCCATTTCAGCTCAGGTGAGTGATCATCTTATGCAGGAGATGGAAGATGCAAGCAATCAGGTGAAAGCTATTGACGAATGGAAGAATCTGATTATTCGTCAAGCTTCTGTACAACTTGGAGAGGTGCCAGCCCGCCTGAAGGTTATGAATGATGCAGCAAATCAGCTGAAGCAACTGGTGACAAGCATAGTAGATATGAACACAGTTGCTGAGAGTAACCTGAGTACTTTGGCCGAAATCAACAAGCTGCCGGGAGAAGTATTGGTTGCAGAGCAGATTGTGCCGGATGGATCAGTTGAGAAGGGGAAGCAGCTGGAGTTTGCAGTATCTTTCCGTTTGGAGATCTGCAGAGTTTTGCTGAAGAGGATGCAGGCACTTGAGAGTAAGACATCGTCTTTACCAGACAATATCATTGCTTTCACTGAGGAGGAAGTGGTCGGAAATGTTACTTCATACGTACGGATCATTCCTAGCAAAGTGCCTAATTCCCTGGAAGGGTCTCTTCTGATGGTACAAGGGAGAATTGATGGAGCTACTAAGCCTTTCACGATGAATTCCATTAGCAGACTGGTGGCACTGCAAGCGGATATTGTGAGGTTCGGGCCAAGCTTGGAGGATGTGGAAGCGTGTATCAAGGTGTTGAACGAAGGATTGCTGCAGTTCAGGACAGAAAAGGAAGCGGTGGCTAAAACAGATGGGAAGATGTTGAATTACATGTTCGACAAGTATATCCAGTATCAGAACAAAAAGAAGACATAAATGTTACAGCTGGCTTGACTTCTTCTTTTCTTTCTTCTTCTATTTTCCACATTCCCGGATGAAATTGTAAAACTTTAAAGTTATTGGTTTTGAAACCATTACTTAAAGTTATGTGGAACAATTCTATTAGTTAAGTGATACATGTGTCACTTAAGGAGAAGTTAGTGGAGGATGATTGCCAAATGTCATCTTTACTTGTTTATGTTTTAGTTCAGTTGAGTTTCCCATTTGTACTTTCCCTTCTACATTCTATAAGTAGAAGAAGAACCTCCGGGTTAATGATCAGAATTTGTAAGCAACATTCTTGTGTTCCAGACTTTGTGCTGAAACCCTTGAGAGCCACTTGAAGCAAAGGAATATAAAGGAGCAGATTTCCGGAGAACTTTGTGTCACGGTGTATTTTGTTTCTAGCTTTTTATCTTAGATCTTTAATAAACTTTGTGTTATTTTAGATCTAGATCTAGAGTTGCCTTTGCTTATAATTCTGTGTTTGATATCTATTGGTTTCTTCTATGTGCATGCAATCAACTCTGTTATCTATTGATTGGGATGCACATCTTCCCTATTTCTTCTCTGTGTTTATATAATTCCCTTCTTCTATAAATATTTCCTTTCTTAAACAGCTGCTTACTTGCTGCAGAACTGTACAGCTATGGTTCATGAGCTGAACAGTTAAAGTAAAACCCCATATAGATACTAGCATATTTTAATTGACAAATCTGGAATGCAAAAGTGAGGTGCGGAGATCCCTTCTGTGGGCAATTAAGGTATGCTTCTTGTGGCGGAGGAGATTACGATAGGCAATTTTGAGGGAGGGGAGGGACAGGAGGTCATGGGTAAAGGCCATGCGAAGTTGGAGGTGAAGGTTTTTACAGTCGTCATCATACCATTGGTTCATGGGACATGTCCTCGTACCAAGGGGCCTGAAGGTGGAATGGGGGTAGGAAAGCAAGGCTGCCTCATGGATAGCAGTGGCAAGAAGGTTGTATATTTGTCAGTGGGGGTCATAGTGAATTGGGATAAGGGGGGAGAAGATGATGGAGATGAAAGGAGAAGGTTATGGGGTCACCCTCATCAAGTCTCAGAGTGGTACGTGGAGGGTAGTGAGGGGGGTTAGCGGTCTTGGGGGAGTAGTTTCCAAGGAGAATGAGAGGGCCGCATGGTCAGGGAGGGGAATGGGGGGAGACAGAAAAGTGGTGGATAAAGGGAAGAAGGTCAGGGGTAGTCATGACGTAATCAACTACACTAGCACCACAATAGTGACGTTTGTAGGTGAAGAACTAGGAATCCATGAAGCGAGATATGCCATTAAGGATCAGCAGGTCATGAGATTCCCCCATCTGTAAAAGGTGTCGGCCATATGTCATTAAGGGCCCTGCCACATCATCCTAATCCCTCTGAAGACCAACACAACTCGGGTCCACCTCTGAAGTACAAAGAACATCAATAGTCCTGTCATGAAATGGAACTTGGGAGTTTTTGGTTCGAGCATTGAAATCACCCAAAAGGATGACCTCACCAACTGCAGAGAACTGAGAGATGCCAGTAGAAAGGTCAAAACAGGGGTCCCCATTCGGGCCATTCTTAATGGAAAAAGGAGAAGAGACAGGGGGAAGTAACAAAATGCAATATAAATGTCCCGGATAAGGTGTGGGGTCTGCCTAACCTTGATCCACAGAAAACGGGCAAACTCGTCCTCGACCGCCATTGAAATCCTGCCTCACGATATGTGTTTCATTCTTTTGCTGTAAACACTCAAACATTCATTTATTTCCGTGTTCTCCCCATACTGCACTGTGAACAAAACCTAGAAAATGAATCATCCCATACAACACTCGCCACTGCACTATAAGCATTCGACAGAATTGCATATCACCCTGAGAGAAAAAATTCGACACTCGATACTTAATTGCTCCCAACCTTTCCCAAACCGGGTGAAGACCAATAAGTCCCATTCGTCCTTTTCTATGCATGCCATGAGCAATGCCCTTGTTACGACAACCCTCCCAGCGGGACCTCTTCCTTTGGATCCAGGATCCCAACGCCAGGGCTCGCAACAGTGTACTCAAACCACTGGTCTAAAAAGGTTCCGAAGGTAAACCGGGCCCATTTTTACCTGCCTTATTGAAAAGCCGATTACAATACAAGCTCGGGACAAATACAGTTTTGCCACTTCGGACTCTCGGGGATGAACTGCCTCCTCGAACATTTTATCCTGAAGTGAGAATAGACTGTTCACGTTAGCCCTGACTGCCCGAAGCCTGTCCTTATCAACTGATTTGAAGCCGAAGGAAGCCCGGTACCGCACTCCAAAGGAAAATATGACACTTCCCTATCAAGTTAATGCACCGCTGGTAGCTCAAAAATACTTATGCTTCGTGATGCAGTCGGGAAGAAACCGTCACGACCAATGTAACATGGGATACCATGCAGGTAAATGGCCCAGAGTCCTCTTACCATGACATCAAAGCACACTCTGCTCGTCTGTTTCTTTCTTCCACAACTCTTGGTTGAACAACTTCCTCAACAACCTTGATAACAACACGAGACCAGTGCTTTGAATACTTAACCTTTGACAATTCGAGCCCATGAATCAGATTATTTCATCAGCAATTATCATACCCAAAATGCCAATCACTTAGTGTTTATGCCTCCAGTCTGGAGATGAGACACACCTAGTTGATCATTACAACACTGAAAAGAATGCCAGAGGTCGTGATATCTGTATGTTTCCAATGCAAAGCCCAGGTTGTCTTGGTTTATATTTGTTGTAAAATATTTTAAAAGTTCCCTCACAAAACTTTGGATTCTGTAAAAGATGCATTCTTTTGAGAGATATTGCATTTTCTCTAATGTTGCTGTTAGCAACTCAACAATCAGACTGTTGGGAGGCTATGCTGTCATAAATTTCAGTTGGTTCGATCCATGATTTTCAGTTTACTATCTGCATTGCGAGTTTGTGCAGGGATTTACCTTTTGTTTTAGGGGTAGACTGCTTGGAAAGGGGCATCACAATGGAACCAGAGCATTGAGTCTTCCCAGTCCCCCAAACCGGGTGGCCTTGTGCATAGAAGATCAACGCAGGTTAGCGAGTAACTTTGAATACATCTACTATCAAACCCAGAGAGAAGAAGCCAATCAAATCAGTTGCTTTGAAGAGCACTAAGATGGTCAACAAGGGTTCCCAAGAGGCCAAGATCGATAGCCATTATTGAAGGGTGTGACAAGCCATGAACAGACAAGATGAATTTGTTAGCCACTAACAGTTTTAAAAATTTCACGAGCCAACGACTTCACAATTAAGGTGGAGACGTAGCTACATTAGGGGTTCACAAATGTATTATGGACAACCCCAAGGGTCGACATTTGGTGTAGTCGAGCTCAACTAGGCCACTTTAGAGCTTACCTTCCTCCCAAGGGATTTACGAAGTCCTAATGTTAGAGGTTTGATGACTGTTAGACATTTCAGTAGGGTCTATGCCCATATTGTGGCCTAGCTACTAAAAAATAATGAAGGCTCAAACCAGAAACGAGATCTATGGAATGCTATTTCACTTGTCAGAGGAAATTCATAGGGGCTTAACTCAAGGGTAGGTCAAGGCCGAAGTCCGAAACTCAAGCGCACATAGAAGGATCCTCAACGATGCCACGATTGGGGAAAAAGACACTCCCCACATTACTGATGGTTGTGGGTCAAGGAGACAACTGGTGCATGGACGAAGATTACTATCAAGTATGGAACCCTAGAACCATGGTCAAGAATATGCCAAGGAAGCCATAACCCTGGTCAGGAAGGGTTTCTCTTGAATAAAGAAAAGAAACTAGAAATAGGTAGTGGATGCTTCAGACACCTGTAAGAGGTCAAGGAAGAAATCATGTAGCATGAGCCAAGGAAAGAAGAAAAAATTCGATTTGCAAGATTGTGGAGAGAATTTGGTGGTTGAAGTCAAACCTTTGGTTGATGATGACGATGTTCAACTTCGCTGGAATTTTCCGAACAACAATCAATAAGAAGCAAATTGATGGTGTTCTTGAACTTCGGCGAGAACCATGAAAATGTTCCATACCCGTGTCAACAAAATATGGAAGGAGTCAAGGCGGAAAGATCTTCACTTGTTGAAGAAGCGAAGGTAAAGGAGGATGAGCTCCTTGTGAGCAGCCCAAGCTATGACAATGATGACCATTTTTCCGATTTGTTGTTTCCTCCTATGTCGCTGTCTATATTGTTTGTCATCATGAGAAAATATTTTAAGAAGCATGTTAGGGTCCAAAGAGACAACTTGCAGCTATGGGCATGTTTGCTTCGTATATTGAAGGCCAAGATTGTTTTGGCATGGGTGGTCTTCGGAGGATCAAGGTAAATGCCATCTCTTGCACTTGGAATGGAAGGAAATATTATGAGAATGCATATAAAGTTTGTTGTACATTCGAACCTCATTGTGAAGGGTGTGATCTTTCAAAATGGCTTCATCATCCCTTGCACCAAGAGGATCCAACAACTCAAGCTCACCTTGGGAAGGCACATGGTAAGTAATGATTTCTATGTTGTCGGTATTGGAGATCCGAATTTGGTACTTGAAATACAATGATTGCATTCCTTGGGTGAATTTAACCAAAACTACCAAATCTATGAAGTTAAGATTCAAACTTGATGGCCAAGAGGTTGTGCTTCAAGGCATGACAAATAAAGCTCCTCAAACTGCTACAACAAAAACGATGGAAAGAATTTCTGCAAAAAGGTAAGACATATGGGTAGCACATGGTAAGAAAAACTCCCCACTTTCAGTTTTGAAACAACAGTCACTTCATAGGAAATTTCAATGCACATGCTCTTAGAAGAAGCCTTCGATAAAAGTGGATCTTCAGTTCCTGAAATCGGCATTTGGAAGTGAGCAAGATGGATGCTATTTTGTTGTCCAAAGCATTATAACTCAACATGACAATGATGGTATGATTGTTTGTAGTAGGACCATTGATTTATGGTGTTTTAAAGCATGTAGCCATGAGTTGGATTCCAGCCACTGTCATCTCGATTTTGAGGAAGGAAATGCATGGTTACAGCTGTGTTTAAGGCACCATGATTGAATTTTTGGAAATCCATACCTTTGAATGAAGATTGGGAGGTGGTTGCAAGCAATGAAAGCTGTAATGTCCCCTTTTTAGACAAGTTAGGAAATGAAGAAATATTTGTCAAAATCAAGCAAAGAATGGATAAACCCTTTTTGCATCAACCTAAAAAATCCCAATATTAGCTATTTCGAACCCAAATGGGGTTGGAACTAGCCAAGGGGGTGGGATAGATTGGAAGAAAACAATCGGAATTTAAACATTCATTCTTAATTATGATTTTTATAATAGCTAGAAAACAATTAATAATCTGAAACCCCTAGATTGCTGCAATTTTCAAAAATAGCATATCTTCCTCTACACAACTCTGATCTACACAATTCTGATCTAGGCAAATGAGATATGCCCGAAATCGGAAAAATACAAGGAACAAGATGATCAAGACCAAATTAAAACAACAGTTACCAAACTCCCAAATGACCAAAAGAGCAAGTCACCTAGGGCAAAATAAATTGTTGTTTAGTACATCCAAACTTAGTTCCGGCACTGATCAAATCACTCCTCAAAACCCCCACTAATCTGTGAAGCACACATAACCTCACAAAATTATGCTAAATCAGATCTGCAATCATAGATATATTTATTGGAAAGGACATCACAATCAGAGCATGAAAAGGGCATAACTTTCTCTAAGTTGCTATAGCTGGATTTATTCCAGCAGTGACCAGCACGGATAAATAAGAAAAAATGATGATTCTTTGCATTCAAACTTGGCACAATAAGTTGCCAAGTTCCAATTGTGGGAAGACACCCAACAAGATCTGACAAAACCAACAAGTGGTCGCTGCCCTAAAGTCAGTGCAACAATTTGTAAATTCAGATATCTGCACAAAATACCCAACCAAATCACGCTAGATGACATATCAGAATGATTTTCAAAATTATGCAGGAATCGCCACATGAGTATTTTTGAAGATTTTTCAAGGCATGCATAATATTCACCAACCATTCCCGAAACCCTAGTCGTTAGGGTTAGAAAAATAGGATTTGCACTAGAATATTCCACCAAGGAAATTCGCCACACTTAGCGCATTAAGCAATAATGATAATCCTTCACAAGAGTGCTACAATATAAGTCTTCAGATCCGATCTTCAATAGCTCCAAATCGAATGTCAAAGAGAGAGAGCAGCAATGAAGAGCTAGGGCATACATCCCCATTTCTCCAAAGCATGGAGAGACATAAATGATCAAATCCAACATACCCAAAATGATGGCCATGCAACCTCCTTTTATAACATAGGGGGTACAATATTCAAATGGCCAACCTTTTCCCTTTTGGAGGGAAAACTAATAAAACTTAATTAAAATATTAAAAGACTAACTTTATGTGCACTTTATATTTTTCTAATTAAATAATAGGAAGTAACTAACCTATGTGCACATTTTTAAACTATTAAATAAGACTCCCACTTGTAGTGCTAGGCATGCCAAAGGGCTACAATGCAGACAACAGACACCTTAGAACAATCCTTAAGCTCTATCCTTGAACCCATGTGGAGAGAAAATGGGTTGAGGGTCTTCAGTTCTTCACGTTTCAAAAATGACCCGAAAAGGGGACATTACAAAAGAGTACTTGCCATCATGTCTATGAGGCATGAAGGAGCTTTTGTTCTTTAACCTTGGCAATAGAGGGTTTTCGTCCTCTAATACAAATACATCAAAAGGTTTTCGTTCATCGAGGTAAAAATGGAAAGCAATCAACTAAACCAAAATTCAGATATAAAAATATGCAAGAGATGCCCTCTCCCAAGTGTGGTGACCTCTTTTTATAATTGCAATATGGGACAACAACGATAAGTGCCCAGCCACAGAACAGCAGCAAGTGGGCAACTCAAGACCACCTTTTGGGAAAGTCGCTTTATTTTATTATTTTTATTTCCCTTGCTTTATTCCTCCATAGGAGGTCACATTTTTGCCTTAGGGAAAAATAAAAATAAAGTGATTCTACTTTGGGTTAGTTATGCAAGGTGTTATCACTAATAAATTATGGAAGTTTGCTATTGAGTGAATAAAATCATTATGCACTTTTAATTAATTTATGTAGGATTACATTCTTCTTATTGGGGAAGTTCTGACCACCTTAAGATCGTCAAGAAACAAAGCACATCGATAGTTATGCAAGGGATCTTCGACAATGCATGGATTGGAATGTGGGATAATGTGCTTATAATAAACTCATTCAACAGTGATTGAAGAAGTCGATATACATGACAGATCATGAGGCAAATTGCCCAGCAAGGGTTTGAAGACACCAGAGTGTTGGGGCAGATTTCTACCTTCGTATTTGTCGACTATTGAGTGAAGAAAGCCTTCGTGGGTTGGAGAATGGTGTGGGACACATCCTTCCTATTGAGGCAGCTATGATGTCACCATAAGATCTCATCAGCGGCAAAATCTTTGCACATGAATATTTATGCAAGGGAACCTTATTCAATGCTCTGTTTCAGTGGATTTGGGCGATAATGGGATCACTTCTTTCTGGTCACTTGATAGAGGAAGTATGTACTTGACAACCATGTAGCAACTTTGCCACCATAAATGCTCCTAGCATCTTCATTTTGCAGTCCAAAACATTATATATCTAGGTATTCATACATGCATAATTGGGGATATCTGATGTATTTTCCCAAAGATTTGGTTAAGTTTAGTGATTTGTAAACTGAGGATGCTACTTTGGAATATGTGTTCAGCAAATCACAGCTGCTGATTATTGTTCCATTCTACTTGCTCAAATAGAAAATGATAGTTGCAGCTAGTGATTGGAATTGCATTTATGCCTTAGAACTAGAATTTGCAAGAGAAATGAATCAACACACACATACGCCAAGGATTTTTATCCTGGAAAGGGTGCTAGAGTGAGGAAAACCAGTTCAAGGTAGTGGCTGATCCCTTTTTCAAGGAAGTTTTTAAACTTCATGGGCTACCTAAGAACATCATTAGTGAAAGGAACAACATGTGTATGAGCTTGTTTGGCAAGAGCTCTTTCATTTCACAGGTACAAGATCAAGGCTCTATGGATATTATATCATGATATATCATATGGCCATAGTGATACTAGAGCAGCCAAGGTTACAATTGCTTGCGTGCAAGCAATTTTGGGAAGGGAGGACTGTAATGTCCCCTTTTCCAAGCTAGTTCGATTTGAAGACCTTGGGCCCATTTCTACTTCCTGTGGGCTTTAAGGGAGAAAATAAGGGAACTACATTTGTGTTATAATTGTAATTTGCTATTTTTCAGCTTGTAATATTTTTTGTAAAAAGGCAAATTGCCAATTATAGCAATAGAAATAGTAGGTTGGTGGCTAAAGTGCAAAGCACCAACTTCAAAATAGAAAAAGAATGTAAAAGGAGGGGGGTCGTCCCTCTTTCAGTGGGAAAAGTAATAGTTAAAAAAATAAATGAAGTATCCCACATGGAGCGCTCCACAAGGAAAAGAAAGAAAAATTTCATAAAGGTAAATGTTGGGGCTCATTGTAAGGATCATCACGTGAATTTGATATTTTCTTTTTTGGAAATTGGAGCATTGAGCTCTCATTTTCAGCCTTTGAGGACAGAAACCCTCAATAGTCAGAACACTTGGGAACGGAAACTGTCATTTGTTGCATTGGTGGCTTCATTTAGGAGTCACAAGTGAGCTTCATATTCAAAATTTCATAACAGCAAGATCTTCCATCTATGCTAGGGCATAAATTCCAGCTAGGGCACACTTTTTAGGGCTGCCACACTCATTTCCAGCTTGGGCAACCCATTTGGAGATTCCAAGAACACTTTTCAGGGGGTTTCTGTGGTTGGCAGAGTCCGAACTTAATTTTGTTTCATAAACACCATTTTTTGTGATCATTTTGAGCTATCATTTGCATTGTATCTCCAATTATTTCTGAAGATATAGATTTTTGAAGTTTTAGCTGTTTTTGAACAATAATTTATTCCCGTAGTTTGTATTTTTTTGTTGACATATTTATCTTGTATTATTTCATCAAGGGTTTCAAGTTGTTGATATATTTATGAAGATTTGTGTGTGAGAAACACTAAAATCTGAAATTTACCTAGGTCGCTTAGGGTTTTGGGGACCTAAAACAAGTCGCTGCCCTAATTTGTAATGTCCCCTTCTTAGTGTTAGTCCTTTTGGAAGACATTGAGCCCATTCCACTTCCCGTGGGCAAGAAAGAAATGAACAAGGGAGTAATTGCCATACTTTTCAGTTATTTTCGTGAGCATTGCATTCTTTAGGAGTTTTCTATATAAAGTTCGGTCGACTGGGTTAAGAAGATGAAAAACCAAATAAAAAATAGAAGAGAAGGATCCCTTATGAGGTCGGTCCTATTTTGGGGGCATTTTAATTGGTTTTGGTGCCACAACAAGGTTGTTGTATAAGAAAGGGTCACTTGGCTCATTTGTGCATAATCATTTTGTCTAAAATTAGCATTGCATGGTTTTTGGGCTGATGGCTCAACCACTTCCATTGAAGAGGGAAAATCCTTGGTGTGGCCAACAAGAAGGATGAAAACCTTCCTTGTTTGATTGAATAATGAAAACTCTTCAATTCATTGAGGATTCTCCATCCTGGGGTTTCCAAAGAGCTTCAAGAAGATTGATTTTTTAGATTTTCAGCTAGGGTTTGATTCTATAGTGATTTTCAGCCCCTCTCCTAGGGGAATGACCCACCTTGTGGAGGAGTTAGTGTAATGTCCCTTTCTAGGGCTGAAACCAAGAGTAAGGGTTTAGCCTAAACCCTAATGAACCAAATCTGAAAATACACCATCAACCAACAAGCATCAATCTGAAAATGATTGAAAATATGCTTCAACCTTATTAAAATAATCAATAAACAATCCTCTAGGGTACCTAGGGACTTCACATCAACATTTAACCATGCAATAACTGAAAATGCTTCTAAATAATTAATTCAACCATGACAATATTTATCAATCCAAATTACATCGAAAGAATGGAGAAAATAAGTGCTTACACCTAGCTGTAATTAATTTTATGACAGCCGCAGAACAACTAAAACCAAGGGGTAGAAATGATATATAAACTCCTTCAAAAATCACCAAAATGTAGATTTTAGCCTTATAAAATACGAAGAACAATAATCTCAACTGGAATTGACCAAAAGTGGTGGGTAGATGATAGGGTCAAACCCTTCACTCAAGCAAGTCGCCTAGGGTTAGAAGGGAAGAAATAAATATAAAATCCTCCTTAAAGCTCACTTGTAACTCCTGGGTGAAGCCACCAAAGCACAGAAAAGGGTTGTTTGTAATGTCCCCCATTTTTTGAAGACCCTTAGCCTATCTTTTCCCCGTAGGCTTTGGGATGTTGTAAGGGGAAAAAATTATTAAATAATTAAATATTATTGCTTAGAGAGCGATTTCTATTAGAAAGCAATCATTATTTAATTATTTAATTATGAAGACTATTTAATTTAATTCCCAAAATATAAAATTAAATGGAGAATTAATTAAATAAACATTTAGGTGGCTTTTATTGATAAAATCACCCTTAGAAAAGGGGACGCCACACCTAGAGAAAACAAACTGCTCTTATTTAATAATTTCCCTCTCCTAGGGATTTCGAATTTTGTGCCTCCTTGCTTATAAAAGGAGTGTTAGGGGTCTTTATTATTATTCATGCTATGATGATATTTATTTTATGCTCCATGCTTGGAGTTTTGATGCATGCCCATTGAAGCTCTCTCTCTCTCTCTCTCTCTCTCTCTCTCTCTCTCTCTCCTCTCTCTCTCTCTCTCTCTTGTGTGGGAGGTTATATTGAGCATGGGTTTGAGATCCAAGTTAAGTATTTAATTGTGAGATCCATAGTTCTGTGGCAAACATTTTGATTGAATTTGCAAGTGGAAATCTGCCCTTTTACTGTAGCGACTCACTGTAGCAGCTGGGTTTTGCTTATCAAATCGAAGTATTTTCTATGTGCTTTGCAAATCGGTTTGTTGGTGTGTTCCATTCCATCTTTGGCGACTTCTTTATTAATGTTTATGGACTGTTTTATATGCAATATTTAGTGTGAATTCGACCAGCTGGTTTGGTGTTACTATCCCCCTAACTGCAGCGATCTCTTTGCATATGTTATTTGAACATTCTAAGGCATGTTGGTATGCTAAATGCCCAGCGAACTCTGCCTATTAAGTTCGTACATGATTGAGGTAGTTTCAAGGTGGATCGACTAGGTATTTACATGTTAATAAGATGTTTTTATAGCCCCTTTGATAGCGACTGGTGTAGAGCAAGTTTGGTAGTTGATTCATATGATTATTGCTCTGATTGTTATCCATTTAAATCTGCTGTTCCTTCCTTAGTATCAGAGATTTTATTGAAGGATTGGGTGTCTATTTATAAGTCTAAAACCAACAAACCATTTGGGGAGTTTGTTAGGCATTTGAATACATGTTTTGAGCCAGTTATAAGCAGCACACTGTGAGGTATTATTTATCGATAACAGCAACTCCATGCTCGATTGGGTGGATGTCAAGGGTTTATAA
This sequence comes from Taxus chinensis, assembly GCA_019776745.2. Lineage (NCBI taxonomy): Eukaryota > Viridiplantae > Streptophyta > Pinopsida > Cupressales > Taxaceae > Taxus > Taxus chinensis. The sequence continues at coordinate 345,860,947 of CM034146.1, read as the reverse complement.
TGTATGTTTTAACCTTCTTTTTGACAGCATCTTGTAGTGGATTATATATACCAACTGATGGCAGATTTATACTATGTATAGAGATCTGTTTTTAGCATGATTTTGGGAGTGATCCATAGCTGATTGCATGACTGAAACATCCTCACATTGGCAGTTGATAGTTGTATGTTTCTGTGTATTCAAAGGGTTGATTTTAGAGTATGTTGCATGAGCTCATTGATCAAAGAAGTCTGATTTCTAAGGAGTATAGTTTCAAGTTGTGAGTGAGCAACTCGTTAGAAGCCATTAAACCCCTTTAAATTGGGTTTATTGAGTCATTTATTCAATTGGTTTAAATAGTGTTTGACTGACTTTTGATATTTGCATTTGATTGGAGTATTGAAGAGTTGTTGATTTGCATATTTTGCATTGATTCTGGAAGTGGGATATTACAGTGGTATCAGAGCTTCCCTCCTCTATTCGTGTGGGTCACTTTGTGTATGCAGTGTTTGTATTTTTAGATTTGAGTGTGGAAATAAGAGACCATGGAGTTGATAGTGATGGTGAATGGAAGGAATGGATAAAGTGTGATCTTGATTCATATTGCCAAGAGTACCATACACTAAGTCGAGAGGCCCAAGCTCTCTTGACCCTGAAAGGATTTTGTAACTTGAAGAGAAAAATAAGGGGATAAAAAAGAAGAATGACTCCGGTTGATGCATATTGGGATGAGCTTATCAAAGAGGTCAATGGCTATATAGAGTCACCTACCTCCCATGGACAAGACGATGAAGGATTGAAAAAAGAGCAATGTAAAAATACTTTGTTGATTAAAAATGTCTTTTTCTTCTAACATTCGCATGCATGATATAGTGACAAAAAAGGGAGATCATAAAGAAGAAGCAAATTCGTAAGACTCAGATCTGCACTTTGCAAAATCAGATTTGGAGGTCCACTGTGAGCCATTGAAGGAACAAAAGGGTAGACATAAGTCCCATAAAGGTCTCACATCATTACCCACCAAGCATGCACACTTGTATTGGGATCTTGGTTGTAAAAAAAGGTTTTGGATGAGGAGAATGAGGGAGGTCATAAAACACGCTGCACCAAACTCAGAAAATTCTATGGTTGTAATGGAAGAAGTTGGGGGCAGCCCAAGGTATAATATTTATGACATTTAACTCCTCAATTCTATGTTAATTTCAAGGGTATTTATGGGCTTGGTAGAAATGATTCTCTATGGTTGGCGACATGAAGGTTTGTCATCATTCTAAGAGGCATGCAAGTATGGTAGACCAAATTCATTATGTACCTATCCATTTCAGATTTGTTCCTCTTTTCTTCTAAAACGAAGGTAAGGGCAGCACAGGAGTGATTTCAATACTTGGTAAGACAAATAGTTTTATCTCATAGACAATTCAGTTTTGACTACATCACTTGGGCTAATGACATGGGGGTATTAGGTTGCTGAATGAGAAATAGCCAAGAACATGTTATGGTGGATCCAAATAATAATAGTGCTTTGACAAAGTAAACTGTTGTTAATCTGGTGATTTGATTTTCACATTGGTTGACCCCAAAAATTAATACTGTTATTTTCAATATCTTTTGTGGGCCCTACTGCTTGGTTTGCCACCATACATATAAGGAATTATGTGAACCATATATTACAGGTAAGAATTTTCAAATTGTTGAAGTTTGGCGGGTCAATTATGAACTATTTTTAATGCCTACATCACTGATATTCATGGAGCACAGGAAGAATTATGGATATCGTAGCAGCAGCACCATTATTCCTCTTGCCATCCACATCATGAAGGCAGCCATAAAGAATGGTAATTTTCAGTTTTTTAAGCCTACTATAACCACTTGTGATGAATGTCTAGTTGTTAACTTGTTGGATAGTGGGACACACATCTTCCGTCATGAGTTGGGTATTTTTTTGGGGTTATGGACAACAGCGAGTAATCAGCCCGGGGTACTCTTCTTGGTGATCCAAGCATCCACTTTTGGGAAAGAGAAAGTTCTCCCACCTCAAGTTGTTATAAGCAGGTTTCCAGCTACCCACATATTCTTATTTAATGAGAGAATGCAGCACTTCAGTCATGCCTTTGGAATAACACTTGAATGGCTGGTCAAATGGGTTAAGATAGTTGCAGCTGTTTACTTGCAATATGGAAAACACAAGTGGAAGATGGAAACAAGCAAGCATAAGCTGCCATGTGATGAATTCATTCAACAAGGTAACATTTTGAGTTTGTTTCACTTTTTGTGCACTTATATGACATACTTTACATGGAGTATTTGGGCTGAGTTTGATAATCAAATAAGGGATGAAGTAATATATACTGCTGAGTCTTCCGGGACAGTTCCGAACATATTTTCAATGATTATAGTTGTTGCTGCACTCTTTTATGACAGCCACCCAGCTGGTTCTATTACCTGCACATTTTATGGTAATGAAAAGAACGATTCATGGTTGTTGGCACTAGTTGCATTCGGCATTCCTTATGATTATGGGCCACATAATAAGAAGAGTAATCAAGTTCTCCTCTCAAACTCTAATATGACTTACAAGCTTTTATACTCCCAACGGAATTTTATATGGAATTATGCATGGTTGTTTTACTTTCCTAATTCAGATTTTGCATGGAAAGTAAGGGCAGATGGCAGTGGTTATATTTGTGAGAAAAAGATAAGTATTTTGAAGCCATTTGGGAACAGCCCATGTATGGAGAGGGGTGGTGTTTTATTCATGCCTTGGGGATATGGAGAGGAAGCTAAAAAAGTGTTTTTTAACACTTGTTTTTTTAACAAGTTTGTTCCATGCGCATGTTTAAAGAGAAGATGGCAGTTGAAGACTTTCTACAATTTTAAGAGGGAGAAGCAACACAAGTTGTTGCAAGTGTTCTTTCACTTGATTGGTACGGGAGCGAGACTTTGGGAACACCCCAACATTGTATTTGGATGGATGAGCTCGATATTGCTTGAGGGCAAGCAATCTTGGGAAGGGAGGACTGTAATGTCCCCCATTTTTTGAAGACCCTTAGCCTATCTTTCCCCGTAGCCTTTGGGATGTTGCAAGGGGAAAAATTTATTAAATAATTAAATATTATTGCTTAGAGAGCGATTTCTATTAGAAAGCAGTCATTATTTAATTATTTAATTATGAAGACTATTTAATTTAATTCCCAAAATATAAAATTAAATGGGGAATTAATTAAATAAACATTTAGGTGGCTTTTATTGATAAAATCACCCTTAGAAAAGGGGACGCCACACCTAGGGAAAACAAACTGCTCTTATTTAATAATTTCCCTCTCCTAGGGATTTCGAATTTTGTGCCTCCTTGCTTATAAAAGGAGTGCTAGGGTCATCATTATTTTCATGCTATGATAATATTTATTTTATGCTCCATGCTTGGAGTTGGGATGCATGCCCATTGAAGTTCTCTCTCTCTCTCTTGCGTAGGAGGTTGAGCTGGGTTTGAAATCCAAGTTAAGTATTTAATTGTGAGATCCAAGTTTGTGGCCTTGGCAAATCTACCCTTTTACTGTAGCGATGTCACTGTAGCAGCTGGGTTTTGACTATCAAATCGAAGTATTTTCTATGTGCTTTGCAAATCGGTTTGTTGGTGTGTTCCATTCCATCTTTGGCGACTTCTTTAATAATGTTTATGGACTGTTTTATATGCAATATTTAGTGTGAATTCGACCAGCTGGTTTGGTGTTACTATCCCCCTAACTGCAGCGATCTCTTTGCATATGTTATTTGAACATTCTAAGGCATGTTGGTGTGCTAAATGCCCAGCGAACTCTGCCTATTAAGTTCGTACATGATTGAGGTAGTTTCAAGGTGGATCGACTAGGTATTTACATGTTAATAAGATGTTTTTACAGCCCCTTTGATAGCGACTGGTGTAGAGCAAGTTTGGTAGTTGATTCATATGATTATTGCTCTGATTGTTATCCATTTAAATCTGCTGTTCCTTAGTATCAGAGATTTTATTGAAGGATTGGGTGTATATTTAGAAGTCTAAAACCAGCAAACCATTTGGGGAGTTTGTTAGGCATTTGAATACAGGTTTTGAGCCAGTTATAAGCAGCACACTGTGAGGTATTATTTATCGATAACAGCAACTCCATTTGGGTGGATGTCAAGGGTTTATAATGTATGTTTTAACCTTCTTTTTGACAGTGTCTTGTAGTGGATTATATATACCAACTGATGGCAGATTTATACTATGTATAGAGATCTGTTTTTAGCATGATTTTGGGAGTGATCCATAGCTGATTGCATGATTGAAACATCCTCACATTGACAGTTGATAGTTGTATGTTCCTGTGTATTCAAAGGGTTGATTTTAGAGTATGTTGCATGAGCTCATTGATCAAAGAAGTCTGATTTCTAAGGAGTATAGTTTCAAGCTGTGAGTGAGCAACTCGTTAGAAGCCATTAAACCCCTTTAAATTGGATTTATTGAGTCATCTATTCGATTGGTTTGAATAGTGTTTGACTGACTTTTGATATTTGCATTTGATTGGAGTATTGAAGAGTTGTTGATTTGCATATTTTGTATTGATCCTGGAAGTGAGATATTACATTTTTGTTCCCAAGTGTGATCCTATTGAAGGGTTTTGTCCTCAACAAATGTCCAAGGAAGGGTTTTCGTCTTTCAATGGCAGGAAGAGAAGCTACACTAGCTCCAAATCTAAGTAAATGTCAATATAGATGAATGATGGTGATCCTCCTCTCCATTCAAACTTCCTTAAGTACCCCTCCTTTAGCGCCAATGATGTATTATAAGCCCCACCTTCATGGCCGACCTCCTAATGCACTTTTTAATCTTCACTTGAGAAGATCGACCTCATAGTGAAGAAATAGAAATTTTTCTTGCTTTGTTTGACAAGTCTTCTTTCCCCTAGTCGAACCATTCTAATGCCATGATTAGTAAATGAAATAATTAATTATGAAGATACATCACTTACAACCATGGCAAGTTCCCCTCTTTTGCTCCTTCCTTGATGCCCATAGGAGGAGGAATGGGCATACAATCTTCCATATTGACTAGCTTGGAAAAGGGGACATTAAAGTCCTCCCTTCCCAAATTTGTTTGTCCTTAAGCAAATGCATGTACCCAGATCTCAAATGAATCTCAATTGTTTCTTCTTTGATGTACCTGCACATGAAACAACCATATCAAAGAAAACAAGAGTGTTTAACAACACTTTTACAATATTTTCGTCACGTCTTAGGGACATGATAACTAACTCCCTTCCTTTGCTTGCCACCACCTCATAATTTCCATTCAAATGATGAATTCCCAAAACTTTAGTAATGTTGTCCCAAAAACAGTTGTAACCTTGCATTTTTCTCTCAAAAATAAAAATGTATGTAATGTCCCTTTTTCCCATTTGAGGATCAGAATTTGGACTTCTTGCCATTCCTTTTCCATGGCAAAGAAGTAGAGGAGTTGGCAAAGGACATTAAGCTTTTATTTACATTTATTATTCTAATTTTTAGTGTTTTCTTTTTAGTGTATTCCCTCTTGAAGCAAGTCAGTTTGGTTAAGGAAATTAATGAAGCTCAATGAAAAAATAGAACATCTCCTATGGGTCGGCCATGTTTTTCTTAGCCTTGGTGCCAAAGGAGGGGTATAAAGAGAAGTGAAGACCTCATTTTTGCATCATCTAAGTTGGCGCATTTTTCTATTTGGTTATTGTGAGCTAGTGGCTCCTTGTTCTCCACTCTTGGACGAAAAACCCAAGTGTGTGGCTTCTCTTAGAAGGACGAAAACCCTTCTAGTGGTTTATAGGGAGACAAAAACTCTCCCAAATTGCATAATCTTTAAGTATATTGCAGATTTGGGGATAATAATTCATATTGAGATTTTTTATTTGCATTGTGGAGCTTCCTCTAGGTGGAGCGACCTAGCTTGGAGTGGGTTTTGATGCCTTAAAGGGCATAGATCTGACATTTCATTTCATATTCAGACTTGCCTATAATTATAAAGCTGGAATCTACACTTTGGTGAATTTTGAGGGTTTCTAAACCTATATTTCATAATTTTGTTGTGGCTGTTCTTCGCTGGTCATTAATTAATTTCCAATTGTGTTGACTCAGAATTTTCATTGATTATTGGTCTATTGGATGCCTAAATTACATATCTAAATTTTGGCAAAGTTATTTGTAGTGTCTTCCGTGTTTAACATACATTTTATACTGCTGTTTGGAGAAATTTGATCGCTGGTTTTAAAAATCAGATTGGTCATCTTGGGGTTTGAGCTAGTTTCCTTGGTTGTGGTTTCATCCCTTAAAAGGGATATTACAATGTAAGTGGCTGGAAACCACCTTAAGTCAACCACAGATATGCCAATGTTAGTAATAGCTTGAAATTTCTTCAGCCATATGATTGGAAGCTCTTTTCCATGTGTCTTATAAGGAAAAAAGTGTCTGGAAATGTTGTGAGCAGTAGATGAAAGGAAAGTACAGTAGCTGTAAGCATGAAATCTCTCTAAAAATTTCCAGACTAATGATATGGGGGCTGGAAACAAAGTATGACAGTCATGAATCACCTAATTTTTCACTCAATTTGGAGCTATGTAGACTAAAGTAGTTGTCTTCTTCAGCTGAAACCATCTACCACCATTTTCCAAAGATTTAATGACCTCATAATGATCACTCTTGCAGCTGTTTAGGTCTGAAAACAACTCATAATCTAATTTTATCAAAACCAGAAGTTCAAAAATGGAACAACTACAAAACTGAAACCTCTTTGCAAAATTAGGAAATGCGAGCATCACAATGTCTGAAAACACTTCTCTAAGGGCTTAAAATTTTCTCCAATAATTCATCAATCGAAAAATGCTCCATCTCTTGACTGAAAAATACTTGCTTATCCACTTGTATGTATTCAAATGAAATCATGTGGTGGCTGATATGAATACTAACAACAACACCAAGTCTGAAATTTTGAGCTATAGTTCTCCAAGGTACATTCCTTCTATCACTACTAACCACCACATACCTTGTTGGCGATCTCTTGCATGAATATTCAACCATGAAGTAGCTTCACCATGCTTATGTTGTGCCACTCTGACATTATACTTGGTTGGAAGTGGACAAAATTGAGCATATTTTGCGAGTCTATCAATCACAACATATAAACAACCCTTACCTTGAACCATGGGCAGCTTGGTGATGAAGACTATGGAAATGCTTTCCCATTTTTTGAGTGGGAATAGGAAGGGGCTGCAATAGTATAGCTGCAGATTCATGCTCCACCTTGTTTTGTTGGCAAACCAAACATTCCCATATGTATTGAAGCACCTCCTCTTTAAGACCTTTCCAAAAGAACCTTCTTCTCACCTTTTCGTGTCTTGAGATAGCCCGGATGATCAGCTAATGGGGCATCATGAACAACCCTCAATATCTTGTTCTTCACCCTTGATTTGGAAACCAAATAGACTCCAATCTTGTAGAGAATGAGCCCATCCATTATTTTGTACCTTTCATCCACAATTTCTTCCTCGAAAACAACATTAGCAAACTTATTTTTGTTATATTTAGTTGTAATTAAAGACTTCCAATATGTTGTTATCTTAGATCAAGAGCAAAGATATAATTCTTTAGACAAAACATCTTCTACCAAATACTTGATTTGAGTGGTTTCTGGATTCATACCTTGAAGTATCACCTTCTTGCCTTTATCCATGAAGCTCAACTCCATACTTTGGTAGTTGAGAGTGAGCTCTCCCAATGAATGTAACCATTGGACCCCAAACACAAGATTTTGTACTAGCTATGCCAATCATATAAAGATCATCACATACCTCATGCTCTCCCAATGTGAAAAAGAGTTTGGGACACCTCCTTGTGCATGGCATGGAGTAGCCATCCACTACTATGACTGCGAAGCCTTTGAAGTCTTCCACCTTCAAATCCACCTTTTCCTTCAAGCTCTCATCAACGAAATTGTAAGTAACTCCATTATCAATAAAAACCGTCACTCCTTGTCCATGGAGGGTAGAACTTAATTTCAAGGGACACTCTAGGAGTAAATCCTTCACAAATTTGTTAGGATACATAACAAATTCAAAACAATCCTCCATGATATTTCTTTCTAACCACATGCATGGAGCAATATTGAATTCAACAAAGACTTCCTTATAATTCAAAGGATCAACCGGTACCCAAACTTTTATGCTCACATAACTTATAAGCTTGTAAGAAAAGATCTATTTGCCATATGTTATTCCACAAGTTCTTCACATCATCACCAATTATATTACAAGGCATCAAACATGACATGTGATCTTTCTTAACAACACCCTGCCCATAATGACACAAGTATGAAAGTGATACAAAAGGAGATAAAATGTGATTTTTTTCATCATACCTTCGGTTGTCAACAAGGATCCCACCAATTGTTGGTACTTGTTTGGAACATCTCTGGAACTCACTTTAAGGAGGTACACTCTCTCAATTTTCCCATCATTGACTGCTGTTTGGAAATTTCCAGCGAACTGAAAATAATCATGAGGAACTAGAAGTGCCCTTCCTTCATGGACATACCCTTCTGTAATGTCATCCTCTTTACCCTTATGCAAATCTGATTTATTTTCAACATTTAGCCACATGCACCCATTAGAAACCAATGAAACATCATTAAATATTAAAGAAGTTTACCTTGGGACTCATGCTCCATGATTTCCCTTTCCTTTCTAGGCTCATGCTTCAAACATTCATCAAAATTTGATGTCTTCACACTGTTGTTCTGAAAATAAGTCAAGAGATCTACTTTGGCAATGGTGATGGGGGCTTCTAGGGCTCCCATGGGTTGTTCCCTTTCAATGCCCAACAACTTCGGTTGTTGTTCTTTCTTTGGCTCAAGCTCCATGATTTCTACTTCTTCAACTTGCACGACAGATTCCTCCACTACTTGCAGCCCTAATTCTTCCTCTTGTGTAGCTGTAATGTCCCCTTTTTCGAATTGAGGCCTAACAAAGACTTCTTGCCACTCCCTTTCCATGGAAAAGAAGAATAAGTGAACAAGGGAAGGAACTACACTTCATTTTAGTTTTCTTTTATTAGATTTAATGTTTTCATTTAACATTTTTCCTTTATAAGGTAGGTCGGCTAGGTTGAAAGAATTAAAGAGGCAAATTAAAAGATAAAGTGAAACTTAAGAGGTTGGTCCTCAGCTAATTGGTTCTTGGCGCTAAGCAAATAGTATAAAAGGGATTGTATGACTTCATTTGAAGATCATCTTTGGTGCATTTTACATCTACATTTGGTTTGTTGGGTTAGTTGCTCAATACCATTCCACTTGTGGACGAAAACCCTATTGTGTGACATCCAAGGAGGACAGAAACCTTCCTTGTGGCTTGGTGGAGAAGGAAAAATCTCCATGGTGGTGAATTGAAGACATCTCTTGAAGACTTGCTTGCTGATTTGGATCAGGGACGTTAAAGAGGAATACAAAAGTTTTGAATGATTTTTGGAGCTCTTCCCTAGGGGAGCGACTAGGGTTTGGTGTTAGTTCGGTGCCTTATAGGGCACACAAATCATATATTATTTTATATTTTGATTCTCTATAATTTATAAGGACAAAATCCATAATTTGGCTATTTTTGGAAGGGTTTATCTAGTGTTTTCAGCCCTTGTTTATGGCTGCCCTGCTCTTGTCACAGATTTAATTACAACAGTGTCTCATCGCTGATTTTCTCCATTTATTTGTTGCAAATTGGATGGATATTGGTTTCCGTAATTGAAATAATTACTTAGAAGTATTTTTCAACTGTTGTGCATGGTTATTTGGTGAATTTAAGCTCCTATATAGTTCGCTGCTAGGGTTTTAAAGAATATTACAGCTGCTGTTATAAAAATCAGATTTTTACTTCACTTGGGTTTGTGTGGTTTCCTTCTTTTTCAGTTTCAGCCCTTGAAAGGGATATTACAATGGTATTAGAGCTTCGGTTTTCCCATCCTAGGGTCTTCATGGAAGAGGGTAACAAGGGTTTCCTCTACTATCAGAGGAGATAAAAGAAAGCAGACCAACCAAGAGAGGAGGATAGTATGGCTCACCAGGATCCTCAAGTACCCAAGATCGACAAGCTTATTGAAGGGCAAGAGAGATTGGTAGACACCATGTACCTTCTAGCCCTATCCCTTCAGAGATTTCATGAACCTAGGGTTCATAATGGAGACAACTTATCCAGAGCTAATACTTCACAACGGTCTTTAGGATCAACTCACGGATCAGCCACTAGGCCTACTTTCCTTCCAAGGGAAGAAGCCATTCCGGAGGCAGAAGCAAGGTCTTCTATGGGGCAAAGCATTGCCATAAACTATGAGGAGTATATGACACTTCCAAGGGAAATACGGGAGGCCATTACACTTGCCGAGTTCATTGGCGTGACCAGAGAAAAGTTTAGGCTAGAGCCAAAACAACATATGCCATAGAAGGAGGTGCCAAATGTGTTGGGGAATATGACCTTCTCTATTTTTGATGGATCGACTAAGGGTACAACTAGGGCATGGATCCAAAAGTTGGATACATTGTCCGTGAAGCCTATGATAGAGGATGATGCCATCAAATTTGCAACCCTTCACCTAGAGGGGATTGCTCATGAGTGGTGGTTCCATGGATTGATGACACACGGTAACAATGAGATCCATTCCTATGATGAGTTTTATAAAAGGTTCGTGGATAGATTTGATAGAGTTGACCCGGAAGTTCACTTTCGAGAACTTGGATAGTTGAAACAACAGGGCATGGTGGATGAGTATGTGGCTGAGTTTTAGAGACTTTCCGTCATGATTATAGATGTTACAGAGAGGAGACTTGTGGTTCTTTTCATTGAAGGTTTGACCAAACCACTCATAGGTTTGGTTAGGGCTTTCAATCCTTTGTCTCTTCAAGAGGCAATCAAGAAGGCTTTGGACCTTGAAGGAGCTGCCCCAAAAACAACAGCGATCAGCGGACATCTCAAGGTTAATTCGAGTGGAGGAAAACCAAATAGATCCTTGGGATAGCCTAGAAACCCTCCCTTGGACCAGCCAAGGAAGCCCTTCCAAAGGATGCCTATTATTCACAAGGAGCTTCCCGAAACAAGCAATGGAGGAGAGACTAGAAATGAGCTAAGAAGATTTTGTGCTTCTGTTGCAAGGATCCACGGACTCCCAGACACCATTGTTTAGGTAATGGTAAAGTGCATTATATCGAAGTATTTTCAGATTGTGAGGATGATGAAGATAATGTTGATGAAGCCAAGCATGATAGTGTTCCAGAAGAGGATCTGGAAAAATTAGATGGCACTCTTGCTACCTTGCCTGGTGCATCTAGTTATCATCCATTCTAAGTAAAGGGTGATCTACAAGGACAAGGGGTCACGGTCTTGGTTAATAGTGGATCCCTACATGATGTTCTTTGGCATTTCGATGAAAGTTTGGTGAAAAAATTGAAGTTGAAGGCTGAAAATTTCAAGGGTTTCAATGTCACGGTGGCAGATGACTTCATACTTCCATGCACCAAAAGAATATCTTAGCTCACACTCTCTTTGGGAGGACACAAGGCAAGAGATGATTTCTATGTCATTGGTATTGGTGAAACCAATTTAGTGTTGGGTGTTCAATGGTTACATTCTTTGGGGGAATTCTCTCAAACCTACCAAAGCATGGAGCTGAAATTTAAGGTAGAAAGCAAGGAGGTTGTGTTACATGGTATAAAAGGTGGAACTCCTCAAGTTGTGACAGCCAAGAGCATGGAAAGGAATTTTAAAAGAGGATAAGTTGCATGGGCTGCTAATTGCTTGGTAAGATCTAATTCTTATATTTCCATTCAACAATATTTTCATGATGATATTCAGCCCATACTTAACAAGCATGCCAAAGTTTTCAATGAATTACCTCATGGGCTGCCACCGGATAGAGGATTCCAACATGTTATTGAGTTAGAACCGGGCACCAAACTGGTAATAACTACTCCTTACCGTCACCCAAGAATCTGTAAGGAAGAAATCAAAAGAACCATCAAGGAATTGCTGGAAATGGGGTTGATTAGGCCTAGTTCCAGCCCATTTGCTTCTTCCGTAGTGCTTGTGAAGAAGGATGGCACCCTAAGGATGTGTGTGGAGAACTGGATATTGAACAAGAGGAAAATCAATAATAAGTACCAAATCCCAAGAATTGATGAGCTAATGGTTGAGCTACATGGAACGGTTTGATTCTCTAAAATCGATTTGAGATCTGGGTACCACCAAATAAGGGTGAGAGATGAAGAATATGCACAAGACTGCTCTTAGGTGTCACTTTGGGCATTTTGAGTTTCTTGTCATGCCATTTGGGTTAACCAATGCCCCGGCCACTTTCCAATCATGCATGAATCACATTTTTGGTAAGTATTTGAGGAAATTTGCGCTAGTTTTCTTTAATGACATTTTGGTAGATAACAAAACATGGGAGGAGCATCTCCAACACTTGGATAAGGTGTTGGAAATTTTAGAACAGTCACTCTATGCAAAGAAATCAAAATATAAATTTGGAATGACTGAGATTTTGTACTAGGGGCATGTTATCAATGCACACGGGGTTCATGTGGACCAACACAAGATCCAAACCACCGTGGATTGGCCAACCCCAACCAACATCACACAATTGAGAGGATTTTTGGGTTTATATTCTTACTACCCGTTGTCATGCAAATGTGTTGCATAAAAATTTCAAACTTTCAAGCATGACAACTTAGCCAAAATCGAAAAATTTGTTCCCAAGTCTTCCCGAAACCCTCTCCTGGTTAGTTTGTCAATTGTGTCATGTCCATATTGACCTTGCAAGTACTTCTAAGATGATGAACAAGCAAGTACGAGTGTTTGGAATGATATGACAAGATCGGCAATTTCATTTAGTAAAACGCTCTCAACGGCTAATTTCTCAACAGGCCTAAAAAGGCTAATTCCGTCCTTCCCAAGTCTGGCGTGCATCCTCCGGGATGAAACGAAAGGCTCAAACTCATCTAGAGATGGTATTGAAGATCTATGAACATGTTTGAACTGATTTAGGAAAGTTTAGGAGGTTTAGGGACAAATAGTGCAACATTGGGTTTTTTAGGTGCAAGGAGTAGGTAGTCAATATTAGTACCTAATCATCCGCGGATGATTTTGAGAACTCCGTAAGGAGTTAGGAGCCAAACTAGTAGTCATTGAAAAGCTGGGATAATTCTCTACATGATGGAATTTTCAAATATTACACAAGAATCAAGTATCTCTTAGGGAAACTCAAACTGTGCAGACACACCCCGCTGTCCTGAGAAAAAACAGCTTTTTTAGGGAGTTGCAGGCAAAATTAAAGAATGGGACCCATCCCATTGATCTTGGAAGGCTCTTAGGAGTCAAAATCATATAAGACTTCACCAAAAAATACCTCCTGGAGCTCCGACAACCTCGTCTTCAATCTCTCTCTCTCACAAGTATGCTTCCTGCAGTTAGTCAATTTTGCAAGAGAACACTTGTCACCTCCAGGTTGAGGTGCATTTTTGTGTCCCTCTTGTCCCTATCCCAACGGGACAGAGGGGACAAGAAAATGCGTCCCACCCCAACTTTGCCTCTAGGTTCCTAATATGATCATGCTAAGCACTCCGCAAGCCTATTTACCTATTTCTAGCCCTTCCCGTCGTGCAATGAAAGTGTGCCACTTGTCATCACAGGGAAGGGCACATTTTTTCTGTCCCTCCTGTCTCTGTCCCAAGGGGACAGAGGGGATAAGAAAATGTGCCGCACTCTAGCCCTGGCTTTGGTTTCTCATGTGATTAAGCTTGAGCTCCGTAGTGCTAAAACAAGTTTTTCTCCCTCACCTCCTCGCTGAATCATGTTGCGCCACTTGTGATCACCACATGAGGGCACATTTTTCTGTCCCTATCCCAAGGGGACAAGAAAATGCGCCCCTCTCTAGCCCCTAGTCAGACTCTTCATAGGACCCAGTTTCGACCCTTCAGTGCTAAATAGCTTGTTTTTCCTCACTTCCCTCTCATCCAACCATGTTGTGACACATGGCAAGCCCAGGTGAGGGCGCATTTTTTTGCCCCTCCTATCTTTGTCCCAAGGGGACAAGAAAATGAGCCCCATGCCAAGAACTTGAAAATCTAAAAATTCACTAATTGTTGCTACTACATCTGCTACTAGGAAAACACTGCTATGCAAGCTAAAACTCAAAATTACTTCTGCTTACCTCTATTTCATCACTAGTCCGACCCTTGTTGCCATGAATGAAGATATGAAGCATCCAAATACCTACAAACATAGCCATCACTCTGTCAAAATTCTCCGAAAGCATCCATGATTCCAAGGATGAAGCTTTACTCATTGCCAGCAAACCAGGTAATTGATCATACCAAGGGTTTGAGCTTAGTTTTCTTCTCCAAGACATCCCTGTGACAACTAAAGCTCGGTGACTCCGTTAATGGCTGCCATGACAGCTTCAAACCTGCAAACCCTACCACCGAAAATGGCCTTTTTGATTTCTAAGCATTTCGGCAGGCGAAACACAGTGAAATTTGGAGCACAAGATTGTAACGGGGAGCGGAGTTCAAAAATAATGTTCCCGATGCAAACCGAAGCCAAAATGACTACTTACTAAAAATAGCATATGCCATGCCCATCCACATGCTAAAAATAGTAAGTCCTTCAAATTTAAACTTCTAATCATTCAGCTCATTTGGAAATAGTGCAAAACAATAGGCAGGGTAAAATTGACAATTTTCTTGAAAAAAGCAAAAAAGCAAAAAAAACAACTTTCTAAAAATAGAAAGGCATCGTTAGCAGAGAAGAATTGAATGTGCCTGAAGGTTCAGATGATCAAATTTGAGCAAAATAGGTGATATGTCCCAAAATAGCAGGTCCTGACCCTACCTGCTGAAAATAGAAAGTCTCCATTTTGGATGTAGAAAGTTGCAATCGGCTCTGTTTTCCCTCATTTCATCACCTTTTGACATCCTCACAGGATTGTAAGGCGATTTCATAGCTCAAACAAGGGAATTATCTCTTCACACGGACCATGGAGCATCATCTTGAGCTTAATTGTGTCCGGAAGCAAGGAAAAGCATCGCAAGGCGCAACAGGTAAAATCCAGAGACATTGTGCAGTCTGAAGAGATTTGAAAAGATTCAAAAACTCAATTGATTCATCAAAACAAATCATCATGCTCATCATCTAGTCTCGAAGCCATCATCATCTTGTCAAAATGAGCTCGTTAAAGTGAGTTAGGTGAGCTGGTTGAGGCGAGTTGGGAGAGCTGGTTGAGTTGAGCGCAATGAGCTGGCTAAGTTGAGCTCGGTGAGTGGGAAAAGTGAGCCAAGTGAGTTGGTTAAAGAAAGCTCAGTAAGCCAAGTGAATTGATTGAAGTGAGCCAAGTGAGCTGGGCGAGCTAGAGGTGCTGAATAGAGTGTGCTTAGCGATCTAAGTGAGTTGATTGAGCTAGCCAAACCAAGTGAGCTAGGAAGTAGCTCATCCTTCTTCCTTTAGGAGCTCACAGTTTGCAGGTCAGTAAAAACAAAGTTTGCAATTTTAGTTCTTGAAAATTTCAGTAAAAACAAAGTAAGGATCCTGAAATCTTGAAAATTTTAGTTCTTGGTAGCAATTGTGGATTGTTGTAGATTGATTGAGCTTTGTATACATCACTACACAAGAAATAAAAAGCTACATTTCTTCCATTTCCTTTGCTCATGTTTTCCTCTACTCTCTGTCTTTCTCTTTTGCAAGTATGGTGATCAAGAAGGAACTTGGTGTCCTTGATAGATGAACCTAAAGAACTGTGTCTCTAGTTTATCAGTCTCGCTAATTGCATTATTGTCTTCCTCTAATTGAATGATGAACTACTTTGGTTGTTGTGTGTAAACTCTGCTATTGCCTAATCACAACAATAGCCTTCCCTTTTCTAATTTCTCTCCTTTACCCCTCACCGCTGCAAATTCCTCCCTTATACCCCATACAAGCACTTTGCCACAGGTTTAGTGAAGTGTTCCTGTGTGATCCCCTGCCTACTGGCCACCCCCACAACATTAAATAGAATTAGGATAGTTTCACATTCAATAATCAGAGTCTCCCCATACACAAGGAGGGGCGTAGCCCCATGAGAGTTGGTAGAAACACGTAATTTACCACACGACAAATTATTTCACCAACACTACCAGGGATTTGTGAAGAAGTTTTCCCAACTTGCAGCCATGTTGTCTTCTCTAACAAGAAAAGGAGCTTTCAACAGGTCAAAAACAACCCAAATAGCTTTTGAAGAACTGAAAAAGGTGATGTGTTCTTTCTCGGTACTTGTTCCAGATTTTTCTATGCCTTTTATACTTGAATGTGATACTTCCAGCGAAGGTATAAGGGTTGTTTTGATGCAACACAAGCATCCCATTACATAGAGAGCCGGAAATTGAAGGATCATGAGAAATTCTCTATCTATGACAAGGAAATGTTGGCCATCATGCATGCATTGACCATGTTATGGCAATACTTGATCTGTGGAAGATTTGTTGTCAAAACCAAACACAATAGCTTGAGATTTTTTCTTCATCAAAAATAATTAAATGATTGGCAACAAAAATGGGTGAGTAGACTCCAAGCATATTATTTTGATATTGAATATGTCAAGGGAAAACACAATGTGGAAGCGGATTCCTTGTCAAGGGAGCCACCTCCTACTTCATTTAGGGATGTGGAATTACATAATGGAAAGAAGGAAGAAATCAAGTTTTCAAATCAGCCGAGTTTGCAATTGCTTGGGGAGAAGCAATTTTGGGAAGGGAGGACTGTAATGTCCCCTTTTTCGGATTGAGGTCTAACGAAGACTTCTTGGCACTCCCTTTCCATGGCAAAGAACAATAAGTGAACAATGGAAGGAATTGCACTTCATTTCAATTTTCTTTGATTAGATTTAATGTTTTCTTTTAGTGCTTTTTCTTTATAAGGCAGGTCGGCTGAGTTGGAGGAATTAAAGAGGCAAATTAATAGATAAAGTGAAGCTTAAGAGGTCAGTCCTCATCTAATTGTCCTTTAGCACCAAGCAAAGAATATAAAAGGGATTGTATGACTTCATTTGAAGACCATCTTTGGCGCATTTTACATCTACATTTGGTTTGTTGGGCTCGTTGCTCAATACCATTCCACTTGAGGAAGAAAACCCTCTTGTGTGACATCCGAGGAGGACGGAAACCTTCCTTGTGGCTTGGTGGAGAACGGAAAATATCCATGGTGGTGCATTGAAGACATCTCTTGAAGACTTGTTTGTTGATTTGGATTAGGGGCGTTAAGGAGGAATACAAAAGCTTTGAATGATTTTTGGAGCTCTTCCCTAGAGGAATGACTAGGGTTTGGTGTTGGTTCGGTGCCTTCTAGGGCACATAAATCATATATTATTTTATATTCTGATTCTCCATAATTTATAAGGCCAAAATCCATAATTTGGCTATTTTTGGAAGGGTTTATCTAGTGTTTTCTGCCCTTCTTTGTGGCTGCCCTACTGCTATCAAAGATTTAATTACAACAGTGTCTCATTGCTGATTTTCTCCATTTATTTGTTGCAAATTGGATGGATATTGGTTGCCATAATTAAAATAATTATTTAGAAGTATTTTTCAACTGTTGTGCATGGTTAGTTGGTGAATTTAAGATCTTATATAGTTCGCTACTAAGGTTTTAAAGAATATTGCAACTGTTATAAAAATTAGATTTTTTACTTCACTTAGGTTTGTGTGGTTTCCTTCTTTTTCAATTTCTCGCGACCTAGGCTTGGGCCTTGATCTTCCCTTGCTTACTCCCATGAACCCAGTAAATGACATGGCATCATGAATCTTCTCTGGAAGAGCCTTATACTCTTCATAGCATGTAGTAATGTTGTCCACTTTGGATGGCTAAGAATTATTGACTTGCTTTGAAGAGCTCCTTCCACTATTTGGATCTCGAAGGGTATGGATTAGCTGAGCTATTTTATTGGCCAATCTTTCTTTCCCTAGGGCATGCCTTTCAAATCTAACATTCCCAAAAATTTTATCCGCCATTTGATCTTCTTGTAAGAAAACCCTCAGGCTGGGAAGATCGAAGCTTTGATACCATTGCAATGTCCCTTTCTTGGGTTGAAACCAAGAGTATGGGTTTAGCCTAAACCCGAATGAGCCAAATCTGAAAATACACCATCAGCCAACAAACATCAATCTTAAAATCACTGAAAATATGCTTCAACCTTATTAAAATAATCAATAAACAGTCCTATAGCGCAGCAAACTCCTTAGGGACATCACATAACCATTTAACCGTGCAATAATAGCTGAAAATGCTTCTAAATAATTAATTCAACCATGACAATATTTATCAATCCAAATTACATTGAAATAATGAAGAAAATAAGTGATTACACCCAACTGCAATTAATTTTATGACAACCGCAGAACAACCAAAACCAAGGGCTAGAAATGATAGTAAACTCCTCCAAAAATTAACAAACTATAGATTTTGACCTTATAAAATATGAAGAGCAATAATCTCAACATAAATTGTTCAAAAGTGCCCTAGATGATATCTATTGGCTAGAGTTTATGCATAGCTAAAACCTAGGTAGTCATGAGATAAATCTCCCTCATTTACCGGTGAGGCTCCCGTGTAAGATGCTTATCAATCTAGTGAGTATGAAATTTTAATAACTATTTGCGGGGGTTTTACTTTAATCACAAAGCTCATGAACCATAGCTAAGTGATTCTGCAGCAACTATTTATGAAGTATTTGCAGAAGGGGGAAATAATGAAATTTAGGAAAGAATAAAGGAAGATATGTAATTCAACCAATAGTTTACAGAGTTGGTCTCATACATGTAGATTAAATAAACAAGTAGATCTCACAATATTCAGAAGCAAAGGAAAATAAAAACTTCTAATTTAAATCCTAGATAACACAATTTATCTAAAGATCCACACAAAAGTAAGAAGCAAATGCACCGTGGACACAGTTTTATAGAAATTTGCCTTTATTCAATTCCTTAGCTTTCACAAAAATGACATCAAGGGCTGCAGCACAAAGTTTGGAACTCAAGAATGTTGATTAACAAATTGTGATCCTTTAACCCGTAGGTTCTTCCTCTCTTTATGAAAGATCCCCAAAAGGATCCTTGGAGCAAATATAATTTTTTCTCACACAACACAATAGCAAAATACAATGGCAAAATAAAAACTTTGAAAGCTAAGGCAAACGAGATTAATTTATGCAAAAAGCGACTAGGGTTTTATATGCAAACACACCCAAAATCAACATATAATAATTATTTTTACTCCCAAACCCTTGTAACAACCCTAGAAAATTCATGGCGAAAATCAGATTCTACAACAGCTGGAAAATAATTTAAATTTGAAACCCTAATTGCTGCAATCTTCAAGATAGCATAACTTTCTCTACACAACTCCAATCTAAGCAAATGACATATGCCCAAACTTGGAAAAATACAAGGAACAAGATGATGTAAACCAAATTATAACTACCAAACATGCAAATCTGACCCTCCTACTATTTCAGCCCACACATTTAAGGCATCAAATGAACTCCAAAAATTATTTTCTTTATCCCAGATGCTTGCCTCAATAATAATGCCCAAACAGTCCCAAAGTGAATCAATTCAATAGAGAAAACACTGCTGCAATTTTATTCACCAAAATACTTTGAAAAGTCTTCAATAACATTGCTGGAAAATACTGAAAAATACAAGAAACAAGATGGTGTAAACCAAATTATAACAACCACCAAACATGCAGATCTGACCCTCCTACTATTTCGGCCCACACATTTAGGGCATCAAATGAACTCCAAAAATTATTTTCTCTATCCCAGATGCTTGCCTATATTTTTAGGAACATATTCATATAAGAATCAGAATTTTTGGATGCCAAATCAACTCAGAAATCAGATCTGAAATCTGATTATAAAATTGGTAAATAACCCTCAGAAGAATTATGAAACTTGGGTATTTTCATTCACAAAAATTATGAGATATTAGACAATGATTTTCAGATCTAAATACCTCAATAATAATGCCCAAACAGTCCCAAGGTGAGTTGATCCAATAGAAAAAACACTGCTGCAATTTTATTCACCAAAATACTTCGAAAAGTCTTCAATAACACTGCTGGAAAAAAGCCTAAAATAGACTGAAAATCTGATTACAATGAATGGGAATTTCTGAGTGAAAAACCCTCTCAAACTCTTGGGGTTTTTGTCCACAAGAGGTTTAATTCGCAAGGGGTTTTGTCCTTATAATTTTTAATGCAAAAGCTGAAGGTCTATGCAAGAGAAAATATCAGATAAAAATCTGGATTATGGAAGAGGCAAGTCGACTTCCCTTTTAAAGGAAAAGGTCCAATAACCAACCTCCAAACCAGCCAATGAGCTCACATGATTTTCCCTAGGCAAACATTTAATATTTTCCCATATTAAATATTTTTCCCTACAACATTTCCCTCCTAGTGCAAGTCGCATTTCTCTAGGGGAAATACATAAATTAATTATGTTTATTTCTTTCCTAGGCTTCATTATGAAATATCCCTAGTTGGGATCTTACCACAAAATTGACAACACACAGAAATTTGCAGCAAAATACTAAATCTGATTTTTGCAGATTTTATGTAGAAAAAGTACAGCTAGGGCAGCGAACAGAAAAATATGAATAACTCTCAAAATACCCGTCCAAAATACTTGAAATTTTAACTGGAACAAGATAATAATATGAAGAACACAAGGGAAATATTTTTGGAATTTTTCAGTCAATATAACGCTGCCAGAAAATTACAGCGTGCCTAAAATAGCCAGGAAACTTCGAAAATTAATATCTTTCCAAATACAAATGCAATAATGATGAAACTTTGGAAATAACATATATAAATATAGTAGATGATTTTCCAACCTTCAGATTTGAAAACGGCTAGTTGAAAACCCTAGAAATTAGGGCTGCAATTTCCCAAACAAGTCGCCCCCTTTGGAAAATGGTCAAAACCCTTGTGAAACCCTCTGTAGATGATGCCGAATCCTTCCTCTATGGCTGCCGTAGTTCTGATCCGAAAACCAGCTGAAAATCTCCACAAAAACTCTCAAAAATCCTCAAACCCTAATTCTGAAAATTCTGAAAATATCTCTGTAAAATCAGCCCTGAAATCTGCTCCAAATGACAAGCTAGGGTAGATCTTTCACTACCGAAGAATGCCCTGCTAGCTAGGGATGGATCTCTCACCACCGAAGCTAGGGTTCCCGTGGGATCTTACTCCACAAGCTAAAAGTTGCAACAACAGTTGCACCATGAAAAGAAATATAAGTGTATGCATGAATGACTATCCTTTCACCCCTCTTCTCCTTTTATAACCTTTTCATGTCAAAGAAACCCTAAAACCCCCCAAGGCGCACTTTTCCATGGAGAGGGCCCATTTAATAAATGTTTTAAAGTTACTTTTTCCCCCTAGGCACCTTGGCCCAAAAAGGCGCCCCCAACAAAGAAATATAACATTAAATGCAATACATATCCCTCAAGTCGCCAAAAAAGTACTTTAAGTGGCCCTAACGAAGAAACATAACATTAAATGCCAGAAGTGTCCACTTAAGTGATCCCAACGACAAAATAGAATACAAAGGGCCCATTAGACCCTCCCAACGCCCAAAATATAACAAAACCCTAGTAGGAAACCAAACAACCATCCCTAATAACCTCCAAAGTCGTTAGTCCCTTGGGAATGACCAGGGCTAAGACTAAAATAGGGCCGTTAGGCCAACTGCTCGGAATTGGGGACATTACAATCCTCCCCTCCCGAAAAATGCTTGACCCCAAGCATTATCCTCCTGTGCTGTAGAAACTGAATACCACAAAGTAAGTGCCTCCATCTCAGCCTGCAGTCAATCAAAGATCGGTGTGATCCTAAGTGACCAAAACACCACATATAGTCATCATGCTCTCCATGCAGTGTAGACAACAATGCTGTCCCTGAAGTAGAATATTGCCCACCTTGACTCTCTACTGGTACCCATACTGAAACTATCAATCTGTCCAATCCCTGCCACTGCAAAACTGTCATCATGTGGTCACCCACTGTATCTCCTGTCGACTCCGTCCCTTGGCTAACTAGCACATGCTCATCATCCTCATAAGCAGTAAGACATATAGGAGTGTTATCCCCTATCAACTCTAGAAATAAGGAACATGCATACTCTGATTTGTCACCATGACAAACTACACATCCTTGCACAAAGTTGAGGATATCTTCCCTCAACCCATGCCATCTAACCCTTTCCCATATGAAGTTGAAGGTCTCATCAAAGCTCAAGTGTCTAGACATGGAAGAATAATGCACATGTCACAGTATCTCCATCCTCAACCATGAATCCGACACGAGGTACAATCTGTCCTGATAGAAGATCATCTCATCCTCCAATCTGTAGTTATCATCCTGTATGTGACCATCCAGAATCTCACAAGTGTGTCGGTTCTTGGAGTACTCAACAAGCAAATGAGATCTCCAGTCTACTGAAACCTCAGACAACCAACATAATGATAAACTCGGATGATCTGAACCTGTAATCCTGATCTCTGCAACTGCCTTATGTGCAACACTACTGGTCACACCCATATCCATCATACTCCACATCGATCCGCAATGACAAAACCCCTCGTTATGCCAGAAAGTCCTCTCCATCCCCTCAGCTGCAACCACCCTAGGTGCTCCTATCGATAATCCCCTCAAAGTCACATTCCTGCCTTCGGACTTAAACTTCAGCTCCATCGTCTAGAAGTTAGTCCGAAACTCACCAAGAGAGTGAAGCCACTGCACTCCCAACACTATGTGGGTCACTCCCATACCAACAATGTGGAAATCATCAGTAACTGTGTAGTTACCCATGGTAATGCTCAATTGTGGAACTTTCCGTGTGCATCTCATATACTCCCCATTGGCTACAACAATGTTGAAGCCCTCAAAGTCCTTCGTCTGTAAACCATGTCTCTCCACCAATGATGCATCAATAAAGTTGTGGGTAGCCCCACTATCAATGAGTACCATAACTCGCTGACCCTGCATAACTCCCCTAATCCTGAATGCCTTGTACATCGGAGTACTAGACAATGTGGCTATAATCTCCCGGGGGAAAGTCTCCTCCTCCTGCTCCGCATCAGCACTATCCATTGCAACTCCATTCCCATCATCCATCTCGTGAGTCTCCAACTCCTCACCTCTGTCATCCTTCCTCTCCTCGAAGACTTCGATGAAGTGGGCCTTCCCTCTACCTTTGCAATCATGTCCTAGAACCCAAGGTGTGCGGCAATCGAAACTGTTGGCTAGATTTTCTGCATAGCATCAAACCTAGGCAGTCATGAGATAAATCTCCCTCATTTAACCGGTGAGGCTCCCGTGTCAGATTTGTCAATATAAATGTGTTTTTATCTATCAGGGGTTTTACTTTAACCACTTAGTTCATGAACCATAACTAAGAAGTTCTGCAGCAAGTAAGCAGCTGTTTAAGAAAGGAAAATTATAGAAGAAGAAAGTAAAGGTATTACAGAGAAGAAGTAAGGAAGATGTGCATCCCAATTAGTAGATAGCAGAGCTAATTGCATGCACATAGAAGAAACTTAATAGATTTGAACACACAGAATTATAAAGCAAAGGCAGTTCTAGATCCAGATCTAAAATAACACAAAGTTTACTTTAAAGATCTAAGATTTAAAAGCAAGAAACACAGTACGCCGTGACACAAAGTTCTCCGGAAACCTGCTTCTTTGTATTCCTCTGCAACAAGTGGCTCTCAGGGGTTCAGCACAAAGTCTAGAACACAAGATTGCTTCTTACAAATTCTGATCGATCATTAACCCGGAGGTTCTTCTCCTACTTATAGAATGTAGGAGGGAAAGTACAAATAGAAGACTCAAACTGAACTAAAGTATGAACAACAAGTAAAGATGACATTTGGCAATCATCCTCAACTAACTTCTTCTTAAGTGACACATGTATCACTTAACTAATAGAAAGGTTCCACATGACTTCAAGTAATGGTTGCAAAACCAATAACTTAGAAGTTTACAATTTCATCTGGGAACATAGAAAGTAGAAGAAGAAAGAATAGAAGAAGTCATGCCAGCTGTAACATCTACATCTTCTTCTTGTTCTGATATCTGATATACTTGTCGAACATATAATTCAGCATCTTTCCATCTGTTTTAGCTACTGCTTCCTTTTCTGTCCTGAATTGCAGCAACCCTTCATTCAACACTTTGCTGCATGCTTCCACTTCTTCCAAACTTGGCCCAAATCTCGCAATGTCTGCCTGCAGTGTCACCAGCCTACTGATAGAGTTCATCGTGAAAGGCTTGGTAGCTTTATCAATTCTCTTTTGTACCATCAGAAGAGAACTTTCCAGGGAATCATGCACCTCGTTAGAAACAATCCGCACGTATGAAGTAACACCTCCATCCACTCTTTCCTCAGTGAAAGAAATGATACTGTCCGGCAAATCTGATGTTCTACTCTCAAGCGCCTGCATCCTTTTCAGCAAAACTCTGCAGATCTCCAAACGGAAAGATACTGCAAACTCTAGCTGCTTCCCCTTCTCGACTGATCCATCCGGCACAATTTGTTCTGCAACCAATACATCTCCCGGCAGCTTGTTGATCTCGGCCAAAATACTCAGGTTACTCTCTGCAACTGTATTCATTCCTTCTATGCTTTCTATCAGTTGCTTTAGTTGATTTGCTGCATCGTTCATAACCTTTAGGCGGGCTGGCACTTCCCCAAGTTGCACAGAAGCTTGACGAATAATCAGATCCTTCCATTCGTCAATAGCCTTTACTTGATTGCTTGCATCTTCCATTTCCTGCATAAGATGATCACTCACCTGCGCTGAAATGGGCTGAACGGAAGGTTTAGCAACCTTGGCTATGATCTCACATAATTGAGATATTTGCTTCTGCAGCTCTTCTTTCTCCGCCTTTTCACTGTCAAGCCTAAGGAACAAAGCATCCAGCAACGTCTGCGTGTCCTGCTTCAATCCTTCAGTGGTAGCTTGACCGAGTGGTATTTTGGTCACCGTCACATCTTCTGCCGTGAGCTCCTCTTCTACCTTTCCTTCCGCCGGAATTGATATCTCAGCAAACTTCTCTCCCGAATCCTTGATGATCAACCTAGAAGTTGCTTTAGCAACTTTAGGCCTTCTGTCTCTTCTGCTCAGATCCTGAAGTAGCTGCAAGTCATGTTCCTCTAAGTTCATCTCTACTCTTGCTTCCGGAACCAACTGCAAAGCTAACCATTCCGAGAAATTACTTCTCGGAGAGTGAGAAGTCGCTGAGTGCACTACCATCTCCCGCTCTGCATCCTCTCCATCAGAAAGTGCCACAGTATCATGGCTGCCATCTTCTGAAACATCCAAGGACAAAGCTCTTTCGAACTCCGTCATCTGCAGCTTCAACATCTCCTCTGGAACGGGTGATGAACGAAGTGGCTGCGGAGAGAAAACGAATGTTGCTGGTTTCAATGAAGGCATGGAAGCATCCTGCTGCTGTGGTGCAATAGTTGGTGATCCTCTGGGTACTGGAGAAGTCGGAGTCAAAGCTATGGTCGTAGAAGTGGTCTTCTCTTTCTCTTGAGATCTTCTGTGTACTTTCAACTTCTCGGACCTTTTGCTGCTTTCTCCTTCATGCTTTCGTTTGAGGGAATCTCCTGCGCCGAAGTTGCCTGTGATTTGATTCATCAATACTTCATCAAGGCAGTATCCCTTCGTTAGCAACCAGCTCGAAGTATTCACCAACACAGCTCCAGATCTTTCTTCTATTGTGCTGCAGCCGCCATTGCTATCCTGCAGTATAGCTTTATCTCCTCCCATTTGATGGTAAGTGTCAAGTACCACGTTCCCATCATCTTTAAGATCCGCAGGTATCCGCGCTAGTCCAAAGTCAAATACTTGCTTTGCCGATAGCCTGCTGAAATCTTTCTTTCTAACCTCGTACTCACTTCTGCACTTCATCCAGAAATCTTCTAACGAAGGCACATGTGCGTACTCCTGGGAGATTGTCTTCCTGGCTATTCCAAATGGATCGAAATTAAGCCGCGCAGGGAAGAACTCTTGCTCATACTCGGACAACATTTGTGCTTCCATCCCTCGAGCTCTGTGAATGCTAATGCAACTGTAATATCCCACAGTGAGTGGGAAGAAGCCCGTAGACTTGTGCCGCTTCGACTGAAGGTCGTGTAACTCCACAAGTTGCCTGCTCAGCTCCATGGCGATCAATCTGTCACTCGGGTACCTGGGCATCTTTATTGGTTCACCTGAAAAGCTCGTAACCCTGAGGTATGTGAAATCTGCAAACTGGATGAATACACTGCCAATCTTGGACACTGCTTCCCATGCTTCCTTGCTTACCCTGTGAGTCTTCAAGTCTTTGTCTAACCTGCAGATGAAATCGTAGAAGAAGTCATCGTTGATCACTTTGAAGTCCTTCTCGCACGCAGGTACAGTAAGCTGTGGGTAGCACTCGAAAATGGGATCCTTGGAAAGAATACCACATCTATCCAGCTTGGAAAAGACACCCTGTGAAGCTGCAGCATACACCAAGTATGAAGTCATCTTGAAGCTGAAGGTACGCTTCACGTTCCGCAGTTGCTCACCGATGTTGCTGCTAATAATTTTTGACCAATTGATTATAGAATCAACCTTGTTGATTTCAATGGTCTTGATGAAAAGCATACATCCATGTCCGGAAAGTGTAGGCATTCGCTTCACCATTCAACCTGCATAGCAATTTGACGATATCATCCGCCTCCTGCACCAAATTGGATCGTGGAAGAGTTCTCGGGAACTTGGAAGGGGATCTAGGCTTCTTCATGAACCGGCTGTTCATTATGCTCACGCAATCAGCTCTATGTTTCTCCCACCTACTGTCAGCATCCTGAATGCTAATAGAAGTCACCACCTTTCGCACTGGAATCTTCAGACAATAATTGAAGAATTCTGCATCCAAACGAATTATTGTCTTTCCCGCAACATCACGCACTGATCTGGATGAAGGATGATAAGATCTAGCACACTCCATCACAAACTCTGGCAATTGGGCTGTACACGGGAAAGCTGCAGCTCGAATAATTCCACTACTTTTGACCGCACGCATGAGTGAAGTCTTTCCAGCTCTGGATCTATCAATCAAATCAGAAAGAGGTTCTGGGCCTAGATCCGTGTCTCCTATGTCTGAAAGTTTGGAAGCAATGCATGAATCCATCGTGCTCTCTTTTTCATCTCCTTTTGCCATGGCTTTATCAATCTTTGTCTGAATAATTCTTTTTCTTCTAACTTGGCCGGATTTCTTCAATACTGGTGCAGATCTGGACAAATTTTCAGATTCGGAGAATATTTGCAATGTATTGGACATTGATAAAAACTCCTTTTCTTTTATAAAGCACCTGTAATGAGTTCCTGCAATTTATTCAGACAAAAATGGCCACCGGAGCATGAATAGTGAATTTAAATTATAAAAATCTGCACTTTTCAAGCCTGCTGCCCCAAAAATTGGTGTTTAATTTGCACATAAAGAGAGCATGAATCCTTTCAATCAACACCTGAGCTCCTGTAACACCTGTGAAAACAACTATGCAGACGAAGATAAACCTTCTCCAAAGCATGCGCCAAATCTGGAAGCTTTTAGCCTTTGTTAGCACTTTGTCTGAGCAAAATCCTTCCTCTAAAGGGGGCGCACTTTTCCTCCTAGCTGCAATTCTTAACCTGTGAATTAAATAATTCATCCATATGGCTGCCCATGCTTATATAACCTTCACAATTCTATAATTAATAATTGCCCTAACAATTAAAGGCAATTAATTAATTAAAAATCATGCTTTTCTCTTTTAAAAATAGCATGTTTAAGGACAGCCATCCAATAAATTAAATTAATCCAATTTAATCCTTCACACAGCACTTCACTCAAGCCCCACAGTGTGCTTTGACCATAGCCACTGAAAATAGAAATTAATTTAATGTTTTAATGCTTCAAAAAACATTAAATAATGCCCAAATGGGGCGCACTTTTTGAGAGGAAGGGGGCAGCCACTAAATAAATTAAATTTAATTAATTTAATTCCTTTCTTTTATTCCTTCTTTGACTTTTTGACCTCCTCAAGCTTGGGCGCACTTTTTTAAGAAGAAAGATTATTAAAAATAATCAATTTAATCTTTTTAATCTATCACCAAAGGGGGCGCACTTTTTTGCACATGTAATTCTATTTTTAAGAATTTTTCCATAATGGGATTCTTTACCCTGCCAGGCAGGCACCAAAATCCCGTGATCCACTTAAGTGATTTGACTTTGACAATGGGATTCTTTACCCTGCAAGGCAGGCACTAAAATCCCATGATTTCACTTAAGTCACTTTCCTTTTATTATATCATGGGAATTTTTACCCTGCAAGGCAGGCAATAAATTCCCACCTACCTGCAGCCTCTATTTTTCCCACTGCAGCTTAAGTGACTTTTATAACACGGGAAAAAGTACCCTGCCAGGCAGGTATACAATTCCCACCCTGCCTGCGGCTTATATTTTTCCCATCGCAGCTTAAATCCTTTGTTTTCCAAAAATGCGCCCATCCCCGCAGGGGCTTTTCTGTGCACGACTTCGCTTTTTCCCAGTGATCCAGACCTCCGATGACGACTTCCTCCGGGCAAAATGTGCGTGTATGTTTTCCAGCTGCTCCAGGCCAAAAATCGGGCTTACCCGGCAAAGGAGTTGTTCCAGAGAAATTTTACAGAAAACAGAACGGGACACCACAAAAACACGAAAAATTGCCAAAAGTTACAAATAAAGCCCAAAACTTAAAATAAGTTAAAATCCTTCTGGTACATAGGAATAATAACATATTCGCTCATAACAGAGTTAAAACGGAGCGCAAATAGCCTCATACGGGGCTCAAAATAATTAAATACAAATTTCCCGCAGACAAATCCCGACGACAGAATAAAACAATTTTGGGCATCTGGGTATTTGGCGAAAAGGGCTAATATGGCTCTTTAGGATTATCTTGACGCAATACAAGAACTTTCAGGCAATAAAAACAACAAATGACCCATTATTTTAAAAGTACGAAAAATTTTTCGGATAGGGTAGTCGCAGATTTCAGGGTGAAATCTGAGTGACACCAAAAACTTCAGATGTTGCCTTTGAAAGGCAATTCAACTCAATTCTGTCTTCTCGGTAGGCAATGAAGAAGGCTATTAGCCATTCCTGCAGCTCGAATCACGAAGGCAATCCCTCTCCTGAGTGAATCGTTTGATCAAAATGCATATTCTCTTAGCTTCATGCTCATGGCCCACCTCGACTTTGGAGTGGAATAAGTCTCCAAAGTCTCGAGACCTCCCTAATAGGCCTTCATTATCAAGTGAAGGCTCTGGGCATGTCCTTCATCAAACCATCTGGATTAAGGTGGCTCATCCTTTCAACTCTCCGTGGTCGAGGTAAGTAGTGAAGTCAACCTTATCTCCGCATATCAGATGGCTATTTAACTGATAACTTTGAAAGAGGTCTCCCATGTACCATAGGATTCTACATTGGACCTGTCTTCAAGTAGTCAACTCCCTGATCAGTGCTTGTTGAAACGGTACCCACATAAGGAACCAAAAGCTTATGGACCTCCATGTGACTACGAAGGTTGCACTAGGTTGTGATATGCATCCACTATTGTCATCAATCGCATGATCAGCTTTGCCACCAGTGACATGATGCATTCCCTCGAGGTGGATGGTATTTACAAACTTCAATTGCATACACTCTTCAAAGTTATGGGAACCAATGTTCATAGTAATGCAGAACTTTGTATGTCCAATGATTGTTGAATGATGCCTTGAACTTTAGACGCATCGTATGAGGGATTTGAGAACCGATGCCTAATGATCCCAATCTCCTCTGAGAAGTTTCTCAATATGGTACTTGTGGTCTACCGGTAATCTCTCCTGGGCCATGACTGCCAAAGAATCTGCCTTGGAATTTTGAACACTGGTGAAATGGAATGTTGTTTTGGAAGGTTGTGGCAAAATCCAGTGTACTATGACCAAACAATAGATCTCCGTAATTCTCACAGCTTTGAGGGCAATCTCTGATTCTTGAATGGACTTCCGGATCCCTCAAGAAAGACGAGCTCGTTTTAGTAGAAGGATTGGTAGCATCTCCTTGCCTTTGAGGAGTTTTACTCTTGTTGAGCATTGCGCTCCACTTCCTAGGGAGGCATGGCTTCACCCTCTTGCTGTATTATTGGTTTCTCTTCATGAACTTTGGGATCTGTATGTGCTATCTCAGTGAGCTAGATATTCAGGTAGAGGTTGGTAGTCTTGATCATTCAAAAGTTGGTGAACAGTGTAAGCTTGCAAACTCTCAAAGTCCAATTCACTTTCTGTCTTTTGCTGGCTCTGACTCTCCCATCGAAGTTCTGTCCTAACAGTTGGAGGAACAACTTCATCTTGCATTTCCACTGAAATAGACCCTATGGTTAGGATCTTACTGAACAAAAATTTGACGATCTAGGACCTCAGAAATTTGTAACCGTGTACTTGGACTTCTGATTTTCGCATACTTTATGCAGAATATGTTAAGCTAGTTGAGCGAACAGAGAGAGATAGGACCATATCCATCTTTACTTGCTCCGTCCATAATAACTTTGCAAAAGTTTAACTGGGACCAACATCCCGTAGGATGACAGGAACTACAACTATAATATTTTTGGAATCTTTTCAGTCAATAAACACTGCCAGAACAATTGAGAGCATGCTTTGAATTTTCCGTGGAAACTTCGAAAGGGACTTGTCTCTCCATGAATAAAACCTGCAATAATGATGAAACTTTGGAAAGGGTAAGGCCAAGAGCTTCTGCAACTCATAGTTGATGACATTGCCAAACCACCTGATCTGAAAACGCAGTTGCTTAACTGAAAACCATTAGAGCATTAGGGAAACATGTGCACGGTTCTACTCTTTCAGACAGGTCGGACCCTTTGAAACAATTGTCAGAAACCCTGTGACAAGTTCTGTAGAAGATAGCCGAACTTTGGGCTGTATGGCAATCCAAAAGCCTTTTGATGTAAAATTGTCCTGGTGATAAACTCACATATAATGACTAAACCCTATTCTAACGATTCTCAAGAATGAGGTCTGTAAGTAATCCTTCTGCCATTTGAAATCCTGTTTTCAACATGACAACAATGCTAAGGAAGGTATATTTCAGATACCGAAGACTGCCCTACTTATCTAGTGGATGAGATGATAGAACTCACAAGAATGCTAGAGTCTCGTGGGATCTTACTCGACAAGCTAAGAAGGTTGCAACAGGTTTTGCCCCATGGAAAGAAACTATCACCAGTGTTGTCAGCTAATGACTATCCTTGGTCGAAAAATGTTTGTGATTTTGTAACCTGTTTCATGTCTAAAGATGACCCATATCAACTTCAAGGTGAACTTTTCTCATGGAGATGGCCCATTTAATACAATGGGTTTGTAGGAAGTTCAGGTATATTAGTGCTCTATTGGCCCAGAAAGTTCTGCCCCCAGCAAAGAAACCTAGGTAGTAAATGCAATACATCATCCCTCAAGCTCGCCAAAAAAATACCGGTAAGTGGCTCCCGTGTAAGATCTTCTGTCATTATATGTCCACGAAGTGTCTATTTGTTGATTAGCTTTAACTAAATAGCTACATGGGAACCATAGCGGTCCCAACACCCAGTTGTTGAAATTCAGCAACCCTAGTAGTTGTAACCTTGACAACCATTTGAGCCAATATTTCTTCATCTGCAACAGTCATTTGCTAACTTTTGCAAAGTGACCAGGAAGACCAAGGAATAGAAGATGTGCCAACTTTCAGCTCGGAATAAGTAGTTCACAGAGTTATCTTTCCATTTGCCCATGAGAGGTCGTCTTCAATCTAACCGCCATCCTTTTAGCTGAGGAATAAAACTATGAAGCAAAGGACGTGTTTCACAGTTGATAGCTTGATCTTAAGGCAACATCAAAGCATTGATGTAGAGATCTACAATTTATTTTTATTAAGCTACGAATTCACCATTGAAGCAAAGTGCTTTGGAAATTTTGTCCTCAATATTGCTTTATAGCACTTTATAAAATTTATGCAATAACTTAAGTCACCCTCATAGTGTTGGAACACTGTGGTTTCTTCTTCAGCTGATTGACAAATTGGGCCAAAAGTCCTTTCAATTGGTAAATGGGAATCTTCGGCTGCTACTTTATAGTGTATAGATGGCAATTACAAATAGGAAGTTTTTAATGAATTCCCGCATGCGGAAGCTATAGAAAATGGGAAACAACTGACAATCTTCCTCCTGGAATCCCTCTTTGTATGACATGCATGATTTATAACTGAAAATAGAACCTTCTATTTTGCATGTCTGCCACACTATTTCCAAGTAAAAAACTTCTTCAAGTAACGAATTTTAAACCAATCACTTAAGTTTTATAATTTAATTGATTGCTCAATTACTTTGTTGGAGAAAATGAGAAGAAAGAGGAAAAGAAACTAAGAATCCAAAGCTGCAACCCTCCAGTCTTGTTCTTCTTCCATATTTTGCATGCGGTTGACTCTTTTGCCTTTGATTCTCACCAAACTGGATCTGGAAGCACGTCTGACTGTGATTTGCTTGATGAGTAATTGCCTTGAACTTGTCTTCCCCTTCTATCTTTCACGCTTTTGCAATTTTTCTCCAGTACGTGCATTAATAAGATGCTTTACGTAAACAATTCAGACAAAACTCATCACCTTTTATTTTTAATTGCATATGAGCAATTTTAAATTCTAGAAAATACTTCGGGTGAAGGCAAGTACAAGTAAACTCAATGAAGGCTTCAATTGGAAGATTGGGAGCACCTGCACAAGCTTCTGAAAGGAATTTTCCGTGCAATGACTTTCACATGGGCTGCATTAGAAACAAGAGAATGAATTTTTGCCAGAAGCCTTTGCAATTATGAGAGCTGGATCTATTTCTTCCTCTGATTCTGAAGATATATTCAATATATCAGATATTGAATTCTGCTTTCTTCACCAATATGGGCATAAATAGAGTATTCTTGCAAATAATTCAGACAAGTAGGCAATTCTCAGCATGAATATCTAATTTCTTCACCGAGATCTGATTATAAAGCCTACTGCCTCTATTTTTAGACTTTGCTTGCATGCCAAGCAAGCTAAAAATATTATTTTATTCACCTGTGCACTCACATCAACATGCAGATACTTGGAATAATAAAAACAAAGCTATTCCAACCCTAGGCGCTAAAACTGGAAGCTTCCCAACAGTGGAAAATATTCTTTAATGCAAAATCCTCCTTCCCTTGGCGCCAAAATCCTTCTGGGCTGCAAGCTCCATAAAAAAGAATTAATTGTTTCTTCCTTATGCCTTCCAAGTCTGCATGCTTCTGATTGTTTTTTAATGAATTTATTTTATTTATCTTTAGCATGCATCCTTGACTTCTTTTTAGCTCGTCCACTTGCCTTGACTATCCTTCTATTTATGATGCCAAACTTGGCTAGAAATAACATTAATAAATATCATTAAATGCATGTATTAATGCCAAGGTGGGTCGCACTTTTTGGCAAGAGGAATTGCTAAAAATAGGAAGTCAAAGCAATAAGAATTTTCACCCTGTAAAGCAACTTTGAAATTCCCGCTTTTTACTTAAGTGACTTGACTTTCATAATGAGAATTTTTACCTTGCAAGGCAAACAAGAAATTCCTGCTTTTCACTTAAGTGACTTGACTTTCATAATGAGAATTTTTTACCTTGCAATTCATAAGTGGGCATTACTACTTAAATGCGAAGAGATCAAGATAGATGCACTTGCACCATCCTTCAAACCTTCTAAGGATGAGCCATTGATTGATTTTCATAACAACGTTGTGAAGGGAGAAGGGACATGTATTTGAAGAAATATCAAATTTGCAAGAGGTTTAAAAGGCCGAGTTTCAGGATAACCTTGTTGAGTGGCATACCCTTAAAAAGAGAGCCTCACTGGATGCTCATGTTGGTTTTCAGCCTGCTGGAATTTACATATCAACAACAAATGGTAAGGAATTTAATTTCTTGCATCACCCTCACACTATGTCCTTGCAAGGTTTTGATTTTCATGAGAATTATTCTAAGTTCTAACAATGATGAGAAGATGAAGGGTACTAAATGGAAAGAGGATTGTAATGTCTCAACTCCGGGACCAATGAGAAATTAAGCAAATAACCCACTCTTCAATTATCCAACCCAAAAGAATTAGCAAACATAATCTAAAATCAGTCCTTCAAACAACATAGGCACATACAACTACCAGCACTAATGTTTAATAATTGCTCTCCAAGGATCACTGGTCATTAA
Organism: Taxus chinensis; assembly: GCA_019776745.2. NCBI lineage: Eukaryota > Viridiplantae > Streptophyta > Pinopsida > Cupressales > Taxaceae > Taxus > Taxus chinensis. The sequence continues at coordinate 345,826,567 of CM034146.1, read as the reverse complement.
TAAAAGCACACAATATGCTGATCATAAATGGTTTCATTATGCAAGAGAACTCTTGTTACTTCTATCTACTGAAATAGCTGGTAATAAGACTGAGAATGCTCATTAGTTTGCTCCTAGAATTGCCCAGAACAAGTCACTGTTGAACGGAGTTAAGGCAGATCACACTAATAAAAAACCAGACCTCATTGATAAGATTTACCTTGCCCACTTTGCCCAGAACAGATCGCTGCCAAGGAAGAAATACCAGCCGATAAACTTAATCCTTCCACACTAACTGGAATAAGCGAAACAACCCACAATCATATTGAAGAAATCGCTGGAATGTATGTCACGAGAATATGCAAAATGCTGGTCGAACTACACCAACTACTCCTCCAAATTAGTTTATGTTCAAAGTGGGAACAGTTGCTGCCATAGAGAGGTTATAACCATGCACACATACCCAATTCGTATCACATTAACAAAGCAATAAACATTTAGGAGGAATTCACTGGGCAATAGGAAATCATATAACACAGTTGTAATTGCTAAGACAATGCTCCAAAACAGTCCCTTAAGAGCTCGCTGCATTCATGGCACATTGGCAAACAAGAATCTAATCATTTGCCCTACCAAATAATTCACAAACACATCAAAGTAAATCGCTGCAGTTAATAAACATAAATCAGGCCAGTCGCTGGATTTTTAGCACAAAAAATATGTATTTAAAACCATCCACAGTCCAGTCAAAGGGTTCGCTGCTCATAGGAGTATTCAGGCATGCATTAGAACATTCAAATAATCAACCAATGCAGTTGCTGCACTATAAAGACTGAACAACCTCACATATAACCAAGTCGTACCACTCAAACAAGCATACCAACAAATCGATTTGCCAGGGATATGAGAAATTCTCCAATTTATATTAAAGGAACCAGCGACAAGAAAAAATGCTTCAGTTGAATAATATAACCAGCTCAATACGCAAGAGAGAGAGAGAGAGAGAGAGAGAGAGAGAGAGAGAGAGTATCAATGGGCATGCATCCCGACTCCAAGCATGGAGTGTCAAATAAATCATATCATAACATAAGTGTAACAATGATCCTAACACTCCTTTTATAAGCAGGGGGACACAAAATTTGAAATCCCTAGGAGAGGGAAATTATTAAATAAAAGAAGTTTATTTTTTCTAAGTGTGGTGTCCCCTTTTCAAAGGGTGATTTTAATATTTAAAAGCCACCTAAATATTATTTAATTAATTCCCCCTTTTAATTTGCATTTTGAGAATTTAATTAAATAATTAAATACATTACTTGCTCCATAAATATTAAATAATTAAATAAATATTGCTTTATAATGTCAAATGATTAAAATCACTCTCCAGGCAATATTATCTAATTATTTAATATAATTTTCCCCTTGCAACATCCTTGAAGCCCACGGGGAATGATAGGCTAAGGGTTTTCGAAAAATGAGGACATTACAAAGATCTTTTCCAAGAAGCCCCTATCCATCTTTCGAGCCTTCCGAAGATTGGACCAAGGAAAGAATAATTCGATTTGCAAAATTGTTGAGAGAATTCGGTAGTTGAAGCCAAATTCCGGTTGATAATGATGATGTTCAACTCTTTTGAATTTTCCAAACAACGATCAATAAAATCAATTTAAATGTCATCTCTTGCATTTGAAATGAAAGAAAAATTATGAAAATGCATATCCCACTTTTTTTCATAAATGAGATGTTTTCTAGGCGGGTCTCAACATTTACATTCTTTATTTTGAGTAAGGGAAATCAACTTGACAGCCATGGTTCCATACTCCTATTAAGCCTTGTGGGAGCTTTCATGTTGTGGCTAGATTTTATGCATAGCTTAGAACTTAGGCAGTCGTGAGATAAATCTCCCTCATTTAACGGTGAGGCTCCCATGTAAGATGTTTATCAATTTGGTAAGGGTGGATCCTAATAACTATTTTTAGGGGTTTTACTTTAATTCCCACAACTGAACAATTTTACAGCAAGTAAGCAGCTGTTTGTGAAATATTTTCAGAAGGGGGAAATAATGGAATTTGGGAAAGAAGAAAGAAAGATATGTAATTCAACCAATAGTTTTCAGAGTTGGTCTCATACACATAGATTAAATAAACAAGTAGATCTCGCAATGTTCAAAAGTAAAGGAAAGGAAAAGCTTCTAATCTAAATCTCAGATAACACAAAGTTTATCTAAAAATCCACACAGAAGTAAGAAGCAAAGCATAGTGGACACAAAGTTCTCCGGAAATCCACCTCTATTCAATTCCTCAGCTTTCACATGACATCGAGGGTTACAACACAAAGTCTGGAACTCAAGAATGCTGATTAACAAATTGTGATTATTTAACCCGTAGGTTCTTCCTCAATTTATAGTGTATAGAGGGCAATTACAAATAGGAAACTTCTAAATAATTCCCACATGCGGAAGCTATAGAAAAGGAAGCAACTGACAATATTTTCCCCTAGCCTTTCTTTTTGCATGACATGCATGCTTTACAACTGAAAATAGAACCTCTATTCTGCATGTTTGCCACCTATTTCCAAGTAATTGACTTCTTCCAGTAACTTGAAGTAACGGCTTTTAGACCAATTACCTGAGTTTTACAATTTAGTTGTAATAAAACTCTTACCTGCCAGACAGGCCCAAAAAATGCGACTTGCAAGGGATTGACTTCGCAAATTTGGCGTGGAAATCCAAGGTAGAAGGCAGCTTAGAATAATTGTGACTGGCACTAGGTTGTATTTTTGGTGAAGAAAACACGAGGACAAAATAAAATTTTCCATTTTTGGAAAGGGTCTAGGAAGATGTAGCAGCAAAAACTTGCAAAGTGCCATAACTTTCACTCCGTGGCTCCGTTTTAGGTGTCGTTGTCTCTAAAAGTGCATAATTTCTCGAGCTCTACACATTGGTGGCAGTATTTTTCTTATTTTCATACAATCCATTATTGCACCTTTTTTGACCAAGCGACCTCTTGCAATCTCTTGAAGGAATCTTGAGCTCTGGTCATCTTTAGACAAATTAATTAACAATTAAAAACACTGGATAGTTTTTCAAAACCCTAAGCCTGGGAAAAGGTCTGGCAGGAAGAATGAATAAGCTATGGGGATTGTCGGACGGAAAACAGAGAAAGACAAAAAGAAATAAAAACAAAACCTGAAAGAAGCTGCGGGCAATTGCTCAAAAAAATTCTCCAATTAGCTGATCTGCAAAAATTCTTCCCCCCGGGTGAATGTTCTGTGGTAATAATGATGGGGTGAAGTGCTTTATATAACCTAAATCCTCCAATTTTAGCTCAATCTATTTTTAAAAGAACTTTATTTAATAAATAAATAAATAAAATGCTTTCACACAAAGCCTGGTGAAGGGATTGAGTGAGTTTTGGCATGTAGGTATTTGTCGAATGTGACTCTTATTACTCTCTGGGGATACCTTAAAGCAATGCAAGCAACTGCAGGAAAAACAAAACAAAAAACACGACCCGTTACTTGAAAAGAACAAAAAATTTAAAAGGGGTAGTCCCATATTTTAGGTCAAAATCTCGGGAACACCATTTCATTTTGAGGAAAATGATGATTATTATTGCTAGTAAGTGATGAAAGACCATCCTATGCATTAAGATAGAAAGAAACTTGCATATTATGAAATTCTAGCTAAGTGGTGAAAGACAAATACTCAAAATTCATAAGTCACTTCGTGGAGCCAATTTCTAAACTTGAAGGCAAGGTTAAGGAGAAGATAGCAATCGTTGGGACAACAAGATGCTTCTTGTTGAAAGGAAGGTTCAAGAATGGTGAAACATGGGTAAAAGGGGATCTTTTGGTTATGTACTAGTAATTTAATATAGTTGGCATGAATTTGGGTAACAAGAGCTATGATCCATGGATCATTATGAGAACTACCTCCACTTTAGGACTGATGTTACCCACATTTCCAGCTCTTCCCACATTCTAGTGGTAGCTATAAAAGAGTTTTTAATCACATGGGAGATGCATTTCCCGCCCACGGTAATTGATGAGGTGTTTGCATCATGCACAAGATGGTTTCCAGCCACCAAAATCCCCATTTCGAGTAATGAAATACAATGCTACAACCATGATGGAATGTTCTCCCCGATTTCATGTGTTGGACTATGCATATCTTCATTGGACAACAATAGATGGGAAGGTTTGAAGACATTTTTTTCATTTAATATTGTGTGTAAGAGGGTTCACTCATTGAGATCAATTAAGGCCAATGCCCCAACATATTTGGTATTATTTGGGAAGAAATTCAGGGCAAAGCATAACTGTTATACTCACATACCTGCACTCATAAGATATGATCCGAACCAAATTTTGAAGAGATTAGTTTGGGTAGCTTGGAAGCATCTTTATGAGAACTACCTCCACTTTTAGGACTGTTGTTACCTACATTTCCAGCTCTCCTCACATTCTAGTGGAAGCTATAAAAGAGTTATTAATCACATGGGAGATGCATTTTCCACCCACAGTAATTGATGAGGCATATGCATCAGGCACAAGATGGTTTCCAGCCACCACAATCCCAATTTTGAGTAATGAAATACAATGCTACAACCATGATGGGATGTTCTCCCCAATTTCATGTGTTGGACTGTGCATATCTTCTTTGGACAACAATAGATGGGTAGGTTTGAAGACATTCTTTTCATTTAATATTGTGTGTAAGAGAGTTCACTCATTGAGATCAATTAAGGCCGATGTCCCAACATATTTGGTATTGTTTGGGAAAACATTTAGGGAAAAGTATGATTATTATACTCGTGTATCAACACTCGTAAGTTTTGATCCGAACCAAATTTTGAAAAGATTAGTTTGGGACAGCTTGGAAGTATCTTTTGGAGACCAAGGTAGTCATTATGAGAACTATCCAAAAGAGGTAAGCATAAGTGTTGACATGAATTTTTAATATCTTGTGTTGGAATTCAAGGATAAAGTGAAAGAAACTTTGAATCTACTGCATGCAATGAAAGGTGTTGAATTCCAACCAAAGGTTGTCAAGATAGGAGCTTGTGTGGCATCATATAGTCAATTTAGTCAACATGAAAAGATTGACTCAATTATGTCTCCAACAATTTCTAAGAGTATTCAACTGATGTTAAAACAGCCATAACAAACTTCACAAAGATGGGAATGAAGGTTAGAGCTGTATGTAATTACCAGAATGTGACGGGGAAAAATAATGCGGTTGGGGATGCTCTAGGAAGCCAACTCCTTGTTCATTGGATGATGCAAAAGGTTGAAGAAGCTTCATTGGAAGAAGCAATGATGAGCAAAACTCTTGTTTTTTTAATGAGTTTGTTCCATGTGCAGGTACAAGTATAAAAAAAAGACCAGCTGAGTTTACTTTCCCTTGAGTAAATGATGGAGCATATGAGGTTGCAGCTGAAGATGAAGATGAAATAATGAAGGATAACAAGTTTTTGATTGCTAAAGATCTCCAACAAAGCATGAAGGGAATGCGGGATGATGTTGTAATGTCCCCAATGGACATTATTTTACCCCTAAACGGATTTTAGGCAATCCCAACTTTAAATGCAACTTCTTGACAAAATACCAAACACGTATCAAACAGATCTGAATTAAACAAGGAAATGCGACTTGGGTTAAGTGGAAAACCCACACCAATCAGCCTCTAAATTTATATCTTTCCACTCAAATTTAGTACCACTAATTTATAAAGCCCAAATATGCATAAAATTGTAGATTTTAGATGAAAACAAGGCTGCAATAAATTATTTAGAAACCCTGTCTGCAACATAACTTCAAAAATTCATATATTTTGCTAGAGAAGTTCAAATGAGCTGAAATTTTGGATCTTGGGCCACAAAAATATGAAGAATAATATTCCAAAATTAGTTTTCGCACAGCAAACACAAAGCCCTAATTTTTTGCTAAAAAGTAGGTCGCCCAGCACATTTAGGGCATCAAATCAGCTCCAAAAATTAAGAAAACAAGCTACTTTGATTCCCAAACAAATCAGCCTTGAATCAACTCCAATATTGACAAACTAGGGTGGATCTTTCACCACCGAAGAGTGCCCTACTAACTAGGAATGGATCTTTCACCACTGAAGCTAAGGTCCCTGTGGGATTTTACTCCACAAGCTAAAGAAAATCCAAGCGTGTATGCAAATGCTACAAGTTTAAGACACAAATCAGAAAATATCAAATGGTTATGCCCTCCTCTTCTCCTCAAGTCGACTTCTCCTTATAAAGGAAAAAGAGACCCAAAACAACCTCTACAACATCCAATTAGTTCACAAGGATTTTCCCTATGCAAACATTTAATATTTTCCCATATTAAATGTTTTTCCCAACAACTTTTTCCCTCCTAATGCAAGTCACATTTTTCTAGGGGAAATACATAGTAAAATGGGCATTTATCCTTTCTATGTTCCCATTCTCCTTTTTAAGGCAAGTCACCTTTTCACCTAGGATGGATAACAATTTATATTTGAGCTTTTTCTATCCTAGATTTAATAATTATTAAGTCATAAAAATTATTATAAGTGCTCTATATATATATTTTTTTTATTAATGGCACTTTATAATAATTAAATATAGCTTAAGTCACCCTTATATTTTTCCTTTGGCCGTTGGGTTGACAAAATAGGCTAAATGTCTTCAAGTGGGAAGGGGATATTACAGATGTGTTGCTACAACAAATGTTATAAGAAGTGCTTCCAAGACAACCATGCATCAAAATGCCACAATTAATGCTGTTATCATTTTTAGTATCCCCCACATTATTTCAGTAGCATTCATGTGTATGATTAGAGGATGCTCTTCCACCATAGTTGACAAAGTTGAAACAAAAAGTGAAGATGCCACATTGGAATGTGTTTTAGCTTGTTAAGTTGCTGATTATTCCTCACTTTTTTGCTCTATGACTAAGAATACAATAGATTGGAAGGCTTTTTGTTTAGCTGAGTATGTAAAGAGAAAGGTTTGTAATGCTAATTTTGAAGGTGAAAGTGAAGAGGGCAGAATTGAGGTAGCAACTGATTTCTTTTCCAAGGAAGTTGTTAAACTTCACGGGCTGCCAAAGTGCATCAATAAGAAGAGGGACAACAAATATATAAGCTTGTTTTGGCAAGAGCTCTTTCATTTGACAGGTACAAGATCTAGATTATTAGAGCATTACAACTTATTTCTTCACTTTGGCATGAGATCTTGCAATTGTTTGTGGGAAAACAATTTTGGGAGGGGAGGACTGTAATGTCCCCTGCTCGCTAGTCCTTTTGGAAGTCTTTGAGCCCATTCCACTTCCCGTGGGCAAGAAAGAAATGAACAAGGGGAGTAATTGTCATGCTTTTCAGTTATTTTCGTGAGCATTGCATTCTTCTTTAGTAGTTTTCTTTATAAAGTCAAGTCGGCTGGGTTAAGAAGATGAAAACTCAAGTGAAAAATAGAAGAGAAGGATCCCTTATGGGGTCGATCCTATTTTGGGGTCATTTTAATTAGTTTTGGTGCCACAACAAGGTATAAGAAGGGGTCGCTTGGCTCATTTGTGCATAATCATCTTGTCTACAATCAACATTGCATGGTTTTTCAGCTGATTGGTCAACTACTTCTACTTAAGGGCAAAAATCCTTTGGTGTGGCCAATATGGAGAACGAAAACCTTCCTTGTTTGATTGAAGAATGAAAACTCTTCAATTCATTGAGGATTCTCCATCCTGGGGTTTCCAAAGAGCTTTAAGAAGATTGATTTTGTAGATTTTCAGCTAGGGTTTGATTCTACAGTGATTTTCAGCACCTTTCCTAGGGGAGCGACCCACCTTGTGGAGGAGTTAGGGGGTTTCTAGTGCACGAAGACATCCAAATCAGCCATCATTGCATTCCTTACATTTTTAGCAACAAGACTCTATATTTGGACTTCATTTTTGGGCTTGGAATCATTCATTTCAAGCCACTTTTGTAAGGGCATTCTTTGTCATTATTTTATTTAATTAAATAATTTCTAGTTGGGGTTTGAAGGCTGATTTCTTGGTTAATATTGGTTCTAAAATATTTGTAAGTGTCCCTACATGTTTTGGATGGTGTGAATTCTGCATTTTTGAAGAATTATCGTATTCTCCTTGCTGGTGTTATAAAATATCAGACTGCTGTTCATTGCTGTCATAATTTTCAGTTGGCTGTTATAAAAATCAGTTTACTATCTAGTGGGGCTTGTGAAAATTTCCTTTGTTTTCAGTTAGAGCCCAAAAAGGGACATTACATAATTTTTTCATAAAGTCAGATTGCTGTCACAAAATTTCAGGTTTATACATGTGGTTGTCATAAATTCCAGCAATGTTCCATTAGGATTTTGGGAAAAATCCAAATTCCTCAAATTTGAGTCCAAAAGGGACATTACAATGGTATCAGAGCATAGCTCCTTCCATCCTGTGTGAGGGTAAATTCAGATTTTCAAATCTGCATGAATACTGGTGCGGAAGGGTTCAAAAGGTACCAAAGAAGGACTCCGACAAAGAACATGGGGGATAAGGAACAAAGGCCTCCGACTTCCGATGAGATGAGCTACTTGCAAGAGTTGATGTTGAGGAATCAAAGAGATATGGAGCAAAGCTTTCAAAGGGCAATGAAGGCTTCAATGATTGAATTGATCCAAGCAATCCAAGGTGCTCTGGAATTGAAAAAAACCGTAGGTGAGGGCAGCTCTTCTGGCAATGAAAGAACTTTCATTAATCCTCCCACAAGAACCTTCCGTGCTAAATTTTTGGAAAGGGAAGAAGAGGAACAAGTGGAAGTAGGGTAGAAAATTGGGGATGATGAGATGGATTGATTCTATGTGGAATACCAAGCTTTGAGGCCAGACATCCACCAAGAGCTTTCTTTCCTTGATTTTTGTACCTTGAAGTCGAGAAATGGTCACAAGGGTGGAAGAAGACTTCATAATGATCAGCCCCAGAAAGATATTCAGCAAAGGTCCGGGAAAATAACCCTATGTACATATGACGGACAAACAAAGTGTTCCACTAGGACAAGGCTCCAAAAGTTGGATACTTATTTGCCCTTGAATCCAATGTATGAAGAGTAAGAAATCGGGGAGCATGAGACAAAGAAAGAAGAAAAATTCGAATTGCAAAATTGTGGAGAGAATTTGGTGGTTGAAGCCAAATCTATGGTTAATAATGATGATGTTCAGCTTGCTGGAATTTTCCGAACAACAATCAATGAGATGCAAATTGGTGGTGTTCTCGACTTCGGCGAGAACCATGATGATGTTCCATACACATATCAAGAAATTATGGAAGGAGTTGAGGTGGAAAGATCTTCACTTGTTGAGGAAGCGAAGGAAAAGGAGGGTGAGCTCTGTATGGGCAGCCCAAGGTATGACAGTGTTGACCATATTTCCGATTTATTGTTTTGTCCTATGTCGCTGCTATATTTGTCATCATGGAAAATATTTTAAGAAACATGTTAGATCCAAAGGGACAACTTGCAGCTATGGGCATGTTGCTTCTTTTATTCAAGGCCAAGATTACTTTGGCATGGGTGGGTGGGCTTTGGAGGATCAAGGTAAATGTCATCTATTGTACTTGGAATGGAAGGAAAATTATTAGAATGCACATAAAGTTTGTTGAAAATTCGAACCCCATTATGAAGGATGAGATGCTACAAAATGGCTTCATCATCCCTTGCACCAAGAGGATCCAACAACTCAAGCTCACCTTGGGAAGGCACATGGTAAGTAATGAATTCTATGTTGTTGGTTTTGGAGATACGGATTTGGTACTTGAGATACAATGGTTGCATTCCTTGAGTGAATTTAACCAAAACTACCGGTCTATGAAGTTAAGATTGAAGCTTGATGACCAAGAGGTTGTGCTTCAAGGAATGACAAATAAATCTCCTCAAACTGCTACAAAAAAAAAAGATGGAAAGAATTTCCGCAAAAAGGCAAGACATAAGGGTAGCACATGGTAAGAAAAACTCCTCACTTTCAGTTTTAAAGCAGCAGTCACTTCATTGGAATTTTCAGCTCCTAATCAATGCACATGCTCTTAGAAGAAGCCTTCTAATGAAAGTGGATGTTGAGTTCATGAAATCAGCATTTGGAAGTGAGCAAGATGGATGTTATCTTGGTATCCAAAGCATTATAACTCAACATGAAAATGATGAAATGATTGTTAATACTAGGAGCATTGACTTATGGGTTTTAAAGCATGCTGTTGTGAGTTGGATTCCAGTCAATGTCGTTTGGATTTTGAGGAAGGAAATGCATGGGTACAACTGTGTTTGGGGCAGCTGATTGAGTTTTTAGAAATCCATCCCTTGAATGAAGACTGGGAGGTGGCTACAAGCAATGAAAGAGAACTTGCCATCATGTCTATGAGGCATGAAGGAGGGATGTTCAAAACTCTTGTTTTCTTTATTGTGTTTGTTCTATGTGCAGGCCCAGGAAAGGAGAAGAAAGAAGGAAACAAGGAAGAACAACTGAGTTTGTTATTAGCCCAAGCAAGTAATAATTAATATGGGACATCAGCAATAAGTGGGCAGTCAAAGACAGCAGCAAGTGGGCAGCCTAGAGCACCTTTTGTGCACCTTCAAACAATTTTTTTTTGGAGTGACAAGGAGGCCATTACAGCAGGTAACTCTCTTGAGTATTCTACTTTGGGTCAGTTGTGCATGGTGTTTAAGTTTGCATTTCTGAGTTTTCTATTGAGTGAAGAAAGCCATCAAGAGTTGGAGAATGGTGTGGGATACATCCTTCCTATTGAGGAAGTTATGAGCACCATAAGATCTTAAAGGGCAGTCCACATGGATATTTATGTAAAGGATCCCCAACAATGCATGGAGGGAATGCAGAATAATGTGTTACTCCCGCCAAATGATATAGGAAGTATATACATGACAGCCATGAGCCAAATTGCCACCATTAATGCTGCTGTCATCACCATTACCAGCGACAACATTATTTCAGTTACATGCATATTTGTGGATATGTGATGTCCTTGCCCCATAGTTGACAAGGTTGGAATGAAAAGTGAGGATGTCACATTGGAAAATGTATTATCTTGTCAAGCTGCTGATTATTCATCCATTCATTACTCTTGAACAATAATTGCAGCTGTTTGGAACGCATTTATTACAATTGAGTTTGCAATGAAAGAAGTTATTATTGTTGTCTTCAAGGGTGCAAGTAAAGAGGACAAGTTCAAGGTAGTGGCTGATCTCTTTTTCAAGGAAGTTTTTAAACTTCATGGGTTACCTAAGAACATCATTAGTGAAAGGAACAACATGTGTATGAGTTTGTTTTGGCAAGAGCTCTTTCAATTCACAGGTGTAGGATCCAAGCTCTATGGATATTATATCATGATACATCATATTGGCATGGTGATACTAGAGTAACCAAGGTTACAATTGCTTGTGGGCAAACAATTTTGGGAAGGGAGGACTGTAATGTCCCATTTTCCAAGCGAGTTCGATTTGAAGACCTTGGGCCCATTTCTACTTCCCATGGGCTTTAAGGGAGAAAACAAGGGAAGTACATTTGTGTTATAATTGTAATTTGTTATTTTTAGCTTATAATACTTTTTGTTAAAAGACAAATAGCAAATTATGGCACTAGAAATAGTAGGTTGGTGGCTAAAGTGCAAAGCGCTAACTTCAAAAAAGAAAACGAATGTAAAAGGAAGGGGGTTGTCCCTCTTTAAGTGGGAAAAGTCAAAGTTAAAAAAAGAAATAAAGTATCCCACATGGAGTGCTCCATAAGGAAAAGAAAGAAAAAGGCTATTAAAGGTAAACATGGGGCTCATTGTAAGGATTATTAGGCGAATTTGATACTTCTATTTTGGAAATTGGGGCATTGAGCTCTCATTTTCAGCCTTTGAGTACGAAAACCTTCATTGGATCCTATTGAGGATGAAAACTCTCAATAGTCGCAACACTTGGGAACAAAAACCCTCATTTGTTGCATTGGTGGCTTCATCTGGGAGTCCCAAGTGAGCTTCATATTGAGAATTTCAAAACAGCAAGGGCGTCCATCAGTGCTAGGGCACAAATTCCATCTAGGACACATTTTTTGGGGCTGCCACACTCATTTCCAGCTAGGGCGACCCATTTAGAGATTTCGGGATCACTTTTCAGAGGATTTCTGTGGTTGGAAAAAACTGAACTTAATTTTGTTTGATAGCTTCCATTTTTTGCGGTCATTTTGAGCTATCATTTGCATTATATCTCCAAGTATTTCTGAATATATGAATTTTTGCAGCTGTTTTTGGACAATAATTATTTCCAGCAGTCTGTATTTTGTTGTTGAAGCATTTATCTTGCATTATTTCATCAAGGGTTTCAAGTAGTTGATATATTTTTGAAGGTTTGTGAGTGAGAAATAATAAAATCTGAATTTTACCTAGGTTGCTTAGGGTTTATAGAAAAAAAAAATCAAGGTTGAAGAGGCGACCTTGAGAAAATATAGAGTCGGAAAAGGATATTGCTATTGATGATCAACGATGCCCATATTACTGAACTTGAAAAGAAGTGCAATGGAAAAGGTGAAGATTTCAAGGATTAGAAAGAGAGGAGAAAATATATCAAATTTCAATTAAAGCACAAATCAGGAGACTCCAAACAAAGGTCAACAAGTTGATTGTAGGTTTTAAGAAGAAAGATGAAGAATTAGAGAAAAAGAAGGATTTGGTTACCCTAGTTAAATATGATTATTTGGGAGATTGTTGTAAGCACATCAAACAGGTCACGAACAAAACACTCTAGATGATTGCAGGCCTCCATCTAGGGTATATGTCATGTATCTCCAACAGTTGTACTCCTATGAACTACTTTTTCTTGCAAACCTGTTCCAGGTTCTTTAGAAACTTTGAAGGAATAATTTCTCATACTTTTTCTATAAAAATATAATTTTCTTTGAGAAATTATCCCTGCTCATATGATAGGAAGTATGGATGTTGATGTGAATCTAAATCCCCATGTAGGAGATGTGCATCTTAAAGCCTACTATTCTATTTTGCAAAATGAAATTGCTTTGAAAGAGAGCAGGTTGATAAAGAAGTTTCATAAAAGGCCAGGGATAGGGAATTAAATGCAGGATTTCTGAGAACCCGTCCAAGCAAGATAAGATAAGATAAGATACATTAATGTCCAACGAATGACCACAAAAGTAGGTCAATGGGACTGCAGCCCAAACAATAAACAAAGTGCGAGCGGGGAAAACTCAAAACAAGTTCCCAGCCAAGAGAGAGAATAATGGCCAATTATGAGGTTGTGATTAAAATGTTTAATGCTTTTGTGAAAGAAAAGGACGAAGAAGCTCTAAGAGCAGCAGAAAAGATATTTGAAAGATTGGCTTTTCTTTTGAAAAAAATAGAACCATATTACCCTTCCAACTACAAATCAACCAAATTCAAAGTAAAAGAGCAGTTGATTCCACTCCCAGAGAAGGGTCCCAGATTTATTGGTCGCAGATATCAACATTCATTGTTTTGGGTGCCCTTCCCAGATTCGAAAAGCACAGCCAAGAACCCTATGCAGAAATTCAGTAAAAAGAAATGAAAATGGTGAAATGTGAAGAGGCCTCTTGGGGCCTATGAGTTTGTAGATGAAGTTGCTGACCTACCTAGGGATATGAGACAACTATGCATGACAGATGTGAGTGAGTTTACAGCTTTGGAAGAGTATAAAGTTGGAAAGGAACCAAACCCTGCACATGCACAAAAAATAAGGCACCATAGTAGCTCAGTCTTTGTTGGTTGCTTTCTAATTTTTTTATAGATACACTTAGCCTCCTTTTGGTTCAGCAAGTAGAAAAGTGCTTTGTTATATTCAGGATTTTGCCACAAAGGGACTTGTGACACCTTAAATTGGGTGGGTGTGATGAGTCCAGTTTTGAATACATTTGATGCACCTTTCTAAGTATATTTCATAGGCCAAACATGTGTAAGCAGTCCTCTTGAACATTTGTAAGTATATTTCATAGGCTAAGCATGTATAAATAATCCACCTGAACATATGTATATGGTATATTTAGTAACCTTATATTGAGGTAGTTAAAACCATAGTTCGCATACTCGTACTTGGCGAATACTTGGTAGACCCAAAAAAAATTGGCTCGGCAAAAACTTGGCAAGACTCGGCGAATACTCGGAAATACTCTGCAACTTAAAAACTACACAAATTTCTTTAAAAAACATAAATTTTAAGCAAAATATATCAAATGAGTCCATAAAATGTTGGAGAAGTGTTTTCTATTAGATTTGAATACAAATACAATACAAAATCGCATCATCATGCGAATACAACAGCTGGCTGATAACTTTTACCCACATTGTTATAGTATTGGGGAGGTAGTTTCTACATTATGAGCTTTTGTTTTTTGTATGAACGATTTTGATGACTCTAGCAGACTTGCTTTGACTATTGCATACAGGAAATTGCAACACAACTCAATGGATCTCACCTCGGGTTTTCAAATATCATGCTTTACCACATGGGAAAGTCAACCACTTACGAGATCATTACATTCTATATAGACACTGCATTAGAGAAGGCAATAGATTCCACAAAAACACATTGATAAATTTCCATAAGATTAAAAGAATCCCACAAGACTAGCTAGGAAAGAGCTTTGGCCTAGGATTCAATACAAAGATTTGTAACATAATAATAGCACTGAAAGGAGGATACTAACTGCAATAATCTTGGACGAATGGTGAAGCATTAAATCAATCCTAAAGATAAACTCAAGCGAAAGGAAAATTCAAGCAATGTTGTCTTTCATTTTGTTGGCAATTGTATTGTAATAGGGGCAATTTTATTAGATGTGCAACAGATTTGAAGATGCATCTAATAGATGTGTATTAGTGACTGAGATGCATGTAGAAGTCCTGGGATTTGAGTCCATAAAGGAGATTTACACTGAGGATGAAGACTTTAAGTAAGCATGAAAAGCATGCACAATACTAGTGAGCGTGGATCACTCACCTTGGTTTGATTACTTCTTACAAGAAGGTTTGATGTTCAAAGGAACATAGTTGTGCATACCCACAGAGTCTATGCAAGCTAACTTGATTTAGGAGAAGCACAATGGACAATTAAATCATCACTTTGGTATTGATAAGACCTTAGAAGTTTAGAACAACTAAGTGAGAGGTATTTTTGGCCACACATGGATACAAATGTATGAAGATACGTACAAGGATGCAAAATTTAGCAATTGGGAAAAGGAAAAAGTCATCACGCAAATTATATGAACCACCATTAGTACCTGAGAAACTGTGGGAGAATTTGAGTATGTACTTTGTTCAAGTTTCCTTATAATGTAGAAGGGTTGTGATTCTATCTTTGTTGTGGTAGATAGATTCTAAAAAAATGGCTCATTTTGTTGCTTGTAGAAAAACCAATGATGCTACGCACATAACTAACTTGTTTTTCAGAGAATTTGTGTGATTGAATGGATCTCCATGCAACATTGTGTTTGATAGAGACACTAAATTTGTTGGACATTTTCGGAGAACCTTGTAAAAGAAATTGAACACCAAGTTGCAATTCAGTTTTACGTATCATCCACAGATGCATGATCAAATGGAAGTGGTTAAAACAAGTCTTGTTGCATGTGGATTTTGCATATAATAAATCTATTAACATAAGCACTAAGAGGACACTGTTCCAAATTTTTTATTCACGAAGTTCAAGAGGCATTACAAGATTGCATGAAATCAAATAAGGCAACGGGAAAAGTGCAGAAGCTGAAGACTTAATATAACATATGCACAGTGTGTAACAAGTGCACACTCAATT
Source organism: Taxus chinensis (assembly GCA_019776745.2). Classification (NCBI taxonomy): domain Eukaryota; kingdom Viridiplantae; phylum Streptophyta; class Pinopsida; order Cupressales; family Taxaceae; genus Taxus; species Taxus chinensis. Next base: position 345,810,777 of record CM034146.1, on the reverse strand, counting down.
GGAAAAGAGTAATGTGCACTACAAATAGTTCACAAATTTGAGGAGAGGAATGCAAGAGTTTTGAGTGGGAGACATGGTCTTCGCACACCTACGGAAAGAAAGGGTTCCTAATAGGAACATATGATAAGTTGAAGTGAAAGAAGACGCGACCATGCAAATTTTTGCAGAAGTTTGCAGCAAATGCATATGAGATAGATTTACTTGAAGGTGTGGACACTTTGCTAGTCTTCTATAAAAATAAAAGGCTTATCGTTTATTGTTAAGTCACTATTATGTATTAACTAATGTACGGTTGTAACCACCTCAACCATTTTGTAACTATCTCTTGAATAATAAAATGATGGACACACAAACTACTATGTGTGCATTTTGATTCCTCTTCTTTTTTTCTTTGCTCACATGTTCTAACATTAGTATCACAACCATTGGTGCTTGAAGGGGCTTGAAGTTCAAGGAAGCTCTCTGTGTAGAGTACAAACATGGAGAAAAAGATTGTGACAGGCCGTGTAGACATATAGATCAAAGAGAAAGAGATGGACGACATCGTAGGAGGAGGTTGTTCGTGAGGCTCACGAATTTCCAGATGAAATGTAGACTCGACACCATTAATGATTAATACACTCTGAAAATTGCAAGTTGCAGAATATTGAAGGCTACAATCATTTCTAGGGCATGTTTTTAAAGAAATTGTGCAAAACCTAGTCATGTTTTTGGTTCTGACATATATGTTCATAGTCATAGGGCATGAAAAACCATAAATTTGAAGATTGAACTAGACTTTTCGAGGGTTGTGTGGAGGAAAATTACAACTGTGATATACTAGTTGCAATTGCTACAACAATCGTGAGTTTTAGCATACAAAATGCAAGATTCAAAGGAAATTCCAAACAACTTGCCAGGGCAGGAATTCAATAAATTTTTTTGTGATTTATAGACTGCCCGGGCACGGATTAAAGTCATGATTTCAAGACAAATAGGGCAAGAATTAAATCATGGAAGAAGTGATTTTTAGGGTTCATTGACTGAGTTTGAATGATGTGCAATGCACAGTGCAACGCACAAGTGAATCTGCAAATTCTAGGGCACGGGTTTCCTATTTTTGTGACGTTTTAGTCACAACCAATTGTCTAGAGCACAAATTTTCTAGTACACTTTGTTTTCCTTGCAGTAAAAATTCATATTTTTGAAATTCATTGCATGATTTCCAGATCGAACAATAGACTATCATTTCATTTATTGCATCAATTTGTGGGTCAAAGATTCAAGTTATAGACTATATTTTTATTTGCTGCATTAATTTGTGGGTCACTCTATGTAATATCCCTTTTTATAAAAAATTTCAACGTTTTGATTTTTTCGCAGTTTTTTTAATACAATACATTGATACTAGGTAGAAACAAATCCCTGAAATACGCAAAATTGAAAATACCCAACTGCAATTTTATTTCAAATATGCTGAAAATAAATTTATCACATCAAGCCCTAACTGTAAAAGACTTCAAACAATGAATTCAGCCATAAATACCAATCATTTTCACTTTCACCGGTATGGCAGTAATATTGAAGGTATAGCAGTAGTGATGATGAAGGTACAACAATGATTATGATTGAACAATAGTGAAGATGAAGGTACAACAATGATTATGAAACTACAACAATGATTATGAAAGTACAACATCCCTCAGACGACCTCCAGTTACACTCTCTATAACTAATGGTACAAATTATTGTAGCGTATGTATGAAATACTGCAGCAATTGTATGGACAGCTGTAGCAGTTGTACATGCTACTATAGCAGTTGTACAGAATACTGTAGTGGCTGTACGACAATCTCAAGAAATGTATATCACTGAAATCTGAACCCTAGATGCACTGAACAACAAACACAGTCTGAAATTGAATTTCTTCTGATTCTGGAAGCACAAATGCAACCCCTGGATGGAATTACCAATTGGGTAATGAGGATTTTTCGTCCTCGGTCCGGACCACTGAAGGGTTTTCGTCCTTCAATGTTCGAATGAACAATTACTACTCAAGCTTTGAAAATTGGGTTTTGATTTTCGTTCGAATGGATGAATGCCTTCTTTTCCCAATCTATTATTTTAATCAACACTTTTTCATCCAAAACCCTAAAAGTAATTAAAATAAATTTTAATTATATTCATCTTTTTCATCCTCATAATATTAATTACTGTTGGCCATGTAATTAATATTTGCTTTTTGGTCCCTTTTAATAATAATACACCAAGTGTCATTTTACCAAGTTATAACTTAAAGTACCCTTTTAGACAACTTAATGAATTATTATTGTATTATTTCCCTCATTAACCCCTTAGCCTATAGGAATAAACATAGGCTTTAGGTCCTCTAATTTATTTAATTCAAGAAAGAGGACATTACAGTCCGCCCTTCCCAGAATTGCTTGCGCTCAAGCAATTGTAAATTGGGATGCTCAAGAATCTTTGCGCCCTCCCAAGTAGCATCTTCTGTTGGTAGATCCTTCCAATGTACCAGACATTCTGTGATGGTTATGTCCCTTAATTTCTTTGCTCTGACAACCAAGATGGCTTTAGGAATCAGGATAGGTTTTCCTTTAGGTTGTAATTGTGAGTTGCTATTTTTAGCCTTATATTATTTTTGTAAAAGCAACTTTCTAATTATAACATTACAAAGTTAAGTTGGTTGAAAAAGTGCAAACGCCGACTTAAAGATGTAAGTTGAGTTAAAAAGGGAACATAACACCACTTAAAAAGGGCTCGACCCATTCAGGCTCCCTTGTCGTGGATTGTGCTACCCATAATTATAAGGAGTTGTTAGGGGTGGAAAAAGCATCACTTGTCATATGAATTCATATCTATTTGGAAATTGGAGCTTGTGCTTGTAATTTTCAGCAATTGAGGATGAAAACCCTCCTTGGTATCCTATTGGGGACGAAAACCCTTTGTAGAATTCAGAATTGAGGATGAAATCCCTCATATTCAGCATTGGTGGTCTCATTCATAGGTCATATTTGGGCTACAATTCAAAATCTCAAAGCTACAATTGAAATTTTCATTCCAGGGCACAATTTTCAGCGTGGGCTTCAAGGGCAAATCAGAATTCCAAATTTTTGGGTGTGGAACAGCTACACATTTCAGTGGTTTGTTTGTTATAGTGTTTTGTGTCAGATCTAAGACATTTTCGGCTTTGGAAACCTGCCTGGGAACTCAAGTGACCCACTTTGGGGTCAATCTCGGCTATTTTCAGGGGTTTCTTCGGAGCTAGGGTTTGTTCAACCTTCAATTCTGCCCTAGGGCATTCATTTCTGCATTTATTTCAGCTTCAAATGCTCCTAACGATCAGCTGTAATTTACCCTATTTTCTATCATGAATTTGATGAAATAAATTCAGCTATTTGTCAGAAAAAAATTTCTTTGTTCTTAAATGTCCGAAAAATATTTCTGTGTTTTGAGCCTTTTGGGTACTTTTGTTATTGAGTATTTGAAGAGTAATTGATGAAATTAGATTTCTGCATGTTGTACTGAGGATTTGCAGACCAAAATCAGGTCGCTTCCCTAATTTGGGGTAATTTGTGATTGCTGTCATTTAAATTCAGATTTCTATACTTTCCTGTCATAAATTTCAGTTTTCTGTCATTAGGGTTTTTGTGCAATTTCTAGAAAATTCAAATCGCATCCTAAAAGGAACATTACAAGCCAGCTACCCATAAGCCATCTTTTTGCTTAACTCACTGGGTAATTAATGCTATCGATTAATTACTTATAAATATAATACAAGGTAAAACATGATGGGAGTGTCTTGTGAAGAGATATATGCCCCATTACAAGACTTTATTTAACTAAGCTACTAACATAAACATTGAGATCATAAATGACCCAACAATTAAAAGCACAAATTCAGTGGTAAACAACCAGGAATCACATACAAGTAAATGCCATGGAACTCCAGGATTACCAGTCCTTGAGATTTCGATTGAATATAGGATTCACGAAGTTCAACAACATAAATACTCTATTCTAGTATAGGAAAAGATGAGGGGAATTTTAAAGTTGATTTGAGAAAATGAATTTCAGATGGAAACATCATATACTGTGAAGAGAATGCAACATCAAGTGTTAGGTGAAGTACTACAAATATTGTAGGACGGAGTATTACAAGCATTGTGAAATTTTCTAGATTTATAAACTTGATCAAGATATAGGCCATCTTGCATGATCTCACATATTTGCAATAGATATTGACATCACAAGCAGGTCAAGTGAAATAAGTACCAATTAAGACAATAAGGTGTTAAAAGGAAAACTCTGCTAGTAACTTGATATTGTTAAAGAAAATAGCTAGCTTGGAAAAATAAAAGTGCCCAAAACTATAATCATTGAAATGAATATTTTTTGTTACTACTATTTAGGATGGAATGAAGTGGCAACCCAAGTGGTTCATACTTATATTCTTCTGGCATGTTCTTCTTTATTTCCTCATAGGTCATTCCATCACAGACTCCTGCATTTATCTCATCCAAGGCACGCCATTGTATCTACACCATAGAATTAAAAACAAAGAAATAATATATATTTCCATATTAAAGTAACGAGATATACAAATATTAGTGATAGAAATCAGATAAGATTTGCATCTCTCATTTTTCAATTAGCAAAAGATTAAGGAATTATTCATTTTGAATTCAAATTTAATTTACATCCATGAGAATATATTTTGCTACACATTACTGCTGGAAATAACAATTGATAACTCAAGGGATGGCATTGACAATGACCCATTAGTGAGCAAAAATTAACATATTGCTCTTAGAAATAGGAAGTTAATACATTTTATTAATATATACTTGCAAGCCATGAAATTTCATTATGTACTTGAATACACAATCATGTGATTGAAAGGGTTAGTTGAGGGTTGTTTAACCATCCGCGTCTGGTTGAAACAAAGAAAAAGAAAATGAAAATTTAGGAAAAGAGTTAATTTTACGAGATGAGGTTCCCCTTGACTATTGTATCCTCCTTGTACATTTGCAACATTCATATATAATGTGAGATGTCTCTTCAACTTCACATTTATGTGGCATTGATAGTTTATTCCTTGTGTAGGCATATATTCTCTATCTCCATATTAGGTAAAATTGAGCCTTTACAGATTTGGAAAGTCTAATAAGGTGGATCTTGCTAACGGATGCAATTTTCAATTGAGAGGGTGGAGTTTTAGTGTAGAGGAAACCATGATGACATTTAAAAACAATAATGAACAACTTTCCAATCCGTGGATGCACAAAATCCCTCTAATAAGCTCATTTTGTGCAGATTCTTGATTTTCAAAAAAATTGAGCCATCGATTATAGATCTTTCACTTATAGGAAATTTTTCAATAATGACTTTGGGGCAGCAGTGATTCAGTGTTTTAGATTTGTTGCATTATGAATCCTCCATGACATGTAAGCCCCAAGACACCTATGCAGCTGGCAAAGTTAAAGGGGCCTAGACTTCTCTCAAATCGCATTTGTGCAATTTGTACTCAAGAAAGCAGGAACTTGAATTCTCTTAGGGTTTTTGAAAGTCCCTCTATCATTAAAGTAGCAAGATATCTATTTACTTTGAAGCAAAGATTATAAAGGTCTCTTCTCATGCTAGTGTTTAGAAAAATGCAAAGAGCATACTTTCATAGGTTGGAACAAAGAGGTCTTGTTCAATTTTGACATTCCTATTGAAGTCTAGGATCATACTCCCGACTTGTCTCCACAACTATCAGCTCTAGTCAAGGTTCAATAATGCATTTGAACAAAAAGGTCTTGTTCAATTTTTCCCCTCCTATTGAAGTTCAGGATCATACTCCCAACTTGTCCTTATTGAAGTCTAGGATCATACTCCCGACTTGTCTCCACAACTATCAGCTGCAGTCAAGGTGCCCTTCCATTTGGTGCCCTTCATCTTCCCATAATTGAAGATGATCAAAAAATGTTCCAGAGAGCTGAAGATGATCAAAAAATGTTCCCTTACCATGGGTTTGTAACCCTGCCTTTCCTTCAACCTCATGCCCTCTTGCCAAGTGATCATAGATAGGAGACCAAGGACCCTTATTGCTGCAGCATGATGTTTCCTTCCAAAACTCAGCCCGGATTTTGTCTTCTATGTTAGCATAATACTTATGATGACCAACGTATTGCAAGGACAAAATATGATGGTGATAGAAAAAATCTTTGCTAAAAAGACAATCATCTCGCTTATTCTTTGTGGCTGTCATAGGAAGTTTAGCAATCAGAAAACTTGCATTAGTACCTTGAGAGGTACTCTCCCTTCTTGCACTGGAGTTTCCTAAGAAGAATCCATGTTTTCCAACACTTATAATCTCAAAAGATAATTCTGAATTCTTTCTTTTCCTTATGAAATCAGTCACAAAGCTTTCAAAATCAGAACTGATAACTTTGGACAAATGCAACATATTACCCGGATCCCATACCTTATAGTGCCCATGAAAGTACCCTTGTATAAAGGAGCCTTCTTGCCCCTAATGACCAATTGTATCATGAGAGGTCTTCAATCTTTGCTTCTTTCCAGTACTATCTTGCCACACATTGATCAAAGAATGTACCCAATTCATGAATGGAAGAGAGATTCCTCTTTGAACACTGTACCTCAAAATTTTAAAAGTAGGATCAAATACCGATTTCTCCATTTTTATTGCATATCCATCATCCTTGGACTCTTTGTTGTTGATAGAGTATCCCTTAGAATGTTTCCGATATGGAAGTTTCATAGTATGAAGCATTAAACACTTGTTAAAAACACCAAGTGACTCATCAATAGATGTCGTTATGTTAGGACCAGCAAGCTGATTGTTATCCCCTTTCTTTTCACAATATTGCTTCTCATGTATCTCCTAATGTATTGCTATTTCGGATAAGGTAGCAAGCTGAAAGTAGTCCTCATCATTTGGAATTTGGGCCTTCACCACCAAACTCTATTCATCAACTTGCGAATTGGAGTTCTCTTCCTTCTCAGGCTCAAGCTCTTGGGATATTATCCAAATCTACAAATTCACTTAACCAATCGATGCTAGAAGAACTAAACCCTCCTAGTTCGACCTCAAATAATCCAATGTTAGCTTCAATACAACCCAAATGGGGTTGGAGTGAGCCAAGGTGGTGGATTAGATGGGAGAACCAGTTAGGAAATTAATCTCTTCAAATCTGAAATTTATTGCAGCAGTTAATAAATAAATAAAAATGCCCCCAGAACAGCTGAACTTCAAAATTAATAACTTCTTCAACACTCAATATTTTTCTATCAAACCAATGCCAAAAGATTCTCCATATTTTTAGCTTTCCAACAAGCTATAGAACATAATTTTTCGATAAGTAGAAGGCATGTAAATCAACCCACGAAATCTGAAACTGTGTAGATGAAACCCTAACACATAATAATTAAATATTGCTCACAGACAGCTGAAACTTGGAAAATTCATAACTTGCTCAATACTTCGTCTTTTACCATGAAATAAAGTGCATAATAAAGTAGAAATAAAGAGCTTTCCAATGAACTATCAAACTGAATTTTCTGATTACCGAAACCCCTTCAAAACAGCCCCAAAAATCCAAAAACTAGTCGCTAGGGTTAGAGTAAATGGCATAAATTATTATCAACTCTTTCTTTGCTTCAAAAACACTCAAATATCAGCCCCTTGATTGAAAAATTATGCCAACACATGATCAGATTATCATATTTAATTTGTTCACCCTCAAAACATGCCAAAACATGACCCAACACAAGTCACTATAGCTGGAATTAATTGCATACACAAACCAGATTTATTAATTACTTCAAAAGACGTCCAATGTGCCCAAATCAAGCACCCAAGCAAGTCGCTATGACTGGAACAATTGCAGTATTAAAAATTAGATCATAGAACACTCTAAAACTCTTCAACATTCATCAACAACATGCATGTTTCACTCTAAATAAATGCGCCAATCTTCTAATGGAGTAATAATGCATAACACACACATCAACACTAAAGAGCTCAATGAATAGAACAAGAGAGTCTTCAATATCTTCAACAATGGCTTCCAATGAAGCTTACAATGAAAGAGAGAGAGCTAGGGCATACATCCCATTACTCCAAGCATGGAGTGAAATCAAAAAGATTCATCAACATAACCCTTCCCTCAATGTCAAAACATATATTTATAGATTTCTCCCAAGGTGGAGCGACTCCCTTTTGGAGGGAAAACCATAATTTGAAATTATAAAGGAAGCTTTATAATTTCCCTTTTAATTTTATTTTCCCCCTCTATGTGTGGCGTCCCCTTTCTAAGGGTCTTTTGGCATTAAAAGCCACTTTATTATTATTTAATTAATTCCCTTTTTTATTTTGTATTTTTGGGGAATTAAATTAAATAATAAATTACATTAATTGCTCAATAAATATTCTTTTGTGAGCAATACTACAAGGTGGTGGAAAAACCACTTAGCATCCATAATTAAATGAGAACTAATAATTAAATGAATATTGTTTTATAATGACAAATGATAAAAATCACTCTCTAGGCAATATCATTCAATTACTAGCATAGTTTTCCCCTTGCAACATCCCAAAAGCCCACGGGGAAAGATAGGCTAAGGGTCTTCAAAAAGGGGACATTACAGTCCTCCCTTCCCAAGATTGCTTGCCCTCAAGCAATAGTCAAACTCGTGCATCCAAGAGCAAACATGTAGCCCTCCCAAAACTTCGGTCCCATGCCACTCAAGTGATGAAACATTTGTAATAACTTGTGATTCTTTTTTCTCCTGAAAGTTAGGAGTGTCTTCTGCTGCAATTTCTTTTTGAAATTTGCACATGAAGCAAACAAGTTAAAAAATAAGTGTTGAAGAACACTCTTTCAATATGTCTCCATGGTGTGTTTATAAAAGTCTCCTACATGTATGGGCTGCCCCCAAATGTCATACAATGTGGCTCCAAATACTGTCTATAATCATGCATTCTCCCTTCAAAAATCAAACTTAGAGTGGTTGGTTTCCACCCCCAAATAATCTGAGCCAAAATCAAGCACCAACACTATCATCAAATGTATGTAAAAAATCTGAATTTTGGAAGTGATAGTGGAGCTGATTATAATACTATATCCAATAAAAATTTAAGGATAACCTAGCATAATTCAGAATTTTTTGGCTCTACATGAATGAACATCAGATATATAGTGAAATAAATAGGCCCCTATGTAACTAAAATTTCATCCCCAACAACAACCTTTGAAAAAGTTACCCATATGCAGGGCTGGACTCCGAAATGCCTTGAGAAGAGATTCATACCATGTTCCTTCATTCTAGAACTTTTCATTGAAGCCCAAAATGATTCTGGCCATGCAAAGCAACATCAACCAAACATTCCCAATTCCTATTCCTTTGTATTTGCATTTTACCCTTTTCGAGCATATCAATCAAACATCCAAGTGGAAGACATAACTGTTTCTCCCAATCTGAAAATGAACTTCCTACCATGCAAGTGGTGGAGCATTTGATCCTATCCTTGCCTTCAAGGCTTCCAAAGAGATAGGAGTTAGCATCATTTGACAAAGGAAATGAAATGATATCCTTGTATCCATGAACAAAACTTGTGAGAAAACTCAAATCCTTTTAAAAACCCCATACCACATGAAGCAATATCCAGTGGAAGATGACACCCCAAATTTCCTCTTTATCTATACTCATAAGAAGAGAAGAAAACTGAAATATAGGCTCAGGGTCAATGAGTGGCCCATTCAAGAAAATGAACTGTGGTATGACCATTCGCGTGGCGTTTGAGGAGGAATGACGCATTCCAAAGGAACTACCTTTGGTAGTAGGAAAGTGCATGCATTTCCCATAAAAATATCATCAATAGCTTGAGAGACCAAGGAACCTTGTACCTTTATTTGTGCCAATGACTTTCCCTTATGAGAGAAATTAAAACATAGGAATCCCTTATCATACCTTTGTGTCCTCTAACTATGATTTCTTCAAATGGACCAGCAAGCTTATTGTTACGGTTTCCTTCATACCTTGGGAAGAGTGATAATCACTTTCTTTTCTGCCATCAAATGTTCCTCATGCACCCAAGTATTAAGGGCAAAAGTGCTAACAAGAGTATGATCTATGTACCTCGTATCCATCTCTCTATCATGCTCATAACCAGGTACCCATCAAAGCTCAACATATAAGAAGAAATAAAATATGAAAAACCATACCTTGGGCTACTCCCAACATCTACAAAACTCAGAATTTCTAAGTTTGGAAAACACTCTTTTCTTCACCATTTTCTTCATCCAAAAAATCCCTTTTTCTTCCTTACCAATGCTCATGCTAGGTGGGTAATGTTTTTGGAGCAACCATGAGACTCATTAGACATATACTCCCTTCTTGTTCTTCAAATGGCTCATGGTGAAGGTGAATGATGTCCCTCAAATGATTTGTCCCAACATGAGTTCTTTAGCACCATTTCTTCTTCATCATGCATATGCTTGTTGTCAATGTCCTCTTCATGTCTATCAACCAAATTGATTTCTCCTTGCATTCATTATCAACCCAAGTAGCATTAGTAACAACTAAATATCGATCATTGGTTACCTCCTGGCTGCCCTCATTTTGTTGAAAATCATGCAAACTTGCAAATCACATTCTTCTTCCCTCTTGGACTCATCTCTTTATGATGATTACTTTATGTCTGGCATGCATGCAATCATACCTTTGTGAACAAAGAAACCTCTTCAATCAATGAATCCATACCTTGCTTATTTTCATCTAGTGGCTCTTCTTCCTTCACTTCTCTTTGAATTAAATCTGATTTTTCTGTGTAAGAACTAAGTCCCATGCAAGAATTAAATATCAATTTTTTTATCATCAAACACCAAAGGACTCATACCTTGAAAAATCATAGACTTGGCCGTCATATGTGACTTCACCTTGCTTGAACATTGCTCAAGAACACCTTGGGCTAGTGTATGAGCAACACATGATGCCTCTTGACTCAATCCTTCCTCAAACATGGATAGCAATTGTGGTGGGGGACTCTCATATTCATTTAACACCAAAGACATAATGGTTTGCATGGGAACCATTATCTCTTGAGTATGATCATTATGTAGAACATCAAATAACACTTCAAACATGTGAGAAATAAGATCATTACATTCTAGATCCATCATTACCACACAAGATCTTACTTTTGCCATAGTGTTCAAAATGTTAACCCTCTTACCAAAATAAGGGCTTGTGAGGTCCCAAAGCCCTTGGAAACTTCCCACCATGACCTTGAAGATGTCTTCCATGATGGCATCACTATATGGCAATTTTGGGGTTGTAATCCGCATAACATCACTAATGCAAAAGATGGCCATAATTCTTACTTCCCCATCTTCATGATCCAAAAGTTCATGCCTAACCAACTGCACAACCAAGGAATCCCTTGCAAGAAGCATGAATCCATAATCATCTTGTTCCATTTTTGTTAAGCAACTTGTTGCTTCTTCAAGAATATTGAGCAACTCATCTTTTGATTGAGGTAGGTGCTTGAGTGCTCTCCCTAGTTTTCGGAACTTTTCTTTCATGTTACCTGCACTAGATAAATCCATGATTCATAGGCAATTTCAAACCTCACAGGTGCAGAAGAACATGCTCTGATACCACTGTAATATCCCCTTTTGGGATATTATCCAAATCTGCAAATTCACTTAACCAATCGATGCTAGAAGGACTAAACCCTCCTAGTTCGACCTCAAATAATCCAATGTTAGCTTCAATACAACCCAAATGGGGTTGGAGTGAGCCAAGGTGGTGGATTAGATGGGAGAACCAGTTAGGAAATTAATCTCTTCAAATCTGAAATTTATTGCAGCAATTACTAAATAAATAAAAATGCCCCCACAACAGTTGAACTTCAAAAATTAATAACTTCTTCACCACTCAATATTTTCCTATCAAACCAATGCCAAAAGATTCTCCATATTTTTAGCTTTCCAACAAGTTATAGAACATAATTTTTTGATAAGTAGAAGGCATGCAAATCAACCCACGAAATCTGAAACTGTGTAGATGAAACCCTGGCACATAATAATTAAATATTGCTCAAAGACAGTTGAAACTTGGAAAATTCATAACTTGCTCAATACTTCGTCTTTTACCATGAAATAAAGTGCATAATAAAGTAGAAATAAAGAGATTTCCAATGAAATATCAAACTGATTTTTTTGATTATCGAAACCCCTTCAAAACAACCCCCAAAATCCAAAAACCAGTCGCTAGGGTTAGAGTAAATGGCATAAATTATTGTCAGCTCTTTCTTTGCTTCAAAAACCCTCCAAATATCAGTCCTACACTTGGAAAATTATGCCAACACAGATCAGATTATATATTTAACTTGTTCACCCTCAAAACATGCCAAAACATGACCCAACACAAGTCATCGTAGCTGGAATTAATTGCATACACAAACATTTATTAATTATTTTAAAAGACGCCCAATGTTTATTAATTAAACTTGCAAATTAGAAAATGTGCAAATCAAGCATCATGACTGGAAAAATTGCAGCTTAAAAACACTCTAAAACTCTTCAACATTCATCAACAACATGCATGTTTCACTCTAAATAAATGTGCCAATCTTTTAATGGAGTAATAATGCATAACACACACATCAACACTAGAGAGCTCAATGAATAGGACAAGAGAGTCTTCAATATCTTCAACAATGGCTTCCGAATGAAGCTTACAATGAAAGAGCGAGAGCTAGGGCATACATCTCATTACTCCAAGCATGGAGTGAAATCAATAAGATTCATCAACATAACCCTTCCCTCAATGTCAAAACATATATTTATAGTTTTCTCCCAAGGGTGGAGCAACTCCCTTTTGGAGGGAAAACCATAATTTGAAATTATAAGGGATGCTTATAATTTCCCCTTTTATTTTATTTTCCCCCTCTATGTGTGGCGTCCTCTTTCTAAGGGTTTTTTTGTCATTAAAAGCCACTTAATATTATTTAATTAATTCCCTTTTAATTTTGTATTTTTGGGGAATTAAATTAAATAATAAATTACATTAATTGCTTCAATAAATATTCTTTTGTGAGCAATAATACAAGTGGAAAAACCACCTAACATCCATAATTAAATGAGAACTAATAATTAAATGAATATTGTTTTATAATGTCAAAATGATTAAAATCACTCTCCAGGCAATATCATTCAATTACTAGCGTAGTTTTCCCCTTGCAACATCCGAAAAGACCACGGGGAAAAATAGGCTAAGGGTCTTCAAAAACTAAAATTCCTCATGACTTTGCTTGAACAAGTTTTGCAAGCACTTTACTTGGTCTGAAGTAAACCCTTGATCATCCATCTTCATCTCTCTCCACAAGAACTTTCTTTCCTCCTGCATACATCAAATGCCACAGGTGCGAAGATCGTTTCTCTGATACCATTGTAATGTCCCCAAATAGGACATATCAAGATTCAACAATTATTTGTCAAAACCCTTGGTTTTTTGCAAGCTGGAAATTTATGACAACAAACTAGAAATTGTGTTTGCTGCCCTAGGCCAGCGAATGGGTAGAAGTGGAAGTGCTTTGCTCGAAACACCTTCAAAAACCACGAAATTAATTGTGCAAGCCAATATGAAATTATAAAGCATTGTCAATCAATCAGACTTGAAAAATATGAAATTATGAATTTAATAAATGCCAATCACAGCTGAAACTTATAAATTCTATAACTCCAAAAAAACCCACGCATTTTCCTTCAAACTATGGATATTGGAGTTATAAATATGAAGTTTATGGATGTAAAATCAGAATTAACTCAGCTTTTACAAAAAGTGCAGAAATGGCCCTTCTATTATTTCGCCCAGCACAATTAGGGTTGATTATGCATGCAAAAACACTCCAATGGGGTTCACTCCACTTGGAAACCCTTACACTTGGACAAGGCGACTCAAATATGATCTTTATCACTTGATTTTCTTCAATTTTCAGATACAAAATGAAATCTTCTTCAAATAGCAGAAAGCTAGGGCATTCAAAACCCCAAACAATAGCAACACAAAGTCTTCAATCAGCAACAACATCAATGGGCATCCATCCCTTTCTTCAAGCATGAAGAAATATCAAATATATTAATCAACATATCTAAGACCAGAGCCTCGCTAATGCCCATATAGCCTTCCCAAATGGGGCGACCCAGTTTGGGACGAAGATTACAATTTAAAATTACTTTTATGTCGGTTGACTTGTTTAATAGCTTTTGTCTATTTTATCATTAGCCAACATTACAACTTCATCATTACATAAAGAAGTAATTAATTAATTTTCCCACTTGTAAGAGTGATTAAATCACTTGGGTAAATAATTAATTAAAATACATTCCACTCCAATTATATTCTATTAAATAATAAAAATTGCCTTATGTGTAAATGATAAAAATCACTATTCGGGCAACCTTAATTAAATTAAAAAAAGAAAACCCCAAGAATTTCCCTTTAGTCCACGGGGAGGGTGAACTAAGGGTCTTCGACAACCTGTGTATTGGCGTAACAAAAAGGGGGACATTATAGCCACTACCAAATCTCAACATTATTTCAAAATCTCTTCTAGCTAGAGGCCATATTCATAAGCCAAAAAGCATTCAAAATCCTAGAGACTCAATCCTTACTGATGCTACAATATTTTTTCTCATATAATTGAGAAAACATATAAAATGACCCCACAATTTCAACAAAATTTTGTAGATCATTTTGATGTACATATGCATCAACTGAATCACAACATGACATATAATTTAAAACTGAATGTGAGAAACAAGAACAGAAAATAAACTGGAATTGAGGCTAAATTGTAGAAAAATAAATCCATTGAAATTCTAACAAATGTTTAAGATACCTTCAAACAATAAACTTAAGCATACGAGAATCTAAATGGTGCAATAATTGTTGATGGTATTGGGGGGAAAAAGAGAAATTTATTTATCAGATTAAACCTAAAGTTCGACACTATCAACCACATTTATCAACACCTTATGCAATTACAACATCCAAATTTTAAACTTATATTCTCAATTCAAGACAAAAAAAACATGGAGCCTTAAATTGAGATGTTCCACTAATGCAATTCCAATATTAAATTTAGACGATATTTGATGCTGATAAAAAATCGATTGAGGATGGATATACCCAAACTCAATACAATGTTCTTGTGATGAATTTTTGCCATTGTATCATATAGTGTCCTCTGATCACGCTTTGAGAATGAAACATCTCAAGCATGGGAGGGTATGTTATGGATCTAACTAGATCAATAGTTATGAATGGTAACATCCTAAAGATGCCCTATCAATTTTTTACTTGGTGATGGGTCATGTCCTATTCTATGTGACTGCAAATATATTCTTCATATGTCTACTTCAATTTTCAGACGTTATATAATTCTCTTCACTCTACATTTCTAAATATGTAAATCCTTACATATTTCCTTCGTATACCAACTTAATATGCTATAAATAGCCCATGCATATATGGAATCAGCCATATAGCAAGGTCAAAGTTCTTTTCTCTCCTCTAAGTCTACAACACATCAGATCAGGGAGGCATTTAAGTGCATCATTCTTTAAAATGAACTATCTATCGACTCTTCTATATTGGTAGGACCTCCTCCAAACCTTCTTGGTCCTCCTCGCAGGCATCTTCACTACATTCCTCGAGGAACTATCCTCACTATACATAGCAATGAAATGTTTCTTTTCTTCTCTCGTCAACTCTTTTTCTCGAATTTTCTATCTTTTTCCTAATGTAAGAAAAATCCATAATCCTAGTAAAGTCATCTAGCTCAAATGATACATCTCCGCTATGACTCCAACATAAATTTTGACTTACCAATAGTCAGATTGAAATGTTTAAATATTTCTTTCATAATCACTTTGTGAAATGCACTTCTCTTGTCAAAGATTGTCATTTGGGCCACGTGATGTGCCCCTGATTCTTCACTCCCTAACTTCCCTGCATATTGCACCATTCCTATTGAGAGAGTAAAAAAGGAGAAGCAGTTGTCGAAACTTCTTGTTAATGCTAATATCAATCCTAGGAGCTCTAGCTATTGTTATACAGCCCTAATTGTGCCAAAGAAAGAATGAAATGAACAAAATAACCATAAAATTGTTATCCACTGCTCAAGATTGATGATATCAAAGACCTGTTAAAGAGGGCAAATATTTCTGCAAATAGATCTCATTACTTCCTATCATTACAAAGGTATGGCGTTTTCAAACATGTGGAAAACAAATTTTGAAACAAAATATGGTCTTTATGAGTGGCTAGTAATGCCTTTTGGTCCTACTAATGCTCGGACAACTTTTATGAGAATAATCAGTGATATAATTCTAATTGGCCCATGATAACAGCCAGGAGGACCATGTTGAACATGTTCTGATTTCACCTGATCTTCAGCAATGCAGGCACTACATCCACGGTACAGAACTCTATGCATTGTTTCAAGAACTCGAGCAGTAGACACACTGCATCCCTGGTAAAGAAGCAATCCTTCGTACTGTTCATTGTGTTTGTGAACTTACAATCCATGGTTCAAGAACAAAGGCATCTTAAAAGGTCTTCTTGCATTTGGAAATTTCATCTCATTATGTAGTACAAATAGGAGAGAAATGTAGAATGACTAATGTCTACTGAGATTCTAGACTTATCAATAACAACATACAAAAAATCATGTAGATTATCCGAACGATAGCAGCTTTGCTTTCATTGAAGATAGTTCTTCATACAATTCACAACGTTCAGGGAGGGTCTGATACAAGCACCCTTACCCCGACATAAAATATGTCTTTTAAGGGACAAGACCCAATGGTTGTCGGTTAATCCAACCATCGGAACAGACATAAGTAAGTCTTGCTACAAAACTAAACAAATGTTGATCTGAGACTAGCAAAACAATGTTGGCTACGACAATATATTAATTCATAACTGGCAATCTACATTATCCCCCCTCTAGATAAGTCACAGTTTCTTCCAGCTTTAATAATGCAAACGCAACTAAAGAAGAAGCATGAGGGGAAAAGGAAGATGTCCATGAATGTGTTGGCGTGCCAATTGGAGAATTCGAAGGAGCAGCCTTTGGTTGACAAAGTTCAGCTTGAAGGGCATAGACTTCGGAGGTCTGTTGCTGCAGATGTCTGGTAGACACAAGTTCATGTTCCCATGAACACTTCACCATACATACAGCCTTTTGCATCTTGCATTTACCATTAAGGACCTCCTGTTCCACAAGTTGTAACTCGGCCTGCCCTTGATTGATTTCACTCAATACTGTGATTGTGTAAGGATTCTACAACATTTTCACTGAAGAAGTAATAGTATGAGAGTCTGGTGTTGGCATCCACTTTTCATTCATTTTAGGAAGGTTCTCCTCTGGCCATCCCTTGCTGACATATATTTGTGCAAACTCTATATAGCATTCCTCCTACACAAACTTCTGGATACAAGCTGCCCCATTTCAATATCATTCTATCCTGTGAAGGACCACTGGAAACCTCTAGATGCACAACCACCTTAGAAATGCCTTCAAGTGCCGCGAAAACATGCATGCAAAAACTGAGACAAAGTTCTATAGGGATTTCCACTGTTTGAGCTGGGAAAAGCTAATGCAACAATCCCATCCTCAGTCTGGGAATCAGTAGCCTCTACCTCTGAATTTGAAAGTTTGGTTGCTACATGTGACTCTATGTTAGCCCCTAACTGCACCTGTTCGTGTTACGGCTCTGCTCCTCTAGACTCCTAAGGCTGCAAACTCTATGGTACCTCTATGTCCAAATTTACCAGTTCTAGTTCGTGCAACCAATTTTCTATCTGCTCCTCCTCCTTGGTTTGTTGCCCATCATATCATGTATGTCAGGAAGTGTAGTCCATGGGCTCCAAGGAGAGGTTGGTAGAGCCCCTCTGTGTGTCCTTCCTCCTCATCACTCTCAGCCCCATCACCCTCTTCCTCTGAAGTGGGCTTCGTTAATGTCACCTTCCTCTTCTTTGTTGAAGCTCTGCGATTAGTGTGGTCACAAGGAAATGCCAAGGTGCCTCATACGAAACAAAGAAGGCTAAGATGGGTCATATGAACTGTCAACTGTGAAGCTTCCTGTCAACTATGTGTAGACAGCATCCAAGAATAATCCAAAAACATGTTGTGTCATATAGAAGCTCTTGTAAGACAATGAAAGCAACTCATGAATGTGTGCAAATAACAACTCTCCCCAAACATAAATATCGCCTTCCCTTAGGCCCACCAGGTCGTCATCCAAAATCCAAACTGCAATATCATATGCCCGAGTAGCACATACTAGCCAACATTGGGTTCTGACACAAGACTGTCATTCTTTAGAAGCCAAATATTCCTTTTGAGTCCACTTTGGCCTTTGGTCAACATACAAGCCAACTCCTCTGAAGTCAGATTTGGTCAACATACTTTTTGAACAACGAAATCCTTTTATTTGGTTGGCTTGCTAACTGACAATCCATGTGACAGTACGCCAAATACCCATGTAATATTGTGAGCAGTATGTAATCTTCACTTCCTTGTCCATGTGGGAAAAAGATCATCTGCTGCTCCTATCATAGCTTGAGACCATCCAACACCAAATACAATTTGAACTTGCAACTACTGAAGAAAGACATCTGAAAAATCTGTTCCACCCTGGCTTTATGAAAGGCTATCATCAACTCACGGTTCTCAGACTTGCTGGCCCACCATGTTCAAGACTTCATGCCCACAAGAATCCCATGTAAATGTTTCCAAAGACTTCGTGCCCACAAGAATCCCATGTAAGTGTTTCCAAAGAGGCTCCTGCTTTTGGTGATGTTTCAACAGCCTTCTGTTTTTTATTGCCTTTAGCTACCGCTTGGTAGCTCAAATCTCTTGTTTATGCGGCCTTCCCCATTCGTGCCAAACCATTCAAATGTTTTGTGTAAGGCATTCTTTTGTTGCAAAGATGTAGTATCCCACTTCCAGGATCAATAGAAAATATGTAAATCAACAACTCCAATCAACTGCAAATAGCAAAAGTCAGATCTAAAGCTCTAATGCAATCGCTGTATTGCACCTCAAACAAGCAATGCAATTGCTGTAAATGAATACTGAAATTACTCTCAATATCTATACACCATTGTTTCCCACATGAAAACAAACCAAATTTGTCTTTTCAATGTGCAAATCTGAACCTTTCTGTTCTTCTTTTCTTAGGTTGTTTTCCATGCAAAGTTGTGAATCAAACCATCCTTCCTTCTTTAGCTCTTCCTCCATGATTCCTTTTTCTATTACTTCACTATGCATGCAAACATTAGAAGACAAAGAAACTTTTTCAATCAACAAAGAACCTTTACCTCTCTTATTCCCATCCAGTGGTTCTTCTTCCTTTACTTCCTCTTCTTCCTGCCCTAAGGGTTTGGCATGGAAGGTTATTGTGGGAGGAAATGCGGGTGACTCCACCTTGCCATTAGCTTCTTGGATAAGCTCATGGTTTTTTCTTATGTAAGGAAGCAACAAAACTGAAACAAAAGGCTTGGGGCTGCCCATCATACCTTTGTGCCATGTAGTACCCTTATATTCCTCCATGATTACTTCATCACCATGTATGTAATCAAAAAATTGCAAAGGAACCCCTTCAATCAAATCTAATTTCTCTGTACAAGTACCAAGTCCCACACAAGCATTAGATATCAAAACCTTATCACCAAACACCAAAGAATTTATACCTTGTTTTTCCTTCCATTCTTCATCTTCTTGCTTATGGAAGGTAGGTGTTTCTATGTGGCCCTTGACTTCTTTGATGAGCTTATCCCAGTATGCATCAACCGAAGTCTTTCTCTTCTTTGATCCACTTTTTTTTCTCTTTAGGTTACAAAACCCTTGGAGGGTCAAGAGGGCTTGGGTCTCTTGACTTAATGTAAAGTACTCTTGGCAATAGGAGTCAAGATTATGCTTGATCTGTTCCTTCCATTTACCATCACTCATCAACTCCATGATCTCTGATTTCTGCACTTAGAATCACAAACCCTGTACACACAAAGTGACCCACACGAATAGAGGAAGGAAGCTCTGATACCACTGTAGTATCCCACTTCCGGGATCAATAGAAAATATGTAAATCAACAACTCCAATCAACTGCAAATAGCAAAAGTCAGATCTAAAGCTCTAATGCAATCGCCGTATTTGGTGTCCCCAGATTTCATCTTGAAATTTGAGATTACCCTATCTGAAAAAATTTCGTACTTTTAAAATAATGGGTCATTGTGTTTTTATTGCCAGAAAGTTCCTGTATTGTGTCAAGATATTCCCAAAGAGCCATATTAGCCATTTTCACCAAATACCTAGATGCCCAAAATTGTTATATTCTGTCGTCGAGATTTGCCTACGGAAATTTGTATTTAATTATTTTGAGCCCTGTTTGAGGCAATTTGTGCTCCGGTTTAACTTTGTTGTGATCGTACATATCGTTATTCCCACATACCAGTAGGTTTTTAACCAGGAACGCATTCTAGACTTTATTTGTGACTTTTGGCAATGTTTTGTGTTTTTGTATTTTTCCCGTTTCGTTTTCTGTGAAATTTCTCTAGATCAATTCCTTTGTCGGTTTGGCCTAATTCTTGGCTTGGAGTATCTAGAGATCACATATGCACGTTGTGCCATAAGGAATTTACCATCGGATGTCTGGTTCTTTGGGAAAAGATGAAGTTGTGCACCAAAAAGCCTCTTCTGGGCTGGCCGCATTTTTTAAAAAAGAGGGTTTGAAGTGGATCATGGGATTTTTGGAGGTAGCAGGCAGGTGAGAATTTTGTTCTTGCCTAACAGGGTACTTTTTCCCATGGAAGCAACGTCACTTAAGTCACAATGGGAAAATTAGAGGCAGCAGGCAGGCGGGAATTTCTTACCTGCCTTGCAGAGTAAAATTTCCCATTGTGGAATAAAAGAAAAACAATTAAAATGAATCATGGGATTTTATTGCCTGCCTGGCAGGGTAAATAATCCCATTATGAAAGAAAAACAACTTAAGTGAATCATGGGATATTATTGCCTACCTGGCAGGGTAGATAATCCTATTATGAAAGACAAACGACTTAAGTGAATCATGGGATTTTCAGGGCTGCCTTGCAGGGTAAATAATCCCATTGTCATGTGACTTTTAAAAATAGAAATTCCTTATTCCAAAAAGTGTGACCCACCTTGGGTGAAAAATAATGCATTAAATAAATATTTGTTAATATTTATTCACCCAATTTTGGCGCCCAGGGTTGTGGAAAAGTCAACAAAGGGAAGTGGACAAAAGAAATTTAAAAATAAAATTCCAAAATTAAATAAATTTAATTTATTTAATGCAGCCCCATTTGGGAGAGAAATAATACTTTTTAAAGTATTAAATGATTAAATTAATTCCTATTTTCAATAGCTAAGGTCAAAGCATACTGTGAGGATTGAGTTAACTGGAAGCAACAGTCTAAAATTAAATAAATTTAATTTATTTAATAGCAGCCATGAACATGCACAAAATAGGCGCCCATTTGAAGAGTGAAGCTTATTAATTAATTAATTAATTGCCAGGAATAGGAAAGACATTAATTAATTATAGAATGGTGAAGGTTATATAAGCAGGGGCTGCCATATGGATGAATTAATTAATTCACAGGCAGAGAAGTGCAGCTCAGAGGAAAAGTGCGCCACATTTGGAGAGGATTTTTGCTCAGAAGAAGGTGAAATTAATGCTGAAAGCTTCCAATTTTGTCGCACAGGTTAAAGAAGGTTGATTTGTGTCTGGATAATTGTTTGCATAAGTGATACAGGTGCTCAGGTGCTTTATAAGAGAAAGGGAGCTTAAATCAATGTCCAATACATTGAATATATCCTCCGAATCTGAAGAATTATCCAAATCTGCACCAGTTTTGAAGAATTCCGGCAAGATAAGGAGAAAAATAATTGTTCAGACAAAGATTGCTCCAGCCATGGCAGAGTAGGATGAAAAAGAAAGCTTAGTAGCATCATGCATTACTTCCAGATTTGCTGACATCGGAGACACAGATCCAGGAAGAAGTCAGTGCGTGAAAAATTCCTTCCAAGATCTTGTGCATGTGCTCCCAATCTTCCAGTTGAAACCTTAATTGAATTTGCATTCACCTGGAGTGATGTCCAGAATTTTTAATTGAAACATTGCACTGATGCATGTATTGGAGAAGAGCTGCAAAAGCTTAGAGGATAAGAGGGAAGACAAAGCAAAGGCAACACCCGTAAGCATGTTTCCAGATCCAGCTCGCTTCCAGATCCAATCGTTTCCAAATCCAGTATGGTGAGAATCAAGGGCAAAAGAATCAACTGCATGTAGAATATGAAAAAGGACAAGACTACAACTTTCCTCTTTCTTCTTTTTTCTCTTATTTCCTTCGACAAAGTAATTGAGCGATCAATTAAATTATACAACTTAAGTGATTGGTTTAAAAGCCGTTACTTGAAGAAGTCAACTACTTGGAGATAGGTGGCAAACGTGCAAAATAGAAGATTCTATTTTTAGTTGCAAATCATGCAAGCCATGCAAAGAGGAATTCCAGGAGGGAGCTTGCCAATTGTTTCTTTTCCGACTTCCACATGTGCCAGTTCAACTAAAAACTTCCAACTTGTAATTGCCCCTCTACATTCTATAAGTAGAGGAAGAACCTTCGGGTTAATGGTCAAAATTTGTAAGCAGCATCCTTGTGTTCCAGACTTTGTGCTGAAACCCTTGAGAACCACTTGAAGCAAAAGAATATATAGGAGCAAATTTCTGGAGAATTTTGTGTCACGGTGTATTGTGTTTTTTGCTCTTTATCTTAGATCTTTTAATAGACTTTGTGTTATTTTAGATCTAAATCTAGAGCTGCCTTTGCTTATAATTCTGTGTTTATATCTATTGGTTTCTTCTATGTGCATAAAATCAACTCTGCTATCTATTGATTGGGATGCACATCTTCCCCATTTCTTCTCTGTGTTTATATAAATCCCTTCTTCTATAAATATTTCCTTTCTTAAACAACTGCTTACTTGCTGCAAAACTGTACAGCTATGGTTCATGAGTTGAACAATTAAAGTAAACCCCCATATAGATACTAGCATATTGTCATTGACAAATCTGACACGGGAGCCTCACTGATAAATGATGGAGATTTATCTCACGATTGCCTAGGTTTTCAGCTATGCAGAAAATCTAGCCAACAGTATTGCACCTCAAACAAGCAATGCAATTGTTGTAAATGAATACTGAAATTACTCTCAATATCTATACACAACGTTCAACCAGTCGTGACCCTTAGGGAGTACAAATCTGGAGTTAATCCTTTCATTCGAGTCACTATAGTATTGATCTAATATTTCATATATAGATCAATATAATGAACCTTAGACCCAATCAATTTCACTGTCAACAAAGATGATGCAACATACTTCAAACTCATATTACTCCCACTACCACAGTCGTTGTTGTAAGACTACTAAAGACCATTAATCAAACCTTATTCAAGTTGTCACAGATCAGCAGCAAACAATCACCTAAATCACCTTGAAAGGAACTCAAAATCATGTGTCAAACCCAGTCATTGCATCCAGACATTAGAGGTACTCAACATGCATTGAAATTGAAGTGAAAATCTATGTTTGCACAGCGTAATAGCAATGCTAACAGTTTGCAGGTCCAAAGAAGCTAAAACATGCACTAAGATATTCAATATTCACTCCCAACTGAGTTGCTATAAGGAAGAAGAGCATAACAGTTTATTACACACCCAAACCCCGTCCTTAACACACCAATTTAAGTCGCTGTAGCTAGCAAATGAAAACCAACAAGTTCGCTGGGCATAGAAGGGTCCCAAACATGCATCAACATTCAATATTCATCCCTCAAGAAATTGTTGTTTGATGGAAATGAAGGCAGATCACATTAATCCAAACCCATACCTCATAAATAAGATTTACCTGGCCAATTATTGCCCAAAACAAATCGTTGCCAAAGGAGATAAATATCAGACAATACTGGATCGATTGACACTAAATGGAGTATGCAAAACAGTCCTCAATTTCCACAGAAGAAATCGCTGCAGCACAGGGACTATTAAATATCACAATATCACGCATAAATCAAGTCGATTCACCTTGAAACACCACAACCATGTACCAATTTAGCAAGCAGCACAACCAGCCAATCGATTTATACAAAAGTGTATTTAATTCAGCCCATAGACATCCTCTGGCAAGTCGCCAAAGCAAATCAAGCATATATGTCAAGTCGTACCATGCACAACAAATCGATTTGCAAAAGAACTCCAAATAAATACTTATATTTTATCACAAACCGGCTGCTACAGTGATGTCGCTACAGTAAAAGGCAGATTTTCACTTGCAAATTAAATCCAAATGCTTGCCAAAGCCAAAAACATGGATCTAGTAAATAATCACTTCAATTGATTTTCAATAACCAGCTTAAAACAACCTCCCACACAAGAGAGAGAGAAAGAGCATCAATGGGCATGCATCCCAACTCCAAGCATGGAGTATCAAAATAAGTTCATCATAACACATCCATATTAATGACCCTAGCACTCCTTTTATAAGGGGGCACAAAATTCGAAAACCCCAGGAGAGGGAAAATATTAAATAAAGGCAAATTGTTTTCCCTAGTTGTGGTGTCCCCTTTGCAAAGGGAGATTTCATCAATAAAAGCCACTTAACTTTTTATTTAATTAATTCCCCATTTAATTTTATATATTTTGGGAATTAAATTAAATAACTTTTATAAAATAATTAAATAATTATTGCTCCAGGCAATAATATTTAATTATTTAATAAAAATGTTCCCCTTGCACATCCCGAAGCCCGCGGGGACGTATACGCTAAGGGTCTTCAGAAATGGGGACATTACAAAAGAACATCAGTTGTGGTTGGTGCAAGCGGGTTTTTATTCTTTTCCACCATAACTACAACGGAAAAACTAGAATTAGTTATCAAATAGTACCTTCTCAAACCCACATGCTGCGGATGCATGAAAGGTTTAGGCCTTTGAATTTTTGAATGTGTTTAGTACCCTGCAATTGAACTGCTTCCCAAAGCCAATATTGTAGCTATATGGTGATTTGTCAACTGTGCTTCCTCCCTTGGAAGAAAAAATCTGATTTTTAAAAAAAATCCTCTTCCCCTGACAAAATGAAATGTCCCTCTTTCTGGAATAACATCATTGAAGACCCTTAGCCTATTTTGTCTACCTGACGGCTAAGGGGGATCTATAAGGGTGACTTAGGTCATTTTAAATTATTATAAAGTGCCATAAGTAAAGAAAAATATTAATCTAGCAATACTAATAATTTATCTGACTTAATAAAATATTATTGTGATGCCAATGTAATTTTTTATTCATCCTAGGAGCTTGGGCGACTTACCTTAAGGGGGTTAATGGGAAATTAGAATGAATAAAATAAAATAATATCTTTTTGTATTCCCTCTAGGAGAAATGTGACTTAGTTGGGATGTTATTTGGGTGCTTAGTGCATAGAAATCACACCAATTTTTGATTGGGTGTGTTAGAGGTAAATTTTGGGTCACTTCCTTTCTATATTGGAAGAGGTTGACTTGTTTGGCATCATTCTATGACTTTACATTTTTACTCTTTTGGCTTTGAGCTGAAGATTCACTGTTGTGATTTCTGAGGTCGAAAACCCTCAAGGAAATCAAGAGGAAGAATGAAAATTCTTCCTATTTTGGTGTGTTACTGTTGGTGTGTGTTATTTTCCACATCATTAGGTGAGTCATCTCACTTAGGTGAGATCGTAGGTCCATGTGTCATTTAGGGGTCATTATGAGATTCTCTTACGCGTCAGTGCATTAGCGCGTCAGTGCGTCAGTGCGTCATATGCGTCATTGGGAGTTACACTTCTATTCTGGGAATGTAACTCCCCCTCTCTACTCGAGTTGTCATGATTGAAGCATTGGGGGTTACTAAGCACCTCCTATATGTACACCCCCATTTGATCTATGAGATAGAGGAGAGTTTTATGGCTTAACCAGGTTCTGCCCGTGTTTCAAATCTTTGCATGCACATTCGGTTGATGCTCACTCCTCCCGAGATCTCTTCGCCGCTGCCGTTCGCCACGTTTGTTGATGTGCACGTTGTCCCTTGTGATCCTCGCTTGCGGGTTTCAAACCCTCTTTCATGGTATCAGAGCGGATCTTGTGGATCTGTGCACTCATCGGTGTTTCTGTGCATGTTTTCTGGCTTTCGGCATGATATTCAGATTTTGTTGCGTGTGTCGTAATGGATATTCCGTTACCGTGCTCTTCAGTGCATTGATTTCGGGGCATCTATACCTCTCCTTGGGTTGTTCATGTGTTCGAGGTGGTTGTTCAAGTTTCTGGTGTTTTTTTCTAGTTTAGTGGCTTTGACCGCTCGATTATTTGGGTTTGCATGTGACGTTTGGAGAGTTGTTTTCACGAGGCCTAGTCGCCCCCCAACTGCACCGTTTTTTGGAGCAGCTCGTTCACTAACTTGGATTTTCAAAACACCGCCTCTTGGTTTAGTGCCTAGTCGGGTTTGCATCCAATCTTCGTCTGCACGAGCTCCTCACTGCAACCTGCGTTAGGATCATTTAGCCTTGTCTTGGACTCTTCATACTCATGCATTAGATTTCAAACTTCTTTGCTCGAAGCCTACCGCTAGTCCACTCAAAGCTCACTCTGTATGTTGTATGCTTTGGCCTTCATTCCACTTCATGCTTGGCTCACTGCCTATGGAGCTCGCCATGCCTTAGTTTCATTTGATATTTATGTTCAGAGTTTGAGCACTCTTTGCACTTGTTGTTTTGGCATGAAATCTGGTCATGGTCCTTATTGGTTGTTGAGCATCGTGATTCTCATGTTGCTGTATCGAGATTCAACCGCTGTTTTTTCACTGAACCTTGACATGTGCTGGGACGTTTCGAAGTTGTTTTTCTTTTGCACGTGCCCCTTGGAAAACGTTTTTTTGTGCACATGCAAACAACGACTCCGATGCACGTTTTTCATTCAAGACTGCGTTTTTTTTGCATTAAAAAAACGTTATTTTGATATCTGCCTTTTGTTAGCGTTGCTTCAACCGTACAGCTCCACCACTCCAGCCGTTGGCCGGTCCAACGAATCCTGCAGAAAAATCCCAGCGTGCCTAGGAGCAACCTCTAACTCCTCCACACGTTTGCGTCAATTGTTTCTGCTCAGTCCTGCTGTAAGAAAACATTTTTTTTGGCTCGTTGCTGCGATCTGTAACACCCTGCACAACATCCAGCGACTTCCCTGCTAGCACCTTGGCTCCTTCCAACGTGCTCAAACCAAACCAGCTCCTGGCCGTTTTCAACTCCAGCCTCCACGTGGACAACCTACGTGCTGGCATAATGCTGCTCTGACTAGCACAGTGGCAGCCTGCAAACTTCAAGCTTGTTGGCTATGTGCACACGTCAGTCTTTGACAGGAGCTTGGTCACCTTGACCATTCCAAACGCGGGCCTCCCTCAACATCTTTTTTTAATGTTTTAAAGTGTTTAGAAAAAAATTAAAAACATTCATTCATGGCATGTAATAATTTTTGCAAGGCTGCTGATTTGGCTTGTATTATAAACCTTCTTTCGAGTGTCGAAGACGGAGGGCGAGGTCAGGGGTTGGCAGGAGGCTAACCCCCCCTCGCAGTCAAAACAAACTATGCCTAAAATTTGATGTCGTTTCCAAAGGGTACCCACATGATACCCTTTACCCTCGTTTCGAGCACTTTTTTAATGTGTTTACAGTGTCTAGTGTATTTTTCCATCAGTTGTGGGAATCATTTTAATGCTATAACTTTTGACTCGCTGCTTGTTTTTTTAGCACTTCTTTAGTCAAAGTTGCATGATTTTTCACACATTACGTGATGACATTGTCAGATTTGTAAACGCACCACTTTTATAAAGTGCCACTTTCTAGAGGGGTTGACTTGTACTCTTGGGCTTTCGCACGCAGACGCATTATTGGCCAAGTCTGACGTATTGCTTTTGTGCACCTTGCATCTTGCATTTTTTCATCATGGAGAGTGCTCTTTCCAGACTTGAGCATCATAGGATCGCTTTACAACATTTTCCACTTCTCACCGGGAGAGGGAACTATTCAGCTTGGCGTGCTTCCATGGAACACTACTTCGCCTATGAGGGTCTTTCAGCCTTCTTACTTGGGCTAGTTCCTGCACCCACTGATCATTGTCATCTAGAGGACTTCCTCGACACTTGCGACCACATCTTTGGTCACATGATGATGCATGTCTCTCATTCTCTCTGGTTTCACGTGGCACACTCAAATCCACCTCACCATGTCTGGAGCATTCTTCAGTCCCTCTATGGAGACCCTTCACATTCTACCACCATTGTTGCTGCTGATTCAGTCATCTCCTCCATTTCTTCGTGTGATGGCAGTTCCACTGACATAGAATCGTTTGGTTCTACTTCTGATGACGAGGATTGTGCATCCAGTTCTGATGTCGAGAGTGCTACAAAGGACTCTTCTCTTCTTTCTCTCACTATTCCAGAGAGTGTTGACACTTCCCACATCTCATCGGATATTGAGCAGTCCCCTTCTCAGTCTCATACAGTCATCACACCCGCCTCCATTCCACTTCTAGTGTGCGAGGCCCCTTCCACTCCTCTACCTTCATTGGATGACTCATACCTATTTGACATCGCTCTTCTGTTTGTTGAGCCCCCTCATTAGGACAAGTATTTGCCTGACCTTAGTCTTCTTTTCACAGATTACACTTGTGATGCTCTATAGGTCCATCATCCATCTACAGGTATTTCAGAGGAGTTCATCATCTCTGTTGTTGGGAGTGCCCCTTCCGGGAATCATGTCACTTCCACATTTCCAGAGACCTTCATTGATCCACCCTCAGCTGTGGATCCCTTTTCTGTTGTGGAGGATGTTTTCTTCCCTTCACATCATTAGGACATCCTTTCTGCAGGTGTTCCTCTTTTTCACTCTGACAGTTCTACGCACGTGGCATTACCTTCGGTTCCTTGGCACTCACTTGCTAGACCTATTTCACACTTCCGTGCACCAGACTCAGAGTTCTTCGTGTTGCTGCCTTCAGTTTCCTTTGTGGAGTGGGCGGACTTCCAACACATCATTTCTGTCCTTCCTAAGGGCAGGCACACAGTTCGTTGCGGGTGGCTCTTCTTCAGTCCAGAGGCAGAGGATCTCGTCATCGACATTCTTTTGGGAGACTTCCTAGAGCTGTAGAGTTCAAATCCGTCCATGACATCTTTTGCATTCCTCTCGTCTCCCTCTTCTTCTCTCTTCTTCTTTTTTCTGGGAGACTGCCTCTTTGTACATGGGTACCTTTTCAGGCTCGTCTATGGCTGGGACCCATATTTGGCATCTTTCTTAGATTAGAGAGTGTTTTGTTCTCTTGCGGTGGATGTCTTTCCCACTGGGTTTTCCTTCACTGCTTGGGATTTCTTTCTTGTACATGGGTACCTCATCAGGATTTGTGCCGAGACCCATTTCTAGTTTTTGACTTGCCGCCTCATCCTAAGTTACAATGAAGGGGGGGTGTTGGCATGTGTTATTTCCACATCATTAGATGAGTCATCTCACTTAGGTGAGATCGTAGGTCCATGTGTCATTTAGGGGTCATTATGAGATTCTCTTACGCGTCAGTGCATCAGTGCATCAGCGCATCAGTGCGTCAGCACGTCAGTGCATCATATGCGTCATTGGGAGTTACACTTATATTCTAGGAATGTAACTCCCCCTCTCTACTTGAGTTGTCATGATTGCAGCACGGGTTTACTCAACACCTCCTATATGTACACCCCATTTGATCTATGAGATAGAGGAAAGTTTTATGGCTTAACCAGGTTTTGCCTGTGTTTCAAATCTTTGCATGCACATTCGATTGATGCTCGCTCCTCCCGAGATCTCTTCACGCTGTCGTTCGCATGTCCATTGATGTGCACGTCGTCCCTCGTGATCCTCGCTTGCGGGTTTTAAACCCTCTTTCAGTTACAAGCCCAGTTTAAATCTAATCCATAAATATATTTTATTGCAGCTGGAGCGACCCAGTTTTAGGTGTATTCTCATCTATTCAAGAGCTGGAAAATTATATTTTTGTTAGCAGCTGTTGCAGGGGTATTTCCAGAAGTTATTGCAATATTTTCTAGTGTTTTGTAGAGGGTTTCAAGCCTATTTTTTGCTGCTGCAGGTACAGGTCAAATCTGAAGTTGTTCATCATTGGAAATCTGATTTTTGGCCTCAGTTGTTGGTACTTTCAATTGCAATATATTTATTAAAATTAGTTCTTCCATAAAAATAAGAAAATATCATATTTTTGGTATGTTTTGTGGTATTTTGCTTCTCTATTCAAATTGCATTTTCCAGCATAAATTTGGTTTGCAATGTTGCCTTTAGTTTTTGCAATATTTCTGGTGGGGTTTCATTCTTGTCCATTGAAGATTTAAATCAGATTTTTGGAGGGGACATTACAATGGTATCAGAGCAAGTTTTCCTCCCATCCTATGAGGGAAATTTTCAGAAATCAAATCTGAATGCAATCAACCAAAGATCACTTAGTATATCACAGAAGGAACACTCCTAGAAAGGGCACAATGGAAGAACATGATCAAAGGGCTCCTCCCAATGATGCTCTCAGCTATATGAATGAAACTATTACCAGAGTGCAGAGAGATTTGCAACAAGCAATGAGGGAAAACCAAAGAGAAATGTGTGATGCATTAACCAGTTTGATTCGGGAGTTGGCTATGTTTCTACAAGGAAATGTTACAACCACTAATCATGTAGCAACTAATGTGGGAGAAGGAAGCTCAATGGGACCAACCAGGAATACTTCCAATACTACACATCCTACCTTTAAAGCCAAGTTTCTGCAAAGAGAAGAACCAATTGAGGAAGTGGCACAAAATGATGTGGATAATATAGAAACCTATGGTGATGAGTATATGCATCTCAACCTTAGGGTAAGGGATATCCTACCTTTCAAAGACTATTTCCACCCGTTAAAAAATAACAAGGGTGCAGGGAGGAATAAGAGATCTCATCAAGAGGCACCAAGAAGGGACATCCAACAAAGGTTAGGAAGGTAACTCTTCCTTCATTTGATGGCACATGAAAAATTGTAATGTCCCCTTTTTCGAGACATTATTAATATTCATTTTTCATTTGCATTGTAACCCCTTGGCACCTAGCGCTACAAGTGGGAGTCTCTTTAGTTAGTTTAATGTGCACATAGGTTAGTTACTTTTATTTATTTAATTAAAAAATAAATAAAGTGCACATAGTCTTAGTATTAAATATTTTAATGAGAGTTTATGTTTTCCCTCCAAAAGGGAAAGGTCGGTCTTTATTGGATATTGCACCCCTTAGTTCTATAAAAGGGAGGTCGCATTTATTTAGAGGGGATGTTGAATTGATCATTTGATTTTCACTCCATGCTTGGAGTTGGGATGCATGACCATTAATGTTTTCTCTCTCTTGCATGGGAGTTATTGTGCTAGTTTGATATTCAATTGAAGTATTTTAATGCATGAGATTTGCAAATTTATGAGATTTGTAAATCTTGTTGGTGATTCTCTTTCTAGCTTCGGCGCCTCTTATTGAGAGTAAAATCTGCATGTTATTGAATATTGTGAAGTGTTATTAAGTGCTGGAAATTATTTGTGCATTTTATTCTAACCCTAGCGACTCGGTTTGGAAGAACATGATCAAAGGGCTCCTCCCAATGATGCTCTCAGCTATATGAATGAAACTATTACCAGAGTACAGAGAGAGTTGCAACAAACCATGAGGGAAAATCAAAGAGAAATGTGTGATGCATTTACCAGTTCAATTCGTGATTTGGCTATGGGTCTACACAGGGAATGTTGCAGCTACTAATCATGTAGCAACCAATGTGGGAGAGGGAAGCTCCATGTGGGAAACCAGAAATACTTCCAATACTAACATCCTACCTTCAAAGCCAAGTTTCTCCATAGAGAAGAACCAGTTGAGGAAGTGGCACAAAGTGATGTGGATGATGTAGAAGCCTTTGGTGATGAGTATATGCAACTCAGCCTTAGGGTAAGGGATATGCTACCTTTCAGGGATTTTTGCCAGTTAAAGAATAACAAGAATGTAGGGAGGAATAGGAGAGCTCATCAAGAGGCACCAAGAAGAGATATCCAACAACAGTTAGGAAAGGTAACTCTTCTTTCATTTGAGGGTACTGAAAAAATGTTCTGCTAGAGCTTGGTTGCAAAAGCTCGATACATATATCTCTCTCTAAATCCTATGTATGAAGAGGAAGCCATCAAATTTGTAACTTTGCATTTAGAGGGGATAACACATGAGTGGTGGTACCATGGGTTGATCACCCAAGGTCATGGTTCCATTACTACTATGGAGGAATTCAGTTCATGTTTGATTGAGAGATTTGATAGGACAGATCCGGATATGTACTTCAGGGAGCTAGCTCAACTTAAGCAAGAAGGGTCACTAGAAAAATATATTTCTGAATTTGAAAGAATTTCAGTTATGGTACCGGATATCAGCGAAAAGAGGTTAGTATTGTTGTTTATGGAAGGGTTAGAGGAACAATTAAAGAGTCTTGTGAAAGCATTCAGCCCACCATCTTTACAAGGGGCCATTAGGAAAGCATTTGACTTGGAAAAAGCGGTTCCAAAGGGTAAAAATCTGCAGCAAAAATCAGTAGCATTTGGGAAGCCAAAGGGAGTGTTTGGGCAGCCAAAGTCCTCTTCATCAAGTGGGCAAAGGACACCAAATTATGGGCAGCAAGGTAAGCCATTTCAAGGTAAATCAGATGTGAAAGATTGAAGCAAAAACAACAAGGAAATAGAGACACGAAATGAGTTTAGAAGGAACAAATTATGTTTTCATTGTAGAGATCCTTGGACTCCTAATTATCATTGTCTTCCAAAAGGGGCAGCACACTATATTGAGATTATTTCAGATGATGAAGAAGAAGAGAGAGCTGATCATGAGGAAGAAGAAGAACAAACAAAGGAGGAGAATGAAGGTCCCAAGGAGGGAACATTGGCCACCCTATCCGGAGCACCAAGGTACCATGCTTTCCGTATCAAAGGTGTTCTTCATGGGCAAAGAATTATAACTTTGATTGATAGTGGAGCTACTCACAATTTTATTGATGAGAGCTTGGTGACAAGAATGGGTTTGAAAAAATATTTTCAAGGATTCAATGTAACCGTGGTGGATGGATACACTCTTGCATGTACAAAAAAGGTCCCTCAACTTGAAATCACATTGGGAAGACATAAGGTATGTGATGATTTTTATGTCATTGGTATTGGTGAAACTGATGTTGTCTTGAGAGTTCAATGGCTGCAATTTTTAGGTGAGTTCACTCAAAATTATAAAACTATGGAACTGAAATTTAAGTCATAAGGCGAAGAAAGAACATTGCAAGGTTTGAGGGGTGGAGTTCCTCAAGTAGTGACCGCCAAAAGTATGGAGAGATCTTTTACTAGAGGGCAGATTGCATGGGCTGCACATTGTTTGGTAAGTGTTAATTGTGATTTTTCATCGCAGCCATCATATCATGTGGATATTCAATCTATTTTGGATAGACATAGGGTTTTTTCAAATTTACCTCATGGTTTGCCCCTGGATAGAGGATTTCAACATATTATTGAGATGGAGCCCGGTTTAACTCGGGTTATATCTTCTCCTTACCATCACCCAAGAGCTTTCAAAGAGGAGATAGAAAAAGTGATCAAGGAATTGTTAGAGATGGGCCACATAAGGCCAAGTTCTAGCCCATTTGCTTCTTCAGTTGTGTTGGTAAAAAAGAAGGATGGAACTTTGAGAATGTGTGTGGATTACAGGTTGTTGAACAAGAAGACTATCAAAAATAGGTACCCAATACCAAGGATTGATGAGTTGCATGGAGCTGTTTTCTTCTCTAAAATTGATCTAAGATCCGGTTACCACCAAATCAAGGTAAGAGATGAAGATGTACATAAGACAACTTTTAGGTGTCACTTTGGTCATTTTGAATTTCTAGTGATGCCATTTGGATTAACCAATGCTCCTGCTACTTTCCAATCAAGCATGAATCACATTTTTAGGGAACATTTGAGAAAGTTTATCTTGGTATTTTTTGATGACATTTTGGTGTATAGCAAATCATGGGAAGAGCATTTGAAACATTTGGATATGGTTTTAAGTATTTTGGAGCAGCAATCTCTCTTTGCAAAATTATCCAAATGTGAGTTTGGCATGGAAGAAATCTTATATCTAGGACATGTCATCAATGCAAGGGGGTACATGTGGACCAACAAAAGATTCAAGCCATTTTGGATTGGCCTACTCCCACTACTTTGACTCAACTAAGAGGATTCTTGGGTCTTTGTAGCTATTATCCGCAGATTTGTGAAGAGATTTTCACAACTTTCAGCTCCCCTAACAAATTTGACAAAGCAAGGACCCTTCACATAGTCACAATCAACTCAACAAGCATTTAATCATCTCAAAAAGGTAATGAGTTCATGTCCAGTACTCGCTGTTCCAAATTTTTCAAAGCCTTTTGTGGTGGAATGTGATGCATCCAGTGATGGGATTGGAGTTGTTTTGATGCAAAATAAACATCCCATAGCATTTGAAAGTAGAAAACTTAAGGATGTGGAGAAGGGATATTCTATTTATGACAAAGAAATGTTGGCCATCATGCATGCTCTAGTGAAGTTTAGACAATATCTTGTTTGTGGCAGGTTTGTTGTCAAAACAGATCATAACAGTTTGAGGTATTTTCTTAACCAAACTGATTTAAATGATAGGAAACAAAAATGGGTAAGCAAAGTGCAATCTTTTGACTTTGAAATTGAGTTTGTGAAGGGGAAAAAGAACATAGTTGCAGATGCTTTGTCAAGGAAGCCTTATTGTTGTTCCATTAGTGAAATTGCAGCAGATTGGAAGGCTGATATAACAACAGAATACGCCAAAAATCAGCTTGCTTGTGATATATTTGATGGGAAAATTGATGATGACAGGTACCAAGTGATTGATGGCATCATCCTCGATAAAAATAGAATTTTTTTGGTACCCGAATCTAAGGTAAAATGCAGAATTTTAGCAGCCATGCATGACTCACCCTTAGTTGGTCACCAAGGGTATTTTAAAACATATAAACAGGTAAGAGAGAAGAGAGAAGTTCGTATGGAAGGGATTGAAGGAGGTATTGTAGCACATTAGGGAGTGCCTTATATGCTAACAAAGCAAGGCACAACATGAATTTCCAGCAGGACTATTGCAGCCCCTACCCATCCCAAATCAGAAATGGGAGAGCATTTCTATGGACTTCATCATTGGTCTTCCTTCAGTTCAAGGTAAGACTGTTATCTATGTTGTGGTAGATAGGTTGACCAAGTATGCTCATTTTTCTCTTCCTACAAAGTTTGATGGGCCCTTAGTGGCTGAAATATTTGTTAAGGAAGTTTTTAGACTTCATGGGCTGCCTAAGAATATTGTGAGTGATAGGGACAAAAGATTCCTAAGCTCCTTTTGGCAAGAGCTCTTTCATCTTGCAGGCACAGAACTAACTCCCAACACAAGTTACCATCCACGAACGGATGGGCAAACAGAGATTGTAAACAAGTGGATAGAGGGGTATTTGAGATGCTTAGTTACAGGGCAGCCATCATAGTGGATTAAGTGGCTCTATTTGGGAGATTTTTGCTACAACACCTCCTATCACATGTCCATTGGTATGTCTCCATTTAAGGCACTATATGGTTATGATGCATTCTCATTTGTTGATGTTGTTCTTCCGGATAGTAGAGTGTCGGGTGCTAAAGATTTGATATAGCAGAGCCAAGATATCATGAAAGCACTCAAGGATAACCTTGCACATGCTCAAAATCAGCAGAAGTTATATGCAAATCAGCGAAGAATAAAGAGGTCTTTTGAGGTTGGAGACATGGTTTTCCTAAGTGCAACCTTATAGACAATCTTCCCTCAAAGGGAAGGGTTCGGAAAAGTTAAAACCAAGGTTTTATGGCCCCTACAAGGTCATACGAAAGGTGGGAAAGGTTGCATACGAGCTTGAACTTCCAGCTCAAAGTAAAATACATAATGTGTTTCATGTATCTTGCTTGAAAAAAGCATTGGGGCAGCATATTGTTCCCTCCATAGAGTTTCCTCCTCTTGATGATGAAGGCAAACTTGTCTTGGAACCAGAAGTCATTTTAGAGGTACGTGAAAAAAGGTTGAGGAATAGAGTCATTCGGGAGTATTTGATTCAATGGAAGGGGCTACCTATTGAAGATGCAAAGTGGGAAGGTGCAGAAATTTTGGAGCATCGAAATCTACAATTTCTTGTGGGCAAGCAATTCGAGGAAGGGAGGATTGAAATATCCCTCTTTCTCAAATAACATCTTGGAAGACCCTGTCTACCCGACGGCTAAAGGGGATCTATAAGGGTGACTTAAGTCATTTTAAATTATTATAAAGTGCCATAAGTAAAGAAAAATATTAATCTAGAACTTATAATAATTTATATGACTTAATAAAATATTATTGTGATGCCAATGTAATTTTTTATTCATTCTAGGAGCATGGGCGACTTACCTTAGGGGGTTAATGGGAAATTAGAAAGAATAAAATAAAATTATAATTTTTGTATTCCCTCTAGGAGAAATGCGACTTAGGTTGGGATGTTATTTGGGTGCTTAGTGCATAGAAATCACACCAATTTCTGATTGGGTGTGTTAGAGGTAAATTTTGGGTCACTTCCTTTCTATATTGGAAGAGGTCGACTTGTTTGGGCATCATCCTATCACTTTACTTTTTTACGCTTTTGGCTTTGAGCTGAAGATTCACTGTTGTGATTTCTGAAGACGCAAACCCTCAAGGAAATCAAGAGGAAGAACGAAAACTCTTCCTATTTTGGTGTGTTACAACCCAGTTTAAATCTGATACATGAAATCTATTTTATTGCAGCTGGAGTGACCCAGTTTTGGGTGTATTCTCATCTATTCAAGAGCTGGAAAATTATATTTTTGTTAGCAGCTGTTGCAGGGGTATTTCCAGAAGTTATTGCAATATTTTCAAGTATTTTATAAAGGGTTTTAAGCCTCTTTTTCACTGCTGCAAGTACAGGTCAGATCTGAAGTTGTTCATCATTATAAATCTGATTTTTGACTTCAGTTGGTGTTTTTCATTGCCATATATTTATAAAAATTATATCTTCCAGAAGAAATCAGAAAATATCATTTTGTGGTATTTTCCATCTCTATTCAAATCGCATTTTTCCAGCATAAATCAGGTCTGCAGTGTTGCTTTTAGTTTTTGGTGGTATTTCAGCTGGGGTTTCATTCTAGTTCATTAAAAAAGCGGAGTGTTAAAGTAGAATAGCATGAGCAAATTATACAAAATATATAAAGCATTCTTGAGCAGTAGGGCGTACAACAGTTAGGGAGAGAGGGCATAAGGTGTTCAGAGGTAGGACGTATGACAAAAAGGGCATTGTGAGGCACAACATATGCAAATGGAAGAGGGCATACAAGATGCTTGGATGACTTTGAACATTCAAATGAATTAGACATTCAGAATATATTTAAAATTAAGGCGTTCGGTATGTGTGGGGCCCAAGTTGGGTGAGGTCGAAGTACTTTTCCATATTTTATTATTATTTTTAATATTAGTTTCATGAACTTTGTATGTACGTTTGTCCTATTTTCATTGTAACTCGTACACAATATGTTAATGACGTTGATAGTCTGTGTTCTCGATAGATACACTTTTAACTTCAAACCATTCAATATATTTTTAACTGTCGTCCCATTCAAGTTTTTCAACAGGACTGCCCCATTCTCCAAGATTTTTATAATTTTAAATAGCAACAAGCTACATTACTTAAAACTTGCAAGGTTTGAATTCTAGCTTCCAATTATATTTAAGGCTACAACTTTGAAGTTCATCTATCACATATGTTTATCATGCCATTACTTCATCCTTCTTTGCATGATCTTAGTTGCCCTCTGTGCCATCAATCATCGCTCATCTAATCCATTCAACTATCTAATTTGTTCCATAAGGATTTCCTCGTCGTTGAGTCCATTTTCCATTGCTACCCTTAAACTTGGCATGACATACTCCATTGGAACCGCTGCCTCCTCCCCATACATTAGTTGGAAGGGTGTATGGCTTGTGGCTACCTTATCGTCTATTCCATAAGTCCATAACGCTTTCATGAAGTGCAATTCACAATCTCTACTTCTACTCCGTATGAGTTTGGATTACTAAGATTAACATTTTGTCAACCATTTTCCCTTGGGTATTATAGGCTAGAAAGTGAGTAGAAGATTTGCATATGGAAATGTGAAAGCAAGCTCTACGGGTAAACAGGTAATGGAAGACAAATTTGGTACACATGTAAGTTTGCACTCTTTTGTTGATGAGGTTAAACTTGACATGAAGGATACTAATATGTACTTCATTTTTACCATTTCATATTGTATGTTTTGCACAAATCCATATTGGGGAATATTGGGTGAATTTGTGAAAGTTAGTTTGGGTTCCTTGAGGGAAACTACATTGGTTTGGCACCTTCTTGTTGGTTGGGTACATAAAGTTGATATTATCTTGAGCAAAAGTTCTGAATTATATATGACAAGCTTAAGCATTGGAAAGTGTGAGGGGACTCTAGAAGAAGAAAATGATGAACAAAAGAGCGCTGTCCTAAACTCAGAAATTCTGAGTTTTGTATATGATGGGAACAACCCAAGGTATGGTCTTTCTTATTTTATTTCTCTTAATATGTTGAGATTTGATGGGTATGTTCATAAGCATGTTCGAGGGATGGATATGAGGCATATTGGTCATATTTTGATTGGTATTTTTGTCCTAACACTTGGGTGCATGCGGAACATAATGGCAAAGGAGAAAGAGTGATTGGTACTCTTTCCCACGGAGGTATGATAAACAGCCCACATAAATTCATTCCAAGGTATGAAGAGAGTGGATTATGGTTGCATACTTTTCTATCTTAGATTTGTACTTCTAATGAGAGGCATGCAAGTGACAAAGATAGAATGAGGAGTAGGAAATGCAAAATGGAGCAAAAGGACTCCTTGGGACAAGATCATGCACATGGGCACTCAAAGGTATGGGAACCAATGATCTTTTCAAAAGAAATCAGATCTGATTTTCTAATTTTTACAGCTGGTTTCATGTGTCCACGTGAAGTTTCAGATTTGAATATGGTGAATAAAGGTGTTGGCAAGCATGTCCTAACATTGGTGGACCCGGAAATCAATGGGAAGGGTACTTTTTTGAGTGGTAATAATAATTTTCAGTTTGAAGAACTTGTTAGGACAGCCCCTATAGATTTTGTTGTTCATTATTGTGATGGTACACTTGACATGAGCAAGAACAAGTTGTGTTACATATTGGTTTTCTCTTATTGCATGGCTTGCATTCACTTAGATGGAAAGTTGGCCAGAGTTGGGAGTGATTTTTCAGTTACTATGAAGACATTCTTCTCAACTAGTTTGTTGTTCCTTCACATTGGGATAAAATTTTTGAAACATGATTACTGTTGTAACATCATTTTAATGATTGACATCACTATGACCAGCCTCCCTATCACTTCTATAATTCAGATTTTTGTCATGCATTTGATGATATGGTTGTTGGTGCTTGATTTTGGCGCATGGGTGAATACTTGGGGATAGAAACCAACCATCCTCATTCTGATTTTTGAAGGAAGAATGCATGATTACAGCAGTGGTGGGAGCCACATAACAGATTTTGGGGACAGCCCATACATGGGAAAGATGTGGTAGCTCTCCATGCCTTGGAGACATGAAGAAGAAACAGGAAAAGTGTTTTTCAACACTTGTTTTTCTAATGAGTTTGCTTCATGTGCAGGATTGAAGACATATGATGGAAGATTGTTGTCCTATTCATTTCATGAGGGCATTTTTGAGTGGGCAGTCTTGGAGCTTAGCAAAGCTCATCCTATTGATGCTTGTTTATGCCATGTTGAGGACACCATCTCTTGGAGCACATGTTATGGAGTTGATGACCCATCTTTTTGGGTTGACATGAGGGAAAGAAATTTGTTCTTTCGAACTCTTCACTACTTGATAGGCACCGGATCGAGGCTTTGGATGCACCATCCCACATCTTCTCTTTGGGGCATGATGCATGGATCTATGAGCTTGCTATTGCTTGAGGGCAAACAATTTCCGAGAGGGGAGGACTGTAATGTCCTCTTTTTCAAAACATTATTAATATTTATTTTTCATTTGCATTGTAACCCCTTGGCATGCCTAGCGCTACAAGTGGGAGTCTTTTTAATTAGTTTAATGTGCACATAGGTTAGTTACTTTTATTTATTTAATTAATAAATAAATAAAGTGCACATAGTCTTAGTATTAAATATTTTAATGAGAGTTTATGTTTTCCCTCCAAAAGGGAAACGTCGGTCTTTATTGGATATTACACCCCTTAGTTCTATAAAAGGGAGGTCACATTTTCCTTAGAGGGTCATGTTGAATGATCATTTGATTTCACTCCATGCTTGGAGTATTGGGATGTATGCCCTAGTTCTTGCATTTTTTTTTCTCTCATTTAGAAACAATTGTTGAAAATATTGAAGATTTATTGTTCTCTCCATTGGGATCTCTTGTGTTGGTGTTGGTGCATTTATTTGGATAAAAAATCTGCATGTTCTTGAATATTGTGAAGGGTTTTATGGTGCTTTTATTGCTGCTGTTATTATTGGAATTATTTTAGCCATAGCGACTTGGTTTGGAGATAATTTGTTCATGTGTGGATGCCATAATTGCTAGATCTGCAAATCTGCTATATGTCATTAATTATTTTAGAGCAAAGGGCTAATTTTTGGTCTCTTTGGAGGCTAGGAGAGAGCTAAATATTATTTAATTAATTTCCTCTAACCCTAGCGACTTGAAATCAGTTTTCTGGGGTTGTTTTGGATAGGTTTCAGTGCTCAGAAAATTCAGATCCTTAATGCAATAAAAAGCCCTAAATTTCTAGTTTATTTTGCATCTTGTTTTATAGAAAAACTCTTAAGTATTGAAGGAAATCTGAATTTTCCAAGTTTCAGCTGGCCTGGGAGCATTGTTATTGATTAACTGCTGTTATAAAATTCAGATCTGTAGTTTGGGGTCAATTTAATATTACATGTGATTGTAGAAATTAGGAGAAATAAGGAGAAGGTGATTTCATAATTTTTGGAGTAGATTTGGTGCCCTAAATGTGCTGGGCGACCTACTTTTCAGGTCAAAATTAGGGTTTCGTGTTGGCTGTACAAAATCTGGTTTTTGCATATTATTCTTCATATTTTTGTGGTCCAATATCCAAAATTTCAGCTCATTTGGACTTCTCTAGACAAAGATATGAATTTTAGAAAATTGCAGCAGTTGGGGTTTGGAAATTATTTATTTTCCAGCAGCATGTGATCAGATTTGTGTTAATTCCTAAACTTGTCCTAGAAGGGGACATTACATCCGTCACCCACACCCCCATGTTCTCCCTCAATGGAGCCTTCTATCCGGATCATGAGAACATCATTCAACATAGCTTGCATGTAGGCTGAAAATAAATCATAACAACAATAAGTCGCCTGGGATTCCATCCAATTTAGCACTAGGGTGGCTTGGAAGAGTGTCCTCACTAGTGGAGGTTCACTACTATCCTTGTCATGCAAGGAAACCTTCTTAAATTGCACATGAACACCGTTGTTTGTGACTGAAATTATTGTGATCGGCAACATAAAAATGATGCAAGTATGACACATCCATGTGAGCTTTAGTAATATGATAGATGTAGAAGCATCAGGTACCCAAACAAGTACCACAAACTCACCATGTACAGCTGAAACCCAATAAGCTCTCCCATGTAATTGGGTGAGAAACAAACTCAACTGCTCTTCTTGTTCAACACCTTTATTTGCACATGGAATAAACTCATCAATGAAAACAAAAGTTGCTTCCATCATTGCTTCTTCATTCCTTATGGTACAATCATCTCATTTTCTCCTCTCAAGTGATGAGTATTTGAAGATTCATCCAGGCTATCCCAAACACCACTGTGAGCATGCATTCTTTCTTCAAAAATCAAAATCCACAAATCTGAGAATAACTCACCACAATCTGAGTCCTTTCCTCCTTCCAACAGAAATCTTCTTTCCTCATGTTTCATGATAGAATGCTCTCAAAAAATGAAAACATACTGCTGTTCGTGACAGGAAATGGCAGCCCCAAATCTGATTTTTGCAAACTCGGCCCTATAGCCATAATATAACAACTACCAAACTGAGATCTCATACGAAAAACCAAATTTGTTAATACTAAAAATTGTATTATATTGGCTGGAAAATGAAGATCAACAAGCTCATGATTGAAATCAGCGAACATGTTAGATCTTATCACAACATTTTTTCATTGCTTTCTTGCCCCAAAAGTAAATGCTTGGAATACCAAAATAAGTATTCCGGACTGCTTGCTTACCGCTGGCCATAATCCCCACAATTCGTCTAGCTAATGATTGAAAATGTGCATCTTATCATCCAATGAAGTGACAACAACTGGACATTCATCAAGGGTGATTAGAAGAGTTTCGAAAATCTGAAAATTACCATCTCTAGTAGCTACCCTGAACATGCTTATTCCACCCTTAATGGAAAGTGGAACATTTTCCCAAACTCCTGAAATGATTTGTTGGGTCTTTGGAACCCAAATCATTACCTCAAGCAACGAAACATTATACATTTGTGGCACTTTTATACTTTGCAAATGGGTTGTCCTATGATAATTGGAAATGCACACCATACTATTTGTTATTCTCCCATGATAATCAACTTTAACACACAAATAAGAAAGCAACAAACAAGTGTGTCTCAAAATTGATGAACCGGAAAGATTACCTTGTTGTAGAAGATTTTTTGGTTTCCCCAAGTGGAGCGTTTGGAACACAAAAACTTGATTTCCAGGCTGCCCATCAACTGCTGCATCCAACCTCCTCGAATTGTTCAATCTATGCCTGAAAATATGCATATCACTCCCAATTGAAGTAACCCTAGCTGAAAGTACTTCAATGGTGACCCATAATGCCTTGAAATTATGAAAATTATCCTTCATTATGGCTGCCTTCTTGTGCCAGTCAGCAAGTATGATAAAATGAGATCTGAAAATATGTTCTCCATACTTATGTTACAAACCATATCCATTTCTCTAGCATACCTCTCATGTTGACCCACAAATTGACATGTCTTACAATGAATTTGAAAGACTTAGCTGATCTTAAAATGTTCATCTCTCTTTGACACAACATCATCATTCAAACATGACATGTGATCCTTAACAATTCTCCCATCATGATATGACTATGGCAGCGATATAAAAGAAG
The DNA here is from genome assembly GCA_019776745.2 of Taxus chinensis. NCBI lineage: Eukaryota > Viridiplantae > Streptophyta > Pinopsida > Cupressales > Taxaceae > Taxus > Taxus chinensis. The sequence continues at coordinate 345,767,300 of CM034146.1, read as the reverse complement.
ATAAAATGTCATCTTGTACCTTTAGTTGTTCCCCACATGCCTCTCTTCCCATGTCAGATGAGTAGTGATCGAAACATCCTTGATTTTTCCAATCTTGTGACTCAGAATTTATGAGTTGGAATCAACCTTCTTTTTTACTTCAAATTCAACAAATAAAGCTCTTCCCGCTTTGACTTCAATACTCTTTTGCTGATACTTGCATGGGACATCTTCAATGTTCTTATTGAAGTCATGTACACGATTAAATGGCTCTATATTGACTGCTGTTCTGAAATTTCCACCAAGCTGAAAACCCTCATAAGTATCCTGTGAGACCTCCTTTTGAAAAGCATGCCTCTCAACCAGAACATCTTGATTCTTAGCCTCAAAAACCTCTTGTAGATCTGATTTTATTTCACCGACTTGCCGCCACCTGCAATCATTAGAAACCACAAAAGCATCATTTATTTGCAAGGAATCTTTACCTTCATGCCGAATATCGGTCTTTCCTTGTTCTTGTTCTTAGAGTTCTTCTTCTTCCTTTGCCGTTGCAACTTGGAATCTCTTCACCTCTTCCTCTCTTTGTGGCATGACATGCTTAGGCTCGGGCCTAGATCTTCCTCTATCCAAACCCATGAACTCGGCAAGGGAAATAGCATCATGGATCTCTCGAGACAAAGCCATATACTCCTCATAGCTCGCTGTAATATTTCTTCTTCCCGTGGCTCTTGGCTCTTCTCCCGGTATGGCTTCCTCTCTAGGGATGAAAGTGGGCTTCCAACTCGATCCTTGGGTCGTTCCCATAGGTCGCTTGGCATTATTAGCTCCACTTGAGCTTCCTTCACCACTTTGAACCCTAGGTTCAATCATCCTTTGGTGAGACATGGCAAGAAAATTCATGGTCTCCGCAAGTCTTTCTTGGACGGTAATTAATTTATCCATTGAAACCCTAGGCTTTTTGAGAATCTGAGCTTTGATACCACTATAATAACCCTTTTGAGGATTTTAATCAAATTTTCTATATGTAGATCTAAAAATAAAATTACAGCAAATTGAAGAATAAAATCAGCGACTTGTACTTGCACCAAAAATGTCAAAATCACCATAAAACACCATCAATCAATTCACCACTATTTTATATATATTTTATGGAATTTTAGAAGCCAAAATAACAAAGAAACACAAAAGAATACTCTTTTGAAAATTAAATATGCATTGGAAATTGCAACCACAAGATAAATATGAAATATGGGTCTAGAAACCCTCTAAATTCATACAACTTCAGATTCCGGCCTTTAAAAATATTACAAATCAGATTGTGAAACCAAATTTATCAAATTATTCATCAATGTCTTCAAATCCTACCCTAGGTAAGTCACTCCACTCTAAATAATTCAAATATCAGCTGGAAATTACAAATAGATTTTCAAATCAGCTCTTCTCTTCAAGACTCAACAATGATGAAGGGTTTTTGTCCTTTAATGACGCCTCACGAGAGGGTTTTCGTCCTCAAGTGGATGAACAAGGAGCAACTAGCTCTCTATGCCCAAGTAGAATAAAATGCGCCAAGACTAGATGCAAATGATGCCTCTAAACTCCTTTTATATCTTCCTTTTTGACGCCAAAGATTAATTAGACAAGGCCAAGAAAACACAAAACAAAATATAATAATATTAGATAAAATATAATAGAAAGATGCTCAAGGGTCTTTTCCTTCATTTCTTCTTCTTTGGCATGGAGAAGGGATGGCAAGAAGACCAATTTCTAACTCCTAAGTGGGAAAAAGGGACATTACAAAGCAATATGACAAAGAAAAGGAAATATGTAGGATCATACATATGAAAGTCTTGGAGGCAATCAGCATGGCCCTCTTGAAGCCTTGTAGAGTTAGCTTCATTATTGTTGTATTAATAATTTGCTTTCCATAATGCATAGCGAGTTGTCGGGCATTGAGACCTTATAGCAAGGCTCATTACTATAAGTTTTCATTCATTGCTGTCCATGTAGTTGCAAGTTCTTGTTGGGAATTGATGATAACCATGCAAGGTAGGAACTTTTGTTATACTTTACTCTATATTGCTTCCCTAACATGACATGTTAACTTGTCAGGTTTTGGAGACCCCTTGACAGTGCATGAGGATATTGTAATGAACTCGTACATTTATTGATAGTTGCTGATCGGATCATTCTGTTCGGCATAGATGTAAAAGCATAGCATTGGTTCCTTATTCTTCCATGCGCACATGTGGGATGCTAGGCACAAGATCTCCTTTTGGCTGTACTTACACTTGATGATGGGGAAAGATTCAGCCCCCCTTGTATGTTGACTGATTCTCCTTGTATGCTTTTGATTTCAGCTGTTGGTGGCATAGTTAGCTAACTTGCGTTGGCCTTAGTGTCTTAGTGCCTTATGGATGAGTGTATGCATGGAAATCTTGTAGCCATATGGGAGACTATTTGCATGTTGGTTGATGACGCTAGTTCCTTATTGCACTTGATTGATGTGAAAGAATTAGTAAATGGAAGAAAATATTGGATTAGTCTTCTTACCTCTTGATGGATGTCTTTATGAGAATACATTTTTGTTTTGGCATGTTAGTATAACAAATTTGTTCTTCAGGTTCTACTGAACTCCGTTCTAGTCAGTTTTAGTTAGCGGCATTCGGATGGGGCTACACAAAGAACACTGTGAAAGGCATGCCTCATGATAAACAATATGACTACTCAAACAAGAAATGCAAGGTCACTAATAATTGACGCACTTTCCCTCACATATTAACAATCACAGAACAAAGAGAAAAACTGCTGCTAGAAAAAATGACACTTGTTGGACTACTTGTTGAATTTCTCCTACCATAATCTTTGCATATGTTAAAACAGTCAAAAACTCACCTTTGGGAATTCACCAATATGACGTGCTGTCAATATTGTTCTCTGCAAAGTGCTTGTCCATATCTGCAAAAGGGGATATTGACAACATTTTGGGTAAAGCTTTTGAATTTACTTCCATATGGCCATATGGGCACACACAAGACCATTTAGCATATTATCTGATATGCATGTAAAGAACATGTCTTACCTAGAAATATGAAGTAAAAAATGTGTACCATGCAAAATGAAAATGTGCTCACAAGTAAAGACTAATTATAAAGTTGTTAGTAATTACTGTACTAAATTACTAATATCTATTTGTGTTTTGGTGAATGCTTTCCATTTTATGTAGGAGTGGCTGTCTATCCTCATCACAGAATTCTTTAACACAAAAGCAATTTCTTACAAGAAACAAAGGAAAGTGCATTAAGACTAAATTACTCCAGAAACTTACAGAAGCAGTTCTTTCGGATTTTAGTCGCTTGTTCACAAAATCTGCAAGTTTCATTGCATATTGTTCCCCAGCTTCACTGCATAAACTCATAATAGTTATCACAATCATAATCATTTTCAAAACATTGAAAATATTATCAACATAACAGTTGTATGATTCTCAATCATATGAGATTGGATGCTAATAAACACATTTTGTGAAATGCATTAATATATACAATTTCTGGAGGTTTCGAAATATTATACTTAATCTTCTTGCTGCTATAACCTATGAAAAATATATATGCTTTATTTATATGCGGCACCTTTACGTAGAATCTCCATCTAGAAAATAACTTTTAGAATCCCAATAATACAAACAAGCATGAAAATAAATGTGTAATGAAATGCTACGCACGAATGAACTGAAAACTAGCCTCAATAAAACTCAAATGAGAGGGATGATTTACAATGTCATAAAGATGGTAACTGTGACTTAGGGCTTCACATATGGTTATTTGGGCTTAAAGACTGTATTTTTGTGCTTCGCGAAGGGCTTTGATACTGTATTTTTGTACTTCACGAAGGGCTTCGTCTCTGTATTTTAGGGCTTTGTGACTGTTTTTTGGTGATCTGTGACTACAAATAAGGGCCTCCTGACTGTGCTTAAGTGTTTTGCGACTGTTTTTTTGTGGTTTCCTGGGCTTGTGAGCTTCTTTGCAGGTCTCTTGTGGGCTCACAATCTCCTTTGTAGGGGTTTTTTGTGCTCGTGTGATTGCATCGAGAGTTGGAGTTTGTCTTTAGAGCTGCCGTGATGCTATTTGTTTGTTATTGATAGGGATCGATTGCTAGGGTAGAAACCTGTGGTTTTTGTTTTTGCTTTTGTCAATATTTGGGCTTGTCGTTTGTAACACACAAGTAGACCAGGGGTTTCGTGGGTTCTCATTTTTTGTCTCGTTCTATTGTTTTCCATTGGATGGGTGATGCAATTCTCTCTCTTCATTCAGCTATGTCCTCTTGAGCAGGATGTCACGAATCTGGAGTAGGATGTCACGAATCTGGAGCTTTTGTCTTTGGGGTTCAAGAGGGTTTTCAAACAAGAGAAAGAGGAGGTTTCATGAGGAGCAGGAGAAAAACTGAGTCTCCCCAAGAACAGTCAAATATGGTGGGTGCTTAGTTTATATCTGATCTTCCTGATATTGCAGGAAAAGGGGAAGCCAATCAGGTATGAGCTACTTCTGGTAAAGGTTCAACTAAGTTCAAAAAATTAATTTTCAGGGGAGTCAACGGTGTCAATCCCATTTCCAACAACCATTTACGGAGAGGGCCTCTTTGGATCCCTAAGGTTGATCCTTGGAAGATTGAGTCATGATGTATGTGGGTGGTAGATGGATCTCCGATTATTTAGCTCAGAATGTAGGATCTCTAGGATGGCATAGATGTTATGGAATCATGAGGACTGATTTACCATTTGATGGGTTTTCGTTTGTAATCTCCCTTTCTAGGGCTGGGAGTGAAAAACAAAGAAATAACACCAATCCCAATTGAGACTAATCTGATTTTTATGACAGCAGATATAAATATATTAGAAACCCTAGCAGTGAACTGAATCTACACTTTTAGGGCATCAAACATCCTCCAAATAAGCTGAAAATAGGTGCATAAATCCTCTTAAATATTATAACTAATGGAACAAACACCAAGCCAAAGCATTCCAAACCACATGCAAATTATGAAATTATTCCCAGCTGCAATTAAATAAATGACAACAAAGGTACAACCCACATTAAGGGTTGGAAATGATGTTTCCAAACTCCAACAAATACCAATGAAGTAAGAAATCAGCCTTATAAATTATGCAGAATCTGAATATCAACACCAAATGCCAAGATGTGCCCTAGAAGGCACTCAAAACCTCCTTCACCCAACTCACCACCCTAGGAGAGGGTGTAAAATTAATGTAGAAGACCTTGACAAATCTTCTCCTCCAAACCCTAGCTTCAAACTAGCAAGATCACCTTCTTTGAAGCCCTTGGAACCACCAATTGGAGAGTTTTTATTCTCCAACCTTGAACAAGGAAGGGTTTTGTTTTCCTTGTATACCACACCAAAGGATTTTCGCCCTCTAGTGGAATGGAATAGAGCAATCAACCCCAAAACCAAGTAATATAAAATTATAATAACGAAGCGTCCCTAAAATAAGCCTACGTGACCCCTTTTATATCCTTCAGGTGGTGCTAAAACCCCATGAGGAAGTTCCCCCATGACTGGCCTCTTAAAGAAGCTTGCATCTTTTAATTTGCCTTTTAAGTCCTCCAACCCAACCGACCTGCTTCATAAGGAAAAATACTAAAGGAAAATGTAAATATTCATAAAAGAAAGACTAAAACATCAATCAAAGACTTCCCTTGTTCACCTACTTCTTGCCCACAGGAAGTAGAATTGGAAAGAAGTCTTCAAATGGATTAATTTGAATAAGGGGACATTACAGTCCTCCCTTCCCAAAATTGCTTGCCCTTAAGCAATTGCAACTCTTATGCCCAAGTGTCAATGTGCCAAAGTGAAAGAACATGATATAGTACTCCCATAATCTAGCTCCCATGCCTGTCAAGTGAGACAACTTCTGCAAAAACAAACTTATGCAATAGTTTCCCCTATCTTCATTGAAGTCCCTTAGCAGCCCATGAAGTTTTATGGCTGCCTTGAAAACCCCAGTTGTCCAAATTTTGTCCTCCAAAATAGCAATAGCAATTTCTTCCCTTGTACACTCAACTATACAAAACACTTTCCAGCTAGCTACAGGCTCAAACAAGGGGCAAAAAACTGAAAAATGCTTAGCAACTTGACCAACAAAAGCATTTCCTAGATGGGGCATCTTCCCCTTCGATCTCAACCTTGTTAACTATGGTGGAAGAACATCCTCTAATCACATACATGAATGCAACTGGAAAAGAATGAAGACTGCCACAAATGATGTCAGCAATACTATTGAGTACAAATGGGCTCATAGTTGTCATAAGGATGCTTCTTCTAACACTTGAGAGTAACCAAACATCACCCCTTATTTCTCTTATGCTTGGCTGGAGCCGTTTTGCAAAAAAAAACAAATTATGAGTCATCATACTTTGCTTTTGTTGTGTTGCTCTAATTTTCAAGTGGGTTGCCCTTTGAAACTCACCATTCACCAATCTCCAATGGTGCTCTACTCTCCAAAACGAACTAGAAAGCATTGTGCGAGGCTGTCCCAATGTGTACCACACAAGACAGTCACCTTGCTGTAGCGAACTCTTTTACCGCCCAAAAATTGTGATTTGCGACAGCCAATAAGGAATTTCGGGCTGCATACTCATTGTTGCCATTTGCTTCTTCAAAGTCTCCAATCTTTTCCGCTTCAACTCAAGTATGGAAGAAACTTCATCTCCTTGCAAAGGGTGATCACATCTGATCATAAATTTGATATTCTCCTTCATTTATATGGGAAAAGAGCAAACTCAGTTGTTTTTCTTTCATCACCCCTATACCTGCACGTGGAACAAACTTATTAAAGAAAACAAGAGCTCTCTTCTTCTTCGTTTCATGTCTCATAAATATGATGGCCAACTTCTTTTTGTTTGCAAACTTTTCACAAACTTCATACAAGTGATGGTTGTCCAAAAACTAGGTCATGTTGCCCCAAACACAGCTGTAATCATCCATTTAAAGTAGAAAAGATTGAAAAAATGAGGAAATTTCTAGTAAAATTCATCGCAAGAGAATGAACCTTCAGAGGCAGAACTATAGCAGATATTTGAGCTATGGTCCAGCTACACAAATCTTCTCTTATTCTGAAGCTTCTCACTACTTTGGTTATGTTTTTTGTTCTTAAGGTCCCATAGATTGTTTTGGTCTCATGGATGTTATTAAAATCATTATCTATCTATTAAGATCTTCAATGGACCTCATTTTCTTTAAGCGACCGCTTCTCATACTTGGATAAGTGGCAATGGTCGAAATCTTTTTGGATGGGTGGATAAGGGACTAGGGTGTGTTGGAGGGTAAAGGGTGTAAGAGGTTAAAAGGGAATTTTAAAGTGGGCTGGTTAGGAATAGGTGTAACTGTAATGTCCCTTCTAGGATAGCGAATGGGGGACAAGGGTTTCCCCTCAAGCCCTAAAGGATTAGATCAACCAACAAACATCAATCTGAAAATGACTGCAAATACTCTTCAATCCTATTCAAACAATCAATAATCAACCCTCTAGCGAAGCGAACTGTACATGAACTTCACATCAACATACAACCATGCAATAAGACTTGAACATGCTTCCAAATAATTAGTTCAACCATGACAATATTTATCAATTCAAATTACATCAAAATAATAGAGAAAATTAGTGACCACAACCATGTAATGTCCCCTCTAGGACAAGTTAGGAATTTACATAAATCTGATCACACATTGATGGAAAATAATTAATATTCAAACCCCAATTGCTGCAATTTTCAAAAATTCATATCTTTGGCTAGAGAAGTTCAAATGAGCTGAAATTTTAGATATTGGACCACAAAAATATGAAGAATAATATTCAAAAGTCGGTTTTTGCACAGCCAACATAAAACCCTAATTTTTCCCAAAAAACTAAGTCGCCCAACACATTTAGGGCATCAAATCGACTCCAAACATTATTAATTTAATTCCTCCTTATTCCTCCTAATTAATTAACCAAATCAATCATAGGAAGATCAGATCTTCATAGTTAAACCTCAAATAGCCCAATGTCAACAATAGTACAACCGAAAGTGGAGTTGGAGCATGCCAAAGTGGTGGGTTAGATGGGAGAACTAATTAGAACTCTAATAGCATCCAGATCTGATTTTTAGCAGCAATTAATTAATTAATAAATCACCCAGAACAACTAAAACTTTAAAAATTTATATCTCACAAAATAATTGGAGTTTTGGCATGAAACGAATTGCACAATAAAGTAGAAATCATGAGCTTTCAAATGAACTAACAAACTGAATTTTCTGAACACTGAAACCCACTCAAATCTGCCCTTGAAATCTGCCTCCAAGTCGCTAAGCTTAAAATAAATGCTATAAATTAATTCCTGCTCATACAACCCTTCCAAAACACTCAAACAATCAGCCCTTGATCTGAAATAATTAATTAGACACAGCAACAAATAAATCTAGTATAAACAACCTCAAAACATGAAAGATCAAACCCCAAACCAAGTCGATTTGCCCTTAATAAATTGCAGCTGTGAATAAGAACACAATAGTACTTCAAAACATTCACCCACATGTAGATTTATGATTCAAATAATTGCGCCACACCATAGAGCAAGTCGCCAATGCTAGAATTGAGGAAATATTGCATAAATGCACTTAACACAAGAGAACACAATGGATAGAACAATGAAGTTTTTAATATTCTTCAATAATGGATCCAAATGAGAGAGACAACAATGCAAGAACTAAGGCATACATCCCATTATTCCAAGCCTGGAGTGAAATCAAAATGATCAATCAACATAACCCCACTAGAGGAAATGTGACCTCTTTTTATAGAGTTAAGGGACGCAATATCCAATGACCGACCTTTTCCTTTTTGTAGGGAAAGCATAAACTCTCATTGCAAAATAAAGTCTCTAATAAACTAAGACTATGTGCACTTTGTTATTTTTAATTAAATAATAAAAGCAACTATCCTATGTGCACATTTAACTAACCTAGATAACCCACCTTGTAGCGCAAGGGATACCAAGGGGTCACAAAATAGACAATAGACATCTTTGGATCATCTTCAAGCTCAATCGTCAAGTCCATGAGAAAAGGGAATGGGTTGAAGGTCTTCAAGTCTTCGATTTTATCAATGTCCTAAGAAGGGGACATATAGTCCTCCCTTCCCAAGATTGTTTTCCCTCAATCAATAGCAAGATCCTACATCCGAGTGTAAAGATGTAGCACTCCCGAAGACGGGATCCTATGCCAACCAAGTGGTGAAGCATTTGCAATATCTTGTGAAGTTTCTTTGTCTTGAAAGTTAGGTGCGTCTTCAACTGCAATTTCCTTTTAAAATCTGCACATGAAGCAAACAAGTTAGAAAAATAAGTGTTGAAAAACATTTTTCCAATGTGTCTCCATGTTGTGAATGTCTCAATAGTCTCCTCCATATATGGGTTGCTCCCAAATTTTGTTATGTGGCTCCAAACACTATTGTAATTATGCATTCCCCCTTCAAAAATCAGAATTAGAATGGCTGGTTTCCATCCCCAAGTATTCACCCATGAGCCAAAATCAATCTCCAACAACCATATTATTAAATGCATGGCAAAAATTTGAATTATAGAAGTGATAGGGAAGCTGGTCATAATGATATCATTCATAAAAATGATGGGACAGCAGCTAGCACATTTCAAAAAAAATTCTCCAACATGAATGAACATCAATTTAGTGAATAAAAATGGCTCCCATGTAACTGAAATTTCATCCTTATTAGTATCAAACTGAAAATTATCCATATGCACAGCTGAAAATGAAATTTCTTGAGAATAATTAATACTATATTCCTTCATTTTTTCCAAACCTTCTATTGAAGCCCAAAAGTTAGTGGTCATGCAAGCAACAACCAAACATTCCCAACACATATCCTTTGTTGATTTTACCTTTTGAAGCACATCAATCAAACATCCAAGTGGAAGACAAAACTGCTGCTCAAAATCTGAAAATGGACTTCTTACAATACAAGGTGTAGTCCATGTGATCCATCTTTCCTTCAAGGCTTCCAAGGAGATAGGAGTTAGCATTATTTAGAAAAAGCAAGGAGATGATATCCATGTATCCAAATAAAGCTTGTAAAACTCAAATCCTTTTAGCCCCTTATCACATGAAGCAACATGTACAAGATGACACCCCAAATATCCTCTTCTTCTATGTTCACAAAGAAAGGAGAAAGCTGAAATATAGTGCATGCATTTATGGCTATCACCATAGAGAAACCAAGGAGCCTTGTACCTTACTTTGTGCCGATGACTTTCCCTTATGAGAGGGAGCATAACACATGAAGCCATCATACCTTTGTGTCTTCAAATGATGAATTCCTTATATGGACCAGCAAGCTTATTGTTATGGCTTTCATCATTAGGAAGAGTGATAATCACTCTTTTTCCTTTTCCATCATGTTCCTTATGCACCCAAATGTTAAGAGCAAAAGTACCAACAAGAATGTGACCATTATACCTCGTATTGCTCATCATATCTCTCTCCCTATCATGCTCAAAATAATACCCACCAAAGATCAATATGGAAGGAGAAATAAAATATGAAAAATCATACCTTGGGCTGCTCCCAACATCTACAAAGCTCATAATTTCTGAGTTTGGAACAACAGTCTTTTCTTCACCATTTTCTTCATCCAAAGCCCGTTTTTCTCCCTTACCAATGCTCATGCTAGGTGGGAAATGTTTTGGAGCAACCATGAGACTCATGCTCCATTCTTGTTCTTCAAATGGCTCATGCTGAAGGTGAATGGTGTCCCTCAAATCTGATTTTTCCATCACATGTTCCCTTGCCATCATTTCTCCTTGATCATGCATATGCTTGATACTAATATCCTCTTAATGCCCATCAATCAAATCTGATTTTTCCTTCCACCACTCAAACCCATGCAATTATTAGGTGCCAAAAATTTATCATCAAAAACAAAAGAACTCATACCTTGGATGCATGTCTTCACTTTGCTTGAACATTGATTTACAATTCTTCTTGCTAAGGAGTGAGCAATGCATGACTTCTCTTCTCTCAATCCTTCCACAAATATGGATACCAAGGATTGTGGGGGTTCCTCATACTCATTCAACATTAGGGACATTATAGTTTGCATTGCATCCATTATATCTTGTGAATGATCCTCATGTAGAACATCAAAGAAGACTTCAAACATATGCAAAATGAGGTCATCACAATCAAGATCTAACATTGAAATGCAAGACCTTACCATAGCCATGTTCTCCAAAATCTTAACCTTTTTGCCAAAGTGAGGGTTGGTAGTGTCCCAAAGCTTTTGAAAACTTCCAATCATGAACTCATAGATATCCTGCATAGTGATGTCATCATATGGCAAGCTTAGGGTTGATATCCGTGTGATCTCACTAATGCATGTGATGTCCAAGAGCCTCACATCCACCTCATGCCTCAATAAATCAGATCTAACCAAATGGGTCACCAAAGGGTCTATAGTTGCAGATATAGAACCCATCTGATTGCTCTATCAAAGATAAACAACTTACCACGTCTTCAAGAGTGTTGAGCAATACACTCTTCTCAAGAGGAGTAAATTCAAGCCATCTCCTAAGCCTATAGAGCTTGGTCTTCATATCTCCATCACTTGCAATCCCCATGATCCAAAAACTCTACAAACAATACCAACAAGAGTAGAGGAAAGAGACTCTGATACCACTGTAATGTTCGCTCTAGGACAAGTTAGGAATTAACATAAATTTGATCACACATGTTGGAAAATAATTAATATTCAAACCCTAATTGTTGCAATTTTCAAAAATTCATATCTTTGGCTAGAGAAGTTCAAATGCGCTGAAATTTTAGATATTGGACCACAAAAATATGAAAAATAATATCTCAAAGTCAGTTTTGCACAACCAACATAAAACCTTAATTTTTCTCAAAGAAATAAGTCGCCCAACACATTTAGGGCATCAAATCGACTCCAAAAATTATTAATTTAATTCCTCCTTATTTCTCCTAATTAATTAACCAAATCGATCCTAGGAAGATTAGATCTTCATAGTTCAACCTCAAATAACCCAATGTCGGCAATAGTACAACCCAAAGTGGGGTTGGAGTATGCCAAAGTGGTGGGTTAGTAGGAGAACTAATTAAAACTCTAATAACATCCAAATCTGATTTTTAGCAATAGTTAATTAATAAATCACCCTAAACAACTGAAACTTTAAAAATTTATATCTCACAAAATACTTGGAGTTTTGGCATGAAACGAATTGCACAATAAAGTAGAAATCATGAGCTTTCAAATGAACTAACAAATTGAATTTTCTGAACACTGAAATCCACTCAAATTTGCCTCCAAGTCACTAGGGTTAGAATAAATGCTATAAAATAATTTCAGCTCATACAACCCTTCCAAAACACTCAAACAATCAGCCCTTGATCTGAAATAATTGATTAGACACAGCAGCAAATAAATCTAGTATAAACAACCTCAAAACATGATAGATCAAACCCCAAACCACGTCGATTTGCCCTTAATAAATTGCAACAATTAATAGGAACACAATAGTACCTCAAAACATCCACCCACATGCAGATTTATGCATCAAATAATTGCGCCACACCCTAGAGCAAGTCACCAATGCTAGAATGGAGGAAATAATGCTAAAATTCACTCAACACAAGAGAGCACAATGGATAGAACAAAAGAGTCTTTAATATTCTTCAATAATGGATCCAAATGAGAGAGAGAGCAATGGAAGAACTAGGGCATACATCCCATTACTCCAAGCATGGAGTGAAATCAAAATGATCAATCAACATAACCCCACTAGAGGAAATGCGACCTCCTTTTATAGAGTTAAGGGGCGCAATATCCAATGACCAAACTTTTCTCTTTTGGAGGGAAAACATAAACTCTGATTATAAAATAAAGTCTCTGATAAACTAAAACTACGTGCACTTTATTATTTTTAATTAAATGATAAAAGCAACTATCCTATGTGCACATTTAACTAACCTAGATATCCCACCTTGTAGCGCAAGGCATACCAAGGGGTGACAAAATAGACAATAGACATCTTTGGATCATCTTCAAGCTCAATTCTCAATCCCATGAAAAAAGGGAATGGGTTGAGGGTCTTCAAGTCTTCAATTTCATCAATATCCCAAGAATGGGACATTATAACCCAGTTGTAATTATTTTTATGACAACAATAGTTCAGCCAAAACCAAGGGCTGGAAATAATAGATAATCCTCTCCGAAAATCAACAAAAGTGTTGTTTCAGCCTCATAAATGATGAGGATCAAGAATATCAACTCAAAAAGCCAAAATGTGACCTAGAAAGCACTAACCTCAACCTGAAGAGAGTCGCCTAGTACTGAAAATGAAGAACACCAGTATAAATTCACTTTGAAGCTCCAATGTGACCTCTATATGAGACCACCCTTGCACACAAGAGGGTTTTCATTCGCTAGTGTGATCCTATTGAAGGGTTTCATCCTCAATAGGTGGTCAAGGAAGGGTTTTCGTCCTTCAATGGCAAGAAGAGAAACTACTCACTCCACCTCCAAAGAAAGCGATCTACAAAATAGCATAAACTTTCTTTGGCCACTTGATACACCTTTTATATTCTCCTTTTTGGCACTGGTGTCCCCAGATTTCACCCTGAAATCTGGGACTACCCATTTAAAAAAAAGATCGTTCTTTTAAACTAACGGGTCTTTTTGTGTTTTTATTGTCAGAAGATGTTTGTATTATGTTAAAATATTCCCAGTGAATCATATGAGCCAATTTCGACAAATACCCAGATGTTGAAACTCATTTTATCCCTCCGCCAAGTTTTGTCTGCAGGAAATTTTTATTTAATTATTTATTGAATAAATAATGCCCCGTTTGAAGTAAATTGTGCTCCGGTTGAATCCTGTTGAAGTTTTGCATGCCAGTATTCACTCATCTCATTAGGGTTTTCACCAAGAATGAATTCAGGGCATTATCTGCAACTTCTAGCAACAGTTTTTCGCTTTTATTTATTTCTTTTGCGTTTTTCTCCGGTTTTCTCCATTGTTTCTTTGTGAAATTTCCCTCGGTCAATTCCTTCGCTAGTATAGTCTATTTAATTGACTGAAGCATCTGGAGATCATCTACCGACACAACACCAAAAGGAATCAGCCTCAAAATTCAAGCATCTGACCAAAAAAGATGAAGTCATGCACAAAAAGCCTCTCCCAGGCAAGTCTTCATCATATTCAATTAACATGCAGATTTAACCTATCAATGGCACCAAAGCTAGTAAGAGAATCGCCAGGTAGGTAGGAATTTGCAAATCTGCCTGAAGGGTACTTTTTCCCATTGAATATCAAAACTAGTCACTTAAGCTTCCCACGCAAGAGAGAGGTGAAAGGCAATGGCGCATACATTTCTTACTGCCTTGCAGGAGCATGAAAATAAATATCATCATAACATAATCCTAACAATGATCCTAGCACTCCTTTTACAAGCAAGGAGGCACAATTTTCAAAATCCCTAGGAGAGGGAAATTATTAAATAAAAGCAGATTAATTCACCCTAGGTTCAAGTCCCAATTTATTAAAAAAGGTGATTTTAATATATAAAAGTTGCCTAAATTTATTGGAATTAATTCCCCTTTTTAATTTGTCAGTTTGGGAATTTTGGCAGTGGTAGGTAATTTCTTACCTTCCATGCATAGTTACTTAATCCTATGAAGTCAAAGTCATTGCTTTAGTAATGTCAAATGATAAAAATAGAGGTCTCCAGGCAATTTATAATCTACCTTGCAGGGTAAAATTTTCCCCCTTGAAAAATCACTTAAAGCACTGACGAGGAATTTCTTACTTGCCTTGCAGGGTAAAAATTCCCATTCTGAACAGTCAAATAGCACTTAAGTGGAAAAGGGGATTTTTGGAGCTACAGTGCAGGGTAGAAATTCCCATCAAAGTTTTCTAACTTTTGGAAATTACCTTTGCTAAAAAATGCGACCCACCTTGGGTGAATAACAATGCATTTAATTGATATTTATTAATGGTTTATACACCCAATTTTGGCGCCATAAATAGAAGGAAAGTCAATGTAACTGGAAGAGCTAAGGAAAAGTCAAGGATGCATGCTAAAAATAAATAAAATAAATTTATTTAAGAGCAACCAGCAGCATACATAATTGGGTGCCCAATTTGGGTGAATAAACATGATTGTTTATTAATTAAATTGGAAGGAAGAGATAGGAAGGGCAATTATTAAAATTAGAATGTCTGAGGGTTATATAAGCATGGGTTGCATAATAAAGAAGCAATTAATTCTTTTTGCAGAAGGATTGCAGCCTCACGGACAGATTTTGGTGCCAAAGGAAGGAGGTTTTTGCATTACAAGAGTGTTTTTCATTGCCAGGGAGCTTCAAGGTTTGGCGCCTAGGGTTGGAATGACTTGATTCTTAAGCTATGATAATTATTTGCATGTTGGTATAAGTGCTCTGGTGAATTCAATAATATTTGTTGCTTGCTTTGCATGCAAGCAAAACCTCAAATTTTCAGGCAGCAGGCTTCATATGCAAATTTTTGGTGACTGAAATCAAGTATTCATGCTCTGGACTTCGTCTTTGTCTGAATTAACTGCAGGTATTCATCACAGGTGCTCATATTAGTTAAAAGAAGTTCAAAACAATTTAGAACATTGAATATATCTTTGAATCTGAAGAAGTTGTCAGATCTGCACAAATGGATCTCAGATTGCAAGGGATTCTGACATAATTAAAAGAAAAAGCGCTGATAAAAGATTGTTCTTTGGCCATGATGAAACATGATGAAAGATGTGTTGATCAGCAGAAATCATGCATAGCTTCCAGATTTGCTGAAAAGGGGAATGATACAGACATAGGCCCTGAAATCCTCATCACTCGATTTAATTGACAGATCCAGATCTTGTAATTGCAAAGGCTTTCGATAAAAATTCATCCTCTTGTTTCTAACGCGGCCCGTGTAGAAGTCAGTGCATGAAAAATTCCTTCCAAGATCTTGTGCATGTGTTCCCAACCTTCCAGTTGAACCCTTCATTGAATTTACTTTGCATGTATTGAAGAAGAATTGCAAAAGCTTCAAGGATAGAAACGAAGATAGGTCAAGGGCAATACTTGCAAGTAAATCATAGTCAAACATAGCTTTCAGATCCAGTTTGGTGAGAATCAAAGGGAAAGAGTCAACTGCATGCAGAATATATTCAATAAGAACAAGACTGGTATAGGGTTGCAGCTTTCTTCTTATTTCTTTTCCTCTTTCTCTTATTTCTTATGTTCTGCGAATAAAGTAATTGAGCAATCAATTAAATTATAAAACTTAAGTGATTGATTTAAAAGCCATTACTTGAAAATAGGTGGCAGACATGCAAAATAGAAGAATCTAATTTTCAGTTATAAATCGTACATGTCATGCAAAGAGGAATTCCAGGAGGAAGATTTCCAGTTGTTTCCCTTTTCATAACTTCTGCATGTTCTATTCATTTAAAACTTCCTATTTGTAATTTCCCTTTATACACTATAAATAGAGGAAGAACCTACGGGTTAAAGAGTCAGAACTTGTAATCAGCATTCTTGTGTTCCAGACTTTGAGTTGAAACCCTTGATAGCTTTCTGCAAGAAAATGAATAGAGAGAAGATTTCCGGAGAACTTTGTGTCAACGGTGCATTCGTCTTGTATTTATTTCTAGATCTATTCATAAACTTTGTGTTATTCTAGATCTAGATCTGAAAGTTTCCTTTGCTTTGAATTTTGTGTTTAATGATCTATTTGTTTTAATCTATGTGCATGCGATCAACTCTGTAAACTATTGATTGGGTTGCACATCCTCTCTCCTTTCCCCCGTTTCCTATTATTTTCCTCTTCTGCAGATTTTTCCTTTCTTTTACAGTTGCTTACTTGCTGCAAAACTGTCTAGCTATGGTTCATGAGCTACATAGTTAAAGTAATACCAACAGATAGATATTAGGAAATACAACTGACAAAATCTTACACGGAAGCCTCACCAGTAAATGAGGGAGATTTATCTCATGACTGCCTAGGTTTTCAGTTGTGCAGAAAATCTAGCCAACAACTCGGCTCTTCACTTTCTTCCGGAAGCTCCATGGAAATCCCTAGCTTCCTCATAACCGAGCTCTTTAATGGAGTGTACTCTTTAATCTTCAACCTTTTGAAGCTTGACCTTATGGAGTGGGATAGAGTATTTGCAACATCCTCCATCGCAACTATGAAGAAGACCAACCTTAATGAAGGAGATCATATTTATGTATCCTTTCTTGCTTCGTGGGCCAAATGCATTCATCACTTCTAGTCGAATCACACCAAACCTTGATGGGTAATAAAAATAAATGCAATATGAACAAATTTAAACTTTCTCCAATTATGCACCAACTGTTCTAGTGTACAGACATGGACAAATTTCTGCCCCTAATTGGAGTTTGCAGCAAATCCAATCCAATAAAAATTTCTCATCCCTTACCCATTGGGAAACAATGAATGACTTAAGGGTACTTCAATCTGATCCACAGGGGATATTACATAGAAACTCATCTCATTTGCTAGCCCATCCTTGAGGACCACTGAATCTTGAATGGGCTCATGGCCTTCATAGTAATTAGCTTGGAATGGGGAAATTACAGTCCTCCCCTGTCCTATAAGTAGTTTTCTTTCAAGATAATAGTAAACCCATATGCGCATGTATCATCATATCAAGATGGTTAAGTTCTGCAAGTTATTGTAGCTAGTTGCCATGAATGGAAAGAAACAAGAGCCCGAAATGCTCAGGAATGACAGGAGCTTCAGCCACATAAACCAAAGAGATACAACTTGCTATTGGTACCAATCTGATCCATAGTCAGTCATAGAAATACTCATAGCTGGCCCATCAACACAAATCTAACAACTCCATCTCGGGCATACACATGTCTGTAATGAATTCTGCTTCCAAAATGTCCTATAAGTATTTTGTCTTAAGAAACAGTAAATGGACCCTAAATAATTAGGACTGGTTAAGTCACCCCTGTCATTGCAACTATTGTAATCTAGATTGCATGAATGGGCTGAAAGACAATTCACCAGAACCATGGAAATGCACATGGGATCTTATCCAAAACAGAGCTGATCAACATCTGATTTGTTTGATTACTTTCATGGAGAAACCTTGATGTGGAAATCATCCAATGATGCAATCCTTCAAAAGAATAAGGACATGCTGCCTTCTGCCCATGACAATTATATGGCAGTCCAACATCTGCCTTCTTGTAGGCCCAACCACATGACACACGGTACCAGCAATTATCAAACTAGTGCCTTATTGCAAGTTTGATAATGTTTATGAGAACTGTAGCTCCTGATACACTCTCCTACACTGCACCTAATGTTACAATTCCTTTAAGGTGCATTTGAATTCTCTAAGTGATGAGTTTACATGACACATTGGCCCTTAGTTCAAGAGTGTATTTCATACCATACTTATCCCAACTCAGTGTACTAAGATTGCTTTCAACAAGAAAACTCCATTTTGACATCATAAGACTTCAAAAGTGTCAGGATTCCAAACACTTGAAGTTTCTTCTGAGTATCCCCATGGAGTCAGCTAAAAGTTATCGTCATGGAGTACTTAACTAAGTTTTAGACCCCATTCAAATGTCATCTATGCATTTAGTGCATCCAAAACTATGCTTCGGACCTTCCTCGTGGTGCCCGGATCACCCCTAAAACACCGTACACTCTACCTTGTCAATTCTCTGTCTTCTGCAAACTCTATTTTCCTGCTGAAATATGCCAACATAGGATATAATGAGAGTGTTTACCCATAGTTACGCTCACTTAGTCTTGATAGTTGTTACCTTAGTTATTTTGACATTCCCAATGTTGCCTAGATAGCTGACTTTACTGAGCTTTCATTCATACAATTGGCCCAGATCAGATGAGTATGAGTGTTGGTGCATAAGTGCATCATGGATGCATATGCATAACTCTGGACTTCTACAATTCAGTGATTGTTGTATGTGATTGTTAGCAACATTGGGAAGATTCGAAATCCTGTAGCACTCATTATCTTAGGATTAGAAAGGAATGCTACAATTGGAGATGCTGTTTGGAGAGAATCCCTATTATATGCATCTATGTTGGACTCATTAGCTTCATCATTTATGTCAACTTACAGCTGTCCAAGGAGAGTTATTATGTATTCCTATATGCATGATAATAAGACCAAGAAGGTTACTTACAATCTGGCTGTAGCAGTGTACTAAACTCAGTGCACCATTCGCAGAGATGGTGGTGATCTGGAGACCATCTTTGGACCCAATGTCAACAATTCAGTCCCTAGGACACGTAAGTGAGATATATACCATACAGGTCAAAACGGTTAGCACATTCATATATAATGGTTGCCATTAGAATGGGGGGTGAGTTGGGATTGTAGGCAACAACAGTCCTAAAGTTTGTGGTGCCACTCTTCAAGGACCACAGGTTATGCTTCCTGTTACCTGTAACCATACCAACTACGTTGAGTTGATAACACATATTCAACAAGAAATATGGAATTTGCATAAAATAATCTATGTGCCCCTTGTCCCTCAACATGTTCTTCGTCTTATCATCAATTTGAACATGCTGCCCATAATGATACCAACATGGCAGCGACAAAGGAGGAATCAATAATTCTGATATATGATGGTCATGCCTTGGGCTGCCAACAAGGAGCTGTCTTCCTAGGGCTGAAGTAGAACCCTCTCCCCATATGGTACCCTTCGCCTTCTCAAAGACGTTAGAATATTTCTTTGATGACCAAAATATTGCCAAGACATAGCATGAGGGTGATGTAGCAATTCCTTCTTATGAAGATGTTTAAACTGCTTACCACAGGTTGTCATGAAATTCCCAGTGATATGAAGATTAACATGAGCATCTACAAAGGCCCTTATTCCATGGGAATGCCTCCCAACGAGATCACCTGCAATTTTAGCCCCATAAACCCCTTGCAATTCTAATTCTTCTCCATTCTTAGCACCATTTAAAACATGATGATCACCCATGTGTTGTGATTTATTATGGAGCATCAAACATGCCATATGGTCATTCTTTTCAACAAATTTCCCATGACAACATATCTGAAATGGCATAGTAGAGAGCAAATCTAAATTGCATTCGTACCTTTGGTTGTCCTTCAGGTGTTCGTCTTCCTTTTCCTTACGAGAATTTGTTGAAGCAACCTCATTTTGTTGATACATGTAGGGAACATCATCATGAATCTTGCCGGAATCATGAACATCGTCAATTTGCTTTTCATTGCTTGTTCAAAAACTCCTAACGAGATGATCATCACCTTTATCCTTGGGCAATTGAGCTTCAACCATCAACCTTTCTTCACCATCTTGTAAATCTGATTTTCTTTCTTTCTTGGGCTCATGTTCCATAGTTTTTTCATCCAACACATGCCCTTTCACATTGTCGTTATGAAAATCAGTCAATGACTCATCCTTAGGAAAAATGAGAGGTACTTATAGGGCTTTCATGGGCTGCTCCCTCTCAATGCCCAACAACTTTGAGTGTTCTTCTTCCTCCTTGATAATAATGGATGGATTCTTTCCCTCCAGGGATGGAACATGTTTCCCATTTTCCTTGTGTATAGCTCGGGGTTAAGACCTGGGCTCAATTCACACTCTACCTTTCTTCAACTCTATGAACTCAGCGAGTGACATGGCATCACGAATCTCATCCGGAAGAGCCTTGTACTCCTCATAGATGGTAGCAATGTTGTGGCCCATTGAATGTCATGTTTCAACCACATGAATGACTTCTTCCCTTGGAAGGAAAGTGGGCCTAGTGGCTGATCCATAAGTCGATCCTTGGGGCTGCCGTGAAGTATTAACTCCAGATAAGCTTCCCTCACCATTTTGGAACCTTGTTTCATGAAATTTTGGTAGGGTTAAGGCCAACAAATCAATGGTGTCCACCAACCTCACGTTCACTTCAATGAGCTTATCGATTTTGGCTTCTTGTGAATCTTGGTGGGCAATGCTAAGCTCTTCAACTGACTGAATGTATCTGATTTCTTGTTGTCTCTCATGTGATAATGAATGTATCCTTTATTACCTCCTAGCATGAAGACCCTTAGGCTGGGAAGATCAAAACTCTGATACCACTGTGATGTCCCTTTTAGGGAAGCAAATTGGGGAGAAAGGTTTCTCCTCAAACCCTAATGGATCAGATCTGAAAATGCACCATCAACCAACAAACATCGATCTAAAAATGAATACAAATACTAATCAACCCTATTTGAACAATTAGTAGTCATCCCTCTAGGATAGTGAACCATATAGGAACTTGACATCAACATACAACCATGCAATAAGAGCTGAAAATGCTTCCAAATAATAAATTCAACCCCAGCAAAAATTATCAATCCAAATTACATCAGAATAATAGAGAAAATAAGTGACCACATCCAACGGTAATTATTTTTATGACAACAGTACAGCCAAAACCAAGGGTTGAAAATAATAGATAATCCTCTCCAAAAATCACCAAAACTGTTGTTTCAGTCTCATAAATTATGAGGATCAAGAATATCAACTCAAAAAAGCCAAAATGTTCTCTAAAAGCCCTAAACTCAACCCACAAGCAAGTGGCCTAGGATTGGAAATGAAGAACAACAATATAAATTCACTTTGAAGCTCCAATATGACCTCTGCATGAGACCACATTTGCACGCAAGAGGGTTTTCATCCCCTAGTGTGATCCTATTGAAGGGTTTCATCCTCAATAGGTGGCCAAGGAAGGATGTAATGTCCCCTTCTATGACAAGTTAGGAATTAGCACAAATCTGATCACACACAGCTGTAAATAATTAATATTCAAACCCTAAACTGCTGCAATTTTTAAAAATTCATATCTTTGACTAGAGAAGTCCAAATGAGCTGAAATTTTGGATAATGGACCACAAAAATATGAAGAACAATATGCAAAAATCAGATTTCGCACAGCCAACCCAAAACCCTAATTTTGACCTAAAAATTAGGTCGCCCAACACATTTAGGGCATCAAATCCACTCCAAAAATTATGAAAACATCTTCTCCTTATTTCTCCTAATTTCTACAATCATATGCAATATTAAATCAACCCCAAACTGCAGATTTGATATAAATATCAATTTCCCATACCCAAAAAAGCCTGCAGACAGCTGAAATATTCAAAAATGCATAACTCCTTCAATATTCCATATTTTTCCACTCAAATAAAATGTAGATAATTCTATAAATTAAGATCTTTCCAAAGAACTAGAGACATGAATTTTATGACACCCAAAAACCCTCCACAACCCCCAAAAGTCTCAATCAAGTCATCACCAGGGTTAGATGGAATGACAAATTATTTTCAACTCTTTCTACACTTCAAAAACCCTCCAAATAACAGTCTTCAACACAAGAGAACTCAATAATGGAGCAAGAGAAAATACTTCAATTGATCAAAACCAACTTCCCACGCAAGACAGAGAGAGAAAGCATCAATGGGCATGCATCCCAACTCCAAGCATGGAGCATAAAATAAATATCATCATAACATGAGTCTAACAATGATCCTAGCACTCCTTTTATAAGCAAAGAGGCACAAAATTCGAAATCCCTAAGAGAGGGAAATTATTAAATAAAATAAGTTTATTTCCCCTAGGTGTGGCGTCCCCTTTTAAAAGGGGTGATTTTAATATTTAAAAGCCACCTAAATATTATTTAATTAATTCCCTTTTTTTTTAAATTTGCCTTTTGGGAATTTAATTAAATAATTACTTGCTCCATAAATATTAAATAATTAAATAAATAGTTTTATAATGTCAAATGATTAAAATCACTCTCCAGACAATATTATAAAATTATTTAATATAATTTTCCCCTTGCAACATCCCTAAAGCCCACGGGGAATGATAGGCTAAGGGTCTTAAAAAATGGGGACATTATAGTCCTCCCTTCCCAAGATTGCTTGAATCCCTTCCCAAGATTGCTTGCCCTCAAGCAATAAAAAGCTCATGTGTCCATGTCCAAAAGTGTGGTACTCCAAAAGCCGTGTTCCCATGCCACTCAAGTTAAGTAGCATTTGCAATATCTTGGACTGCTTCATTCTTCTCAAAGTTAGGAGTGTAGTCTGCTGTAATTTATTTTTCAAACCTGCGCATGAAACAAACAAATTAGAAAAATAAGTGTTGAAGAACAATTTTCCAATGTGTCTTCATGGCATGTACAACTCCTCCATGTATGGGCTGCCCCCAAACTCTGTTAGGTGGCCCCAAGTGCTGCTGTAATCTCCAAAAATCAGAATTGGAGTGGTTGGTTTCCACCCCAAAATAATCACCCATGAGTCAACATCAAGTACCATCACCCATGTCATCGAATACATGTGAAAAAACTGAATTATGGATGTGATATCATCCATAGAAATTAGAGGACAGCAGCTATCATGTTTCCAAATTCTTTTTCCCACATCAATAAGCAACCAGCTAGTAAAAGCAATAGGCCCCCATGCAACTGAAATTTCACTCCCTATAATAAGAATCTAAAAATCATCCATATGCACAGTTGAAAATGAGACTCTTACCATGCCATGTGAAGCCCACGTGACCCATTCTTCATCATCACAACCCTCAATACATTGTTCCCAAGAAAACAAATGCTGAAACTCAATCATATGCATGATATAGAGCTGATTCAAAATGAATCTCATGACAAATGTGGTACTTCTCACTATCATGGCTGAAAATACAACATGCTTACCCTTTTTTCTCAGAACAGAACATGACAACTCAACACCAAACCTTCCTCTTCGCTGCTTCCAATGTAAAATAAGTGCTAAATGGTCAAAAGAAGAATTTGTAACATGTACCAATGATGCTTCAAACTGAAAATCAGCGTACCATGTGACTAAATCCTTTTGTAAGCATGTTAACATGTCCTCAAACGAACCAAAAATGTACATTACAGCAGTGTGAATGTTAAGTATGCACATATTCCTCTTGGATGCAAACTCAAACATGAATAGATGATGCTCGTACCTTGCTCTTATGACCTCAACAATCAAAAACTGAATTTTATCAAGGTATGAGAACAATAGAATGTCCATCTTAATCATCTTATGAGCACTAGTAAATACAAACAACTTGTTATTTACTTCTCCATGCCATGTAGAGGGATGACATCTCACTATTTTTGTTGCACATGCATATAAAAAGAGAAACCATAATTCATGCATCCATAAACCATATCACCGTAAACCCAAGGAACTTCAAACCTTTGATTGTGCCCATGTACCTTCTTTATGGATAAAGAAAATAAATCTAAAATATCATGCTTGGGGCTGCTCATTACATTTTCGCACCATAAAACATCACTTCTCACCTTGTAATTATGTACCTTTACTTGACATGTGCATGGAACTTCCTTGGAACTTGATTCTAGAAGAGAAAACACGCTTATTTGCTCCCTAATGACTGCTGTTATACACAAGCCAACAAACTTACTGTCATGATTTTCGTTTGTAGGAGTCTTAGGCATCCCTTTTCTTTTGCCATGTTGATACTTATGCACCCAAGTGTTAAGAGAAAAAACATCAACAATAGTATGACCAAAATACCTCTTATCCATCCATCTAACATGCTCATACCCATATTCATCAAAGCTCGATATATAAGGAGGAAATAAACATGAATAATCATACCTTGGGCTGCCCCCAACATCTAGAAAACTTAGAATTTCCGAGTTTAGGACAGCACTCTTTCTTTCATCATTTTCTCCATCTAAACCCCTTTTTTCTCCTTCACCAATGCTTATGTCATGTAGGGAATGACTTGGAGTAACCATGAGACTCACACTCCCTTCTTGTCCTTCAAATGGCTCACGATGAGGGTGAATGGTATCCCTCAAATCTGATTTTTCCTTTTTAGCATGCACATGTTTATCAACAACTTCATCATTAGTACTAGCCAAATCAAACTTGGCATAATTTATTACCTCAATGTAGTTAAGTGGTTGCCTCATATGTGGAGGGAGATATGGTGAAATAGACCCCTTTAGGGCCATATTGAGGTCTACCCTTGGCTGCCCCTTTGAAGCTTGTGTTTGATCACTCAATAGTGACCTTGGCTGCTCCTCCTTCACTATTTTTCGCTGCATATGTACAGCAGTACTGTACGGACCAGCAAGTTGAGAATGGTCTAAAGTGCTCGGAAATGCCTCTTCTTCTTTCCTATAGTTCATCCCCTCATCCTTGCATTCATTGTCAATCCAAGTAGCATTAGTAATAACTAAATAATGTTCATTAGTTACCTCTTGGCTGTCCTCATTTTGCTTGTCCATGCAAACTTGCAAATCAGATTTCTTTTCCCTCTTGGGCTCATCTCCCATGATTATTTTATCAACATGCATGCAATCATGCAAAGGCAACAAAACCTCTTCAACCAAAAATAACTCTTTACCTTGCTCATTTTCAACTAGGGGCTCTTCTACCTGCTCTTCCTTTTGAACTAAATTTGATTTCTCTCATAATTTCTTTAGCCATTATTTCCTTTTCATCATACACATGCTTGACACTAATGCCCTCTTCATGATCATCATCCAAATCTGATTTCTTGCACCCATTCAAACCCATGCAATCATTAGATGTTAAAAATGTACCATCAACAACAAAAGAGCTCATACCTTGAAGAATCATAGTCTTTACTTTGCTTGAACATTGCTCTATAACACCTTTGGCAAGTGCATGAACAGCACTTGAGGTCATTTGACTCAATCCTTCCTCCAACTTAGCAAGTGTGTTGGGGGACTGTCATATTCATTTAATATCAAAGACATAATGGCTTGCATGGAAATCACGATCTCTTGAGCATGATCATTACTTATAACATCAAAGAACACCTCAAACATGTGAGAAATAAGATCATTACATTCTAAATCCATCATTATAACACAAGATCTTACTTTTGCCATAGTGTTCAAAATGCAAACCCTCTTACCAAAAGAAGGGCTTGTGAGGTCCCACAGACCTTGGAAACTTCCCGCCATGACCTCAAAAATGTCTTCCATGATAACATCACAATATGGTAATTTTGGGGCTGCAATCCTCATGACCTCACTAATGCAGAAGATGACCATAATTTTGACTTCCCCATCTTTTTGATCCAACAACTCATACTTAGCCAACTGCTTCACCAAGGAATCTCTTGCAAGAAACATAGATCCATAATCATCTTGCTCTATTGTTACCAAGCAACTTGCTGCTTCTTCCAGAATTTTGAGCAACTCATCCTTTGATGGAGGTAGGTGCTTAAGAGCTCTACCAAGTCTTCAGAATCTTGTCTTAATGTTACCTACACTAGATAAATCCATGATCCACAAGCAACGTCAAACCTCATAGGTGCAGAAGAACATGCTCTGATACCACTGCAATGTCCCCTTCTATGACAAGTTAGGAATTAGCACAAATCTGATCACACACGGCTGTAAATAATTAATATTCAAACCCTAAACTGCTGCAATTTTTAAAAATTCATATCTTTGACTAGAGAAGTCCAAATGAGCTGAAATTTTGGATAATGGACCACAAAAATATGAAGAACAATATGCAAAAATCAGATTTCGCACAGCCAACCCAAAACCCTAATTTTGACCTAAAAATTAGGTCGCCCAACACATTTAGGGCATCAAATCCACTCCAAAAATTATGAAAACATCTTCTCCTTATTTCTCCTAATTTCTACAATCATATGCAATATTAAATCAACCCCAAACTGCAGATTTGATATAAATATCAATTTCCCATACCCAAAAAAGCCTGCAGACAGCTGAAATATTCAAAAATGCGTAACTCCTTCAATATTCCATATTTTTTCCTCAAATAAAATGTAGATAATTCTATAAATTAAGATCTTTCCAAAGAACTAGAGACATGAATTTTATGACACCCAAAAACCCTCCACAACCCCCAAAAGTCTCAATCAAGTCGCTAGGGTTAGATGGAATGACAAATTATTTTCAACTCTTTCTACACTTCAAAAACCCTCCAAATAACAGTCTTCAACACAAGAGAACTCAATAATGGAGCAAGAGAAAATACTTCAATTGATCAAAACCAACTTCCCACGCAAGACAGAGAGAGAAAGCATCAATGGGCATGCATCCCAACTCCAAGCATGGAGCATAAAATAAATATCATCATAACATGAGTCTAACAATGATCCTAGCACTCCTTTTATAAGCAAAGAGGCACAAAATTCGAAATCCCTAAGAGAGGGAAATTATTAAATAAAATAAGTTTATTTCCCCTAGGTGTGGCGTCCCCTTTTAAAAGGGGTGATTTTAATATTTAAAAGCCACCTAAATATTATTTAATTAATTCCCTTTTTTTTTTTAATTTGCCTTTTGGGAATTTAATTAAATAATTACTTGCTCTTTAAATATTAAATAATTAAATAAATATTGTTTTATAATGTCAAATGATTAAAATCACTCTCCAGGCAATATTATAAAATTATTTAATATAATTTTCCCCTTGCAACATCCCTAAAGCCCACGGGGAATGATAGGCTAAGGGTCTTAAAAAATGGGGACATTACAAAGGATTTTCGTCCTCCAATGGCAAAAAGAGAAGCTACTCACTCCACCTCCAAGAAAATCAATCTTCAAAATAACATAAGCTTCCTTTGGCTACTCGATCCACCTTTCATATCCTCCTTTTTGGCGCCAAGGATGAATTAGAAGACTACTTCTCATGACCAACCTCTTTAATGGAGTGTAGTCTTTAATCTTCACTTAAGAAGACCGACCTCACGAAAAGGGAAAGAGTATTTTTTTATCTCCTTTGTAGCTCTCAAGAAGATCAACCTCAATGAAGGAGAGATAATAGCTCGTCTTGCTTAAATCATCCATCACCTAGTCGAATCACTCCAAACGATGATTGGTAATAAAAACAAATGAATATGAAAATTCAAACACTTAAAATTACGGCAAGGTTTACCTCCCTTGCTAACCTTCCTTGAGGCCCACCGAAGGTGGAAATGGGCCCAAGGCTTTCATAGTAACTAGCTTGAAAAAGGGGACATTATAGACAAGATATGTGGACTAAGGGTAGGGTGTTATTATTTGTGTATATAGGACATACACTAGGCCAGGATTATTCAAAGTGTCATATATGGAAAGGAGATCATATGAGGAATTCTTGTTTTATTGGACCAAGCTGTTTTTAGTGAGTTTTGTTCACCAACCTTACAGTGTCCACTCTTGCCGGAGTAATATAACCTAGAATTCTTCTCCATCGTACAAGGCTTATGTAGACTCCAATTTTTAATCTTTATCGTACTAGTCTTAGGTGAAATCATAACTCCATTATTTAGTTCATAGCTACACTTTTCATGACAATATTGCTGAAGTCTAGGAAATTTGAATAATTTCCTATTTTATGTTAATTTTTCAATTAAATAAATATATATCAAATGCTACTCTTTTGTTTATAGTTTCTCCTTGGTAGTGTCCTTGTTCCACTCCACATGGACCGAACTTTCTAATTTTAGAAAGAGATTACTCTGCATGCCTATTTTGTGAAACTCTAATTTTGGACTTCATCCGCACTTTCTTAAAACTACTTACCTCTTCAATTAATCTGCTTCCCTTTTCCACTCCATGCTTGACATTGTAATGTCCCCAAAAGGACACTTTTCAGCCCCAAACAGATTTGGGGCAAATCCCTCAAGCCAAAAGGAAGATATGGAAGATATAACAATAAATTTTAATGTTGACCTGATTTATACATAAAAAATGCGACTAGGGTAAAGTAGAAAACCCCAACAAATCAGCACTTACATTACAATATTTTCACCCAAATCTAATATACTGATTTTATGAGGCCCAAATATAGAAGAAAAACCAGATTTTAGAGACACAACAAGGCTGAAATAATTCTGGAAAATCAGCAGACAGACTATCATTAATTGCAGATAAAAATAGCACCTTTTTACACCCAAATATTATGAAAATAGACTGATTTGATTTATAAAAATCAGATTAAGAAGTAGCAACTCAAATCAGATCTGAAATACCTTCAAGCAACTCATATTTCTTGTAGAGTTGGTCGCTCCATTGGAAAAAGGGTTGAAATAATGAAGAAAACAACGATAAAAAATCTGTAAATATCCTCCAAGTGCTGGAAATACTTTGAAAATTATTACAAATTCGATGAAGCACAATGGGCACCCCAAGGTGGAGAATCCCCGTGATTCTCTTGGAGGGTTTTCGTCCTCAAGATAGTATTTCTAAAGGGTTTCATCTTTAGAAATATTTTGACAAAGCTGAAAGCTTCAGACAAAAAGCAGAAATAAGAGAAATGATCAAGTGTGTCTCTTCAAAGGCAAGTCGACTTGCCTTTATAGAACTTGTGACCCAAAGGCAAGTCGACTTGCCTTTATAGAACTTGTGACCCATAATGCCACCTTTTATAACCAATCATAATTTTCCCTCATTAAATGTTTTTTTATAGCTTATTTTTGCTTCATAAGCAAAGTCACATTTTCCTTTAGATAATTCTTTTTTGGCTAATGTTTTTTTTCTTTTTATTTTCCTTTTTAAGTTTATAATAATTTATTATAAGTGCATATAATATTTTATTTTATTTTTGCACTTTATAATAAAGTATCATAGCTTAAGTCTCCCCTTTAATTCCTTAGCCATTGGAAAGACAAAATAGGCTAAGGGTCTTCGTCATGATTATCCTAGGAAGCAAGATATTTCAGTCCTCCCTCCCCAAAATTGTTTGCCCTCAAACAATTCTAACTTCATTTGTCTAAGTGTCATGCACAATAGACAAAACATGCTGAAATGTTTCAAGATCCTAGCACCTGTACCTGTTAAACGAACTAAAACTTGCCACCACTTGTCATTCACAAAATGTTCATATGCGCGTGGTTGTATCCAAGGCATTACATAATGCAAATTGCAGATTTTATCTTCTAGTTCATCACTCTTCTCAACGCAAATCTGAATATGCAGCATATATGGCATTATTTTGCTTGTATCATATATCATGAAGTCACCAAGCTCCACAAAAGGCTAAATTTCTTCATAAATCAACTGCCTCAATGTTATTCTCCTTTCTTTACTATTCAAATCTTGTGCAATCTGCCCTTCTTGGAATACTCCTATCGTGCTCTTGGCTTCCATTTTTTTAGGAACTCCCTTCCTCAAACCTTGCAAAACAATTTCCTTACCTTGCACTTTGAATTTCAACTCCATGGTTTGATAGTTTTGATTGAATTCACCCAAGGATTGAAGCCATTGCACACAAAAAACTAAATCCAAACCATCAATACCAACATAAAACTCATCACTTACCTCATGACCTCCCATGGTGAATTAGAGTTGAGGAATATTCTTGGTGCTTGTGATTGAATGTCCATCCACCAAAATCACATTGAATCCTTGGAAGTCTTCTTCTTGCAAACCCAATTTAGCAACCAAATCTTCATCAATGAAGTTTTGTGTTGCTCCACTATTAATCAATATGGTGATCTTTTGCCCAAGAAAATCACTTTTCACATGGAAAGCATATAAACTGGGCAACACTATCAATGTAGCTAAAGTAACACCTGTGATAACCACCTCATCTTTCTTTCCTTGATTTTTTGGATCAGCATTACCTTCATTCTCATCATTATCAAAAACAACTTCGATATAATGAATAGATCCCTTACCTTTGCACCGATCGTTGGGTGTCCATGGGTCCTTACAATCAAAGCGTAATTTCTTCCTCCTTAACTCGTTCCTTTCTTCAATTTCAGACCTATTTCTTTCACATTCTTGTGTTCTACCTTGCTACCCATTAATTGTTGCTCCTTGCTTATCATTTGGGGTTGTCTTTGGTGGTTCACATGAACTTGTTTGCTGCCCCAAGGGTGATGTTTTCTACTGCCCAAACTGCAGATTTCTATTCTTTCCCACTGTAAATTCCAGATTTAGTGATCTTCTAATAGCATCTTGAAGATATGGACGCTCAAAAGCCTTTACAAAACCTCTAAGGGGTTTAGTCAAGCCCTCTATGAACAAAAAAATTAATCTTCTTTCACTAATATCTGAAACCATGATTGGTAATTTCTAAAAAATCAGCCACATACCTTTCCATGGATGCCTTTTGTTTGAGTTGTGCTAACTCCCTAAAATGTACCTCTGGATCTTTCTTGTCAAACCTTTCTGTTAGCCTTTTGCCAAACTCTTGAACAATGGTAATGGAACCATGTGCTTGTGTTACTAAGCCATGATACCACCATTCGTGAGCCACACCTTTTGAATGCAAGGTGACAAATTTAAGAGTCTCTTTCTCATACATGGGATTTAGTGACAAGTATCTAAATTTTGCAACCATGCTCTAGTAGAACATTTATCCGTACCATCAAATGTAGGAAGAGTGATCTTACCCAATCTATGTTGAATATCTTTCCTTGGTTCTTGATAATGACTCGCCTTCCTTGGTCCCTCACTTTTTCTAAGATAGAAAAAGTCTCTGAATGAAAGAAAATCCCTTCTGTGGGAACTCAATGATGCATACTCATCTCCATATAGTTTGATTTCTTAAGCAACACATGTGTTGGTGGTTGCTCCCTCTCTTCTTGTGGTTCATTTCTTTGAAGGAAACTAGCACGAAAGAACTTGGAACGAGTCTTGTTTGAAACCATTTCCGTATGATGACTAGAAGAGTTCCCTTCACCTTGATTGCCTTGATTCCTAGTACTTATCCCTTGTAAGGCTCTACCCAAATCAACAATGGCTCCTATAAAGGAGTCTTTAAGATCTCTATGTGACTCCATCAAAGGGTTTTGCAGCTCTCTATTACCTCTAGAGAAGATCTCGTTCATATAACTCAGCTCATCATTGGGGGAGGTCTCTCTTTCATACTCATCCATTGTCTTCTTTAGGGTGCTTCTTCTTTGATAGACTAAATGGCTATTTTCTGATTACATTCATATCTGACCTTGCTTCTTTCCCACACAGGTTGGGAGGATTTAACTATTCTGATACAACTGTAATGTCCCCAAAAGGACACTTTTCAACCCCACACAGATTTGAGGCAAATCCCTCATGCCAAATGCAAGTTATGGAAGATATAACAATAAATTGTAGTGCTGGCCTGATTTATACATTAAAAAATGCGACTAGGGAAAAGTAGAAAACCCAAACAAATCAACACTTACATTACAATATTTTCACCCAAATCTGATATAATGATTTAATGAGGCCCAAATATGGAAGAAAAACCAGATTTCAAAGACACAAGGCTGAAATAATTTTGGAAAATCAGCAGACAAGTTGCCCTTAATTGAAGATAAAAATGACACCTTTTATAATGTCCCCATTTTTGAAGACCCTTAGCTTATTTTTCCCCGTGGGCTTTGGGATGTTGCAAGGAGAAAATTATATTAAATAATTAAATATTATTACCTAGAGAGTGATTTTTATCATTTGACATTATAAAGCAATAATTATTTAATTATGTAATTTAATTCACACAATGCAAAATTTAAAAAGAGAATTAATTAAATAACTTTTGGGTGGTTTTTAATATTAAAATCACCCTTAGAAAGGGGACGCCACGCTTAGAGAGGATAAAGTAGTTTTATTTAATGATTTCTCTCTCCTAGGGATTTTGAATTTTGTGCCTCCTTGTTTATAAAATAAGAGTTTGGGATCATTGTGAAACTTATGTTGATTGATCATTTGATTTCACTCCATGCTTGGAGTATTGGGATGTATGCCCTAGTTCTTGCATTGTGCTCTCTCATTGTAAGCTTCATTTGGATCCATTGTTGAAGATATTGAAGATTTTATTGTTCTCTCCATTGTGATCTCTTGTGTTGGTGTTGGCGCATTTATTTGGATGATAAATCTATATTTTTGTGAAGGGTTTGTAGTACTTTTATGACTATTATTGCTGCTGGCAACTAGTATTGGGGTTTGATCTATCATATTTTGAAGTTATTTATGCTAGATCTATTTGTTGTTGTGTCTAATCAATTATTTCAGATCAAGGGTTGATTGTTTAAGGGTTTTGGAAGGGTTTTATGAGCTAGAAATTATTTAATTAATTTTCCCCAACCCTAGCGACTGGTTTTCAGATTTTAGGAGCAGATTTGAGTGGGTTTCAGTGGGATAAAAATTCAGTTTGTTAGTTCATTGGAAAGATATTTATTTCTACTTTATTGTGCAATTTATTTCATGCAAAAACTCCGAGTATTGAGTGAGATTAATTTTTGAAGTTTCAGCTGTTTTAGGCGCATTTTAATTGATTAATAGTTCTTACAAAATTCAGATCTGCAGTTTGGGAACAATGTGGTTGTAGAAATTAGGAGAGATAAGGAGAAGATGATTTCATAATTTTTGGAGTGGATTTGATGCCCTTAATGTGTTGGACGACCAATTTTTTAGGGAAAAATTAGGGTTTGTGTTTGCTATGCGAAATCTGGTTTTAAAATATTATTCTTCATATTTTTGTGGCTCAAAATCCAAAGTTTGAGAATTTTTGCTTGGATGGTTAAGCGGGAAGTAATTTTGGAAGATTGCAACAGTTGGGGTTTGAATATTAATTATTTTTCAGCTGTTAAAAATCTGATTTGAATGTGTTTAAATTCCAATTGTTTTTTTCCAATATACCCCACCAGCTTGCCTAGTTCCAACCTCATTTGGGTTAGAAATAGATGACATTGGGATATTTTATGTTGAAGCAAAAGGGTTTTTCCATTCTTTACTTAATCTTGACAAGTACTTCTTCATTTTCTAAATTGTCCTAGAAGGGGGCATTACACCTTTTTACACCCAAATATTTTGAAAATAGACTGATTTGATTTATAAAAATCAAATTAAGAAAAAGCAACTCAAAACATATCTAAAATAGCTTCAAACATCTCAGATTTCTTCTAGAAGTTGGTCGTTCCACTTGAAAAAGGGTTGAAATAATGAAGAAAACACAGCTGAAATCTTTTCCCTTCAAGCCCTTGGACAAAAAAATCTGCAAATATCCTCCTTCAACTGCTGGAAATACTCTAAAAATTATTACAAATTCGATGAAGCACAATTGGAACCCCAAGGCAGAAAATCCCCTTTATTCTCTTGGAGGGTTTTCGTCTTCAAGAGAGTATTTCTAAAGGGTTTCGTGTTTACAAACATTTTGACAAAGTTGAAAGCTTCAAACAAAAATCAAAAATAAGAGAAATGATCAAGTGCATCTCGTCAAAGGCAAGTCAACTTGCCTTTATAGAACTTGTGACCCATAATGCCACCTTTGATAACCAATCATACTTTTCCCTAACTAAATGCTTTTTTTACCACTTACTTTTGTTCCATAAGCAAGTCGCATTTTCCTTTAGCTAATTCTCTTTTGGATAATGCTTTTTGGTCTTTTTATTTGGCTTTTTCACTTTTTAACTTTATAATAATTTATGGTAAGTGCATATAATATTTTATTTTATTTTTGCACTTTATAATAAAGTATCATAACTTAAGTTTTCCCTTTAAATCCTTCCTTAGCTGTCGGGAAGACAAAATGGGCTAAGGGTCTTCGTCATGATTATCCTAAGAAGCCGAACATTTCAGACATTTTGCTAGAATATGCTCCTCATTAGTCACCGTACACTAGTTTCACTCTATAGCAACTCCACACACCGCCTCTATGAATGACACTTGTTACATCTTTCCCACATTCTCACATGGCTCACTCTCTTGAATTTCCTTAGAAATTTCCTTCACGTCTCTTATTTCATAATCATTTCACACTTCGTATAGGGGTTAATTTTCAAACATTAATTGCTTACATTTAACGCCATCATTTTGTAATAAATTGTCCATTACAATGCATTGATTGTCTTTGTACTACACGTGTTCAAACATGAGGAATTGGCATTTTATAATTCCCCTAGATTTGAATGCTATTTCAACAATAAACTGGTGGAACCAAAGTTCCCAGACTTAGTTCTTATACTGCATAAATATTTCCCCCCTTGAAGTTAATACAATAGACTCTATTGGTGCTTTTCATTCTCCTGGATCTAATGATATTCAATTTCTAGCAATAGTCAAGTTGTCTTCATTTCCTGACTTCCATCTCCGAGGCTTTCTTGTGAAAGACATAAGAAACCATAATTTTATGCCCATAACTAAGTTTGGAGATGTCTATCTTGCAGGCACAGTCATGTTGATATTTGGGATGGGCTTGTATGAACTATTCATTAGCAATGTGCCTCAAGATGTGCCTCCAAATGAAGACTTTAGCATTACTAAGTTCTTCTTTGTTTGGCAACTGTTCTACTGCTCAAGGTATTTTACTGATTATTCATGAAACTTGCATAGCGTGTGTAACACACTAAGCTCACTATGTACGGTTCTACATTCAAGATCCAAGCTGTCTTTAGTTTTACTTGTTAAGTATAGAGGTATCTGGAACCTAGTTGTAATGCTACTAAGTAAACAAGTTGGTCATGCTTTCTATGGAGTTTCCTAGTAGTGCTCTTTCTACCATGCATTTCATTAAGTACTTTGTTGTGACAAATATGTACTTACTACTCCAACCAATCTTCTCAAATGGTCAGTACTCCATATGACAATGCTTTCATGAGCCAAATGTCTTGAAGGTGTCCTAGAGTATAAAGCCATGGAAATCTATCTTTGAGGGCTTCCATGTTCCAGATATGTAGTTTGTTCACCCAATTCAACCACTTGTTCATGTCTATTTATAGGGTAGGCCACAAAAGGCCTATGCAGTGGTATTTTACATTGTCTTTATCAAATTTGAGAAATGTCGTATAACCACTCCATATTCATGCTTGCTAGGTGTTCAATTCTAAGCTCCTATATATTTTGAGTATATTTTGATAGAACTTAGTGCTTTTCTTTATGTTAAGTGTAGAAATACTCCGAACCTTGATCTAATCTGGTTTCTATGTTAGTTTCCTATTGGGCTCTCAATTTATGGAATTTTTTGTAAGTACAGCTTTTTGTGAGAAATATGTTACTTACCACTACCATTGAATCCATCTTCTCAAATAGTCCAGTACTGTCCATGTCCAATCTCTTGAACACGTCCTGTAGGTGCATAAGGTATAAAGGCATGGAGTCTCTCTCAGATGCGCTTTCATGTTCCCTTAGCATGTGACACCCAAATTGAGGCCTCTAGATAAGTCTTGTTTTCTATGTTTGTTGGACTGAACTTGAGCACTACTAACTATATTTTGAATAGATGCTTCATATATCAACAAAAAATGATATTGACAACCAAGGTGTTGTACAAAAGAATAGAGAGCTCTACGATGGTATTCCCAATGTAAGATTACGTAGATTTTTTCCTTGTAGAATACATCAACAGAAATAATTGTTGAGACCCACCCTAGGGTACAAGCTTCTATTCCTTCATCAAAAGAATGGGTTGGCTAGCAATTGGTCAAATGAACCTCTCCATTTTAGGTCGTCAAAAATCTTCCAATAAGTGCATACCTCATCTGAGAAAAAAGTTGCATCTATGTTTCTAGATAATAAATAAGGTAGAACCTGAATGCAATATGAAACACCCCTAAAAGTTTGGATAAAAGTCTTGGAACACGCCCAATAAGAGTTTCTGCCTAATTAGCTAGATCTCCCATTAAGATGGCTGCTACCTTGGATTGGACAAGCTATTTTAACATGTGATCATCAAAATGATAGTCCTACAATATTCTTACCCATCTTCCCATTTAGAATTATCGGGACTTTATCAACTAAGATACATTTGTAATATCTCCTTTTGAGATATTAATTAAAATTTATTAAACTACTTGCAAAGAAGCAAACTTAGAAGATAAACCCTTCTAGGTTCACCTCAACTAACCCAGTGTCGTCTTCAATATAACCCAAATGGGGTTGGAGTGAGCCAAAGTAAAGGTTTAGATGGGCTAAGCAGGTCGGAGAAAACACTTCTTTAACCAAATTAATCGCAGTAATAGTAATTGAATTAAAAATGCACTGAAATCAACTGAAAAACTGCAAAAATTAATATCTCGTGCAATACATGGAATTTTTGCATGAAACGAATTGCACAATGAAGTAGAAATTATGAGCTTTCAAATGATATATCAAACTGAATTTTCTGAACATGAAAACCCATTCAAATCTGCCCATGAAACTACAAAACCAATCGTTAGGGTTAAGGGATAAATAATAAATAATTTTCAGTCTTATCCTTGACTTCCCAACACTCAAAAATACCAATTTTAGATCTGCAATAATTATTTTATACCAGCAGATTGTAAAATCCTCCAAAACCCTTCAAAAAGTGATATAAAATTCCTTGATGTAGTCAACCCACTTGGCATAAATATCAACAATGTTAGAAGCCCAAAATACCATCAAATAAAGAGCATTTGCATCAAAAAAATTAGCAAGAACAGTTCATATTTTAATCCTTTCTTAAGACCACTCAAAAATGCCACAAACCTCCTCCAAGCAAGTCAATTTATACCATAAAAAACCAACAATATCCAAATTCTATTTATCAAAAAGATAGCTCAAAACCCTTCTCAAAACAAGCTCTCACACTCAATAATGGCGACTTCACATAGGCGAATAAATTTTAAGCAAAACTCATCAATTCATAGCTCAAGAAGGTATACACACTTCACAAATAGGTGGTGTTAATAAAAAAAATTTATTTTTTGATTACTAATGGGCATTCATCCTTCTTCAAGCATGCAAATAAGTTATAATAACCCTCAACATGTGAAAAGGGGTGCCCATCATCTCCTTTTATAGAATTTTTTTGCTCAATCTCCAAAGTTTTCTCCCTTTGGCGCCATCTTCTAGAAAAGAGTCTTTTAATTTTAAAAATAACCTAAAAGTCAAGCTCCAATGCAAATGTTAAATCCCCAAGGTAAGATTTGAAAATAAAATACAATGGAGAATTTAATATTATATTTGATGCCCAAAAGGAATCGACCTATGCCAAAATTATAGATAAATGTGCTCAAAGAATTAATAAACCATCCTCTAAAAAAACCGACTTGCCTTTATTAATTAATTTACCTTCAAATGACCATTGATTAGCCCAAGGTAAATCGATTTCTCCCTTCTATTTGACTTGCACAAATAAAATATATTTTAATTTTTAAATCCACATGTCCAAATTGATTTTCCCCTAATTTATTTTCCTTTAATCCAAGGGGAATGGATTAAAGGGTACTATCCTTTATTAATTAATTTTTATTTTAAAAGGGGACATTACAACATTTGTGAATGGTGATCCACATAGAAGGCTTGTTTTGTTTGTAGGTAATGCCTAAACTTTTGGATGGCATACATAGTCTTCAATGCTTCTCTTAACATCATACTTTATCTTTTCCTTCATCACCAAATAACTACGAAAGCACACTAGAAAACCGCACTTGTAACCAACCTTATTGCAATCTTTAATACATCCACATGGCATACTCGATGTGTTCAAGGAACAACTGAATCACCCTGATGTCTAATGGAGCTTTCATTTGTTCAACCAAACAAATTTTATGTGGCTTTGTATTCGATCCACTGCGATATACAATGCCCTAATAACTTTCTGAATAAGACCATGAAATAACATTTCTTCATATTCAACCCAAGTTTTGCCTCACATCATAATTTCATGCATTCTTTAATCCTCGAAAGTGTGTTTTCTCCACTTTGTAAGTCTAATAGTCATCGAGGAACACCTTTAAGTGGCCCAAGTGTCATCTTCTCAATAGAGCATAACACAACCTAAACATCTAGTTCTAAGTGTAGATACCATTCTTGACCACAAAGGTTATTTCTAACTTATAATTTTCCTCCACAATGCTTATTCAATTATACCCACTAAACCTGTCGACGAACGAGTAGTTCTTGTGACATGCCACTTCGTAGAGGACCAAGTTAGTAAATGGAATGGGGAGGGAGTCCTTCAGTCTTATAGGATTAAGGGTTCAAATTTCTATGAATATTCAATTATACTCTTTTAGATAGCTGAATCTAGGAAATACCCATTCATTCATGTTCACTTTGAAGATAATTTCAGCTGCAAGTATTTTGTCTATTTCTTCTTAAACCTTCGTCATGTACTTAGATTTGATTGGATAAGGTCTTCATCTAACATGGTGTGCTCCTTGTACTAGAGGTACCTTATGTTCACATACCTCTAATGAAACACCTTACAAGCCATTATACATCCAAACGAACATATCTTTATAGTCAAGGAACAATGCCAAAGTTGTCATGTTCTATAACGGGTCTCTAGATCACTTCAAGGCCTTTTCAATCCCAAGGCTTACTTTCATTACATAGGACTAATATATTGTATCCTATCTTGTTGGAAAGGAGTATGGGTTTTGTTCATCTTCAACTCATCCATGTTGAACTTTGTGAAATATGGCAAGAACTTTTTGAGTTCAAACAAGCCCTTTGATGATATCTTGATTCATATTCTCAATGTCCTTTTTTCCAAACTTCTTGACTTCCACAAGCTTTCTCCCTGTGGATAGTTCTCCCTCCTCGTAGAGATCAATATCCACACAACACTACAATGAGGAAGAAAATTCAGAATTTCACATTTGTAAATGTAATAACCCACTATCTAAAGGTTCCTCATCCTTAGAGCAATATTCCAAATGTAGGAATTCGCCTTTTGTTGGGTTTATGAGTCCATCCTTAGGCTGGTGTTCTTCATTTGTTTCCCTTTCATAGCCTTATCCATCCACAACCATATTAGTGTGTCAAAAGTTTGCTTCAACAAAGATATCAACACAAATTTACTACAAACTAGCATCCTCCTATCATTACTTCTCATGCTATTAGGATTCCTAGATGTTTGATACTAAATTCATTTGTCAACACAAAATCAACTATGAACTTGCATCCTCCTATCATAACTTCTTATGCTACCAAGACTCTTGCATATTTGATACTAAATTCATTTGTCATTGGCAACATATACATAGGTGGTGAATGTGTTGGTTTCTTCAATCTCCTCCATGTGTTCTCTAGAAGCATGTACTCTTGATCCAAAGAGTCTACAACCAACTTCATGAGTGTATGTTTGAGAATGTCCATGTGCACTAAAATAGTATCAATTGTGCTTATCATAGTGTTGTGGAATTCATGAATCTATCTTCCTCAATTAGGAACTCCATCTTCGTCCTTCCTAGTGGTGCTCCTAGCATAGTGAGTAGAGACAAGACATCATATAGTAATTCTTTAATCTTGACAGGAATAGTTGTCTTGATTATCTATGAAATATTCCTTTTAGGATATATCTTTAAAACTCAAAAATTTATCAAAAACCTG
Source organism: Taxus chinensis (assembly GCA_019776745.2). Lineage (NCBI taxonomy): Eukaryota > Viridiplantae > Streptophyta > Pinopsida > Cupressales > Taxaceae > Taxus > Taxus chinensis. Next base: position 345,726,920 of record CM034146.1, on the reverse strand, counting down.
CAAACTGAAATTCTGATTTTTTCGGTACAGCAAGGTACAAAAAACTAAATAAAATTATTTCTTCCAAAATAACCACTTCCAACAACACCCAGAAGCTTCAAAAGATGTAGAAAAATACAAAGAACAGTAAACAACTGAGAAATTATTTTTAATTGCCAACACTGAATTTATTTTATTAATTTTATGAAAGAAAATGAGGAAACAATACAGTTGACAGTAAACTCCAGAATATCAATAGAAAATGATTGGAATAATTGTCTATGACATCAATATGACAATAACAACCTCCAGATCTGAAATCTTCGAAAACGTGCCTCGGAAACCCCTTCAAAATGTTGCCTGAATTTCCCAAGTAAATCGCTCCACTTGTGGGAGACACGCAACAACCCCAAATCTAAAAATAAATGAAACCCTTGTTGAAAAATGATTGTCTCCCTCTAAATCTGAATCTCTGATTAATTCTCCAAATCTGATCCAAAAATCTAACTAGTGCAAACAACAAGCTAGGGATATGGATTGGAAAACCCTCACCGAAGAATGCTCTACCAGCTAGGGATGGATCTCTCACCACTGAAGCTATGGATTCTGCAGAATTTGACCTCCAAAAGCAATAAGGGTGAAAATAGCAATACCTGAAAATAGTTGGATGTGTGAATGATCTCCAACACCTCAAATGGACATTTATAACCATTTTCCTCCAATAAACCCTAATCGACCCTTTTGGTAAATTTCCATATGCATAAAAAAAAACTTAAGTGACTTTATTGTACACATGCTAAAAAATACACATTAGTTGTCCCAATGAAGAACTAGAACATAAAGTGCCACCTAGTCATCCATCACTTAAGTCAATGTTAGAGCAAAATATGCGGAAGGAATGTTGCCGCATGAACTAATTCGACATTCTTTTCCTTATCAGGGTTCTCTGATTCTATCAGTCCTCAAAATAGGTGAAGAAATCATTAAAAATATTTTTTTTTGGAAAATTGGGAAAGGTGATCAAGCTAACTTCTGGACTGATTTGTGGGATGGGTACCCACCTTTGATTGAACAGTATCCGGATTTTAGAAATATTATGAATACTCTTCACAATAAAGGAAAGGAAAAGGTGAGCCATTATATTCAATCATTATCTCAGGGGATTGAATGCATCTCTCCATCTTTGTGGCAGGATAACTTTTCTAATGGTCAAATTCACTTTTTCAAACCCTCCTGCAAAACACGATTCTTCTATCACCTCTAAACCTGATACCCTTGCATGGGGAAAATCTTCGGACGGAAAGTACTCTGTAGATGAAGGATATAGTGCTTTATAATTACTCAACCACACCCTTTGAAGGGCATCTTCAGTGATCTCTGGCAACCTACTTTGTGCCCTGAAGTTAGATTCTTTATCTGGATTTATTATATAGGAGGATTCTTACCGGAGACAATTTGATGAAACGAGGGATGGTCGGACCCTTTTGGTGTCCTTTATGTAAAGAAGCAGATGAAACTTTGATCCACCTTTTTCTTCAATTCCCTTTTTTTACGTTTCTATGAAATATATTGGCTGATTGGTTATCTTTTACCTAGAACTCCTCTATGAATCTAGTTAATACACTTAGAGGTTGGAAACACTTAGTCTCTAATGCTCAGGACTTTAACAAATGAATCTAGATTGCTATCTCTCTTATGTTGTGGAATGTATCGAAAGAGAGAAATCGATGTATTTTCAAATCTGAAAGTAGAGACAATTAGTATGTCAAAGAACTAACTCGAAGTAATATTGTGGAAACTATGGTGCATAATTTGAAAATTCCCTCCCCAACGCCTGGAAAGTGGAAAGTCTTATTAGAAAAACTTAATTTGGGGGAAAGCCAATTACAGACAAAGTCTTGTTCTAAACTTTTGATGCCCTTTGTTTTGAGAAAATGGAAACCACCTCTTTTTGGCTTTGTTAAATTAAATACTGATGGAGCAGCTAGAGGCAATCCAGGTCTAGCTAGTATGGGAGGGATAACGCATGATTCTTTGGGAACTCCCCTCTTTTTTTTCGCTCATCAATTGAGACAGTACACCAATAATGTGGCTGAAATCTTGGCTATCAAACGAGCTCTTCTGGAGGCAACTAAATTGGGATGTCTTAGTATTATAGTTGAATCTAATTCTAAGGTTATTCTTAACCTTTTGTCTGCTCAAGAGCAACATACATCCAATAATTGGCTAATTGCATAATTTTGGATAATATTAAGGTTATAGCTAGACAATTTCAGACCATCATATATCAACATGTGCCTAGAGATCAAAATAAGGTGGCAGATGCTTTGGCAAACTTGGCGTTGGATCATAATAATCTGATCAACTTTGGCCCTTTACCTTTGACATGGCCTCCAGAGAAGCGGAAACAGATTGAAAAGATCCTTCACTTGCAATCACTGGATGAATAAATTCCAGATATGCTCTCTCTTCTTTAATTTGTTGTTGGAATTCCAAGGATATATCTTGGAGTATGAGTATAATATCTTGGCATTGTAATTTGAACATTATATTTCTATTAATATAATTCTGAGGTTTTTTAAAAACTAAAAAATAAAAATAAACCCATACCCAATAGTCTCCAACGTCTCTAGCCTCTTGGGCATAACCAAAACTAAGACAGAAATAAGTCTCTAGGCCTCTGGCGTAGGAATGGGGACATCACAATTTGTTTGGAAATGATCAATGTGCACAAAAGGCTATTTTTCTCACTTAGACTTGTTTCCTTTTCTTTAATATGAGACTTCTCAATCATGGCATGTTGCACATGGTACCTTGCATTCGCTAGTCTTTTATTCTCAATCACCGAGTATGGGTATTAAATTTTCTTGGCTTGTTCCCTTTTTATTATTGCATTGTATTTTGCTTCCACAATATTCGAATTGGTCAACTCTATCCTTAGGACAATTTCCATCATTATGGTCTTTAATCCACATCATCTACACATTTGCAATGAACCTCCTTGTGACTTGCTTGGACAATCTTGGAAGAACTATTCCCATTCATTACATCTGCAACATTGGATTATAAGACATCCATTTGCATCTCTCTTTATGTGTTGTCCACCTTCATTTTTGGCCTCGATGACCCCTCCTTATTTCATTTTTTTGTATCAATAGTTCATAGCTTCCTTGTTGGTCAATGGTTCAACACCCACCACTTGTTCTTTCTTGTTTTGAAATTTTTACGGACAGTCCCTAAGTTCATGTCCAATCATACTCGAGCAATTTGCACTTATATGACCCTTAGTGCAACACAATGTGCACCATACTTCCTTTCTGTCTTCACTTTCCATTCAACTCTTTAAACATCTGCATCATGCCATTCCTTAGCATTGTTATGATGTGGGGCTCCGAGGCATCCTCCTTTTCAGTTGCTTATAACCTTCGTCCTAGCACTAGTGTTGTCCTTGTATTTCAAGTTCATGACTAATTTGTAGGCATAACTACATGTCTTAGTTGATACAATCATTAATTTGACTTTAAATTTTGTTCTTATCCTTCGATAAACCACCTTTTCTTCAAAAAATTGGCATGAGTGTTCTCCACCTTTGAGATCAGTCCATTTAACCTCCTATTGTTCGTGTGTATTGAACATTCTTCTCTTTCTTGTTGTAAATATTTGCCATGATCTCGTTGTCACCCCAAAGTGACTTTAACTCCTTTAAAACAATCCTTAACTTGTCCCAAGTATTCACATTTCTCTTGTTTTGTTCCATATACCTACCATTCATATTCCTCCCAGTGTCACTGGGAATTCCCATACCAACAACTTTAATCACTTTATCTAATTGTAATGAACGTGTTACGATGCCTCACGAGGTCTTGGTTAACCTCACTAATGAATTTGCGTTAGTTCTTCATATTGCCCTTTAGTGGTAGACTCACAATGTTGCTTGAATTTTGCACTAGTGTTAGTGGTGGCCTTAATGGTATCGCCCCTTATTTCACTCAACCGGCCCTACCTCACCTCACCTCGTCTTCTACCTTGCCAACCTTGTTTACGAACTTGTTCCTATGCATGCTATTTCTCAATCCGTACAACTAGTCTCAACACTTAATCCACCTAATCCCAAGAAAAAAGGTCAAGTCTCTAGCCCAAAGTTATCTCACATAGGCTACACAGGCTCAAATTTAGGAAATGCCACCATAAATGCTAGAGGAAAACTGCACACGAATATAACCTTTCTAAGATATATTAGAGGAAAACTGCACACGATAATACATTTTAGTATGGGAAAACATCACACAGATAAGAAAAGTGTTCATCATTTCAAATGCACGAGGCACATGAAAGCTCAAACAACATTACTATCGTCTTATGTCGATACATATAAAATGACCAAATGACTAAACATGGTCCGATTATATCCTTGTTTTATAGGAGTGATGTAATTAAAAGATTCTAGGAGGAATGGGGTCGACAATTGGAGTCCCAACCTGTTGGACCACACATATATTAAAAAAATATTATACCCTTCTTATTTTAACACAATTCATCACATAACACTCCTTATTCTCTATTCAATTATTTATTTGCATAATTTTGTACACATTACAATTCTATAGATTCTAGTGAACCTTAGTAAAACTAAGGTCATGATCTTCAATACATAGACAAGTGCTCTATCCATCTTTTAGTTTTTCTATAATAGTGAGCCTATAGAAATAATAAGGTATTATACTTATTGGGAATCTAGTTCACTCGACCATTTTCTATTTTTCCTTCATTCGCACCCATGTAATTTATATCTTACTTTCAGGCTTGGAGCACCAGTGTTTCCATACACATTTCAAGAATACCCCTTCAGTGATCCACCTCTTTCATGTCGTTATTAACCCTAAATTTGTTTATCAATCTAAAGTTTCGCACCCTAGTTTGGGATCTACTCACTTAGTTTGTATAGAGAGGGTATACACTCTCATGCTTCAACAAATGATTTGTTGGAAACATAAAGTTTCTATTAGATTGTCCAAGTAGTGTTTGCTGCCCAAACCTTTCCCCTTACTCTTTAAGCATTTCTTTGGGCTCACTTTTGATGATCTAAATCCTAGTATGTCCAAGAGAAACACTCTAGACGAGTACCTAGAAGTGTTGTGACTATATGTGGAAGCAATTATATTCAACGAAGCATAATAAAGAAATGCAGCAAGAATAGAAATTATATTATGTAATGTCCCCTTTTTTAAACTAGCACCAATTGAAGACTTCTTGTCATTTCTCTTCCCATGGCCAAGAAGGAATTGTACAATGGAAGTCATTGGGTTTTGTTTTCATTTTCTTTCATTGTCATTAATGTTTTTCTTTGGTGTTTCACTCCCTAAGACAGGTCAGCTGGGTTATAGAGCTCCCAACATGAAATTAAAAGATAAAGTAAGCTCCTTAAGAGGTCGGAAAGGTTTGAGAATTTCCAACATGGAAATAGAAAATAAAACAAGCTTAAGAGGTTGGTATACACTCTTATGACTCTTGGCGCCAACCAAAGGGTATAAGAGGAGTCTCATAAGCTCATTTGCACATCACTTTTTGGCATATATACTTATTGGTGTCCCCAAGATTTCACACTGAAATCTGGAACTACCCCTTTAAAAAAAATCGTTCGTTTCAAGTAACGGGTCATTTTGTATCGTTTTGTGGGGTGCTTGCCCTTGAGCATGAAGATGTGTCGGTCAGAGTTTTCATAGAGACTTTGCACGACTTGGCTGGAGAATGGTTCTACCAACTAGCTCTTAACACCATAACCAACTGGGCTACTATGCGAGATGCGTTCTTAAAAATATTCAAGCCAGCCGAAGATTCCAATACATTGATAACTCAACTGACTCAGCTGAAGAAGGAGCCACAAGAGCACATGCGGGATTTTATTGCAGAATTCCAAAGATTACTTCACAAAATTTCAGCTTCTGCTTCTCTGAATGATGACAATCAAAAGGTATTCTTCATCAATGCTTTACTTCCTGAAGTAAGCTATCAACTGTAAAGAGCACGTCCTACTGACTTGTTAGCAGCTCAAAACATGGCAGTTGAAATTGAAGATGACCTCATCATGGCTGGAAAGATAAAGAACAACACTTTTAGAGCTGAAAGTTCATCCTTTGCTACTACTTCTGATTCACTGTTGCAAAAATTAGCAAATGAGATGATGCAGATGAAGAAACAAATGACTTAGATGGCTCAGGGCAACAATATTACCCCTGCTCGGAATTTCAACAACCAGAACCGCATTACTGGTTCCCAAAGATTAGCAATTGAAGTTTCTCCCAGAAACAACGTGGAGATGAATGAGGAAGACCGGGAAGCTGACACTGATAAACTCAAGAATGATGATTTTGTAGGTTCTGCTGGCGACTCCAACATTAATTACCTAAACTACAAATCTGAATATGACGATGAGAAGCTTCATGAAGACAATCATGGTCATACATATGCAATATTTGTGCGATCACAAACTCGTCGAGCTGAGGCATTAGCTGATGAACAAAGAAGGGGCATCCCTTTACTTTCTTCTTTAGCTCCCAGAGATAAGAATGTGAGTTCTTCGTCTCAACCACAGAAAGCAGCTCAGATATCTAAATATATACCTTCCTTGACATTGTTGATCATGTCAAGAAAACTAGGATTCAAATGTTAGAAGCTGAATACATGAGAGTCTTTCCTGAGCAGTTAAATAGGCTAGTCAAATATGTACAATCACCAGGACAATCCAATACATCAAAAGCATACATATGCAATATTTGTGCGATCACAAACTCGTCAAGCTGAGGCATTAGCTGATGAACAAAGAAGGGGCATCCCTTTACTTTCTTCTTTAGCTCCCAAAGATAAGAATGTGAGTTCTTCGTCTCAACCACAGAAAGCAGCTCAGATATCTGAATATATACCTTCCTTGACATTATTGATCATGTCAAGAAAACTAGGATTCAAATGTTAGAAGCTGAATACATGAGAGTCTTTCCTGAGCAGTTAAATAGGCTAGTCAAATATGTACAATCACCGGACAATCCAATACATCAAAAGGCCTTTTGCCTAAACCCATGGATACTCTTCCCCAGAACAACACTACAATTGTTAAACCCTTGTCATCTTCTGAAAGAGTTGAACCTTTCTATGTCTCCTTATTGCTTAATGGTTTCAAGTTAAGCAACTACATTCTAGATTCAGGTGCTTCTGACAATGTCATGCCAGCTAAAGTTGCAGATGCTCTTGGGCTTACCTTGACAAAGACCATAAAAAGGTGTTATTCCATGGAGAGAAAAGTCCCTTTAATCAGAAAAATCAAAGATGCACAAGTTGTTCTGGCAGCTTTACCTGACAAAAGATTAAAGATGACAATCTTAGTTGCAGATATTGATGTTTCCTACGGGATGTTGCTGAGCAGAAACTTCTACAAAGAGCTGGGAGGAGAAGTAAAGATGGATTGGTCCTGTGCTCATATTCGCATCAAAGGAATAAATCAAAAGCTGGAGCCGAAAAAGAAGTCCAAGTATACTGTTAAATAATCTGAAGATCCTAGATCTCAGATTCTTTTTCAAGGGTCTGACCACGGTGTATACTTCTTGGAAATGAATAGAGACGTTCTAGAGCCAGAACTTCAACCGAAGCCAAGTCAATAGAAGAAGAGGAAAATTTTTGGATGCTTGAGTTTAAAGGCAGTTGTTCTTTTGGATCAGGAGCCGGCGTTCTACTAATATCTCTAGATCATGAGATATTCCCATGCTCCCACAAATTGATGTTCGAGAAAACCAATCATACGGCGGAGTATGAAGCATTTCTGCTAGGAATGGAACAATCTAGAAAGAAAGGAATAAAACTCCTCAAAGCCCAAGGAGATGTTGAACATCTAGTAAAGCACGTTCGAGGGAAAAATCAAGTCAAAGGAGAAAAGATGAATCATTACAGAGATAGAGTGCTTTCTACCACACTCGATTTTGCAGCCTTTTCTATCGACTTCATTCCAATAAATCAAAATTCCAAGGCAGATTCTTTGGCGGTCACAGTTGTACTATTGAATCTGGATAGACCACCGTCCATATTCACACAAGCAAACTATGAAGTGGAGATGGTCTACCAACCTAAAGTCCCTAATAATGTTGAACAGTGGCTGACTTTCAATGATGACAAACAAACATCCGCATGTTTGGAACAAGACAACTTTGACAGGTTGTGTGTTGAAGGTAGTAAATCACCACCACAACAAATAGTCACAGGCAAAACTGATCTAGGTTATGATGACAGTAGTGGAATAATCCAATTGAAAGGTAACAAAACCCCCAAGGGTTTAGTTTCCTTCGTGGAAACTTTTGACAAGCATGATCAGTACCTAAAGAAGAACAAAGAACATGGTGATAGTTCTTCCTCAGGAATGCAACAGGTAAATCTTGGTACGGAGGAAGTTGATGAAGACTTACCCACCACAGAGAGAAGAAATGATGAGCCACCACAAGATGAAGTTGATGAGGACTTGCCCAAGTTATTTGACAAGAAGGCCAATAAATGGAAGTTTAAAATTGGAGATTGGGTACTCTTGTGGGACAAGAGAAACAAACCGAAGGGCATGCATGGTGAATCTGATTCACTCTAGAAAGGGCCCTTCATGATCAAGAGAGCTGTCAGAATGGATAATTTCTTCCTTGCCTACCAGGATGGAATTGAGTTACCACTATCTTTCAACGTTTAGCATTTGAAGTTGTTTAAAAATTGAGATACAGGGTAAAACCTGTTTGTATATAAATAAAACTTTTGATTGTTTTCTTTTCTTTTCTTTTTCTTTTGTTTTGTTTTTGTGGCCTAACCCTGATTCCAATGAACAAGACACGAAACCAGAGATGTTGGGATCTCATATTCACTCCTTTCATTCTCACAGAGGTAAAGATGTCCATAGACGGAACCAACTGGTGTCCCCAAGATTTCACCCTGACATCTAAGACTACCCCTTTAAAAAAAATCGTTCTTTTCAAGTAACGGTTTGTTTCGTGTTTCTTTTCCCTGCAATTGTTTGCATTGTTCTAAGGTATCCCCAGAGAGTCATAAAAGCCAAATTCCCCAAGTACCCACATGCTAAAACTCACTCTATCCCTTCGCCAGGTTTTGTTTGAAAGAATTTTATTTATTTATTAAATAAATAAAGTTCTTTTAAGAATAGATTCAACTAAAATTAAAGGATTTAGGTTAGATAAAGCACTTCACCCCATCATTATTATCATAGAACATTCACTTGGGGGGAAGATTTTTTGCAGATCAACTAATTGGAAAGATTTTCGAACAATTGCCTGCAACTTCTTTTGTTTTGTTTTATTTATGTCTATGTTTTGGTTTGTTTTCTCCGGAAATTCCTGTAACCTATTCATTCTTCCTGCCATATCTTTCCCCAGTTCTAGGGTTTTGAAAAAGCTATCCAGTATTTTAATTACTAATCTGTCTAAAGGCGATCAGAGCTTAGGATTCTTTAAGAAGATTGAAAGAAGTTGCTTGGTACAAAAAAGTGCAAAAATGGATTTTATGAAAATAAGAAAATTATTGACATCAATACGTAGAGCTCGAGAAAATATGCACTTTTAAAGAAAACGACACCTAAAATGGAGCCACGGAATGAAATTTATGGCACATGCAAGTTTTTGCTGCTATATCTTCCCGGACCCTTTCCAAAAATGGCAAATTTTATTCTTCTCTTGCGTTTTCTTCACCAAAAATCCAAAAAAGGAAAGAAATGTTGTCTTCATGCCAGTTGCAATTTTCAAGGCTGCCTTCTGTGTCCAATTTCCACGCTGCCATAAGTGACGAATTTTCACGCAATTTTAAAGGCAGAAGTCATAATACAAGTCGCACTTTTGGAAAAGAGCTATCTTTCATGCAAGTCGCTTTTTTTTTTAAGGAATCATTTAAGCTACCAATGGGAATTTTAGAGGTGGTAGATAGGCGAGAATTTCTTATCTGCCTAGCAGGTTACTATTTCCCATTATGAAAGTCAAGTCACTTAAGTGAAAAGCGGGAATTTCTTAGTTGCCTTGCAGGGTAACAATTCTCATTATGAAAGACAAGTCACTTAAGTGAAAAGCGGGAATTTCTTAGCTGCCTAGTAGGTTACTTTTTCCAATTATGAAAGTCAAGTCACTTAAGAGAAAAGCGGGAATTTCTTAGTTGCTTTGTAGGGTAGAAAATCTCATTATGAAAGACAAGTTACTTAAGTGAAAAGCGAGAATTTCTTAGCTGCCTTGCAGAGTAAAAATTCCCATTATGAAAGACAAGTCACTTAAGTGAAAAATGGGAATTTTTTGCCTGCCTTGCAAAGTAAAAATTCTCATTATGAAAGCCAAGTCACTTAAGTGAAAAGCTGGAATTTCTTAGCTGCCTTGCAGGGTAACATGACTTCTAGCCAAAAAGTGCGACCCATTCTGGCATAGCTAAATGCCTAAAAGATGATTTTTTTTATTAATTGCCGGGAAGCATCCAGTTTTGGCACCTAGGGTTGGAGAAGCTTTCTTTTTTATTATTCAAGGCATCTGCATGTTGATGTGAGTGCACGGGTGAATAAAATAATATTCTTAGCTTGTTTGGCATGCAAGCAAAGACTAAAAATAGAAGGCAACAGGCTTTATAATCAGATCTCAGTGAAGAAATTAGATATTCATGCTATGGACTCCATACTTCTTTGAATTATTTACAGGAATACTTCATTTATGCCCATATTGGTGAAGAAAGTAGAAGTCAATGTCTGATACATTAAATATGTCTTCAAAATCAGAGGAAGAAATAGATCCAGATCTCATAATTGCAAAGGCTTCTGGCAAAAATTCATTCTTTTGTTTCTAATACAACCCATGTGGAAGTCATTGCATGGAAAATTTCTTTCAGGAGCTTGTGCATGTGCTCCCAATCTTCTAGTTGAAGCCTTCATTGAATTTACTCGTATTTTCCTTCACCCGAGGTGTTGTTCAAAATTTAAAATTGTTCATATGCAATTGAAAATAAAAGATGATGAGTTTTGTCTGAATTGTTTACGGCAAGCATTTTACTGGTGCACGTACTAGAGAAGAACTGCAAAAGCTTCAAGGATAAGAGGGAAAACAGATCAGAGGCAACACCCGCAAGAAAATCACATTCAACTGCTTCCAAATCCAGTTTGGTGAGAATCAAAGGAAATGATTCAATAACATATGAAAAAGAAAAAAACATCTCGGATTCAAGGCAGAGATATCATTCAGATCATTCATGAGGCAGAGGTGCAATACAGGTTGGATCAGCATGCAAAGTATGGAAGAAGAACAAGAGTGAAAGGGTGGCACCTTTCTTCTGATTTCTCCTCTTTCTTTTTGCTCTCTTATTTTCTCTGACAAAGTAATTGAGTAATCAATTAAATTGTAAAACTTAAGTGATTGGTTTAAAAGTCGTTACTTCAAGTTACTGGAAGAAGTCAATTACTTGGAAATAGGTGGCAGACATGCAAAATAGAAGGTTCTATTTTCAGTTATAAATCATGCATGTCATGCAAAGAGGAATTCCAGGAGGAAGATTGTCATTTGCTTCCTTTTTTCATAGCTTCCACATGTGGCAATTCATTAAAAGTTTCCTATTTGTAATTGCCCTCTATACATTATAAATAGAGAAAGAACCTACGGGTTAAGGGGGATCAGAATTTGTAATCAGCATTCTTGTGTTCCAGACTTTGAGCTGAAACCCTTGATATCTTTCTAAAAGCTAAGGAATTGAAAAGAGTCAGATTTCCGGAGAACTTTGTGTCAACGTTGCATTTTTTTATTACTTCTGTGTAGATGTTTGCATAAACTTTGTGTTATCTCATATATAGATTTGAAACGTTCCTTTCTTTCAAATTTTGTATTGTGAGATCTGTTTGTCCTATCTATGTGCATGAGACCAACTCTGCGAACTATTGATTGGATTGCACGTCTTCTTTGTTTTCTTCCCGGATTCAATTATTTCCCCCTTTTGCAAATATTTCTTTACAACTGCTTATAGCTATGGCTCATGAGCTTTGCAATTAAAGTAAAACCCACAAATAGTTACACAGATCCATAATTGACGAAAATCATACATGGGAGCCTCACCGGTAAATGAGGGAGATTTATCTCATGACTGCCTAGGTTTTCGGCTATGCAAAAAATCTAGCCAACACTTATCAATTTGGACTCTAGGGCTAATTGCTCTATTTCCAACTCTACTAACGATGAAAATCCATAGTGTGGCATCTAAGGAGGACGACAACCTTCCTTGTGGCAGATTATAGAATGAAAACTCTCTGAATTTGGTGGTGTGAAGGAAAATATTGAAGATCCTCTTGTTGGTTTCTATTTAGGGCATCAAGGAGAAGACCTATCAATAGCTTTTGATGGTTTGGAATCCCTCTCCTAAGGAACAACTAGGGTTGCAGTCATTTTAAGTGTCTTCTAGGATACAAAATTCATTTATTATTTGATATTCACACTTTGCATAATGTATAAGGCAAAAATAATTCATATTTGGCCATTGTTGGGGTTTAGAAACCTCAATATTGATTATTTCTCTTAGTTGTACTTCTGTTGTTGATAAATTAATTGCTAGCTTTGTTTGAGATTGGTTTCCATGGTGAAAATTGTTCTAAAGTGTTTCTAAAAGGTTTATAAATATTGTGGATGAGTTTTTGGGTGATCTTTGGGTGAAATCTTGTTGTTTACAAGTTGTTCCAAAAATCAGACAGTTGTACCGTACTAATCTAAATTTTCAATTTGTTGGTCTAAAATCATATTTAAATCACTTTTGGGTTTGTGTTATTTCTTTGTTTTCAGTTTTAGCCCTAGAAAGGGACATTACAGTGGTATCAGAGCTTCGGTCTTCCTATCCTGAGGTTTTCATGCAAGAAGGCAACAAGGGATTCATTTGCTATCAAAGGAGAGAAAACAAATCAGACCATCCAAGAAAAGAAGATAGTATGGCTCACGACGATCCACAGGAAGCCAAAATCGACAATTTCATTTAAGGGCAAGCGAGATTGGCAGATACTATGGACTTGCTAGCCCTAACCCTTTAGAGATATCATGAACCTGAGGTTCATAATGGTGAGGCCAGCTCATCCGGAGAAAATACTTCATGGCAGCCCCTTGGGTCAGCTCTCGGATCAGCCACTAGGCTTTCTTTTCTTCCAAGGGAAGAAACCCTTCTAGGGGTAGGAACAAGGCCCTCTATGGGGCAAAGCATTGCAACATGCTATGAGGAATATATGGCACTTACGAAAGAGTACGGGTGGCGATTTCCCTTGCCGAATTCATTGGGATAAGAAAAAGGTCTAAGTCAGAGCCAAGACAAAATGCGCCACCAATAAAGGTAAAAAATGTGTTGGGCAAGATGTCTTTCTCTATTTTTTATGGTTTGAATAAACGGACACCGAGGGCACGGATTCAAAAGTTGGATACATACTTGTCTTTAAGGCCTATGATGGAGGACAATGCCATAAAATTTGCAACCCTTCACCTAGAGGGGATTCCTCATGAGTGGCGGTTCCATGGATTGGTGACATAAAGGCACAATGAGATCCATTCTTATGATGAGTTTTGTAGAAGGCTCATTGGGAGATTTGATAGAGTTCATCTGGAAGTTCACTTTCGGGAGCTTGCACAATTGAGACAACAAGGCATAGTAGAGGAATATGTGGCTCAGTTTCAGAGGCTTTCCGTCATAATTACAGATGTCACGGAAATGAGACTTGTTCTTTTCATTTAGGGTTTGACCGAACCACTCAAGGGTTTGGTTAGAGCCTTTGATCCTTTGTCTCTTCAAGAGGCAATTAAGAAGTCTTTGGACCTTGAAGGTGCTGCCCATAAAACAGTAGGGATCAATGGATATTCCAAGGTTAATTTGCGTGGAGGAAAGCCCAAGGGACCCTTGGGACAACCTAGAAACCCTCCCTTAGACCAGCCAAGGAAGCCCTTCCAACGGATGCCCATCATGCACAAAGAGCTGCCCAAAACCGGCAATGTAGGTGAGTCAAGAAATGAGCTAAGGGGAATTTGTGCTTCTATTGCAAGGATCCATGGTTTCCCGGTTACCGTTGTTTGGTTAAGGGTAAAGTGCATTACATTGACATATTTTCAGGTTGTGAAGAAGATGAAAATTGTGTAGATGAGACAAGCCAAGATAGTATACTAGAAGAAGATCCAGAAAATTTAGATGGCACCCTTGATACCTTGTTCAGTGCACCTGGATATCATCCGTTCCGGGTGAATGGTGACCTACAAAGACAAAGGGTCACAGTATTGATTGATAGTGGAGCCACAAATAATTTTATTTATGAAAGTTTGGTGAAGAGATTGAAGTTGAAGGATGAAATCTTCAAGGGATTCAATGTCACGATAGCAGATGGTTTCATACACCCATGCACAAGGAGTATACCCCAGCTAATGCTCTCTTTGGGAGCGCACAAGGTAATGGATGATTTTTGTGTCATTAGCATTGGTGAAACTGATATGGTGTTGGTTGTTCAATGGCTTCATTCCTTAGGTGAATTTACTCAAAATTATCAAAGTATCGAGCTGAAATTTAAGGTGGAAGACAAAGAGGTCGTGCAACAAGGTACGAAGGGTGGAATTCCTCAAGATGTGACCGCCAAAAGTATGGAAAGGACCTTGAAAAGAGAGCAGGTTGCAAGGACTGCTCATTGTTTGGTAAGATCTAATTCTTTTCTTTCCATTCAACAATCTTTTCATGATGATATTCAGCCCATATTTAACAAGTATGCCAAAGTTTTCAATGATTTACCTCAGGGGCTGCCACTGGATAGACGATTCCATCATGTTATCAAGCTAGAACCGGGTACCAAATTGGTAATAACTACCCCTTATCGTCGCCCAAGGATCTACAATGAAGAAATTGAAAGAACCATCAAAGAGTTGTTGGAAATGGGGCTGATTAGGTCTAGTTTCAACCCATGTGTGCACTACCAGGTGTTAAATAAAAGGATGATCAAGAATACGTACCCAATTCCGAGGATTGATGAGCTCATTCATGAATTACATGGAGAGGTTTTCTTCTCCAAGATTGATTTGAGATCCGGGTACCATCAAATAAGGGTAAGAAATGAGGATGTGCACAAGACCGATTTCCAATGTCATTTTGGGCATTTTAAGTTCCTTGCATGACATTTGGGTTAACCAATGCCCTGACCACTTTCCAATCATGCATAATCACATTTTTGGTAAGCATTGAGGAAATTTGTGCTAGTTTTCTTTGATGAAATTTTGGTTTATAGCAAAACATGGGAGGAGCATCTCCAACACTTGCATAATGTTGGCTAGATTTTCTGCATAGCATCAAACATAGGCAGTCATGAGATAAATCTCCCTCATTTAACCGGTGAGGCTCCCGTGTCAGATTTGTCAATAAAAATGTGTTATTATCTATCAGGGGTTTTACTTTAACCACTTAGTTCATGAACCATAACTAAGAAGTTCTGCAGCAAGTAAGCAGCTGTTTAAGAAAGGAAAGTTATAGAAGAAGGAAGTAAAGGAAATACAGAGAAGAAATGGGGAAGATGTGCATCCCAATTAGTAGATAGCAGAGCTAATTGCATGCACATAGAAGAAACTTAATAGATATGAACACACAGAATTATAAAACAAAGGCAGCTCTAGATCTAGATCTAAAATAACACAAAGTTTATTAAGAGATCTAAGATTCAAAGCAAGAAACATAATACACCGTGACACAAAGTTCTCCGGAAACCTGCTCCTTTGTATTCCTTTGCTCCAAGTTGCTCTCAGGGGTTCAGCACAAAGTCTAGAACACAAGATTGCTGCTTACAAATTCTGATTGATGATTAACCCGAAGGTTCTTCCTCTACTTATAGAATGTAGAGGGGCAATTACAAGTTGGAAGCTTTAGTTGAACTGGCACATGTGGAAGTCAGAAAAGGAACAACTGGCAATCTTCCTTCTGGAATTCCTCTTTGCATGACATGTATGATTTGCAACTGAAAATAGAACCTTCTATTTTACACGTCTGCCACCTATCTCCAAGTAGTTGACTTCTTCAAGTAATGGCTTTTAAACCAATCACTTAAGTTGTATAATTGAATTGATCGCTCAATTACTTTGTCGAAGGAAAGAAGAAGGAAGAGGAAAGCTGACTTTGTCGGAGGAAAGAAGAAGGAAGAGGAAAGCTGACTTTGTCCTTTTTCATGTCTGCATGCAGCTGATTCAAACTGGATCTGGAAACAAGCTGGAATTAGTTGGATCTTGAAGCGGCTGGATCTGGAAACAAGCTGGAATTGCAAGCAGTTGGAATTGGAAGCAAGCTGGAATTTTGCCTTCGCATTGTCTTCTCTTTTATCCTTGAAGCTTTTGCAGTTCTTCTGTTGTACATGCATCAGTGCAAGGTTGGCCGTAGATAACTCATCATCCTTATTTTTAATTGCATATGAGCAATTAAAAATTCTGGAAAGCACTCAGGGTGAATGAAAATTCAATGAAGGCTTCAACTGGAAGATGAGAGCACATGCACAAGGTCTTGGAAGGAATTTTCCACGCACTGTCTTCTTCATGGGCTGCATTCGAAACAAGAGGATGAAGCCTTTGTGCCAGAAGCTTTTGCAACTATGAGATCTGGATCTGGATCTGCATATGGATTTGCATCTGCATCTGCATCTGGATATGGATCTGCACCTGCATAACAAATTCTGGCAACTGGGCTATGGATGGAAAAGCTGCAGCTCGAATAATTCCACTGCTTTTAATCTGCACGCATGAGTGAAGTTTCTCCTGCACGCATGAGTGAAGTCTTTCCTGCTCTGGATCTGTCTATCAATTCAGCAAGAGGTTCCGAGCCTAGATCCGTGTCTCCAATATCTGTAAATTTAGAAGTGATGCATGACTCCGTTGTGCTTTCTTTTTCATCTTTCTTCGCCATAGCTTTGTCTATCTTTGTCTGAATGTCTTTTTCTTCTTATTTGACTGGAATTCTTCAATACTGGTGCAGATCTGGACAATTCTTCAGATTCGGAGGATATATGCAATGTATTGGACATTGATAAAAGCTCCTTTTCCTTTGTAAAGCACCTGTAATGAATTCCTGCAATTTATTCAGACAAAAATGGCCACCGGAGCATGAATAGTGAATTTTAATTGTAAAAATCTGCACTTTTCAAGCCTGCTGCCCCAAAAAATGGTGTTTAATTTGCACATAAAGAGAGCATGAATCCTTTCAACAACACCTGAGCTCCTGTAACACCTGTGCAAACAATTATGCAGACAAAGATCAACCTCCTTCAAAGCATGCGCCAAATTTGGAAGCTTTTAGCCTTGTTTCCACCTTGCCTGAGCAAAATCCTTCCTTCAAATGGGGGCGCACTTTTCCACTTGGCTGCAATTCTTTACCTGTGAATTAAATAATTCACCCATATGGCTGCCCATGCTTATATAACCTTCACAATTCTATAATTAATAATTGCCCTAACAATTAAAGGCAATTAATTAATTAAAAATCATGCTCTTCTCTTTTAAAAATAGCATGTTTAAGGACAACCATCCAATAAATTAAATTAATCCAATTTAATCATTCACACATTACTTCACTTAAGCTTCACAGTGTGCTTTGACCATAGCCACTGAAAATATAAATTAATATAATCATTTAATACTTTAAAAAGTATTAATTCCTTCTCAAAAGGGGCTGCATTAAATAAATTAAATTTATTTAATTTTGGAATTCTATTTCCAATTGATTTATTCCCCTTTGCTTTTGTTGACTTTTCCACAAGCCTAGGTGCCAAAATTGGGTGAATAAATATTAACAAATATTTATTTAATGCATTATTATTCACCCAAGGTGGGTCGCACTTTTTTGCATAATAGAATTCTATTTTTAAGAATTTCTGACAATGGGATTCTTTACCCTGCAAGGCAGCCCCGGAAATCCCATGATCCACTTAAGTGATTTGACTTTGACAATGGGATTATTTACCCTGCAAGGCAGGCAATAAAATCCCATGATTTCACTTAAGTCACTTTTCTTTTATTTCACCATGGGAATTTTTACCCTGCAAGGCAGGCAATAAATTCCCGCCTGCCTGCAGCCTCTAACTTTCCCACTGCAGCTTAAGTGAATTTTATATCACGGGAAAGTGAATTTTATAAGCCTGCTGCTTCTACCCACTGCAGCTTAAGTGAATTTTATAACACGGGAAAAAGTACCCTGCTAGGCAGGTAATAAAATTCCCACCTGCCTACGGCTTCTATTTTTCCCATCGCAGCTTAAATCCTTTGTTTTCCAAAAATGCGCCCATCCCTGCAGGGGCTTTTCTGTGCACGACTTCGCTTTTTCCCAGTGATCCAGACCTCCGATGGCGACTTCCTCCGGGCATAATGTGCGTATATGTTTTCCAGCTGCTCCAGGCCAAAAATCGGGCTTACCCGGCAAGGGAATTGCTCCAGAGAAATTTCACAGAAAACAAAACGGGACACCACAAAAACACGAAAAATTGCCAAAAGTTACAAATAAAGCCCAAAACTTAAAATAAGTTAAAATCCTTCTGGCACATAGGAATAATAACATATTCGCTCATAATAGAGTTAAAACAGAGCGCAAATAGCCTCATACGGGGCTCAAAATAATTAAATACAAATTTCCCGCAGACAAATCCCGACGACAGAATAAAACAATTTTGGGCATCTGGGTATTTGGCGAAAAGGGCTAATATGGCTCTTTGGGATTATCTTGACGCAATACAAGAACTTTCAGGCAATAAAAACAACAAACGACCCATTATTTTAAAAGTACGAAAAAATTTCGGATAGGGTAGTCGCAGATTTCAGGGTGAAATCTGAGTGACACCAGTTGGCTCCGTCTGTGGACATCTTTTTCTCTTGTCAGAATGACAAAGGGAAAAGATGAGATCCCAGCATCTCTGGTTTCGTATCTTGTCTTTTGGGCACGGGGTCAGGCAAACAAACACAACACAACACAACAAAAACAAAACAAGGAAAAACAAACAAAGTTTTATTTATGTACATACAGGTTTTACCCTGCTTCTTCAGTTGATGAACAGCTTCAGATGCTGCCCGTTGAAAGGCAATGGTAACTCAATTCCATCCCGGTAGGCAAGGAAGAAAGTATCCATTCCTGCAGCTCTTTTGATCACGAAGGGCCCTTTCCAGAGTGGATCAAATTTGTCGTGTATGCCCTTCGGTTCATGTCTCTTGTCCCACCAGAGTACCCAGTCTCCGATCTCGAACTTCCTTTCTTTGGCCTTCTTGTCAAATACTCTAGGCAAGTCCTTATCAACTTCATCTGGTGGTGGCTCATCCTTTCTTCTCTCCGTGGTGGGTAAGTCTGCATCAACTTGCTCCGTTCCCAGATTTATTTGCTGCATTTCTGAGGAAGAACTATCACCATATTCTTTCTTCTTCTTCAGGTACTGATCATGCTTGTTGAAAGTCTCCACTAAGGAAACTAAACCCTTGGGGATTTTGTTACCTTTTGGTTGGACTACTCCACTACTGTCATCATAACCTGGATCAACTTTTCCTTTGACTGTTTGTCGTGGTGGTGAATTACTTCCTTCAACATGCAGACATGCAGATGTTTGTTCAGGGATTCTGGGGTGGTAGACCATCTCCACTTTATAGTTTCCTTGTCTGAATATGGACGGTGGTCTATCCGGATTCAATAGTGCAGCCGTGACTGCCAAAGAATCTGCCTTGGAGTTTTGATTTATTGGAATGAAGTCAATAGAGAAGGCTGCAAAATCGAATGTGGCGGAAAGCACTTTATCTCTGTAATGCTCCAGCTTATCTCTTTTGACTTGACTTTGCCCTCGAACCTGCTTTACTAGAAGTTCAGCATCTCCTTGGGCTTTGAGGAGTTTTACTCCTTTCTTCTTAGCTTGCTCCATTCCTAGAAGCAATGCTTCATACTCCGCCGTATGATTGGTGTTCTCGAACATCAGCTTGTGGGAGTATGGAAATACCTCATGATCTGGAGATATTAGTAGAGCGCCAGCTCCTGATCCAAAAGAACAACATGTGCCTTTAAACTCCAGAGTCCAAACTTTTTCTTCTTCTTTTGTTGGCTCTGGTTCTGGTTGAAGTTCTTGCTCTGGAACATCTTTATCCATTTCCAAGAAGTAAACCCCACGGTCAGATTCCTGAAAAAGAATATGAGATCTAGGATCCTCAGATTTTGTAACCGTGTACCTGGACTTCTTTTCCGGCTCCAGCTTCTGATTAATTCCTTTGATAGGAATATGTGCACAGGACCAATCCATCTTTACTTCTCCTCCCAGCTCTTTGCAGAAGTTTCTACTCAGTAACATCCCGTAGGAGACAGGAATATCTGCAACTAAGATTGTCATCTTTAATCTCTTATCAGGAAAAGCTGCCAGAACAGTTTGTGCATCTTTGATTTGTCCGATTAAAGGGACTTGTCTCTCCATGGAGTAGCACCTTTTTATGGTCTTTGTCAAGGTAAACCCAAGAGCATCTGCAACTTTAGCTGGCATGATATTATCAGAAGCACCTGAATCTAAAACGCAATTACTTAACTTGAAACCATTAAGCAATAGAGAAACATAAAATGGTTCCCTCTTTCAGAGATGGTGAGGATATAACAACTGCAGTGTTGTTCTGGGGAGGAGTATCTTTGGGCTTAGGCAAAAGGCCTTTTGATGTACTGGATTGTTCTGGTGATTGCACATATTTGACTAGCATATTTAACTGCTCAGGAAAAGCTCTCTGGTATTCGGCTTCTGACATTTGAACTTTAATTTTCTTGGCATGATCAATAATGTCAAAAGAAGAAATAGATTCAGATACCTGAGCCGCTTTCTGTGGTTGAGATGAAGAACTTGCATTCTTATCTCTAGGAGCTAAGGAAGAAGGTAAAGGGCTGCCCCTTCTTTGTTCGTCAGCTAATGCCTCAGCTTGGTGAGTTTGTGATCTTGTAAGTACTGCATATGCATGACCATGATCATCTTCATGAAGTTTCTCATCGTCATGTTCAGATTTGTAGTTCAGGTAATTAATGTTGGAGTCGCCAGCAGGAGCTACAAAATCATCATTCTCGAACTGATCAGCATCAGCTTCCTGGTCTTCTTCATTCATCTCCACGTTGTTTCTGGGAGCAGCTTCAATTGCTAATCTTTGGGAACCAGCAATGCGGTTCCGGTTGTTGTTGAAATTCCGAGCAGGGGCAGTGTTGTTGCCTTGAGCCATTTGAGCCATTTGTTTCTTCATCTGCATCATCTCATTTGCTAACTTTTGCAGTAGTGAATCGGAAGTAGTAGCAGAGGATGAACTTTCAGCTCTAGAAGTGTTGCTCTTTATCTTTCCAGCCATGATGAGGTCGTCTTCAATTTCAACCGCCATGTTTTGGGCTGCTAACAAATCAGCAGGACGTGCTCTTCGCAGTTGATAGCTTACTTCAGGAAGCAAAGCATTGATGAAGAACACCTTTTGATTCTCGTCATTCAGAGAAGCAGAAGCCGGAATTTTGTATAGTAATCTTTGGAATTTTGCAATAAAATCCCGCATGTGCTCATGTGGTTCCTTCTTCAGCTGAGTCAGTTGGGTTATCAATGTGCTGGAATCTTCGGCTGCCTTGAATCTTTTCAGGAACGCATCCCGCATAGTAGCCCAGTTGGTTATGGTACCAGGAGCTAGCCGGTAGAACCATTCTCCAGCCAAGTCATGCAGAGTCTCTATGAAGAGCCTGACAGATACATCTTCATGTTCGACTGCAAGCACTCCACAGGATATGAAAAATGCAGCCAAGTGGTCATCCGGGTTTTGCTTTCCATCTCCAAAGAATTTTGGAAAATTCTTTCTGGATCCCTTTAGGCAGATCATGCATAGGTGGAGCCAGAGTTCAGAGGTCCAAAAGCTGCTCCCCATGGAACAGGTGCAGGGGCAATGGGTTTTGGTGCGCCATGATGAACTTGAGCACGTCCTCCTCCTTGATAGACTTGATGGATAATTCCAGCCGCCAGATTATGCTGAATACGATCCGGATCTGGATGGGTGTGTACTCTCCTTCCTGGTGAGAGACTAGATCTGCGGCTTCTAACTTGAGGAGGATGATTGAAATTGAATTGCTCTTGCAGTCGGAAGAAATGATCAGTCCTTCCTTGCGCCTTCACGGATCGGGTGAATGGACGTTCAGCCAGGTTGAGATTTGTATGGAAAACACTCTGATCTTCAATAGAAAAGCTTTGATCTGCAAAGATAGTTGTTCCCCAGCGGAGTCGCCAAAAACTGTTGGCTAGATTTTCTGCATAGCATCAAACCTAGGCAGTCATGAGATAAATCTCCCTCATTTAACCGGTGAGGCTCCCGTGTCAGATTTGTCAATAAAAATGTGTTATTATCTATCAGGGGTTTTACTTTAACCACTTAGTTCATGAACCATAACTAAGAAGTTTTGCAGCAAGTAAGCAGCTGTTTAAGAAAGGAAAGTTATAGAAGAAAGAAGTAAAGGAAATACAGAGAAGAAATGGGGAAGATGTGCATCCCAATTAGTAGATAGCAGAGCTAATTGCATGCACATAGAAGAAACTTAATAGATATGAACACACAAAATTATAAAACAAAGGCAGCTCTAGATCTAGATCTAAAATAACACAAAGTTTATTAAGAGATCTAAGATTCAAAGCAAGAAACACAGTACACCGTGACACAAAGTTCTCCGGAAACCTGCTCCTTTGTATTCCTTTGCTCCAAGTTGCTCTCAGGGGTTCAGCACAAAGTCTAGAACACAAGATTGCTGCTTACAAATTCTGATCGATCATTAACCCGGAGGTTCTTCCTCCTACTTATAGAATGTAGAGAGGGAAAGTACAAATTGGAAGCTTTGAGTTGAACTGGCACATGTGGAAGTTGGAAAAAAACAACTGGCAATCTTCCTCTTGGAAGTCCTCTTTGCGTGACATGTATGGTTTGCAATTGAAAATAGAAGCTTCTATTTTGCATGTCCGCCACCTATCTCCAAGTAGTTGACTTCTTCAAGTAATGGCTTTTAAACCAATCACTTAAGTTGTATAATTGAATTGTTTGCTCAATTACTTTGTCAAAGGAAAGAAGAAGGAAGAGGAACGCTGACTTTGTCAGATGAAAGAATAAGGAAGAGGAAAGCTAACTTTGTCTTTTTTCATGTCTGCATGTAGCTGATTCAAACTGGATCTGGAAACAAGCTGGAATTAGTCAGATCTTGAAGCGGCTGGATCTGGAAACAAGCTGGAATTGCAAGTAGTTGGAATTAGAAGCAAGCAGGAATTTTACCTTCGCATTGTCTTCTCTTTTATCTTTGAAGCTTTTGCAGTTCTTTTGTTGTACATGCATCAGTGCAAGGTTGGCCATAGATAACTCATCATCCTTATTTTTAATTGCATATGAGCAATTAAAAATTCAGGAAAGCACTCAGGGTGAATGAAAATTCAATGAAGGCTTCAACTGGAAGATGAGAGCACATGCACAAGGTCTTGGAAGGAATTTCCCATGCACTATCTTCTTCATGGGCTACATTTGAAACAAGAGGATGAAGCCTTTGTGCCAGAAGCTTTTGCAACTATGAGATCTGGATCTGGATCTGCATATGAATTTGCATCCGCATCTACATTTGCATCTGGATATGGATCTGCACCTGCATAACAAATTATGGAAAATAGGTTGTGGATGGAAAAGCTGCAGCTCGAATAATTCCACTGCTTTTAATCTACACGTATGAGTGAATTTTCTCCTACATGCATGAGTGAAGTCTTTCCTGCTTTGGATATGTCTATCAATTCAGCAAGAGGTTTCAAGCCTAGATCTGTGTCTCCAGTATCTATAAATTTAGAAGTGATGCATGAGTCTGTTGTGCTTTCTTTTTCATCTTCCTTCGTCATAGCTTTGTCTGTCTTTGTCTGAACAATTCTTTTTCTTCTTATTTGACTGGAATTCTTCAAAATTGGTGCAAATCTGGACAATTCTTTAGATTTGGAGGATATATGCAATGTATTGAACATTAATAATAGCTCATTTTCCTTTGTAAAGCACCTCTAATGAATTCCTGCAATTTATCCAGACAAAAATGGCCACCAGAGCATGAATAATGAATTTTAATTGTAAAAATCTGCACTTTCCAAGCCTGTTGCCCCAAAAAAATGGTGTTTAATTTACACATAAAGAGAGCATGAATCCTTTCAACAACACTTGAGCTCCTGTAACACCTGTACAAACAATTATGCAGAAAAAGATCAACCTCCTTCACAAGCATGCACCAAATTTGGAAGCTTTTAGCCTTGTTTCCACCTTGCCTGAGCAAAATCCTTCTTCAAATGGGGGCACACTTTTCCTCTTGGCTGCAATTCTTTACCTGTGAATTAAATAATTCACCCATATGGCTGCCCATGCTTATATAACCTTCACAATTCTATAATTAATAATTGCCCTAACAATTAAAGGCAATTAATTAATTAAAACTCATGCTCTTCCTTTATATTTTAAGGCAGCCCCTTTATGTCAAAAAATGTGCCCTTTTGGGAGAGAACTTAATACTTTTGTAAGTATTAAATAATTAAATTTAATTCCTATTTTTCAGTGGCTAAGGTCAAAGCATACGTGAGGCTTGAGTTAAGGGAAGCAGAAGTCTAAAATTAAATAAATTAATTTATTTAATCCGAGCCATAAGCTGCACAAAAAATAGGAGCCCATTTGAAGAGTGAAGCCTCATTAATTAATTAATTAATTGCCAGTAATAGCAAAGGCGATATAATTAATTATAGAATCACAAGGGTTTAATAAGCAGGGGCTGCCCATAAGGTGAATTAATTAATTCACAGGTGAAAGAAAGTGTAGCCCAGAGGAAAAGTGCGCCTCATTTGAAGAGATTTTTTCTCAAAAGAAGGTGAAATCATGTAAAAGCTTCCATTTTCGGCGGACACACAGGTTGAAGGAAGTTTGAGTTGTGTCTGGATAATTGTAATAAGTTGATCCAGGTGCTAAGGTGAAGTTGGAAAATTCATGATTCACTTTGCGTGCAAATAAAAACATAAATTTTTGGGCAGCAGGCTTGGAATTTGCAGATTTTTATAATAAAATTCAATGTCATGTTCCGGTTGCCATCTTTGTCTGAAATAATTGCAGGAATTTGTTACGTTGCTTTACAAAAGAAAAAGGAGCTTTAATCAATGTCCAATACATTGAATTATCATCCGTAATGTGAAGAATTATCCAGATCTGCACTATTTTTGAAGAATTCCGGCCGAATAAGAATACAGAAAAAGAAGTATTAAGACAAAGATAGACAAGCCTATGGGCAAAGAGAGGGATGAAAAAAGAAACATAACAGAGTCATGCATCACCTTCCAAATTTGTAGGACATACGGGAGACACAGATCTAGGTCCGGAAACGCTTTACGGAAATTGCATTGATAGATCGAGAGCAGAAGACTTTACTCGTGCGTGCGGTGAACCCCCCAAAAAAGCAATGGAAGCATTCGAGCTGCAGCCTTTCCATATGTAGCCCAGTTGCCAGGTTCGGTATGGAGTGGCTAGTCTACCATCCTTCACCCAGATCAGTGCGAGTTGCTACGAGGAAACAATTATATTCGTTTGGACGCAGAGTCATCATATCGCTTGAAGATTCGACTCGAAAGGTGGATGAAGTCCTATTAGATTCAGGATGCCAGCAGCCAGATGGAGAAACATAGAGTTGACTGCGTGCCCATAAGCACAACAATACATGAAGAAGCCCAGATACCTTCCTAGTTCCCAAAACTTTTCCGCAGTATAATTGGTGCAGGAGGTAGATGATGTTGGCAGAATTGTTTATGCAGGATTAATGCGAGGCGAACGCTCACATTTTCCGTACAGTGGGGATGTATGCTTTCCATCCAACGACCATTGAAGTCAACAAGGTGCTTGATTCCATAATCAATGGTCAGAAAATCATTAGCGACAACAGTGGTGAGCAATTCCGGGAAACGGGAAGCGTACTTTCAATTCAAAATGGACTTACTTATTTGGTAGTATGCAGCCAGCTTCACAGGGACATATTCTCAAAGTTTGATAGCAAATGGCGTTCTTTCTAAGGACGCCAATTTTCAGTCCTACCACGCTTCACTGTACCTGGATGTTAAGAAAGATCTCAAAGATGGTCAATGATGGATTCTTCACTACCAAATTCATTTGCGAGTCTAGACAAGGAACCTGAAGGCCAACGAGGGTGAGCAAAGAAAGCGGGGAAGCGGTATCTAAAACTGACAGTCTATTCATTAAGTTTGCAGCTGTCACATACTCAGGGTTACGGGTTTTCTGGAGACCAGTTAAGATGCCCAGATATCCGAAGGATCACCATTGGACCGGACCAAACAATTGTGGAGATTACACGACATTCAGTCGAACGGCCACAAGTCTACGGGCTGCTTCCCGATCACTGTGAGACATTATAGCTCCAGAGCTATTAATTAGAGCTAAGGATGGAGGTGGAGATGTTATCGAATATGAGCAGAGTTCTTCCCGGAACGGCCTGAACTTCGATATTTAGGAGTAGCCAAGAGCCGATATCCCAGGAGTACGGCACATGTGCATTCATTAAGGGAGGATCTTCTGGATGAAGTGACAAAAGTTAGTCGAGATTGAAAAGAAAGATTTCAAGAGAGCTATCAGCATGGCAAGTGTACGACTTTGGATTAGCACGGATACCTGCGGATCTTCAAGCTGAGGGGAATGTGTTACTTGACGCTTACCATCAAAGGGAGGAGAGAGATTAGAGCCATTACTTCGCCACCGAAACGTAGGGGGTGCCAATGATTGAAGAAGGTCTGGCGCTGTTCTGGGTAAAATATTCGAACTGGTGCTGACAAAGCGATTATGCCTTGATGAAGCACTTGATGAATCAAGTCACAGGCAACTGCGGCGCAGGAGATTCCTCAAGAGGAAGCAAAGAGGAGAAAGGAAGTGTAGCCCAGAGGAAAAGTGCGCCTCATTTGAAGAGGATTTTTTCTCAAAAGAAGGTGAAATCAATGCTAAAAGCTTCCATTTTCGGCGCACAGGTTGAAGGAAGTTGATTTGTGTCTGGATAATTGTTTACATAAGTGATACAGGTGCTCAGGTGAAGTTGGAAAAATTCATGCTCACTTTGCATGCAAATAAAACATCAATTTTTGGGGCAGCAGGCTTGAATTATGCAGATTTTTATAATTAAAATTCACTGTTCATGTTCCGGTTGCCATCTTTGTCTGAAATAATTGCAGGAATTTGTTACAGTTGCTTTACAAAAGAAAAGGAGCTTTAATCAATGTCCAATACATTGAATATATCCTCCGAATCTGAAGAATTATCCAGATCTGCACTATTTTTGAAGAATTCCGGCCGAATAAGAAGAAAAAGAATTATTCAGACAAAGATAGACAAAGCCATGGCAAAGAGGGATGAAAAAGAAAGCATAACAGAGTCATGCATCACTTCCAAATTTGTAGACATAGGAGACACAGATCTAGGTCCGGAACCTCTTTCCGAATTGATTGATAGATCTAGAGCAGGAAAGACTTCACTCGTGCGTGCGGTAAAAAGCAATGGAATCATTCGAGCTGCAGCCTTTCCATATGTAGCCCAGTTGCCAGAGTTCGTTATGGAGTGTGCTAGGTCTTACCATCCTTCACCCAGATCAGTGCGAGATGCTACGAGGAAAACAATAATTCGTTTGGACGCAGAGTTCATCAATTATCGCTTGAAGATTCCGACTCGAAAGGTGGTGACTTCCATTAGCATTCAGGATGCCAGCAGCAGATGGGAGAAACATAGAGTTGACTGCGTGAACATAATGAACAACAGATACATGAAGAAGCCCAGATCTCCTTCTAAGTTCCCAAAAACTTTTCCGCAGTCTAATCTGGTGCAGGAGGTAGATGATGTTGCCGAATTGTTATGCAGGATTAATGGCGAGGCGAACGCTCACATTTTCCGTACATGGATGTATGCTTTCATCAAGACCATTGAAGTCAACAAGGTTGATTCCATAATCAATTGGTCAGAAATCATTAGCGACAACATTGGTGAGCAATTCCGGAACGTGAAGCGTACTTTCAACTTCAAAATGACTTCTTATTTGGTATATGCAGCAGCTTCACAGGGCATCTTCTCCAAGTTTGATAGAAATGGCGTTCTTTCTAAGGACGCCATTTTCAAGTCCTACCCACAGCTTACTGTACCTGGATGTAAGAAAGATTTCAAAGTGGTCAATGATGGATTCTTCTACAAATTCATTTGCGGGCTAGACAAGGACCTGAAGGCCAACAGGGTGAGCAAGAAAGCGTGGGAAGCTGTATCTAAAACTGACAGTCTATTCATTCAGTTTGCAGCTTTCACATACCTCAGGGTTACTGGGTTTTCTGGAGAACCAGTTAAGCTGCCCAGATATCCGAATGATCACCATGGACCTGAGCAAACAACTTGTGGAGATACACGACCTTCAGTCGAAACGGCACAAGTCTACGGGCTTCTTCCCGATCACTGTGAGACATTATAGCTACCAGAGCATTCATAGAGCTCAAGGGATGGAGGTGGAGATGTTATCCGAATATGAGCAAGAGTTCTTCCCGGCACGGCTGAACTTCGATCCATTTAGAGTAGCCAAGAAGACGATCTCCCAGGAGTACGCACATGTGCCTTCATTAGAGGATTTCTGGATGAAGTGCAAAAGTTAGTACGAGATTAGAAAGAAAGATTTCAAGAGGCTATCAGCATGGCAAGTGTACGACTTTGGATTAGCACGGATACCTGCGGATCTTAAAGATGATGGGAATGTGTTACTTGACGCTTACCATCAAATGGGAGGAGATAGAGCCATACTTCAGGATAACGTAGGGGGCTGCAATGATTGAAGAAAGGTCTGGCGCTGTTCTGGTAAATATTTCGAACTGGTTGCTGACAAAGCGATACTGCCTTGATGAAGCATTGATGAATCAAGTCACAGGCAACTTCGGCGCAGGAGATTCCCTCAAGAGGAAGCACAGAGGAGAAAGCAGCAGAAGGTCCAAGAAGTTGAAAGTACACAGAAGATCTCAATTAAAGGAGAAGATCATTTCCACAGCTATGACTTTAGTTCCGGCTTCTCCAGCATCCAGTACTTCATCGACTGTTGCACCTCAGCAGGACACTTCCATGCCTCCACTAAATCCGACAGCATTCATCTTTTCTCCTCAGCCACTCTGTTCAGCACCTGTTCCAGAAGAGACGTTGAAGCTGCAGATAGTAGAGTTCGAAAGAGCTTTGTCCTTGGATGATTCAGAAGATGACAGCCATAACACTGTAGCACTTTCTGATGGAGAGGAAACAGAGCGGGAGATAGTAGTGCACTCAGCAACTTCTCATTCTCCAAGAAGTAACTTCTCAGAATGGTTGGCCTCGCAGTTGGTTCCAGAAGCTCGAGTGGAGATGAACTTGGAAGAACACGACTTGCAGCTACTCTGGAGCCTAGGCGGAAAAAACAAAAAACCTAAAGTTGCTAAGGTAACTTCAAGGTTTGGTGACCCCAGATTTTATCCTGAAATCTGTGACTACCCTATCCGAAAAAATTTCGTACGTCTAAAATAATGGGTCGCTTTGTGTTTTTATTGCCAGAAAGTTCTTGTATTGCGTCTAGATATTCCCAAAGTGCCATACT
Organism: Taxus chinensis; assembly: GCA_019776745.2. Classification (NCBI taxonomy): domain Eukaryota; kingdom Viridiplantae; phylum Streptophyta; class Pinopsida; order Cupressales; family Taxaceae; genus Taxus; species Taxus chinensis. Next base: position 345,697,283 of record CM034146.1, on the reverse strand, counting down.
AGCCATTTTCGCCAAATACCCAGATGCCCAAAATTGTTATATTCTATCATCGGGATTTGTCTCTAGGAAATTTGTATTTAATTATTTTGAGCCCCGTTTGAGGCAATTTGCGCTCTGATTTAACCCTGTTGTGATCGAACATATCATTATTCCTATATACCAGAAGGGTTTTAACTAGGAATAAGTTTTGGGCTTTATTTGTGATTTTTGGCAATTTTTCGTGTTTTTGTGTTTTCCCGTTTCGTTTTCTGTGAAATTTCTCTAGATCAATTCCTTTGCCGGGTTAGCCCAATTCTTGGCCTGGAGTATTCGGAGATCACATACCCACATTTTGCCAGAAGGAAGTCGCCATCAGAGATCCGGTTCACTGGGAAAAGGCAAAGTCGTGCACTAAAAAACCCCTGTGGGGTTGGGCGCATTTTTGGAAAAAGGATTTAAGTGGATCATGGGAAAAATAGAAGCAGCAAGCAAGTGGGATTTTATTGGCTTCCTTGTAGGGTACTTTTTCCCATGATGGAAAAGTCACTTAAGTTGCAGTGGGAAAATTAGAGGCAGCAGGCAGGCGGGAATTTATTGCCTGCCTTGCAAAGTAAAAATTCCCATGGTAAAATAAAAAAAAAGTGACTTAAGTGAAATCATGGGATTTTATTGCCTGTCATACAGGGAAAATAATCCCATTGTGAAAGTCAAACAACTTAAGTGGATCGTGGGATTTCCAGGGCTGCCTTGCAGGGTAAAAATTCCCATTGCCATGTGTTTTTAAAAATAGAATTCTATTATGCTAAAAAGTGCGACCCACCTTGGGTAAATAATAATGCATTAAACAAATATTTATTCACCCAATTTTGGTGCTCAGGCTTGTGGAAAAGTCAACAAAAGCAAAGGGGAATAAATCAATTGGAAATAGATTGTCTAAAATTAAATAAATTAATTTATTTAAAGGCAGCCCCTCTTGTGAAAAAGTGCGCCCCTTTTAGGAAGGATTTAATGTTTTTGAAGTATTAAATGATTAAATAAATTTCTATTTTCAGTGGCTAAGGTTAAGGCACACTATGAAGCTTCAGTTGAATGAAGAGTGGATGTTTAAATTGGATTAATTTAATTAATTGAATGGCTGTCCTTAAATATGCTATTTTAACACATTAGTTAAAGAGAAAAACATGATTTTTAATTAATTAATTGTCAGGAATAAAAGGGGCAATTATTAATTAAATAATTATGAGGGCTATATAAGCATGGGCTGCCATAAGGATTAATTAATTAATTCACAGGTGAAGAAGTGTAGCCCAGAGGAAAAGTGCGCGCCATTTGGAGAAGGATTTTGCTTAGAGGAAGGTGGATTTAATGCTAAAAGCTTCTAGTTTTGGCGCATGCTTTGAAGAAGGTTGATTTGTGTCTGCATAATTGTTTGTAGAAGTGATACAGGTGCTTAGGTGATGTTGGTAAAATTCATGCTTGCTTTGCATGCAAATAAAACGTCAAATTTTGGGGCAGCAGGCTTGAATTATGCAGATTTTTGTGATTAAAATTCACTGTGCATGCTCCGGATACCATCTTTGACTGAATTAATTGTAGAAGTTAGATACAGGTGCTTTTATAAAGAAAAGGAACTGATATCAATGTCCAATACATTGAATATTTCCTCCGAATCTAAAGGATTATCCAGATTTGCACCAATTAGACAAAGCTATGGTGAAGAAAGATGAAAAAGAAAGCACAACAGAGTCATGCATCACTTCTAAATTTGCAGATATTGGAGACATGGATCTAGGCTCAGAACCTCTTGCTGAATTGATAGACAGATCCAGAGCAGGAAAGACTTCACTCATGCGTACAGGAAAAACTTCACTCATACGTGCAGATTAAAAGCAGTGGAATTATTCGAGCTGCAGCTTTTCCATCCACAACCCAGTTGCCAAAGTTTGTTATGCAGGTGCAGATGCAAATACATATGCAGATCCAGATTCAGATCCATAATTACAAAGGCGAATCCTCTGTGGAGTTTGAACCTCCAGCATCGTGAAGACTGTAACTGCGTGGAAAAATACCTTCTTGGCATTTCATAGTGTATTGTACTCCCAATCTTTGGAGCAAGTTGAATGCATGTCATGTGGATGATTACATTCAACCCTCTCTGCTGTTCCATTTGCATCCTCCTGATCTGTTCACTATGCAATTAAAAATGAAGAGTTATCTATGGCATGATCATTGCATTGATGCATTTGAATGGTCTAGAACTGTTTAAGCTTGGCAAGAATAAAAGATGTTCTTCATTCCTCGAAGTGCATCATTCCAGCTGCTTCCAGCTCCAGGTTGTTATTTCCAGATGCATCTTGCTTCCAGATCCAACTGTCTCCTTGGTCGAGTTAGATTAGACTTTTATCAAACCCTCTCTAATTTTCAGCTGCATGTAGACATGAACAGAGGACATAGGAACTGCAGCCTTCTTCTGGAGAATCCTTTCTCATCTTTACAATTCCCACAAAGTAATGGAGCGATCAAGGAAATTATACAACTTAAGTGATTGGTGCAAAAGCACACTGGATGCTTGTATGAAGTCAACTACTAGGAGATAGGTGGCTAGACGTGCAACATCCAAGGTTCTGTTGTGATTTTGCAAATCATACAGTGTCACTGCAAGGAGGAAGTCCCAGTGGATGGATGATTGCCAGTTGTCATCTTTACTTTTTGACTTCCACATGTGTTTCAGTTCAGTTTGAAACTTTCCAACTTGTACTTTCCCCTCCTACATTCTATAAGTAGAGAGAAGAACCTCCAGGTTAATGATCAGAATTTGTAAACAAGGAATCTTGTGTTCTAGACTTTGTGTTGAACCCCTTGAGAGCCACTTGGAGCAAAGAAATAAAAAGGAGTAGGTTTCCAGAGAACTTTGTGTCACGGTGTACTATGTTTCTCACTTTTAATCTTAGATATCTTGATAATAGATTTGTGTTATTTTAGATCCGGATCTAGAGCTGCCTTTGTTTTAGAATTCTGTGTTTATGTCTATTGGATTCTTCTATGTGCATGCAATCAGCTCTGCCATCTACTGATTTGGATGCACATATTCCCCATTTCTTCTATGTGTTTATGTAATTACCTTCTTCTCTAACTATTATTCTTTCTTTAAACCGCTGCTTACTTGCTGCAGAACTGTTCAGTTATGGTTCATGAACTGAGTAGTTAAAGTAAAACCCCATATAGATATTAGCATACTTTAATTGGCAAATCTGACACAAGAGCCTCACCAGTAAATGAGGGAGATTTATCTCATGACTGCCTAAGTTTTGTGCTATGCAGAAAATCTAGCCAACAAGGTTAATCATCGAGGAGTCGGGGCAGAAGTTCACTGAGATGTTAGTTCCGGCAGAAGGAAAGAAGGAAGATGAGCTCACGGCAGAAGATGTAACAGTAACCAGAGTACCCATCGGTCAAGCCACCACAGAAGGATTGATGCAAGATTCACAGACATTGATAGATGCTCAATTCCTTAGGTTTGACAGAGAAAAGGCGGAGAAAGACGAACTTCAGAAGCAGGTATCTCAGTTGTGCAAGATCATAGCCAAGGTTGTTAAATCTTCCACTCAGCCCATTTCAGAACAGGTGAGTGATCATCTTATGCAAGAAATGGAGGATGCAAGCAATCAGGTGAAAGCTATTGATGAATGGAAGAATTTGATTATTCGTCAAGCTTTTATACAACTTGGAGAGGTGCCAACCCCCCTGAAGGTTATGAATGATGGAGCAAATCAGCTGAAGCAACTGGTGACGAGCATAGTAGATATGAACACAGTTGCTGAGAGTAACCTGAGTGCTTTGGCCGAAATCAACAAGCTGTCGGAACAAGTATTTGTTGCAGAGTAGATTGTACCGGATGGATCAGTTGAGAAGGGGAAATAGCTGGAGTTTGCAGTATCTTTCCGTTTGGAGATCTGCAGAGTTTTGCTGAAGAGGATACAGGCACTTGAGAGTAACACATCGTCCTTACCAGACAGTATCATTGCTTTCACTAAGGAGGAAGTGGTCAGGAATGTTACTTCATACGTACGGATCGTTCCTAGCAGAGTGCATGATTCCTTGGAAGGGTCTCTTCTGATGGTACAAAAGAGAATTGATGGAGCTACTAAACCTTTCACGATGAATTTGATTAGTAGACTGGTGGCACTGCAAGCGGATATTGCCAAGTTCGGGCCAAGCTTGGAGGATGTGGAAGAGTGTATCAAGGTGTTGAACGAAGGATTGCTGCAATTCAGGACAGAAAAGGAAGCGGTGGCTAAAACAGATGGGAAGATGCTGAATTACATGTTCGACAAGTATATCCAGTATCAGAACAAAAAGAAGACATAAATGTTACAGCTGGCTTGACTTCTTCTATTCTTTCTTCTTCTATTTTCCACGTTCCCGGATGAAATTGTAAAACTTTAAAGTTATCGGTTTTGAAACCATTACTTAAAGTTATGTGGAACAATTCTATTAGTTAAGTGATACATGTCTCACTTAAGAAGCAATTAGTGGAGGATGATTTCCAAATGTCATCTTTACTTGTGGTTTATGTTTCAGTTCAGTTGAGTTTCCCATTTGTACTTTCCCTTCTACATTCTACAACTAGAAGAAGAACCTCTGGGTTAATGAGGAGAATTTGTAAGCAGCATCCTTGTGTTCCAAACTTTGTACTAAAACCCTTGAGAGCCACTTGAAGCAAAGGAATATACAAGAGCAGATTTCCGGAGAACTTTGTGTCACGGTGTATTTTGTTTCTAGCTTTTCTATCTTATATCTTTGAAATAAACTTTGTGTTATTTTAGACCTGGATCTAGAGCTGCCTTTGCTTATAATTCTATGTTTATATCTATTGGTTTCTTCTATGTGCATGTAATCAACTCTGCTATCTATTGATTGGGATGCACATCTTCCCCATTTCTTCCCTGTATTTATATAATTTCCTTCTTCTATAAATATTGTCCTATCTTTAAACAGTTAGTTTACTTGCTGCAGAAATGTACAACTATGGTTCATGAGTTGAATAGTTAAAGTAAAACCCCATATAGATACTAGCATATTTTAATTGAACAAATCTGAGCATGGGAGCCTCACCGGTAAATGAGGGAGATTTATCTCATGACTGCCTAGGTTTTATGCTATGTAGAAAATCTAGCCAACAGAAAGTTATGAATATTCATTCCTTGCTATGATCGAGTTACATTTGATTCTTAGTCCAAACTATTGGTGTGCTCCCACCAATAACTTGTTATGGTACCAACCACCATATCTTGGTGAGAGTTTCCTCTGTGAGATGCGTTATAGCTTGTAGATCTAACAATTAGTTTTATTGCTACTTCCTTTCCTTAGGTGTACTAGATGTTTTCACCATAGAAGGGAGTATCATGTCTATTAATTTCAAAGACTACATGGTTGACTCTTGATCCATTTTTTAGTCTTCCATGATTTTGTAGGTGTACTTGAGAATAATATAATCTTGGAATGCGACTACTCGCTGAAAAACATAGATGGGACATATTAATACAATTTTTTGTTCTTTTAGATTATGTTGAGGAAGAGTACTTAGATGCCAAAGCCCACTACAGGATTTGGAGGTGACAAGCGCCCTCTGGAAATAGGAAATTCACACTGAAAGGGGGGCATTATACAGTGATTGATAACTGGTCCTCCACTTTTGGTTTCCCAGGACCTTCAATCTCATAGGTCCATGTTTTGTCCTAATGTGCTTTATTGTATGTCTTATAAAAACTCTCCTGAGATACCGTTTCCATACAAGGATCGATATGTTCAGAGGGGATGTTCCACTAATGGGGTGTTATGTTCCATTCCCCTAACTCAATATAACTAAAAAAATGTCCTTATGATACATATTATTGCTGATCATCATAGACTTGAAGGTCAACCATATATTTTTCTCTTCCACATTGTAAATACTAAAAGGAAGGAATGTTCATATGTAGTATACTTCCTTTTTGTGGATTTCAGTCCATAATAAATACAATATGGGATATTAGGTCTAAGATTTGAGTTACTAAAGTCATGAAAATGTGAAGTGGTCTAAAAAAGATATTGTTGAAAGATACAATTTAGGTCCAATGGACGATCATGTAATTGACTATAATGGACGTACGTTAAGAGAACTTGCAACTAATAGTGAAATTTACTGTGGTAAAGCAATAAAAGTAGGTTGAAACTAGAACTCAGTAAATGATGAAAATGATTATAAAATAAATCACAATAACCCATTGTGTAACTGAGAAAATTCCCCATAACGTATCAGCAATATGGGGCGTGGCGAGAAGATGCTAGTATTCAAAAATTTTCCATATAGTGTGAAATTTAGTTTTTATCAATATGATAGAGAGAATGTCGCCAAATATTTCCTTCTCAGAAGAACCCTATTAATAATTTGAAATGAAAATCTATAAAATTTGGTATTCTCCATATGATATCATGTAATAGGGACATGGTCCTGGATGAAAACGACATTATCATTGACTTGACCACGAACTTTCTTGCTAGTTTAACTATTTCAATCTGATCTTGGTGTTGTGTCGCATTGAGGATGATGCTTCTCGTAAATTACAGGGAGATGTAGTACCCTTGTCCACCCCATAGTTTTAATTATGAAGTCAATATGGTCTTGACAATCACAAGGATGTCTACTCCAAATTAGTGTCCCCTGAGTAAATATCACTCATGACTATGAATTGGGTTTTTTTGATACCTTTGGATGTGAGAGAACACTAGTAGAGAGAGAGAGATTAGAGCTTGTTAATTCAGAAAGTTCTAGTAATAAGTATCTTGTCATACACATTCCTTGATATGGAGCTAGTGTAGACTTCCAATGCCAATGCCCACCTAAATCTATGTGTAATGTGAACTTAGAATAAAGTTTCATTCTATGATGAGCTTGAATGTAATGTGTGACGCCCAGTCAATTCCAGCCCAGTAGGCTCATCGTCATGTGATACTTAATTAAAATTTGAATGAATATTATATTGTGCAATGACATGTGATAGGTAATTAAAGAATGATAATATGATAGTAAAACAAAATTATGATAGAGTTTCCCCTTATCATAGAGTTAAGGAAATTAGAACCCTAGGGAATGAAAAATAAAATAAATAGAAATCCATGATAACTACAAGAATAAATTTATGCACCCAGATATGAAAATGTAATATGACCTTTTTTTGTGTGAAAATATTCCCCGTCATTTTGAATATAAAGATTTTAGTTCAAGTTACATTTGGGCATAAATGATTTTGTTTTCCATTCTCTGTCAAGAGGCCACATGCAGTTTACATTATGGTGTATTAGACCGAATCACCCCCAAAAATCTAAACCTTTAGAATGTGTATGGAATGTCTTTAATGGAAAAGACTGGGAGGGATCACCATGTATAGCAGTGGCAAAATGGTTCCAAAAGCACAAATTATCCTATTCAGTTAGGGGTACTCACATCGCACATTACACATGCAACTATTTGGGCAACTTGAGCCAAGGAAATTTACTTGGTGGATGCTCCACTCGGGGGGTGACTAATGTATATGAGAAAAAGTGCTTGCGAAGCGTAAACCAGACTGCACAGGGGACCTTTGCCATATAGAAATACTTTCCTGCCCCACGCAAATAACTATGAGTGTTATTTTTTATTATTACAACTGTTGGGATCTACTGAATTAGAACGTACTCTGAGTTCTGATTCAGAGATTTTTGTTAGATGGCGTTGAAAAGTTGTATGTAGATTTTGTATGAACCACTGAAGTTGAAATCTAACATGAAAAGTCTGCTCCATCCAAATCTGAATTTCACCATAAAAGCAATAAATCGAGGGTCCAGGTCTGATAATATTTCAGCAGAATGCCATACCCCTATAACTCCAATATCCTGTGCCAAAATGGAAGTTCATATTCTATGATGTGTGCAACAAGAGTCATTGGATCACGCAATTGGGGGACAAAAAAGTACATGTGGCAGTGAACAACGAGCCATGTAAGTCTGTAACCAACAATAATTTCTGATCTATTTTCCACATTGTCTTGTGGAGTCGTTAGGATTCATATAGTGTTCTACATGATTATTTATGGTGCTGAAGTTCATATAATATTTACATATGTATAATATACCTACCAAGGGCTAAAACTGATTAATATGGTAACCACTGATACCCATTGTTTGAAGTCATATTTGATTTTTTATAACAGTAGCTGTAATATTCTTCAAAACCCTAGGGCGAACTGTCTAAGAGCTTAGAATTCACCAAATAACCATACACAACAGCTGAAAAATACTTCTAAATAATTATTTCAAATACAGCAATCAATATCCATCCAATTGGCAACAAATAAATGGAAAACATCAGCGAAATTACACTACTATAATTAAATTTGTAACAGCAGCAAAACAACCACAAACAAAGGCTGAAATTAATAGATAAACCTCTCCAAAAATCACCAAAATGTAGATTCTGGCCTTGTAAATTATGGAGATTCAGAATATAAATTCAGATATGAATTTTGTGCCCTAGAAAGCACCAAACCAGCATCAAACCCTAGTTTCTCCCCTAGGGAAGAGCTCCAAAAATTATGTAAAACTTTTGCAATCCTTCTTCTTGATGTCTCTAACCCAAATCAACAAGCCAATCTTCAAGAGATTGTCTTTAATTCACCCACATGGAGAGTTTTCATTCTCCACCAAGACACAAGGAAAGTTTCTGTCTTTCTCGGATGCCACACAAGAGGGCTTTTGTCCTCAAGTGGAAAGGTATTGAGCAACTTGCCCAAATAATCAATTGTAGGTGTAAATGTACCAAAAATGATCTCCAAATGAAGTCCTTCAATCCCTTTTATACTGTTTGCTTGGCACCAAAGGCCAATTAGAAGAGGACTGACCTCTTAAGCGTCACTTTATCGTTTGATTGCTTTTTTCATCTCTCCAAAACCAACCGACCTGCCTCCTAAAGGAAAACACTAGAAGAAAATATTAAATCTAATAAAAGAAAACTGAAATGAAATGCAATTCCTTCCCTTGTTCAATTATTATTCTTTGCCACAAAAGGGAGAATGGCAACAAATCCACATTTAGGCCTCATTTCGAAAAAGGGGACAATATACTATGTTATCTTCACAACACTTGTGTCGTGGTCTTTTCATACAAGTGAACGAATCTACACAAAGATAGGTTTCAACATGGACTTCTTACCAAGTAGGTCTTTTTTTGACAACATAAAAATCTTGTAACTCTTAATGAACTAGAGAAAGAGAGAACAAAATTTCATTGAAGATGACCACAAAGGACAACCTAATTTATCATTATAAGCACTAGGAAGTATACCACAACTTTGAGTAAGGCATGTCCTAAAAAAGAACCTAATTAGCATTTGTTGTTTTCAACCACAAGAGATTAACCATTTGTAGTTTCAGAACATTAATATTTGTAATGCTTTCATCACCATCTCAGAAAGATTAGAAAGGCTAACACCTTCTTGAATAATGCTATGTAAGGATCATGTTAAAGCTCATATTCGCTGTCATATTTACTTAGTTCTTTTTCAGAAAAAGGTTAAATCTCACTAGCGAGTACTCATCTATTAAACTTGTCACCAAATTATGTATGACTTCCAAATCATTTTCAGATGATCTAGAAAAAGACTACTCTATTAAGATTGTAATAGATTGACATATTTTTCCAATGCTAGTCAGATAAGGCATGAGCATGTAAAGTAATATATCATGGAGTCAAAGATAGTGATAGGATATATCCTCCAATGCTGTAATGTCCCCCTTTTTATAAAAAATTAAAAAAAAAAGATAAAATCGATTTGCACATGTAATTTTAAAATGAAATTTTATAAATTGTGCAAATTGAATTAAAAGGGGAAGTTCGACTTCACCTAGAGATAATAAATGGATATTTTTAAAGGTAAACCAAGTGACTAGGCAAGTCGCATTTTCCTGGGAGCATGTAATAATTAATATGTGAGATAAAGTGATTATTCCTAAGCATGGGTCGACCCATATGAGCATCTTTTTAATATCCCTATGCATTTAATATTTGTTGTTGGTGACTTTCAGGCACATTTTTAAATGAGATTTCCTCCTAGATGATGGCACCAAAGATGGAGAAGAACTTTGGAGGATGTGCAAGCAAAAGCTATAAAAGAAGATGTGGTTACTCCTTTTTTGGCATGTTGACAATTTATGAAACTTATCTTCATGCTTGAAGAAGGGATGTATGACCACTTATGATAAAAAATAAAAGGTGTTTATTAACACCACCATTTGTGAAGTGTGTGTGCCCATACAAGCTTGAACTAATAAGTTTTGCAATCATTTCTCTCTATATATACAAGGCGCCATTTTTGGGAGAAGATCTAAGCTTGCTTTGAGGGTTTGAAGTGTGATTTGTGGTGAATATCTTTATTTACATGCTGCTGGATTTTACTCCATAAAGTCGACTTGTTTTGGCATCTGCTAAGAGGGTTTTGGAGTGATTTTGAAGTTTTTATAAATATGATCTTTAAATTTATTAATTGCACATCTGGAACTGTATTTATTGACTCTTAAAGTGAAGAGAAAAGTGCTGGAATTGTATTGCAGATTTTACCTAACCCTAGCGACTAGGTTTAGGATTTTGGGAGCAGTTTCGAAGGGTTTCTAATGCATGAAAAGATCTGATTTTTATTATGGATAGAAGCTCATAATTTTTCCTTTCTGCTGCACTTGGTTTCAATTCAAAAGAGTTAATATTTTGGAAGTTATGGATTTTCAAAGTTTTAGTTGATTTTCAGCAGTTTTATTTATTATTTTACTTCTGCAAAGTATATTGGAAAAAGGAGTATAAATACCGACTGGATTGCCTATCTTAACCCTCACCTTGGCTCACTCCAACCCCATTTGGATTGTATTGTAGCTGACACTAGGGTTAGTTGAAGTAAACCTAGAAGGGTTTATCTTCTAAGTTGTTCGTTTTTGCAAGTAATTAATAATAAATTATTAATATCCCACAAAGGGATATTACAATGCACTTCGCAGATTACTCCCCTCCAGATAATCATTTGCATGTACCATTATTTTAAGGAAATTAGGATATATAGTATTTTTATGATAAACAAGTTTCCAATCACAAATGCATTGGCATCCTTCCTCAATGAATGTGAACTGAATTTTTTTGCTTCTATTATATAATTCATTATTAGCAGTACAAAAGGTACACAATTTCCATACATTGCATGCACTTGTCTTTCCAAATACAACTCATCCAAGATATGAAAATAGAATTGTTAGAGTAGATGTAAATTTCTCTTATCGGGATTTTCATATTTCCTTACTTTGCATGATACATTGGGATATATGTCAATGTATAGGTTGTTAAATGATAAACTCGCCATTCATGTTTTTCTTGTAGGTCTATAAAATAAGTGGAATTTTCCCACTTCCATAGACAACATTGGAAGACACATTCCTCTTTATCTATTGAGTATATTATATGTTGTCAGGAAACACCGATTTTCAAAAGAAAAAAAATACTTTGGTTACATAATGTTACGGAAACGTCTACAGAATATATTATTAAAAAAAAAATGTGTGTGTGCACCCAAGCACATAGTACTCATTTTCACAATTTTAGTACATAAGAGATAAAATGCTCAAAATATTTTGCATTCATTGAAGTTCAAAGGATTCAACACAGGTACAATTTCATATATGCATGATTATAATCTAGATTCTCAAATATATCATCTAGATTTTTCTCATAATCATCTCCATGAATGTCACTAACAGCTCCACTCCCGCTAGCTCCACTAGACATCCCTTATGTAGAACTTCCTGGATTGTCATCATCAATACCAAGCAGTGAAAGTCGGGTGAGAGTAGCCACAAAAGCATCAAAGTCACTAGCCTCATGATGAATATTCCAAAGTTTGTTGGGACCTCTTGTATAGCCTCGAGTCTTGTGTCATAGAATGCACAAACTAGAATGTACATATACCAAATCCTCAACCTTCTTGGAAGCCAACTTGTTCCATTTGGATGAGTGGATGAAAAATTACTCGCCACCTGTTACAAAAAAAAGGTTGTTAGAAATTTCAAATTAGTAATAATATACTAATAACTTAAATTTTTAATTAATAAACAACAAACTTTTGATTTCATTTTATACCTGTGACAGGATTCTGATCACAACAGGTCATAGGTACTTGGCATCATGGCCATGTACATACCACCACATGACTGAGTCGTGGTGTACTTGTCACATAGTGCCTCAATTTCACTCATGTTACTATTAGACACAACCAAATATCCCCATTTCATAGTAGACCACACAACTACAGATGGATTAGGAAAAAGCCTTTGGAATGTTGCCCTAGTTCCATTTGTAATTTGTTGGTCATTATACGGTGGTTGCCTATCAAGCAGCCCAAGTATTTCATTACTATAATATTTGGGATGCAGGGCATAGGAAAGGATATGCGATAGGGTGATCATTCTATTTCACCTCTTCATGATCACGCTCTTAACTTCAATGTGAAAGTTTTCTTCAATTTTTTCAAACATAGAGTCAATGCCATCATAGATTTCCCCTATACAAGCATGATCTTTGTCTATGTTGGCAAAATATTTTGTTGTAGGACAAAATATGGGGTTTCTGCCAACGCTCTAAGACAAAGTCCCTCGTCTTGGGAATGGGGAGGCTTCCATTTATTGAAAGCTAGAAAAAGTGTACACTAATTATATTCTCAGGGTGGTCAAAGATCGGGGGTCACACTGTAACATGCCATGTAATGACCCTTTCTAGGGTTGAACTGAAAAACAATAAAATAATACAACCCAGTCGACCTGCCTCATAAAGGAAAACATTAAAAACATGTAAATGCTCACGGAAAAGGACTAAAATATAAACGAATACTTCCCTTGTTCACCTTCTCTCAGCCTACAGGAAGTGGAATGGGCTAGAAGTCTTCTAAATGAATTAGTTCGAAAAAGGGGACATTACACTCCACTGAACTTGTGGCAACAGTGTGTGTAGGAAAAGGAGTGCGAGGTATGAGTAAGAGAAGAGAAAATGGAGAGAAGGTTTCAGGTAATAAATAGAATGTTGAGTTTATTAACCACAAAACTAGAAGTATTTCCACATTCAATGAGAAGACACCAATAACCAAAGGAGGATGAAAAACACAATCAACACAAAATTTAACTACATTATATATCTCAAAAGATCTTTCTCTATTTCTATAGGATTACAATTCTCTATTGGAGTGGGAGTTGAGAAAGGGAAGAATACATAAGGTAAGAACTAGAAGAAATACGACTTGCTATAGGAGGAACAAAAACCGATCTTTGGGAATGGAGAGGCCATCCCAATATATAGCTTTTATAAATGTGACCTTTCATATGCCCCTAGTGATTACACATATTCCATGCCAAAATAAGTAACTTTTCCTTATTTTAAGAAAAGCACTTTTACAAAAATAGGCATATGAGTCACTTAAGTGATAAAGTGCAACCGCAATGAGGAAATAGAAATCATAAGTGACCTAAGTCACTTTTATAAAAGTGATTTCTTTACAAAATGATCGGGGGGGAAGAAGAATGAGAAACTATTTTCCGGATGGAGAAACCCTGTGAGATGAAGAAGGGCCTGATGAAAAATCCTTGAGCATGGGAGAGAATCTCCCCTTGATGGCATGACGAAACCTGGAAACTGCTTTATGAACTTCTTACGTCTTGTGGATTGAAAAGTGGCACAAGGCACTGACCCAAGAATTTGGGGCTGCATTAATGGTTTTGCAATAAGCAGCCCACCTTGGATATTCTTCAGCAGAATTTGCAATGGCAGCCTGGATCTTAACCAAAGTCTCATAAGCATCTATGTCAAGGGGACAAGATCTTGAGACAACTTTATGAACCATGCCTTGGAAACAGGCTTGAAGCTCCTCGGGTGTGAGAGAATGACTATCAAGAAGGCAGCCCAATTTTTGAAGGTCGTCATTTACCTCATTCATGATTTTTTGAGCTCGCTCTACATGCTTGGGAAAATGTGTTAAGGCCTGATGAAGGCAGTGAAGCTTGGAGTCAATGGTCTTTACCCATATGAATCAGAGGATCTCAAATACCTGCTTGAACATCTTCTTACTTATTAACTCGGATGTCTTCATGATGCTCATGTCTTCAACTTCTGAAATGATTCCCTCCCAAACGACCTTTTCCTTTCACAACTCATTTGTCACTGTACGCACTTTGAGGAGAGCAGTGGAAGCATATTGATTAATCCGAATGAGCTCAGGCATGAGCTCTCTTCCCATGTCAATGATGGTCTGTATCCAGGATTAATATCCACCTTGACAAAAATTAACTATTTTGTTTTTTATTTTCAAGATTGTGCTTCAAAAACTATTGTAACCATCGAAGTAAAGCAAAAACCTATAGGATCATCCTCTCCCCTCTGCAATGAGTTCTTGAGCTTCCTTGATTGCTTGTTGATCAATACTAGCTACTTGATTTTGAATGATGGTAAATGGAGAAACGAATGCACTAGGTTCTAAGAAAGAGCGAACATACAATGAAAGTACTCGCATGTGTTCCTCTAGCTGCTCTTGAGTTTGTTTACCCTGCTGAGCTCTAGCTATCAACTTAGTTCTCGACTCATGAAAATTATGGATATCCCCTTCATGATCAGGTTCTCCCATAGGGATCCTTTTCATCTTGTAGCCACTTATCTACATCTCGAATCCATCTTTATCCACCCTTGGATGAGCCACTTCCACAAACTGAGTCTCAATGGCATCTGACATGATACGAGAGGTGGTTTTGGCCTTCCTTCGAGTGGGAATGAATAGTAGGAGCTCAGGGATAATTTACGCACCTGGAGCTTGTGCTCTTGCCACCATCTGTTGACGATCATTGATAAGGTCTTGCACCCATGAGGAGTGATCTCTCACAGAGAGGAAGCACAAGATGTAGACACCTCCTGTGAAGGTAAAGTAACCACGACATGACCCGGAGCTGTGGAGGACTCACGTCCACCGCTCGATTGAGAATGGAAAGGAGGTGTGGGAGACCTTGTTCGGATTCTCTCAGGTGACATAATGAACTCACCAGACTCTAGGGATCTTAGCATCACTATCTTCTTAGTGGTGAGCTTTCTGCTATGAAGTTCAAGTGGAGGTCCAAGAGAAGAAGTGTGATGGGAGACTTGAGCACTCTCGCAAGTGCCTTCTACATCAAAGGCCCGACAGATCTTGATGTATATCTTATTTCCTGTTTCCACCGATTGTTGCCTTAGGGAAGAGACTGTTGACTGCGACCTCTAAGAGTTCACTCTGTCCACTTTCAAAAGGAACCGAGTTTTGGAGCTTGAGAGCACCGCCAAGGTTGTGGCTATGATATCAGTTGGTTCCACCGTGAACTAATCCATAAGTGGAAGAGGAGTGCGAACTATGGATTCCAAATATTCAGATTCGTACATGCTACTTCCATCATCATGAACATCTTCAAAGCACCATTCTACATTGAAATCCTCCATCTGCAAAACGGTTATTCTAATGAAATTTCGCCGCCTTACCTCTATCCCATCTTCACAATCAGCCTAATAGTCTTCAATGTGGGACTGATGGTAATATGATAACCTTCCAAAAAACTCGGGCTCAAGCTGTTGTTTTTCATCAAAAAACTGTTGAGAAACATAGGAATGAAGATTGAACGAGACAAGAGACCCCTCAATACTTGCCACATCATTTGAATTTTTATAAGAGGAACTGCCAAGGCTGATGGGCAAAACAATTCCCTTGATCTTCTTCTCTTTGCACTTTAGATGTACCATGCTCAGTTTCCTCCACAGTTCAATGAACACGATCTTATCACTCGGGTATTTGGGTAGCCTTAATGGGGCATTATCAAAAGTAAAACCACCAAGCTCAATATAGGATAAAGCATAGTTCAAAAAATCGTTACCGGCAATTAATCAGTAGGCCAAATTTTGACTCAGAAATAGGGAATCGGCATTAATCGGCAACTTTATCACTACTTTTAAAAACATTTAAATTCATAAAATAAACTTAAATTAAATGTAAAAACATTGTTAAAAGATGAGAGAAGTGACTCTATAGAATGCCATAGGCCCATATGCATATTTTCGATTAATTTTTGACCAAAAAAGAGTACAAAGTTCGCAAACAACAATGCTCATAGAGTCATGTCACATGTAACATTTAATAGTTACTTTATAAATTTATTAAAAAGTGTATAGTATGTATAGTATAGTAACATTTATAAGTGCTTGATGTAACTGTATAGTGTATAGTATACTATTATAAAAATTTATTACTGTATAAAATATATTATTGTATACGTATAGTAATTGTATAGTGTATACTATTATAATAAATTTATAAATTAATTATTGTATACGTACAGTTTATACTATTATAAATTATACAAAACGAATTAATCTATCATGTATACGAATTGGTGTATCCTATTGAAAATCTTTATAAAAAAAAGAATAATCTATGGCTAGTACCATTACCTAGGGCTAGTACCAGCCACGAAATGGTTGCAAACTTGTGGGAAACCAACCACGAAACCAGCTTGAGCCACGAAACCACCACGAAATGTTTGAAACCACCATGAAATGCTCGAAATCAGACACGAAACCAACCACAAAATGGTTGCAAGAGAAAATACAATTCGCACAGGAGAAAAAAGGCACAAAATGGTTTGATTTGGTTGTTTTTTTGCTTTTAAACCTAACCCGCGCGATTTTCCACAATTTTTAGGGTTTTTCTCGCTGGAAATTGCCGATTTATCAGAAGTTCGAAAATCACGATTTTTGGAAAAATAAACCATTTTCTTTGCCCTAAATGATAAACTACAATAAATGGGCGATAAATCGCGATTTTTAATACAAAGGGATAAAGTCTTATACTAAATGAAAAAGCTTCCACAAGACTGAATAAGAGCACAAGCCTTGGATGAGAACCTCGTATTAACATCCCCTTCAAGTCTCCGAACCACAAGCATGGCAAAGGCATCGTTCACCTCGAATATTGATGTGGTTGCTCCCTATGAGTGATCTGTGGAAGAAGTTGATATACTGGAACATTGGGAGGAAGGTTTCTGACAGGAACAACTCCAGGCCAACTTTGCAGAGCGACAATAGAATACAAAATCTCCATGTGACCTCTAGATGAATCAATTGGTCATGAAGGTTGTCACTAATCAGCTAGCTCTAGTCAAGGAGTTGAGATTCATTTGAGATTCGGGTACACTTACAATTGCTTGAGGACGAGCAATTTTGGGAAGGGCGGACTATAATGTCCCCTTTTCCGAATTAATCCAAAAGAGAAGACTTATTGCCTTTCTTCTTTCCCGAGGCAAGAAAAAGGATGAACAAGGAAAGACCTTGGGTCATATTTCAAATTTCTTCATTCATAATTATGATTTTATTTTTGTATTTCCCTTCCTAAGCTGGTCAGCTGGGTTGGAGAGCTTTTAATAAGCTCAAAATGAATAAATAAGCTACTAAAGAGGTCAGCTTGGTTCGGAGAGTTCCTAAAGGCAAATTAGAAGATAAAGGAAGCTTTATGAGGTCGGTCCTAATTAGATTTTGGCACCAAAGGAAGGATATAAAAGGAGACTTATAACTTTATTTTGATCATCAATCTTTGTGCATTTTATTCACACTTGATCTTTGGGCTAACTGCACTTAGTTCATTTCAATTTTGGGCGAAAATCCAATTGTGTGGCCTTTTTCAAGGGGGCGGAAAACCTTTCTTGTGGCTGGTTGGAGGACAAAAACCCTCCATTCTTGGGGTGAAGTGAAGACATCTTAAAGACCTTTTGCAGATTTGGGCATTAGGAGATCAAAGAAGATGTCTACAAGTTTTTGCATGCATTTATGAACCCTTCCTAGGTAGAGCGACTAGGGCTTGATAGCATTTAGGTGCCTTCTAGGGCACAAGTTGCAAATCTGATTTCATATTTTGAATTGGCATAATTTCTAAAGCCGGAATCTATATTTCTTATGGTTATTGGGGTTTGGAAACCCTTCAATTCATAATTTTTAATGAGTTGTACTTTTGTTGTTCGGAATTAATTTTCAATTGCATGTGTGATCAGATTTGATGGTACAAAGTGTGCTAAATACTTCCTAAAATAACTATCTAGAGTTTATTGATGATATTTGAGTAGCTTTTCCTCATTTTCGGACTGTTATAAATTTCAAACTGCTGATTTTGTAACGGTCATCAAATTCAGTTTGCTGGTCCAAAAATCAGAATTTAAAATGTTTGGGTTTGTGTGATTTCCTCCAGTTTCAGATCCAAAATGGGACATTACAGAAGATGCTTGCATTTTGAATTTTGGCCCAACTCACTCTTTTGGTGCAAAGAAGGGGCAACAGTGACTAGGACTGTCACAGAGAGTAGCGGTGACTAGAACCAAACATAATGATTGGAACATATAGGGGACTCCATGAGCTTTCCGTTGAATATTTGTAAATCTTTTGACTCCACCCGAAGTTCCCGCATGTAATGTCCCCTTTTTCGGGACATTATTAATATTTATTTTTCATTTGCATTATAACCCCTTGGCATGCCTAGCGCTACAAGTGGGAGTCTCTGTAGTTAGTTTAATGTGCACATAGGTTAGTTACTTTTATTTATTTACTTAAAAAATAAATAAAGTGCACATAGTCTTAGTATTAAATATTTTAATGAGAGTTTATGTTTTCCCTCCAAAAGGGAAAGGTCGGTCTTTATTGGATATTGCACCCCTTAGTTCTATAAAAGGGAGGTCACATTGCCTTAGAGGGTTATGTTGGATGATCATTTGATTTCACTCCATGCTTGGGAGTATTGGGATGTATGCCCATGGGATGTATGCCTTAGTTCTTGCCTTTTTTCTCTCTCATTCGGAAGCCATTGTTGAAGACATTCAAGACTCTCTTGTTCCATTTATTGTGTTTCATTGTGTTGAAGTGTCTTTGTGCATGATTTATGCTTTCTAGCTTTGGCGACTTGTCTAGAGTATTGGCGCATTTTATTGAGAGTAAAATTTGCATGTTATTGAATATTGTAGAGGATTTTATGGTGCTTTAGATCTGTTGGTTATTATTGCATTAATTAAAGCCATAGCAACTTGCATAAATGGTTGTTTGGGCATGTTTGAGTGTCTATTGAAGTGGTTTAAAAATTTGATCTGAGTTGGCTTATTAATTTGAAGTGAGTAGTTTTGGGGTGTTTTTGAAGGGTTCTAAGAGCTGGAAATAATTTAGTAAATTTATTCTAACCCTAGTGACTGGCTTTAGGATTTTGGGGTCAATTTTGGAGAGTTTTTCGGTGATCTGAAAATTCATATTTTTATACTTTTGAGAAGCTCTTGAATTATAGATTAGTCTGCACTTTATTTCACGGCAAAAGATGAAATATTGAGCAAGTTATGAATTTTCCAAGTTTCAGCTATCTATGTCAAGGTTTTATCTACACAGTTTTAGATTTCGTGGGTTGATTTGCATGCCTTTTACTTATCCAAAAATTGTGATCTATAGCTTGTTGGAAACCTAAAAATATTGAGAATCTTTTGGCATTGGTTTGATAGAAAAATATTGAACGGTGAAGGAGTTATTAATTTCTTAAGTTTGCAGCAGTCTAGTGCATTTATTAATTAATTACTGCTGTAATTAATTTCAGATTTGAAGTGATTAATTTTCTAACTGGTTCTCCCATCTAATCCACCACCTTGGCTCAATCCAACCCTATTTGGGTTGTATTGAAGCTAACATTGGATTATTTGAGGTCGAACTAGGAGGGTTTAGTCCTTCTAGAGTTGATTTAATAAATTAAATTGCATATTTGGATAATATCCCGAAGGGGATATTACACCGCAACTCTTTGTTCAACGACACATTCTCCTTTGACACTAATACTTCTTACATCATAGTGAGCACCAGGAGGGTATTCATTTTCTAAACATATTCGATGCTCCGTATATCTAATTTTAAAAATACCATTGAAAAGTAGACTCAAAACCCTCTCAAGTGAATACAATCTGGTATCCTAAACATATCTTGAGCTCCCGCAGTCAACCGCTGAAGTTTACCTTCCTTTGGGGTCCAAAATGCCTATAGTGACCCGGTGTTCTCCAGATTGATCCTAAATCCAAATGCTTCCACATAGTTTTGTGAAACCACCATGGAACTCCTTATAGCTCCCATACACAACCTCCGGGTAGGATTTCTCCTTTCAAATGGCCTTCTACAACTATTTTCTGGCTGAAAATAGGCAAAAATTTCTTGTTTTGGCACTTCCGGGGAAACTTGCAAACTTGAAAAATATTTTGATGATGGATATCATCCCAATGATACCTCCTCCACATGAATCACACTTTTTCCCACATGTCAATTCCTTTCAGAGCCTAAGAAGTCACCCGTAGGCCATCTAGCCACCCCTTTTTGGAAGGCACTGACGGGAAGAAGCCTTAAAACCTTCACTGCATATCATGAGGAGACATTATTTCACCAAGCCATATTGAAAGCACCTTAGAAATGCCTTAGGATCCGTTGTACCATCTCTCCATAGCTTTAGACACCTGATTGCCTCCAGAATAAACCTTTCACAAAAGTGAAATTGCTAGAAACAACTTTCCAAGCTTCATTTTAGTGCAAGATAGCACTACAGAACAACCATGAAAGATATTTGTCATCCTTCAAAATATCCTACACTTAACCACAAACTATAAATCATGTTAGCATGTCCCTCATGGTCATAATGAGGGGGTAAAGAGGATAAAATGACACTTGCACTTAGGCTTCAAAACACAAGGGTTAAGTTGTTTTTTTAAAAAATGATTTTATGCTAGCATTTTAGCATGACAACAATTTGTATCTCTAATCATGGATAAAATAGGCTCAAAAAAACTGAGCAAGTACTCAACCTTCGCCCACCAATCATTAACAAGTATCAATGATTTTAGTTTAATGGCTTGTTCTATGTTTCCTTACCTCCACACATTTCAAAATTCATCAATCATCATACTACTTAAGGCTTGTTTTACCTTCACAAGTCATCTCAAGACGAGCGTGTGAGAGGAAAATATCATTTCAGCAACCTATTAAACAAAATTAAAACAAGGTAATAAAGTATAAATTTAAAATAAATTCAATAGATTATTAATAATTTTATAGAAAGAAAATAAACAACTAGAAGCTAGTAAATTGTTCCCTTACCTTCAACTCCAACCTTGAGAACCTCCTAAAGATTACCTAGGCCATATAATGATTCGTGACAAAAATTTGAATCTCATTCGCCTCTATATAAATCTCCTCTATCCATAGGATTTTGCCAATCTTCTATAGAATCAAATTCAAGGAGTGTATTGCACAAAGTGTCCAAAATATATGCTCATATCTCCCCTCTACAATCAACCTTGTTGCTCTACAATTTTTTGCATTGTTTGTGATGACTTGGACAACATTTTGGGGTCTCACCAAGTTAATATCCTCAATCAGAATATTAGCAATGAATTGCACATCTTTCATTTCACCCTCAAAATCAATGGCCTTTAAGAACATTGCCCCTTTAGGGCACGCTACAACGATGTTGATGAGGAGTCTATTTTGAGCATCTAAAATAAAAGATATGTTAGGAAATTAAAGGGATGAATAATTAACGAATTATAAATCCACAAATGAATTGCCGAAGATTATAGATTAAGATGTGCAATTAACTTAAACATAGATCAAGATGTTTACATTGTGCATGAATTGAAAGTAAATAATGGAGACAGAGAACATGTAGTGTCCCACTTCTAGGATCAACGGAAAAAGGCAACCAACCAACTGTAAATCACTCAAATCAAATGCACATAGTAGGATCTAGTCAAAAAGGTACTTGAACCATTCAAGTAGGTGACTCAATAAACCCAAAGATAGGGGTTTAATGGCCTCTACTAGATAGCTTAAACAATTAATTCTTACTGAAACTTAAGGATCCCCGGAATCAAACTTCTTTTTAAATATGAAGACCCCCAACTGTAAATGACCTCCAGGCAGATCTAATTCTACCAATACAACCTGCTAAATAACTATGTATAAATCTGATCTGAACATTCATCCAAAGATCACTGTAAAAGAGCAACTTGCACTACCATAGCATCATACCATATTAGATGCAATACTCAGTTACAAGAGGATATTAAATTGCTGCCCTAGAGAGCCCAAAACATATGCTAAACCAATCAGCAGTGGGCCATAACTAAATCAGCGAGTAAGGACCTCAAAAACATGCAAAATATAGTCACCAAAACTGGGATGTAACAGCCACAAAGAAGAATATGTTAGCCAATAGAGATCGCTGCCCATGTATCTATTTTGCACATAGATTTTATTCTCAAAACAGCCACCGAATAATGTATGCAACTTGCAAGGGTTTAGAGGAGGTTTTCAACAATCTATTTCCTTAAACAAATCGCTGTAGCTTAGCAATTTAACATTATTCAGTTCGCTGACTATTTAGAGCACTAAACATGCATAAAAATATTCAAATAACTGTCTAAGGTGGTTGCTGCAGTTAAGAGGTAAGATCACACAACCAGCTAACTGAAAATTGCATTCAAATCAATCCCAAAACATCATAAGGCAAGTCGCTAAAAATGGGATGAACTTCATAGACAAATATGCATAGATCTTAGTCGATTCACTTCAAAGAATAATCTAAATTCCAGCTGGTCGATTTCACACTAGATATAGCGTATAAGACAGCCCATAAACGTCAATGATAAGTCGCCAAAACTAGAAAGGGAACACACCAACAAGTCAACTCGCAAAAGTATCAAACCTCTTCAATTAAATATCATAACTAGCTCAATAAAACCTCCCATGCAAGTGAGAGAGCAAATATCAAGGGTGGGCATACATCCCAACTCCAAGCACAGAGTTTCAAATTAATTTCATCACAACATAAATCTCATAATGATCCCAAGCTCTCCTTTTATAAACAAGGAACACAAAATTCGAAATCCCTAGAAGAGGGAAATCATTAAATAAAAATAGTTTATCCTCCCTAGGTGTGGTGTCCCCTTTTTAAGTGTGTTTTTAACATTAAAATCCACCCAAATGTTATTTAATTAATTCCCATCTTAATTTTGCATTTTGGGAATTAAATTACATAATTAAATAATTATTGCTTTATAATGTCAAATGATAAAAATCACTCTCCAGACAATATTATTTAATCTAATTTTCCCCTTGCAACATCCTAAAAGCCCATGGGGAAAGATAGGCTAAGGGTCTTCAAAATGGGGACATTACAGAACACCAGATTTATAGTGGAGAAACCCGAAGGAAAAAACCCCACTGAAATAAAGCATTGTCTGTATTAAGAATTTATCAACACTTTAACTCAGCACTTCCACTTTGCTCCTCGATCTTCACATAAATAATTGCATAACAGTTTCGCACAATTATACAATACAATGATCACAAACAATATGATCTCATGCATGATGCCAATCCCGTGAGGGATCACCCTTATATATATAGGATGGGTGAACCGGTTGCACCGTTTCACTCTTAAATGTGGAAGACCAACATAATAAAGTTTAATAAACAAACTATAAAATAAAGGGGTCATGAAGTGGTGGTCCACCAATAGGTATCCCCACTTGACATTATTACCCCAACAAGATACCTCTGAGTCCTTCCAAGAATCGCTAATTGGTTGTAAAGAAGCATGTATATGGTCCATTTCTTTTGCCAACAATGATGTTCGAACCTTATCATAACCATGGCCTTTGTACCCTTGTTGTGCCTCATTGATACCTTTCACCATTTGTTGTCAATATAGTGACTGCAACACATTGAAGTGCAGCCCACATGTATAAATGTATCGAGCAACTAAATTTTCAGCAATATCCCTTTTCTCAATTGCAAATGCTTGTTCTAATGGATGTTTTGTTCTCTTTCATGAGGTGGTCTCTTCCTCTAATGGAGTTTCAACTTCAAGTGGTTGCATTGGATTTTGAATGAAACGATGGTTTGGTGGGGTGGGTGGTTTTCCTAAACCTTTCCTTTGCAAAGGAATGGTTCTAGATCTAGCTTTTGCAACTTGCAATTCAGCTTCCTCTTTCTCTTTTATGTACACCAAGATATGTCTTATCAATCTTGGTACACTTTCTAATCCTCATTCCCACTACCCCAGTTAAATGAGCTTTGAGTTGTGTATATGAGGACATAAACAACATATTGCAATGATTTCGTATCCAAGATTGAGTGCCACCGCCAACAAGGTTCTCCAACACTTGTACATGTCTCTAAATGGAACTAGGATCATATTTTGTGGGATCCGGGACCTCCCTTTGGCTTCCTTCCCCATGCCCGCAGATGTCCCTCATATATCCTTCGCCATACCATATGGATGTACAAGAAAACCAAGGGGAGACACCCTAGACCTGCCCTACCCCCTGTATAGAGAGATGGCCCATCAAATCTAGTCATCGGTCAGATAGGAATCCGGAATCTAGTTGCTTGGAATAGAAGCTACAACAACGGACTCAACTCGATTAATGTGAAGGGCTATATAAAGGGATTGGCCTAACTAGATATTTGGATATGGGAAAAGGGGGGTCGGCCCCGATATCCTTTCGGGTGCATATAGATAAGAGTTCAAGAAGAGGAAGGCAATAATCATATCAAATCACCCGAGAGAGGGGCAGTGCTAACCTTTTGGGGGCATTCCTGATCGTTCTCCCCGAGAAAGATATGGGATATGGCAAATGGTCAGATATCTATGCTCACACCCCCATACACTTTCACCTTTCACTTTAGAGGTGGCTATCAGGGTTGGCAAAACGATCGATGAATTGAGCCTAGGAATCCATCGGATCATTCATGCAATAGATTCCTGCGTTATCTGTGCCCTGCATAGATTCCCTTCAACCCATATGATTGCTCCGTGAGTGGCCCTCTGTTTAGGTAGGGGTGCCCCTATATCTAGAAACTGGGTGTTCCCTGACATCCTGAACCGAGACAAGTAGGGGTTGGCCCTCCTTGTATCCATCTCTCTTTTACTTTAGAGGGTGAGAGCCCTCTATATCTTATCTTGATCTCCCCTCTATATCTTATATTGGCTAACCGAGATCTATACTCTATATTGTGTTTCTTATTCGCTATTGAAAGATTACGTAAAATTAATGCTATGTGTTTGATTCACTTTTTAAAGGATTAACTAACAAAATAAGGGTTTCCATTTTATTGAATACCATTCATGGAGTAAATCTACCAATGACCATTAGAGGTACACTTCATAAAATTGTATTCAATCTTTTAGCTAAGGACCATTGTTGGTTAATGTTCACACACCATACTCAGGGACGGTGCTCTATGAACACATTGATCTGGATATATAAACTATCATATGTGGTCTTTTTTATATAGTGGACTATATAAACTCATCCTCATATATATTTTGAGGATTGAGGTAAGATTGCAACCAAGTCATTTATATAAATTTAGTTTTAAGTTGTGTTGTGTAGTTAAGCATTGATGTTAATATAGCTAGGTGGGTATACCCAACATTTCTTGGTAGTAAGTTGGCTTTACTAATGGATTTGTGGGTTATATGCTCTAGGGTCAAACTTGGTTGTGGTTTGGCACACTCGCCTTGTATTTGGCTTGAGGGTGAGTGTTAAGAGTTTGATTCACTCTCAATAGTGTATGAAGATGTGAACAAAGGAATCAAAATGCACACATCGTAGCTTGTGTGTCCTTCAATTAAATATGCAAGAGATAGTTACAAAATGGTTGAGAAGGTTACAACTAAACATCAGTTAATATGAAATTAATAGTGAATTATAAAAGGTAATCCTTATATTCTAATACCCCCTCTTAAGGCTTACAGTACATAAAGCAAAAACAAACACATTGACAAAAAATTAAAACAAAAAAACAAACCAAACCACACATTCTTTAGAAGCTCTCTTTGAAAACAATCCTTTGACCAAATAGAACTCCATCAATTTGCCTTGTAACCTTTGTAAAGGTGTAGCTCCCAAGATGAGTTCCGAAGTTCTCGGATTCCACCTTTCCAATCTCTTGAATTATAAACCTCCAGAATTACTGGACAACCATCTGTATTTAGCTACATCCACATTGCTCCATCAAGTTGTATCATCACCCTCGAGAGGGTGTAATTCCCAAGATCCAAAAACTCTCAAACTAACCTGGCTTCAATCCATGTTGAGCTTCATATACACTAGATCCCTTCTTGTCTTTAAAGTGTGTGGCTTCTTTAAAATACATATTCTTGATCAAAGAATTTTTCACAACTTTCAGCATCCAGTGGATCTTCAACAATAGCTATATTAACTTCATTTGGTATGCCTTGGAGTTTTCCCTTGAGAACATCATTGGTTCAAATGCTACAATTCCACGTTGTGTGACCTATTTTCTTACAGTAACAACATTAAATCTCCTTTTGTGTTTATCTGATTTTTTACAATAGTTTCTCTAGTATAATGCACTATCATATTGAGGATCACCTTTTGTGTCTCCTGCGGTTCTCTTTTCTTTAGCTAATCGAGTTGAAATCATATCTTTTATAGATTGAAAATGTATCTGACTAAGAGTCAAAATGACATCGTTTTATTTAAAAGGCAAATTGTTTAACAAAATAGCTTTAGCATCTTCATCATCTACTTTAGCTTTGACATCTGCTAGTTGTCTGATGAGAGACCTCAAATTCCTTATGTGGCTAGACAAAATGACTCCATCATCCATCTTGAATCTGAATAGCTAAATTTTTGAAGAAAACTTTTTATTAACCACTTTTTCTCCAAACAATTTATTTAGATTATCCCAAATTTCCTTAGATGATTTTTCTAGGTCTACAAGATGTAGCCTAGAATTGGAGAGAACAAGACCAATTATGGCTTTGGCTTTATCATCTCTGCTCTGCCAATCAAGGAATTTATTGACATCTATATGTGGATTCCCAATTACTATTCCCCACAAACTTTTGTTCATTAGTTGCATTTGTATCTTTACTTTCCAAATGTGAAAGTCGACGCCAGAATATTTGTCTAATGGAATTTCCATTCTCAGAGAACAATTATTTATATAAAAAGGAACTCACTTTTATAATTTGTAAGCTAAAACAAAAAAAAATATGAGTGCAGATAAATACCCCTCAACTAGGATTTTACAAAAAATTGAATGTAGGTAAATAGCTCATAGGTAGGCTTTTTTTATTTTATTGAATGGCAACAACAATGGAGGCAATTTCATGACTGCAATGGCTCAATAATGGCTGCAACTTTGATTTTTCCCTTGTGTCTTCAAAAACACATTCTTAATGATGACATTTTTGCACTCTTTCACCTTGGAAAACCTCCATTTATGCCCTTGAACTCTATCATGGTCTACACATAACTCCTATCGCGATTTAACAAAGATTACTATCATGATTTTATAGGAATTATGTCCTCAACTGTATTTGTGTGCCCTGCAATAGTAGTTTCCTCCCTAGCATCTATATTTTTCCTTCTAAAAAAGTATGAACTTCAAGTATTTAGGGTTCATGAGTGTCGTGTTGTATTCTCCTTGGAGCAGAACTGAACTTTACGTTCTTGTTTCAACACTTCGTCCTTGAACGACCTCCATTGTTTTCTCCTCAACCTGCAATCCCTTCAAGCACTAATGGCCTTGATACCAATGTTAAAAGATGTGAATAGAGAAATAATGAAGAGGAATCAGAGCACACACATTGTAAATTGTGTGTTTGTTATTGTATTATGCAAGAGAGAGTTACAAAATTGCTGAGGAGGTTACAACCGAACATTAGTTATGAAATGTCCCCTTTTTCGAATTAATCCAAAATAGAAGACTTCTTGCCTTTCTTCTTTCCGGAGGCAAGAAAAGGATGAACAAGGTAAGACCTTGGGTTATATTTCAATTTTCTTCATTCATATTTATGATTTTATTTTTGTATTTCCCTTCCAAAGCTAGCTGGCTGGGTTGGAGACCTTTTCATAAGCTCAAAATGAAGAAATAAGCTACTAAGGAGGTTGGCTGGGTTTGGAGAGTTCCTAAAGGAAAATTAGAAGATAAAGGAAGCTTTATGAGGTCGGTCCTTCTAATTGGCTTTTGGCACCAAAGGAAGGATATAAAAGAAGACTTATGACTTCATTTTGATCATTTGTCTTGGCGCATTTTCTCTACAATTGATCTTTGGGCTGTTTGCTCATTGTCATTCCACTTTTGGGCAAAAATACAATTGTGTGGCTTTTTCAAGGAAGACGAAAACCTTCTTTGTGGCTGATTGGAGGACGAAAACCCTCCATCCTTGGGTGAGGTTAAGACAACTTGAAGACCTCTTGCGGATTTGGACATTAGAAGATCAAAGAAGACATCTATAAGGGTTTGCATGCATTGTTGAGCTCTTCCTTGTTGAAGCAACTAGGGTTTGATAGCACTTGGGTGCTTTCTAGGGCACGAAATTCAAATTTTACATGATAATCTGATTTGGCATAATTATAAGGCCGGAATCTATGTTTTTTGTGATTCTTGGTGGAGTATATCTATCATTTTCAGCCTTGGTTTGTGGCTGTCCTACTACTGTTCCAAATTTAATTTCAGCTATGTGTTATCTCGGGTTTTTCTCCATTTGCTTATTGCAACTTGAATGGATAAGTGTTACGTGAAATAATTATTTAGAAGTGTTTTCAGCTATTGTGCATGGTTTTATGGTGCATTTAAGCCCCTTCACAATTCGCTGCTAGGGTTTATATTATTGTTGGAACTTTTGTCATAAAATCAGATTATTTTCATTTATCAGATTATTTTCATTTGTTGGTGTTGGTATATTTTCAGATCTGATTCTCAAGGTTTGTGGTCAAACCCTTATTTTTGGTTTTTGTCCTAAAAAGGGACATTACAAGTTAATACGTACTAATAGTGACTTAATTATAAAAGGTAAGCCTTATACTCTACTAAATAGTTAGGCCTAAGTATGTCTTGACATACTCAAACATTGTTGTGCTTTGTGGGTGGGGGGATGGAGAAGTGTATTGAATGCTCAAACCTACAATGAAGGATCAAGTTTAAATTTGGTTTGGCACCATCATTTTTTATGTGAGGGAGAGCATTCAAATTTGCATGTGCTCAACAGTCAAGCTTCATTGTGGCTTAGCACAGCCAACCCTTGTTTTTGGCTTGAGGCAGTGTTAAAAGTTTTACTTCCACTCAGATTTGAGATTTGTATTTTTTGGATTGGATAACTATTAAGAAGTTTTTGATGATGTGGTTTCATAGAATGGTATGTGCACATGATTGGATCTATGAGGTTTTGTAAAGTTAAACCCTTATTGAAAGACATGTGCACATTAAACGCAGTCTATTAAGATATATGGTAATGAATTCAATATAGTAAAACATAAATTTTAAATTGAAGGAGTGTCTTGGAATATAGCACCGATAATGTTTAATATAATATTATATATATGTTATTTATATGAAAGGTATACTAAGAGATATACCAGAAGGTGTGTTGAAAAGGTCACGTAACCTTTGGATATATATAATAGATAAGAATAGTCCATTACAACACCAAAGAAACAAGCAATCCGAAGATTGCAAGCATCTCTATTTTAATTGAAAATTCCAATAGTTTTTACTCCTTTTTTCTCAGAAATTATTTTGGAAGAGAATATTTCAGTTGCCAATGGTATCCATGGGTGTAGGATAATCAAGAAAATTGAGGAAAAGCATACAACTGAGTCTCCATCAGAAAAATTCCATATTCTAATTTTTTGGTGAAACTAATTAGATTTCTAATTGCATTTACAGTTACCATTGTGAACGCTCTCTCTTATAATAAAATTTATACTCTCTAAAATGATTGTCTTAGA
Organism: Taxus chinensis; assembly: GCA_019776745.2. Taxonomy (NCBI): domain Eukaryota; kingdom Viridiplantae; phylum Streptophyta; class Pinopsida; order Cupressales; family Taxaceae; genus Taxus; species Taxus chinensis. Next base: position 345,667,377 of record CM034146.1, on the reverse strand, counting down.
CCAAAAAAACATCAGATTGGTCTGTATGAAAGTAGAAAATATCCCTCAAATTAGGAAAATCATATTATATGTAAGATTACCCCATTACAAAGAATAATCAATGTTGGAAATATTGTCATTGATGTCAAAAGAGGTGCTGAACTTGGTAAACGGAAATCTGTCAGAAAGTAACGGAATTATTGACGGAAATGGTAGAAAGTAATGGAAATAACCAGCAGTATAGAAGGGTAGAAAACGAAAGTTTAAATAAATGAAAAGAAGCGTTTTTGCATGAGGATTATCATGGTATAAGCGAGATATACACAGCTATACATAAGAGAGAGATATCCACATTTTAAGGTGTTCATATGTAATATTTTATGGTGAAAAAGAAGATTTAATGATGGTTGGCAGTGATTTAATGATAACAGTGATTTGTCTAAGGAGGGGCAGCGCTCCTATCAAGTGGTTAATTGCATTGATTAATGTGCATTTAATAATTATGGGCTGCATTAATTATTTTTTGGTTTTAGCCGACTAATACACTTAATTAAGTTGTGTTAATGGAAAGGTTGTGTCGGTTGGAACGATGTGTCTTTTCGAAAAGGTACGAAAGGCTATATAAGAAGATTCATATGAGACTTATTAAGCATGGATTCAAGTTGAATATCTTAAGGAAAAAGAAGAAGAAGAGGAAGCGTAAGGGCAGAATTTTAGAACAGCAAATTTGAAAGTAAGAAGAAGAATTTTCCATTATTCGTTGAGGAAGCAACAAGTTCAAAAGTGGAAAGAAAATTTTGTAAGGAAGGTTGGTGCCTTCATATTCGAAGAGATCGATGTCTCTTGCTGAGTTGGTGCTTAGCAAAAGGGGTGGGTGCTCCTGTAGGTTGGTGCCTACAAAACTGTAATTTGGGGATTGGTGTCTCCAGTAGGTTGGTGCCTACAAATTTTTGAGAAATATATATAAAGAAAGAAGTTTCTCCATGGTTTTCTCCCGAAAGGGTTTCCACATATATCTGTGTCTACTTGCATTAAGTTTTGTGTTCTTTGATTGATTTGATATATTCACATTGCTCATGATTATAGATCTAAGTTTAAGTATTGAAGTTTGAAATAATATCATAATACTGATTCACCCCCCCTCTCAGTATTATCTTGTGCTCAACAATTGGTATCAGAGCAGGTTCCTTCAGGAACAATCTAACAGTTGGAAGGTAGATCTCGGGAGCACATATGGCTAGTCAAGTACAAGAAGGTTTTTCCTCGAACAAGGCTCCGTTGTTTGACAGAACAAACTATGCATTTTGGAGCATAAGAATGAGAACCTATCTGATGGCATCTAGGGTTTGATATTTGGCAATCAGTAGCGGTTGGATATATCATTCCATCAACTCCGCCAACAGACCAAGCCGGTAAGAAGGCTTTTGAAAACAATGCCAAGGTGATGAATGCAATCTTGTGTGGTCTGTCAGAGTCTGAATTTGTCAAGGTAATGCAATGTGACACGGCAAAGGAAATATGGGATAAACTTCGAAAAATATATGAAGGTGATGATAAGGTCAGAAAAGCTAAGCTTCAAACCCATAGGAGAAAATTTGAGAGCCTAAAAATGAAGGATGAGGAAGATGTTGCAGCTTATCTTCTACGGGTGGATGAAGTTGTCAACGCCATAAGAGGGCTTGGAGAAAAGATTGAGGAACCTGTGATCGTCTAGAAGGTCTTAAGATCTTTACCATTAAGATTTGATGCTAAGGTGTCTGCCATCAAAGAAATGAAGGATCTTGACAAGCTAAGCATGGACGAACTACATGGAATACTGACGGCTTATGAAATGAGGACCGAGTCTAATAAACCAGCAAAGAAGGAAGCTGCATTCAAAGTCTCGAAGAAAAAGGCAATCAAGGAATCTGAAGCGAATGATGAATCAAACAGCGAAGAAGATGAAAAGGAAGCTTTATTCATTCGAAAGCTAAAGAAAGGATCCGGGAGATACAAAGGTAAGTTACCATTTAAATGTTTTAACTGTGGTAAAATTGGTCATTTTGCAGCTAAATGCCCAGAGAAGGAAGATAGCGAAGATGAAGAAAGCAAGCCCAAGTTCAAAAGAGAATTCAAGCAAAGCAGAGACAAGAAAAGATTTGAAAAGCAAAAGAAGAGTCTATATTCAAAAAGAGGTAACAGCTCATCCGAAGAAAGCGGAATAAGTGATTCAGACAGTGATGATGAAGAAACATTGTTTATGGCTATAGAAGAAGGTTCATCAACTAGCAAAGTTGATTTGGAAGGAATCGAGGACATAGAAGAAGAAGGTGAGGTAAACCTCGAAGAAGAACTCATTTGTGCGTTGGGTGAAATAAAAGCACTCAAAAAGAGGAATCAGAAGCAAAGACTTCAGCTCCAGAAATATGAAGAACAAAATCAATCTTTCGAAGCTAAGTTAGCACAAAGTCTTGAAGAATCAAAGAATCTAATCATTGACCTGAAGACCCAGATTGAAGAAGTAAAGAGAATTGAGGAAGGGTTGAGAAGTCAGCTCAAGGTGAAACAAGAAGAATGTGAAAAGCGTGAGTCAGAGATTGTTGTGATGAGAAAAGACTTAGAAAAGGTAAATACCAAACTAATGAACAACTTGAAATTTGAAAAAAGTACTAAGGTTCTAGATGAGATTCTAGAAAATCAAAGATCACCATCCAACAAATCAGGACTCGGATATGAAGAAAAACTAGAGAAAGCTTCAAATTCCATTGAGATTCCGGAGAAGAAAGGTTTAGAAAAGGAAAAAAGTTATGCAAAAATTCTAAATGCACCTACGAAGAATAAAAGCAAAAAGGAAGAGGAAACTACGAAGACCAGTTCCATCCACAAGGAAGGTGTTAAAGAGAATGACATCAAAAGACCATTTACTCCACGACATAGGAATATGAACAGGTTCAAAAGTTCCTTTCATGGTTATTGTTTTTATTGCAATATATATGGGCATAAAAAGATAGAGTGTAGAAAGCGAATGAGAGATAATGAAGCCTGGAACAAACCAAAATCTACTCATAGAGTGTTGAATATGAACTATAATTTCTTTGCTCCACTATCCTATTATAACGAGGAAGCCATTATCTGCTACAAGTGCAATAATTATGGACATATAGCATGCTTTTGTAGAAGTGTGTTTGACTCGAGACAAGATCAAAAGACAAAGCCTTTAGATACAAAGAAAAGGGAGGCTAGATGAAATCCTGGACAAGGAAGCAGGAGAAAGATGGGCTAGACAAAGAAAAATCCATGCTCATTCAAACAGCTTTTCATGCTCGAGATGAAGGACAGCAGTGGTACATTGATAGCGGATGTTCAAGACATATGACTGGTGATAAAAGTAAGTTTCTCTCCTTAAAGAAAGTAAATGAAGGTACAGTAAAATTTGGTGATAATGCTACAGCGAAGATCGTTGGCAAAGGTACGTTGAGTCTGGATAATGGAAAAACAAAAACAGAGAATGTTTTGTATGTTGAAGGATTAAAACATAACCTCTTGAGTGTGAGTCAAATGTGTGATCAGGGACACACTCTTAAGTTCTATGCTGAAGGATGTGAAATAAGGAAAGCAGATACATGAGAACTAATTGCAGATTGCCACTGAACTGCAAATAATCTATATATGCTCGGAGAAATAAAAGAAGAAAAATGTTGCCTAAGTCAAGTTGAGGAGAGTTGGCTATGGCATAGAAGGATGGGACATATAAATTTTGATAATCTTGTGAAGATAAGCAATAAGCAGGCCGTACGGGACATGCCTAAAATAACAAAGCCTTCAAGTACTCTATGCAAGCAGTGCCAACTTGGGAAGCAGACCAGAACAAGATTCAAAACAAAGGAGTATTCATCCACCAAACCATTGGAGCTAATTCACACGGATTTGTGTGGACCTACCAGAACGAAAAGTATTCAAGGTGAGAGTTATTTTATGTTACTCATTGATGACTACACTAGAATGACATGGGTAGCATTTTTGAAAGAAAAATCTGAAGCATTTGGAAAGTTCAAAGCTTTCAAGGCATTAGTAGAAAATGAAACAGGGCTGAAGATAAAATGTCTAAGGTTAGATCGTGGAGGTGAATTCATGTCAAATGAATTTATTGAATATTGTGAAGACCATGGAATTAAAAGACAATACTCAGCTGCAAGAACTCCACAACAAAATGGAGTAGTAGAAAGGAAGAACAGAACCGTTCAAGAGATGGCCCGAACAATGCTGAATGAATCTAAGCTATCAGATATATTATGGAAAGAAGCGGTAAGTACTGCCATTTATATTTTGGATAGAGTGAAAATCAGAGTTAACCATGACAAAACTCCATATGAATTATGGAAAGGAAGACCAGCCTCGGTCAAATATTTTAAGGTATTTGGGAGTAGATGTTTCATTAAAAGAACCGAAGAGGACTTAGGAAAATTTGATTCAAGATCCGATGAAGGGATTTTTCTTGGGTACTCCACTAAAGTAAAGCCTTCAGATGTTATAACAAGAGGTTGCGGACTATCATAGAAAGTGCAAGTGTCAGAGTGGATGAGGGTCTGGATCTAAAGACAAAAGAAAATTCAGAAGAGTCTTTAGAAATACCAAGTCTTGTGAAAGAAGAACAAGAGGAAGAAGAAGATATTGAAGAGTGGAGTAAATCAAAAAGGCAGGATACCAAGACGCCATCTCGCTTCGTTCAGAAAAATCATGATGAAAGTCAGATTATTGGAGAACTTGATATCAGGGTTCAAACCAGAAGAAGAATTACAAATGCTTCTGAGCAAGGGTATTTTTCTCTGCTATCTAAGGTAGAACCTAAGAAATTTTTAGAAGCAAGACATGATAAACATTGGTTGAAGGCGATGGAAGAAGAATTAGATCAAATTGAGAAAAATGAAACTTGGGAACTGGTTCCCAGACCAAAGAGTCAGAATGTGATTGGCACTAAGTGGGTATTTCGGAACAAACTAAATGAAGATGGTCAAGTCGCTCGAAATAAGGCAAGATTGGTATGCAAAGGGTATACTCAAGTGGAAGGTATTGATTTTGAAGAGACTTTTGTTCCAGTTGCCAGACTAGAAGCAATCAGAATGTTCCTTGCTTTCGCAGTGTTTAAAAATTTCAAAGTCTACCAAATGGATGTCAAATCAGCCTTTTTAAATGGGAATTTAGAAGAGGAGGTTTACATAGAACAGCTTGAAGGGTTCATATTATCAGAAAATGAAGATTATGTGTGTAGGTTGAAAAAGGCATTGTCTAGATTAAAACAAGCCCCCAGAGCATGGTACTCAAGGCTTGATCAACATCTACAGGACCAAGGATTCAAGAGAGGACATGCTGATAGTAATATTTACATCAAAACTGAAGATGAACACCAGTTAATTGTGGTTGTATATGTGGATGACATAATCTTTGGAGGAGACAATGAAGAAATGTCTAGAAAAATTACAGAAGACATGCAAAAGGAATTTGAAATGTCGATGTTGGGTGAGTTATCCTTTTTCCTTGGATTGCAAATTTCTCAATCTAATAATGGAATATTTATATCCCAAACCAAGTATGTGAAGGAAATGTTGCAAAAGTTTGGTATGGAGGAGTGTGCACCTGTCAGCACACCGATGATCACCGGAACCAAGTTAAGCAAAGATGACAAATCTCCAGATGTTGATCAATCTCTCTATAGATCAATGATTGGGAGTTTATTATATGTGACAGCATCCAGACTAGATATCATGCAAGCAGTGGGTATGGTGGCACGTTTTCAAGCAGGGCCGAAAGAAACACATGTGCAAGTTGTAAAATGCATATTCAGATATCGAAAGGAAACTATGGAATACGGGTTGTGGTATGCAAAAGAAAAATATTTCACATTGACAGCTTATACAGATTCAGATTGGGCAGGATGTGTAGATGATAAAAAAAGTACAAGCAGAGGAGCATTTTTTCTTGGAAATAGCTTGGTATCTTGGCTAAGTAAGAAGCAAAATTCTCTATCCCTATCCACAATAGAAGCAGAGTATATAGCAGCGGTACTATGTTGCATGCAAATTTTATGGATGAAGCAGACCTTGAAGGATATCAAAGTAGAGTATGATCATCCCATTTCCATATTATGTGATAATACTAGTGCAATAAGTATTTCAAAGAATCCAGTTATGCATTCCAAAACAAAGCACATTCCCATAAGATATCACTTCTTAAGAGAGCAGGTGGCAGAGAAACAGGTAAAGTTGGAATATGTCACTACATCCGAATAGATAGCAGATATTTTCACTAAGCCACTTCCAAAGGAGACATTTGAATATCTATGGCATAAGCTGATAGTAGTTTCTTTTACATCTTTACATTGAAGAGTCAAGGGTAGCACTGGTTAAGGGGGAGCTAAAACTTTGCAATTTTTTCAGCTCCTAGGATGACCCTTTGCCATTGATGTCAAAGGGGGAGAATGGTAGTAAGGGGGAGCTACAGCAAGAGGAAGCTGCAGAAGAGGAGATTATTTTTTTGGGGTTGCCATCAATGACAAAGGGGGAGATTGTTGGAAATATTGTCATTGATGTCAAAAGAGGTGTTGAACTGGTAAACGGAAATTTTTCAGAAAGTAACGGAATTATTGATGGAAATGGTAGAAAGTAATAGAAATAACTAGCAGTATAGAAGGGTAGAAAACAAAAGTTTAAATACATGAAAAGAAGCATTTTTTCATGAGGATTATCATGGTATAAGTGAGATATACACAACTATACATAAGAGAGAGATATCCACATTTTAAGGTGTTCATATGCAATGTTTTATGGTGAAAAAGAAGATTTAATGATGGTTGGCAGCGATTTAATGATAACAGTGATTTGTCTAAGGAGGGGCAGTGCTCCTATCAAGTGGTTAATTGCATTGATTAATGTCCATTTAATAATTATGGGCTGCATTAATTATTCTTTGGTTTTAGCCGACTAATGCACTTAATTAAGTTGTGTTAATGGAAAGGTTGTGTCGGTTGGAACGATGTGTCTTTTTGAAAAGGTACGAAAGGCTATATAAGAAGATTCATATGAGACTTATTAAGCATGGATTCAAGTTGAATATCTTAAGGAAAAAGAAGAAGAAGAGGAAGTGTAAGGGCAGAATTTTAGAACAACAAATTTGAAAGTAAGAAGAAGAATTTTCCATTATTCGTTGAGGAAGCAACAAGTTCAAAAGTGGAAAGAAAATTTTGTAAGGAAGGTTGGTGCCTTCATATTCGAAGAGATCGGTGTCTCTTGCTGAGTTGGTGCTTAGCAAAAGGGGTGGGTGCTCTTGTAGGTTGGTGCCTACAAAACTGTAATTTGGGGATTGGTGTCTCCAGTAGGTTGGTGCCTATAAATTTTTGAGAAATATATATAGAAAGAAATAATTTTCTCCATGGTTTTCTCCTAAAAGGGTTTCCACATATATCTGTGTCTACTTGTGTTAAGTTTTGTGTTCTTTGATTGATTTGATATATTCACATTGCTCGTGATTATAGATCTAAGTTTAAGTATTGACAGTTTGAAATAATATCATAATACTGATTCACCCCCCCTCTCAGTATTATCTTGTGCTCAACATAACAGGTTACTTTCTAGGCGGCACAAGTTCGTGGTGTCCCCATTGAGTAGAATAACACCAAAGAAAGTGACTTCTTTATCACTTAGGGGTAGAGGCATAGGGTCAAACAAAGAGGGTTGAGGTCGGAGACCCACTAGAGGAGATTTACATCAGAAAGTGTAGTATGCCTCTGTGTGAGTATCTATATGTGTGTGAAAACATGTGAAATCACATACTATCCAAAGTGTAAATATATAGTGATATATCATATCATATGGCTCTAGGAAATGAGGTGAATTGCATAGGATAGATATACCTACGCAGAGTTACCAGATAAAAATGAGGAAGGACCTCAGGTACTGGTAGATGACTCCCGTGTCAGCTTTGTCAATCTAGAAATAGGCTAGTGGTCCTCCATGTTGTTTGAACTTTACATTCTTCAGCTCATGAACCATAGTTGTACAGTCTCTTCAGCAAGTAAGCAGCATGTCCAAGAAAGGAAATATTTATAAAAGAAGGGACTATTTTATATTTCACAGAGACGAAATGGGGATGATGTGCATCACAACTAAACTAGATTAGATAGAGTCATAAGGTTGCATGCAGATAGGGGAAGACCAATAGAGTATGAACACATAATTATGAGCAACACGAAGATCTGATGAGCTAGCCATTACGTTATAGTAAAAAAGTGGGAGAAAAGGCCTATGAGTATAAAAGCTAGAAACTTAATAGACCTTGCAACGCAGGGTAGTCCGATCAGACTTACTCAGTTGTAAACTGGGCACTTTTCTTCGGAGAGATGGGGCTCAAGGGTTGTGAATACAAAGTTTGTTTATATTATATATAAAATGCTGATCACAGAACGTAACATGAGCATTAACCCGATAGGTTCTATCCTCTACTTATAGAATATAGAGGGGCAATTACAAGTCAAAAGCTTTTAGTTGAACTGACACATGTGGAAGTCGGAAAAGAAACAACTGGCAATCTCCCTCCTGGAATTCCTCTTTGCATGACATGTATGATTTGCAACTGAAAATAGAACCTTCTATTTTGCACGTCTGCCACCTATATCCAAGTAGTCAACTTCTTCAAGTAATGGCTTTTAAACCAATCACTTAAGTTGTATAATTTAATTGATCGCTCAATTACTTTGTTGGAGGAAAGAAAGTAGAGGAAAGCTGCAGTCTTGACCATTTTCATGTCTGCATGCAGCTGATTCTTTTGCCTTTGATTCTCATCAAACTGGATCTGGGAGTAGTTGGATCTGGAAGCAAGCTGGATCTAGAAACAAGCTGGAATTGGAAATGATTGGATCTGGAAACAACAAGCTAGATTTGGAAGCGAGCTGAAATTTTTGGCTTCGCCTTGTCTTCTCTTTTATCCTTGAAGCTTTTGCAATTCTTCTCATGTATATGCATTAGTGCAATATTTGCCGTAAATAACTCATCATTTTTATTTTTAATTGCATATGAGCAATTAAAAATTCTGGAAAGCACTCTAGGTGAATGCAACTTCAATGAAGGCTTCAACTAGAAGATTGGAAGCACATGCACAAGATCCTGGAAGAAATTTTCCATGCACTGACTTCTACACGGGCTACATCAGAAATAAGAGGATGAAGCCTTTGTGTCGGAAGCTTTTGCAATTATGAGATTTGGATCTGGATCTGGGCCTATTGACTTCAGCAAATCTAGAAGCTACGCATGATTCCGCTGAACTTTCTCTTTCATCCCGCTTTGCCATGGCTAGAGCAATCTTTGTCTGAACAATTCTTTTCTTCTTACTTGGCTGAAATTCTTCAAAACTGGTGCAGATATGGATAATTCTTCAAATTCGGAGGATATATTCAATGTATTGGACATTGATTTAAGCTCCTTTTCTTTTGTAAAGCACCTGTAACGAATTGCTGCAATTAATTCAGACAAAAATGGCAACCGGACCATAAACACTGAATTTTAATCATAAAAATCTGCATAATTCAAGCCTGCTGCCCCAAAAATTGATGTTTTATTTGCATGCAAAGCAAGGAATTTTACCAACTTCACCTGAACACCTGTATCACTTATGCAAATAATTATCTAGACACAAATCAACCTCCTTCAACCTGTGCGCCAATTCTAGAAGCTTTCAGCATTAATTTCACCTTCTTCTGAATAAAAATCCTCTTCAAATGGGGCACACTTTTCCTCTGGGCTACACTTCTCTGCCTGTGAATTAATTAATTCATCCTTATGGCAGCCCCTGCTTATATAATCTTCACAATTCTATAATTAATTAATGTCTTTCCTATTACTAACAATTAATTAATTAATTAATAAGCTTCACTTTTCAAATGGGGCGCCTATTTTGTGCATGTTTATGGCTGCCACTAAATAAAATAAATATATTTAATTTTAGACTTCTACTTCCACTTAACTCAAGCCTCACAGTATGCTTTGACCTTAGCTACTGAAAATAGAAATTAATTAATTCATTTAATACTTTAAAAAGTATTATTTCTCTCCCAAATGGGGTGCACTTTTTTGACATGAAAGGGCTGCATTAAATAAATAATATTTATTTTATTTTAGAACTATCTATTTCCAACTTCTTTTTGTCCACTTCCCTTTGTTGACTTGTCCACAACCCTGGGTGCCAAAATTGGATTAATAAATATTAATAAATATTTATTTAATGCATTATTATTCACCCAAGGTGGGTCGCACTTTTTGGCATGGGTGAATTCTATTTTTAAAAGTCAGATGACAATGGGATTATTTACCCTACAAGGCAGATCCTGAAAATCCCATGATTCACTTAAGTCGTTTGACTTTTATAATGGGATTATATACCCTGCAAGGCAGACAATAAAATCCTATTATTCACTTACGTGATTTTTTTTTTATTCCACAATGGGAATTTTTACCCTGCAAGGCAAGTAAGAAATTCCCGCCTGCCTGCTGCCTCTAATTTTGCCATTGTGACTTAAGTGGCGTTGCTTCCATGGGAAAAGTACCCTGCTAGGCAGGTACAAAATTCTCACTTGCCTGCTACTTCCAAAAATCCCATGATCCACTTCAAACCTTCTTTTTCCAAAAATGTGGCCAGCCCAGAAGAGGCTTTTTAGTGCACGACTTCGTCTTTTCCAAGAGAACCAGAACTCCGATGGCAAATTCCTTCTGGCACGACGTGCGTATGTGATCTCCAAATACTTCAGGCCAAGAATCAGGAAAAACTGGCAAAGGAATTGATCCAGAGAAATTTCACAGAAAACGAAACGGGAAAACACAAAAAACACAAAACGTTGACAGAAGTTACAAATAAAGCCCAGAATGCATTCCTGGTTAAAAACCTACTGGTATATGAGAATAATGACATGTACGATCACAACAGGGTTAAACCGGAGCACAATTTGCCTCAAATGGAGCTCAAAATAATTAAATACAAATTTCCCACAGGCAAATCCCGACGACAGAATATAACAATTTTGGGCATCTGAATATTTGGCGAAAATGGCTAATATGGCTCCTTGGGAATATCTTGACACAATACAGACACTTTCTGGCAATTAACACGCAAAACAACCCATTATTTTAAAAGTACGAAATTTTTTCGGATAGGGTAGTCTCAAATTTCAGGATGAAATCTGGGGACACCAATATATATATATAATTTTTACTTTGCAGTGGCTTCAAGTGATACATACATATGTTGCATATATCATCAACTGGTCAAAGATCAACTCTTAGTTTCCTATAGTAAGTAGCTCCCATAAGAAAGGATGAAAAGCAAGTTTTATTATTTTCTAGTCTCAAAAGCCGAGCTTAAAACATTAATTTCAAAAACATGTATTCAAATCTTAAATAATCTGAACTTATAGCATCTGCAATGTCTTTATTTTCACCTAATCCTGAAATTGATTTACTACAAATGTTAAGGTCAATACTCTAATATCAAGTTTAAATATATATTACAATAGGGAAATTTCTGACACCATGTTAAAAAAAACACAATTAAAGAAAATATGCGACTTTTACCAAATAAAACCTCACAATGCAAATAGAGAAATCGCCTACAAGATGCATTGAAAATCTTGCAATTTATTCAGGCCCAACCACACAAATCAATCACTTCCATACCACATTCACATGATTCATATTGATGAAGAAAAAAAGAGTTCAGCCAAAGAAACTTTTAAAAAGTACCAGAAAGAATACTATGCGTCCTGGTGTTAAGCACAAGATAATACTGAGAGGGGGGGGGGGGGGGGGGGGGGGGGGGGTGAATCAGTATTATGATATTCTTTTAAATTTAACACTTAATCTCAGATCCGTAATCACAATTAATCAGTTTCACAGAGAATATATCAAAGCAATCAATGAATGCAAAGCAAACCAACACACTGCAAATAGACACAGATTTACGTGGAAACCCTTTCGGGAGAAAACCACGGAGAAAATCTTCTTTATTATATTTCTCAAATGTTTGTAGGCACCAACCTACGGGAGACACCAATCCCCAAATTACAATTTTTGTAGGCACCAACCTACAGGAGCACCAACCCCTTTTTGCTAAGCACCAACTCAGCAAGAGACACCTATCTCTTCAAATATGAAGGCACCAACCTTCCTCACAAAAAAACAAACTCTTTTCTATCTTTTATGTTGTTGTTGCTTCAACAAGTGATAGAACAAAACTGCTGCTCAGAATATCCTTTTTTATTTATTTCAGTCCCTTCACATAAATAAATCGCTGCAACTTTTCATCAAAAATAAATCTGCCCTTCACTCCTTTTTATTTCATATTCTGCTCTTCCTTTTCTCTCTTCACACAAAATATTCAATATGTGTGCTTTTTTTAAATCAAATGATTCTATCTCCTTATATATCCTTCTCACATCCTTTCGAAAAGACACATCATTCTAACCAACACAACCTTTCCATTATTTAATTAACACAACTTAATTAAGTGCATTAGTCGGCTTAAAACCAAAAGTAATTAATGCAGCCCATAAAAATTATTAAATGCACATTAAACAATGCAATATACTCCATTAAATGCGCTGGCCCTTTCTTTAATAAAATTGTTGTCATCATTAAATCGCTGCCAGCCATCATTAAATCTTCTTTTTCACCATGAAACATGGCATATGAACGCCTTAAAATGCTGATATCTTTCTCATATGTACAGCTGTGTATATCTCGCTTATACCATGTAACAATACTTCTTTTCATGTAGTTAAACTTTCGTTTTCAGCCTTTCTATACTGCTGGTTATTTCCGTTACTTTCTACCATTTCCGTCAACATCCGTCAATAGTTCCATCAACTTCCATTGTCAACATCCGTCAATATTTCCGTCAACATCCGTCAATAGTTCCGTCAACTTCCGTTGTCAACATCCGTCAATATTTCCGTCAACTTCCGTTACACATTTCCATTAACCAAATACATCAATGATTAAGCCTTTGACATCAATGACAATATTTCCAACAATCTCCCCCTTTGTCATTGATGGCAACCTTCAAAAAAAACTTTTCTGCAACTCCCCCTTGCTGTAACTCCCCCTTACAGTCATTCTCCCCCTTTGACATCAATGGCAAAGGGCCAATCTAGGAGCTAAATATTGCAATGTTTAGCTCCCCCTCAACCGATGCTTCTCTTGATTTTTCAATGGGAAGAAGCAAAGGATATTACTCCCAACTTCTGTCGTAGATATTCAAATGTCTCCTTTGGAAGTGGCTTGGTGAAGATATCTGCTATCTGTTCGGATGTAGCAACAAATTCCAACTTTACCTGCTTTTCTGCCACCTGCTCTCTTAAGAAGTGATATCTTATGGGAATATGCTTTGTTCTGGAATGCATAACCGGGTTCTTTGAAATACTTATCGCACTGGTATTATCACACAATATGGAGATTGGATGATCATACTCTACTTTGATATCTTTTAAGGTTTGCTTCATCCATAAAATTTGAGTACAACATAACACTGCTGCTATATACTCTGCTTCTGCTGTGGATAAGGATACAGAGTTTTGCTTCTTACTTAACCACGATACCAGGTTGTCTCCAAGGAAAAATGCTCCTCCACTTGTACTTTTTCTATCATCCACACATCCTGCCCAATCTGAATCGGTATAAGCTACCAATGTGAAGTCTTTACCCCTTGGGTACCATAACCCATAATCCGTAGTTCCCTTTAGATATCTAAATATGCGTTTTACAGCTTGCACATGTGTTTCTTTCGGCCCTGCTTGAAAACGAGCAACCATACCCACTGCTTGCATGATGTCTGGTCTGGATGCCGTCATATATAGTAAACTCCCAATCATTGATCTATAGAGAGTTTGATCAACATTCGGAGATTCATCATCTTTGCTCAACTTAGTCCCGGTAGCCATAGGTGTGCTAACAGGTGCACACTCCCCCATACCAAATTTCTTCAACATTTCCTTCACATACTTGGTTTGGGATATAAATATTCCTTTATCAGATTGAGAAATTTGCAATCCAAGGAAAAATGATAACTCTCCCAACATAGACATCTCAAACTCCTTTTGCATGTCTTTGACAAATTTCTTGGACATTTTCTCATTGTCTCCTCCAAAAATTATGTCATCTACATATACAACAACAATCAGTTGGTGCTCACCTTCAGTTTTAATGTAAAGATTGCTATCAGCAAGTCCTCTCTTGAACCCTTGGTCTTGTAGGTACTTATCAAGCCTTGAGTACCATGCTCTGGGAGCTTGTTTTAATCCGTACAAGGCCTTTTTCAACTTACACACATAATCTTCATTTTCTGATAGGAGGAACCCTTCAGGCTGTTCTATGTATACTTCTTCTTCTAACTTCCCATTTAGAAATGCTGATTTGACATCCATTTGATAGACTTTGAAGTTCTTGAATACCGAAAAAGCAAGAAACATTCTAATTGCTTCTAATCTAGCAACAGGAGCAAAAGTTTCTTCAAAATCAACACCTTCTACTTGAGCATACCCTTTACATACTAACCTTGCCTTGTTTCGAGTGACTTGCCCATCTTCATTCAATTTATTTCGGAATACCCACTTAGTGCCAATCACATTCTGATCCTTTGGCCTAGGTACAAGTTCCCATGTTTCATTCTTCTCAATTTGATCTAACTCTTCCTCCATTGCCTTTATCCAATGTTTATCATGGCTGGCTTCTGCAAAGTTCTTCGGCTCTATTTTGGATAATAAGGATAAATTTACTGGTTCTGATGCACTTACAATTCTTCTTCTTGTCTGTACTCCATCATCAAGGTTTCCAATGATCTGACTTTCAACATGATTCTTCTTAACAAAACGAGATGGTGTTTTGGTGTCCTGCCTTTCAGATTTACTTAATTTTTCAACATCTTCTTCCTCTTCTTTTTCTTCTACTACCTCGGGTATTTCTAAGGGCTCTTCTGTAGGTTCTTTAGCTTTTTGATTCACGATTTCATCCACTCTCACATTTGCACTTTCTACTATAGTTTGTAGTCTTTTGTTATAGCATCTGTAGGCTTTGCTTTTAATAGAGTAGCCAAGAAAAATTCCTTCATCCGCTCTTGAATCGAATTTGCCCAAGTTCTCTTCATTTCTTTTAATAAAGCATCTACTCCCAAACACTTTGAAATATTTTACAGTAGCTGGTCTTCCTTTCCACAATTCATAAGGAGTTTTGTCATGATTAACTCTGATTTGCCCTCTATTCAAGATATGAACAGCCGTATTTACCGCTTCTCTCCAAAATTTATCTGATAGCTTAGATTCATTTAACATGGTTCTAGCCATTTCTTGGACGGTTCGATTCTTTCTTTCTGCCACTCCATTTTGTTGTGGAGTCCTTGCAGCTGAGTACTGTCTTTTGATTCCATGATCTTCACAATATTCAATGAATTCATTTGAGGTGAACTCACCTCCACGATCTGACCTCAGGCACTTTATTTTCAATCCGGTTTCATTTTCTACTAAAGCCTTGAAAGCTTTGAACTTCTCAAATGCTTCTGACTTTTCTTTTAGAAAGGCTACCCAAGTCATTCTAGTGTAGTCATCAATGAATAACATGAAATAACTCTCACCTTGTATGCTTTCTGTTCTGGTAGGTCCACACAAATCCGTATGAATCAGCTCCAGTGGTTTGGTGGTCGAATACTCCTTCGTTCTAAACCTTGCTCTGGTTTGCTTTCCATGCTGACATTGCTTGCATAGAGTACTTGCAGGTTTCGTTACCTTAGGCATATCCCGCACAGCCTGCTTGTTGCTGATTTTCACAAGATTATCAAAATTTATATGCCCCATCCTTCTATGCCATAGCCAACTCTCTTCAACCTGACTTAGAAAACATTTCTCTCCTTTTACTTCTCCGAGCATGTATAGGTTATTTGTGGTTCTATGTGCATCTGCTACTAACTCTCCCGTGTCTGCCTTCCTTATCTCACACCCTTCAGCATAAAACTTAAGTGTGTGTCCTTGATCACACATTTGGCTTACACTTAAGAGATTATGCTTTAATCCATCAACATATAAAACATTCTCTGTTTTTGTTTTACCATTATCAAGACTCAGCGTACCTTTTCCAACGATCTTTGCTTTAGCGTTATCACCGAATTTTACCGTACCTTCATTTACTTTCTTCAATGAGATGAACTTACTTTTATCTCCGGTCATATGTCTTGAACATCCGCTATCAATGTACCACAACTGCCCTTCATCCTGTGCATGGAATGTTGTTTGAACAAGCATAGATTTCTCTTTATCTTGCCCATCATCCTCTTTCTTCTGTTTCCAAAATTTTGTAGCTTCTTTCTTCTTTATTTCTGGAGCATTTACCTTCTGGTTCGATTTGGATGGTTCTACAAAATCTTGCCATATGTCCATAGTTATTGCAGTTATAACAAACAATATCTTCAACATAGTTCGATAAAGGAGCAAAGGAGTTGCGATTTCTATTTGAGAATCCATACACACCTTTGTTCTTTATATTGTTGTCTCTCACCCGTATTCTACAATCTATTGCTTTATGACCAAAATGATTACAATAGAAGCAATAGCCATAGAAAGAATTTTCAAACCTGAACATGTGAGTATATCTTGGAGGATTTGGTCTTCTAAACTTGTTCTCATCTTTGCTTTCCTTGTAAGAAGTGTTGATCTTCATAAAGCTCTTCTCCCTTTTCAACTCTTCATTCTTCATAGGTTCCTTGAGTGTCTCTGCATAGGTCTTTGACTTCTCTGCTCTTGTCCCTTTCGACGACTCTATACCTTTTGTGTTAGCGGTGTCTTGTCTTTCCGTATATCCAAGACCAGTCTTGTCGGATGTTGACTTCTGTTGGTTCAGAATTTCATCTAGTATCTCAGTACTTTTCTCGAATTTTAGATTACTTGTAACTTTAGCATTTGCCTTTTCCAAGTCCTTTCTCAAAGCAACGATCTCTGACTCACGCTTTTCGCAATCTTCTTCCTTAGTCCTTAGCTGATTTCTTAATTCTTCTTCAACTCGTTTTGCTTCTTCAATTTGGGTTTTTAGATCCACGATCATCTTTCCTGATTCTTCAAGAGATTGTGATATCTTAGCTTCAAAGTTACGATCTTCTTCTTCATACTTTAGGATCTGTAACTTTTGTTTCTGATTTTTCTTTTTAAGAGCTTTCAACTCTCCCAAGGCACAGATAAGTTCCTCTTCAAGATTCACTTCACCTTTTTCTTCCATGTCTTCATCTCTTTCTAAGTCATCTTTTATAGCCATGAATAATATTTCTTCATTATCGCTATCTGAGTCACTTATCCCACTTTCTTCGGATGATCTACTACTTCCTTTTGAATATAAGCTTTTCTTTTGCTTTCCAAATCTTTTCTTGCCTTTGTTTTGCTTGAATTCCCTTTTGAATTTAGGTTTGCTTTCCTCATCATCACTATCTTCTTTCTCTGGACACTTAGCCGCAAAATGACCAATTTTACCACAGTTAAAACATTTAAATGGTAACTTACCTTTGTACTTTCCAGATCCTTTCTTTAACTTTCGAATGAACAAGGCTTCTTTATCATCTTCTTCGCTGCTTGAGTTCTCATTCGACTCAGGTTCTTTGATTTTCTCTTTCTTTGAGACTTTGAATGCAGCTTCCTTCTTTGATGGTCTATTTGACTCAGTCCTCATTTCATACGCGGTCAGTATTCCATGTAGTTCGTCCATGCTCAACTTATCAAGATCCTTCATTTCTTCAATGGCAGACACCTTAGCATCAAATCTTAATGGTAGAGATCTTAGAATCTTTTGAACGATTATGGATTCTTCAATATTTTCGCCTAACCCTCTTATGGCGTTGACAACCTCATCCACGCGAAGAAGATAGGCTGCAACATTCTCCTCATCCTTCATTTTCAGGCTCTCAAATTGTCTCCTATGAGTTTGAAGCTTAGCCCTTTTAACCTTGTCATCACCTTCATAGATAGTTCGAAGTTTGTCCCATATCTCCTTCGCCGTGTCACATTGCATTACTTTAACAAACTCAGATTCTGACAGGCCACATAGGATAGCATTCATCGCCTTGGCATTGTTTTCAAAAGCCTTCTTTCCGGCTTGATCTGTCGGTGGAACTGATGGGATTGTATATCCAACTGTTACTGATTGCCAAATATCAAACCCTAGTGCCATTAGATATGTTTTCATTCTTATGCTCCAAAATGCATAGTTTGTTCCATCAAACAATGGAGCCTTGTTTGAAGAAAAACCTTCTTGTACTTGATGAGTAGCCATATGTGCTTCTGAGATCTACCTTCCAATTGTTAGATTGTTCCTGAAGGCACCCGCTCTGATACCAATTGTTAAGCACAAGATAATACTGAGAGGGGGGGGTGAATCAGTATTATGATATTCTTTTAAATTTAACACTTAATCTCAGATCCGTAATCACAATTAATCAGTTTCACAGAGAATATATCAAAGCAATCAATGAATGCAAAGCAAACCAACACACTGCAAATAGACACAGATTTACGTGGAAACCCTTTTGGGAGAAAACCACGGAGAAAATCTTCTTTATTATATTTCTCAAATGTTTGTAGGCACCAACCTACGGGAGACACCAATCCCCAAATTACAATTTTTGTAGGCACCAACCTACAGGAGCACCAACCCCTTTTTGCTAAGCACCAACTCAGCAAGAGACACCTATCTCTTCAAATATGAAGGCACCAACCTTCCTCACAAAAAAAAAACAAACTCTTTTCTATCTTTTATGTTGTTGTTGCTTCAACAAGTGATAGAACAAAACTGCTGCTCAGAATATCCTTTTTTATTTATTTCAGTCCCTTCACATAAATAAATCGCTGCAACTTTTCATCAAAAATAAATCTGCCCTTCACTCCTTTTTATTTCATATTCTGCTCTTCCTTTTCTCTCTTCACACAAAATATTCAATATGTGTGCTTTTTTTAAATCAAATGATTCTATCTCCTTATATATCCTTCTCACATCCTTTCGAAAAGACACATCATTCTAACCAACACAACCTTTCCATTATTTAATTAACACAACTTAATTAAGTGCATTAGTCGGCTTAAAACCAAAAGTAATTAATGCAGCCCATAAAAATTATTAAATGCACATTAAACAATGCAATATACTCCATTAAATGCGCTGGCCCTTTCTTTAATAAAATTGCTGTCATCATTAAATCGCTGCCAGCCATCATTAAATCTTCTTTTTCACCATGAAACATGGCATATGAACGCCTTAAAATGCTGATATCTTTCTCATATGTACAGCTGTGTATATCTCGCTTATACCATGTAACAATACTTCTTTTCATGTAGTTAAACTTTCGTTTTCAGCCTTTCTATACTGCTGGTAATTTCCGTTACAACTTCCGTTGTCAACATACCATCAACATCCGATCAATATTCAACTTCAATAGTTCCGTCAACTTCCGTTAACATCCATCAATATTTCCGTCAACATCCGTCAATAGTTCCGTCAACTTCCGTTTTCAACATCCGTCAATATTTCCGTCAACTTCCGTTACACATTTCCATTAACCAAATACATCAATGATTAAGCCTTTGACATCAATGACAATATTTCCAACAATAAATATATCATTAAAGTCATTCCACTTCTTCCATGTTGATTTTTGAGAACATTGGTAATTAGGGATCTGTAGACTGTCACATTAGTATTGTCATGGTTATCATAGTTATATTTTTTAGTAGTCGACAGATTATATGGTTAATGATTGTATTGTCGGCATTAGGTAGGTTTGTAACGACTCTTGTTAGTATGTTTAGCTGCTGATGATTGTGTTAACTGACAACCTATTGAGTCTTCTTGTCATAAGAACAGAATGATATACCTCGGGAAAGAGCACTGAGTACTAGGTCAACCCTGTACCGAACAACTTGTACTAAGCATTACCTACGAATAAAGAAGTGGCTACTACCATATCCTTCTATGTTGTAAGTGGTATGCATTTACTAGTCTATGATTGATGTTCATGGTAATGTAGTTTCACTATAAACAAGATCCACTATCAATATATTTCATGTACAATGGATAAAGTTCGATTGTTACCAGCTATAGGCCCTGTTGTAATTTTCAATTGAACTTCTAATTGTGAGAAAAACAAAGAAACCTTCTGCATATAAGTTTCAAACTTGGCATATGCTGTAAACCTAATTAACTTAGTTATCAAGAGTAGCTATGTTAAGGACATGACCTTGTGTGTGTACCCCCATTTAACCTCTTCTATAATCTATCAACCTATTCACCTCTCTCTCACCTGTATATTTTATTCTATCTTTCCAATCAGGGAAATGTTGCATATTTTCCTTTTATAAACCCGGTGTGTATACAAACATCAAAACACCACGTGAGAACTATCATATTTTGATTTTCAGCAAACCTATTAGGAGTGACAGAATTGGTCAATCCTACTGTTGAAATATTTTTTGTCATTGAGATGGATTTCTTATATTGTGGTTGTCTTATTAAGATGGATTTCTTACATCGGTGAAACCTTTGTCATCATTGCGATGGATTTCTTAACACATTATTTTTAATAGAAAGAGATTCTAGTAATTATATATTAAAATAGCATAATGTGAAGGGAAAATTTTCTTATGCTACAGCTAGATATAGCAAACTAACATATTATGAGAAACAGAAGGGCTATGAAACTTGATATACCATGGGTTTACAGGGAACAAGATCTCCTACTACTAAATATCACATTCTTTTGGGCTCGATACAGATAATCTGATCTACAAAAGACCAACTGTGACAGGCTTATGAGGTAATAAAACACACCTAATTCAGTATTTGGGTCTATAGGATACCAAAACATAAGATATGATGTTTCATATATAATTAAGAAAAGAGAACATGGCACCTCAAAAGAAAATGAATGGTTTGGAGTCCTCCTGGTGATGGGCCCCCGCAGCTTTTTCTTCTTCCATCTCCACTTCCTCCTTGCATTCGTTTGACAAACTTGCCATATTGATGGTGGCAGCTTGATTTCCAGTATTGGAGGCTACCATCTCATCATTTGTGTGCCTTGAAGGGAGTTAGCAAGAGGTTAGGGATCACTAAAGCTCTTAATTTCCACTTGCATTTTTATGATTGCAGCATGCAATTTTTCCACTCTATCCTCCAACTTTGTTAGAGTTGCTTGTGTGTTTGGATTATTTGCATATGAATTATGGAGATCTTCAGAGAGTTTTATAGTTCTGTTCTTTAATTTTTCATGCCAATTGAACAACTACCGCCATATAATGACTCTAAGCATCTGTTGAGGCCTAGTACATATTCTTTCTTGCCCTGGTAGTCTTCAAATCTTGAAGAAAGCTGTAGTTTGAATCCAGAATCTGAACAAGCACAGCACATAAGGCAAGTTGAGCCATTCAAGGAGTGAGCAGACTAACTATTATCACATTCTCTCAACACAAGAAAATGCTATCTTTGGATGGAGATGCTAGTCTCCAGGCTCTCTTGAGTGATAAAGTTGAATGGTGAGATCGGCGTAGCTATGAGCTTTGAAGAAGGAAATGCAAGGTTACAACTATGTTTGGGACAGTGTGATTGGGTTTTCGGACATCCATAACTTGAGGGGAGATTATGAGATGGTTGCAAACAAAGAGAGAGAGATGGCCATCATGTCTATAAGGGATGAAGTGATATTAGGAACCTTTGTTTTCCTTAATAAGTTTGTTCCATGTGCAGGTACAGGTTTAACAAAGGAAGAGCAGCTGAGTTTGTTTCCCACCCAAGTAAATGGTGGAGCATATGGGATTGCAGGTGAAGATGGAAATGACATAATGAAGGTTAACAAGTTCGTGATTACAAAAGATCTCATTTTGCATGGAAATAGAGTCTTTCCAATGCTTGGATCGGGAAAGGAACAAAAACATTTGATTGAATGTACAGCCCAGCCAAGGACAACAACAAGAAGGCAGCCTAAAAACTCTTCATGCTGGCCTCAAACAGCGAATTTTGGACAGCCAAGAAGATTGCTACAGCAAGGTAACTCTCTCAAGTGGTCTACTTTGGGTCGGCTTTGCATAATGTTTCCAAGTTTGCCATTGAGTGAAGAATGCCATCAAGAATTGGAGAATGATTTGATATACATCCTTCCTAATGAAGAACACAAAATGCCCCAAAGGAAGATCCCAAGAGGCAGCCCACTTGAATATCATAGTAGCGCAGCAAAAGCAAGGTGAAAGGACTCCTAAATTGAATCTTCAAAAAGGGTCCCCAACAAAGCATAGAGGAGACACGGAATGATGTATTACTACCTCCAAATGCTAGAGAAAGTGCTTTCATGACAGCCATGAGCCAAATTGCCACCATTAACGTTGTTGTCATCATCACTAGCAGCCACCATAATATTTCGGTCACACTCATATTTGTGAATATGGGATGTCCTTTCACCATAGTTGACAAGGTTGGAACAAAGAATGAAGATGCCACCTTGGAATATGTTTTAGCTTGTCAAGTTGTTGATTATTCATCAATTCCTTTCTCTAGGGCTGAAGTTACAACAGCTTGGAAAGTTTTTAGTACAGCTGAGTATGCAAAGAATAAATTTGTTGTTTTGAAAGAGAAAATGAAGATGGCAGATTTAAGGTAATTAATTTTTGTTTCAAGGAAGTTTTAAAACTTCACAAGATGCTAAAGAATATCATTAGGGAGAAGGACAACAAATATATGAGCTTGTGTTACCAAGAGCTCTTTCATTTGACAGGTACAGGATCCAGATTATTGGCTCATCCAAGCTTGCAATTGCTTGAGGGAGAGCAAGTTTGGGAGGGGAGAACTGTAATGTCCCCTTCTCAATGGTAGTTCTCTTTCAAGACCTTGGGCCCATTCCACTTCCTGTGAGCTTAAAGGGAATGAACAAGAGAAGTCAATGTCATGATTTTCAGTTGTTTTTGTGAGTTTTGCATTATTTTAAGTAATTTTCTACGTATAGTTAGGTCAGTTGGGAAAAAGGTGAAAATCCAATGGAAATTTTTTTTAAAAATGAACTATTATGTCTCCAAGGAGGTTGGCCCTCTTTAGGAGGATTCTATTTGATTTTTGGCGCCACCTCTAACTATTTAAAGGGGTCACTTGGCTTGGAAGATGTTTATGCTTGCTTTGGAATTTATTCTCTTGGACTTGGAGCACGCTTTGCTTTCTTTCTCATCCATTGAAGACAAAAACCCACCATGGAGGTCTATTGAAGACGAAACCCCTAAATAGCACTTAGATTTGAGGACAGAAACCCTCACATCTTCATTGGTGATCTCATACACAGGTCACACTTGTGTTATAATTAGATTTACCGAGGTTCAAGGCATGTTTATCAGTGCTACGGCAAATCAAATTTGCATGTTTTTGAGTGTGGGATGGCCACACAAGTTCGTGTTTGAGCTTGTAAGGGTTTTGGACCAGCTATTTGGCCAATTTCAGACCCTCTCCTAGGGTGGAAACTTTCCCTAAGTTGAAGTTCAGGGTGTTCTAGGGAACGGCGTTATCAAATTATTGCACCATTGTGTTTTCCATATTTTTAGCAGTTGGATCTTCTATTTGTACTTGTGTTTGGACTTGGAAATGCTTAGTTCTAGCCATTTTCGTAATGGGTATTCACTACTATTGTTGATTAATTCCAACTAGTATTAAAATTACAAAAAGACATAATTTCCGGTGCTTTTCTATTCAATCATTTCCAGCTTTGAAGATTAAATCTGATTAATCCAAAAAGTCAAAATCTCAATAACTATCAAACTGAAATTCAGAAAGAAATTAGGCCACAAACTGAATATTTTCCAGAAAACCCTAGTTCACTGCCCTAAGCCAGCAATTTAGCAAAAATAGCTTTTTCCACCTCAAAATACCTCCAAAAATTATGAAAATTTGTTTGCAAGTAGATAATGAATAATCATAATATCCTCAATCAAATTCGAAAACTATCAATTCTGGAATTTATTAGGGCAAAAAACGCAGCTGAACTTGTAAATTCAATAACTTGCAAAATACTCCAAATTTTTGGGCAAATGATAGCTCAAACTAATGCTTGAAAAATAAGCTTTCCAATGTACCCAAAATCAAAACATTTCAATGGCGGTAAGGCATCCAAAATGGATATGCAATTCTGGAACAGTGTAGATAAACCCTAGCTGTAAGTGAAAGTTGGAAATACAATTTCACCCCAGTTAGGAAAGGCCCAAAAACATCTCAAAACTGATCAAATACTTCAGATCTGATCTCTCCTTAAATTTAAGCTTGAAATCGGTCTTCAACAACTGCTGGAAATCAACTAACTCTTTTATGCACAATGGAAACCCCAAGGAGGAGAATCCTCTCAACTAGATGACGGGTTTTCGTCCTTCTCTAGAACTCTTGGAGGGTTTTCGTCCTCAAGAGTGAAGATGCAAGCAAAATGCTCAACATACAAATCAGAAATTGGAGAATAAACAAGTGATGTCTCTCCAAGCAAGTAGACTTGCTTAAATAGAAGAATAGGGCCCAAATGGCCACTCACATCCAATCAAAAGTTTCCCCTTATTTAATATTTTCCCCCACTTGCTTTTCTCTCCTAGGCAAGTCGCATTTTCCCTTTAAAAAATAACTTTTGTCAAATGCCTTTTTGCCCTTTTGCCTTTTTCTATTTTTAATTTAATATTAAGTTCATAATATTTTATTATAAGTGATTTATAATATTTTATTTTGTTTTTTGGCACTTTATAATAAATTATTATAACTTAAGATCCCCTTCTGTTTATTCCTTAGCCATCGGGGAGACAAAATGGGCTAAGCGTCTTCAACTGGGAAGGGGATATTACATAAAATGGACTCACTTCTGGTTTGCTTCAAGTTTTTCTATTTGTTTGGATATATATGGTGACATGACCAAACAGAATAATCTAGGATGACACTTATTCCTAAATTTCATATTTTTTTAGGGCTATGAAACATTTAAGTGATGTTTTTTGAGTCCTAATTGAATGTCTAAATACCTAAGAGATCCATCCTTGGTTCCACCCACAGCCCAAATTGGCTTACATATTCTTATTTTACTAGCCAAATGCACTGTGAATCATAACTAAAGATTTTTACTAACTTGTACATATTTCCCTCCAAAATAGCAAATGTTTCTTGTCAATCCATTTTCAGTGCACAGGTTTCCTTGTTACAATGATCAAACGAACAAGGTGTGATATAGCTTTTATAGTTAGAACTTTGTGTACTTATCCCAATGAGATATCTAATGCCTTGAAAACAATGTATTATGGAAAGCAATTTTACTGCTAGAATTACCAAAAGAGACACTAGAGGAATCAAAGCAGTAGACTCGATTGTCATTTATAAATAAATTCCTTTATATGATATCCGTTCTCGTATAGCTTTTACCATGAGAATTGCTATAAAGAATGGCTCTTATATACTATGGAATGCGTTTTCTAGTACACCTTCAAGGCCATATCATAGCACATTTTCTATATTGCTTTATTGCTAGACTTACAGAAAGAGATGCTAGAGGAATCAAATAAGTGGACTTGGCTATCAGTTACCATTAGATCCTTTTGTATCATATTCATGCATGATGGTATCCATTCTAGTATAGGTCTTACCATGAGAATTCCTATCGGGAATAGCTATTCTAAAATATGAAATGCTTTTTGCAGTACACCATTAAGGCTACAGCTCATTTTCCATTCTGCATTATTGAAGGATGCTACTTAAAAACCAGTAAGAATACACACTTAATTCTCAGCAAGTGATTTGAAAAGTCTCTCTAGTAGCAAGCTTGTAGAATTTGGCCATAGATTGTTCTGCTGAAACCTCAAATTCATATTTCTATTCAGAATGGTTAATAAGCACAGTCCTTTCCAAAGGAGAAGATTTTCAAATCAGAGATTGTAGGCAAATGATGGAATGTATTGAACTTTGATTAATCAAATTAATCATGTTGTCTCTATGAATGCAACATACACCAGTAAGATAGAGCTTCATCAAGCAATTAGATAACATATTTTCCACTTACTTGTATCTGTCCTCCCTGGCCACTAACCATGTCTATCATTTTTATATAAGAGCCTTCTTCTACAGGCTCATAGACCTGGAAAGCCACAAAAACTTCAATGTGGATACAAAGAACTGTTGTAACATGTAATAATAGAAAAATAACAAGCAACAATGAAAACTTGGAAAAATACACAATCATATCAGTTTTCCAGAAGAATACCTTCTCATAATTAACAAGTCGACTTTTGAAGTCTTCCATTCCCGCTTCGAAATCAGGCCTGCTAAGAACATCTAGGATGTTAATGAACATGGAACTATTGAATGACTTACTTTAAGACTATATACAGAACTTTAAGCCTGGAAAAAGAGCAAAATGATCCAGCACACATTGAACTACATAAGGATATGATGACTCACTGATTTGCATAGTCTGGACTCTGATATATTTTCAAGCGAATATTTCGCTCAATTATAGCCTGATCATTACATATAGTCTCTAAAAATATAATCTGCTTCATCACATACACAATACATTAGTTGAATTTGAAGAAAGCCTTGATATAGTCAATCTGCAGATATAAATTCAAGACTAATCATAACAAACTCATCCCAAACTTCCTCACCATCGGCAGAAACATCAACTTTTGCCAAGACTATTCCTAATGTTGGTAAAAGCTAATGATAGAGATGCATGAACATCACATCATCACTGCAATTTTCTACATTCAAATGTGCATCCTGGTGAGCCATGCATTCTAAAGACAGAATTTTCACCTCTCTTATCCAGTCCAACCTGAAAGGATATTTTAATTACTCAATTGATAAATAAAGTCAAAAAGATCATCATTTAGACATCACCTTAATCAACAAGGTTTGTCAGAACACTTCAAATCCTGAGCCATATGGACAAGTAGTGTCTAGTATAGCTTCTTGATGCTCCGTCTCATATCAAGTTCTTATTGCTCTACATATATTGGAATTTTCATCCGAATTCATCCTTAGTAACCCGCTAGATTTTATCATATTTTCCACTCCAATTGATGTTGAAGAATCTTGACACCATGTAAAGAAAACCTTACCGCATTTCCACCATTGCATCTCTTTTGTTTCTTGTTTCCATTCCATCAAGAAAAATCATGTTTTCGTCTATCTGGTCAAGTGTAACAGGATAGCCAGCAAAAAGGAAGATTTTGTCCATTCAAAGTTCTGTCTTTTACCTAAGAAGCACTTGAATACCAATGGGGCACAATAGAGCATGGGATTATGGGGGTTCAATGGATGATGAAAATAATGAATTTCTCGTTGAGCACAATGCATTGTAGACTGCCTTTCTCAATAAATGTAATTGTTATTCCAGTTTTGTTATGTATTACTTGTTGGAATTAGGTAGTAACAAACTTGAGGTTTGGTTGGACAGTTGTGTTAACTATCAACTGTTGTATCTTGGCTTCAAAAGGCAAATTTCATTAAGTGTAAGGGTACTGGTATCAGGTCCTCCCTATACTACACCAATTATACTGAATACTGTTGTATCTTGGCTTCAAAAGGCAAATTTCATTAAGTGTAAGGGTACTGGTATCAGGTCCTCCCTATACTACACCAATTATACTGAATACTGGCAAGTTATTGTTACTGGCAAGTTATTGTTACTGGTATTCTTGTCTATACTTCATGGTATGCAATCTTATCCATTACTGTTCTTAGTAGTGTAGATTCTCTATAAACATTTTGGCACCACGCCTTTAAAGACATTGGGTCAAGTTGAAGTTGGTTCTAAAAGCAACCATCAGTCAACAATCCACTTTGATGACAATGCACATAATGGAGAATTTATGTGTCAGCCAATCCAAGAAGCCATAAACTAATGGATAACAATGATATACCACATTTAGATGGATATTTTTGGGGATGTATAGCCCAATCTACAAGGTGGCTTATGCGTTCATTGTGTGTGTTCACATCTAGTAAATGTCCTAATATCAAATTGAACTTTTTTTTAACTTACCCTTGTTCTAGGTGTTTGGTCCATGGGAGGGTTCAGTAAAATCATTTTTTCTCCATATAATCTGAGTTTCTAACTCTTTTGTACTTATAAGCATGTGATTTTTCAATGTATTAGGACATGATTTTTATTAAAGTCCTTTTCACATCTCCGTAACATTTCCCATTGCTTGTTTCCAATAATTTAGTTTTGACTGGTATTCTCTCATGTCGCTTTTTGGAGATCAGCGGAATTGAGGACCTTAACTCATTCTTCCTCCCCGTGGGTTTAAGGAAAGACACAAGGGGGAGACTTGGATGACATTTTCTAAATAGATATTTTTATTATTATCATGTATTTCTATTGGGAAGCCAAGCACTCCAATAGATGAACTCATTTAATTAGAATATAAAGTATTTTGAGCACGTAGGCTCCAAATACAAATTAGATAATTAAAAGGTACTTATTATAAGGTCGGACACAAGTTATGATGTAGCACCCCTTATTGTTATAAAAGCAAGTTGCTTGGCCATTTGATGAACATGTGAGTTCTATTATCTCTTGGAAAGATTGCTAGTGAAGCATCTCTCTACCTCTCTTAAGGATGAAAACCCTTTGAGAGTCTTGTGTGAGAACAAAACCCTTCACCAAGTCTAAGGAAGACTTCAACACGGGAGTCTCCACCCCCTTGAGGGATTTCTTTATTGCTGTTATCTTAATTTCAGCCTTAGGCCAGTTGCCCTAAGGAGCTCTTTGGGTCAAATATTGAAGATATTGCTTTCCTTTTGTTATTGATGCAAAATTGGCTTCCTTAAAGTGGAGTGATTTGGTACATTATTTTGTTGTTCTAAAAGGGCAACCAGCATTGAATGGTGTTTTGAAGTACTCAAGGGTCTTCTGTGTGTTTGGATTACATCATCTCTTTGCATGTAATTTATAAGGGTGAAATCTGGTTTTACATTGAAATTTGGAGGGTTTTGGCATGCATAATCAGATCTGAAAATGTTTATTTATTTCTGCAACAACTTGGGTTTGAAGGAAATGCATTCCAGCATTTCTAGGCTTCCAAAATTATAATTCCTTCACCAATTGATTGTTGAGCTTGAATAATAATTTCAGAATATTTGGAGTGATTTTGCATGGTTTTTAGGGCATTTCTAAGAGGGGTGAATTGTTTGAAAGGCAGGTTTGGCATGTTTTAGTGGATGTTTACGCAAGCTGATTTGATATTTGCATTCATCATATTTTTGAACCCCAAGATTCTAAGTTTCGTGAATTTTGGAACTTCAAAGGTAAAGTTATGAATTTTTAAAGTCCCTCTGCAAACAAGGGTTTATAGAAATTCATATCTTTAATTCTGGGGCACTAAAAATCAGTTTTCTTACATGAAATGATTGTTCGTGATATATAATAACTTTAGAGACTTAAGGGAAGTTGATTCGAAGGGTTTTGAAGGCACAAAAGTGGGTTTGAAACCCCAAAAAGGGTCGCTGCTCTAGAAGGGTGTTGGTTGGCAGCAGTCAAGGGTTTTCACATTTATTTCAGTCACTAACAGCCCGCTAAAAATCTGAAAAGTGTTGTTTATCTTCAGCTTTGCATAGTTTCCTGTGAGTCCCCAAAAAGGGACATTACATATTCCATGGGGACACATCCTTGGGGGCCTAAGTGATGTCCCAGTCCTCCCAAGGAAGGGAACGGATGCCCCCTCCCACATCCCCAAAATAAAGAAGAAATGGGGGATGTCGCCTTTTTCTTGAATTCGAGACATTAAGACATCCCCAACGCCTTCACTGTAAAAACATGACTTCCAAAAAACATCCTTTCCCTCAGGTGATGGCACTTTGGTGATGAGGAGCAGTTCCTGAGATTTCCCTCAGATGATGACTCTAATTTCTGAATTGTAGAATGCATTATTGTTTCGGGCCTTAGCACATTGATGAACCCTTCTCATTGTTCTTTGTATCTTCTTCACTTTTTTTTCACTTAATCTGCAGTCACCGACAATATACCATAACCCCTAGTAGGCAAACGTAACACTTTCCCATGTTGTGGTTGAAGTTGTATTAATTATAATTTTCCACTATTTATAGTTTGTGGGTAATGAATAATGTTCTTGAATGGTGGGCATCGCTCTTGATAATGCCAAAATTTAATATTTTTCTTATTCAAAGATTGACACTCTCAATAAAGTTGACGACAATATCTCTTCTTGTGTGATTTTGTCTTATATGCATGTTGGGTGCTTCTTAAATTTTGTAAGGACCTTCCCATAGCATTTTCAGTTATTTTACTTGCTTAATTTCCCACTGTATTTTAGAACTAACATGCCCGACTTGAACTGCACTTTGTTCATGTGTTTGTCGTGGCAACACTCTTGTTTTCTTTGTTCAGTTTCTATGGATTATTTTTCCACATTCTCATTTCATCCAGTTAGTTCATCTTGAATAATATATACTACAAACTTTCTTCATCATCTAAAAAAATTTCTATTGCCACTCTCAAGCTTTGTGCAACAAACTCCATTGGTACTACAGCTTATTGTTCGTACATAAGCTCAATTGGTGTAAATCCTGATACCATTTTACGATTGTTTGTAATGCCCCTTTCCTGGCTCTAATAGGAACAAGGGAAATTGCACAAAACCCAATAAATAGTAAACTGAAAATTATGATAACCAACTGAAATTTATGAAAGCGAGGTACAACAGTCTGATTTTTTTATAACAGTAACAAGGAAAATACAATCTCTCCAAAAATGCATCTTTTACACAATCCAAAGCATGTAGGGATCTTTAGAAATATTTTAGAACAAATATAAACCAAGAAATGAGCCTTCAAATCTCAGCTGGAATTTATTTGATTAAAATAATAACAGCAGTGAACACCCTGACAAATATGGCTGGAAATGAAGGATTCAAAACCTCAAATTGAAGTATAGATGTAGATTTTAGCTCCTAAAAATAAGAGAAATACAATGATGGCTGAATTTGAAATTGTCGTGTCCTAGAAGACCCCAAACACCAGCATAGGGCAAGTCGCCACCCTAGGAGAGGATTGTTGCAAGCTTGAGAGATTTTGTCCTCAAACCAGCCCACTATTGAGAGGTTTCATTCTCAATAGGTTTTCCAAGAGCGTTTTTGTCTTCAATGGAAGAGAGAGAAAGAAAACATGCTCCAACTCCAAGAGATATAATTTCCAAAGTATGCATAACCTCCTCCATGCCAAGTGACCCCTTTTTATAGCTAGATGTGGCGCCAAAAACCAATTAGAACCTTCTAAAAAAGACTAAACTCCTTGGACGCATAATAGTTCTTTTTTCTTCTATTTTTTATTTGGCTTTTCTCCTTTACCCAACCAACCTAACTATACTTAGAAAATTACTAAAAAAGAATGCAAAGCTCAGAAAAACAACTAAAAAACATGACATTAGCTTCCCTTGCTCATTCCCTTTTTGCCCATGGAAAATGGAATGGGCTCAAGGTCCTCAACGTGAATTAGCATTGAGAAGGGGACATTACAGTCCCCTCCCAAAATTGTTTTCACTCGAGAAATTCCAAGCTCACATGCCCAAGTACCATGCCCAAGAGATGAAATATGGTGTAGTGCTCCAAAAGCATGGATCTCATGCCTACCAAATGAAAGATCTCTTGCAAAAACAACCTCATAAAATTGTTGTCTTCATTTTCTTCTTCAAAAACAATGCTAGCAAATTTGTGAATCTGCATACTTAGTTGTACTCAAAACCCTCCAAACTGTTGTAACCTCAGACATAGAGCAAAGAATTGATGAATAATCAGCAGCTACACAGGCTAAGTCATATTCTAATATGGCATCCTCGCTATGCGTTCTAACCTTGGCAACAATGGTGGGAGGACATCCCGTATCCCCAAATATGAATGCAACTGAAATAATGTGGTGGTTGCCAATGATTTTGTGGACTGTTCCTTTTAATATATGATAAAAATCAGATTGTAGATGGGCTGGAAGTGAGTTACAACAGCCAAAACACAGTCGGGTTTCCACCGAACTAAGTACCTTGGTGGTTCTCATAAAGTTTGTCTCCAACTGAACCTTCTTTCCAACCTTTTTAATCAAGTATTTTTCCTTAATTTGTGCAAACTTACACATATCCTTAGCTGGGAATCAGCAGTCCTATACCTGATATTTTCATGCCCAATAACATGAAAATGGTACCGCATATACCAAAGTGGAATTTTCTTGCAAAATCAACAACTTAGGCAATGTAGGGGCTGGGAACAACCATACAAGCACTAAAAAACCCATATTAACCATCACCAATCGAAAAGAACTCCTTGTATTTGAATGAACTTATAAATGTAATATCCCCTTTTGGGATATTAATTAAATTTTATTAATCTACTTGCAATGGAAGTAAACTTAGAAGAGAAACCCTTCTAGGTTCACCTCAACTAACCCAGTGTCAACTTCAATACAACCCAGATGGGATTGGAGTGAGCCAAGGTAAGAGTTAAGATGGGCTATCTAGTCAGAATTAGCACTTCTTTAACCAATTAAATTGCAGAAGTAAAAACTAAATTGACAATGCTGGAAAACAGATGAAAACTTCAAAAATTAATGTCTTCTTTAATATTAACTCTTTTTGTATGAAACAAATTGCAAATGGAAGATAAAATTAAGAGCTTTCAAATGAACCAACAATCAGAATTTCTCACCTAGTGAAACCCACTCAAATCAACCCCCAAATCTATAGAACAAGTCGCTAGGGTTAGGGAAAAATAATTAAATTTATTCCAGCTCTTTTTCCTTCACTTCCCAACCCAATAAATGTTGTTTCAGATCTGCAATAAATAGTTTATAACAACAGCTCAGAAACTCTTCAAAAACCCCTCCAAAACACTGTTATCAAATACCCAAGTCGACTTGCATTAAATAAATTTCAGCAGTGTTAACAAACTAAAATATTATAAAAATGATCACCACATGCCCCAATTAGATGCAGAAACAATTCAGATTGTAACCCTCATGTGGACCTCATAAAATCATGCAAGAATGCTTCATACCAAGTCAATTTATATTATGAAAAACCAGCAGCAATTTCTAGAATTTAATTGATCCCAAGATAGCCCAAAAACTCTCTAAACAAGCTCATGCACTCTCCAAAAATGACGACTCACATATATAGAAGGAAAATGTAAATAACTTATCAATTCAAGCTCTCAAGGGCACACAAACTTCACAATGGGTGGTGTTGATGAACACCTTTTGTTTTTTAATCACAAGTGGCCATACATCCCTCTTCAAGCATGAAGATAAGTTATAATAACCGTCAACATGCGAAAAGGAGTGCCCATCTTCTTTTTATATATTTTCCTTGCTCAATCTCCAAGGCTCTTTCTCCAATTTTAGTGCCAAAGTCTAGAAGGGAATCTTTATTTAAAATTTGTCTGGAAATCACACTCAACACAAATATTAAATACATGGGGAAATTAAATCAAATGATGCCCATATGAATCGACCCAAGCTTAGAATAAATCGATTTATTCTAAATAACAATCATTAAATAATCCCAAAAAAATGCGACTTGCTTTGTCACTTTATTTACCTTCAAAACAAATAATTATTATCCGAAAGTAATCGATTTCTCTTTCTTATTTTTGATTTGCACAATTAAAATAAATTTTGATTTTTAAATTCACATGTGCAAATCGAATTTTCCTTATTTTAATTTCAATTTAAAAAGGGGGACATTACAATAAACTCCTTTGCATGAGAGGAAAAGGAGTAATCAAGTGGTTGGTGAAGGTGATGAAAGCAATACCAAAATTCACTCATTGTTGCCCCATATGTGTCAAACTCTTTTACCTTGGCTTGTGGATACATCTCTTCATCTTCCGCTGCAATCTCATATTCATTATTACTTGTTTGGGTTGATAACAAACTCAATTTTTCTTCCTTGTTTCCTTCTTCTTTCTCCATTACTAGGCTTGCACACAAAACAAACACATTAAAGAAAACAGGAGTTTTCAACATCCATCTTTCATGCCTCATAGACATGATGGCAAGTTCTCTTTCATTGGTTGCAATCACCTCCCAATTTTCATTCAAAGGATGGATTTCCAAAAATTCAATCATGCTACCCCAAACACAGTTGTGACCATGCATTTCCTTCCTCAATATCGAGACGCTAGTGACTAGAAACCAACTTATGACAGCATGCTTCAAAACCCATATATGGCTCCTATTACAAACAATCATACCATCATTGTCAGGTTGCGTTATAATGCTTCAGACAGCAAGATAACATCCATCTTGCTTACTTCCAAAGGCTGATTTCCTAAACTCAACATCTACTTTTATCGAAGGGCTTCCTCTAAGAGCATGTGGATTGAATAGGAGCTAAAAATTCCTCTGAAGTGCTGCCGTTTTAAATCTGAAGGTGGAGGGTTTTTCTTACCATGTGCTACCCATATGTCTTGCCTTTTTGCAGAAATTATTTCCATCCTTTTTGTTGTAGCAGCTTGAGGAGCTCTATTTGTCATGCCTTAAAGCACAACCTCTTGGCCATCAAGCTTGAATCTTAACTTCATAGATCGGTAGTTTTGGTTGAATCCACCCAAGGAATGCAACCATCACATGTCAAGTACCAAATTCATCTCCAATACCGACAACATAGAAATCATTACTTACCATGTGCCTTCCCAAGGTGAGCTTGAGTTGTTGGATCCTCTTGGTCCAAGGGATGATGAAGCCATTTTGTAACATCTCATCCTTCACAATGAGGTTCAAATGTACAACAAAGTTTATATGCATTCTCTTAATTTTTCTTCCACTCCAAGTGCAAGAGATGACATTTACCTTGATCCTCTGAAGACCACCCATGACAAAGCAATATTGGCCTTGAATAGAAGAAGCAACATGTCCATATCTGCAAGATGTCTCTTTGGACCTTACATGCTTCCTAAAATATTTTCCATGATGACAAAAATATGGCAGCGACATAGGAGGAAACAACTAATCGCAAATATGGTCATCATTGTCATAGCTTAGGCTGCCCACAACGAGCTCACCCTTCACTTTTGCTTCTTCAACAAGTGAAGATTTTTCCACCTTGAATCCTTCCATATTTTGTTACCACGTATGGAACATCTTCATAGTTCTTGCTAAAGTCAAGAACACCATCAATTTGCTTCTTATTGATTGTTGTTTGGAAAATTCCAGCAAGCTGAACATCGTCATCATCAACCGGAGATTTAACTTCAACAACCAAATTCTCTTCACAATATTGCAAATCAAATTTTTCTTCTTTCCTTCGCTCATGCTCCATGATTTCTTCCTCTTTCTTTGGAGATTCTACTACATCTAAAACTTTTTTTGGTTTTTCATCTAGCAACACCTCTCCATGTCCTTCAACTGTCACATATTGCTTCAACTTCTTTGAACACCGAGCAAGAACATTTTTAGCTAGTGTATGAGCAACTAGTGAGGCTTCATGTTCAAAACCAGCCATTAGTAAGGATAACAAATGTTGCGAAGTATCATCATTCTCATTCAAGACCAAAGTCATAATGGTTTGCATTGCGGCTACTACATTTTCTGTATGATTTTTAAGGACAGCAGTAAGGAACTGTTCAAACATATAGAGGATAAAATAATCACATTATAGATCTAGCATTAGCACAAAAGATCTGATTTTTTGTAATATCACCTTTTGGGATATTATTTGAATCTGCAATTTAATTAACCAAATCGACTCTAGAAGGATTAAACCCTTCTAACTCGACCTCAAATAACCCAATGTCAGCTTTAATACAACCCAAATGGGATTGGAGTAAGCCAAAGTAGTGGGTTAGATGGAAGAACTAATTAGGACATTAATCTTTTTCAGATCTGAAAATTATTGCAGTAGTTAATTAATTAAACATGCCCCAAAACAACTGAAAATTTCAAAAATTTATATCTTGCTCAAAACTCAATAGTTTTCCACCAAATAAAATGCAAAATATTCTATAAATCAAGGCCTTTCCAATGCGATATAACTCTAAATTTCCTGATAACCGAAACCACCTCAAAACAGACCCCAAAATCTGAAAACCAGTTGCTAGGGTTAGAAGAATTTGCATAAATAGTTTTCAGCACTTTAAACCCTTCCAGTACACCCAAAATAGTTTCCCACACTTGGAAAATTAAGCCAACACAAATCAGATTAAATATATTGCTTGTTCACCCTTCAAACATACCAAAATATAACCCAAATCAAGTCGCCATAGCTGGAATAACCGGCAGCTTAAAAACACTATTAAATCCCTCCCAAATCACTTAAAATGGAGCCACAATATGCCAATATAGATCAGATTGTATAACTACTTCAAAAGACACCCAAACATGCCAATATAACCACCCATGCAAGTCGTTATGGCTGGAATAATTGCAGCATTAATGGCAGACGATAAAACAATATAAAACTCTCCAAAGATCATCAATAAAATGCAGATTTCTCAAATAAATGCGTCAATCATGGAATGAATATATCAAGTAACATTCATTCAATGAAATCTTAGAAGGTTTCACTCTCCACAATAATGGTGGTGTTGAAGAACACCTGTATAATGTGAACACATGGGCATACATCCCTCTTCAAGCATGAAGATATTTTTGATAAAATTTTCAACATGCCCCCAAGGGGTCGCCATTTCTCCTTATATAGCTTTAGCATTTGAAATCTCCAAGTTTCCCTCCTTCCTTTGGCACATTTTCTCATGTTGAAGGATCACTTTTAATATGGGTCTTATTTCCTGAAAAATCAAACTCCAAAAAGAAAATTAACTCCCTCTTCTAATATTTTAAAAAATAAAACAGAAGAGAATTAATTATTTAATTTTTAAAAATAAAGGAGTAATGACATTTATCCTTTAATCCATGGGAAGAGTGGATTAAAGGTCTCCTGTATTTTTAATTAATTAATGTCCCAAAAAGGGGACATTACAGTCCTCCCTTCCCAAAGATTGTTTGTCCTCAAGCAACTACAAATTTGGATGCTCCAAAACTGAATCATTCTCCCATGTGGCATCCTCTAATGGAAAGTCATTCCATTTTACCAAATATTCTTTGTTACTATGTCTTCTCAAGTTCCTTTCACGTGTATCAATAATAGACTCCGGAAATAAAATCAATTTGTCTTCTTCATCTAAAGGAGGCAACTCTAAATAAGCAACATGCTGCCCAATAACTTTCTGAATACAAGAAACATGAAATACATAATGGATCTTACCAGTCTCCGGAAGTTCTAACTCATAAGCCATCTTACCCACTTTCATTGTAATCTTGTAAGGCCCATAGAAGCGTGGTTTCAACTTTTACTTACCACTTTGTTTGAGAGTAGATTGCCTATACAATTGCAATCTAAGAAACACCCAATCATCCACCTCAAAAGATCTCTCACTTCTATGTTGATCCGCATAAAAATTTTGTTTACTCTAGGCTTGATGCAAGTTCTCTTTTAGTCCCTTCAGGATTTCAACACTTCATTGCACTAAATCTACTAGGCACTCTACTATCTGTCATCACCACATCCATGAAAGAATTAACATCATAGCCATAATGTGCCTTAAAAGGAGTCATACCTATAGACATATGATGTGTGGTATTGTAACAAAACTCAGCTTTGTGTAACCATTTAATCCATGCAAACTGCTGCCCTAAAACATAGAACCTCAAGTATCCCTCAGCCCACTTATTCACAATTTCAGTTTGCCCATCAGTTTGTGGGTGATAACTAGTACCCGGTGTGAGTTATGTGCCAGTGAAACGGAATAATTCTTGCCAAAATAAGACTCATAAACCTGTAGTCCCTATCACTCATTATGTTTTTTGGCAATCCATGTAATCTGAAAATTTCCTTAAAAATAAAATCAGCAATCATAGGGCCATCAAACTTAGTAGGAAATGGATGAAAATGTGCATATTTAATTAGTCTATCCACCACCACATATAAACAACTCTTACCTTGAACATTTGGCAAACCGGTGATGAAATCCATGGATACACTTTCCCATATTTGGGATGGAATAGGAAGAGGCTACAAAAAACCAGCTAGAAAAGTATGTTCATTCTTATTCTTTTGACAAACAACATACTCCCTAAAATGCTTTAGAACATCTTTCCTCATACCTTTCCAAGAAAACCTTTCTCTTACCATATTGTAAGTTTTGAAGTACCCTTGGTGTCAACTCATAGGGGCATCATGTGCTGCTTTTAAAATTAGCGTTCCCAGATTTCACCCTGAAATCTGGGACTACCCATTTGAAAAAAATTCGTTATTTTAAAATAACAGGTTTTTTTGCATTTTTATTGCCAAAAATAGAAAGGGCAATTATTAAAAATAGAATGTTGAGAGTTATATAAGCATTGGCTGCCATAATAAATACGCAATTAATTCTTTTTGCAAAGGATTGCAGCCCGGACAGATTTTGGCGCCAAAGGATGGAGGTTTTTTGCACTAAAGAGCGTTTTTCATTGCCAGGGAGCTTCAAGGTTTGGCGCCTAGGGTTGGAATGGCTTGATTCTTGCTATGATAATTATCTACATGTTGGTATAAGTGCTCTAGTGAATTAAATAATATATTTGCTTGCTTTGCATGAAAACAAAACCTCAAATTTTAGGGCAGTAGGCTTCATATGCAGATTTTTGGTGATAGAAATCAAGTATTCATGCTCTTACTTCATCTTTGTCTGAATTAATTGCAGGTATTCATCACAAGTGCACATATTAGTGAAAAGAAGTTCAAAACAACGTCAGATACATTGAATATATCTTTCGAATCTGTAGAAGTCAGATCTGCACAAATTGATCCAATTGCAAGGGATTCCGGCAGAATTAAAAAAAAAAAGAGCTCAAACAAAGATTGTTCCAACGATGATGAAGCACGATGAAAGAAAAAGATTAGCAGAATCATACATAGCTTCCAGATTTGCTGAAGTCAATGATACAAACATAGGCTCTGAACCTATCACCGATTTAATTAACAGATCCAGATCTCATAATTGCAAAGGCTTCGGGCAAAAAATTCATCCCCTTGATTCTAACGCAGCCCGTGTAGAAGTCAGTGCATGGAAAATTCCTTCCAGGATCTTATGCATGTGCTCCCAATCTTCCAGTTGAAGCCTTCATTGAATTTACTTCACATGTACTGAAGAAGAATTGCAAAAGCTTCAAGGATAGAAGGGAAGATAGGTCAAAGGCAATGCCCACAAGCATATCACAGTCAAGCATAGCTTCCAGATCCAATTTGGTGAGAATCAAACGCAAAAGAGTCAACCGCATGCAGAATATGGAAGAAGAACAAGACTGGGAGGCTTGCGGCTTTCTTCTATTTCCTTTCCTCTTTCTTTTATTTTCTCTGACAAAGTAATTGAGCAATCAATTAAATTATAAAACTTAAGTGATTGGTTTAAAATTCGTTACTTGAAAAAGTCAATTATTTGGAAATAGGTGGCAAACATGCAAAACATAAGATTCTATTTTTCAGTTATAAATCATGCATGTGCAAAGAGGAATTCCAAGAGGAAGATTGTCAGTTGTTTCCCTTTTCATAACTTTTGCATGCGAGAATTCATTTAAAGCTTCCTATTTGTAATTGCCCTTTATACACTATAAATAGAGGAAGAACCTACGGGTTGAAGATTGGAATTTGTAATCAACATTCTTGTATTCCAAACTTTGAGCTAAAACCCCTGATTTCTGCAAGCAGAGAAATAGAGGAGATTTCCAGAGATCTTTGTGTCAACAATGCATTTTGCTTCGTTTCTTTCTAGATCTATTCATAAACTGTGTTATTATAGATCTAAATCTGAAAGTTTCCTTTGCTTTGAATTCTGTGTTTAATGATTTATTTGTTTTAATCTATGTGCATGCAATCAACTCTGTAAACTATTGCTTGGGTTGCACATCCTCTCCTTTCCCCGTTTCCTATTATTTTCCTCTTCTGCAAATTTTTCCTTTCTTTTACAGCTACTTACTTGTTGCAAAACTGTATAGCTATGGTTCATGAGCTACACAGTAAAGTAATACCAACAGATAGATACTAGGGAATATAAATTGGCAAAATCTTACATGGGAGCCTCACCAATAAATGAGGGAGATTTATCTCATGACTGCCTAGGTTTTCAACTATGCAAAAAATCTAGCCAACAATTTTTGGCGATTCTGCTGGGGAACAACACAAATTAGTAGACCAGAGCTTTCTCAAGTTAGAAGCCGCAGATCCAGTCTTTCACCAGGAAGAAGAGTGCAAACTCATCCAGGTCCGGATCATCTTCAACATAATCCGGCAGCTGGAATTATTCACCAAGTCTATTCTCAAAGAAGACGCGCTACGTTCATCATGATGCAGAATCAGCCACTTGCCCCTACAGCACCTGTTCCATGGGGTGCAGCCTTTGGACCTCTGAATCTGACTCCTCCTATGCATGATCTACCTAAAGGGACAAGAAAGAATTTTCCAAAGTTCTTTGGAGATGGCAAGCAGAATCCAGATGATCCCCTGGTTGTGTTTTTTATATCCTGTGAAGTGCTTACAGTCGAACATGAAGATGTATCTGTTAGACTCTTCATAGAGACTTTGCATGACTTGGCTGGAGAATGGTTTTACCGGCTAGCTCCTGGCACCATAACCAACTGGGCTACTATGCGAGATGCATTCTTGAAGAGATTCAAGCCAACAGAAGATTCCAGTACATTGATAACCCAACTAACTCAATTGAAGGAGCCACAAGAGCACATGCGGGATTTTATTGCGAAATTCCAAAGAATACAAAATTCTGGCTTTCGCTTCTCTGAATGACAAGAATCAAAAGGTATTCTTCATCAACGCTTTACTTCCTGAAATAAACTATCAATTGCGAAGAGCACGTCCTACTGACTTGTTAGCAGCCCAAAACATAGCAGTTGAAATTGAAGACAACCTCATCATGGCTGGAAAAATAAAGAGCAACACTTCTAGAGTTGAAAGTTCATCTTCTGCTACTACATCCGATTCACTATTACAAAAGTTAGCAAATGAGGTGTCGCAGATGAAGAAACAAATGACTCAAATGGCTCATTGTAACAACACTGCCCCTGCTCGGCATTTCAACAACCAGAACCACATTGTTGGTTCTCAAAGATTGGCAATTAAAGTTGCTCCCAGAAACAACGTGGACATGAATGAAGAAGACTAGGAAGTTGACACTGATCAACTCGAGAATGATGATTTTGTAGGTCCTGCTGGCAACTCCAACATTAATTACCTAAACTACAAATCTAAACATGACGATGGGAAGCTTCATGAAGATGATCATGGTCATACATATGCAATATTTACAAAACCACAAACTCACCAAGCTAAGGCAATAGGTGACAAGCAAAGAAGTGGCAGCCCTTTACCTTCTTCTTTAGCTCCCAGAAATAAGAATGTGAGTTCTTTGTCTCAACCACAGAAAGCAGCTCAGGTATCTGAATCTATTCCTTCTTTTGACATTATTGATCGTGACAAAAAAACCAGAGTTCAAATGTCATAAGCTTAATACTTGAGAGCCTTTCCTGAGCAGTTAAATAGGTTAGTCAAATATGTACAATCACCAGGACAATCCAATACATCAAAAGACCTTTTGCCTAAGCCCAAAAATACTCCTCCCCAGAACAACACTGCAGTTGTTAAATCCTCACCATCTTCTGAAAGAATGGAACCGTTCTATGTTTCCCTATTGCTTAATGGTTTCAAGTTAAGCAACTACATTTTAGATTCAGGTGCTTCTGACAATGTCATGCCAACTAAAGTTGCAAATGCTCTTGGGCTTACCCTGACGAAGACCATAGGAAGATGTTATTCCATGGAGAGACAAATCCCTTTAATCGAACAAATCAAAGATGCACAAGTTGTTTTGACAGCTTTTCCTGACAAAAAATTAAATATTACAATCTTAGTTACAGATATTCCTATCTCCTACGGGATGTTGCTAAGCAGAAACTTCTGCAAAGAACTAGGAGGATAAGTAAAGATGGATTGGTCATGTGCCCATATTCCTATCAAAAGGATTAATCAGAAGCTGGAGCCAGAAAAGAAGTTCAAGTACATGGTTACAAAATCTGAGGATCCTAGATCTCGTATTCTTTTTCAGGAATCTGATCGTGGGGTCTATTTCTTGGAAATAGATTAAAATGTACCAGATCCAGAACCAGAAGGAGCTGAAAAAGTTTAGACTGTAGAGTTTAAAGGCACCTGTTGTTCTTTTGGATCAGGAGTTGGCGTTCTACTAATATCTCCAGATCATGAGATATTACTATACTCCCACAAGCTAATGTTCGAGAACACCAACAATACAATGGAGTATGAAGCCTTGCTGCTAGAAATGGAGCAAGCTAAGAAGAAAGGAGTAAAACTCCTCAAAGCCCAAGGAGATGTTGAACTTCTAGTAAAACAGGTTCGAGGGCAAAATAAAGTCAAAGGAGATAAGATGAAGCATTACAGAGATAAAGTGCTTTCTGTCACACTCGATTTTGCATCCTTCTCTATCGACTCCATTCCAACAAATTAGAACTCCAAGGCAGATTCCTTGGCAGTCACAGCCGCATTGTTGAATCCGGATAGACCACCGTCCATATTCAGACAACGAAACTATAAAGTGGAGATGGTCTACCGCCCCAAAGTCCTTGATAATGTTGAACAGTGGCAGACCTTCTACGACGAAAAACAAACATCTGCATGTCTGCATGTTGAACGGAATAAATCACCACCACGACGAATAGTCATAGGCAAAACTGATCCGGGTTATGATGACAATAGTGGAATAATCCAACCAAAAGGTAACAAAATCCCCAAGGATTTAGTTTCCTTAGTG
Source organism: Taxus chinensis (assembly GCA_019776745.2). NCBI lineage: Eukaryota > Viridiplantae > Streptophyta > Pinopsida > Cupressales > Taxaceae > Taxus > Taxus chinensis. The sequence continues at coordinate 345,624,503 of CM034146.1, read as the reverse complement.
GAGACTTTCAACAAGCGTGATTAGTACCTGACGAAGAACAAAGAATATGGTGATAGTTCTTCCTCGGAAATGCAACAGGTAAATCTGGGAATGGAGGAAGTTGATGCAAATTTATCCACCACAGAGAGAAGAAAGGATGAGCCACCAAAAGAAGAAGTTGATAAGGACTTGCCTAAAGTATTTGACAAGAAGGCCAGGGAAAGGAAGTTCGAGATCGAAGACTGGGTACTCTGGTGGGACAAGAGACATGAACCGAAGGGCATGCATGGAAAATCTAATTCACACTGGAAAGGGACCTTCACGATCAGGAGAGCTGCTGGAATGGATACTTTCTTCCTTGCCTACCAAGATGGAATTGAGTTACCACTACCTTTCAACGGGCAGCATCTGAAGCTGTTCAGAAATTGAGATACAAGGTAAAATCTGTTTGTATATAAATAAAACCTTTGTTGTTTTCTTTCCTTTTCTTTGTTTTGTTTTGTTTTTGTTTGCCTGACCCCGAACCCAATGGACAAGACACGAAACCAGATATGTTGGGATCTCATTTTCACTCCTTTCATTTTGACAAAAGCAAAGATGTCCAAAGATAGAGCCGACTGGTGTCCCCAAATTTCACCCCAAAATCTGGGACTACCCATTTGAAAAAATTTCATTGTTTTAAAATAACAAGTTTTTTTGTGTTTTTATTGCGAGAAATAGGAAGGACAATTATTAAAAATAGAATGTAGATGGTTATATAAGCATTGACTACCATAACAAAGAAGCAATTAATTCATTTTGCAAAGGATTGTAGCCGGGACAAGTTTTGGCGCCAAAGGCAGAAGGATTTTTGCATTAAAGAGCGTTTTTCATTGCCAGGGAGCTTCAAGGTTTGGTGCCTAGGGTTGGAATGGCTTGATTCTTGCTATGATAATTATCTGCATGTTGGTATAAGTGCTCTGGTGAATTAAGTAATATTTTTGCTTGCTTTGCATGCAAGCAAAACCTCAAATTTTAGGGCAACATGTTTCATATGCAAATTTTTGGTGACAGAAATCAAGTATTCATGCTCTAGACTTCATCTTTGTCTGAATTAATTGCAGGTATTCATCACAGGTGCTCATATTAGTGAAAAGAAGTTCAAATCAACGTCAGATACATTGAATATATCTTTCGAATCTGAAGAAGTTGTCAGATCTGCACAAATTGATCCAATTGCAAGGGATTCTGGCAGAATTAAAAGAAAAGGAGCTCAAACAAATATTGTTCCAACCATGATGAAGCATGATGAAAGAAAAGGATTAGCAGAATCATGCATAGCTTGCAGATTTGCTGAAGTCAATGATACAAACATAGGCTTTGAACCTATCACCGATTTAATTGACAAATCCAGATCTAATTGCAAAGGCTTCGGGCAAAAATTCATCCCCTTGATTCTAACGCAGCCCGTATAGAAGTCAGTGCATGGAAAATTCCTTCCAGGATCTTGTGCATGTGCTCCCAATCTTCCAGTTGAAGCCTTCATTGAATTTACTTCGCATGTACTGAAGAAAAATTGCAAAAGCTTCAAGGATAGAAGGGAAGACAGGTCAAAGGCAATGCCCACAAGCAAATCACAGTCAAGCATAGCTTCCAGATCCAGTTTGGTGAGAATCAAAGGCAAAAGAGTCAACCGCATGCAAAATATGGAAGAAGAACAAGACTGGGAGGCTTGCGGCTTTCTTCTATTTCTTTTATTTTTTCTGACAAAGTAATTGAGCAATCAATTAAATTATAAAACTTAAGTGATTAGTTTAAAATCCGTTACTTGAAGAAGTCAATTACTTGGAAATAGGTGGCAGACATGCAGAATAGAAGGTTCTATTTTTCAGTTATAAATCATGCATGTCATGCAAAGAGGAATTCCAGGAGGAAGATTGCTAGTTGTTTCCCTTTTCATTACTTCTGCATGCGGGAATTCATTTAAAGCTTCCTATTTGTAATTGCCCTTTATATACTATAAATAGAGGAAGAACCTACGGGTTAAAGATCAGAATTTGTAATCAACATTCTTGTGTTCCAGACTTTGGGCTGAAACCCCTGATTTCTACAAGCAGAGGAATATAGAATAAATATCTGGAGAACTTTGTGTCAACGATGTATTTTGCTTCTTTTTCTTTCTAGATCTATTCATAAACTTTGAGTTCTTATAGATCTAAATCTGAAAGTTTCCTTTGCTTTGAATTATGTGTTTAATGATCTATTTGTTTTAAACTATGTGCATGCAATCAACTCTGTAAACTATTGCTTGGGTTGCACATCCTCTCTCCTTTCCCCGTTTCCTATTATTTTCCTCTTCTGCAGATTTTTCCTTTCTTTTACAATGGTTTACTTGCTGCAGAACTGTATAGCTATGGTTCATGAGCTACACAGTTAAAGTAATACCAACAAATAGATACTAGGAAATATAAACTGACAAAATCTTACACGAGAGCCTCACCGGTGAATGAGGGAGATTTATCTCATGATTGCCTAGGTTTTCAGCTATGCAGAAAATCTAGCCAACAAAAATCAGATTTTTTACCTCTGATTTTGGGGCCAAATACACCCTTTGTAGAGAATGAGGCCATCTACCACCTTGTACCTTTCATCAACAATTACCCCTTCAACCAAATCATTAGAAAACTGATTTTTCGCATATTCTAGGGTAATTAAATCCTTCCAATCAACTGATATAAAAGATACAGAACAAATTTCTACTTCCCTTGGTGGACGATTACAAAAGGTGGAGTTTCTTGTCATACCTTGGAAAATGATGCTCTTGTCTGCCATCATGAACTGAAGCAATGAGTTTTGAAAATTGAGGGTGAAATCCCCCAAAGAATGAAACCATTGCACTCCTAAAACGAGATTTATATCTTCCATGTCAATCATATAAAAATCATCAATAAGCTCATTATCTCCTATGGAAATGGAAAGCTTGGAAACTCTTCTAGTGCATGATAAGATAAATCCATCAGCTATGGTAACATTAAATCCTTGGAAAACTTCATCATGCAAATCAAGCCTTGTTACCAACCTCTCACTAATGAAATTGTGAGTTGACCCACAATCTATTAGAATGATTAGCTTGTGCTTGTGAAGTATACCTTCCACCCGGAAAGGAAGATATTTGGGAGTGCTGGAAAGAGTTGAAAATGAACCTTCCACTTCTTTTTCTTTTTCCACATGTCAATCCTCAACAACAATGTCATCACCCACATCATTAGTGTCACAAAAATTTGAATCTAATTCAAAATCTGAATCAATGACTTCAATAAAATGTATTTTCCCTTTACCTTTACAATTGTAGCCTCTTACCCAAGGGGTCTTACAATCAAAACACAACCCTTTCCTTCTCAATTCATCCCTTTCATCATTTTGCATGCTATTTTGGGGTTGATTCCTATGTGGCGGCACATAGGGCTGATTTGGCCTTTTTGGGGCCTCCTTTAATGACCCGAGGGGCTGTCCCTCTTGTGCTTGTATGGGCTTTCGAAAATCAGACCTTGGCTGCCCTTGGTTTCCACTTTTGGACAGCGGATAAGTGGCATTAGTACACTGCCCTTTTTGCCCAAAATCACCTCTATAAGTTGCGCATTCCAAATCTAAAGCTTTAGCAATAGCTTCTTGTAAAGAAAGAGGATTAAATGCTCTTACCAATCCTTTCAAAGGCTCAACCAAGCCTTCCGTGAAGAGGACAACCAATCTTTTCTCACTAACATCCGTCACCATGGTTGCAATCCTTTGGAAATCCACCATATACTCCTCTACATCATGACCTTGCTTGAATTGTGTAAGTTCTCGGAAGTGTATTTCCGGATCTTTCCGGTTGAACCTCTCCATGATTCTTTTGCCAAACTTATCCATTGTGTGAATCAAGTCATGCCCTTGTGTGTGCATACCATGGAACCACTACTCATGTGCCATACCCTCCAAGTGAAGAGTAACAAACTTAAGGGCCTCTTCCTCATGCATGGGGTTAAGGGAGAAGTAGGTCTCCATCTTTTGCAACCATGTTCTAACTAAGATCTTGCTAGATCCATCAAAACTTGGAATTGAAACTTTCCCCAATCTTTGTTAAAGGTTCTTAGGGGGTTGCTTATGGGCTTTCTTGGCCTTGTTGCCCATCTTCAATGCACAAAACTCATCAAAGGTTAATATAGCCCTCGTGACCGGATGAAAAGTACCATACTCAATGTTGTAAGATTCAATGGCCTCACCATTGATGGCTCGTCCATCTCTCCATGATTATCCTTAGGTAGGAAAGTGCCTTTGAAGAACTTGGGAGGGGGTTGTGAAGAGCCCCTTTCTCCACTATGTGAGCTTCCCTCTCCATTGGAATTTGGAGATTTGCTATTACCCAATGCTTCCTTGATGAGCTTGGTCATTTGTTCACTCATAGTTTTTTGAAGCTCCATATCACAACTTTGCATCAAATCTTAAAGGAACTTCACTTGATCCGAAGTGAAAGCCCCGTCCTCCATTGAATCCTTATTTCTCCTTTTGTAGGATAATGGCTCCTTATCTCCTCCTTGTATCTCCCCACAAGAGTAGAGGAAAGATGCTTTGATACCACTGTAATATACCCTTTTGGGATATTATTTAAATCTATAATTTAATTAACCAAATCGACTCTATAAGGATTAAACCCTCCTAACTCAACCTCAAATAACCCAATGTCAACTTTAATACAACCCAAATGGGATTGGAGTAAGCCAAAGTAGTGGGTTAGATGGAAGAACTAATTAGGAAATAAATCTTTTCCAGATCTGAAAATTATTGCAGCAGTTAATTAAATAAACATGCACCAAAACTAAAAACTTCAAAAATTTATATTTTGTTCAAAACTCAATAGTTTTCCACCAAATAAAATGCAAAAAATTCTATAAATCAAGGCCTTTCCAAAGAGCTATAACTCTAAATTTCCTGATAACTTAACTCACCTCAAAATAGACCCCAAAATTTGAAAACCAGTCACTAGGGTTAAAAGAATTTGCATAAATAATTTTCAGCACTTTAAACCCTTCCAATACACCCAAAATAGCTGCCCCACACTTGGAAAATTATGCCAACACAAATCAAATTAAATATATTGCTTGTTCACCCTTCAAACATACAAAAATATAACCCAGATCAAGTTGCCATAGCTGGAATAATCGGCAGCTTAAAAATACTATTAAATCCTTCCCAAATCACTTAAAATGGAGCCACAATATGTCAATACAGATCAGATTGTATTACTTCAAAATACACCCAAACATGCCAAAATAACCACCCATGCAATTCGTTATGGCTGGAATAATTGCAGCATTAATGCTCTCTTTCTGATTCAAAAGCACAATAAGAACTGACAACCCTTTTTTAGATCATGCCAGAATAATCCCTGAGCAGCTGCATTTCCGCCACCTCGAGCTCCACAAAGCTACCAATTATTGCCAATGAATAGATCAAGTAACATGGCACTCCAATGATTAGAGAAAAGAAGCAACTTGTTCTCTAGCATTCACCACGCATCCATGCAATTGCATGGTAGTTGAAGAACACCCTAATAAAGGGATCACATGGAGAATAGATCACAACTGTTAAAACAGGGGGCATGTAAGATATTAAACTTTAAAACAAATTATGTTTTCTTATGCCCCTAAGGGTTGGAAATTTTTCCTAGCTACAGAGCATTTATGCATTTGATAATCTGCAGAATATTGCATCCTGAATGATAGATCAGCTGCATTAGAAATCTGATGTAGAAGGGTGCTGAATTAAACACATTGTGGATACTCAATTACTCATCAGTCAAAATCCCTGAAGAATAAATTAACTGCACGTCTACTCATATTGGCTGAATGTAGATACATAAAAAGTGACCATTACTTATCCTAGCTTTCCCTCAAAGAATGATTGAGTAATGACATTTATCCCAATATTTATTCTTTAATCCATGGGAAGAGTGGATTAAAGGTCTCCCTTATTTTTAATTAATTAACGTCCCAAAAAGGGGACAACATTTTTGCCATAGTTTCTAGGATTGTGACCCTTTTAACAAAAGGAATTGTGATGTCATCAAGACCCTTAAAGTTCTCCGCCATCAGCTGAAATATTTCCTTCATGGTGTTGTTACTGTATGGTTGTTCTACAGTTGTTATCCTTGTAATTTCACTAATACAAGTGATAACTAGAAGTCTCACATCCGGATCCGAGTGTCTCAAAATCTTGGGCTTAACCAAATGAGTCATTGATGGATTCACCACCCAAAACATAGACCGATATTCAAAATCTTGGGCTTAACTAAGTCATTTCAAAGACTTCTAGCCCATTCCACTTCCCGTGGGTCGGAAGAAGGTGAACAAGGGAAGTATTTGTTTATCTTTTAGTCCTTTTCTGTGAGCATTTACATTTTCTTTTAGTGTTTTCCTAAGTAGCCAATATGGCACCCCTAAGGAACTTGATACCAGTACAAAACATACGGCCCGGATAAGATCCCAGAAACGGCCAAGATACGGCCAGGCAGGTCCAGGTATGGTCAGGTATGTCTACAACCGTACCCGGCCATACCCGCGCCCGACCATACCCGCACCTTCCTGGACGTATCCTGGCGGTTTCTAGGCTCAAAACTATGGGTTTTTTTATAATTTTTTTTCTATAGACTATTCACCCAGGTTACGTGGACCAACTCCCGAGAGGAACTACGCCCGAAAATGGCCTTCTACGCCAATCACTTCCTGGAAGTCAGCAATGGACTCATCATTCGGCCTACCTATATCTCCCGTCATTGGATGCATGCTCTTCGCATATATTTGGGCCAGTTCAAAGTCGGATCCCACAGGCTTCGGGTCAAGAGTGATCACCATTTGGTTCGTTCTGAGAGGATCTACCAGCTTTGCTCCCTCCAAGAGGTTGAAACAGAGGAACATTTCATCTTTCGATGCCCCATCTATTATGAGATCAGAGGGAGGTCTTATTGTCTCTTCCGTGAACATCCTACGTTCACGACCTTCTTCAGGTATTATGATCAAAGGTGTCTTGCTCTCTATTTACAGGAAGCCATTAAGCTCCGTGACAAGGCCCTTCATCCTCCATCCAGGGAGGCTACTATTCGACAGATCACATCTTTCTTTAATTTGCTCCCAGGTGTGAGGGGCACTAAGTGGGGGCATGACCCTAGTGGAGATCTCCTGGCTAGGTCTGTCAGGATTAGAGGAGCTTCTTCCTTGACCAGAGACTTCTGGATTCGTGCATAGCCAAGAGCCCCCCCTTTTAGACGACAAACCACTAGGTACACCCAGAGAGCTCAACATTCCACGGAACATGGGCATCTCCAACAGTTTCCAGTCCCTGATACCAGACAGCAGGACATCACCAATTTCTTTACAGTTGACCTTGGGTGATAGTTGTGAGGGTTGGTGTCGAGGCCTTTCCCTCCACCTTCCTCTCATCCTTTGTGCTCTCTTCTTCTTTTTCTTCTTCTTTTGTTGTTTTTGGAGACCCTCTTGGGTTTTCCCTGTTGTTTCTGCTTTGCTTTGTATTGTACAGTCCCATTGACCTATCTTTGTGGTCACTTGTTGGACATTTAATATAATTATCTTATCTAGTTTAAATTTAATCTATCATTAAAGCAGAAATTACAGATTTCACAGCACCGTTATTCGACATAAGGTACCAAATACAAGCCATCGTAAACATGGATAAAAATAGCATGTATGAGATAATCTGATAAATCATAAATGTAATAAACACCTCAACTAGATATGGTAGGGACAAATGAAATTATGAACTTATGAGTAGTTTGTTGTGGTTAATTAGCTTGTTTTGTTTTTCATATGCATAATATGTGGTTAATTCCTTTTTAGCAAGCTGGAATTTATATATATTTTAACTTATATATATATATATATATATATATATTGTACGACCGTATCCGACACCAAATTCATTTTTTCCATATCTGCATATCAGAGACTTCGTACCCATACCTATATCCAAAACGTATCGGCGACTCAGGTGTTTTCCTTTATGAGGTAATTTGCCTGGGTTGAAGGAACTTTAAGGCAAATTAAAAGATGCAAGCTTCTTATTGAGATCACTAATGAGGGAAACTCTCTCATGGGGATTTGGCGCCACCTTAAGGATATAAAAGAGGTCGCTTAGGCTCATTTTGGACATGCATCCTTATTATAAATCTATATTGCTTGGTTTTGGGGCTAATTGCTCTATTCCATTCCAGTAGAGGGTAAAAATCCTTTGGTGTGGCACACATGGAAGACAAAACCCTTCCTTGTTCAAGATTGAAGAACAAAAAATCTCCAATTGGTAGTTCCAAGGGTTTCAAAGAAGGTGATCTTGCTAGTTTGCAGCTAGGGTTTGGCGGAGAGAGATTTGTCAAAGGTCTTCTACATCTATTTTGCACCCTCTCCTAGGGTGGTGACTTGGGTTAAGGAGGGTTTGAGTGCCTTCTAGGGCACATCTTGGCATTTGGTGTTGATATTCAAATCCCTCATAATTTATAAGGTTGGTTTCTCACTTCATTGGTATTTGTTGAGGTTTGGAAACATCATTTCCGGCCCTTAATACGCGTTGTACCTCTGCTGTCAATTAAATAATTTCTAGTTGTGTTTAGAGGTAGATATATTGGGTGATAAATGTTCTAAAATATTCTTAAAGTGCCTCTACATGTTTTAGATGATGTGAATGGTGATATTTTGATGAATTATTATTTTTTCCTTACTGCTGCCCTACAAACCACATTGTTGTTCATTGTTATATTTTTTTGGTTGGCTAATATAAAAATCAAAATACTTCAGTTTGGGGGTTGTGTTATTTTATTTTATTTTCATTTCAGCCCTAGAAAGGGACATTACATACCCACATAAGATTTGAACAATTTTCTCACAAAAGACATTCTAGATGACAAGAGACCCAAAGGAGATGCTGCAAACTGAAACCAACCAATTTCGTCCGTTGATGATGCCCTAAACGCTTATTTAAAATCCAAATGGGTGTAGATAGCCCTATAAATCGCTGTAAAACATGCCCTAGCTGTGATGATCCGAAATTACGCTCCAATGTGACCCCTGAGTGAAGCCACCAAGAAAATATTTAGGGTTTTTTGTGTTCAAATCTGATCACAATGAGGGTTTTCCTCCTCAAGTGATGGATGTTAAGAGGGTTTCTATGCTCAATAGTTAAAATTAGAAGCACAAGTGATCAACTTCATAAAATCAAGATGATAGATGTCCACAAATGAACCCCTCAATCTTCTCTTATATCCTTCCCTTTCATTTAATTTCTAATTAAGTGTCGGAACACTCAAATTAGAAAAGTACTCTTATTTTAAAATTAAAACATACGCAGCCAACATAACGTTACTTATTGGGCTCACTTAGGTTTAATCTTACCATGTTCCCCTTTCTTAAATCCCAGTAGCCTGTGGGAAACAATAAAATAGGTTAAGGGTCTTCATTCTAAAAAGGGGACATTACAAAATGGTCCCAAGTTACCGTTCATCATCCTCATGAATGTTGCAAGTACATATGTTAGCACAGAAGGCATGACCAACCATTTTAACAAGCCTTCTCTGTATTTGAATGTAGTTTTCCAAACATCGGTGGGATCAATGGGAACTTGGTGGTATCTTGACTACAAATTGATCTTCGTGAAAAACTTAGCTCCCCTACGTTGGTCCAAGAGGTCATCAATCCATGGAAGCAGGTCTTTGTTTTTTACTATGATTTTGTTCAAGGCTCAAAGGTCAATGCAAAGACGCCATGTCCCATATTTCCTTCAGAAAAGAACAATCGGGCTCCCACAAGGTGATGGAATTCATCAAATGTGCCCCTTTTGAATCAACTCTTGAATCTGACGCTTGATCTCTTCATTCTCAAGTACAGAGCACCTATACAAGGGCCCATTCGAGAGTAGTGCTCCAGCGAACAAGTCAATCGTATATTTCACTTGACAATGCAAAGGCACACTTTTTGGCGGTATGAATACATTTGTGTATTCAGATATCATCTAAACCATCTACCATCTAAACCAGATACATTTGGGATGCCATAGTGCTTACAACCCGGAGTGATGATGGCGCCCCTAGGCCTAGCCTCGTAAACACCTTGGCAATCCCACATGTATGGCTGTCCAAGAAGCACATCACAAACATCCAATGGTGCAACATCATATGACACCATATCAGACAAGCTTCATTAATACTCTCACTTTAACAATTTAAAATATGTCAATCCCAGGACGGTGTCCATGGTTGTTTACAGTGAAGAGACGATTTGAAACATATTGAGCATGTAAACTAAGTCATACAGAAAATAACACAACTACGGTAATTAAATGATCTATTATAAACTTATTGAAACTAGTAATAACAAGGGACAATAATTCCAACTCTACGATCATAAAAACAAAAAAACATGCAAAAATGAAAATACAATCCAGATAAATGAAACACACTAATACTGTAAGTAAAGCAAATTAGAATAACTTAAACAAGAAATATATAAAACTTTCATACACATTAGAGAGGAGTGGCCCTTTCTCCTTCCCTCTGATCTGGTTACTAATGTCTACTCAAGAAAACACAGTTTATCCCAGAAGCATGCTCTTTATTTATCAAAAGTTCAATTTAGAATACTCTTTCTATCATTTCTTAAAAGTCGAACCCTTTATTCTATAATGATCCTACTTTATATAGATTAGGCGGAGTCCTCTTCCTATTAGGAAACAAGGTTTCCCCTTTAAAAAAAAATATTATGCTAAAAATACGTGCAAGAATTAACTAAATAGATTTATAATAGAACAATCATGGAACTAGTAGTTTGTCATGTCAAATGTACAGGTGTGATTGTTCAGTATCAGATTACCAGATTTGGTGCCAAAGCAGCCTTTGTCTTGTCAACCGCACAATAGAAAGCATTTAAAGAATTAAAATGCAAAGTTTGTTTAGTGTTAGTACTTGCTTTACTAGATCTCCAACAACCATTCAAGATAGAGACTGACGCATCCGATCGCACACTTGAAGTTGTTCAAGCTTAACATTGGTACTTTTGGTTGCTTACCATGACAAATATTTCGCTGCACCAGTAAGAAACTATCCAACATATGATCAAAAGTTGTATGTTATTGTTCAGGTTTGTAAGCATAGGAAGCATTATATCTTGGGCAAGAAAATTGGGATCAACACCAATCAAAATTTGCTTTATGTTTTTGTTGACTCAATGCAAGTTGCAGCAAGAGCGCCACCAAAAATGGTCTTCTTATCTTCAGAAATTTCACCTCAACATGAAGCATAAGAAGGGAAGTGTTAATCCAGTAGTTGATTATTTGAGCCAACCTCTGGTTCAAGCTCTCCTCATAGTGTTTGACGCTTGTGGACATTTAGTAAATACTTGGTTAGAGTCATATCCTTTGGATCCAAACTTCACAGAAATCTATCACAACGCTTAGTGATAAGTCAATTCCAAATTTCTACTTGGAGATTTCCAAATTTCTACTTGGAAGATAAACTTCTACATAACCTTAGTCAATTGTGTACCACGAGGGAGAAAGGCAGAAATTAGTATGGGAAGCTCACTTCAGTAAGTTTATAAGATACTTTGGAGTTGAAAAGACACTTGTGGCATTGTAAAAGTACTTCTTTTGGCCACACCTTCGGTCAGAAGTCACTAAATACATCAAGGTTTGTACCGCATACACAATCACCAAACTGGTCAACAAGAAGCAAGGTATATATACACCTCTACTAGTTCCACCGAGACCATGGGAATCTATTTTCATGGATTGTCTTTCAAGCTACCCTACTACCCAACATGGTAATGATTGCGCATATGTATTAGTTGATAGATACTCTAAGATGTAATGTCACTTTCGAGCTCACATTTGAGGAAGTTGGATTTTCCCCAAAACCCTAATGGAACATTTTTGGAATTTATGATAGTCACATGTATAAACCATAGAAACCCACTGAAATTTTATCCCGAAATCCCCAAACGGGTCACCCAAGCTAGAAATGAGTATGGCAAGCCCAAAAAGCGTGCCCTAGCTAGAATTTTTGCCCTACCATGGATGGGAACACTTTTTGTTCTAAAATTATAAATATGAAGCTCACTTGTGATTCCCGGATGAAACCGCTAAAGCAAAAATGAGGGTTTTTGTCCCCAAGTGTTGTGGCTATTGAGGGGTTTCGTCCTCAATAGGATCCAATGACGGTTTTTGTCCTCAAAGGGCTGAAAATGTGAGCTCAATGCTCCAATTGCCAAAGATAAATATCAAGATTCATATGAAGACCCTTACAATGAGCCCCAACATTTACTTTTATAGCCTTTTTCTTTATTTTCCTTGCGGAGCGCTCCATGTGGGATAATAGAAATACTTTATTTATATTTTAACATTCACTTTCCCACTTAAAAAGGGACGACCCCCCTTTTTTAAAATTCTTTTCCAATTTGAAGTCAGCATTTGCACTTTAGCCATCAACCTACTATTTCTAGTGCTATAATTAGAAATTTGCCTTTTTACTTTTGACAAAAATATACCAAGCTAGAAATAGCAAATTACAATTATAACATGAATGTACTTCCCTTATCTTCTCCCTTAAAGCCCATGGGAAGTAGAAATGGGCCCCAAGGTCTTCAAATCGAACTAGCTTGAAAAAGAGAACATTATAGTCCTCCCTTTCCAAAATTGTCTGCCCACAAGCAATTGCAACCTTGACTGTTCTGAAATTTTTACATCCTTCATCTTTCCATTTTGTATTGCAACATCATCAAAAGTGCATGGAATTGGCTTCCTTGACAAAGCATCTGCCACCACATTATTTTTCCCTTTGACATATTCAATATCAAAATCATACGCTTGAAGTTTAGCTACCCACTTTGTTGTTGGTCATTCAAATCTGTTTGGTGAAGAAAGAACCTCAAGCGATTTCTCACTCAAGTCTTTTGGAGAGGGTGCTTTGTAACCTTTCCCTACAATTGTCAATGTTTTTACCAAGTACTCCCAATACGGGCTCTTCACCACATTGAAGGGAAGGTTGTTGTAGTACCAGAAATTCGCACATGCTTTATCTGCTTCCTCATACGCATCCTTGTTCTAGCTTATACCTTGCAGTGAAGGTTGTGCCCCAGGTATGTTCCTTGGTACAAAAAAACTATGTATACCTTTGCTTGAACTCGATGAAGCATATGTGTCTCTCCGGTTCGTATGTGTGGACTGCGAGTAGAGCCCACAATTGTTGCCGCATTGTCCTCTGAATCCTTTCCCATTCCTGGTCTAACGGCTTTTGCTATGGTTGCACGCATCCTTTCCCTCTCTAGTTTCTTCTCCTCTAGCTCTGCCTTCGTTTCTCTTTTTGCCTCTTCTTTAATATTGGGACATACCACGACATCCTAGAAAACAATACATGCAAGATGATACTTCAGGCAATTGATGCCTCCAAAAACTGTTTTGTCGCAGAAGTTGCAAACCACAAGTCCCTTAGCTACTTCACGTACACCATACTTCCAAGCAATAGTACGGGTGTTAGCGAGAACAATTTCAACGAGTGATGCTGACCCAGATGTCAAACTTGATGCCGAACCTCATGCCATTGGTAAGCTCTAATCTACAACATAACGTACAATTAAAATTTAAAAAAAAACGTAAATTTAATTTAAAAATTGGCTTTATAACCCTATTTAACCATAATTATAAATTTATAATTGTAAATTCTACAAACAAGAATACATTCTAAAAAAAGAAATTTAAATTGCATTTATAATATTACAAGTACAACAATACATTCTGGCAATTTCATTCATTAACAATGATAACAAACATGAATAAATTAATAATTATTAAAATTTAAAAATTTAAAATCCATCGCAATTAAATTGAATGCATTTAAAATTACAAATGTCAAATCGTATTCCGATTCAATATGAGTATATAAAATTTAAATAATATAGAGCGAATTTGCGAAAATAATTTTAAAAAAGAAAAACTTACCTCCAAATGAAATTCTTCAAATTTGCTCTTCGAATTCGCAATAAAAACCCTTAACTCATGCAAATGATGTTCAATGACTGAAATTTGAATGCATTTTACATTGAAAATCATATTTGCATATAATATGAATTTGTAAATACAATAGAATGAATTTGCGAAAAAAAAAAAAAAAAAAAACTTACCTCCAAATGAAATTCTTCAAATTTGCTCTTCGAATTCGCTATAAAATCCCTTCAACTCATGCAATGCATGTTCAATGGTTGTGCAATTAAAAATGAAGGGGTGTGTTGCCTTAAAAACAGAAATTGAAGTGTATTTTGTTGCATTTTTGGTGTGTTCAGCGTTTTTCCCGCGTCAAGCGAGTGGAGGACACGGATGCGGCGAATATTCACCGAGTCTGTTCGGCAAGTTTTCATAGCGAATATTCATTGTTTCAATTTTTGGCGAGTACTCGCCGAGTATGCTTACTATGCTTTTAACAATCCTAGTAGTAATTGCAACTTGTACCTTCAAGTCCCGTTGATCTACTCTAGTAATTTATGGACATTAATATGATTTTCTTTCTTGTCCAACACTTGGAGTACAATTAAAAAACTAATTGCTGTTGGAACAGCATAACACAAGCTCTAAACCTCCCCTTTATTACCTTCAACATCCCGTCAACAGATCAAATCTTGTGTGGAGGTAGAAACTCACAAAAGTTGGATTAATTTTTAAACATGAAATTTTTTTATCGGCATATTATTGCAATCCATTTATGAACAAAGCTATTTGTACAAGTTATTATGAATTATTGCTAATCTTTAGGAATGAAGTTCCAAAATGTTGACATCATATCTTCAAAATCCCACAACTTGAGTGTCCCTTGTCCTTATCTTAATAGAAAGAAAGCTACATATTTGACATTAAGTAACGTGCTCATTGCTTACAGTGTACCAAAATATTGCTAAAATACGACACTATTGAAAACTACGAACAACGTAATACATTCCTAAAGGGAAGATCCAATTGTTTTTGCATTTACCGAACTACGCAATTTGCTTTCTCATAGGGATCAATGTACATAATTTACAATCAACCACATAGACTGGATGTTATCAAATGTTGACACCTAATTTTGGTATGGGAACGGTTAGTTGATAAAATACTAGTGTATTTATGTGTTGATTATTGGCTCAAGTAGGCCCTTGTTGGTGCATATTAACTTTTGTCATCACTCTTCGACATATCTTTCTTGTGTCGTTAACCCTTTGTTGACTCTCTTTTGTGTCGTTTGTTGCTTTCTCTCTCCTTTCACACCCATTTGTCCATGTATTTGTCATTTTCTGCCTCTAATGACCCTGGTTTTCCTATTTTGACATAGCCTCTAAGTTTATGCAGACAAGAGCAAGAACACAGTCAAAAAGTCAGATTCACCTCAAACCAAAAAATAAACATTTCTGTTGGGATCCTGCCATTTTCGTAGCTTTCTGATCTCTATGAAATTGGCCACATTTCCATGAAAGTGGTCAGTACAGTTTTTGGGTTTCAATTTTCAGAAAGTTGTTTGCCTTTCATTTTGGACCTGTTTTCAACAAATTGCCACCAATGACATCATCCAGATTCATTGATTTCTGCATATTTGTGTCTCGAACCCTGATTCTCTAGTCTTTCCAAGCATTTAATTATTTCCATGCATTTCCAGCTATCCTATGCTTTCTATGATCTACATTAGACCCTTATGTCTGTAATTACTAATTAGGTTTTTATTATTGATTTATATCTGATTAGGCCTGATTACCCTTTTAGGCGCAGTTGGTTAGTGCATTCATGTATCTAAAAGCACTTTCTGCATTTGCACAAAGAATAGCCAAGCTGTCATTTTAACTACTAAAACTTGCAGCTTGTCTTTGGCTCTTAAACAGTCATGACTCTCACGGTGGTGACTTCACAGTATTCTACAGAAAGCACTGAATATATATGAGATCCACATTTTCTGTGTTTACCCCTAAATGTTGACATAATATATCCTGTATGAAAAAGATTCACAGCTATCGCAATTATAGAAAAGTAAATTGCAGGGAAATTGTACCTTGCATTTTCCTTCAGCCATTTGCAGTAGCATATTTCGCCGTTCTCTTGTGCTATTTGTTGCATCAAAAATGCCTACCTACAAATGTACAACAGAGAATAAGAAGACAGCAGGTTAAAACAATCAATTATTCATCACAATCATCAAACACCATCAATTATTTACCTGCCCTCCTTCCTGCATCCATCCCAGCATATCTTCCATTGCCAAGGCTGCCACCTGAGCATATATCAGAGATCAAGTGGTAACTTCAACAACAACAGAGAGACACAGTTATTGCTGAAATTTCATTTTCATTCCAAAATAGACAGTACTCTTTACGATAGGTTGAAACAAAGTTTATTTCAGAAACTAATTACAGCACAAAAAAGGGTGTCTAGTTTATTTTGCAAAGGAATGTAAGTTAGATTAACATGCATCTGTAATTGCATTTTTCTTCTATAAATGGAATTCTGCAATTTGGCTATGCCAAGTAACAGTTAAAATCGGAAACAAACTCAGATATATACAATGCACTATACCTCATTGCGTGCATCAACACCTTCTTGATTGTCAGCACAAAAAAAATCTGCAGTCTAGATTTATTCAAACACACTAGGTCAAAGAATGCAAATACAACAAAAAATCATATAAGTAATAATCAAATCACATTAAAATTAATGATAGCTTGCATGAAACGGCTCAAAGTTATCTGACAATTAAAGTGGATTTTCACTCACTATTAAGACACCTGGAAAGGTCCCTTTAATGATGATCCATTAAAATGAGCTGGTTTTATGTAGTTGAAAGCAAATTACATACTCTTTGCCTCTTATCAACCAGAAAAACATGAGGTGTCTAACTATCCTTAAGATTTCTTATTCGTGTCTGTTATATAAGAAAATGTGAGATCAGATACCACTACAAAGCAAAAGAAAATAATCTATGCATTAATTACAAAATGGTGATTGAGATATTAGTTTGTTCTTTCATTCTGCCACATCCCGATTATTGGGACTTGAATGCTCTGGCAAATTAATGGAATTTTCTGCTTTTGTCAATTGTTAAAATGCAGTCATTTAATTAATTAATGTTGATTGTTTTGATGGGATATGCTAACCATGGACTATCTACATTTGGTGTGTAAGCCCTACATTAGGCCCCTTCGTTGCCCAAGTGAGTCATAACGAGGGGCAAACTTGGGGAGATCTGGACAGGTTTTGCTTCGCACAAGTAGGACCTGTTAAAGAATATTCTCGGGGTCATCCGGGACAAGGGTATAAAGACAACTCTCACCACTAGCAACTTTATGGTATCAATAAGGGTGTATTTGCAGAGTCCACAAGATAAGAAAAATTTCTTGTGGAATAAAACCATGTGGGATTTATTTGATCAACGCTTCAGATCACGCTCTAAGATCCATCGTCATATGTTCTTATCCTCATGATGGATCATGGAGTGTGATCCGAAACATTGATCAAACAAATCCCACAGAGTTTTATTCCAGAAGCACTTTTTCTAATCCTATGGGTATCTTTGATAGTTAAGATGCAATTGTGCTTATTATAGTTGCATCACACTTTACTAAATGTTGTCTTGTGCATCTTGCAAGATAATTAGCTTAGCCATGGTTAAAGTTGAGAAGTCATAGGATTTGAAAAGATATGTAAGCATATCTATTTTATGCTCTTGAGTTTAACTTTTAGATAGTAGTATAGCTATCATTGGTGTTCTGAAAATTCTTTCTATACCCTGGCAAGAGTGTTAGGAAATGTTACGCATAAGCCAAGGTAAAAAGTAATGCACTAATTAGCGGTTTACCATATGATGTTTTTTAGTTGAAATATCTATTTTTTATAGGTAAACAAGGGTTGACGGATCCCTTTCCCGTTTATATTAAATATATCCAAAGATTTACATGAGAGATCAAATTATAACAGACATATAAGTCTATATCAAGATCAAAATTCTTCCTACGATTGGCAGCCTACGCCAACTAGAGAAACTACATCAACAAACTTATATAGAATTCTAGGATAGAACCCAATCAAAGATCAGGTGCCAAGAGGAATCAGCGCTGCAACCAGCCACCTGCTCCACTAGTGTGCTGCCCATATACCGCTTGACAATCTAGCGACCACCAACATAGCAGTCCTTTTTGCCCATACCTTCCTGCAAAGCCAAGAAATTGTGCGCCTGAGCTTCACTAGCTTTCAGCTTCAGAATCCCAGCACCCATAGCAAGGATGGGGCACTAGAGTGGAGCTGAGTCCAATTTACAGATGAAAAACCCTTCAATAGCTCTCACCCGACAGTGTCCAATGACCTTCTCTACAAACGAAGCAACGGCCACAAACCTACTTTCCAGCTCCCTAAAAAATGAAAGTGAAACATAACCCTTGGAGTTTGCGCCCAATGGGAGAAGAACTGGGTTGCCGAGATTCAAGTTGTCCAAAGCCGCATCCAAACCCTACCCGTGATTGACACTGACGAAAGTGATAGTGATTGAAAGATCCCTACCCACTGAACCTGAATTTTTCCTTAGAAATGCAACTAGGGTAATGGCAAAATCTCACTACAAACAGTCCACACTTTAATATTTCTCACTCCAAATTTAAAATGCAGATTTTTGTGAGTCAAATGAGCACCAAAAATGATAAAATAAACCATGCAATACTCAGCTGAGACTGCTGCAATAATTTACTGGAAATGGCAACTAGGGTTTATAATAAAAACTCAACAAAACTTAAATTCATTCTGTATATATTTCTTTTCATAAACTGATCTCAGATTATACCAGTCACAAATGAATAGAATACTGATTTTTTAACAGCAAATATGAGCTGGAAAAACACTCAGAAATCTGCCAAATGTATGCGACTGAAAACATTACTTAAACCCTACCAAAATTAATGAAAACTAACTCGGTTTGTTTCATATTAGCAAATGGAAAAATGGCAATACAAATCAGACTGGAAATACCTCTGAAATAGCATAGAATGCCCAAAAAGTGGGTCGCCCAACACTAGAAAATATGATAATCCACTGCTGCAAATTTATTCTTCAACACACACTGCTGGAATGATAAAAAGCTGTCAAGATCAATGGAATTTCCTGAGTAGAAATCCCTCACAATGCTCTTGGGGTTTTTGTCCACAAGAGGGGTAAATCTTAAGGGTTTTCGTCCTTGGATTTAATCGCAAAAAGCTCAAGGCTTCCAATGCAAGAGAAAAATTATCAAATAAATTTGGAATGCCTTATAAGCAAGTCGACCTCTCCTTTTAAAGGAAAAGGGACCTAAAATGACCTCTATTGCAACCAATCAGCTTCATTCCCTTTGTTGCATTTCCCTAGGCCAAATCGCAGTTTTTTAGACGCACTTTTCTATTTTTTTAACCTCATGGAGCAAGTCGCATTTCTCCTTAGAAAATACAATTTAAATAAGTGCTTTTCTTTTTTATGCACCTTTCTAGGTTCTATTTTAATGTTAAGTTTATTAATTTATTATATGTACTCGTATAATGTTATATTTTAATTTTGCACAATATAATAAAATTAATAAAACTTAAGTCACCATTGATCTCCCCCTTTGGCCGTCCAGTAGACAAAATTTGTCAAAGGTCTTCGATAAAATTATCCGACAAAGAGGGACATTATAGTGATGGCTCTAGCGACAAGCTTATCAAGGACAATAAGTAAGAGATTGTCCAAAAACACCGACGCCACTTTCGAGATTACCCTGTACCTCTTCACGAAATCAACACCAACACCACTTTCAAGACTACCCTATTCTTCTTCACCAAATCAACACCAACACCACTTTTGAGATTACCTTATGCCTCTTCGTGAAATCAACTGTAATCCGAACCAATTTATTCTTCAACACACACTGCTGGAATGATAAAAAGCTGTAAAGATCAATGGAATTTCCTGAGTAGAAATCTCTCACAATGCTCTTGGGGTTTTTTTCCACAAGAGGGGTAAATCCTAAGGGTTTTCGTCCTTGGATTTAATCGCAAAAAGCTCAAGGCTTCCAATGCAAGAGAAAAAATATCAAATAAATCTGGAATGCCTTATAAGCAAGTCGACCTCTCCTTTTAAAGGAAAAGGGACCTAAAATGACCTCTATTGCAACCAATCAGCTTCATTACCTTTGTTGCACTTCCCTAGGCCAAATCACAGTTTTTTAATGGAACCTTAGACACACTTTTCTATTTTTTTAACCTCATGGAGCAAGTCGCATTTCTCCTTAGAAAATACAATTTAAATAAGTGCTTTTCTTTTTTATGCACTTTTCTAGGTTCTATTTTAATGTTAAGTTTATTAATTTATTATATGTACTTGTATAATGTTATATTTTAATTTTGCACAATATAATAAAATTAATAAAACTTAAGTCACCATTGATCTCCCCCTTTGGCCGTCCAGTAGACAAAATTTGTCAAAGGTCTTCGATAAAATTATCCGACAAAGAGGGACATTATAGTGATGGCTCTAGCAACAAGCTTATCAAGGACAATAAGTAAGAGATTGTCCAAAAACACCGACGCCACTTTCGAGATTACCCTGTACCTCTTCACGAAATCAACACCAACACCACTTTCAAGATTACCCTATTCTTCTTCACCAAATCAACACCAACACCACTTTTGAGATTACATTATCCCTCTTCGTGAAATCAATTGTAATCCGAACCCAAAATAGACTTCATAGCACAAAGGATGGATTTAACTTAAATGACAAAGATGATGCGCGGTCATGAAGGCCATTTCCCTATTCAGACCAATGAGAGAAGACAAGGAAATATCAAGTCCTCCATGGCGACAAAGGCAGCAGAGAGGAGAGGCGGGACGGTGAGGGGGGAAAGGGAAGGTGGATGAAATGAACAAAGCGAGTGATTAAAAATGTAGCACGAGCAAAAGGGTTAGGAGAGAAAGACTCAACATCTAGGTGAAAGGGTGACTAAGCAATGACAAAGTGTAATGTCCCCTTTTCCGAACTAGATCGTTTTGGAGATTTCTAGCCCATTCCGCTTCCCGTGGGTGAGAAGAAGGTGAATAAGGGAAGTGTTTGTTGATGTTTTTAGTCTTTTTTGTGAACATTTACCTTTATCTTTCGTGGTTTCTCTTATGAGGTGGGTCGGTCGGGTTGGAGAGGTGAAAAGACAAGTTAAAAGATTAAAGCAATCATCCTCAAGAGGTCGGTCTTGGGAAAGACTCCCTAATTGAACTTTGGCGCCACCAAGAAGGTATATAAGGGGTCGTTTGGACTCCTTTTGGGCATGCATCTTAATATAATTTTACGCTTACTTGGTTTTGGGGTTGATTGCCCTATTCCATTCCACTAGAGGGCAAAAATTCTTTGGTGTGGCACATAGAGGATGAAACCCTTCCTTGTTCAAGTTGGAGAACGAAAACTCTCCAATTGGTGGTTCCTAAGGGCTTCAAAGAAAGTGATCTTGCTGGTTTGCAGCTAGGGTTTGAACAAAAAAGACTTGTCAAGGTCTTCTACATTAATTATGCACCCTCTCCTAGGGTGGCGACTTGGGTGGAGAAGGGTTTGATTGCCTTCTAGGGCACATCTTGGCATTTGGAGTTGATAATCATAGTCCTCATAATTTATAAGGCTGATTTCTCACTTCATTGGTTTTTTAGGGTTTTGAAATCATTATTTCCAGCCCTTAATGTGAGTTGTACTTCTGCTGATTATTTAATTAATTACAGTTGTGGTTTATCACTTGTTTCTTATGTATTTTGAAGTATATTGGCTGGGTAAATATCTTCATGGTTGGATAAAATGGTTGAAAACATTCTTCCTCATTTTTAGCTTGTTATTGCATGGGAATTGATGCCATTAACTGTTGTTACAGTTCGCTACCATAGAAGGGTTTATTCGCTAATTTCCAGCTGGTTTTGAGGGGGGTTTGATGCCCTAAAAGTGTGATTTTCATTTTGGTATTAGGCTTTGATAGCTGCTGTTCCAAAAATCTGATTTCTCTCATTTAGATTTGAGCCCAAACCCATATTTTCAGTTTCACCCCTAGAAAGGGACATTATACAAAGCAAACATGTATACCAACGTCAATAAGGAGGGGGAGCAATATGAATGGTGAATTTTGGAGCTCGTCATTGAAGTAAGAGTGGAGACATTACTTAAGAAATTGGGGGCAAATTAGATGCAAGATTTGGAAGGTCTTTAGAAAGAAGCTCCCATAACCCATACCATGGAGAAGTAATCTTATCAATTTTTATTTTATCTTTTTCTCCATCCCGAAGTTGGCAAGTAGATCCGCAACTTTATTCGCTTCACAATAACAATGTTGAATTTTCCAATCTGAGAACTTTTTCAATAGATGACAGGCTTGACCAAGAATGCCATCAATCCACCAGGTCTTCAACTTGCCTAAAGTTATAGCTTGAAGCGTAACTTGAGAATCACCTTCGGTGATGATGCAATTACTATTGCAATTAAGGGTTATTTATATCCCTCTCACCATTGTGAATTCTTCATCTACATTACTAGTTATGATGAGAAGCTCAAAGAATCCAGCCCAGATGAACAAGCCCAAATAATCCTGGATGATGCTACCTACTCCAAAAGGACTTGGATTTCCTGGAGAAGCTCTTTCAAAATTGAGTTTGAAGAAACCTATCAGAGGAAGCAACAAACAGGAATTAAGACATTTTAGATCACTCTTGTTAAGATAAAATACCATTGACCCATTAACAAGAGGGATGTAAAGGAGTGTAATGTCCCCTTTTTCAAAATTAATGTCGGAGAAAACTCTTAGCCTATTTTTATTTTCCTGCGGGCTAATGGGATAGAAAATAAATTAATAATTTAACATTAAGTGCTAAAATAACTTTATCATACGCACTCATGGTTTATTATTAATTTAAAAGTGGCTTTATGAAGGAAAAAGCAAAAAGAAATATTATAGCACCACTTTAAGTGAAATAAAGTAAGAGATTATTTTTATTTGTTTTAAATGTCAACGTGGGGCGCCCAATTGGGACCTTTATTTCGAGATTTGTGTCACCCAAAAGCTATAAAGGAGATCGTTTGGGGATGAAATGGGGGATGATTACTATTACAACATTTTCTGTTTTGGAGAGTTGGAGCTTGTGCTTTCACTTTCAACTATTGAGGATGAAATCCCTCGTTGGCAAGTTGTTTAAGGCAAAAATATTCATTAGCATTCAGATTTTGGGGACGAAAACCAGTGTTTAAAAAACCGGTCTAACTAGAACCAGAACCGGTGGGTTCAACCGGTTCACTTAAAAAAATTCAGACCACCTGTTAAACTAAACCACTAACTGGTTCCATACGGAACCGGTTTGAACCGGTTCGGCGTTTCCTTTTGCCTTAAAAAATGTTTTTTTTTATTTTATTTTCACTTGCTTTTAAGTGATTTCTTTCAACCCTAGCCCTAAAGTGACGTTATATAGACCCCTCCCACCCTCTATTTGTCTCACATCTCTATCATTGAGCATTTGTGAGCATTTGGAGTTTGTGGAGCTGCATTGAAGAGTTGTGATTTGGAGTGACCCTGAGCTTGCTTGGCATTCCTTGTGGGCTATTTGTGATGGATTTGGCATCTACATTACGAGTCTGCAACCCATCTAAAATCTTGGAGGATTTCTTGACCACATTCTTGTGCCCGTTGATCTTCATAGTTCATTTCATTGAAAGGTATTTCTTTTGTTGCAAAAAAATTAAGATAGGTTTGCATATTTTTGTTTTCATATTTGTTTGCATTTACCATGCCTCCCCGAGTCAAAGACCCTGCGTGGAGCCATACTGATATTGTTGATAATCAAGTGTTTTGCAAATATTGTAAGAAACTCTTATGGGGGTGGTGGGGGGCATTCATATTGAAGCAACACTTGGTTGGTTAAAGAGGCCAAGTTGCCCCATATGATGAACCAAACATTGAATCCATTAGATTGGAAATGCAACATATGATTGAGAAATATAATGAAGAGAAGGCTAGGTGAAAAGAGATAGAGACTGAAATAGGGAGGAGGCAACTTGCCACAAACACTAGTAATGAAGGTTCTTGCTCTAACCCTTTTGTCAATGTTAGAGACCCTTTTCGATATGTTCCTCCCATTCATGAAAACCCACCTCAAAAGAGGAAGTCAAAGAAGATTCAAAGCTTTTTCCTATCGTCCTCCACCCTTGTCAGTGCCTCTAGGCCAAGTGAGAATTGACCTACTTTATTATTATTAAATCACTATTAGTTATGTATTAACTAATGAACGGTAGTAACCACTTCAACCATTTTGTAACTATCTCTTGCATAAAAAAATGAACACGCATCTACAATGCATGAAAGCATGAAATCGGCTTCTTCTTTATACCTTCTTTGTTCAAGTCTTCTAACAGATGTATAGTCAAGAGGTATTTGTTCTGATGGAATCTCTTGTGTCAACCTTGAGGGTATATGTTGAGAACAAACTTGGAGATGAGAAGAGCTTTACAAAATGACTTTATACAGTTAAATGAATTGAATGAACGTTGGGTAATGGTGCGGTGTTCAACATAGGTCATGCAAAGAGAACGCAAGTACTAGCATGGTAAACACCTCCAACAAATGAATTTTAAAGAAGGATCCTTAGTTCTAAGGTATAACGACAAGCAAGAAATTAATCTTAGTAAGTTTAAATTTATGTGTCTCAAGCCATTTAAAATCCTATAAATCTTGGAGAATGGGATAGACACGCTGGAAAACTTGGATAGGACATATGTCACATAGAGTGAGAAACTCTAAGTTAAAGTTATATCGGTTCACAATGGAAGATATCAATATCAATATCAATATCATTGATATCGAGCTTGTACAAAAGATAGTACTTGAGGGACCCACCGGGGAAAAAGATAAGAGGTTAGATGGATAAAAGTATGGTCATTTCTAATGAAATAAAAATCAAAACTACAATAAAGGAAAAGTATAAAAGGGCAAGGGTCGGGATTGTGTTATATCTTTCAGTCAACCTATTCAACCGTATGGCCCAACAAAGAAAATACAACCACCATATGTCTAACCAGACAAAGCATATGCCCAACACCGCGTCATGCTATAAGGCTATGAAAAAATCAGACCATACATGCTTCTTGAATACAACTAAAACATGGCCATACGCCCTCAACTGACATATGCTTCAACAGCCCAATACATCCATCTACTTGCAAAACCATATGCTTAAGCTTCTTGTGCATCACTGTGCACCCTTCTCGTCCATCCAACTATATGTCCCACCTTGGAAGCTCACATGTACACTCTTTTTGAAGGTTCCATGTTGCTCCTACAGGGTCGTACACTCATTTGCAAGCTCATCCTAGCCCAACCATGCATTGCTCAACAACCCCACCGTACGTCCATGCCTACTCTACATTCATACACTTCCCCCTGCAGTTGTATGCCACTCTTCATGCAGCTAGGTTGTACAACACTTCCATTCAATTACAATTGTCAAGATCTAGCTTATACACCCATGTTTCTTCTCTTTTTTTTTAAACAGACAAATATTTTATTTCATAGGAAATATATCCTTACAATTACAGTGATGCCAAGCTTGAAAGCTATTTGTCCAATCCTGAGCATTATAAAGGAAAATAAACATATCTGACATCATTAAGGATAGTCAAGATTTAGAATAGCTTTCATATCTTCCTGATCCCGTTGAGGCCACAAAAGAGGAGGATCACCATAGCAGCTGATATCATGATTATCCAGAGCCCAATTTGCCAATGTACACCCATGTTTCTTCTCAGTCGTACAACCATGCTGCTCATTGCGACTCGCCATACAGTAAAAAAAAAAAGAAATTTCAGATCACTCCCTTCATTTTCATTGTATAGGTTGTGCAACGAATTTCCTTCACCACTTGAGGAGAGCGTACTAGAAAAATTCAGATTTGTATTTCCAGAAACAGATGAAGGTTTGACAAACAAGTATTCAGCATTAGCATTGGCTTCAGAGAGCAGTTTAAGTGCAGGGTTTGGAGAAATCTCAAAGATTCAAGGACCAAAGCCTATATCAAACAATCCACAGCACAAGGGTTTTAGCAGGTATTGCTTAATTAAAAGTGTTGGGTTTTCTGCAATAATTATAGCGGATAAAAACAAAACCCTTCAGCTTTAGCCACAGCTTCTTCTTATGTGCAGCCAAATAATGTGTTGGACACAACATTTGAGAAATTTGGCACAGCTATGGAAGGCCCTATAATTCCTAAAACAACCTCTACCACATGTCTAGAGGTGGTGCAAATTTCATTGGTAGTGGGTAGCTTGAGGCAAGGGACGGCAAATGCCCTATTTTAGTGCAGAGGAGTTCAAAACTTCAAACCATACTTGGTCTCAACAGTGTCTAGCTACAATCAAGAGAGCAGATTTGTCCGATATATGTACATATAGGTAAAAAAATCTTACCCTATCAAAGATTTTACATGAGTGTTTGGCATGCCATCACATGCACAAACAGTTAGCAAAATTACAGGGAGCCCTCAAATCACTCAGGCATAGAAGGATTATGTTGTGTAGAATCCATATAGGCCGGATTTGATTATGGAAGAATTCGTTCACATGTTGTCCAAGGGACCCGTTGTCTTTTGGACATGATCCAATGTCAACTAGTGGGGGCCACTAAAGCATTAGTTATTGCAATCTGGATGAAAAACCACATGCTCATCTTACAAAGAGGCGAGATTTACAACTGGGGAAAGCTTATGTCTAATCAGATTCGTGAGTCACTTTCTTTGTCGTTCAAGGCAATCTATAGAACACAAAATGCCATTGGACTATTTCTTGATGTAGTGTACTAACAGTCGACATTGGCGGGGCACTTTACTTTGGACAATTCATATGGCCCAAGTTGACCACTGGCTATCTGATGGAGACATCTTGATATCCCTGTAGCTAATGTTAAAGAATACAATACCGAGTGGCGTGCAATGGCAAAAAAGGAGAAAGTCGTTAGTATCGTGCACTTTAGGTGAGGATGAGGGAGAAGGTTCTAATACACAAAAGGATGATGAGGATGATGGTGGACACACAGTAGGGCTGTCAGAATCTCACACTACCACATTTTGTCTCTCTCCCTCCTTCAAGGAGCTTATGGGTATTTCTAAGCCACTACAACCACCAACCATACCTCCTTCCAAATCATTCAGAATCACCTCCTCACATTTAGGGGATGATGCACAGCAAAAAGAAGATTGGTTGAACTAACTAGGCCAGCTAGTTAATTCAGATTTGGATATCCTAGCAATCCTGTCAGAACCCCAAGAGCAAACAATACCAAAGCCCGAGGGAAAACTGTTCAGTTGGGGGTTGACGCAGAGTTGCATTTGGAAGAAGGCCCTTTTGAAATTGTGGCATTGATTCTCAAACTCATGATACGATTATTCCATTGTTCCTTCCTAGTCCAAACAGTACCAATCAAAGCCCTTTAAGGAATTTCCAATGTGGTTGGGCATTTGGATGTTGCAAGTAGTCCTTCGCAGATATGAATGATTTTGGATGAGGCAATTTGCATACAGTGATTCGTGCAAGAAGGTTGTCACCTAGAGTTCACACAGATCTATGTCAGCAAAGGATGACCAGAACATAATAACCCGAGATGCATGAGCAGTGACTGTTCACTCCAATTACTCCTACTATTATGTCGCATGTGTAGAGTGTGTCAGATTCCCTATGCATCATTGAGCATACCTTTATGTACCAGTATTTGTTGCTTCAGTCATCTCTGTGTTTACCGTCAGTCGGAGGATTACAAATACAATGCTACCTTCAATTATCTATGTGTGATTAGTATCAATTAGTATCAGTTAGAGGATCAGAAACACAATGCTACCAGTGAGATTGCAGCCCTGTAGAGACAGCTCAAGGATAATCATGGCCACTTCAAGAACCAACTCACCCACCAAACTCAACTTACGAGATATAGATTTGAAAGGTTGCTGAGTATGATCATGATCTCACTCAGGTAAAGAAAAAGATACAAGACGTTGAGAAAGAGGTCATTCATGCTAAGGGCAAGATGCAAGAAGTTGGGCTTACGGTAATGGTTTCGCATGAGCACAAGCTTATAGAAGCCAAACAGAGACAAGAACATATATGTGAGGTCTACATCCTTTGAGCCAAACTTCGGCTAATGAAAGTATTCGAGGCCTCACCATCAGCTACAGCTTCAGCGCCTCCAGAGACATCCATGTACACCGCATTAAGCTTGCGCATCCAAGCTTACAAACATTCAACATCAAGCTTGCAAACAAGAAGAGAAGGAACACATCAACCTATGAACAGAGAACTTTATCAACCAATCCATGGGAACATACATCAACCAGGAACTACATAGACCAATTTGGAAAACATCAACCCCTCATCTCTACATACAACTAGTTTTATAGGATAACCAACAACCTACACATCCAGATGATTTTACAGGACAACCAACAACCTAAACATACAGGTATCATGATGCTCTAGAACTCTAATCAAACTCTCCATTATTTTTACATCAGGGAAAAATGTAGAAACTCCATAATCACATTACAAGTTTTATTTTGCACACCACAAAAACTTTAAAAAACTGACAAGGAAATGACAAGGACTCGGTCCTCATTGTCTTCGTATGTAGCCACCATTTTGGATCGATGACACTCTGATCACGAATGGTATGAGACGATCTCCGATGCCACCTGAAAATCATCATCAACATTTGGTCATTTTGGCGCAGTTGATTGTCCCTAATGCATTGTGCAGCCCCGTCACTAGTTCCTGATGAGAGGTCGCTATTTGACCTCATTCCTCCATTGCCTACATCCTCCGATGTCTTTGGTTACTTAGCTAATGAATTTTGACACTTAACTGCATGTAGTTTTTGATGAACCCCCCCCCACCCCAAAATATAAACCGGCACATATGGATGTCGGTTTCAACTGAAAATGCATCCAATTACAAATGGAAAAAAATACATTATTATTATTTTCGACACTTTCATAGACAACATCGACGCACTACAGACATGAATAGAACACAGTTTTTGTAGTGTACTTTTGACATTAAAAACACAACTTTGACGAAGGCTATATGCAAAATAACATAATATACTATTAACCCCGACACAATTTAGAATGCCAACACATTATTGTCTAAGACATAAAACATACGTAATATACAAGACACAACAAACAAAACTTTGATTAGATGACACCTATAAAATTTTATATGCCTATATGAACAAACAATAAAAAGACACTACTAAATAAAAACTTATCCCCCTCCTTACTCTAATATTTCACCACTTTATGAGTTTTAAACTCTTGACTTGGAAGGAGTAGTAAGTTTTACCAAAAGAACAAGAGCCAACCGGTCCACATATGGCTTCAAAACACTTTATGTGCTAAATGTTACTTAAAGAATAAATGGGGCCTTTGGAAAGAATTAACAAACACATCTTTGTATTGTTTTGAGAAACCTGCAGTCTTTGGTAATAGTGGGTGAAGAGTTTCGTTGGTGCCATGGACTATTCAATCTCGTGGACGTCATATCAGACTCAGAATCTTTGCCATATCAGCTCTTCTACTGTGAAACTTGAGCACTAAACCAACGATCTTTTGAAGTTTTGTTTCTGCAAATAACTCATTTAAGTTGTCCACTTTTAAATCGTTTTCGTACTGGATCTGGATATCATCATATGTTGAACACTCCATAATGAAATGTCATTTCGTTTCAACAACCCCTTTGCTACAAAAAAGACAAATTCTCCTTTCCCAATCCTCTTTGGGAATAGTCCATCTACTGGTTTCACAACGAAGATGATGTGATCCGGTCCTCAACTGAGCCACTAAAATCCTTGCCTTACTTTTGAAAACTGCCCCTAGATAAGCTTTTTCATCATGCTCCCAAGTGGGGTTGAATTCTTTGATATAATGTGCTTTCTTACTACCCATTTGTTTTGTCCACATGGCAGTCCTAAACTTCTCCATCAAATAATTTTTTATTTCCTTGTTGTTGTCAGGACACTCCTGAAAATTGATGCCCCATTTGTTGTTCTATTTCATCCAAGTTTTTTTTCTGCATTCTAGATTATCCTTTGTAACCATTTTTGGCCAACGAAGATCGTCCATGCTTTTAACTTTTTTTCAAATAGCTTATCAGCCGAGTTATCGCCGATGCTTCCATCGGGAAGGTACCCGCTTCAGCTAACAAGATCTCATAAGGAACTGTTGATTTAACTTTAAGAGTACTTGTGATTAGATGTTTCTGGATTCTTTCTAATTGTCGCCATCCACGCTTTGACACGCTACTTCCCCAAACCTCATAATCGTAAAGAGCAACCAGAGTAACCAACAAACCAAAGAGGGTTTTCTTAGTTTTCCAGTCCCAAAGCTCAGCTTTCCTACACCTATTTTGAAGAAGGTAAGATGCTTTCCAACCTCCCTGTATCCTTTTTGCTCTGCAAGTCTCCCAGCTCATCTTGTTGTGGAAATCAATCCCAAGATATTTATATTTTGTAACAATTTCCAATGTACTCCCCTAAAAAAGAAAGTTAAATTATCTCTCTTTTCTTTTCAAGGAAAAAATCATGATTTTTGTTTTGCTAATGTTCACTTGCATCCCGACTTCCTAGCAAAAGAGTTCTAATGTTTTGTTAATAAGGAAATGGAAACAAAGTCTGCAGACAGATACACTTGTCAAATCCAATAGCGCAAATGGTAGAGACACCTGGCACAATGAGGAAACTGAAATTCACTTGGCAGATCCAATATTTATTTTGCATGCTACTCTTCAATCTCGCCTCTGAATGATTCACAAACTCTAGTATAAATGAATCATGAATACAGCATCAATCACATACAATATGACACCTTGGTACAGATGGGGATGACACATGAGGTAGTAGTAAATAGATTGAATTGCTAAACTTCAAGAAAGCATGGATCTGGGAAGTGGCAGACCCCCATCCACTACACCAACGCAGCCTCACCCAGCCACAATCTGTTCACACCTAATCTACTCAATGGAGCTCTAGTTATCAATTTTGGGTCCCATAGGTTCCCTTGCATTATTTGTTTTATAGAGAATAGGTTAGAAGTGAGAAACATTCTATTCATGTGTTTGGTGACCTTTTTGCAAGTCATTATGTAGCCACTTAGACTAGGTTGTACAATAGAAAAACTAGGTCAAATAGGCTTGTTTCAACAGGTTTGAGACACTTTTAGTGGATAAATCAAATTGTGATGGCTTTAGAAACATGTTTGCATAACTGTGAAGTGACCCTAGCGATCTGCACACACTTAAACAGTGATCTAGTGATGAACAGAACTGTAGATTGGCGTGTAAGAAAATATTTTGCCCCCTGTTGAACCTCCTTAGCGGTAGTGTAATCAAAGATTATGTGCTTGACAACACAACTACCATCCCAAACTTTTACAAAGCAGTGTGATTAAACTCCTATCAAATTCATGTAGAAAAACTTAACCATTAACACTGCTTTGACATCTCAAGAAGTAATTTGCTCAGATGTGGAAACACTAAAATGGTTGCTTACTTCAATCAGGAAATGTATGAATAAAATACTCGTCTCTAGTTCTATTGCATTAAACCCAGAGATACATGTACATTTATAGGATCATGATCTCCAGCTAATGGAAATGAGATCACATTGTTCTCAATCGTTACTCTCTCTTTCTAAGACTATTGATGCAGAGTTTTGTTACAACAACTTGTTAGATGGGAAGGGTGGGGTCCATGTCAGCTCTTTTGCTAGACCCGTGATTCACTGATTTTTACAGGCTGCAGGTAATGTGGCATAATAGACAACTCTTTACACTGTTCGAAATACGTACAATTGAAATTTGTATATACCATGTGATATGGTTTCATTTATGCCAGAACTAAGGACAATGTATTGTTAACATAAAGTAATCATGCATTTAGTACAAAGTTTGATATAAGAAAAATGTTTCAATTGTCATGGTATCCCCCTGTTGTATTTTTTGATTGAAAAGTGCACTTTTACAGTATATAAACAAGATGATATAATAAGCGTCCTACAACAGACTATCAAATACGGTCAGGAGCAGACAATCCAATTTGGGCCCCAACTAACCAAATGTACCCATGGTCTGTTTAAAACCCTCACTCAGGGCATGAGTAAAGAAATTGCCTGCCACAAACAACCAACATTAAGTTTATATGAAGGGAGTGTGAACATCAACCAAAAAATGTGGAGACAAGAACAAAGTAGGCAGAAAACATAGGCCGCAGTTGCAAGACATGGAGGACGAAGGAGGCGGATCTTTGATATGCCAAGTTGCTACCCATTATATCAGATCGTACCTATATGGTATGCTATCTTGCATGAAAGCAAGTTGTTTAGCTTCATGGTATTTATTGTAGTTCCCTTGCAATATGTCATAATGTATGGTCAATTAAAATAAAACGCTTGAAATATTGCTAATTGAACGAGCTCTCTAAACATTTCATGGTCATGTTTCCCCTCTCAATTGGGCCATGACCAGATGGTTAAACCCCTATCATCATAAAGAGGTATATTAGAATTGTTGCACTAGTTGATTTAAACCATGCTTGAGGCGACGATACTGTTGATTGGCAGCATACAATGAAAGACTTTTCCTTATCCTGAGTGACTATGCACGAGGCATGATTACATTATGTGTACTTTATCATGCCTTGGGTGGGTAAACCCCCATACTTCTAGCATCGATATCTCTAAAGTGCATATGTTGAACTGAAGACATAGACAAAGCAATATGTTTGTTACATTAAAGTACTTTGAGACCATGGCCTAGAAAATGAAGATATCTTGTAGAACTTTGCTAGCTGTGATAACACCAATAATCATCCTCATAGCTGGCAATCTAACCTAGATCCACAAGTTGGAATGGAACATACTTTTAATACCTGATTGTAAGCACCCATCCCATGTGAGTGCATCTTTAAGAAACCTTATCAGGTAAGAATGTCTTAACTACACTTAGCATTAGAAAATTCCTTAGTAAACTTATGAGACCTAATCATAATTGGAAGTAAACTAGTCCTATAAGATCCTTTAAGTACAATTGGAATATAAGGGGGGTATATCCTAGGACCTCTATAAATAGGCTATTTGTGGATGAAATACATGCACATTAATAAACATATTATTGAAATCGTGTCTATAAGATATATACTGCAATGTATAAGGTAATAACTTGATATTAATCCCCCTTTAACGTAATGTAAAGTGAAACTTGAGCCCATCTCTTTAACTCAGATGTTGAAGCCCCATTTTGTTAATACAAGTAAAATGAATTGTTCCCCTTAGTGTCCAGGATATTGTTTACCTTTATTTATTTATTGTGGATTATTCCTACACATGGATTATCCCTGGAGCACTAGTTGAGTTGAGTCATTGCTCATAGGTGTACTAGTGAGTGTGTGGAGTTTTTCCTTATTTAGTCTTGATTACTAATTATGGCTTGGATTGGTTAGTATTAGTTGAGTAGGAGAATGACAAAGCCTATTTGTACTCCTGTCTTCTACCTTCTATTTTAGGTGGTAGTTACACTTCCTTCATCCTATATGCTACATCTTGAGATATTGTGATATTCATTGCATTGTGTATGAGTTGGAGTCATGCTTAAGTGATTATTTACAATTGCACTTCTCCTTTTTTTCATAGGTCGGTCACAAAGTTTGTGCACTTGTTCAAATTTGTCCTTCGTGCCAAATCGCAGGGTACTCATGTTTTTTGACACTGAAGTGGAATGCCTTGAATCCAGTTGATCTTTCATCATTCTGCACAATTACTTGGTATCTTGAAGCTATGTTGGTATTAAGGATTGTATGGTGTTTCCATTGCAGGATGAAACCCCTTGGTTACAAAATTGAGTTTGACGAAAACCTTGCAATAGCGATAACGGTTGTTGGTTGTGTATACCCTCTTGTGTTTTTTTTGTCTGGCTTCGCGTTGGTAGTCAGCCTATTTGTAGGACTTCATATAGGCAGATCTGTAGGCCCAGTATAGGTGTATACACACATGGAAAAAAAATTTGTGGGCCCATACATGCAATTTGCTAGGGTACTTTGAGGGGGTGTTTGCAGACCCTATCCTCAAAGTTTAAACAACCCTTTTAGACCTATCAGCATCAGTTTTCAGATGCCTTTCCGTGAGCTTAAAAACATTGTGATTTCACTGTTGTCTTTGATATCAAGGTCTCGTTCAGATCAATTTATGAGGCATCTAAATGTTGTTGGATGTTTTTTACAACTCCTGGAAGTATTGTTTACATGGCCCATACATGCATTTTCAAGGTCTCTCAGAAGTGTTTGCACTTGAATAAAATTCATTCAAATGCATATTTACATCCATATCCCACTCCTACAGGTCCTCTCCAGAGTTTGGGGTATGCTCTATATTCAATTTCTGTCTACATGCCAAAACAACTAGTTTTCTTGAAAAAACCCATACAGTTCGCTGCAACCTTGGGAATGGCCCATCAAGTTCATTGTTTGGTTCTAAGTATTGATATTGTTCCCTCCACGTCCATGATTGAATTCCTTTGCACATCAATTATATAGAATTTATGGTAGTGTCAAGTAGTAGCTAATGCGAAGTTTAACTTAGTTCGCCTAAGGTTAAAGTGATTGACCAGTGGCTGTAAGTAACCAAATCGGACATTTGTCATTTAGTGGGTCCATCAACACATAAGGTAAACAAAACCTTTTTTTTTATTTTCAATTTCAGCCCTAGAAAGGGAGATTATAGTGGTATCAGAGCATCAATCTTCCCACCCTGAGGGTATTCATGCAAGGTGGTGGCAAAGAATATAGACATGGATTGGCAACATAGGTTATTACCAAAGAAATTCCAGAGGTGGACGCGCAACATTCAGTGGGTCACAACATTGTGGCTATCTATGAAGAATATAGCGCTCGTCCGAATGAGATTAGTGATGTTATTTCGCTTGTTGAGTTCATAGGGGCAAGCAAGGGTAGGTGTGGACCCAAGCCTATGCTGACCATTTTTTAGAGTACCAGACCTCAAGTACCACAAAAGTATCTTCCACCTGCCTTGCAGACGATGACGCTCTCCACTTCTAATGATTCCAACCATGGGACAGCTAGAGCATGGAAGAAGATGTTAGGGTTTAACCCTAGGCCAAAAGAAATTGCAAAAGAGCCAAACACAAAAGGATTTCTCTTGAAAGAAGAAAAAAAAACTAGATCTGCAGGAGGGCTTTGAGGTGGAATCACCGAAGGAGGTAGATGTACTTATCATTTTCCCTAAGTATAAGCCATTAGCTGATTTTTAGGACAATAGGGTAAATGGACGTGTTTGGTGAAGAGACCATAGAGTATGAGCCCAAAGAAGAAGGGAATTATGATACACCGCATTGTGGAAAAGAATGGGTTGAAAGAGTCCCATTCCTGGATGATAATGTCGACAATCAGCTTGCTGGAATTTTAGGAACAGCAGTCAATCAGAGGCAAGTTAATGGAACACATGACTTTGGCAAGAACCATGAAGATGTCCCGGGCATGTGTCAACAAAATATGGATGAAGCTAGTGTTGGGAATAATCATTTTTTAGGCATATATTTGTTAGTGCCTACATATATTGTTTTGGTCGTTGAAACAATCCGCCTAACTTTAGTTTTAGTTGTTAGTGGAGGTTTCATAGGACTCCTTAGTTTAAGGAGATCCTCTCCCTATAAACTTGTATTGTGCTGGAGATTAATTAATAAGAACTATTATTTTGTTCATTGTATTACATAAATCTAATCCAGCACTATCATCTGGTATCAGAGAGTACTATTGTGTCTATAATGGAGGATTAATAACGCAAATGGGACGATTTCATAGACACTATAATTGCCTCACATTATGATCCAGATTTTTTTATATAGAGCTCATAGAAATCCTCTACGTACTCTGTAATTTCCCAACATCATATTAGATCATGTTTCAGCTACGTTGTTGTTTTGTCTTCACTATAGACATCGACAACATATTAAACTGCATTGGCTCGTGATCAGAGTACCTGAATGCCCTTGTTTCTCTGCCTTTGGGAGTTCTGAGGAATCATAGACAGTAGAGGGTTACAACAAATGCATAGTATAAACGCCTCATTCATTACATGTTTTTGAGGTCTAGTGTATGCTGGTATTGAATTGTGCAGTCAATTCTTCTTTGCATCTGCTGCTATTGTGGATCAGTTTTGATTGATACTTGTGTGGCTATACCTGAGCATTCACAACGTACTTTTTGGTTTTCATTTTGGAGAGCATTGTGCACTTGTTCGGAAAGCTTTTTTGCAAAGAATCCAAACACAGATTTACCACTTCGCCAACCTCCTCCGTTTCACATCAAACATTACAACTTGCCCACTCAAAGTTCACCATTCTCTCTTACGTCTACATCAAAGGATTTAAATTAGGCCTGGGGGGATGACTCTATATAATCTGTGCCACCTAATCTAGCATATGCATCTCTCCATGAGAATTGCGATCTGCAATGGAAGGATCGATCAAATTTGTGGAATGCAAAAGATGCAGAGTTAGCGTGAGCTATGTTCTTCTTCACCCATCTATCCTACAATTCGTAATTCGTATTCAAGTCTTTTCCATACAACTATTTGGTATTATAATTTAATGTTGAGTCGATTTAGCTTATTATTGTGTAGGTCGGTTTGGGTAGTGGTTGAGTAGTCACTTTATAAACATACGGATCTATTTAGTATCATGACTTTATCATATTAGGTGCCAAGTCAATCAGGATCTGCTCTAGCGAATTTTTTTTATTATTTTGGTCTAATTCCTCATTGTCATTTTATTTTCCTCGTAGTGTGTTAATATTAGTGAGTGTTCAATTATTTATAAGCTTGTGTCTTTTAGTTTAGTTTGTGTATCAAAGTATTAAATATAAAAGGTAATTAAATATTACTATCCGAGTTTAAGTTTTTAGTAAGTGTCATTGTTACATCTAGGTTATTTACTCATTATGTCATCGAAGATAAGTATAGTAAAAGTCAAATGTATTTTGTTGTTAAGAGTCAGTCATTGTAAAACTCTGAAAAATAAAAAATGTTTGCCTTACGGACGCATTTTTGGTGGAATCCGACATCTATTTAAGCCATGTTTTTTAGCTTCATGGTCATATTCTGCTGAGGTAGCAGCATCATTAACCGAAGGACGAAGGCATCAGAGGTTTGAGGTCGATCAGTGACCCCTTGTCAGTCGCCAATGATAGGGCCGCATTTTGTTGTGGTGTGAGTATTTGTTTTCAATTTTTGCAGTGTGTTTCTTTTCAGAGTTCCTATTTAGTGTGGTTGTGGATACTAGAAAAAGAGTTATGTTGGAGTGCAGATGACTGTTAGTGATCCTCTGACTGACATGATCCTCTTACTGTCGTACTTCGTTGGAAGATGGTTCGCTTCTGAATACGTTCACTTGCAACGGTGACCATGTGCAGTAAGATCTAACTAGCAAGATTCGGTCATTTGTATGTCTTCGATACAATTTGCTTCTCAGTGTTAGTGTGTGGAAGTTTCACATTGTCGGGGGGAACATGACACCAATGTTCCATTTCCATCCTGCACCTCAAACGACTAAAGTCAAAGGCAACTTCCAGTGGCAGTGGCAGTTTCCTTTGTTGTTTGAGATCGAGTGGCAGTGATCAATGTAATGTCCCCCTTTTTAAATAAAAAATAGAATAAGGGAAATTTGATTTGCACATGTGAATTTAAAAATCAAAATAGCTTTTAACTGTGCAAATCAAAAATAAGAAAGAGAAATCGATTACCTTAGAATAATAATTATTTGTTTTGAAGGTAAATAAAGTGACAAACCAAGTCGCATTTTTCTGAGATTATTTAATGATTGTTATTTAGAATAAATCGATTTATTCTAAGTTTGGGTCGATTCATATGGGCATCATTTGATTTAATTTTCCCCATGCATTTAATATTTGTTTTGAGTGTGATTTCTAGGCAAATTTTAAATAAAAACTCCCTCCTAGACTTTGGCGCCAAAATTGGAGAAGGAGCCTTGGAAATTGAGCAAGGAAAAAGATATAAAAGAAGATGATGGGCACTCATTTTCGCATGTTGACGGTTATTATAACTTATTTTCATGCTTGAGGAGGGATGTATGTCCACTTGTGATCAAAAAACAAAAGGTGTTCATCAACACCACCCATTGTGAAGTGTGTGTCCTTAAGAACTTGAATTGATAAGTTATTTGCATTTTCCTTTTATATATGTGAGTCACCATTTTTGGAGAGTGCATAAGTTTGTTTGAAGAATTTTTGAGCTATCTTGGGATCAATTAAATTTTGGAAATTGTTGTTGATTTTTCATGATATAAATTGACATGGTATGAAGCATTCTTGCATGATTTTATGAGGTTCACATGAGGGTTACAATCTGATATGTTTTTGCATCTAATTGGGGCATGTGGTGATCATTTTTATAATATTTTAGCTTGCTAACACTGCTGGAATTTATTTAATGCAAGTCGACTTTTCTGGGTATTTGATAACAATGTTTTGGAGTTTTTGAAGGGTTTCCGAGTTGTCGTCATAAACTATTTATCGCAGATCTGAAACAACATTTATTGGGTTGGGAAGTGAAAGAAAAAAGAGATGGAATAAGTTTAATTATTTTTCCCTAACCCTAGCGACTTGTTCTACAGATTTGGGGGCTGATTTGAGTGGGTTTCAGTGAGTGAAAAATTTTGATTGTTGGTTCATTTGAAAGCTCCTAATTTTATCTTCCATCTGCAATTTGTTTCATACAAAAAGAGTTAATATAAAGGAAGATATTTTTTTCGAAATTTCAGCTATTTTCTAGCATTATCAATATAGTTTTCTACTTCTGCAATTTTATTGGTTAAAGAAGTGCTAATTCCGACTAGATAGCCCATCTGAACCCTTACCTTGGCTCACTCCAGCCTCATTTAGGTTGTATTGAAGTCGGCACTGGGTTAGTTGAGGAGAACCCAGAAGGGTTTCTCTTCTAAGTTTACTTCCATTGCAAGTAGTTTAATAAAATCTAATTAATATCCCAAAAGGGGATATTACATTTACATCTTCTTATGTTGGAACTCAAGAATAAAAGAAAGAAGGCAATACTTCAAGGTAGAATGGATGGAGTTCCAAGCATGGCTTCCATGAAGAAGGAAGAGGCATATTTTCATAGCACTCGAGGCATAAAGACAAGCAAAGGTCTACTCTTAGGTAAGGTACTTTATGGTGACAATATTTGGTTAGTTCTGGGCATGCACGGTATTACTTCCTTGTGAGGAACACTTGAAGAATTATGTGCAAATTGGATCTTTCTTGTTGAAATCCATCTTCTACATCAAGTTGGGGTAAGTGTGGGCTGTAAGAATCTTGATCTAAGGATCAATGTATCTGTTGTTTTCCATTATAGATTTATTGTTCTCAAAATTTCAGTTCTTATCAAACAATTTTTCAAGTTCTACACTACTCATAAAATTGTCTCTTCCAGTAAGATTTCAGTTTGCTAGTTATATCGATGCCATTTGGCTGAGCACGCAAACTTCAGAGTTGGGGCTGCCATTAGCAGTCATGGGCAGCAACAAGCATGCACTTTTAGGAAGGATTTCATCATTGTATGATGTGGGAAGAAGGATACAACTGGAAGAAACAAATAACTCAGACCTGATATCCTTTATTTGGATGAGGTCCCAAGTATTTTATGGCTGTTGTAACTTGTTTACAGCCCATCCACAACCTGATTTGCATCTTGTAATCAGAGAGATAACTAGTCAAGCTAATTATTCATCCATTTCATGCTCTATGATAGTGTAATGTCCCCTTTCTTCAAATAATATAACTTGAAGGCTTGTTACTCATCTTCCTTTCCATGGGCAAGAAAAATTTAAACAAGGGAAGAATTTGAGTATATTTCAGTTTTCTTTATTCATATTTATGTTTTTATTGTGTTTTGCCTTTCAAGGCAAGTTGACTGGGTTAGAAAGATCCTAAGATGAAATTATAAAATAAAGCAACCTTCCAAAGAGGTTGGTCTTCATGTAATTCACCCCTTAGACCTTTGGTGCCACCATAGGGGTATAAAGGGAGTCATACACGCTCATTTTAGGATCATCTTTGGCATATATACTTTTCTACTTGGTTTTAGAGCTAATTGCTCTAATCCAAATCCACTAAGGGGCAAAAATCCATTAGTGTGGCATCCAAGGAGGACAAAACCTTTCTTTGTGAAATATTGAAAAATAAAAACTATCCAAGTTGATAGTGTGAAGGCATTCATTGAAGACCATCTTGTTGGTTTGCAACTATGGCATTAAGGAGAAGACATAACAAGGGTTTTGGCATTGTTGGAAGCCCCTCTCTTCCGGAGAGATTAGGGTAGAAGTGCATTTGGGTGCCTTCTAGGGCACGAATCTACATTCTAAGTTGATATTTCGACTTGTCATATTTTATAAGGCAGATATATTGCATATTTGTCATTTGTTGGGGTTTGGGGACCTCATTTTTAGTCACTTATATTGGTTTTACTTCTGTTAATAAATAAATTTCCAGCTAGGTCTTTGATTGTGTTTCATGGTGAAAACTGCCCTAAAATGTTCTTTAAGTGTTTATCTATGTTGTGGATGATTTTTATGATGATATTTAGTTGAATTTTCACTCTTTGCAAGTTGTTATCCTTAAAATCAAACTGTTGTACCATGTTGTGTAATGTCCCCATTTTTGAAGACCTTTAGCCTATCTTTCCCAATGGGCTTTGAGATGTTGCAAGGGTAAAATTATATTAAATAATTAAATATTATTTCCTAGAGAGTGATTTTTATCATTTGACATTATAAAGCAATAATTATTTAATTATGTAATTTATTTAATTCAATTCCCACAATGCAAAATTAAAAAAATAAAGGGAATTAATTAAATAACGTTTGAGTGGCTTTTAATATTAAAATCACCCTTAGAAAGGGGACGCCACACCTAGAGAGGATAAACTATTTTTATTTAATGATTTCCCTCTCCTAGGGATTTCAAATTTTCTGCCTCCTTGTTTATAAAAGGAGAGCTTGAGATCATTGTGAGACTTCTGTTGATTGATCATTTGATTTCACTCCATGCTTGGAGTATTGGAATGTATGCCCATGGGATGTATGCCCTAGTTCTTGCATTGTGTTCTCTCATTTGGATCTATTATTGAAGAATATTGAAGACTCCATTGTTCTCTTCATTGAGCTCTCTTGTGTTGAATGTGTTTATGCATGATATATTCATTCTTGCATTGGCAACTTGGTCTTGGGTATTGGCGTGTTTATTAAGAGAATAAATCTACATTTTTATGAAGAGTTTGTGGTGCTTTATGACTGTTATTATTGATACAATTTATTAGAGGCAAATCGACTTATTTGGGGGTTTGATCTATCATGTTTTGAGGTTGTTTATGCTAGATCTATTTGCTGTTATGTCTAATTAATTATTTCGCATGCAAGGGCTGATTATTTGAGTATTTTAGAAGGGTTTTGTGAGCTGGAAATTATTAAATTAATTTTCCCTAACCCTAGCGACTGGTTTTCAAACTTTGGGAGCTGATTTGAAGGGGTTTCAATTATCATAAAATTCAGATCTTTAGTTCTTTGGAAAGATCTTAATTTATAGAATTATCTGCATTTTATTTAAAGCGAAAATACGGAATATTGAGCAAGTTATCAATTTTAAAATATTTCAGCTGTCTGCAAGCTTTTTGGTTGTTATAAATTAATATTTATTTCAGATCTGCAGTTTTGGAGTCAAGTAAATATTGGTTTTGGTTGTAGAAATTAGGAGAAATAAGGACAAAGTAATTTCATA
The DNA here is from genome assembly GCA_019776745.2 of Taxus chinensis. NCBI lineage: Eukaryota > Viridiplantae > Streptophyta > Pinopsida > Cupressales > Taxaceae > Taxus > Taxus chinensis. The sequence continues at coordinate 345,582,602 of CM034146.1, read as the reverse complement.
ATTTTTGGAGTTGATTTGATGCCCTAAAATGTGTTGGGCGACCTACTTTTTAGGGGAAAATTAGGGTTTCATGTTGGTTGTGCAAAATCTAATTTTATAATATTATTCTTCATATTTTTTTGGTCAAATATCCAAAATTTCAGCTCATTTGGACTTCTCTAGCCAAAATTATGAATTTTTTAAAATTGCAGCAGTTGGGGTTTGGATATTAATTATTTTTCAACTAAGTGTAATCAGATTTATGTTAATTCCTAACTTATCCTAAAAGGGGACATTACATGTTCCTAACTTCAGTTTGTTGATATGAAATTTTGAGTTTACTTCAATTGAGGTGTGTGAATTCCTTGTTTTTGTAGTTCAGACCTAGAAATGGACATTACAATGGTATCAAAGCTTCAGTCTTCTCAGTCTAAGAATTACATGCAAGAAAATAAAATGGCAGATAGAATTTTTGGTGATAGTAGATTCGAAAGGCTTGCCCTAACGCAAGAAAGGTTGACCAACAAAATGGCTCCGCTGATCCATACCATTCATGGTCCAAATGGTGGAAGCAACTATTCAAAGGAATTCAATAATACTCAACCATCCAAAAGAGACAATATTGCTACAAGGTATGAGTCTAGGGCTCTTCCGAAAGTTATTTGTGATGACCGACCATTTTTCGAGTTTGTAGGATGGAGGAAAGATAGAGTGGGCATTAGAAATTAGTCCAAGCCCAAAGACAGGAACAAGGGTCATGAGAAGGATATCCCAACCTAGACGGAAAGAGCCCCATCTTATTGGCAAAGCAAAAAGAGGATACGGAACTTGAGGAAGAGGGAGTCAAACTCCCAAGATCGCTATGCAATGATGGACATGTCTATCCTTCTAAGGTTAAGAAGGAGAAAGATCTATTGCAGCAATTGGTTACCAAGAGGGAGCAGCCCTTGGGAATATTAGAAACCCCCAACACTCTTGCCAAAGTGGAGCTCTTGGCTGATTTTCCAAACAGCACCATAGTCACACAAGGGTTTGGTGAAAGTCTGAAGTATAAGCCTCGAGACGAAAGAGAAATCATGGAACATGAGTGCCAAGGTAAAAGTTCTTTAATATTTAATAATGTTTCATTGGTTTCTAATGGGTGTGTGTGGCTAAATATTGAAAAAGAATCAGATTTGCATAAGGGTAAAGAAGATGCATTGGAAGAGGGTAACCTAATTGTCATTTTGGAGGATGAAGACAAAATAGATCAGCCCCTGATTGAGGAGGAAAAATCAGATCTGCAAGAGGTTTATGACGAAGGTACCTCACCAAACACTTGTATGGATTTTCAGCCTGCTCTAAATTCCAAAACAGCAGCTGAGGGTAAACCACTTAGTTTATTTTATGACCATAGCATGAATATATGGCATCACACTAGGTTACTACATTGTTTTGGTCATCCTAAGGAATATTCTAACCTCTTTGTGAAGATGAAGGGTACTAAGTGGGAAGAGAGAGAGCTGGGTTTACAAAAATTGAGACTTGAATTATGTTTTTCAAGGGAAATTAATGATATTCAATTGGCTGGACTGTTCCAAACAGCAGTCACCAAGGAGCAAATTGATGGAGGTATCCACAAAGAACAATCCCAATTTCGTCATCATCCGAAGAAAGGTCAAAATCCTTTGATGTTCTATGATAGTTTATTGAATTCTAATGGTCACACAGGGAAGTCACATAAGGAAGTCAAATCAGATTTACTAAGGACCTATGAGGATGGCATCATGCATGAAAGAAGGGCACCATAAGTGTTGTTCCTAACTCAAAAATTTTGATTCATAAGAGTGTCGTAGGCAGCCCCTGGTATAAGATTATCTCAGTTTTGTTGCTTGTTAATATGTCATTGTTGGTATGTTTCCCTCACATGATTGGTTGGGGAAGGTGATCACATTTCATGTTTGTTATGTCCTCCTATGTCACCGTTGATTGGACATCATTATGCACCTCATACTCCATGGAATAATGAGGTAAGAAGAACTTTTTTGTGTGTGGATTCTTGGGCTCAAATTCAAAATTGTTTCCACATGTGGAATATAGGTGCAATGTTGGAAGGATATCTATGTTTGAGGCATCAAGGGCATGTTGGTAAGTCTGATTTTCAATTCCATGATTCCATGAATATGGAAGAGCTAAAGAGAATAAGGTGGAAGGGCAGCACCCTTACTCTAATGTGTGGCACACAAACTTGTCGTTCATTCCGGATGAAGGGTCTTCTTCATAGCCAACGAATCACTATGCTTGTACAAATTGGCACCATCACACCTTGTGCAAGGAAAATAGTACACTTGTCAATTCTCTTGGGAGATCATGAGGTATGTGATAAATTCTTTGTGATTGAACTAGCTAATGATTAAATTGTTCTTTGGATTCAATGGTTACAAACATTGGGGGAGTTCACCCTCAACTATCATGATAAAGAAATGAAAATTCTGTGACAAAGTTGAGAAAATCAAAATTCATGGCAAGAAGGAACAAGGACAATTGTTTTGGGGAAACAAGTAAGGCACTTGCAATCAGAAAATTCTCCACAACGAAGGTTGCTTACTACGAAGTGAATTTCGAAGAGCGTGATGAGGTGAGAAACACCACTTTCAGCCATAGATATAGAGTTGGTTTGAGTCAAGTCCAAGCTGACTATGGCATGAAGAATCCGAATGGTCTCTGGAGATGCAATGCAGATCACTATTGGAAACCAAGTTTCACACTTGAAAACAGAGGTATAAACATAGTCACCTTTACCGGGGCAGCGAGATGCTTGATATGGGAAGTGGGTAAGCCATGTCATTTTTTTATATTTGATGTCATGACAAGAATCTATTGCATCATTGGAGGTAATCATTGCCATGTTCTTAGTGATCATAACTATGCTAATGAGACTAATTCCAGCAAGGTTGGGAGAGACTCTTTGTCAAGGACTCATTATATATTCCCCAAGCGAAGCCTGTGGAATGGTTTTTTATGACAGTCCAGAGGTAAACACGTATTTCAGATCCTTTGTTTCATGCTTCATCATCATGTTGGGCTGATCATCACAAACTCTTTGTCAGCCAGTTTCCTGACTTCATGAGATAGGGGTTGCATTGCACATCCATGATTGAGAGAAGAAGAGGAATAATGAAGAGTTACATAGATTGCTTACTATCCTTGGCATCTTGGTAAACCCTTGAAGCTCAAAGAAGGTAAAGGTAAAGATTTCAGCCACTGATTTTTCCTCTCTTTGCTTGATGAAAAGGGAAGGAGTTCAAGTGATTTTGTATGAGGTGGGGAAGAATTCTAGCGTGACATGTTCTGATTTTCCAAATTGTGTATTGCTAAATCCATGGTTCCATGAAAGGAATTTATGAGATGAATATGGGAAAGGGGGGACAATTATGGATGAATATGCTAGTTTTACACATGTCAATCTACTGCAGGGAAATGATGATGATTCTAACTTTTAGTTTCTTATGTGTTGTTAAACCCTCTTGTTCCCATGAAAAAGTATGGATTTTGTTTTGATATCTTTGTGCATTAAAGTTCAGCTGAGGCACACATTGAATTATTGGAGATCCAAGAGGTTACATTTTGCTTGAGAGGCATTTACCCCCAAAATTCACAGGTAGGACTATAATGTCCACTTTTTTGCAATAATGATAGAAGTTAGAAGGCTTTTTGCTCATCTTCCTTTCCGTGGAAAAGGAAGGAATGTTGAAGCAAGGGAAGAACTTGAGCTGATATTTCAGTCTCCTTATTCATATTTATGTAAGGAAATTGACCGTTTTGCATAGTTCAAGAATGCAAGGTCGGAATTTTGGTTATAGCAACATCACGAGGATGGGGAAGATTTGTAGATGTTTCACCCCTCTTAAGAGTTAAGGGCCAGGATGTGTAGTGTTTCCTTTTTCCACTTGAGAGTTAGTATTTGGTCTTCTTGCCATTCCTTCTCCATGGCAAGGAAGGTATGAAAAAGATGAAGGAGACACCTGGAGCTTCATATTGGAGCATTGTTTTTCTAATATTTTACACTTTTATACTTAGTGTTCTAGGGTTGATTGCTCTAATTCCATTCGGCTAAAGGGTTTTTAATTAATTATTAATGGCAGCTTATGAAGGACGAAAACACCTTTATGAGGTCAATTTTGCTAGGACAAAACTCTCGCAATTTGGTGGTGTTACTGTTAAAGAATTTCATTGAAGACCATCTTGTTGGTTTGCTAGTCTTGGCGCATTTTAGAGAAGTCATAACTTGGGCATTGTGAGCATTGTTGCTAGCATGTCTCTTAGGGAACAACTTGGGGACGAAGGGAACCCTCATGTGTGCCTTGCCTAGAAGCACGAATCTACCCTTCTAGAGGTTAAGAGAAGGACGAAAACCCTTCGCCTATGGCTATAACGATGATCGATTGCATATTTGTCATTTGATGGGGTTTGGAGAGATCACTTTTGGTCAGTTTCTATTGCTTGTACTTTTGATTTATTAAGGGTGAAGCGACTTCAAGCTTGGGTATTTGATTGGAGTTTCAATTGGTGGAAACTGCCCTGAGAAATGTTCTTAAAGTGTTTGATAATCTGATGTTGTGGATGATTTCTATAGGGCCGGAATCTGATAGTTTGGTTGAATTTTGAGGGTTTCTATGCAAGCTAGTGTCCTATAATTCAGACTCTTGTGGCCTTTTCCTAATTTCCAATTTGCTGGTATAATTAATTTCAAGTTTAGTTGAATTGGGATCTTCAGTGACATTTCTCTGTCTTATTTAGTTCAGCTCTACAATATGGACATTACATATATGGATATACTATATATAGTATTATATATATATATGGTATAGCTGTAGTATGCATAATTGTGGCAAGTGGATTTCACTAGTGTTTTTAAAGTGGAAGTTTTTGAAGACATCAATGAAGTGAGGGGCAGCAGAGGTATAGGTTCGCTAGTTTTGTATTTACAATCTTCTATAAGTAAATAGACTCAGGATCTGCATATTTGTGTGGAGCACTACAATTCCCTTGTGTGTGGTTAAAACCCTTGAAAGGGTCATTACTTGTGGTATCATGAGCTCGGCATTTGCTATAGGGAAAGGCAAATTAGGGTTTCAATGGTAGGATTGTCAATGTCCCCTTTTCCAGACTAGTCACTGATGACACGGCGTTGGGGCCATATCCACCTTCTGTGGGCTTCAAGGAAGGAAAGCAAGGGACGGTGAACATTGTCATAATTGTAAGTTATCTCTATTTTTCTTGATGGCACTGATTACAAACTTTCAGTGAGATCATAGTGATGTCAGAATTAGCTGATAGCATGACTTGACAAAGCAAACCCTATGTGTGTAGAGGATGCTCCTTCATTAAGGTCAATCTTCTTAAGTTAGTTGGAATGGAGATAGCAAGGGATACGGTGGTACCTTTTATGTGATCAGAAACCTTAAGTGAGAATTAATCGTGCACTTGCCCCTTCTTTGATGATTTCAGTCATGAAGATTCACTAGAAAAGTATCGATGGCGCCAAAGAAGGGTACTTAAGCAAGTTCGAAAGGAGTAGGGGGGTCAAAAAAATTCATCATTGGTGGAAAGATGTTACATATGTATTTGGAGCTAATGATTGCTTCACATGATAGTCAAGTAACGGGTGATGGAGTCATAGAACTTGGTTACCAAAGGAAGAAGAAAACCTTCAGATAGTATCACAGTTGGGGAGAGAGAGCCTTTTGTGTGCATTGGAAACCTTTCCTTCGGATGAAGCATGACCAAAATCAACTCGCTGGTCTGTCATTGGAACAAACAACTCCTAAGAGGAAAATTGAAGGTGTTCGTGGCTCGGGAATAGAGCACTTCTACTCCAGGTAGAGCACTTTTATGCATGTTAGCCAACAAGGCATGGACTTGAAATCCACCCAGTGGGAAGAATAAGAAGGAAACACTTTGTCCTAATAGATGTCCATGGTTACAACAAGCTTGCTGGAATTCACTTTTATTTGATAGCAGGTCAAAAAGAAGAACATTTTGAGGATTTATCTCAGCCCCATGAAACTCTCAAGAATTGATGGAATTATGAATTGTCAAAGTTTCAGTTATGTTTGCACTCAAGCATAAGAAGTAGGTAAAAAGGATTTATGGTTGCTTCATGATTTCATCCCTTTGCTGGACTAATGAAGTTGCATGGGGCAAGATACAAAATTGATTTTGAGGCTATATTGCATTAGAAGAATGTCTTGAAAAGAAGCTATGAGGGTTCTAGAGACCTGAAGCGGACATTGAAAGGGTTTTATGCATAAATACCATTGCGTAGAGCTGAAGATGCTAAAAGATATAGTGAAGGTAAGCATGCCCGATGAATTCCTTTGTTGTCATAACATACTCAGATTTATCTTTGTCTAGCATGATACTACACCAAAAGTGATGGACCTCGATGAGTTAAAGGGGGATTGAAAGGAGGACTATAATACAAATCAGAAGTTATCATTAGGGTTTGAGCCAAAACCATTATTTTCACCTTTCAGCCATCCGCAAGACCATATCTACATTTGCCAAGGACCCTCAAGTATGGCACCCAGAATACAAAAGATCATGAAAGTAAGCCTTTCTTTCTAGGGTCAAAGTATGCACCTTGAATGCTGATTTAATACTCAGAATTTCTGAGTGTTATGGGCAGCCCCCAGCATGAAGGTATTTCAGTTTTTGCCTCTACATCATTTCGAATTTTCTACCATGAATGGATGGTTAGGAGTACTCATGTTTTATATATATGGTATGTAATGTCCCCTTTTGGGACCCTATTACATTAAACTCTACAGGAGATTTAAACTTCATCCAAATAACGATGCTAGAACAGATTAAACCCTCCTAGTTCGACCTCAAATAACCCAATGTTAGCTTCAATACAACCCAAATGGGGTTGGAGTGAGCCAAGATAGTGGGTTAGCCATGGGAGAACCAATTAGGTAAGCATTTCCAGCCCTTTCTCCAAAATTTTGATCAGCTGTAACCTACTGTAGTGAGCCCCCATAAAATTGCACCAGAACAACTGGGAACTTAGAAGGTATGTCATAACTTGCATCAACTATACTCTCATATCTACTGTTGCCCTCAAATAAATTGCAGCTATTTGTTTACTTATAAGATACCTGGAAAGGAGCTTTCCAATCGAGCCATCAATCTGAACTTTTACCAAACACTTCATGGTTGTTGTACCCACTCCAAAACAGCCCGCAAAATCATAACCCTACGTCGCTCAGGGAATAGATTGCCATAACATAGGATTAAGACGGGATTTCTAGCACTTTGGAACCCTCCAATGGTCACCCCAGATAATTGCTCAAACTCAGAAAAACAAGCCAACACAGATCAGATGCATAAATATGGATGATTCACTTCAAGGTTTTGAAACATGTTAGAATATGGATTTGCATGCATACAAATCACATGTCACCAGTAGCTGAGAACGAAATCCCTACCAAAATAAACCAGATTAGGCTAACCTCTTCATTGAACATCACCAAAACATGCCAAATAATCACTTATGCAAGTCTGCTAGGGCTGGAATTATTGCAACATCAATGGAAAGAACAAAGTCATTGAGGGACTATGAAATCCTTCCAAAAACACTTAAAATGGAACCCCAACATGCAGATTTAATTCAAAGAACATGTAATGCAGTTAGGTACACATAAGCCAGAGTCGCTAATGTTAGAATGGAGAGGAACAAATGCATCAAACACGCTTCAACACAAATAGAGTACGGATAAGGAGTTAGCTAAACAGAGTCTTCAATATCTTCAACAATGGCTCACAAGTAAGCAAGCTTGATAATGAGAGATTGATCACTGAGAGCTAGCGCATACATCCCATTACTCCCAGCATGGAGTGAAGTCAATAAGATTCATCAGACAATAACCTGCTTACAAGCTTCGAACACTAACATATATTTAACATAAGTTTTCCTCCCAAGGCTGGAAGCGACTCCCCATTTGGATGGGACACAAAGTTCATAATTTGAAATTAACTCCAAGGCATGCCTTATCAATTTCCCACAGTTTCTATTTATTTGAAGTAAAGCTTCCATACTAAAGTGTTTTCGTCCCCTTTTTGAGGGTCTACCTTTAACATTAATGAGCGCACTCTAATATCCTATTTAGTTAATCCCCTTTTAATTTTGTTACAAAGTAGTTAGGGAATTAAATAAAATCATTAAATTAGGCACTTAATTGCCCAATAAATGATTCTTTTGTGACCAACTTGATTACAAAGTAGCTAGAAATAGAAATCACTTAAGTTATTCACAACTGATCCTGAAATGAGAAATAATATCCTTTTCTTAAATGAATCCACTTGCTTTAAAATGATGACAAATGATTATAATCAGTCTTATCCATTGCAATGGGGTCCGCCTATCTCAAACGTACTGAGCAATAGACTCTTTCCCCTTGCAAGTGTTGGCTAGATTTTCTGCATAGCACAAAACCTAGGCAGTCATGAGATAAATCTCCCTCATTTAACCGGTGAGGCTCCCGTGTCAGATTTGTCAATAAAAATGTGTTATTATCTATCAGGGGTTTTACTTTAACCACTTAGTTCATGAACCATAACTAAGAAGTTCTGCAGCAAGTAAGCAGCTGTTTAAGAAAGGAAGTATTGTATAGAAGAAGGAAGTAAAGGAAATACAGAGAAGAAATGGGGAAGATGTGCATCCCAATTAGTAGATAGCAGAGCTAATTGCATGCACATAGAAGAAACTTAATAGATATGAACACACAGAATTATAAAACAAAGGCAGCTCTAGATCCAGATCTATAATAACACAAAGTTTACTTAAGAGATCTAAGATTAAAAGCAAGAAACACAGTACACCGTGACACAAAGTTCTCCGGAAACCTGCTCCTTTGTATTCCTTTGCTCCAAGTTGCTCTCAAGGGTTCAGCACAAAGTCTAGAACACAGGATTGCTGCTTACAAATTCTGATCGATCATTAACCCGGAGGTTCTTCTCCTACTTATAGAATGTAGGAGGGAAAGTACAAATGGAAAACTCAAACTGAACTGAAACATAAACAACAAGTAAAGATGACATTTGGCAATCATCCTCAACTATCTTCTCCTTAAGTGACACATGTATCACTTAACTAATAGAATGGTTCCACATGACTTTAAGTAATGGTTGCAAAACCAATAACTTAGAAGTTTTACAATTTCATCCGGGAACATAGAAAATAGAAGAAGAAAGAAATAGAAGAAGTCATGCCAGCTGTAACATTTATGTCTTCTTCTTGTTCTGATATCGGATATACTTGTCGAACATGTAATTCAGCATCCTTCCATCTGTTTTAGCCACTGCTTCTTTCTCTGTCCTGAATTGCAGCAACCCTTCATTCAACACTTTGATGCACGCTTCCACATCTTCCAAACTCGGCCCAAACCTGCAATGTCTGCCTGCAGCGCCACCAGTCTACTGATAGAATTCATCGTGAAAGGCTTGGTAGCTTTATCAATTCTCTTTTGTACCATCAGAAGAGAACCTTCCAGGGAATTAGGCACCTTAGTTGAGACGATCCGCACGTATGAAGTGACATTCCCGTCCATTATCTCTTCAGTGAAAGAAATGACACTGTCTGGTAAATCTGATGTTCTACTCTCAAGTGCCTGCATCCTCTTCAGCAAAACTCTGCAGATTTCCAAACGGAAAGATACTGCAAACTCTAGCTGCTTCCCCTTCTCGACTGATCCGTCCGGTACAATCTGTTCCGCAATCAATACATCTCCCGGCAGCTTGTTGATCTCGGCCAAAATACTCAGGTTACTCTCTGCAACTGTATTCATGCCTTCTATGTTTGCCATCAGTTGCTTTAGTTGATTTGCTGCATCGTTCATAACCTTTAGGTGGGCTGGCACTTCCCCAAGTTGTACAGAAGCTTGACGAATAATCAAATCCTTCCATTCGTCAATAGCCTTTACTTGATTGCTTGCGTCCTCCATTTCCTGCATAAGATGATCACTCACCTGCTCTGAAATGGGCTGAATGGAAGGTTTAGCAACCTTGGCTATGATCTCACATAATTGAGATACTTGCTTCTGCAGCTCTTCTTTCTCCGCCTTTTCACTGTCAAGCCTAAGGAATAAAGCATCCATCAATGTCTGCGTGTCCTGCTTCAATCCTTCAGTGGTGGCTTGACCGAGGGGTACTTTGGTCACTGTCACATCTTCTGCCGTGAGCTCCTCTTCTATCTTTCCTTCTGCCGGAATTGATATCTCAGCAAACTTCTCTCCCGAATCCTCGATGATCAACCTAGAAGTTGCTTTGGCAACTTTAGGCCTTCTGTCTCTTCCGCCCAGATTCTGGAGTAGCTGCAAGTCGTGCTCCTCTAAGTTCATCTCCATTCTCGCTTCTGGAACCAACTGCGAAGCCAACCATTCCGAGAAGTTACTTCTCGGAGAATGAGAAGTCGCTGAGTGTACTACCATCTTCCGCTCTGCATCCTCTCCGTCAGAAAGTGCCACAGTGTTATGGCTGCCATCTTCTGAGTCATCCAAGGACAAATCCCTTTCAAATTCCGCCATCTGCAGCTTCAACGTATCCTCTGGAACAGGCACTGAACGAAGTGGCTGAGGGGAGAAGATGAATGTCGCTGGATTCAGTGGAGGCATGGAAGCATCCTGCTGCTGCGGTGTAATAGTTGGTGAAGCATTGGGTACTGGAGAAACCGGAGTTAAAGTCATGGTCGTAGAAGTGATCCTCTCCTTGGATTGAGATCTTCTATGCACTTTCAACTTCTCGACTTTCCTGCTGCTTTCTCCTCCGTGCTTTCGCTTGAGGGAATCTCCTGCGCCGAAGTTGCCCGTGACTTGATTCATCAATGCTTCATCAAGGCAATATCCCTTCGTCAGCAACCAGTTTGAAGTATTCACCAACACAGCTCCCGACCTTTCTTCAATTGTGTTGCAGCCTCCTATGTTATTCTGCAGTATGGCTTTATCTCCTCCCATTTGATGGTAAGTGTCAAGTACCACATTCCCATCATCTTTAAGATCCGCAGGTATCCGCGCTAGTCCAAAGTCGAACACTTGCTTTGCTGATAGCCTGCTGAAATCTTTCTTTCTAACCTCGTACTCACTTTTGCACTTCATCCAGAAATCTTCTAATGAAGGCACATGTGCGTACTCCTGGGAGATTGTCTTCCTGGCTACTCCAAATGGATTGAAGTTCAGCCGTGCAGGGAAGAACTCTTGCTCATACTCGGATAACATTTGCGCTTCCATCCCCGAGCTCTATGAATGCTAATGCAGCTGTAATATCCCACAGTGATTGGGAAGAAGCCCGTAGACTTGTGCCGCTTTGACTGAAGGTCGTGTAACTCCACAAGTTGCCTGCTTAGCTCCATGGCGATCAATCTATCATTCGGATACCTGGGCATCTTTATTGGTTCTCCAGAAAAGCCCGTAACCCTGAGGTATGTGAAATCTGCAAATTGAATGAATAGATTGCCAATCTTGGACACAGCTTCCCACGCTTCCTTGCTTACCCTGTTGGCCTTCAAGTCTTTGTCTAGCCTGCAGATGAAATCGTAGAAGAAGTCATCGTTGATCACTTTGAAGTCTTTCTCGCATGCAGGTGCAGTAAGCTGCGGGTAGCACTCGAAAATGGGGTCCTTGGAAAGAACACCACATCTATCCAGCTTGGAAAAGACGCCTTGTGAAGCTGCAACATACACCAAGTATGAAGTCATCTTGAAGCTGAAAGTACGCTTCACGTTCCGGAGTTGCTCACCGATGTTGTTGCTAATAATTTCCGACCAATTGATTATAGAATCAACCTTGTTGATTTCAATGGTCCTGATGAAAGCATACATCCATGTACGGAAAGTGTAAGCATTCGCTTCGCCATTCATCCTGCATAGCAATTTGACGACATCATCTACCTCCTGCACCAAATTGGACCGTGGAAGAGTTCTCGGGAACTTTGAAGGAGATCTAGGCTTCTTCATGTATCGGCTATTCATTATGCTCACGCAATCAGCTCTATGCTTCTCCCATCTATTGTCAGCATCCTGAATGCTAATAGAAGTCACCACCTTTCGCACTGGAATCTTCAAACAATAATTGATGAACTCTGCGTCCAAATGAATTATTGTCTTTCCCGAAGCATCACGCACTGATCTGGATGAAGGATGATAAGATCTAGCACACTCCATCACAAACTCTGGCAATTGGGCTGTACATGGAAAAGCTGCAGCTCGGATAATTCCACTGCTTTTAACCGCACGCATGAGTGAAGTCTTTCCCGCTCTGGATCTATCAATCAAATCGGCAAGAGGTTCCGGGCCTAGATCTGTGTCTCCTATGTCTCGCAAGTTTGGAAGCAATGCATGACTCCATCGTGCTTTCTTTTTCATCTCCCTTCGCCATGGCTTTGTCTATCTTCGTCTGAATAATTCTTTTTCTTCTTACTTGGCCGGATTTCTTCAAAATTGGTGCAGATCTGGACAATTCTTCAGATTCGGAGGATATATGCAATGTATTGGACATTGATAAAAGCTCATTTTCCTTTGTAAAGCACCTGTATTGAATTCCTGCAATTTATTCAGACAAAAATGGCCACCGGAGCATGAATAGTGAATTTTAATTGTAAAAATCTGCACTTTTCAAGCCTGCTGCCCCAAAAATTGGTGTTTAATTTGCACATAAAGAGAGCATGAATCCTTTCAACAACACCTGAGCACCTGTAACACATATGCAAACAATTATGCAGACAAAGATCAACCTCCTTCAAAGCATGCGCCAAATCTGGAAGCTTTTAGCCTTGTTGTCACCTTGTCTGAGCAAAATCCTTCTTCTAATGGGGGCGCACTTTTCCACTTGGCTGCAATTCTTTACCTGTGATTTGAATAATTCACCCATATGGCTGCCCATGCTTATATAACCTTCACAATTCTATAATTAATAATTGCCCTAACAATTAAAGGTAATTAATTAATTAAAAATCATGCTTTTCTCTTTTAAAAATAGCATGTTTAAGGACAGCCATCCAATAAATTAAATTAATCCAATTTAATCCTTCACACATCACTTCACTTAAGCTTCACAGTGTGCTTTGACCATAGCCACTGAAAATAGAAATTAATTTAATGTTTTAATGCCTTTAAAAACATTAAATAACTCCTAAATGGGGCGCACTTTTTGAGAGGAAGGGGGCAGCCACTAAATAAATTAAATTTAATGTTTTTTAATCCTTTCTTTTATTTCCTCTTTGACTTGTTGACTTCCTCCAAGCTTGGGCGCACTTTTTGAGAGGAATAGATTAATTAAATAATCACTTTAAGTCTTCCATCATCTCACCAAAGGGGGCGCACTTTTTTGCACATATAATTCTATTTTTAAGAATTTTTCCACAATGGGATTCTTTACCCTGCAAGGCAGGCACCAAAATCCCATGATCCACTTAAGTGATTTGACTTTGACAATGGGATTATTTACCCTGCAAGGCAGGCACTAAAATCCCATGATTTCACTTAAGTCACTTTCCTTTTATTTTATCATGGGAATTTTCACCCTGCAAGGCAGGTAATAAATTCCCGCCTACCTGCGGCCTCTAACTTTCCCACTGCAGCTTAAGTGAATTTTATAACACGGGAAAAAGTACCCTGCTAGGCAGGTATAAAATTCCCACCCTGCCTGCGGCTTCTATTTTTCCCATTGCAACTTAAATCCTTTGTTTTCCAAAAATGTGCCCATCCCCGCAAGGGCTTTTCCGTGCACGACTTCGCTTTTTCCCAATGATCCAGACCTCCGATGGCGACTTCCTCCGAGCATAATGTGCGTATATGTTTTCTAGCTGCTCGAGGACCAAAAATCGGGCTTACCCAGAAAAGGAATTGTTCTAGAGAAATTTCACAGAAAACGAAACGGGACAACACAAAAACACGAAAAATTGCCAAAAGTTACAAATAAAGCCCAAAACTTATTCCAAGTTAAAACCCTTCTGGTACATAAGAGTAATAACATATTCGATCATAACAGAGTTAAAACGGAGCGCAAATAGCCTCATACGGGGCTCAAAATAATTAAATACAAATTTCCCGCAGACAAATCCCGACGACAGAATATAACAACTTTGGGCATCTGGGTATTTGGCGAAAAAGGCTAATATGGCTCTTTGGGATTATCTTGACGCAATACAAGAACTTTCAGGCAATAAAAACACAAAACGACCCATTATTTTAAAAGTACGAAAAATTTTCGGATAAATCTGGGTGACACCAAACACAAAGTTTCTTCCTGAAACAAAGCTTGCACACAAAATTAATTCTTCTCCTCTCTCAAAGTCACCCTTTACAAATGAGCCCCTCGCTTCCTTTTATAACCCAAAAGTTGGTTACAAAGTAGTTAGGGTTTTACATGATTATTAAATAAGGCACTTAAGTGACCATTGAATTTTTCAACCAACTCTATTAAAGACAACCCAAAAATAGAAATTACTTAAAATATCCATAGTTTCCCAAAAGCAAATAACAACACCCTTTAAAATATACAATAATAACTAGTTCCTTATCCATTGAAATGGGGTTCGCCTATCTCAAGCGTATGAGAAATGGAATATCCCACTTTGTTAGATACCAAGAAAATTAACTCCATGAACTGCCGGTGAAATTAGGATCTGCCGCTTTTTCAAGTTGAAAAGATCTAAACCTTCCCAAAGCTTCAAACATCTATTCTTCTTCTGGAGGTTCATTTGGTCAAAGAATAGCCTCACAAAATACCTGCAATTCAAGAATCCTACTTGGCATATCATTTAAATTAAATTTTTTGGATTGAGCGCTCTTAAACAAGCTCTTTAATTTGATGCACCGCTCCATTGAAACTGATGAGCAATTGTTGGCGGGAGTGTACATGTCCTTAAACAATTGTGAAAATTGCTCTTCCACCTGCTCCGATGAAAACCTTTGATTATGCTCATTTATGAGGTTGCAAGGAATCTCAGCTATGAATTCTTGAATCAAGGAGAGTGAAGTAAAGGCTTCATTGCACATGCTCTCATAATGGATCATAGAATCCTCAAGAAGCTCCTTCCTTGATTTACGATGCAGTCACTAAAGAAAACGTGTCCCTCGATGTTCAAATTTGAGAATTCCTTCAATGGCTAAAAATGAGGATTCCATACTTGTCATCTCCTATAAAATGGTCAATATCTCATCCAAATTTGATATATTAGAAAGAAAAGTTTCTTTGAAAGAAAGAATTGGATCAAGATATGCATGGACATCTTCATGAAGCTTAACCGCTGTCTTGATTGTCTCTTGACCTAAAACGAGAATCTTTGAAAGCCGAGTTTTAGTGACATGGACTAATGTGTTTATGTATTTTAACAAATTGAGAGTCTCTTCATCTAGGGCAGCCATTGCATCAAATTCTGGGAAAGTGGATGATATGGGATTTATCAAATGTTGAACATATCCCACCAATTGATTCTTTTCGGCCTTGAGCGGAGAGTTTTGAGACTTATATTTCTCAAGTCTCTTTAGCACAATATCAATTGAATCTCGAGCCATCACCATGTAACATTCTAATGTAGACCTCCCAAGTCTAAGTCTGGAAACTTCATAATCAGCAGGTGTCATGACATCACGCTCCTTATCAATTTGTGGGATGGCGAGATCCGTAAACCTATTTCCGTCACTATCCACCATTATTTGAGAAATAACCTTAGGCTTCTTTGAAATGACATCGTTTGAAAGTTTGAAAATGGCATCAAAATCAATGTCAATTTCCTTGACAACCCTCTTCCTTTTCTTAACCTCGGAATCAACCCAGGAAGGAGTATCATGCACTATTTCCACATACAAAATCCTAGAGCTCGAATCAATATTCTCATTATTCTCGACATCATAAGATCCTGCTTGAATCCTATTTATAACCTCAATTTGAGGGGAAACAACCTCAATATCCACCTCTTGATTATTCGGGATATTTTGGGAAATCCCTTCATGAACTACATGTTCCGAAGTGTTTGATATTTGAATTACCTGCACCTGAGTGGACGCTTGTTCGAAGCATGACTGAGGATTGTTTTCCACTAGCTTCTGAGCACTATCAATAATGTCGGTAGAAGAATCTCTACTCGAGGTAGAAAACCCGGATACACGCTCTCTTCCTTCTTCAGGGTTAGGATCTTTAGATTTTTCTCCTCGCGACACATTACTTAGTGAAGTGGATTTTGGCAACCACTCCTTTCTTATTTGTTGTGTATGATTGCATGGTACAGAGGTTGATCAAGAAGAGGCTTTGGTTGAATGGAGGTTTCCTCGTGTTGGAAATTTTTGTGATCCCAAAGCATGATCTTGAATTGATTGTAACTTGGCAAGTTCTTTATTGTACCAAGATATGCTTCTTTTAATAATTGGTTGATTCTTGCTATCAAGAGAAAATTCATCTCTTTTGGTCCAGTTGATTTGAGGCAATGGGGTAAAATCAACTGCATCATATGAGGGATGAATGACATCTTCATCATCATTTATGAATGATTCGGGAGGGTTCTTCATTTGGAAAGCCTTGATCTAAGCAAGTGTTAGGCGAGAAAACTCTTGTCTTCTTACTTCATGTTCATCCAAACAAGCAGCCCGGAAATCTTCCATGGTAGGATTATATTGATACTTTGCTCCCATAATCTTCTGCATATATCCATTGATATCAAACTAGACTCTCTTCACATATGGATGGATTGTTATGAGAGTGAACTCTTTTTCCATGAGTTGTGCACTGAAAAGATTTGGACATTGGTATTCCCCGATTTGGATTGGGAAATGAATTCTTGAACGGTGCTTGTCACTAAGAAGACAGCGAACTTGGAATAGTTGTCGCGCAAGCTCCATTAATGGCCATATGTCACTAATGTACTTAGGAAGCTTCCACAGGGTACCAGTAAAGCCACTCATGCAAATGTAGGAAAATGATGAAAATTTAATAAACCAGGTTCCCCATTGGGAAATGACACTCATGGCTTCTTTAGAAAACCTTTCCTCGGTATTTCAATTCATGTTTCAAATCACACGGAAGGTGAATGCATTGTTGACTCTTCTAAAATGGTGAGAGCTATTTTTGAAACTGAGTTGGGGGTAATAATGAAAAACACTATTTGACGGTCCCATGAATCCTCTCATTTCAAGCCCCGAAAATAGCTTTCTTCTTGCTACCACATAAGTCAGATACGATGTCATGTAGAAGCATACAATCATCTTAACTTCTATCAATTGTTTGTGTAGGGTGTTACTGATGATGGTGGCCTAGTCCACAAATTCTTTCTTGGCTAAGATGATACAGATAAACTGATACATCCATGGGTGAAAAATCCTGGCAGAGGGAAAACTGAAAACTTGACTTAGGAGAGTAATCATGTCCCTGATTTCTTCCATGAACTCAACGCGGTATAGTTCTTTGGGAAGCCGGTCAATTTGAGGCCTCTTGGTCACTAACCAGTTGTTATTAACCATCTTGCTCCACCTGAGAGGTTCTTCATCCCAAAACTCTTGTGCTGACTAACGAGTGATGTCTGTATTCTTAGGAAAGTCATGTATGCTGAGCAATTCCTCAATGTGCTATGGTGTGATTAAGAGGAAATGCTCGCGATTATCTTTAAAAATTCCTCGTCTCTTAGGATCATAGTGCTCAGCATAAGCAATAACCAACTTTGGACACTGCACTGAGACAGGAAATGCTGCTGCTTGGGGTAGACCACTATGGTAAAGCCTATCTGAGAATATGGTCTTGCCTTCAATTTTCACCCGCTCGCAAAATTGTTGCACATTGATGTGACCCAGGTTTGTATCAATTTTATTGTCAAATGCTGACTTAATGGAACTGGGAGGAATGATTCCTTGGAATTCATACTTGAGCACAGACTTGTTCAATTTTTCCACTGGCTTCCTCGATCTTCTTGTGGATTTGCTAGATTTCTCGGCCATTATGAATTTTACAAAAGAATGACTCGGGCACGCAAAGCAATGCAAGAGGGGTCGGGTCTCAGTCTCTGAAATCCCCGTCAGTGCAAGAACAAATATGACTTGTTTGATTATTACTATTATTATTATTTTTAAAAATAATAATAATAATAAGTCCCGGTTACAAAAATTATTTTTTTAATACATCACACCAAGACTAGGTTTTAATTCCGACTCGGGCGACGTGTTTTTTTTTAAATAAACAAATCACCCGATTTTTTTATTTAATTTGCCGGAGAAAATTCTCCTTGGTATGCGTGAAAATGGCCTGATTTTAATGACCTTAGACTTTGGGCTTTCCTTTGACTACGTGAAATCTTGTTGTTTCTTTCCTGGGCGTTGAAACTGGTTTGTTCTCTTTGCTAGACTACGTTTCTCCTCCCTACGTGTAAACTGAGGTATTTCTTCTCTCACGTGGAGACTGATTTCTTTGTTTGTTGCCTCCCCTGCATGGAGAAATACGTGAGAACTACAAACTTTTAAAACCAATCACTTTTCCCCCCTTGTGGCAGCGTGGAAAATCTTCTTGGGCATTTGGATTTTCTAGCCTTTGGACTATCCTCTCCTCTCCCACGTGGCCTTTTAGTATTTGCGTTGGAAAACTCCTTTTTTTTTTATGCGTGGGATCTTTGTTCTGGACTATGAAGTTCGATTTGACTCCTTTGCATTATGATTGGCCAATGTTTGCGTGGAGAACTATCTACTTTTGCTCATGCGTGTGGGCTTTTCTTTGCTATGGCTATGTGTGAATAAGTGCGTGGGAATGTTATTGGTGAATGCATGGACTTTTTTTTAAAAATCTACCATGCGTGAACCTCCTCAACGTGAACTTGTTTCTCCAACCAATGCATGGTATTCCTTTGCTTTGACTGCCTATGCATGCATTACCTGTCTTTTTTTTTTTGCAATGCGTGGACTATTCTTTTGGTATTGTGGCTGCATGAACAATGGGAAAAATCCTTGGCCAATGTGTGGCCTTTCCCTTCCTTGGCTGCGTGGATGGACTTTCTATGGATGCGTGGACAACCTTCTCTTTAAAAATGTGTGGACAGTTTTATTTATTCCTAGCTGAAATGTGGACTCTTGTTCTTGCAATGTATTGAAAAATGATCCTATTGCATGCGTTGAAAACTGATCCTTGACTGATGTATTACTTCCTATGCATGGATCTTCTTCCAATTGCTGCGTAAAGATTTGTTTGGACTGTCCTCCTGCTGCGTGGAGATTTGTTTGGACTGTCCTCTTGCTTCTTCACACCCCTGCTGCGTTGAAATTCCTTTTTATTTCTTTGTCTTTTCTTTCAATGCGTATTCCTCCTTCACAATGGCATTCACAATAAACTATTATTGTTTGAGGGATGTGATACAAATATTACTTTGTTCCTCTAGAAGAAATAAGAAGCAATTTGGAAAGCTCCGCACGACTCTTTCCAACGAGTTTGACGGAGGAATTTATGAGGATTAATTCAACTTCCCTCCTTCCCGGGTAGTGGAATTAATTGCCAGGGGGAAATGGGGAAATCAACGGCCAATTGCCAATGGAAATGGCAAGGCGGGCTGGCAATCCCCATTTTATTTCCCCATGTGAGAAATCGGGAGATTTTTTGCCCATTTGCCAATTCATTAATTTGGCAATCGGGGGAAGAAATCCCACAAGCGGGGATTTAAAACAAATTTGCCAGGAAAGGGGAAATCCGGGCCTAGGAAGCCAATTTGGCATCCCTAGCAATGGGAAGCGGAAACTTATTTTTCCCCCGGCAATTAAAATAAAACTTGTCGAATGAAATTTTAATTAATATTTATTTAATTAAAAGCCCCAAAGTTATTAAAAATTAATTTTATCAAACAAAGAGTAATAATTAATTAATTAATATTTAACGTAGTTTATGCCCTGGCGGGAGGAGTTCTTGCCCGAAATGGACGAAACGAAGACCGGAATGATCACGAAAATGAGACGATCGCGATGAGGGCGATAAACCACCCAAAGTAACACTTTTGAAAAATTTCAAAATTTCCATTTTTTAAATTAATTTTGCGAAGTCAAAATTGGCTGAGCATAAGGAAACTTTTTTTATAGTCCGGAGTGGTATTCCCCACACACCAACACACTTGTACTATTTTGTGCAAAAAAAGATGAAATCTTAGCCCCCCTCATTCTAATTTTTGAAGAAGAGAAAAATTACATTGGTAATTGGGATAGCAAGAGAGAGATGGTGGGTCACCAATGCTTGGATGGTGATTATACAAAAAAGGAGCAGCTAAAGCTTATTTGGGATCCGAGCGCTTGCAATTTCTTAAGGACAAGCAATTTTGGAAAGCGAGTACTGTAATGTCCACTTTTCCAACTTAGGAAGTATGATTTGGACTTCTTTCCATTCCCTTTTCCATGGCAACGGAGTGGAAAGAGTTAGGAAAAGGAATTGAGCTTCATTTGTATTTATTTTCTAATTTTAATGTTTCTTTTTTAGCATGTGTTTGCCTTTAGCATGTTGGCTAGGTTATAAGGCATTTAAGGAAAAAAGAATATTATGACTTATAGGGGTCGGCCTTGCTCTTCCAAGCTTTGGCACCAAGAGGAGGTTATAAAAGTAGACTTAGGAGCTCATTTGCACTCATACATTTTTGGCGCATTTACTCTAACTGAACCTTTGGGCTAGTGGCTCATTGTTCTGTAATGTCCCATTTTTCGGGACATTATTAATATTTATTTCCATTTGCATTGTAACCCCTTGGCATGTCTAGCGCTACAAGTGGGGGTCTCTAGTTAGTTTAAATGTGCACATAGGATAGTTGTTTTTTATCATTTAATTAAAAATAATAAAGTGCACATAGTCTTAGTTTATTAGAGACTTTATTATAAGGAGAGTTTATGTTTTCCTTACAAAAGGGAAAGGTCGGTCTTTATTGAATATTGCACCCCATAACTCTATAAAAGGAGGTTGCATTTCCTCTAGTGGGGTTATGGTGATTGATCATTTGATTTCACTCCATGCTTGGAGTATTGGGATGTATGCCCGAGTTCTTGCATTGTCCTCTCTCTCATTTGGATCCATTATTGAAGAATATTGAAGACTCCATTGTTCTCTCCATTGTGTTCTCTTGTGTTGAATGTGTTTTGCTTGGTTTATCCATTCTAAGTATTGGCGACTTGGATTGGGGATTGTTGAAGCATATTTTTTATGCCTAAAAATATATTTATGTTGCTGATCTGATTTAGCATAATTTTGTGAGTATGTGTGACCAGATTTGAGGGTTTTGGGAGTAATACAAGTGCTAGAATTAATTTATGTGCAAGCAGCAATTTATTTTTCCCTAAGCGACTTGCTATTTTCGCTATTTTAGGGGTTTAGCAACTATTGTTCTAATTTGGTTGGGTTCATCTTATTCCTTGTATTTTTCCAAGTCTGTGCATATCTCATTTGCCCAAATCGGAGTAGTTTTGAGGAAGATATGAATTTTTTTAAAATTGCAGCAGACTAGGGTTTGATTGTCAAAAAAATTTAGTTGTGTATGATCATAATAAAAATCTGATTTGTCTATTAATTATTTCTAAACAAAGGGAGTTGATTTGGAGTGTTTGGAAGCTTGGAGAAGGGCCTAAATATTGTTGTTGATTTTATTCTAACCCTAACGACTTGGAGGCAGATTTCAGGGGCAGATTTGAGTGGGTTTCAATGTTCAAAAAATACAATTTGTTAGTTCATTTGAAAGCACATGATTTCTACTTTATTGTGCAATTCATTTCATGCCAAAACTCCAAGTATCTTGTAAGATATTAATTTTTGAAGTTTCAATTGTTCTAGGTGATTTATTAATTAATTAACTGCTGCTAAAAATCAGATCTAGATGTTATTAGAGTTTTAATTGGTTCTCCCATCGAATCCACTACTTTGACATACTCCAACCCCATTTCGGGTTGTATTATTGCCGACATTGGGTTATTTGAGGTGGAGCTAAGAAGATCTAATCTTCCTAAGGTTCGATCGAGTTAATTTTCAGATTTATATTTGTCCAAAAAGGGGACATTACATGTTCTTCCACTCTTGACAAAAACCCAAGTGTGTGGCAGCATCTTCCTAGAAGGACGAAAACCCTTCTCGTGGTTTATAGGGGGACAGAAACCCTCTTATCTTGTGTGAACTTAAAGGATTATTGTAAATTTGTGAAAACGTTGTAACCTGATTTTTATATGCATTGAGTGGCCTCTCCTAGGTGGAGCAACCTACCTTGGAGTGAATTTTGGTGCCATCTAAGGCACGGCAATGTGATTTGAATTCATATTTGTCTACCTTACAATTTATAAAGCCAAAATCTCCATTTTGGTGAATTTTGACAAAGAATTACTATTTTTCCTAGCCCTCAGATTTGGCTAGTTTGTTGTTGATTTAAATAATTAATTCCAGCTGTGTAATCTAATATTCTGTCCATCTTTTGATATATTTTTTATTTATAAATATTGTCGTGGATAGAATAATTGTTTTGTGACATTATTCATTGATTCGCATAGTGAAAGGTGGACTTGAATTCCATAAACAGTTCGTTGCCCTTGTAGATAGTCAATTTCATATTAATTTCAGTTTATTGATTTAAAAAGCAAACTTGCTTATATTGGGGATATTAGCTAATTTCCTTAATTTTCAGTTTTCTCCCCAAAAGCGATATTACAAGGGCAAAGTTGGGTCAAGGGTTTTATTCACATACACAATTGCACGAAGCACTAGGAGAACTACATAGAATCTGAAATGTAGTGCAGCCCTATATGAATCACAAACGAGGTGGTCACCAAGGTCAGTGTGACACAAGCATATGCATGTTTTATTTTAATCTAATGTGTGCTTGAGGTTCTTGCAGGAAGCTGGGGTTATTTGCAGGTACAAGTGCAAAATTTGGGGCTACGGGTGAAATTGAAGATACCAAAATGTGACATAGGCAACAACGAAGCAACACAAAAGAAACCAAGATCCCACTATCTACAGGTCCAAAACCATACAATTCAATCCATAGCAGAGTCCATTCTTGCCTGATTTGTACGGTTTTACCCTTGCACATTCAAACGAACATCAATTGATCTGGTCACATTTCAAGTTCTTCATTGATTCCAAATTTATCAACAAAACCGTCAAAATTCAGCCTAAATCAGCTAATTTACCTCTCAAACCCTAATTATGCTCTTAATTGCTTTATCAGTTTAGCACACTTGTAATACTCTAGTTTCTATTATGCAATTATAAATGAATGTGATCTTAATTAAGCAAAGTCATTTAACATGTATTCAGCTCTATATAAATTAATGAGATAATACTATTTAATTAATTTAGGGTTCATACGCCTTGATGTTGAAATGTTCTTGTCCTTCAATTACAAAGGACAATAATCTTTCAGTTCTATCTTAGACAAGCTTGAATAACAAAAATATCTAAAACTTACCAAAACAATAGCCATTTGTCGGTGCTCTTTTGGCCCAAGCATCCGATCTGCAACTGCTGCAGCTGCAACAGCCCCAGCTGCTTCTGGCATGGCATTCTAGATTTTATAATTACAGAAAGTAAATTTCAGAATCAAAGATAACACCAATCATAAAAATCAATATTTTCAAAGAGAAAATTACTAATAGTAAAATGTAGAAAACAGAAAGACTAATAGTTCTAGCATATCTGATAATGAAATCGATATTCTCTTAATAGGAATGTAAATGCAGGAGACAGTAAGGGATGTCCTATAATCGGAAAATTGAAATACTTGTTTTGAATCTAATTTGGTAAAATCCATAAAGAAATGCAGAAGTAGCATGATGAATATTGTGATGACTCCGGGACTTAGAAGAGATGTGTGTGTTATTACTATACACATCGAAAGCATTGACAATAATAACCGAGACTGGGATATGATTGGACTTATTAAAATTTATGTACAGGCAATCAGCTCCATGCAAGCAATAACCAACCTCGCTTTCTGTATCCAACATTAGCTCCGTGCTGAAGAAACCAGAAGTACTTCTTGACTGTAAAGTTTTCGGGGAGTTTCCAACACCCCTGTCTACAAGTAATCCTCGATGACTGTCATGTCCATGTGCACTGGAATCTGTGCCCACAGACTTGTACTCAGCCACTTCTTGGCTTAAATACACATTACGAGAATATGGCACTGGCAAACCTGTGTCCTGTGGCAAGAATCCCAGTTAAAGTAAAAATTAGTTCCTTAGGCCAAAGGTCGTACTCAAAGTGATGCATTTTGACAAAGAATATTCCAAACGATGAACTATAGAAAAAAGTATGAGAGGCTTCAAAATGAAATCTAAAGTTCTGAGACATTCAGAATTATTTTTATTCTTTTTCCGGCAACAGTTTTACATGTCAACCTTTGGCAGACAATTCATTATTCATGTATGACTATGGCACTATAGCTCTTCTTCTAGATGTTTATTTATCAAATTATATGCCTATATTCTTGAAGAGTATGAGTATGTCATAGAAGAAGCTGTCATTTAGAAGGTTACAAAAAATGTATGACCTGAGAGGGTACCCTACAAAAAAGGGAACCGCTTCAATATTGCCTCAGCAGTAAATGAATCATCTATCCAAGAGTTTACCAATGGCAGCATCCATCTTTTGAGCTCAAACACAAAATCAATAATACGCCCAAGTTATCAAATGACTTGAATGAAGCATAGGAAACAAATATGAATGCCACATAAGGATAGAGAACAACCATCAAGACACCCAAAATATTTGATTAAGCGGCAATTTAAAACTTTCTGAGAAAAAGGATTATCCTTGGAAATGCACAATTATGTTGTTTAGAAATGATTTGTAAATAAGTCTTAATCTGATTTGACCTTAAATCGTACACTCGTTTGAATTGTATTAGGAATCACATTATTAAATGTTGAGAATCAACAGTTATATGGGGTGTGGCAACTAGTTAAATTCACTTGATAACTCTAATATAATAATGGTTATGCCAACAGCAACCAAGGTGTTCATGTTACTAAAGGCACTATCATCATTCTATGCTAGGTAGCCGGTACGGCCCCTAAGGGCTGCAGGTTCGGGTACGGTTCATACCAGGTATGGGGTCCGGGTCCGGTACGGCGCGGGTACAGGCAGGGTTCTCCCTGCAGGGCCCGGGTACGGCCGGGTATGTACCCGCGGATTTTTGACGTGTTTTTTTAAATTTTTTTTGTTTTTTGATCAAAAAAAAGGTCAGACCGACTTTATAAACATTAAAATATTCTTTTAAGCCCTAATTTGTGCACCCAAACTCTATAACAACAACAACAAGTCATTTACCTCACATTTGCATTCTTGCCTCTTATTTGCATATTTGACTCTCACATTCAATTTTTCCACTATTTTCAATTGCTTAGGGTTGATTTCAAGTGCCATATAGTTGAAGGAGCTTGCAACAAGTGACAAGGAGTTCAAGGAGCTTGCATTATTGGTGTTGGCTGTATTGAGGTAAGTATTTTGTGATTTTTTAAGAATGTTTTAGTTTGTTAATTGTATTTAATATTTTATTATTTTTTAGTTGTTTTTTTGGTTGTTTTTTGTTATTGTTTTAACTTTTAAGCTTCATTTTTCTATATTTGATTTCATTTAAATTTAAATTTTAAACTTCCAACATTTTCTCAAGACTAAATTTGTTTTCATTTTTTTAAATGCATTGTGCAGTTAAAAACTTAAAATGGCTGCGAGTTCTAGTTCTATGGGTCAAAGTAGTAAAGGTCTCCTTAACAAAAGTGATCCATCCTCCCCCCTTTGGAGCTATGTCAAACAACTAGAACAATTACCAGGTGGAGGGGGTTTTGTTTGGGTTTGCTCACAATGTAATATGCAACTTAAGAGCTCCTACAGTCAGGTGAAAGCCCTTTTGTGTGGGGCTATTGGCCACGGAATCAGAACATGTGGAGGGTTGGATGGAAAGGGGTTGCCACGTGCAAAGACCCTTGCATACATCAAAGAGCAAGAGGAAGCAGATGCAACAATGGCATTAAAATCCAATCATCCTATGGCAAAAAAAGGAAGATCACATACCATTAGCAAGCCACCTGTTTCTCTTTCTGTTGATGTTGTGGCCCCAAATCACCCATTTTTGTCTACACCTATTGCAACTGGAGGGGAAGAGGATTCACCTCTTTCTCGCAAAAGAACAAAAGATGTAGGCACATTGGAAAGGGCATTCCAGAATGAAAGCAGGGACATAACTAACCAAAGTGTTGGACGCTTTATTTATGCATGTGGTGTCCCATTTAATGTTGTTAGATCACCATACTGGCAAGATATGGTGAGATGTATTAATGAAGCCCCTAAAGGGTACATTAGCCCAGGGTATGAAAAGATGCGCACCACCTTATTGTCAAAAGAAAGAAAAAAAGTTGAAGACTCATTGTTACCCATCAAGAATCAATGGCTCGAAACAAGAGTGTCCATCATTTTTGACGGATGGAAAGATACAGCAAATAGGCCATTGATCAATGTGGTTGTCGTGTGTCCTAAAGGGGCAGTGTTTCTCAGGGCTATTGATTGTGAGGGGCAAGTGAAGGATGCCCAATTCATTGCCAACATCCTCATAGAATCTATTGAGGCGGTGGGGCTTCAAAATGTTGTCCAAGTTGTAGCGGACAATGCAAAAAATTGTAGAGCTGCAAGGTTGTTGGTTGAGGCACGGTATGGACACATATTCTGGACACCTTGTGTGGTTCATTCCCTCAACTTAATGTTACAAAAATTGGGCACAAAAATTGCTTGGATCAAACAAATATATGAGGAGGCAAGTGAGATTCAAATGTTTGTCAGCAACCACCACATGTCTCAAGCCATCTTTCGTAAATTCTCAACATTGCAGCTATTGAAGGTAGCCCATAACATTCTTTTTTATTTTTAAAAATAATTATTAGTTTTTAAAATTCATTAAATTAATTTTATAAGTTTGTAATTTGTAGAATTTTGAATGTTTTAAATTTACTTGTCTTAATTTTATTTCTTTTGATTTTTTATTAGGTTGCTGAGACTCAATTTGCCTCGCACACGCTCGTCTTGAGACAGCTTGTGAAGGTGCAAGAGGCATTGAGTGGCATGGTTATCAATGACCTTTGGAGTATATGGAGGCA
Source organism: Taxus chinensis (assembly GCA_019776745.2). Classification (NCBI taxonomy): domain Eukaryota; kingdom Viridiplantae; phylum Streptophyta; class Pinopsida; order Cupressales; family Taxaceae; genus Taxus; species Taxus chinensis. The sequence continues at coordinate 345,555,517 of CM034146.1, read as the reverse complement.
AGCAAACAGTGAGAGGGCTAGAAATGTGAAATTGTTGATCCTGGATGAAACATGGTGGGATCGTGTGGATTACTTGCTTAGTTTTACTGAGCCCATCGTGAGTATGTTGAGATTTGTTGATATGGATCATCCATGCATGGGTGAGATTTATGATGGAATTGACTCAATGATTGAGTCAATTAAGACCATCATAAATGCCAAAGAGCAAGATCCTACAGAGACCTTCTTCAAGGAAGTGCACTCACATCTCATTGAAAGGTGGAACAAAATGACTACTCCATTGCATCTTCTTGCTTTTGCCTTGACTCCAAAATACTATAGCGCAGAGATCCTTTCTTTGCCTAGGAGGGTCCCACCATATAGGGATGTTGAAGTTAGTGAGGGGTATAAGGCAGCATTTTCCAGAATCTTCCCAGATCCAGAAGTAGAAGACATGGTTAGAGGCGAGTTTGTGAATTTCATATCCTCCAGGGATCACTCCATTAGTGCTCTTCGTGACAAATACAGGATGGATGTTTATTCGTGGTGGTACCTCCATGGACAAGCATACCCGTACCTCAAGCCACTTGCAATAAAAGTTTTATCACAAGTAAGATTTTAATTTTTTTAATTTCTTAACTCTTTCTTTTTTACTTTTATATTTATAAGTTTAAAATTTTAATTTTGCATTGACTTTGCGGCTTGCCTCAATAGGTTGTGAGTTCTTCTTCAGCTGAGAGGAATTGGGGTACATATTCATTTATCCACTCAGTTAACCGCAACAAGTTGGGAGCAAAAAAGGCAGAGGATTTGGTCTTTGTGCATTCTAACCTACGCCTTCTATCACATAAGAAGGATGAGTACAGGAAAGGGCCAACAAAATGTTGGGATATAGACCCAGAGACTCTAAACTTGGATGTTCCCATTGCCCAACTTTCATTGCTAGACCCGGACCTAGATAGTACTTTGCGTGAGTTGCAAAGTGGGGCTAGCGTGAGCGGCATTGCTGATAGTTCTGGTTGTACTCCTAGTGCTTGTGGTTCTAATGAACCACATGATGGTAGTGATGCTCTTGTTGAAGACATTGGAGAAGACGCAGAGCCATTAGACTATTACTAATTAGAATGTTGATGTATCTTCATTTTTGTGTTTACAAAGTCAGATAATGATAATACATTATAACATTTTGATTTGAACAATGTACTGGTTATAAGTTTGAACAATGAATTATCAATATGTTTTAACTTTTGTCGCTATTTCACCTATGTATATTTCAGATTTGTTTAATCTATGCATGTGTAAGGCTGGAATTTTGCTTATCTTGTTACTTTTCAAAATATTTTTAATATTTTATATGTATATTGTACTGCCGTACCCAAGTGCCGTACCCGGGCCCCAAAAAAAATTGCCGTACCGACGTATCGAATCCCCGTACCCGTACCCGTACCCGAACCGTACCCACGTACCGGCTACCTAGATTCTATGTAATATCCCTTTGAAGGGCTGAAACTGAAAAAAGAGGAAACCACACAAACCCAAGTGAAGTAAATTCTTATTTTTATAACAGGAACTGTAATATTTCTTAAAACCCAAGCAGCGAACTGTATAGGGACTTAACTGCACCATAAAACCATGCATAATAACTTGAAATTACTTCTAAATAATTATTTCAATTACGGTAACCAATATCCATCCAATTTGCAACAAAGAAATGGAGAAAACCAGTGATGATACACTGTTGTAATTAAATTTGTGACAGCAGCAGGGCAGCCACACACAAGGGTTGAAAACAATGGATAAACTCCTCTAAAAATAGCCAAATTATGGATTCCAGCCTTATAAATTATGGAAAATCAAAATATCAAAGAATATATGGATTATATGCCCGAGAAGGCACCGAACCACCTCCAAACCCTAGTCGCTCCCCAAGGGAAGAGCTCCAAAAATCATGCTAACCTTTTGTAATCCTTCTTCTTGATGTCCTTGATCCGAATCAGCAAACAAGTCTTCAAGAGATGTCTTCAATTCACCGACATGGAGAGTTTTAGTTCTCCACCAAGCCACAAGGAAAGTTTTCGTCCTCCTTGGATGCCACACAAGAGGGTTTTCATCCTCAAGTGGAATGGTATTGAGGAACCAGACCAACAAACCAAGTGCAAGTGTAAATGTGCCAAAGATCATCTCCAAATGAGGCCATACAACCTCATATATACCCCTTTCTTGGCGCCAAAGGCCAATTGGATAAGAACCGACCTCTTAAGTTTCACTTTATCTTTTAATTTTCCTTTTTAATTCCTTCAACCTAGCTGACTTGTCTCATAAAGGAAAAGCACTTAAAGAGAACATTAAAACTAATAAAAGAAATCTGAAATGAAGTGCGATTCCTTCCCTTGTTCACTTATTCTTCTTCGCCAAGGGAAGGGAGTGGCAAGAAGTCTTCATTTCGCCTCAATTTGAAAAAGGGGACATTACATTCTATCTACCATGTTTTTGTTTCCTCATTCCCTACCTTATCCAAACATTGATTACATTGTATAATGTTATATTAAGCCCTTCTATGTGATTGACATTGAAATTTATGGAAACTCGACAATTTATCAAGGTGATCGAATCAAAAGGAATGGGGAGGATTATCCAGTCTATTTCAGAGATTACAAAACTAGAGAAGCTGAACTGGATATGAAACCAGAGTATGAGTTTCTACGAGACCAAATAACCCAATATGTTGGACCAGCCATAAAAAATATAAAAAAATAGCTAAATAAGAAAATTAACCATATAATATGCATAGAGTAAACAAAATAAGCTAAATAACCACAAAACATAATGATGGTTTCAATGCCAAATGTCATGATATTCATTGGTCAAACTTAGAATAAGTACATTGTGCAAATGTTACAATGTATACACAAAAATCAAGACAAATCAGCATATTCATTATTTTCATAATCATAATGCTCTCCAATGTATTCAACGAGAGCATCATCAAAACCATCATGTGGTTCCAAAGAAGTAGAACCACAAAGAGTAGTAGTGTTGCTCCCACTAGCTCAAGCATGCGAAGTACCCTCTAGCTCTGGATCTACCAATGAAAGGTGGCCAATGGATGCTTCCAAGTTTGGAGTCTCTGGGTCTACATCCCAACACTTTGTTTCCCCTTGCTTGTACCCATCTTACTTGTGTGTTAGAAGGCATAGGTTGGAATGCACAAAGACCAAATCCTCTACCTTTTTTGCTCCCAACTTGTTGCGGTTAACTGAGTGGATAAAGGAGTAGGTACCCCAATTCTGCTCAATTGAAGAAGAACTCGCAACTATTGAGGCAAGCCACAAAGTCAATGTAAAATCTAAAATTATAAAAGTAAAAACTAATTTAAAACAAAACATAGAAAAGAATTTAAAGAAAGAGTTATAAATTTTAAAAATTAAAATCTTACTTGGCACAAAATTTTTATTGCAAGTGTTTGGAGGTGGGGGTATGCTTGCCCATGGAGGTACCACCACAAATATCCATCCATCTTGTACATGTCACGAAGAGTTGTAATGGATTGATCCCTTCCAAATATGAAATCCACAAACTCTTTCCTAACTGTGTCATGTACTTCTGGATTAAAGAAGAGTCTAGTCAAGATTGCCTTGTACCCCTCACTAATCTTTGTATCCCTAGATGGTGCAACCCTCCCGGGCAAAGAAAGGATCTCCGCACTATAGTATTTTGGGCTCAAAAATAAATAAAGCAGATGCAACAGGGTGGTCATTTTGTTCCACTTATCAATGAGATGGAACTGCACCTCCTTGAAGTTCTTTGTAGGATCTTTCTCTTTATCATTATGATGGACTTAATCACCTCAATCGTTGAATCCATTCCATCAAAAATCCCACCCAAACATGGATGATCCATATCAACAAATCTCAACATACTCATGATGGGCTCAATAAATTTGAACAAGTACTCCATGTTATCCCACCACCCATCATTGAGGATCAACACTTTCACCTTTGCAACCCTCTCAATGATTACATGCCTCCATGTATTCCAGTTACAATGATAACCATGCGGCTGAATGACTTTTTCACTTTCATGAGTTGTCTCAAGACGAGTATGTGTGAGGCAAATCGAGTCTCAACAACCTTATAAGTTATAAGAAAATTAAAACAAATAAAATTAAAAGTAAAATGTTCGAAAATCAAAACTCCACAAATTGCATATTTAAATATTAATTTAATGTTACAAATTTTAAAAATTAAAAAAAGAATCAAGATAATTACCTTCAATAGTTACAACTTCGAGAAGCTTCTAAATATGGCTTGGGACATGTGGTGGTTGTTGATGAACATTTGAATCTCACTCGCCTCCTCATAGATTTGTTTGATACAAGCAATTTTGGTGCCCAATTTTTGTAACATTAGGTTGAGGGAATGAACGGCACAAGGTGTCCAAAATATGTGCCCGTACCTTTCCTCAACCAACATCCCTGCAACTATGCAATTTTTTGTGTTGTCCATTATAACTTGGACAACATTTTGAGACCCCGCCACCTCAATGGACTCTATGAGGATGTTTGCAATAAATTGGGCATCCTTCACCTACCCCTCACAATCAAAAGCCCTAAAAAACATTGCCCCTTTAGGGCACACTACAACCACATTGATCAATGGCCTATTTGTGGTATCTTTCCATGCTTCAAAAACAATGGACACCCCTATTTGGACCCATGAACTCTTGATGGGCTGCAATGAATCTTCCACATGTTTTCTTTCTTTGGCCAATAAGGTGGTACGCACCTTTTCATACCCTGAACTATTGTATCCTTTAGGGGCATCATTGATTGCTCTCACCACATCCTTCCAGTATGGGGATCTAACAACATTAAAAGGGATGCCACATGCGTAAATGAAATGTGCAATTTGTTGGTCGGCTATGTCCCTACTTTCATTCTTGAATGCCACTTCTAGTGGGCCTACATCTTTTGTTCTCTTGTGACTAAGAGGTGAATCATCTACCTTTGTAGTTGCAAGGGATGACAAAAACAGGTGTGATGGGGTCACAACATTGGCATGTGGAGAAATAGGTGGCTTGCTACCTCTCGATCTTTTCTTTTCCAAAGGATGCTTCGATTTTAGGGCAGCTGCCACATCCACATCTTCTTGCTCTTTGATGTATGCAAGAGTTTTTGCACATGGCAACCCCTTTCCATCTGCCCCTCCACAAACTTTGATTCCATGGCTAGCAACCCCACATAAATGAAATTTAACCCGACTATACAAGCTCTTAAATTGGATTTTGCACTCTGAGCAAAGCCAAACATAACCCCCTCCACCTGACATTTTTTTCAAGTGGTGTGACATACTTCCAAAGGGGCAAACATGGATTGTATTTCATGGTTATACCTTGACCCACAGAACTAGAGCTTGCAGCCATTCTAACAATCCTTGTAGCTCCCTGGTTAACAATTTTTAAAAAAGAAGCACATTATAAATGGAATAGAATTTAATTATTTAATTAGTGTTGATAAGTACAGGTTAAAAGAATGTTAAAAACTTTTAAAAACAGTGTGGAAATGTTATATTAACAAAAAACTGAAAACAAGTTATAAACTGCAAACTAGCTTTACAAAAATAAAACTCAAACTTACCTTGAATCACCTAACCTCTTTGTTTCAAGCTCTTTAATCTACTTGGCACTTAGATCAGCAGTTAGCAATTGAAAATCTGAATATGAGAGAGCAAATGTGCAAGGAAAGATAGGTATGCAATGTGAGGTAAATGTGTCGTTTAAAAAGAGTTTGGGGAGTGCATTTTAGGGTTAGAGTTTGTTTTTTATGTTTGAAAAGTAGTTTTTGACTTTAATTTGACCAAAAAAATATTTTTTAGCATAAACCTACAGGTACACTAGAGAAACACACAAGGTACACATTTCAGTAACCGGGGACATCCGAGTACATCGACTAACATATCCAATTAATGAACCATTACCCTACATGTTTCCATGGCGTACCCAGGCACATACCCGCACTTGGTACGTCTTGGACCCATACCCCCTGCCTCTAGAGCCATACTCAACTACCTAGAAGAATACAAAAGAACTTGGAGTCTATGAAGACATTAGAAATTTGAATACTATCATAAAGAAGTATGCTTTTTGGATACCATTCACGAACAAAATTTTGTAAGTACCATGTAATACATTTTATTTGTTTCTAGAGGAATTCTCAAGATACAATCAAATAGGCATACCAGAAGAGGAAAAATTGAAAAAAATAATTATATTGAAGCTGTAGAACATATAGCAAAAAGTTGTTTGGTTTGTGCAATGCTCCAACAATATTTCACAGATGAATTCTTTTAATAATCAAAGAGATGTCCATGAAGGACTCGAAACTTTCTAAGGTGATTGGTGTATCCATAGGATCAAGAATGACCACCTACAAGCAATATCACAATGTATGTGCTTGTGTTAGGCACGATTATCATTCAACTCAATAAAATGTCAATTCATTGTGTTGTATGGCAATTTGTTAGGTCATGCGGTTGGTAAAGCAAGGATGAAAACATGTCGTGATAAAATTAAGACAATAAATGAGATGTAAGCCCCTAAAGACCTGGAGAAAGTGAAGTCCTTTTTTGTACATATCGAGTATTACAAGAGATTTATAATTAATTTTGTGAGACTCATATCCATTGGATTGCCTTTTAAGATAAGAGGTACCCTTTGAATGCTAACCAAAGAAACAAGAATCTTATGAGAAATTGAAGGCAATGTTCAAGAGTGCTCCAATTTTTTCACATCCCAACTATGATAACGAGTTTCATATAGTTGTGGATGCTTCAAACTATGATATTGGGGTACATTGGCACAAGAGGGAATACACAAACTAGATCATCCACTCTACATTTAAAGTAGACTTTCAAAGGACTATATGGTGACATAACGATAAACTTTGGGAACGGTGTCTTCAGTCCAGATTATTCACATTATCTCTTAACAAATCCATTCATATTTTTTTTTGGATCATCAAACATTATTGTAATTGATAAACAAAACCAGCCATACATGGAAGAATTTCTACCTGGCTATTATTGTTTAAGGGATTTACCTTTTCAATAGTAGTGAGAAAAGGGAAGAACTGTGCAATTGCATATCACTTGTCTCGCACACAAAATGATGAGCCACAAAAATGAATCATTGATGACTACACTGATTCGTGGCTATCAACATGGAGCTTTGCTTCAGAAGTTCCATTGGCACAAAGGCATGAGATCATATTGAAGGCTATATCCTTTCAATTGATTCATGGATTGTTATATTGAACAGGAAAGGACTAGACATTAAGATTAGAAAGAAAACGAATCAATTTTTAAATAGGCATCCGAAGGAGATGTTGAAGTACATATGAGTGCAAAGACCACAACAAGAAAAATATCATTGATCCGATTGTGGTGGCCTAAACTACACACGATTGCTTGGGATGGGTCAAATCATGTGATACCTACCAAAGAATAAAAAGAACAATGAGAGTAAATTTTCAGCCTCTAAATCTGATACTGCCACAAGAATTATTTGAGAGATGTGATTTAGATTTTCTTGGTCCCTTCAGATATCCTTCCAAGAAAGAGCATTGTGGATATTTGTTAGTGGCAATGGAATATTTACAAAGTGAGTGGAAGCTAAAGCATTACAGGACAAAACAGTAAAGAGTACAACATACTTCATATATGAATACATCATAACCACGTTCCAATGTCCACTGAATATAACTAGTGACTGAGGGATACAACTTCTAATATAGACAAATGGAAACTACTAAGTTTATAATAGGATGCAGTATTGAAAAACATGGTTAAGATGAATAATTGCCAGTAACATTATAGGCATACAGAACATTTTTTAAAACGGTCATAGGGTTTGCACTCTTCTAATGAATGAGCGGACAAGAAACAGTGGTACAGATGGAATTTCTGGTGGCAAGCTTGGGAGTAGCTGTGGAGAAACAGCTAAGTGATGAAGAAATTTTACAGGACTAGTTAAAATCAAACAAATTAGATGAAGAAAGGATTTTAGCACAATGGCCAACTGAAAATAGAGCAACGGAGAAGAAAGTATTCGAATGATAAGCATGTTGAGAAAATACAGTTTAAACCAGACATGTTAGTACTAACATACATTGGAAAATGAGTGCAAAGGACAGAAAATTTAAACGTTGTACCAAGATCCTTACAAAATCATTGAAGTGCTTGATAATGGATCTATACAATTGGCAAATGTGGATGGAACCATACATCCAAATTAAGAAAGTGTCGTACACAATCAGACATTCTGGTTAGTTTCATTAAAATTGAACAACTAGAGAAAACTATAAATAAAAAACAGAGTAAACATGTGCCAACACACTTTTTCAAAGAAGCAAGGAAAAAGAAAAGTGTACTGATTCAAGAAGAGTTGGCTGATACTCATATGGAGTAGAAATCGATTGTGTCATCATCTAGGTCCCTTAAAGCAAAAAGGTTTGAAAAATGGGCACATCTAATTTATATGATCAAGAGAGTACAATGGAAATAGCACCAACCAGCTCATATTTTCAAGCAGATCAAGGCAAGGTAAAAATTTGTCTACGAATATACCAACTAGAGCACATTGAAGAGATGTATCGTCTTTGGTGTTGCATGTAGCAGTTGAATGACAACAAGCATCGACTGCCACACCCTTGAACACAAGTTGGAAATAAGGCCAAAGGTTGTGCTGAATACCACACTTCGAAATCAACAAGGAGAATAAACCAACAAGATGTGTCAACACAGAAAGGAAAATTCACACAAAAAATAAAAGTCAAAAATGACATCTGATATAAATGATGACAAACAGGAAGAAAGTGATAAAGTTAGTTATCAACCCATCAAGATTCATCTCATCGAGAGCTCATTATTATTATAGAAAGTGAACACATTAATTACTATTCAAATAACACATGCAAAAATTCAAAGACGGAAATTGGTCATTTGAAGTGATCAAAGCTCTTTTTCTTGAAAGGTTGAACTTGCCACTGCCTCAAGTAATTTCAATCTCAAGAACCTCACAAGGCCAAGGAAGCACACAAGACAGAGGACAGCACGGCAGAATCCCACAAGGTCAAGTAATTATTATATAATACAGCTATTTACAAGTGTTTTACAATTCGTAAGAAATGGTGTTTTGCTCAAATATTTTATGAATTCATTTTAGGAGATAAAAAGATTTTTGTTTGTCTCACCACCTTTTATCTATCCCACCCATCTGCATTTTTACTCTTTGTACACATTATTTAGAAGATAATATCAACATATTCAATAATGTTGGAAATATCCCTTGTGTATTAGTACATCATGTGGATGATATTAGTATTATTGTTATTGTGAGATTACGTGAGTTATTATGACGAGTCACGTTAGATAAAGATAGTATAAGAGAGAAATTAGTGGGAGTGAGGCTTGAATCCTCTTATCTAGAATCATATTGCATGTATTTATATCTGACATTTCTTATTAAATAAAAATTCAATTGCATTATTTTAATATGGTATCAGAGCAGAGTGTTCCTCTAACATGGAACAATTAAGTTTTTTAGCTAGGTTGCCAGGAAACAGATACAAATATGGGCTCGGGTTTGAAACCCGGAAATGCAAATTTTCAAAAAACCCTTAGGTACAAAACGACATGGAAACATCCATACACTATATTTTTAAAAAATATAAATATAAATAAAAAATGTATAATGCTCATTTTTTGTCCATAAAAGATAAAACACTTAAAATACTTTGTATTCACGAAAGTTCAAAACATTCAACATGCCTGAATTTTCATATGTAAATGATTATAATCTAGATTCTAGAATATATCTAGTTTTTCCTCAAGTACCGCTGGAACATACTATCTAGTGTTTTTATTTTTATTTTTGGAGTTTAAAAAACAGAAGCACTGATGAAACAGTACAAAAACGTCTCAGGTACAGCTCAAGCATTGTTGAAATGGTACAGAAACGTCCTGGGTATGGCAGAGCCGTATCTGGGACTGTTTTGGAGTTTCGGAAATGTTGCAAGCGAGTACCAGGACCAGTACCCAGTACATCAGTATGCTGGTATGCTACCCTGATTCGTGTTTTCGGGTATCCAAGGTTTTTAGTTATAGTGAGAGGCAGCCATTATTTATTGGCCAAGTATGAAATCTATGAGAACTTCTGAATTTTCTGTAGTTTGGATTATTTGTTTTAAGTCTTTGTTTAGAAAAGGTTAAGGTTTCTTTTAGTACAATTTATGAGTTCCATACTATACACCATCTTTGATTGTCTATCTCCCATACCTGTCAAACTATTCAAAAATCTGCCATATTGTCACATCTCTTCGTGCAAGAGCTAGTTACGTCTCTTCTTGCAAAATATCAATCCATTCCTATGTGTTTACGGTTCCAAACATACATCCCCCTGCAATAGTCGAATAATGGTTAGCCTCAGAAGGTTTGGTGTTTTTGCACGATAATCTTTCCACCACAAATCTGCAAATATGATGTTTATAATTTTGTAAGTCAGATAGGCTTGAAAAATAAAAAGAATTCCTAGTATTTATGAGTAATGAGACTAAAAACAAATGACTTGATTTCTTCTTACCTAGTTGAGCGGTGTTTCTTCTTTTCACGCATAGAGTTGAAGAGAAGCCTCTCCTCTGCAATCTTGTAAATTTGCAGCTCCTCAACAATTGCATATCTGATTTCCTCATCAAGGATCATTCTTTCTATGCATGTATTAAAGCCATCAATAACCTTCTCAATAGCCTTACATGATTCAAAATAAAAAAACTTGGGGTTCAAGTAGTACGCCATTGCATGTATATGTTGGTGAGTTGCTTGTTCCATCTCCGATCAACCACACACCAAATGAGTTCATATTTTCTTTGATTATTCCCATTATAATTTGATAAGGACTCCTTGGCTACCTCCATGGCCTCGTACAAAAATCCATTGGGTTTTTCTCCCCATCCACTAACCATAGAACTCTAAGCAAAGGTTGACACCTAAAACAAAAGAATGCAAATTTTCAATTCAAAATTAAGAGAAATTTTAAATGAAAAATGAAAAATATAAAACAAATAGATGATAAATCAAAAGAATAGGTTAAGGCCACCTTAAGGATTTCCCCTATCTACTTCACGAATGCATCATTAAAAATGATCTTTATAACTCAAGGGTACATTTTGTCAACAAAATAGGTAACTTATTCCTTGGAAGGATCCTCAACCTAGTAAATTCTCATGAGACGAAGGATACTTTCAGCCCAACATTTACGCAAGGTAAAAGGCAAATTTGATCTTTGTGACATTATTGTGGATCCAAACAATTTCCATCTCCATGGATCATTTGTTCTCCGCAATATCTAGAATGCCTAGAAAAAAATTGTAGGATTGTTAACATGGAGGATAGCTAGGGCTCGAACGGGATGAGGCCTCAGCAACAGGTGACTTTGGTCTTGGAAAGCTTAAGACACGTCCATTGCTTCTATCCTCATTTATAGGCTCGTAGATTGGGAAAAAAAGGAATCTTTGTTTCGAAGGACTTATGCGATTATAATGCACGTAATTGGAAAGAGTGGAAGACATTAGCTATAGACTTTACATTATCCAATGCAGACCAGCTAGTCATCAAGGACATTCAGAGTCTTATCCCTCCTGAAGACATATTTAAGGGTCCTATCTGGAGAGATTGGTGATGGATGTCTAGTCATCCCATTTGTCAGTATGATGTGTGCCGGTTCTATCAGCTGCCACACCAAAAATGTCCTTTGGCATTATTCCTTAATCCTAGGTGGATTGCTTCTGATGTTAAATCCCTCTGGGTTCATAGATTGCATAGTGTATGGCCAGTAAAAATCTTTTATACATTAAGGTTGTTTGCATGGCTTGTAATCTACCAAGGGTTGCCTATAAAAACTCAGCTATCAAAAAGTGGATTTACAAAAGGGTTGTGCCCCTACTGTGCTTTGCAAAAACATCTTTAAGAGCTGAAATTCAAAGAGAAATGAAGGCATTTAGCAATGAACTCAAGAATGGAACAAGGAGATTAATGACAAAACAGGGGCAGATTGAGAAGACTAGATTGAGTCTTAGCATGAGAGGTCAAAAATACAATGGGGATGTTATTAGGATGAAGGTATTTGATAAGAAGTTAAGAATTGGTTTTGACATAGATGAAGAAAGAGGAAATGGAGTTTGGGATCCTATGAGCATGCAAAGGAGAGAGGCTATGCAAATGGATGGAGTAAGGAGCATGAAGGAGAGTTGTTTTCTTCTAATATGTTTGTTTCATGTGCAGGTACAGCTCAAGGAAGGGTGAAAACTAGACAAGACAAAGAATATTGCTAACTTGAAGAGCATGGCAAATCAAGAAAATGTTTATTATTCAATGAAACTATGAAATTTGAACCAACATTGAGATCAGAAATTTTTCAATCTATGAGTGATAGAGTTGAAGAAATCACGAGCAGCAGCAACAAGTTCATGGAAAAATTTCAAGCAGGGTAACCTGACGCAGGAGCATCTTTGCATGAGCGAAAAAGTATCTTAGGAGGTCATATGGGTTAGAGTGATATGTAGTGGTTTTTCCTCCATTATATTCATGATTCAAATTCAAATTGTGTGTGTGTATTGTAATAGTGAAAGTGAAAAATTGAAATGGGTTGTAAATAGCTTTCAGTGAGTAAATTAGTGGAATATGTGAGTTGTCCTAAATCAAGCTCTTTTAGCTATATTGTAAATGGTGGAGATTGATCATATACGAGCTGTGGAAGTGGTTAGGATGGGATCTATCCTAATTTCCTATTCTAGGAGAGTTTTTGAGGGTTTGTGGGATAGACTAAGTCATCTAGGAGTTAGTTTAGTGAAGGCAATTTGGTCAATGATCATTTTTTTTATCAAGAATACGATGGAAAAACATATATACTAGGAAATTCAATGTAATTGAGTGTGTTTGAGGTTACAATAATGAGAATATAGCTTCGGTTGCATGTTTTTGTGAATATTATGCGTGTTTGTCAAACTTGCATGTAAGGGTTATGGAGGACACTGACTTGAAAATCCCACAGTCGTGAAATCCATCGCCAATCACCTTATTGTTAGAACGTAAAGATTGGGGAAGTGATCCCAAACACAAAGCAATTTTTGTTATTTCTTGACAGTCAAAAACACACTTTTTATATGCAATTGTTCAACCGCAGACTCCAACTAGGGCATCGAATTTCTTTCAAATGGCCAAATGAAAACTCTTCAAACTTCAACCATTTTTCTGCCCCGATCCATTCAAGAGGCTCATGAAGTTTCAGAGGATATCATTGAGTGAGTACGAAGGATTCGATGCCAGAAATTCTGAGAAGCAGGGGAGTTAGAACAGCGAACAGGGAGGTAAGAGTTTGACCAAATTTTGGATGAATACATGGTGCAGAGCCTAAGGAATATAATCATAATGTTCTAGAGATGAATTAAGATGTTCTTAAACTTTAACAAGTCAAAGAAAAACCCATTTAGTCTTATTGTCACCTGATGTCTTGAATAAGACTTCTGTAGGACTGTAATACTCTGTATTTGCTCAAATCCTAAGAGAGACAATCTAGTGAAGTTTGTGTATGCTCTAATGATAGAAGAAGGTTATTCTCTTCAAGTATAAAAGGGTCATTTGAGAGTTTAAGGAAGTATGGTCAAGCCAGGGATCTATTAGGCCTACAACAAGACTGTCCCATATTGTTTTCTCAAGTGTTGTCAAAGGAATTCAAAACAGAGATTATATGCGCCTCTCAAGAGTTTTGATATAAGTTGTAGAGGTTAGAAAACCACCTTCCTAAGAAGGTTTGAGTCCAAGAATTAAGAAGAAAAGACTTATTGATAAAAAGGACAACTAGAACCAAATGAAATCTTAAGAATGCCTATTGAAAAATGTTGAGCTAGCAGTGAATGATTTAATTAAAATAGGAACAACTGAAGGTCGGGATATATGATCTAGTGTAAGAAGAAAGATAGAGTCTTGTTAGTAAATTGCTTCAAGGATCAAATAAGACGAATCTAGTTGTGATTGACCTACAAAAGAGAACTAAGACTTGTAAGATCTAAGTCACCAAGTAAGGAAACCACATATATGCCTATGCATGATAATAAGGAACAAGTCAAGATCATGTCAATAGATCAAGTTGTATTAAGGATTGTTTTGAGCTAAGATTGGCATCAGTATCTCTTGCATCAAAGTCCAATGGCCTCGCAGTTTCGTAGGTAGATGCGCGGTATCAAGACGAGTGTCCCCTTCTCACGCGAGCCCCTAAAAATGCACTATGTGTTGCCGCACACTTTTTTAAAGTTTCCTAGACTTGTGCTATATTTCAATCACCTATGCAATGTTTTCATTTCGTGCTAAGGCTTGCAAGCTTTGCGGCATCCTAAGGAGTGTGTATGCATAACACAAAGGTGATGTGATCCATGTTGTCCACTCATTTCTGCAAGACATTCCAGCCATGAACTCGCCATTTATGCTTTGCGCCATTTGATATAGACTTGCACCAACTTCTAAAGAATACTCTATGATCAAGGAGATACCCCAGACCTTCCTAAATCACTCCGTCAATGCCACACACAAATATATACAAACACAAAAATTTACTCAAACAGACGCATTAACGTATAGGTGCAAAAGAACAACATAGCATGTGCATGCTCACAAACTGCAGAAAGACGCTTCGCATAAAACAAGACTTCTGCAAACCAAAGAAACAAACCTTATGCGCAACCAAGAAACTTGCGCGCTACTAGACTTAACCTATTTTCCCGATCTACCGTGTATTCGGTTCATGCAATATTGCACATGAACCTGGATGCTCCTGCATCAAGGCGTCATAAATAAAAATAGTTGAATAAAATATAAAAGAATGAATGAATAAGATAGTTAAGTAGGTGGAAGCCATCGCCTTCCTATGCACCTCTCAATATATGACATAAGGGAAGGCCAAACTTAATGCAAGGCACTAATACCAATATAAATTATAATTACACTTGCAAGGTACGCACCACACTATGCAAGGTAAATAGCATAAGGTATCCAAGATGTCGAAAGTACACACAACCCAATGGTACACAACAAGAGGCAATGATTCAAAGAGACCATCCAAGATGGGTTTTACACTCTAACACCCACCCTAAAACACAGCTTGCAAGGTCCAAAAAAGTGAGGAGAGGTTCTTACACCCCCCATTAATGACATCTTCTAAAAACCCAAGCGATTCCCACCATTTGCTGAACTCAATAGCTTGCACAAATCTGAATTGCAACATTCGTTTGAGGCATATCTGCAAATATAAGAGGCACAACTACACAAAAAACATAACAATGGGGGCACCCACATACCCAAAATATGGATTGCAACGAAATAACTTGAAAATAATGGAAATAGATTATCACATAGAGAGGGAAAACCCTTATAAAAAATTGAGCAGCTTCTCACACAAACTACGTATATACCAACAATGAATAGATACAATGAACCTATTAATGGCTTCTCAAGCCAGGCACTTTGCATTAGCATGTGGTGGGTCTTCTTTATTGTGGTGCGTTCAACCAATCAATCTATCGAGAGGAGAATAGATCTGTGGGGTAGAGACAAGGGAGAGTTTATGGAATAGATCCAATGATGACAGTTCTTTACAATATCTTCTCCAAATCCAAAGAACTGTCATCATGGTGAAAGATTGGTTTTCTTAGATGGAAAAAAGGAAGCGCAATCCGTTCTTAAAGGAGCTATGGCAACAAATTTGTAGGGAGACTAAGGAGAGAATGGAAAAGGAAAACTCAAAGAATGCATGTAAGACCATTGGAGACTCAATATTATGGTGGAGAATCCACCTACAGAACTACCCAGAACTGAGTGCAAGGATGCATGTAAGACAAATGAAGATGTTCTAAAACCCCTGAAGGAGGAAAAGGAGTAACGAAATCTGGATTATTGGGTTCATAGAAAAAGCGAGCAATCCAAAGATGAGAATGCATGCAAGAACTACGGAGGAGAATCAATGAATTTGGAGGAGCATCATCTTGGAGAAGATCATAGAATCACATGCAAGGACACATGTAAGAGAAAAGGATAAACATAGATAACCCTAAGAGAGGATCAAACTATAACATTATTTGGGGCTACGAAAGTTACATACAAGAAATCTAGAGGAGAGCTGTCACAAGTCGAAGCATTGTTCAAAGAGGCTACATTGAAACCAAGGGAAGCTACTATCAAAACGAATCTTGATCCGATAACACGTGGAATCAAAAAATTACGATGGATCCGGTAACACCTCCTTTTCTTCTCTTAGGAAAGGATTTATCATTGAAAAGGCTTCTTCACCCCTCTCTATTTGTTCAAAAGGAGAAGAGATCTCAGAATTTGCAGTTGTGCTTAGTAAGAAAGGATTTATTTTTAGGTTTAATGGGCTTAGGCCTACTCTTCCAGCTCTTAATGAGTGGATATGCCAATATTGGTCTCCTCTCATCTCAGAAGAGGCGGAAATATACCCATGTGCACAAGTATTTTTTATTATTCTTTTTTATGAGTCGGATGATCAGGATGCAATCTATAGTAATGGACATTGATTTCACAAGGGGGTCTGGATTATTCATGAAACCATGGTTTTCTGATTTTAACCCTTTATCAAAAACCCCCTCCTTTGTCCCTGTACGGGTGAGGTTGCCAAATTTACCCTTACATCCTTAAAATACATTGGTAGTTCAATTGGGAAATTCATCTCCATGGATATGGCAACAAATAGAAAGATTAAGACTACACATGCCAAGATATGTAGAATCCCCTCTTCCGATATCAGAAAATACGTCCTAAATTTATGTTATTTTTTATTTATTTATTTATTTATTCCGTAATCATTCATTGGAAGAGAAGTAATAATTTATTACTTAAGTTTAACCACCAGTTGACTTCACCTAATAACTTTGTTATAGGTTCATGTTATAAGTCTATAATTGCTCGAGAATTAATTCTTGACTAGCCATCATTTAGTCTTTATTTTGTTTGGGGTTCTATGGGTTGGACCCACTACACATGTTGCTTGGCAACCGCACGTAGGATTGTGTGATATCATGTTTAAATAGGTTTACAAGACCTCTAGACCCTTGTGCCACAATACTATCTCTTCACAAGATTGTTAGGGATACTCTAGTCACACAAAGCCCAAGAAGGCAGCCTCATTGTGTGTGTGCGTGCGTGTACATGTGTGTGTGTGAATTTCAAAGAAAACAATATTATACGGCCCAATATAGCTTGAGAAAACACATCTCTAGTGGTTGCAAATGAGCCTTTGTGCAACACTCCACTACACTATGTATGCTACATTACACAAGGTATCAAAGGTACCCAAGGCACACACAACCACCACAAGTATTGGTGACTCAAAGGTCCATCCAAGATGGGTTTTACACTATAATAATATGCAGACCATATATGCCACTGGAGTAACCTAGTAGCACCTGAAGGCTAAAGTATTTTTGTAATGTCCCCTTTTTCAAACGAATCCGTTTGAAGGCTTCTTGCTCATTCTTCTTCCCGTGGGCAAGAAGTAGATGAACTAGGGGGGCCTTGAGTTATATTTTAGTTTTTCTTTAATTAATAATTATATTTTAGTTTTTCTTTAATTAATAATTATATTTTTCTTTCGTATTTTTCCTATGACACAAGTCAGCTGGGTTGGAGAGCTTTAAAACAAGCTAAAAGATAAATTAATCTTCTTATTGAGGTCAGTCTTGGGGAGTTCTTCCTTAGAGATTTTTGGCGCCACCATATTGATATATAAGGGGTCACATAGGCTCATTTTGGGCATGTTTTTCGGTACTATAATTTTATCTATTTGATTTTAGGGCTGGTTGCTCTACTCCATTCGACTAAGGGGCAAAAATCCTTTGGTGTCGCAAGCAAGGAAGACGAAAACCTTCCTTGTTGAAGGTTGAAGAACGAAAACTCTACAATTTGGTGGGCCCAAGGCTTTCAAAGAAGACTATCTTGCAGGTTGGCCAGCTAGGGCATTCAAGAAGAGGAATTATCAAGGTTTCTTCATCAATTTAGCACCTTCTCCTAGGGTGGTGACTTGGGTCGAAGAGTATTTCAATGCCTTCTAGGACACACTTTGGGTCTCAAGTTGTTATTCAAATTTCAGATTTCTCCTAATTTAAAAGGTTGATCTATCATTTTTTGGTATTTATTGGGTTTCTTCATCAATTTGGCACCTTCTCCTAGGGTGGTGACTTGGGTGGAAGAGTATTTTAGTGCCTTTTAGGGCACATATTGGTGTCTCAAGTTGATATTCATATTTCTCCTAATTTAAAATGTTGATCTATCACTTCTTTGGTATTTATTGGGGTTTGGAGACCTCATTTTCAACTAATTTTGTGGACTGTACTTTTGCTGATTATTTTAAAAATTCCAACTGTGTGTTGGCACTTATTTCTCCTTAATTTATGAAGTATATTGGCTGAAATAATTTCTACATGGTTGATTAAATTATTTGGGATCATTCTATATCATATTTGGTTAGATTTTGCATGAGAATTATTGCTCCTAAGTGCTGGTAGAGTTCGCTGCCCTGAAGGATTATTTATTAATTTTCTAACCTAATTTTTGACACCCTAAAGGTGTGATTTCAGTTGGCTGCTAGGGTTTAATCACTATTCCAAAAATCTGAATTCTTGCATTTGGGTTTGTGGCAAAACCTTTATTTTCATAATCATCCCTAGAAAGGGGCATTACAATTTCAAAAAGTTTCAAGCCTTTTAATTCAGAATTTAAAAAGGGACATTATAGTGGTATCAAAGCTCCGGTCTTCCCAACCTGAGGGTTTCATGCAAGAGGGTAACTAAGGATTACATTTGCTATCAAAGGAGAGAGATGAAATCAGACCAGCCAATTGAAAAGGGTAGCATGGCTCACCAAGATTCGTAGGAGCCAAAATCGACAAGCTCATTGAAAGGCAAGTGAGATTAGCAGACACTATGGACTTGTTGGCCCTAACCCTACAAAGATTTTGTGAACCAAGGGTTCATAATGGAGAGGGCGCCTCATCCGGAGATAATACTTCATGGCAGCCCCAAGGATCAGCCACTAGGCCTACCTTCCTTCCAAGGGAAGAAACCATTCAGGAGGTGGATACATGGCATTCTACAGGGCAAAGCACTACGGCAAGTTATGAAGAATATATGGCCCCTCGAAGAGAGATCCGGGAAGCAATTGCACTTGTTGAATTCATTGGTGTGAGCAAAGGAAAGTCTAAGTCGGAGCCAAGACCAAATGTGCCACAAAAGGATATTCAAAATGCATTGTGTAAGATGTTTTTCTCTACATTTGACGGTTCTAATAAGGGGACAGTTCGGTCATGGATTGAAAAATTCGATACATATCTACCTTTGAGGCCTATGACGGAGGATGATGCCATTGAATTTGCAACACTTCATCTAGAAGGGATTGCACATGAGTGGTGGTTTCATGGATTGGCTACACAAGGGCATAATCTTATCCACTCATGTGATGAGTTTTGTAGAAGACTCATTGGAAGGTTTAAAAGAGTTGACCCGGAAGTTCACTTTCAGGAACCTGTACAATTGGGACAACAAGGCGTGGTAGACGAATATGTGGCTGAGTTTCAAAGGCTTTCCGTAGTGATTACTGATGTCACAGAAAGGAAACTTGTTGTTCTATTCATTGAGGGTTTGACCGAACCACTCAAGGTTTTGGTAAGATCCTTCGACCCATTGTCTCTCTAAGAGGCAATTAGGATATCTTTCGATCTTGAAGGTGCTGCCCCTAAAACAGCAGCAATCAGCAGACAGCCAAAGGCATTTTCAAGTGGAGGACAACCAGAGGGACCCTTGGGACAGCCTCAAAACCCATCTTTGGACCAGCCAAAGAAGCTTTCCCAACAAGTGTCAATTATTCACTAGGAGCTGTCCAAAACCAGCAAGGAAGGAGAGACAAGAAACAAGCTAAGAAGGAAGAATTTTTGTTTCTCTTGCAAGGATCCATGGTCTCCCGGTCGTCGTTGCTTAGGTAAAGGTAATGTGCATTACATTGAAGTATTTTCAGAGAGAGCATGAATGAGTTTGTGTTGATGAAGCAAAGCAAATTAATGCACCGGAAGAAGATCCAGAGAGTTTGGATTGTACTCTTGCCACTTTGTCCGGTGCACCTAGATACCATCCATTCCGGGTGAAAGGTGACCTACAAGGGCATGGAGTCATAGTTTTGATTGAAAGTGGAGCTACTCATAATTTCATAGATGAGAGCTTGGTGAAAAGATTGAAATTGAAGGCTGAAAATTTCAAGGGGTTTAATGTTACGGTAGCAAATGATTTTACACTCCCATGCACAAGAAGAATATCTCAGCTCATGCTCTCTTTGGGAGGGCACAAGGTAAAGGATGATTTCTATAGCATTAGTTTTGGTGAAACTGATATGGTGTTGGGAGTCCAATGGCTACAATCTTTGAGTGAATTTACCCAAAACTACCAAAGTATGGAGCTGAAATTTAAAGGACGAAGAGGTTGTGCTACAAGGTATGAAGGGCGGAAATCCTCAAGTTGTGACCTCCAAAAGTATGGCAAGAACCTTCAAAAGAGGGCAGGTTGCATGGGCAACTCATTGCTTGGTAAGATCTGATTATTCTACTTTTATTCAACAATCTTTTCATGAAGATATTCAGCCCGTACTTGATAAGCATGCCAAAGTTTTCAATGATTTACCTCATGGGCTGCCACCGGATAGGGTATTTCAACATGTTATTGAGTTAAAATTGGATACGAAACCGGTAATAACTACTCCCTACTGTCACCCAAGAATCTACAAAGAGGAAATTGAAAGAACCATCAAAAAGCTTTTGGAAATGGAGCTGATTAGGCCTAGTTCCAGCCCATTTGCTTCTTTCGTGGTGCTTGTGAAGAAGGATGGTACCCTAAGGATGTGTGTGGACTATCGGGTGTTAAATAAGAAGACTATTAAGAATAAGTACCCAAATCCAGGGAGTGATGAGTTGATTGAAGAACTACATGGGGTGGTCTTCTTCTCCAAGATTAATGTGAGATTCAGGTACCACCAAATAAGAGTGAGAGATGAAGATGTGCAAAAGACCATTTTAGGTGTCATTTTGGGCACTTCGAGTTCTTTTTATGTCATTTGGATTAACCAAAGCTCTGGCCACTTTCCAATCATGCATGAACCATATTTTCGGTAAGCATTTAAGGAAATTTGTGCTTATTTTCTTTGATGATATTTTGGTATATAGCAAACCATGGGATGAGCATCTCCAACACTTGGATAAGGTGTTCGAAATTCTAGAACAACAGTCCCTCTATGCCAAAAAAATCCAAGTGTGAGTTCAGGATGACTGAAATGTTGTACTTGGGACATGTTGTGAATGCACAATGGATTCATGTAAGCCAACAAAAAATTCAGGCCATGTTGGATAGGCCAACACCAACCAACATATCACAATTAAGAGGCTTTTAGGGTTTAAGTTGCTATTATAGGAGATTTGTGAAAGGATTTTCACAGCTTATTGTTCCTTTAACTAATCTAATACGAAAGGGAGCTTTCAACTAGTCAAAAACTGCCCAAGTAGCTTTTGATGAGCTGAAAAAGGTGATGTGTTATTGCCCAGTACTTGTTGCAGATTTCTCTATGCCATTTGCACTTGAATGTAATGCTTCCAGTGAAGGTATAGGGGTTGTTTTCATGCAAAATAAGCATCCCATTGCATATGAGAGTCAGAAACTCAAGGGACATGAGAAGAATTTCTCCATCTATGACAAATAAATGTTGGCCATCATGCATGCATTGACCAAATTCCAGCAATACTTGGTTTGTGGAAGGTTTGTGGTCAAAACCAACCACAATAGTTTGAGATTCTTTATTCGTCAAAAGGAATTCAATGACCGGTGACAAAAGTGGGTAAGTAGACTCTAGCATACGATTTTGACATTGAATATGTTAAAGGGAAACACAATGTGGTGACAGATGCCTTGTCATGGAAGCCACCTCCTATCACTCTTGTGGATGTGGCCATACATAATGAGAATATGGAGATTAAGATTTCAGATCAACCAAGCTTGCAATTGCTTGAGAGCAAGCAATTTTGGAAAGGGAGGACTGTAATGTCTCCTTTTTCGAACTAATCAATTTGAAGGCTTCTTGCCCATTCTTCTTCCCATGGGCAAGAAATAGATAAACAAGGGACGCCCTTGGATTATATTTTAGTCTTTCTTTAATTAATAATTATATTTTTCTTTTGTATTTTTCCTATGAAGCAGGTCGGTTGAGTTGGAGAGCTTTATGACAAGCTAAAAGATAAAATAAAGCTTCTTAGTGAGGTCAATCTTTGGGGAATTCTTCCTTAGAGACTTTTGGCACCACCATATGAATATATAAAGGGTTGCATATGCTCATTTTGGGGCATGTTTTTGGCTATTATAATTTTATCTATTTGGTTTTAGGGTTATTTGCTCTATTCCACTTCACTACAGGCGAAACTCCTTTGATGTGGCAAACAAGGAAGACGAAACCCACCCTTGTTGAAGGTTGGAGAATGAAAACTCTCAAATTTGGTGGTTCCAAGGATTTCAAAGAAGACTATCTTGCTGGTTGGGCAGCTAGGGCATTGAACAAGAGTTATCAAGGTTTCTTCATCAGTTTGGCACCCTCTCCTAGGGTGGCGACTTGGGTGGAATATTTGAGTGCCTTCTAGGGCACATTTTGGTTTCGTAAGTTGATATTCAGATTTCTCCTAATTTAAAATGTTGATCTATCACTTCTTTGGTATTTATTGGCGTTTGGAGACCTTATTTTCAACTAATTTTGTGGATTTTACTTTTGTTGATTATTTTAATAATTCTATGTGTTGGCACTTATTTCTTCTTAATTTATGAAGTATATTGGCTGGAATAATTTCTACATGGTTGATTAAATTATTTGGGATCATTCTATATCATTTTTTGTTAGATTTTGCATGAAAAATGTTGCTCCTAAGTGCTGGTACAGTTCACTGCCCTAAAGGATTATTTATTAATTTTCTAAGCTAATTTTTGACACCCTAAAGGTATGATTTCAGTTGGCTTCTAGGGTTTGATCACCGTTGTTCCAAAACTGGGAATTCTTGCATTTGGGTTTGTGGCAAACCCCTTATTTTCAGAATCAGCCCTAGAAAGGAACATAACACTTTCAAAAAGGTTCAAGCCTTTTAATTCAGAATCAACTTCGTCTTGTCATGGAACCAAGAAGGGCAAGTCTAAGACTGCAAGTGGCAAAGATAATAAGGGGTCTACGCCACCTCTGAAATCACAGCCATACACCTCAAGATAAGGGTACAAACTGAAATCCCTAAATGGTTTGTATTTTCTAAATGTTTCACTAAAACAATCATATCCATATCTTCTCCGACTCTCAGGAAATATTTATGCTCAAAATCATGGAAATAATGCAGCGATATTTTCCCACCAAGATTAGAAAGGAACTTCTCGGCAAGCTCAGTCAGGCAGGAATAAGGACCATCAGCATTACTAGGGAAAAACAGAATAATGAGGTCACAATGCATGCAACTCAGAAATGCTCCATCTTCACCAAGTATTTTACAAACTCTCATTATATACAGGCTTCTACAGTAAACAATTTTCGTATGAGAGGGCATTTCAATCTTAATGCTGCTTCATTCACCCAACTGCATGCCTATTTCACCTGCATACACAAAACAAAACCCATTGGATTCCCCTACTACTGTGGGGGAGGATGTATCAGCAGCCGCTGAAAGCATAATTTCATATCCGTAATTCTCCACCAAGAAATATGACTGAATTGTTAAGATCATTCGACCTTGCTTTGTATATGGTTATAGAATTGATACTTTTTCAAGTTGGCCAGCAGTTTGCTAGATAAGATATGACATATTTTGTAATACAGTGATGGGTTAAGAACTGTGTCTTCAGCTTTTTCAATAGTCCATTATGTCTATTCTAATTAGCAATATAATTTCTTGTGCTCATCAAAAGAAAAAGGAAAAAGGGAAAATATCATGCAAAACACTTGCTAAGGAAGATGAAGATATTTGGCAAACCTTGATGCATGAAGAATTATCAGAACAATTCTCAAAATGTAGCTTGCTCGATATATGTGTACTATCCAGGGAAACAACAGGATTGGAAAAGCTTCTTTCGTGATGCAGTGACCGTGGGTTCTCTGATTTATTTGCAGCATATTGTTGTACTGAATTATAATTTGCTGAGGGAGATGGGACCTCATAGTGCTCTAAGTCAAGTTCCAAACTGGTTGCAACACTATTCTGAAGACAAGAATAGAAACAATACGTAAGATAGCAAGTTATTAATATAGGCAATCTACTAATAACAAATATGTAATTTTACTTTGAAAGCAAACATGACTTCAAATAATAAGTTTGCACTCTTAATAAACCATCATTTGTCGTATAACGGTCCCATGTTGACTCTCACATAGAACCTTTGGATTTCCCCTTTCATTTTCTATGAATCATTTTATTAATTAATTGCAATATTAACATGAATCTTTCCCGCCTTAAAATTAATATTTGCATCATGCTAATCAAGCCTTTATCTTTACAAAATTACCATAAACATTAACGCTAATCAGCATCAGCAATCAGCAATGCAGCCGGATCAAAAGGACTGGCGCCTACTGGAATAAGAGGGAGTGAATAATGAGGACTAGAGAAACAATTTGAGGTGGCATTGTCCAAGGGGAAACCACCCCATGGCCGAGTCACTGTCGTATCTCCCACTACAGGTATACCGCTAGCTGAGCTTGTAATTACCGCAGCTCCCCAAAAGCTCATTTGACCCCGAGGAAGTGCATGTCCTTTGGAAGCAGTCACAATCATGAGTGGGGAGATGCCAACTCCGAGGCACCAAACAAATTCCCTAGTTCAGTTACTATGCATATTCTACCTGGGTAATAGAACCTTGACCTACCAAAACACCATTCCAAACACAAGGGGTGACATACTCAAGGTATTAGAGATTAGAGGGGAGTTCCTTGTTCCAAACTTTCTCAACATCTTTGAGTGAAAAGGAATGCTTGTAGCAAAACAAATTGGTCATCTTCGTCATTGGAAATCCCTATTGTTTAATTATTTTTACAGTATCACCGCAGGTCCTTGATTCCGCTCTAAAACGGTGTAGCCAGTAATTTCTTATCGCAGAGCTTTCCCACAATCCTTGGGTTTTTGGGCCCCATGTAATGTTTACTGTAATATCATCCTCCCTCCACTCAAGACACCCAACTACCTACACTACCAATGTCATTATCCAACCTCCTCTCACACTCAGGTTTTCTCGACTTTTAGCCGATTTATCTTCCTCCATTGGGTGGTCTGCACAAATGGAAGAACCATGATAGATTGTAATTATTGGAGCAGATGATAGTCGTGGACCCAAAACAAGCCATGAAGCTTGTTCTCAAAGTATTCAACAAGGCAATAACCACATTCCCACATGATATAATGTTATTTCCTTGGAAGAGCATAAAATTCCTTATGAGCCTTTCAATAATTGTGCTTTGTTTGAATACTTTGTTGGGAATTACCTCAGAGGCTATGATCCAAGCTTAGGTCAAGGACACCTGACAAACCCATGCATAAAACACCACTTGTGTTATAATATATGACCAAGGCTTTCCTTCTTTTTTTTCCTTTCAAAGTCATAAGTTTAGTGCTCCAATGTGGATTCTTGGCCCCTGGGTTTATCAAAACACGCATGAAGTAGTGTTCTCCCAATGGAAATAAATTTTCTTGGTAAAGCAGCTGAGAGCTGCAATGCCCAATTTAGGTGGAGTTCCTTGGAGGCTTGGTCTATTAAACTTTTAGGAGTCTTTTGATAGAGTTAAGAGGTTTGACATTTGATATATTATTTTTGTGGGATTTTTAATTTTGCGTATCGAGCCATCACTTTGATGAGCTATCGCCATGGGTAGTCATGACCAATACCAGTGAGTAGTCATTTGTTTGTCTTTTCGTCCACCAGAGTCACAGTTCTTGACATTATATTATCTTCTAGAAAGGTCACAAACCTATCTTTCCAACTGCTAATGTGTTTACCAAAAATGGAATCAAAATACCATGCATTCTTATTCCTCTTGATTTGTTAAGAAACCACCAAAGCATATATATCATCTTCGCCCTTGTGTTCAGCTATATTGACCTGATTATTATTCGACTTGGATTAGTTTTACTTATTTTCTGTCCAGATTTTTTTCATACCTTCTTTAGGTGACCCATCTTACCTCAAAAGTAACACCTTACAGTTTTTGTAAGTAGAATCATTTGGGTAGATGCCTCAACCAACCATTTTCCTTACTGACAGTGTATTTGCTTCTTTGTGACCTTCATCCCACTGGCAAAGGCACTCTTTTTAGATACCATTCTTTCCAAATTGCTTTATCTGTGTGTTTTTCTATAGGAGCTTATTAAACAGCTTGTCAAAAGTAATGGTAAAATCCTTAGAAGTCTGATTAAATGTTTCAACAAAAATTTCAAAGGGAGGAAGGCTTCTACAAGCGGTCACAATGAGATCCTCTTCTTCTAACTTCCAATCTATGACAGCTAACTAACTATGACATCTTTTATGTTCAGCAGATGCTGCTGAAGATAATCTCCCTGTTCCAATTTGAGGGAATACAACAGGAGCTTCAGCTAGAATGCCCGCTATCTATCCAAAGTTTGGTATTTTTCTTTCAACCTACCTCAAACTTCTTATTCCTGCTTGGAAGCAGGGACCTTGGGTAACATTTCATCAATTACCAATAGCTTTAGGAGAATCGAGGTCTCTTTTATTTTTTTTTGGAAGTCCTTATCCTATACTACAAACTCATAAACCACACATTCCTCAACAAGATTTTTCATTTATACCGCTTCAATGAGCTACCTGTACTCAAAAATTGCAATCATTTTTCTCTTCCAGATATTATATTTAAACCTATTCATTGGTTGACCCTTCAGAAACGAGCTATGCAGGTTTGACATTGTTTACACTAGAACAGACAAAAAAATCTCTGAATTGTTTTATTTTTCAAACAAAAGATCTAAAATACACAACATACAAAGCCTTTGGCTCTGCTACCATATCAGTAAAACTATAAACAGCAATCGATTATAATAGAAAATTTAGAGTGAAGAGGGAGCGATACATCATCCATAATGCTCATGTCCGTATTACATTTATAGTGTTCTCAATCAACTAAATTCTGTAACTACTATGAACTGTCAAATAACTCATAACTGATTGGGTTAATTAATTGGTGCTTGTGTGATGGCCAGTATTTGTTTGTCCAGGAGATTAGGATCACAACATAGCCAGCTTTGCATCCTACTTTCAACCATGATGTTTTCCTTGGGTTTTGTCATTAGCCCCTGGGTCTGTCATAGGATACTCAGGGGAATGGGGTGGATGGGGAAAGCTGGAACCCCCAGCTCTGAATTTCAAGAAATTGTGCAGGACTCTGGTGAATCAATGGAAGACAACATGACACAGAACATTGAACTGACCAAAAGCATTCAAGTGCTAAATTGCAAAACACTTTATCACATCAAAAAGGTTAATGAGTGCCCTCAAAAGAGCACTGGAAAGCCTCAGGAGGTTATCAAACTGGAAACTGTTGAAAAGAATATTATTTATTTGAGAAACCATGTACTGATCTGCAAATTCGTGGGCATATGAACAAGTTCAGGTTCCTGGAAGAGTGGACACGAAAGATTTAACAGCAATAAGGGGGGCTAGATATTACTCTCAAAAATGGCTATTTGTGGCAGTCTTCACATAAATTGCAACTGAAATGAGGCCTTCAAATGTGAACTGCGCCTTTACTTCCAAGCTATGTTGTTTATGAAACTCTGGTAAATTCTTGGGCGTCCAAACAAAGTTCAGGTTGCTGGAAGAGTGGAGACGTATTTGACAGCCAGAAGGGGACCTGGATTGATGTAAACAGGCATTTGGGGACCAAATTAATGGCAACCTACTCTCCCACAGGTGGGACTTCCACTCATTCTCAAATGGAAAAACACAGACTCAAGATCATAACAATAGATTCAAACACATTTCTCTTTATTGAATTCAACAACATGTTACAGAGATTCATACACACATGCAGACACTTACACTCACTGACCATAACAGGCTTATTGAAACATTACATGAAGAAGAGCTATCCTTTCAAGTCCCTCACTTGATACATCTCTCACTACACTGGACTGGAACCAACTCCAACTCTAACTCTCTCTCCCTCTCTTACTCAATGCTTCCTTCAAATCAGCATCATGTGTATTCACTTGCACATCCTTATCTTCCATCTTCAGGTCCACTAGAAGACATGCTTCAGCTGCAACATCATCCTCTTCCATGCATGCTTTGGCTGATAACAACATCGTCTCCTCCATCTCATTCTCTTCCTTCTTCTCTCTTCATCTTCTTAGGTATCACAAGCATGTCATGTGCAAAGAAACTTGCATCCCCCATGCCCCATATCAAAACAATGTAGGTCTTGACTCATAAAAATCTCTTCTTCTACTCCTATGTGGATTGCTTCCACACATGCAACACAATGTTTCTCCTTCAACATTGTTGGTAGAAACATATCCCCCATCTCTATCTACTTTTTTACCTCTATGCCACATGAGTGACATTCTTCCTCTTCTACCATCTCTCCTTCATAACGTATCTCTAACACTTATAGAAGCATCTCCTCGATCTCCCTTTCCTCTTCATTGCTGGACCTGCACATAAATCAAACACATCATGAAAATCAAAAGATCCGACAAACACTCCCTACATTTCTTAACCATGCCTCATAGACATGATGTCCAACCCTCTACCATTACTTGCATTCTTCTCATAGCTTGTAGTCATATGATGGACTGTCAAAGATCCATTCTTAACAACCTACACCATTCCATGTCACCATTCTCCACTTTATTTTCTGCCCCTACTTCACATAGAGGGTCTTTAGCCGAAGTCTCATCATGTGCATTTGCTAGTACTTCATTTCACCTTCTTTGTTTCCTTCAGGGAAACCTGTAACTCTCCTTGGTTGTCTGCTTCATTCAATTCTATTACTCCCTTCATGGAAACCTGTAGCTCTTCTCAGTTGTCCTCAACCATATGGGCAAAAAATAAAGTGGAGAATGGTGACATGGAAGAGGTCGAGGTTTCTGCAAAAGGACATTTGATAGTCCATCATATGACTACATGAAATGAGAAGAAGGCAAGTAATGGTGAAGAGTTGGACAACGTGTATATGGGGTATGGTGAAGTGATGCAAGGAGTGTTTGTCAGACCTTCTGATTTGCATAATCCAATTGATCTACGTGCAGGTCCAGAAATGAAGAATGTAGCAAACGAATAAAAGAGGGAGATTGAAGAGATGTTTCTACAAGTGTTAGAGATACATGAAGAAGAAGAAGAGAAATGTCACTCGTGGCATTGAGGCAAAAAAGCAGATAGAGATGGTGGATATGTTCCTACCAAGAAGACTGAAGGAGGAAAAATGTTTTGCATATGTGGAAGCAACCCACATAGGAGTTGAAGAAGAGGCTCTTCTGAGTCAAAAGCTACATTGTTTTGATATGAACAAAGAGAGGGCAAGTGATATGAACAAAGAGAGGGAAAGTTTCTTTGCACATAACATGCTTGATATGCCTAAGAAGATGAAGAGAGAAGAAGGAAAAGAAGGAGAAGAGAATGAGATAGAGAAGCTGAAGTTGTTATCAGCCAAAGCATATGCGGAAGAGGCCGATGTTGCGGCTGAAGCGTGTCTCTTAAAGGACCAAAAGATGGAAGAGAAGGCTGTGCAAGTGAATGTACATGATGCTGATTTGAAGAAATAATTGAGTTAGAGAGGGAGAGAATTGGAGTTGGAGTTGGGAGTTGGTCCTAGTCCAAAGCAGTGAAAGATGTATCAAGTACATGAGGGATTGTGTAAGGCATATATCATTTTCGTGTAATTTTTCAATAGGCCTGTTGAGGCCAATGAGTGAGTGTGTGTGTCTGTGAAACTCTGTAACATGTTGAATTCAAAAAAGAGAAAAGCGTTTGAATTCATTGTTATGGTCGAGCTTATGATTGCCCATTTGAGAATGAGTGTAAGTCCGAGCTGTATAAGACTAGGTTACCATTAATTTGGTCCCCAAATGCCCATCTACATCATATATATTGCTCTCTCAACAAATGGTTATTGTATGGCAGTCTTCACATGCATTGCAAACCAAAATAAGGCCTTCGAAAGTGGAGTGTACTTTTACTCCCAAGCTAGGTTGTTTATGAAACACTGACATGTCCGGTTTTGACCATATAAAGGAACTACCTTTTTGACTCTCGATATAGATAACCCTATTCAAATTGCGAATGGAGTATTGGTGATCTAGGGCCCAAGAGGTGAATCGGTGTACAAAACCCCAAATGCAGATTTAGATGTGTTATATGCGTATGCAAAAGCTATTTGAAAATACAAGGAGAATCGAGGGAAAGATATGAGAACTGGAACAATAAATGTATTTATTTATTTGTGTCTCTTGTACATTGTAATGTCCCCTTTTCTAAATTAAAGATGATTAATAATACTAATTAAGTTGGGCCTGGTCATTTCTAATCTTTGGGCAACTTAATAATATTATTTTATTAAAATAAAAAGTGCTTTTAAATACTTTAAGTAAAATTAATGATTTAACTAAGTCGGCCAAATGTAACTTTATGTTATATTATAAGGAAACTTATGCTTATTATAAAAAATAAAAGTGACTTTTAAATAAAGTAAGTCAGCCACCAAAATTGAAAGAAAGAAAAAAGAGAAGTTATAAAAGGAGGATAAAGGGGTTCATTTGGGGATCTATCATCCATCTATCATCTTGATTTTAAGAGTTGAGCACTTGTGTTTCTACTTTCCGTTGTTGAGGATGGAAACCCTCTTCGCATTCATCACTTGAGAACAAAAAACCCTCATTGTAATCAGCATTTGGGTACGAAAACCCTCAATTTTTGTCAGTGGCTTCACTCAGAAGTCGTATTTGTGCATAAGAACAACCCGAAAAGGGCTAGGGCATCATCATTGGCTGGCAAAAAGGGGTTAACCATCGTTGGTTGGTGTAAGGGGTTGAAGGGTTGCTAAAGCTTTGCAGAAGTTTTTAGACCCTCTCCTAAGGTGCTGACTTGCATCTTGGAGGAGTTTGTGGGCTTCTAGGGCACCGCAACCCAATACTTGTATTTTGAGCATATAGGCTCCAAATACTAATTAGATATTTAAAAGCACTTGTATCAAGGGGTCGGCCATCATTTTTGTATTGTAAAGCACTCCTTGTGGTTATAAAAGGAGGTCATTTGACCATTAATGAATCATGCTTTTGTTGAATTTTCATATCTTAGAGAAGGATTGCTTGTGAAGCACCTTTTCGATCTCTCTCAAGGATGAAACCCTTGATTGAGAACCTCCCGGGGACGAAAACCCTTGTGGAGAAGTTGGTGTGGACAAAACCCCACACTACACTTGGTTTTCTACACATTGTTGGTTACAACTGATTTATGCCCTAAGCGACTTGCTTGGGAGAGTGTTTTGGGTGAAGTGGCAGGTTTTTATGTGAACAATTTGCACGATTGGATTCTCTATAATTTCTAAAGGTGAAATATTCCATTTCTATCAATTGTTGAGTGTATTTGAATGATATTTCAGTTCTGGAAATTATTATTTAAATCTGCAGAGGATGGGTTGGATGATAAATTTAAAATAGCACTTGTGGGTTCCTAAAAATCAGTTTTCTTGCATTTAACAATTGATGGTTATTTATTATAAATTCTGAGCAATTTTCCAAAAGATTTGAGTGAGATTTGTGTCTAGAAAAGTGTGTTTGACTTCTCCTAAGAGGTCGCCACCTTAGGAGCAAAGTGTTGGCAACATGTTCAGGGTTTCAAAGTGAATTTTCAGTCATCTACAATCTGCCTTAGTTCTGATTTCAGTCCTTAACAACCAGCTTTGGGTCATTTGCGGAAATCCCCCAAAAAGGGACATTACAATTTGGCTTCTTCATAATTTTTGGAATTGTTTGCACTCTTTTGTGGTTGTGTTTGACTAAGTTGCCGCATTCAACGAACTTCAAGGAAAAAATTCGAAATTCGCCGAATTTTAACAGCCCCTTTAAAATCGCGATTAAATTCGCGTTTTTTTCCTTTTTTGGAATTTTGGTGAAAAAAACAGAAGTATAGGAAAAAATTTGCCATTTTTGGAAAGGGTCTGGGAAAATGTAGCAGCAAAAACTTGCATGTGCCATAACTTTCATTCTGTAGCTCCGTTTCAGGTGTCGTTTTCTCTAAAAGTGCATATTTTCTTGAGCTCTACGCATTGATGGCAATATTTTTCTTATTTTCATAAAATCCATTTTTGCACCTTTTTCGACCAAGCAACTTCTTGCAATCTTCTGAAATAATCATGAGCTTTGATCGCCTGTAGATAGATTAGTAATGAAATCAATGTAATGTGATATTATCTCTCTTTTGAAAAGTGAATTTATCTTTTGTTTTTATATATTTAATAAAAATGTATATTTCTCATAGTCGAATTTAATCACGAATTTAATCGCTGATTTTTTTACCGGCGAATTTTTCACGAATTTAATCATCGGCGAATTCGAACACGAATTCGAATGTGGCAACTTAGGTGTTTGAGCTTCGAATCATTATTTCCAGACAAGTTGGTAAAGTATATTTGCTGGTGTCATATATTAATTCCAACTAGTCTGAAAAATAGAAAAATCATATATTTCCGGTGTTCTCTTGTGTTATGTTTGTTCCGGCTCTTGAATAAAAATAATTTGGAGGGTTTCTATATTTATTTCCAATTGTTTTTGCATGCATAATGCCATAAAAAAATAAAAAACAAATTGAGGTTAGGGTTTGAAGATAATTTCCAGATTGCTGGTTAAATTTGAAGTATTTGAATCATAAGGGTTTCAAGGGAAATCCAAAATTTTGCAGATCTGCCCTAAAAGGGACATTACATACATGGCATACTCTTGAGAAAGATTTATATAGTCTATCTTCCACTCTGACTGCAATTTAAAGCTACAGAGTATACATATATATTGCAATGCCACGAAGGCAAAAAGAACCGTTATGGGACTCTATGTCTAACTCTTCACCTTCAAACAGTTATCTAACTAGACTAAAAGGTGCACGGTATGCTAACAAATGCTCTGGCATAATGGCAGCATTGGGAGTGCCACATGGCCTGGCGAGTATGGCAATGCGTGGCACAGAGTCACGTTGAACGGCATCATTGAGATTACAATAACTAACACCATACGAAAGGGGGTGTTGCCCCTCAACCCCACATCGGCTAAACCTTTGAAGAACATGCACTTTGCACTTGTGGGGTTGGAGGCCATAGGTTGTTGGTACTAAGTAGTGTGAGTTATCCTTTGTAGTTTCCATGGACGTGTGTGTAACTATGTTGAAGCCAATGATGTGTACCACACAAGGTTTGGTGCATGCTCAAGTGGTGTCGTGTCCAATCTACACAGATTGCATTGTGCGACTACTGGAGTATGTGTAACATCTGTCAGAAACGGACTGCTGGTTGTGGTTGAGGTTCCAAATACCGCAATCCATTGAAGTGGAACCACATGAACTACAAGTTATGAAGATAGGCTTGGTGGTACTGTGGGAACCACTATTTATAGATCCTCCTAGATCAATTAGAGAGAATACATGCTTAACAAGCATCGCCTTGGCCTTTGGTACCTTAATTAGGACTTTTACACCGACTAAAGACATAATGCTCAGTACGTATGCAAGGAAAAGTGTTGAAATGGATCTAAGTGAAAAACCTCACAAACTCGATGAAGATCGCAATGAGCAAGATGAGTTGGAAACAAGCCTCGGGAACAAAGCC
Source organism: Taxus chinensis (assembly GCA_019776745.2). NCBI lineage: Eukaryota > Viridiplantae > Streptophyta > Pinopsida > Cupressales > Taxaceae > Taxus > Taxus chinensis. Next base: position 345,521,558 of record CM034146.1, on the reverse strand, counting down.
TTGTCTTTCCAATGTGATGAATGCAACCTTTATGTGTATCTAGCAAGGGATTTCCCGTCCAAGAAACAAGTGGTACTTACAACTCAACAACAAGAAAATCAAGACCCAAAGACACCCCAACCCCAACGGAAAGGCAAGAACTTGGCATCATAACAAGGTAGCTTTACTACAGTCAAAGGGCGTGGAGGTAAGGGAGGCTCTCTATTTTAAGTGAGTTAATGCTAAAATAGAAAATAAAAAGGTCACTTTAAAAATTATAAAAGGAACGACCCACTTGGAAAAGGGAGACAAAAGATTATAAAAGGAAATGAGGGGAGGGTTCATTGGTATCTTTTCTACACACCTCTCTACATTGTGAGTCTGAGCATTTTGCTCATACTTCCGCTATTGAGGAAGAAAACCCTCAACATCTACTAGGTAACTTCATTCAGAGGCCACATTTGAGCACATATTCAGATCATCAGAGCTAGGGCATCATTCTCTAAGGTTGGCGCAAGGGTTTGAGGGCAGATTTGGCAAATTTGGGGTTTTTTTGCAGGCTGACGTCACCACTTTGAGGTGGTTGTAGATTACTCCTTTGTGTATCTTGGGTTTTGACTTGCAATAGGATGATTCATGCTTGAATCACCTTGATTGGTCAGCTGGTTCATCCGTTTATGCCATTTTTGCATTTGTATGGTTAGCTATGATGTAATTAATTTCCAAAAAAAATTAAAAAATCACATTGCATATGCACAATAACACGAGAAGAATAGACACCCTGTTAAGATCTATCAAGGAACAACCCTTCCCAAGCCCTGTCCAGAAGCAACCCTAACCAAGCCCATTCAATTTCTTGTATGTCTGCTTAAGAATAACATTATTGACTCAAAGATTAGTTGGTACCCAACAAATCACATACGGCACATATTATGTAGAACATTAGTCAAGAGAATTTGGACATATTAAGTTAGCATTAATTATGATACTTTATATTAAGCAAAGTATCCCACTTGGTGGCTAATTATTTATTTTCCATGGATAATTTGTAGCAATATCAGTTTATGTTTTCTACCCATTGTATTTGAACTACATCGAAACAAAGTAATACGTATGATCTATTGCTTTAACAAGTTATTTTTTCATTTTTATGTAGCCACCCACTTCCTCACATATACAAGCATGGCATAGCATTTGATTGACTGAATAAAAATAATATTCAGTAGTTTCTAATATGAAAACAATTTCTCTATGCATTAAGGATTAACAAAGTACCCATGGTGATGAAAACATTTTAACATGACATTAGATTGTACGTATAATTGGAGCCAATATTGACATATCCTCCAATAAAAAAACCTGTCAATAATGGAATTAGTTGGATTATTTTAACATTTTGTACTGTCTAAAAGATCGATCAATGTAAAGAAACAAAATCATCCTCAGGCATAGCTTGAAGCTACAATACTCGTACCTCCAAGCCAGTTACAGGAACAGAATTAATGCTAACGTCAGGTATTCCGCGCACAGATGATGGTTGCAAATTTTTTTGGAATGCTCTCCAACTAGCTGCAAGATCAAATGGAGACACTCTGTCTGCCCTGATATACACATGGTACTCTAACACCTCATTATTTTCAGGTAGTCTAAACAAGGCCGATCCAGCATCTCCATGGAGTGCCCCTCCAGTGAGAAGCCGATTTAAACCCTCTTCAACAATACAGGGTGAACCACTATGCTTCGGCTTAAGCAAAAATTTGAAATCCAGGGTTTCTGCAACACGACAATTTTTGCCATGATTATTTATATGGGCACCAAATTTGCACAAAAACTACTATTTAACATGATTCTGAACTTGATGCAGGCAGTTTCCAATTGTATATTTTATGTTAGTAAGGGTTATGTGTATTAAATTACCAAAGCAAACTACGAAAAAACATGGTAATTACCTATTAATACTCTATAAGGTTAAGCACACATTTTGCAAATCATGAATGGATGTATCCGTTTCATCCTAGATGAAACACCACATCCTAAATCAAGATTCAAAAAAGCATTACCATGATTAGGGGGGACAACAAAACTGATCTCCCACATAGAAGTTGATTCACGCTCCATGGCCAACTACAAGACAGAACTGTCATCACAGTCAGAAGTTATGTACATTTTTAGCATGTTTTGGTCCTAAACCCTGAAAATTCCTTATTAGAATAAATTTAAAACAATAATTCTTGCATATATCTCATCATCACGTACCTAGAAAACTGAATATTTTAGTTCTAAAATGCACGTTCAAGTTTATAGAGAGAGTAATTTGAAAATTCAGCACTTAGAGTTGGTTGCATTTTTTTGGATGTAACTTGGTCTGACAATTTCATCTGCTAAACTGCTTTGAAACCGATAAAATCCTCTGTAGTGGAGCTATGTCCCTTCTAAAGACTAAAGTGATAGCTGGATAGTCTCTCAACTTACATAGCACTTATGAAGCACAATGATCAGTTATAAAGATGTTCACATATACCATAAGGCATGGCAACCTGTACAGAGCCTAAAAAAGAGCACGAGATATGGAAAACTTGAAGAAGAAAAAAGTCCGTCAGAAAAGCTAATTGATATGCAACTTGAAAAGAAAAATAATGAGGCTTGCAAAAGTCCATTAAGCATGGGAACAATTATGAAACTTAGAAATTTCCATTAAGCATGGCGACAATTAAGAACCTTGGAAAAGTTTTAGAACGCATTAGCTACCAGGTATGAATCCTAGGTAGATCTAACAGAGGGTTGTGTCTATATTGTATCCTTGGCTAGTAAAGATATTCTGCACCAAAAGGACTTGACAATTTTATACAAGATACAATGAGGTGTCTAGGGGAGACTATCGGATGATGGGCCTTGATGTTTGGTAGCCCTAACTTGGCTAGTAGAGATATTTTGCACCATAAGGACTTGAAGCTTTAATATGGGATACAAGGTTTCTAATGAAGATTACTGGATGATGGCCCTTGATGTCTGGAAGACTCTACTAATATAACTAAGGGGGGCCTTCAATGCTTCGTGTTCAAAATTGACCCATTCATGAACATTTTTACAGCTTAGAAACAGCAAGCTTACCTACTCTACAAGCCAACATATCATGAGCATATGTTTGTCAACTCGCAACAATGTATTTCTAGGCAATAGAGTTCTTCAATTTCAGAATTAGTAACCTGCTAAAATTTTGTAGATTCTACAGAATTACCCACCCAACAATGCAAGTTAATCATTTTAACTTTAAGCATAAGAAGTTGGTTAGCATCCCTTTCTTTTTGTTAATGTCTCTGGAATACTCGGTTATTGATATTAAGTTGGGGAGGGCAGAAGTGCCTTTACAACAAGCTCTCATTATGCATGTGGTTCGGGCTACTAAGGCAAAAAGAGTCCCATTGACTAAAGTTTCGATTATAGAGGTGGACCATTTAAAGAGTAATGGTGGTAAAGCTGTTCATTCTGATGACAGGGAAGCCCATAATGAAGATCAGAACAAGAAGAGGGCAGTTAAAAGCCCTAAGATGATTATTATAATGGTTCTCAAGTCTGCAGGGGAGGTGGATAGTAGAACTCCTAACAAAAAGAAAGATTTGCCAGTTAGTGAAGGAGCAGTCCATAGAGAAGGAAAAGAGAGGTAAAATTGTTTCTGAGATGGTCCAGAGTGAGGATTTAGAGAAGTAATCTAAACAGGATGGTCAGAGTCTGGAGGATCAAAAGACACTGGGATGGAGGAAGGTAAAGTACAGGATAAGGGGATGGAGCTGGCTAGTGGTGATGAGATGGGAATCCCGAAAAGTGAGAAGACTGTTCCCCCCATTGATGCAGAGCTTAAGAAAAGGATTGAGTCCCTGGAAGAGGACTTCAACCTTCCTTCACCATAGTATCCTGAGATGGTTTTTTCGGGAGAACAATATTTTGGAGCAGAAGTTTGAAGAGCTCAAAAAAGAGCTCAAGGGTGAACTTTCTCTTACAACAGATGGTGATTTTGATAGCAGGGAAATGTGGATTGTGACTAGAGAGCTGAATAATCTCAAGGTTCTCGGAAGGAAGCAAGAAGAAAGGATAAATTCCCTTGAAATCGAGCTGCAGAACATCTGAGCTAATCTTGAAGGCGGTCATTAGCATGAGCCGAGTCACTATTAAGAACTGTGCCAACAGTATCAGTTTACTTCAATTGGCTGTGTGATTTAAGGAAGACCCAGGGTGGTGCTAGCAGCAACAATGAGACCAGAAATCAGAGGGAGAAATAAGCCAGTGCATTTAAGGAGGCAGGGGTGCAATTTGTTGAGGAGCACCTGCAGTATTTGAAAGACGAATGGGAGGCGGCTAAGGCCCTAAATGCTATGTCTGGTAGTCTATAGGCCATCTTTTTATAATAGCTTTTTTTGTCACTGCTCTTCTGTCGTTCTGCTGGCTTACAGCATTCTTGCAGCTATGTCAATGCATAGGTGTCATCTCTAGGATGACTGGTTTTTTTGTGGAGCTTTTCTAAATATCTTGTTTTCTTAATTTGGATAGGGGTTTGGGCCCTTTAAAACCAACTTTTACCCTCTAATAAAAAAAATTATGTTTGTGTCCAATTTTTTGCCACTACACGACCTTCAACCCAAGGGTAAATCCTAATAGTAGACCTAATCAAAAATCGTGAAGTTAGTACTTTCTTTAGTTCCTTTACACACACAGGCAAAAACAAATAATCATGAAATTTTAAGGCTGGTCCAAATTTTTGTTTCGCCATATTAAACTTAAAGCGTGATCTGGATAATTTTAATTTGACTGTGCCTAAATATAGAGCACAATTTGACACTGCGTGAAATAATATGGGGTGCCAAAAGGAGAAATACATGAGTGAAATAATAATAAAATAATGAAAGAGTGCATGAAAAACAAAAGATAGGAACATGCACACTGCGTTGACTAAACATTGCTTCCAGATGCGGCGCCAATACTGAGATTCGTTCCTAGAGGGGGATTTCCTAGTTGTACTTGTTTTGGATGCTAAAACAGCCCTGAATATGATGCCCTAGCTTAACTGGATGAACACCTATACCCTGAATGACCTCTACAAACCCTGAATGGAATTTCCGAGCTTAGATATGAGGGATTCTATCCTCATATCTGTATGCAAATGAGGGTTTTCATCCTCTATTGTTGATGCAGAAGCAGAAGCTACTTACAGACAATGAAGTAGTTGATAATTTTCTAAGATGAATGATAATAATCCCCAAAATCTGCTTTTATAACTTCTAAGGCCTTCTTCCAAATTTCATGCCACCTTTTGGCATTCCATGCATGCTTTAAAATAATTAAAATTATTTAATTGGCATATCCAAAGTTGGCACTCCGTCCTCAAAATATAAGCTTGATGCCCATGCCAACACTTCTATCTTTGGTGCTCCATGTTGGAAATTCATTATTTAATTATTATCATGCACTCTTTCATTATTTTATGATTACTTAACTCCTCATACACTTACTTCTCCTTTTGGCGCCCCATATTGGAAATATAATATTTTATTCCACTTTTGCTTTGTGGCCCCACTTATTAAAATATAATTAAGTGTCCTTTTCCAATTAAAATATAAAAGTACCCCTGAATCACTAAAATTAAAATATTTCCCTCATTAATTCCCCTTAGCCTACAAGAAATGAAAAGAATAGGCTTCGGGTATCCATAATCAATTAATTTTGAAAGGGGACATTACATAGAGTGGAGCCCCTTTGTTTCAGCTCTTGGTCCCATAAACTGTTTGGTCTCATGGACATTATTAAAATCTTTCATTTCATTTCATAATACCACATTGGTGCGATCTAGGATAGGGTTTTGAGTTAACAAAGGCTTATCTAGGCAGCAACTCAGAGTACACAACAACATGGCAATTGCCAGCAATGTTCAAGCAAGGGAAACCTTGGAAAAAATTTAAAAACCAAGTTTTTAATAGATTCAAATGAGAACATGTGTTCCCAGGCCCTACAATAATTAAAATGCCTGAAGAAGAGATTAAAACTACACTTTGACAGATATATAAGAAGGATCACAATTTACAAACTATTGTTTCAATGACTCTTGCCCTAATGCTTGTTCACAATGATTTCAATATCAGTTTTGGCAACATTTCCCCAAAACAGAACAAACTTTATTAAAAAATAAACGCACAGCCTTATATAGGCACGATGACGATTCAAGCACCACCAAATCCCACCAAAATGTAGGTCACTGCTATGAAGAAGGTTGGTGAACGATTTAGGTGAGATTTTGAGGCCCCCAAGACTCTGCAATGAACTCCATTAATGAAAATTCTCCAAGAGATGCCTTGTAATGTCCCTTTCTACGGCTGAAACTGAAAATAAGGGTTTAGGCTCAAACCTAAATGAGAGAAATCAGATTTTTGGAACAACAACTATCAAATCCTAACAACAAACTGAAAATCACACTTTTAGGGCATCAAACTCCCTTCAAAACCAGCTGAAAATTAGTGAATAAACCCCTCTATGGAAACAAACTGTAACAGCACTTAATGACATCAATTCCCATGCAATAACAAGCTAAAAATGATGAAGAATGCTTCCAACAAAGTTATCCAAACATGGAGATATTTATCCAGCCAATATGCTTCAAAAATAAATAAGAAACAAGGGATAAACTACAGTTGTAATTAATTAAATAGTCCGCAGAAGTACAGCTCACATTAAGGGCTGGAAATGATGATTCCAAAACCCCAAAAATACCAATGAAATGAAAAATCAGTCTTATAAATTATGAGAAATATGAATATCAACTCCAAATGTCAAGATGTGCTCTAGAAGATACTCAAACCCTCCTCCACCCAAGTCACCACCCTAAGAAAGGGTGCAAAATTGATGTAGAAGACCTTGACAACTCTTTCTTCTTCAAACCCTAGTTGCAAACCAGTAAGATCACCTTCCTTGAAGCCCTTAGGAACCACCAATTGGAAAGTTATCGTTCTCCAACTTGAACAAGGAAGGGTTTCGTTCTCCTTGTGTGCCACACCAAAGGATTTTTGCCCTCTAGTGGAATGGAATAGAGCAATTAGCCCCAAAACCAAGTAAGTGTAAAATTATATTAAGATGCATGCCCAAAATGAGTCTAAGCGACCTGTTATATATCTTCTTGGTGGCACCAAAGGTCAATTAGGGAGTATATCTCATGACCAACCTCATAAGGATGATTGCTTTATCTTTTAATTTTCCTTTTTACCTCTCTAACCCAGCCGACCTGCCTCATAAGAGAGACCATATGAGAAAAAAGTAAATGCTCACAAAAAATGACTAAAAACACAAACAAACTCTTCTTTTCTTCACCTTCTAAAATAGAAAGTAGAATGCGCTAGAAGTCTCCAAAATGAATTAATTTGAAAAAGGGAACATTACATGCCTAAATCTAATGTTGCAGATCACAATCATGCTCCCCAAGATGATGTTTCCTCCTTCCGAGTGATTCTTCCTCAAGTCACCACATTTGTTCTTTATGGGATTCATCTTTCCATTATTTATCCACAAAACCTTGGCTTAGTAACAATGTGGTTGACCTCATGGCTCTTTCCTAGTGGCCTTCCCTATCACGCCTCCTATGACTCGTTTCCACATGGCCTCTATGTTTATCAATCCTTCACGTACTTCCCTATGAAATTTGCACTCTTAAAGTGCTTCTAAGATGTTTTCTTAGTTCGGGACACATGGCAACTTCACAATAACTCAGGATCATGCACTTTCCTTGCTCTCCTTTCTTTACTTTTTCTTCTCCATGAACCCCATGAGAGATTCACTAGGATTGTGATACGTGTCACGATCTCAATGTTTTCATTCAAGCACTTCCCCTTGACCTTGGACTTGAGGTACTCCATGATTATGATGGCACATGGTATCATCTCAGCCTTTCTATGGACGTACCTTTCCTCTTATTGCTGCTTTGTGGTCTCAACCTTACATGGCCTTCATGGAATGATTCACCAAAATTGTGACAAGTGTCCCAATCATGACCTCCGAATTCACTAAGTTTTGAAAATCCAAAGTGAACTTTTTGATCCACTCCATGACCACATTTCTCCGAGACTCTGTTATGATGTCATATGGTCTCATCTCATAATTTTTGTTTACGAGAAGCACTTAGGACTATTTTCAAAGTGCTCTTCACTTGTTCACCACCCTATGGCCCGAAGTGCCGATTTGTCATTAACAAAGTTGTGAAATCAAGAATCAATTACAAAATTGGTTCTCAATTCATTCACACTCCATTTACATCCATCTCCACTATGTTGGGGGGCCCACGGACACAATAACCCTCAATTCTCTTGGTGGCCATTGAGCCTACAACTTGGGCACAAAACATGAAATTTGATAATACAAACTCGAAGCAAATATTTTTCGTTGTTCAAGATTGCTTATAAGTCTGAGATCCTCCTACATCAAATCCAGATCTTTTTTTATGGCCTCTAAGAAAATAGAGTGCATCTCCAAACTCCCAAGCATCTTGAAAACAATCAACATGTTGGCTAGATTTTCTGCATAGCTGAAAACCTAGGCAGTCATGAGATAAATCTCCCTCATTTACCGGTGAGGCTCCCGTGTAAGATTTGTCAATAAAATATGCTAGTATCTATTTAGGGGTTTTACTTTAACCATGCAGCTCATGAACCATAGTTGTATAGTTTTGCAGCAAGTAAGCAGCTATTAAAGAAATGAAATATCTAATGAAGAAGGAAAATAATAAAAACAGGAAAGAAAGAGGGAAGATGTGCAACCCAATCAATAGATAACAAAGTTGATTGCATGCACATAGACAGGACCAATAGATATTAACACACAGAATTATAAGCAAAGGCAGCTTTCAGATCTAGATCTAAAATAACACAAAGTTTATAAGTAGATCTAAGACAAAAGCTAGAAACAAAATGCACCGTGACACAAAGTTCTCCGGAAATCTACTCCTTTCTATTCCTTTGCTTCAGATAGCTATCAGGGATTTCAGCACAAAGTCTGGAACACAAGAATGCTACTTACAAATTCCGATCCTGTAACCCGTAGGTTCTTCCTCTACTTATAGTATGTAGAGGGGAAATTACAAATAGGAAGCTTTTAGTTGAACTGGCACATGTGGAAGTGGGAAAGGAAACAATTGGCAATCTCCCTCCTGGAATTCCTCTTTGCATGACATGCATGATTTGCAACTGGAAATAGAACCTTCTATTTTGCACGTCTGCCACCTATCTCCAAGTAGTTGACTTCTTCAAGTAATGGCTTTTAAACCAATCACTTAAGTTGTATAATTTAATTGATCGCTCAATTATTTTGTCGAGGAAATAAGAGAAAGAAGAAGAAAGAGGAAAGCTGCAGTCTTGTCATTTTTCATATTCTGCATGCAGCTGATTCAAACTAGATCTGGAAGCGGCTGGATCTGGAAGTGACTGGAAGAAGCTTATGGGTATTGCCTTTGACATGTCTTCCTTCTTATCCTTGAAGCTTTTGAAGTTCTTCTCCAGTACATGCATCAGTGCAATGTTCACCGTAAATAACTCATCATTTTTATTTTTAATTGCATATGAGCAATTAAAAATTTTGGAAAGCACTTCGGGTGAATGCAACTTCAATGAAGGCTTCAACTGGAAGATTGGAAGCACATGCACAAGATCCTGGAAGGAATTTTCCACGTAATGACTTCTACACGGGCTGCATTTGAAACAAGAGGATGAATTTTTGCCGGAAGCTTTTACAATTATGAGATCTGGATCTGTGTCTCCGGTGTCAACAAATCTGGAAGTAATGCATGATGTCGTTGTGCTTTCTTTTTTATCCTGCTTTGCCATGGCCGTATCTATCTTTGTATGAGTAATTCTTCTTCTCTTTATTCAATCGGAATTCTTCAAAACTGGTGCATATCTAGATAATTCTTTAGATTCGGAGGATATATTCAATGTATTGGACATTGATTAAAGCTCATTTTCTTTTGTAAAGCACCTGTAACGAATTCCTGCAATTAATTCAGACAAAGATGGCAACCGGAACATGAACGGTGAATTTTAATCATAAAAATCTGCATAATTCAAGCCTGCTGCCCCAAAAATTGATGTTTTGTTTGCATGCAAAGTGAGCATAAATTTTTCCAACTTCACCTGAGCACCTGTATCACTTATGCAAACAATTATCCAGACACAAGTCAACTCCCTTCAACCTATGCGCCAAAATTGGAAGCTTTTAACATTGATTTCACCTTCTTTTGAGCAAAAATCCTCTTCAAATGGGGCGCACTTTTTCCGTTGGGCTGCACTTCTTTACCCGTGAATTAATTAATTCATCCTTATGGCAGCCCCTGCTTATATAACCCTTGTGATTTTATAATTAATTAATGCCTTTGCTATTACTGACAATTAATTAATTAATTAATGAGCTTCACTCTTCAAATGGGGCGCCTATTTTGTGCATGCTTATAACTGCGATTAAATAAAATGAATTTATTTAATTTTAGACTTCTGCTTCCACTTAACTCAAGCCTCACAATATGCTTTGACCTTAGCCACTGAAAATAGGAATTAATTTAATCATTTAATACTTTAAAAAATATTATCTCTCTCCGAGAAGGGGCACACTTTTTGACATGAAGGGGTTGCCATTAAATAAATAAATTTATTTAATTTTAGACCAATCTATTTTCAACCACCTTTTGTCCTTTGCCTTTGTTGACTTTTCCACAAGCCTTGGGCGCCTATTTTGGATGAATAATTAATTAAATTAATCAATTTAAAGGCTTGCCTTTACTTCTCCAAAGGGGGCACACTTTTTGACATAAAGTGAATTCTATTTTTAAGAAACACATGACAATGAAATTTTTTACCCTGCAAGGCAGCCCTGAAAATCCCATGATTCACTTAAGTCACTTGTCTTTCATAATGGGATTATTTACCCTGCAAGGTAGCACAATAAAATCTCATGATTCACTTAAGTGATATTTCTTTTATTCCACAATGGGAATTTTTACCCTACAAGGCAGGTAAGAAATTCCCGCCTGCATGCTGCCTCTAATTTTCCCATTGTCATTTTAGTGGCGTTGCTTCCATGGGAAAAAGTATTTTGCTAGGCAGGTACAAAATTCCCACCTGCTTGTTGCTTCTAATTTTCCCATGATTCACTTCAATTCTTCTTTTTCCAAAAATGCGGCCAGCCTAGAAGAGGCTTTTTGGTGCACGACTTCGTCTTTTCCCAGTGAAACAGACCTCCGATGGCGACTTCCTTCTGGCACAAAATGTGTATGTGATCCCCAGTTACTCCAGGCTAAGAATCAGAGCAAACCGACAAAGGAATTGATCTAGAGAAATTTCACAGAAAATGAAACGGGAAAACACAAAAACACAAAAAGTTGCCAAAAGTCACAAATAAAGTGCATAACTCATTCCTAGTTAAAACACTTCTGATATATAGGAATAATGATATGTTCGATCACAACAGGGTTAAATTGGAGTGCAAATTGCCTCAAATGGGGCTCAAAATAATTAAATACAAATTTCCTGCAGACAAATCCTAACGACAGAATATAACAATTTTGGGCATCTGGGTATTTGGCGAAAATGGCTAATATGGCTCTTTGGGAATATCTTGACGCAATACATGAACTTTCTGGCAATAAAAACACAAAACGACCCATTATTTTAAAAGTACGAAATTTTTTCAGATAGGGTAGTCTCTGATTTCAGGATGAAATCTGGGGACACCAGTTATCAACTACTTTGTCAATCCCTCAAGAGATAAACAACTATCTAAAGGTGCTCAAAAGTCTTCACCATGTATTTGAGGGACAATACAATCCTTAAAATAGATTAATTCATTAAAAATTGGGTTGTTGAGTTGTTGGGAATCACTTAAATGTACTTGAATCTTACTGTCACCTGTATATCTATGTACACCACATTCATACCTCCATTATATCACCTTTTTATCATATCTCAAGTCCTTCAACACCTGATCTTCCCCTGAAGACACCATGATTTGTTATTACCTAGAGCTAATGGCATAAACCATGGTAGAAACCACATATAGGGAAAAGAATGTTGAAATCAAATGGAGGAAGAAGATAGTCATAACTTAGACAAGAACTAATTCTCACAGGGTCAAATGCAAGATGTGTAGACGAGTGACCTCTAAGGAATACTATGAGCAAATAATATGTTTATTGTGCACCATAGAAACAATAGCGACAGAAAATACTTCATCTTAGAATCCAAACTTACTATGACATTTAGGTCACGAATATAGGAAAAATATTGAGAGTTAACAGCTCGTGGAAGCAATTAGAAGAGACAATAGTAAAAGGAAGTTGGGGACACTCTTAACCCAAATCAATAGAAGAAAAACCAACCTTCTTAAAGAAAAAAATATGCCCCTCAAATTATATTGAGAGAGACGTGACAATGAATTCTGTTAGACATAATTAAAATCATTTCATTACCCATTTAAGATTGACTATTTTTTCATTAAATGTGTTCCTTAGCAACTTCCCAAATAGATTAGTTCTTTTTAACATTTATACCTGTTGAGTTGTTGGAAACTCAAAAATATTCTATCTATATATGTCACAAGGTCACCCAATTCACAATAACAAATAACAAAGCAAACAAATTTACAGTTAGGTTTCTATCAGTGCAACTGAAACTCCAACCCCAACTTCCCACGTAATTTAGCTACCTACTACAGCCGGTGACACACGGAACTCTACTCGAGGTTTTTCAGTTTCTTTAGAGCAGCATAATTACGACGTTAGATCAGCTACTAAATTTAAAAACCATTTCCACGAAAACCGCTTTCTCAGATTGGGAATCCCACCAGATCCTTCCAAAAGTCCGATTTTTATTTATGATAATTAAATTTGTTTCATAATTGAAGAACAGGAGTTGAACACATAATAATAGGGGGCGGAGAAGAAAGAGGAAAACGGGGAATTGCGAGACTCCGCGTGCAGGAGAGCATGCGGTGCTGCACGTTCCAAGCAGTACAGTCCCTTAACGACCGAAAACAGTAGTCTTGGAATTTTTTAATTTTTTTCCAGGGCTGTTTTATTGACTGGACTGAGATATCTGCATTGCACTGCATGGAATCTGAAATTTCAGAGTTTTTCTGAGACACCCACAAGCTTGTTTCCAGTTTTCTCTCTTTTTATAGGATATTTAGTGTCAGTAAGACATTGGGTTCTCCGCAAAATTTTATTTTCGGTGCGGGCGATCATGTTATCTTGGTTTGATGTTCAAAATAATCGTACTAATGCAGTTTCGATTGGTTTTTTTTGGTGGGTGCCATCATTTTAGAATGGTTTGAACTTTGAAGTCAAGCATAATCGTGGTAATCGAGTTTTGATTCATTTTCCAGAACTCAAAAAACTGATTTTTAGGTCTTTGACGAGTCTAGGTTCCAGGAGTTTTCTTAATAAGGGCGTTTTGGTAATGTGGGCTCTCATTGTTTAGTCATTGAGGTCATAGGTTTGAGTTCAGAGGTTGACATGGTTAGCAGTAGAGGTCTCTGTAATCCGCTTGAATCCGGTACGTCAGGTGTTCGAGAAAGCAGATTTTTGGAAATCCTTTGTTGCATACTGGCGCTTAGGGGTGATGGTTCGACTCTGTAAGAAATAGAAATTGGGTTCTTTGTGATCCATTCTATGACAGTGCCCGTGCCCTTCAAACATTTATGCAGTTTGCACAAAAGATTGAAATCAATTGGTCAGAAATCATTAACGACAACATTGGTGAGCAACTATGGAACGTGAAGCGTACTTTCAGCTTCAAAATGACTTCTTATTTGGTATATACAGCAGCTTCACAAGGCATCTTCTCCAAGCTGGATAGGTGTGGTGTTCTTTCCAAGGACCCCATTTTCGAGTGCTACCCACAACTTACTATACCTGTGTGCAAGAAAGATTTCAAAGTGGTCAATGATGGATTCTTCTACGATTTCATTTGCAAGCTAGACAGGGACCTAAAGGCCAACAGGGCAAGCAAGGAAGCGTGGAAAGTTGTATCCAAAATTGGTAGTCTATTCATTCAGTTTGCAAATTTCACATACCTCAAGGTTACCGACTTTTCTAGAGAACCGATTAAGCTGCCCAGATATCCGAATGATAGATTGATCCAATGTTTTAAAAATCGGAACCGGACTCGGAACCGGTCGAGGGTTGGACCGGACCGGAACCGGAACCGGACCAGTTCAAACTCTATGAACCGGTTTACTAAAAAACACATAAAAATTACATTTTTAAAGAAAACAATATATTTGAAAAACTAGAAACCATGATTCCAACAATTACACACAAAATATGCAAAGTTTGCTCATGTATATAGTGATAGTTGGAATGCTCGCACTCGGCAAATACTCGGCAGACCCCAAAAAAAAACTCGGCAATATTTGGCCAGAATACTCACCGAGTTTTGGAAAGCTATCCAGTATTTTTAAATACTAAATTGTGTACAGGCAATCAAAGCTCATGATTCTTTCAGAAGATTGCAAGAAGCTACTTGGTCCAAAAGGTGCAAAAATGGATTTTATGAAAATAAGAAAAATATTGCCATCAATGCGTAGAGCTCGAGAAAATATGCACTTTTAGAGAAAACGACACCTAAAACGGAGCCATAAAATGAAAGTTATGACACATGCAAGTTTTTGCTGCTACATCTTCCCAGACCCTTTCCAAAAATGGCAAATTTTATTCTATACTTGTGTTTTTTTCACCAAAAATCCAAAAAAGGAAAGAAATGTTGTCTTTACATAACTCGGCCGGTTCAGGATGAAACCAGACCGGTTTGACCGGTTTTAGCCCAAACCGGCCGGTTCCATACAAAACCGGCCGGTTTGGGCTAAAACCGGCCGATTTGGGCTAAAACCGGTCAACCGATCCGGTTTACTAAACGGTTCGTGCTTTAAAATGTTAAACCGGTCAAACCGGCCGGTTCCGGTTCCAGTTTGACCGGTTTTTAAAACACTGGATTGATCACCATGGAGCTGAGCAAACAACTTGTGGAGATGCACGACCTTCAGTCGAAATGGCACAAGTCTACGGGCTTCTTCCCAATCACTGTGGGTCATTATAGCTGCCAGAGCATTCATAGAACTCGAGGAATGGAGGCGGAGATGTTCTTTGAGTACGAGCAAGAGTTCTTCCTGGCACGGCTGAATTTCAATTCATTTGGACTAGCCAGGAAGACGATCTCCCAGGAGTACACACATGTGCCTTCATTAGAGGATTTCTGGATGAAGTGCAAAAGTGAGTACGAGGTTAGAAAGAAGGATTTCAGCAGGCTATCAACACGGTAAGTGTACGACTTTGGATTAGCACAGATACCTGCAGATCTTAAAGATGATGGGAATGTGTTACTTGACGCTTACCATCAAATGGGAGGAGATAGAGTCGTACTTCAGGATAACGTAGGGGCCTGCCATACGATTAAAGAAAAGTATGGCGCTGTTCTGGTGAATACTTGAAACTGGTTGTTGACAAAGGGATACTGCCTTGATGAAGCATTGATGAATCAAGTCACGGGCAACTTCAGCGCAAGAGATTCCCTCAAGAGCAAGCACAAAGGAGAAAGCAACAGAAGGTCCAAGAAGTTGAAAGTACACAGAAGATCTCAATCAAAGGAGAAGATCACTTCCACAGCTATGACTTTAGTTCCGGCTTCTCTAGCATCCAGTACTTCACCGACTGTTGCACCTCAACAGGACACTTCCATGCCTCCACTGAATCCGGCAACATTCATCTTCTCTCCTTAGCCACTTTGTTCAACACCTGTTCCAAAAGAGACGTTGAAGCTGCAGATGGCAGAGTTTGAAAGAGCTTTGTCTTAGGATGATTCAGAAGATGGCAATCACAACACTGTAGCAGTTTCTGATGGAGAGGAATCAGAGCAGGAGATAGTAGTACACTCAGCAACTTCTCATTCTCCGAGGAGTAATTTCTTAGAATGGTTGACTTCACAGTTGGTTATAGAAGCTAGAGTGGAAATTAACTTGGAGGAACACGACTTGCAGCTACTCTTGAGTCTAGGTGGAAAAGATAGAAAACCTAAAGTTGCTAAGGTAACTTCAAGGTTGATCATCGAGGAGTCCGGACAGAAGTTTGCTGAGATGTCAATCCCTCGATGTTCAAATTTGAGAATTCCTTCAATGGCTAAAACTAAGGATTCCATACTCGTCATCTCCTGCAAACTGGGCAATATCTCATTCAAATTTGATATATTAGAAACAAAAGTTTCCTTGAAAGAAAGAATTGGATCAAGATACGCACTGACATCTTCATGGAGCTTAATCGCTATTTTGATCGTCCCTTGGCCTAAAACGAGAATCTCTGAAAGCCAAGTTTTAGTGGCATGGCCCAATGTGTTTATTTCTTTTGACAAATTGAGAGTTTCTTCATCAGGGGCAGCCACTGCATCAAGTATTGAGAAAGTGGATGATATTGAATTTATCAGATGTTGAACATATTCCACTAATTGATTCTTTTCGGCCTTGAGCTGAGAGTTCTGAGACTGATATTTCTAAGGTCTCTTTAGCACAATATCAATTGAATCTCGAGCCATTGCCATGTCACTTTCTAATGTGGACCTCCCAAGTCCAAGTCTCGAAACTTCATAATCAGCAGGTGTCATGGCATCACGCTCCTTATCAACTTGTGGGATGGCAAGATCTGCAAATCTGTTTCCGTCATTATCCACCATTATTCGAGAAAGCACCTTACACTTCTTAGGAATGACGTCATTCGAAAGTTTGAAAAGGGCATCGAAATCAATGTCAATTGCCTTGACAACCCTCTTTCTTTTCTTAACCTCGGAATCAACCCAGGAAGGAGTATCATTCACTATTTCCGCATACAAAATCCTAGAGCTCGAAGCAATATTCTCATTGTTCTCGACATCATGAGATTCTGCAAGAATCCTATCCACAACCTCGATTTGAGGAGAAATATCCTCAATATCCACCTCCTGATCATTCAGGAGATTTTGGAAAATTTCTTTATGAACTGCATGCTCCGAAGTGTTTGATATTTGGACTACCTGCACCTGAGTGGACGCTTGTGCAAGGTGTGGTTGAGGATCGTTTGTCACGAGCTTTTGAAAGCTATTAACAACGTGAGTAGAAGAATCTCTACTTGAAGTAGAAAATCCTGATACACACTCTCTTCCTTCGTTGGGGCTAGGGTCTTTAAATTTTTCTCCCCGTGGCACATTATTCGGCGAAGTGGATTTTGGCAACCACTCCTTTCTTGCTTGTTGTGTATGATTAGATGGTACGGAGGTTGATCGAGAAGGGGCTTTGGTTGAATGAAGACCTCCTCGAGTTGGCAATTTTTGTGATCCTAAAGTATGATCTTGAATTGATTGTAACTTGGCAAGTTCTCTGTTGTACCAAGATATGCTTCTTTCAAGAATCAGTTGATTCTTGCTATCAATAGAAAATTCATCTCTTTTGGTTCAGTCAATTCGAGGCAACGGGGTAAAAGAAACTGCATCATATGAAGGATCAATAACATCATCATCATTTACGAACGAATCACGAGGGTTCTTGATGCGAAAGGCCTTGATTTGAGTAAGTGTTAGGCAAGAAAACTCTCGTCTTCTTAATTCATATTCGTCCAAACAGGCAGCCCAGAAATCTTCCATGGTAGGGTTATGTTGATACTTTGCTCCAAGAATTTTCTACATATATCCATTGATATCAAACTAGGCTCTCTTAACATATGGATGAATTGTGATGAGGGCGAACTCTTTTTCCATGAGTTGTGCACTGAAAAGATTTAGACATTGGTATTCCCCGATTTGGATTGGGAAATGAATTCCAGAACGGTGCTTGTCACTGAGAAGACAGTGAACTTGGAATAGTTGTCGCGTAAGCTCCATTAATGCCCATCTATCACTGATGTACTTAGGAAGCTTCCATGGAGTGCCAGCAAAGCCATTCACACGAATGTAGGAAAAGGATGAGAATTGAATGAACCATGTTCCCCATTGGGAAATGACATTCATGGCTTCTTTAGAAAATCTTTCCTATGTATTCCAATTCAGGTTCCGAATCACGCAGAAGGTGAATGCATCGTTGACTCTTCTAAAATGGTGAGAGTTATTTTTGAAACTTAGTTGCGGATAGTAATGGAAGACACTATTTGATGGCCCCATGACTCCTCTTGTTTCAAGTCCAGAAAATAGCTTTCTTCTTGCTACTGCATAAGTCAGATACGATGTCATGTAGAAGCATCCAATCATATTAACTTCTATCAATTGTTTGTGAAGGGTATTACTGATAATGGTGGCCCAATCCACAAACTCTTTCTTGGCAAGGATGATACAGATAAACTGATACATCCATGGGTGGAAAATCCTAGCATAGAGTAAATCGAAAACTCGACTTAGGAGAGTAATCATGTCCCCGATTTCTTCCACGAACTCAACGCGGTACAGTTCTTTGGGAAGCCGGTCAATTCAAGGCCTCTTGGTCACTAACCAGTTGTTATTAACCATCTTGCTCCATCTCAGGGGTTCTTCATCCCAAAATTCCTATGCTGACTGGCGAGTGATATCTGCATTCTCAAGAAAGTCAGGTATGTCAAGCAATTCCTCAATGTGCTCTGGTGTGATTAAGAGGAAAGGCTCGCGATTATCTTTAAAAATTCCTCGCCTCTCAGGATCATAATGCTCTGCACAAGCGATAACCAGCTCTGGACACTGCACCGAGACAAGAAATGTTGCTGCTTGAGGTAGACCACTATGGTAAAGCCTATCCGAGAATATGGTTTTGCCTTCAGTTTTCACCCATTCACAGAATTGTTACACATTGATGTGACCCAGATTTGTATCAATGATATTGTCGTATGCTGACTTAATTGAACTGGGAGGGATGATTCCTTGGAATTCATACTTGAGCGCAGATTTGTTCGATTTCTCCACTGGCTTCTTCGCTCTTCCTGCAGATTTGTTAGATTTTTCGGCCATTATGAATTTCACAGAAAAATGACTCAGGCACGCAAAACGATGTAAATGGTGTCGGGTCTTAGTCTCCGAACCACCTTCAACACAAGAAAAAATATGGATCATTTAATTATTATTATTATTATGATTTTAAAAATAATAATAATAATTGATCTCAAATTACAAATTTTTAAAATGTGAATACAAACAAAAATATCGAGACTAAGCTCGAATTCCAGATCAGGGAACAATAATAATTTGTTTTTTTAAATTCTCCCCCGATTATATTGATTTTATGCAGGACCAATTTTAATCTTTTTAATTCACTATTTCTCCACCTAAACACGTGAATCTCAATCCTTTGCTTTCGATAGTTAGTGAATTAAATTTCCTCTGCATGCGCGAACGATAACTTCTCTTCAACTACATGCAACTATTACCCAGGTAAATGCGTGGAATCCTGGCAAAAAGAAATGTATGGATTCTGCTAAAGAATGCGTAACAGTCTGTATCTTTCACGTGTAAACCTCTTATTCTTCCTGGCACATGAATTATTCTTTTTATTTCTACCTATTTCCTCCAACATGAACAGCTGCTAACTGCTCCTCTAGTTTTGGCGTGGGATTTGGTGAATGCGTGGACTGAATTTGGTAGACCAATTTTTTGCAAATGCGTTGAAACAATGATCTTGTCTTCTTTGGCCGCATGGAAAATGTTTCTCTGCCTGGTTTATTGCCTGGACAGCTTCTCCTTGACACGTGGAGCTATTTGGACTTTCCCTGGCCTGCATTTACATTTTTGTTTGTTTGGACTATCCTCCTTCCTTTTAGTAATGCGTGGCCTTTTATTTTTGGCCTATCTTTTTTGGCTTTCTTTTGAATGCGTGTGATCCTCCTTTCCCTTCCTTGGCTGCGTGGAGATTAGCTTTGACATTATTTTTTTTATTTTTTGCTCATGCGTGGTGTTTTGGACTGTCCTCTCCTCTACATGCGTGTATTACTTCCCTTGCATGGACTGGTTTTGAATAAGTGGAAAGCTTTGTTATTAGCTTTTCATTGATGCATCAAAACAAAACTTGGTCCTCATGCTTCTTCACAATGGCATTCACAATAAACTAATATTGTTTGAGGGATGCGATACAAATATTATTATGTTCCTTTAGAAGAAATAAGAGGAAATTTAGAAAGCTGCACACGACTCTTTCCAACGAGTTTGACGGAGGAATTTATGAGAATTAATCCAACTTCCCTTCTTCCCAGGTAGTGGAATTAATTGCCAGGGGGAAATGGGGAAAGCAACGGCAAATTGCCAACGGAAATGGCAAGGCAAGCTGGCAATCCCCATTTATTTCCCCATGTGGGAAATCGGGAGATTTTTTGTCCGTTTGCCAATTCATTAATTTGGCAATCGGGGGAAGAAATCCCACAAGCGGGGATTTAAAACAATTTTGCCAAAAAAAGGGGAAATCCGGGCCCGGGAAGCCAATTTGGCATCCCCAACAATGGGAAGCGGAAGCTTATTTTTCCCCCGGCAATTAAAATAAAACTTGTCGAATGAATTTTAATTAATATTTATTTAATTAAATACTCCAAAGTTATTAAAAATTAATTTTATCAAACAAAGAGTAATTAATTAATTAAAAGTTAACGCAGTTTAAGACCTGGCGAGAGGAGTTCTCGCCCGAAATGAACGAAACGAAGACCAAAACGATCATAAAAATGAGATGGTCATGATGAGAGTGATAAACCACGCAAAGTAACACTTTTGAAAAATTCCAAAATTTCCTTTTCTTTAATTAATTTTGCGAAGTCAAAATTAGCTAATAACACCACCGCAACCATAAAACCATTAAGTGCCAAAAAAGGAGTACTATTGGAGTACTTAACAATGTGGTAAGAATTATAAAGTTAGGTTTTACACACATACGCACACACACACACACACATACGCACGCACACACACACACAACGCGCACACACAATGCGCGCGCACTACACACACAACACGCACGCGCACATACACACACACATCAAGTTCCTAACATACCCCCCGTTTAATTTAGTCTAAATGTGAGCTTGAAAAACCTATGGAACATGCAACAACGGGGTATTTTGAGAAGGAAAAACTTAAGGCGGTCATGAAAGGCTATACAAACAAGATACGAGTAAAATTGGATGCAACATCTAATGGTGCTAAGACAACATTGCATAAGAATGATGCTCTGGAGCTAATGCCCCATTTCTAAAAAATCTCAGGTATAGAATTGAACAAAATATTTAAGACTGACCTCACAAAAATGAACGCAAAAGCAACAAGTTTTCAATGGAAGGAGGCTGCCACTAAAGTTTGCAAAGCCAAGGCAAATGGGATGAACACAAAATGGTAAATGTATGAAAAGATCAATGAATTTATAACAATGGGGTTTCCAAGTCCATGGAAAACCAACAAAATGTTAAAACTAAAGGACATCGCAAATGAGATAGATGAAATGAAGGAAACAGAGCTGACAAAGATCAAAGAAAGCCTAAACAATGATTTGTTGCAGTATTTTTGCTGAAAGCACAAGCTTGACAGCCAAGACCAGGGAGTTTACCAGGGATCATGCAGTGGAAACAAATCATTTTCTCGAAGAGTTGACCTCTGTTCACATGAGCTTGAAAGAAATCAAGACATCATCTCACGAATAGTGGGTCAAAATCAAACTTGCCTTTTCTTCAGCTCAGCAGTTTCTAGCTTGACAGCCTTGACCTCAGCAACTTCCACCTAGGAAGGTTCCAAATCAAGAATTTCTAACTCGGCCAACACCATATCAGCAATGATGTAGAGAAAGCCTATGTTTTTGAAATTTTGCATGGATAATGCTTCCTATTATATGAATATCTTGTCTTATTTTGAGTAAAAGGATAATCACATATAAGGCTATTTTGAACATGTAGGCACATGCAACCACAGGATATTTTGAAAAGGAAAAGCTTAAGGCAGTGGAAAAAGGCTTTACAGGCAAGATCAGAGCTCAAGAAAAACAAGATCTTTTGACTAGTGCGCCTTTGTCTTTACGATTCCGTCTTTACCTATGGTTCCTCTCTTATTGGCATGCCCATCTTCTCATCCACATCCACTTTGTCTCTTTACATGTTTATCACAGTGTCACAGCCCAGTTTTGAAGAGTTAGCTTGAATAGTATTCTAGGAACTACAAAGTATAAGAAGGAAGCATTGGATTTTCTTTCAAACAAGCCTCCTTTTTTAATTTGAAAACCTGGAAAACAAGTTGTGTAATTTGACATCCGGTTTCAGTTTTGATTTAATAAAAGTGATCTTTCATTTAATTGTATTCCCTATATCCAATTCATCTCAGTTGTCTCATTTGAATTCATATTTATCATGCTCTAATGTGTGCTATGGTATTTCATGTTAAGCCTTAATAAGTAGAATTTATCTTACACTGGTAGGTTGCTTCAGAGCCAGAGTCGATGATCTTTTCTTTCATTACTCATTCCGCTGTTTATCATAGTCATTGAATGCCCAATAGATAAGGCATACTGATCAACTGATAATTTCTTTTAAGCATATTGACAATCTTTCTCAAACATTTATACTTCCACTTTTGCAAACAAATAACAAGAGAGTGAGAACTTTGGAATGGGATGAATATTTCCAGAGAAGTCATCCAGGGGTCACCTCCCTCGATGTAACCAGCCCAAAGTGTGAGAGATTGAAAAGAATCTTTTAATTTCCACTTAGGTATTGCTTTCGTGATTTGCCTACAATGTCAATTCAGGTGATAATACCTAGTTTTGTGGTTTTAGCAAGGTAGTACATTATTGATTATAGTAGGTACCTGCTGCCCAGTGCCACCATGGTTAATCATGCTTTCTAATGGATCTCTTAACAACTAGTCAAAGGGAGTCCAATTTTAATTTTCGTCAACACATATTGTTGTTGGGTGAGCATTTAGAAGGCTAAAGAAGATATGGCAAAATTTGTGATCTAGAGTGTAGGACCCTAATTTGCAAATGTTATGGAAAAACACTCTTGTGAGTTGTATATTGCATAGTATGATGTTAGCCTTTGTGAAAGATGACATCGATATAGTTGTCGTTGTTGTTGAGAATGAAAATAATATGCCAGCCATTGAAGTGGTACCAAGAAATCCATATGCAATGCTAGATCCAGTGGCCTTACAGGAATTTGTTGATGGCAATGACAATACTCACCGTGTAAGGTATGTGACACCCATGGTTAATCACGCTTTCTAATGGAACTCTTAACAACTAGTCAAAGGGAGTCCAATTTTAATAGTCATCAACACATTGCAGCTGGGTGTGCATTTGAAAGGCTAAATAAAATATGGCAAAATCTGTGATCTAGAGTGTAGCACCCTAATTTGCAAATGTTATGGAAAAACGTTCTTGTGAGTTGCATATTGCATAGTATGATGTTAACCTTTGTAGAAGATGACATTGATATAGTTGCATTTGTTGTTGAGAATGAAAATAGTATGTCAGCCAATGAAGTGGTACCAAGTGATCCAGCTGCAATGCTACCGACGTTGGCCTTAATGGAATTTGTTGATGGCAATGACAATACTCACCATGCAAGGTATGAGACACCCCCAACCATGCCCTAGATGATTCTTTAGAAATCACTGGAGCCAATTTAATGACTCGAACCTATGACCCAGCTTTAATAAACACTTTTGCCTACCGTGGAGCCACAGCCCTCGGGCAATGGATATTAGCTATTATCATGTCTTTTGTCCCAACAATTTAAACATGTGGGAAGACAAAGACTAACGAATTAAGGGACAGCAACGAGAAAAATTTGAGAAAGGCAACCAGCAATTTCACTGGACAATAAGACTAGAAGTGCAGTTCAGAACTTAGTATCTCGGAATGTAGTGCATATAGGGATTGTGCTGTACTTTTTGTAGCACACCCTTTGCAAATTATACTCAAAACGCTTCATCCTTCTTTCTAATAGTGGAATTTATCCTAATTATTGTTACAAACAAGCTGACGTTCTCTGTTTAATTTGGGTTGGGCTCGCGTAATTTTGCAATTGTAGCTGACATAGTAATCAATTGTTCCTTTTGACTAGCCTCATCTGTCGTTGGCCTGGATGGAGGGAGAAATTCACTTACAGCTTTAGAAGGGTCCCATGAGCCAACAAGAGGAAGAGATCCATAGACATGCGGGATGAGGATGGGCTCGTCTTTGTCTCGCTCTCTGTCTCCTCCTCTCCACTCCATGTTGAGGGAGACGTAGAGCTGCATTTCTCCATCTCCTTCCCCTCCTCCTCCTGAGGGAGATTTCTCCCACGCCTTTGCCCCACCTGCGCCCATCTTCAATCTCCCTTTCGCCAATTGCCAGCTTTCATAATCGAACAGTCGAAAAGGTTCACTTGTCTGTTTGGCTCATCACCGAACCAAAAGCTGTAGATTAAGCATGCGCCCGACGTGATTGATAAATGATAGGTGGATAGATATTTTTTAATGTCCATGAGTGGTATAGTAAACCCTTTAATTTTTGTTTTCTACATTTCAATTCGTTCGTTGTTCATATTGATAATGAATGAATGAAAGATTTTAATGACGTCCACGTGACTAAAGAGTCAAAGGGACCAAGAAAAGCAGAAACATTAAGCTGAAACCAAGTTCTTTTCCAAATCCTCTCGCCTACTGTGAATCTTGAGCACAAAACTGGCAATCCTTTGAAGCTTTGCTTCCTCAAATAACTCATCTAGGTTGTCCACTTGTAAGTCATTTTCGTACTGGAAGCGGATGTCATCATATGCTGAGCATTCCATGATGAAGTGCCATTCTGTTTCAACAACACCTGTATTGCAGAAAAGACCGGTTCTCCTTTTCCACTTTACTTTGGGAATAGTCCATCTGCCCGTTTCACAGCGAAGATGATGTGACCCGGTCCTCAACTGAGCCAAAATAATCCTAGCCTTACCTTTGATATCCGCCCTTAAATAAGCTTTGTTATCATGAGCCCAAGTGCGGTTGAAATATTTGATATAGTGCGCTTTCTTACGACCAATATTTTTCTGTCCACATGATGTTCCTAAACTTCTCCGCCACATAGTTTTTTATTTCCCTATTGTTGTTAGGGCACTCCTGGAAGTGGATGCCCCACTTCTCCATCCATTTGGTGTTCTGCTTCATCCAAGTTTTCTTTCTGCGCTCTAGGTTATCCTCTATAACCATTTTGGGCCAACGATGGTTGTCCATGCTTTCCACTTTTTTCAAATAGCTTATTAGCCGAGTGATTGCCGAAGCTTCCATTGGTAACATACCTGCTTCAGCTAGTAAAATCTCATAAGGGACCGTTGATTTAACCTTGAGAGTGCTTGTGATTAAATGTTTTTGGATTCTTTCTACCTGTCTCCACCCATGTTTTGACATATTACTTCCCCAGACTTCACACCCATAAAGGGCCACCGGAGTGACCAACAGACCAAAGAGGGTTTTCTTAGTATTCCAGTCCCAAAGCTCAGCTTTCCTACATCTATTTTGGAGCGAGTATGATGCTTTCCAACCTCCTTGAATTCTTTTTTCTCTGCATGTTTCCCAGCTCAATTTGTGGTGAAAATCAATCCCTAGATATTTATATTCTGTAACAATTTCCAATGGCCTCCCTTCAAAAAGAAAGTTAGTATGCGTCCCTTTCCTTTTTAGAGAAAAAATCACGATTTTTGTTTTGTCAATGTTCACTTGCATCCCGACTTCCTGGCAGAAGAGTTCTACAGCTTTTAGATGCTCTCTCAAACCTTGAGTTGTTGTTGATATTAAGATAAGGTCATTAGCATATAAGAGCAGCTTCACCACATATTCTGCCAACTGAACACCCCCTCCCTCGGTATTGTGTAACCATTCTTCAAGCTTGTCGATGTATAGACCAAACAAAGTGGGAGAAAGAGGGCAGCCTTGCTTGACACCAATGTCACTACCAAAACATTCCGACATGCCTTCTCTAGTTCTGATTTTAGCTCTGACCTGCTCATAAAGCCTGTGCACTGCAGCTCTAAACTCATCTGGAATCCCAAGTTCTTCCATCCTGTTCCAAAGTTTGTCACGAGGGACCGTGTCAAACGCTTTTTTAAAGTCAACAAAACAACAAAAAGCTTCCTCACCTTGAGAATCCCAAACCTTTTCCAATCAAATGCCTGAGAGTTATGCAATGATCAATGGTTGAATGTTTAGGTCAGAAGCCTGCCTGTCCTTTTGCTCTTTTACCCTCTCTTTCTGCCCAATTGCTGATTCGGTGCTCTATCATGCCCCCAAACAACTTACCAAACAGAGGATTGATCATAATGGTGCGGTAGTTAGAAGGGTTATTGGCATGCCCACTTTTAAATAGAGGAATAACCACACTGGTCGTCCATTCTATTGGGAACCCTACTTGATTTACATTATTGAAGATTGTTTTGATATGTGGAGCAAGCACCTCGACCCCCCCATTTTAAAAATTCAGCTTGTAACCCATCAACATCTTGTGCTTTTCCATTTGCTAGCTTTTGAATGCCGTATTTGATGTCGTCTTCTGAGAATAGCTTGACTGAAGTCTGGAGGATGGGAGGGCTATCCTGTTGAGGAGACCGCTCATATAAAAGCTTCGCATATTCCAACCAATGTGCTTCTGTGATAATGAAAGCTCTTATTTTTCCCACCCTCTTTTTGGTGAACATATCTTGTAATGAGGCTATCGTTAAAACAATTGTATATTTGGTCTGGATGTCATTGGAAGGATTACACTCAAAAGTAAAGTGTTTTTCTTATTCCACTATCCCATCGGTGTAAAAGACACAAACTCTCTTCCCGTGTCTCTTCTAGTCCTTTTCACCTACTTGTTTTACATCGAAGACAATGTGAAATTGTCCTTCATTGAGTTGTGAGAAACTTTGCTTTCCAAGGGATGTTAGCCCTTGAATAGTCTTTTTGTTGATGATCACAATTGGAGTTATATTCCTCAAGGTGATATTTCTTCTTTCTCTCTAACGTTTTATCCCACATCAACTTACAGAATTTATCTATAACAAACGTCTTTATTTCCTTATTGTTATTGGGACATGCATTCATGTCAATGCGTCAATTCCTCATCCATTTGTTGTTTTGATTCATCTAGGACTTTTTCGCGTACACAAGATCTCATTAAAGACCACTTTGGGCCATTTGCTTACCTACATTTGCCCAAAAAATTAGATATATCAGGAGACCCACCACATCAATGGCTTCAATTAGCACTGCCCTTTTTTCAGCTAGAAGAATCTCATATGGGACTGATACTTTCAATTTGAACTTTCTCATAATCTTGCATTTTTTAATTCTCTATTTGATTCCATTTTGAGTTTGAATTGTTGTTGGCCATAGTTCGCACCCATAAAGCACCATCAAAATAACTAATAACCCAAAAAGAGTCTAAGTAGTTTTCTAATCCCATAACTCTACTTCTTTGCATCTATTTTGTAGGGCATATAATGTTCTCTGCCCTCTCAAAGTTTTCTTCTTCCTCTAAGTTTCCAAAGGAAGCTTGTTATCAAAGTCAATCCCAAGGTACTTATACTAAATTAATTCTTCTATAATACTTCCTTAAAAATAAAATTCAAGTTGATTTTGTTCTTTCTACTGAAGAAGATCGTGATCTCGGTCTTACTGGTGTTGACTTGCATACCCACTCCTGTGTAAAAATGTTCAAAGGCATTTAAGTTCTCTTCTAACCCCTAAGCGAACCTAACAATCAAAATAAAGTCATTTTCATACAAAAGAAGCCTTATCACATACTCTCCCTAAAGGACTCCCTCCCCCTGCAAATTTAACCACTCTTCAAGTTGGTCTATATATAAGCCAAAAAGGGTAGGGGATAGCGTGCATCCTTGTTTGACTTGCATTTCTTCATAGAGTCTATGAAGAACTACTCTAAATTATTCTGAAATACCGAGCTCTTTCATTCTATCCCATAGTTTATCCCTAAGGATTGTGTCAAAAGCCTTTTCAAAGTCAACAAAACAACAATAGACTTCTTCCTTTTCACTCCATACTTTTTCAATGATGCATCTCAAAGTAATTACATGATTTATTATTGAGTCTTTGGGTTTGAAACCTACTTTCCCTTTTTCTCTCTTACCTTTTTCTTTTGCTTACTTGTTGATTATGTGCTCAGCCATGTTGTCAAATAGCTTTGTAAACAAGGGATTAATCATGATAGTCTTGTAGTTAGAAGGATTGTTGACATCTCCACTCTTAAAAGGAAGTATCGCGAGGCTAGTAGTCTAGTCACATGAAAATCCATGTTGAATGATGTTGTTGAATATTTTCTCAATGTGAGGAGTGAGGATTTTCGACCCCTATTTTAGGTACTTTGCCTAAAGCTCAACCAAGTCCTTGGCCTTTCCTAAACCCAATTTTTTAATGCCTTCCTTAACCTCTTTCAAAGTGAATAACTTTGTTGTCATGTTGATCAAGGGTGGGGCCTCAACCTATGCATCCTACTCATATATTTTTTTGGCATATTCAAACCTATTAGTGGTTGTTATGTTATTCTCTATTTGTTTTCTGATTTTTTGTTGAAGTTCCCTCCAAAATAATTTTGAGTTATTCTTCCCTACGTAGATAAGATCTTCTTTATTTGTGTTCATAAACTCGCCTTTATTTTATGATATACTTGTACAATTTTGTGTTCTCCTTCAATTTTCCTAGCTCTTTAAGATCTCTCCATGGATCTTTGAATTCTTCATTAAACTCGTCATTTACTGGAAAACATAGGAAATGTGCTCCCGATTTAGGAAATGAAATAAAAGGTGCTAAGATTCAGGATGTCAGGTGGTTTGGTTTACATGTCTGAGGTAGCTTATAGCATATGAGACTCTTTTATATTTTTATCATGTAGAATATATATTTAACTCTATTTTAAACTTAAGGTGAAGAAGCAATTCTTGGGTGCACTAGAATATTTGACTTGGGATAACAAAATATGTAAAGGCATTTTAACAATAGTTGTTAATGAAATCATAAAGCTAGATATAAGGACTCTCTAAGTCTATTACACACATAACTCCCTAACTTGGCCCAAATATCTCCTACCTCAAAGAAGATGTGGTTGGTATTGTCACATTATGGATACTTAAAGTACATGAGGTAAAATAAGTCTATTAAAATCAACTAAGTGACATGGTTGTTGTTGATGTGGAAGGTGGTTCCACCACTAAAATGGTGTAAAATTCCAAGTCTATAATGGCTTAAATTTAGCTACTCCATGTTGTTGTGTCAAGCTATCACTAGATTCCATGTGAGCTCATAGTGCACATAAAATCCATTCAGAGTCATGATTTCCTTAATTATTTATAATATCAGATGCTTGTCGCTAAATCCTTTGTCAAATTCAGCTAGAATGAAGACATCGGTGTTAAATCATGAAAATATGGGTTTTAATTTTATTTGAACCACACCACCGTCTAAAAATATTTAATGTTGTTGTTTAAGAGGTGAATTTATTAGTGTCATATGCATCAATCAAGTATGTTAGCGAATATGATGAACAAATTTTCCCCATTTTCTTTAATAATACTATTTAGGATATAAATAGAAGATTGTACTAGAGCCAACACACAAGCCAAAGATAGATCTTATGGACGTAATAATCATGGATCTAGAAAATAGTAATCCACTCTTGTATCAATGGTGTAGGATTTCAAAACTTATGTCTAAGATTTAGGGATGGGGTCTTACTAGAATTCTAAGGGTTGTAAGAGTTAATAAACAGGATATAATCTTAAAAGAATGGTTGTAATGTCATTTTGTAGTAAGCATGTGCTTTAAAGATAACAACAATGTAACAGACAATGATATGTTACTTGATGCATTCATGGTTAGGATTCCCAATTAAAGGATGCCTTCCACCACACAACCCATATTAAAGCAGATCTCAAACACAAATTCTTAACTCAAAATAATGACAATATTTATATTAAAATGTAAGGAAAAAGAATTAGATTTTTCAAGCACATTACCATTACACTCCAATTCTAGTATTCAATGAGACTCCACAATAATTCTACTAAGAATTCTCAATCTATACCCATCTTAAGCTTGCAAACTCGTTAATATTATATAGAACTAACCTTTGGCTTATACTTACAGGGACAATCACCACATATCAAGATCCACTCTAAATCAAGACACAAATTTAGATACTTAGATCAAGATTCCTAACAAACATGAATTTCCCTTTTTCTTATAGAAAGTGTGACACCTTTAACAAGTAAAGGTTCTACAAAATATTCCTCAAGTGGTATCTCAAGTACATCGATCAATCCTAGAGTGTTTCATCTATTAGATTGAGCTCAGACAAATCATTATGTTTGTCCTTGGCCAAAATAGGTAGATCAACGACCATGTGTAGCCTTTGTAAACTATCTCAATGTTGACATGCACTATGTTAGTTACAAATCTCATCATGAAAGTGAATGGAAGTGGTCCCATAGGAACACATTGTTCCGCAACTCCATACATGTTCGATGGTTCTTGATAGTACATTGTATCTTGGTGTAGGATTCTGAAGCATTGAGAAAGTACCAACGGTCTACACAAGAAAAGTTGGGAATGAATGCACAAAATATGTGCAATTTTATTACACAATGTGACTTTTTTGTTGGAGGTGGCTTGCAATAAGCTTATGCAAAAAATTATATTATTTAGTAGCTTCCACGTTGTTATGTGACATTCATAAGCTTCTGTAACTTCTCCATTATCACATGACTTTGGCACATGCTTTTGTAGTTTCCACATAACCACAAAGGTAAAGGAGTTTTATGCAATTTCCAAAATATGGAAAAGGCAAAGGGTCTTTACCTAACTCACGTTAGGAATTTTGAGGCATTACACATTGGCATTCCACTATGGTACTACTCAAAATTTCTTTTCTAAAACTGATTTATTTTGGTTGATGTTAAATTATGCATTAACCCAAATGTTCTCACATCATACACGTTGGGTAAAAAGAAACTTGATCTCCTATTCAAGTGGTATTCTGAAGATCTGAAATAGAATGGCCAAATATTGAAATTCCCACCTATATAAGCCAAGGTGTATCCTCAACTGCTTAGCCTCTCCATTTTACTAAATATTCCTCGTGTTCCATTCTACGTGTTGTCTTCACTATGCATTCCTCCAAAATGCATTTAACTTTTGTGTATTTGTGCCTCAGTAGTTAGCATCCCCAATCTACTTCTACATGAATCTCTTCTTTACTCATCTTCCCCTCATAATATGGGTATATATTTTTTGTGTTGAAAATAGGTGAGATATTTATCCCTTATAACAGATCCAACTCATATGCATTCTCTATAAACTTCTTCAGAACTTTGCATGGTCCAATATTCTTCCACTTGAGTTTGTCATAAGTTCCTCGTAGGAACCTTTCCTTCCTCAGGTGCTTAAGAGCTAAGTCTCCACCTTGAAATCTAAGCATCTCCTCTGTAAGTATGTGCATTGTTGTATTGTACATTTCTATACTCCAATTGTTTGTCCACTTGCTTAAGTACTTCCTTCATGTATTGTGTAAAGCCTTCTACTTCTACACTCTTCACCTATTCTCACAGAAAATCCCTCATCTCCATAATTCCTATTAGAATTGATCCATACATAATATGGAAAGGTGATTTCCTAATGCTTTTGTTGATATATTTGTTGTATGTGAACCAAGCTTGTGCAAGAACTGTATTCCAAATTCTTGGATTCTCTCCTACTAAACATTATAGTAAATTACCAAGGCTCATGTTGACAACTTTTATTTGGTGATCCATCTGTTAGTGATATGCAAACCTAAACTATAACCTCATGTATAGTTTCTTCCATGATGTGCACCAGAAATGGCCCAAAAACTTAACATCTCTATTGGATATAATGATCTGTGGTAAACCATGCAATCTCACAATTTCCTATAAAAAAATTGCAACATGAGTATCATCTTTGGTTTTCTCACAAGTGACTTTTGTAGCCATCCATAGCTAATAATATCTCTCACCCAATTACACAAACGTATTTTTTATTCCAAAGTGACATGACAGTCCTCCATAGTATTTCTCTCAAATCGAATTCTCCCTCATTAATCCCTATGGTACACACATTTGTGTTCCCTTGAACAATAACCTTTATTATAAGAAGTATTTTAACCATGGCGTGTCGTCAATGCTCACTTATTTTTTGCATGTTTCCTATCCTTCCTTAAATTTATCATCATATGCATAGATTTCCTTCATTCCCTCAAATCCTATCACATTCACCATCATCTTGGTCAATAAGAGGCATCTTCTTCATAGCACATCTACAAATCTATTGGATTTCCCACTTACATGCTTCATGACAAATGAGTAGCTCTATAGGAACTCAATCCATTTCATATGTCTTTAATTTTGCATCCCCTTACTGTTAATGAATTTCAATGTTTGGGATATGTGTATAGTTTGAACTCCTTGGGAAATAAATAATGCCTTCACTTCTTCACAGCTTTCACAACGACATAAAAATCTTGGTTTTAAACTGAATAATTTCTTCTTGTGTCATTTATATTCTCACTAAACTATGTGATTGGTCTCCCTTTTTAACTCATCACTGCTCCATTTACTACCCCATTAACATCGTAATCAACCTGAAATACCTTGTTGAAATAATTCAAATTGAATACTAGATATGTGACCTTCTCCTTCAACTTTTGGAATGCATACTTTGCATTTACTATCCAAAGAAACTTCTTCTACTCCTTTTACATTACCTTAGTTATCAGTCTGCAAATCTCTTTGAATCCTCTTATGAAGTTCCTATAGAATTTCACAAGTCCATGGAATATATTGACCTCTATATCACTTCTTGATAACGACCAATCCACTATACCTCACACCTTCTTAAGATCCATATTCAAACCTTCACAAGATATCACAAATCTAGAGTACACCAACTCCTTGTTATCTAAATTCACCCCCAGGGTTAATTTGATAACATGCATCAGAATTCTCAAGTCCCAGGAAAATGGATTGATTCGGGGAAAAAATCATGTTTCTAAGGTTCCCTCAGATATTTTTCTAACTCCCCTGGCCAAAGAAGGAAGGAGCAAGCTCTGAGAAAATGCTAAAAGTTGCAGAGAACAAGCTTGGGCCAGGAAAAATCATGAAAAATGACTAAGTCCTAGTCTTTGCAACAGTAGGGATGTGTGGGACAGAAAGGCGCAGATCGGCCGAAAAGCCTCCAGGCGGCCCGCTAAGCATTTGGGACAATCGGGCCAGAAGTACGCGGCAGACGTGGAAAGCCGGTTCGGCCGAAGGAGAAAAAATGACTAACTACTGAGCGGGACAGTTCGGGACAAGAGTACGCGAAGGACGCGAACCGGCCGGTTCGGCCGAAATGAGAACAAACAGTCCGGAAGCAGATGGGACATCTGGGCCGCAAGGACGCGAACCGGCCGGTTCGGCCGAAATGGAGAACCTTCGCACTAGGCAAAAAAGGACATCTGGGCCGCGAGGACGCGAACCGGCCGAATCAGGTGAACCGGAGGAATTTGTCCCAAGCACTTCGGGACATGTGGGACAAATGGACGTGAAGGAGCCGAAAGCCAATCAAAAGACGCCATGTGTCATCGGCAGATAAGGGACAAGGAAGCCCATTTCGGGCGGATCAGAGGTTTTTGTCCCAGACAGCACTGGGACATCTGGGACAAATGGACGCGGTGGACGCGAAAGAGCCGAAAGGGCCAAAAACCAACTAGATCACGACACGTGTCGCAAGGGAGGCAGTCTTAAAGTCAAAGGGCGAGGTTTCGAGCACTGACCCGAACCAGTGAAATAGCGCCACGTGTCCAAGTTTAAGGGGCCCACAAGGAAATTTCAAAAAGAAAGCCCGTGAAAAGTAGAGGAGAGAGAATTGCTCATCCAATCAGCACGTGCCACGTGTCATCCAGGTGGCAGAGCGCGGGAAAGATTTCAAAACACATTTTCACCTGTTTTGTGCCCTAAATCTTCAGATCACCATAACTTTCGATCCAAAGCTCGGATTTGCACGTTCTTTATATCAACGGAAAGCTGGTGAAATTCTCTACATGATTCCAAGGTCAATCTTGCGTTTTGGTGTAGTCTGGAGGGAGAAAATCAAGAAACGGCTCTGATGCGTGTTCATGGCCAGAGGTGACATTCCAGCGACCAGATTTAATGCATAATGGGTCGCCTTCTACTGTATTTCGGTCAAAATGACAGGGTATGGGTTTGTAAGGTCCCCATGCCATTTTAATGCACCTGCATTCAAGGAGGGATGGGCTCCCATGTTTTTGTACGTTTCCTGTCCCCTGGGCTCGACCCTTGCACTGTAAAAGCCAGTTTTGGCTCATTTCAAAGTGGGGAACATTTTTTGACATAGCAACTTCTTCTTTCAGCTCCAGCAAGTGACTGAAGCAAGGATCAGACCTCTCCAAAGATTATAACAGTTTTCTCTTACCTCTCTGAGGGTGTAATGCGTGTTTTGACACAGGAAATGATAATGAAAGCTCTGTGAATGGTTTTCACTCCTCTGTTTGTATTATTTGCTTCATTTCAGATACTAAATTACACCTTATCAGTCTGTGTATGTTTTATGTTGTGAACTTTGGTCTGTGTTTATTTGCATGACAAATATGTTTCACCACTCCTTTTGGTGCATCACCATCTTTAGTTAGTTTCAATTTTTGCACTTCTACCCCTGTCTCCTTGCAAGTTAGAGTAGGATTAGGATCTAAACCTTTGTAGTTTTGCAAAATATAGATCTAAATCAGAGGAGTTTGAGGAACCAGCCTCTAATCTGGAGATTACTCTCTCAGTTTCACAAGTCCCACGCTTGGAGAGAGGTTTCCATGTTGTGCAATCACACTGGATGCCTGAGTGATCAACCTAGAAGCCTGATCTGCATCCAGGGGTGCTGTGATTCTGCATCAACACTCCTTCCACATGAAATTACATTTCTTCAAGGTTACCAACTTCTCCTCACGTAAACACTCTATCGATTTCCTGAAATGGACTAAGTGTTCTTCCTACATTTTTCTAAAAAACAAAATGTCGTTTAAGTAAACAATGAAAAACTTACCCATAAAGGGCTTTTGTACTTTTTTCAGTAGTTACATAAATGTGCTTAGTGTGTTGGTTAGCCCAAATGGCATGAAAACCACTCATAAAAATGATATTGTGTTTTTAATGTAGTCTTCCACTCATCTCCTTATTTTATTTTAATATGGTGACATCCACTTTTTCTATGAATCTTCATATATTACTTCACTCCACTCAAACAATCCATCAATCATCCATGCAAGACAATGCAAATCTATACTCAATAGTGATTTTATTGATGGCTTTGGAATCAATGCACATACTCCACTCTCATCCTTTCTTTAGTTTCAATACTATGGGTACCATGCATGAGATCAAAGACTCTCTTTTCAACCCATTTTCAAGCAACTCGTACATTTAACTCCTTGTTTCTTCATTCTCCACATGAATCAACTTACACGTGACTTTGTTTGAAAAACTAGCCCCTGGTATCAAGTACATGAATGATACTATGCATACGTGGTTATCCATCTCAAATATACTTTATCATGATATCCACATAATCACCTATCCTTTCCCTCAATTTTTGCAAGATATCCTCTATTTGCATGGATATGCACTCCCCTATTTTCTCTGCGAGCCTAAGAATGGATACACAACATATGTCAGCCCCTTTCACAATATTTAGGAACTCCTTTCTTGATATAAAAATACATATAGAATCCTCTCAACCTGTACACTTAAATACTTTAAGGGATTTAACGTGTAATTTCATCCATCTTTCACCAACATCTAAGTATTTGCATGACCATCATGAACCATTTATCTATCATATTTACAAGGTCTAACTAGTAAAATATGACATACATCCATGGGAATTATATCACATAGGACTTCATCTTCTTATGTGTAAATCTTTATGTGCACTCTACATTGATCATTTATAAGCAATTGACGCCCCTTCAAAAACCACAACATCTTGTATGGGTATATGTGTATAATCCTCTATAGACCAAGATTTTTCATCATTCCCTTGGAAATAAGAATGTCATTGCTACCACTATCAACAATGAATTTATAAAACTTACCTATATACTTGCAAATGGTCTTGGACATATTCTTCTTATGCACATGCATATTTTCCCCTTTTATGGGCTTTAATAACACCCTATTCATCATCAATGCTTTGCTACATTTGAGTTCTTCTATGTTTTTTGCTAACATATGGTTCTCTTTATGTGCTCGTTGAGCAACATGATTTCTATCATCGTTCCTTTGAATGCTACTACTTTGTGTGACTTATAGACACTTGAATGTGCGATGTCAAGTTTTTCCACAATGGAAACAAGTTTCGTTGAATCCTCTACCTTGTCTTTATCATCTTCCTTGGGATATTTATCTACCTCCACATTTTTGTGTATGACTCTTCTCATACAATGTGTTTATATCTCCTTATTATGCATACTCTATGCATCACTAAGTAAATTGCTACCTCTATGTGGGAATTTTCCTTTTCCTCACAAGGTGCTCTATTTTTTGTGGGACAACTTATCCTTAGCCTTCAATGCGAACTGATAAAATTCCTGCATTGATCTCAACATAACCATATTGAGTTCATTCTGAATATAAATGCGTAATCTATTTATATACCTCAAGATTTTTTCATCATCACCTTCCACATGTCTAACTCTAATGTTGAGTAAACAAAACTCCTCAATGTACTTCTTGAAATCAGTTCTTTCTAACACAAGTTTTGTAATTGATTGAATAGATGAGACTGGTAATCTATAAGCGTAAACTTAGCCTTCAACTTTGCTACCATTTGAACCAATTTATTTAGATTGTCTTTACCTCTTTGAACTCTTTCATTCTACACATGAGCCCACCACAAGGATGCATGACCTTTCAAATTGGTACTCACAAATTTGACCTTAATATTATCCTCCAAGTGTTTATACTCAAAGTACTTCTAACTTTGGGATCCATTCTATCATGTCTTCCAAACCCAAGCTCCCAAAGTAGCATGGAACAAAGTTATGTGTGGTTTTCCTCTAACCCTTATGATTGCTTACAAATACTAGTCCTCTTGTGCATCAACATGCTCTTGCACAACTTCTTACTTTGTGGTTCCTCTCATTTCATGATCATTATCATGCTCATATTCATTGATACAACTCCGTTATGTTTTGTGGTCTTCATATTCATTGAATGAGATTACATTCCCCTTATCACATTGGCAAAATATACTAGTCTTGGAACTTTATTCACTCTGCATGTCATCTTTCCTCATATTCTCTTTATAGAAATATTCTGCAACATTGCACCCTCTGCCTAACAAAATTTTTTTGTAGATGTGTATAACTACCTTTTTCCCACACCCCTAATATGGAAATTAATAAATCTTAAGCTCATCCACATAACTGAGATTGATGTTTGCATCAATCTCCTCAACAATGTTAGGTTGTGGAGATAAATAGCTTCATTGGAGCATGCATTACAAAGTGATTAGGTTACACAGTGACTAGCATCAGTCAGGAAATGATTGGCATTGGTCAGTTATCAACCAATATGGGACAGGAAGTGATCGGCATCGGTTAGGAAGTAACTGCCATCGGTTACCTTTGCGGGAGTGTTTTATTTATAAGTCACAAGATTTAATATAGCTTTTGTTTTAAAGAAAATATATTGGAGATAATTGCATGGCTATTATGCCCTAAGTTTGTCTAGGCTTATATAAGTTACAAAACTAGGGTTAGAGGTGTTAGATGTGAAGAAGAGAATAATCCTTAGTTGAAAGGATGAAGAAGAAGAAAAAGAAAAATCAGATTGCATGAAGATATGAGCTTTCATAGAGAGAAGTTGAACAAAAGGAAAGTGCAGGTACATTGTTGGTGAGAATATGGTATTATCTTCTACTGTATTTCCTTTCTATTATTTAGTCTCATGTAATGGCTTGCATAATATGCAAAGCACTCAGTGTTTCTTCTTATTAGATCCACAAGTTGTGAGATCTTATTATTGCTCATTCTTGTAGATCCACATGTTGTGAGATCTTGTATTACAAATCCATGAGATCGTGATGTATTATTGATCCATAGGAATCTTGTATTGTAAAGGAAGTTGACTTCATGTTTGCATAGGTTGATGCAGTGATGATGGAGAGACTTATTTCTTGGTGCACTTTTATGATTGCACATTGGTAGACCCGTCTAGAGGTCTTGTTTGCATATTCACATTATAGTGAGAGCTTGGTTACACAGTGGCAGATGTAGGGAAGCTTCAGGTATGTGAGATCTAGTGATGTTTCAGAGGCATGGTTGTAGTGCACTCATATAGATTTGGTTAGAGATCTGGAGGAGACACAGGTGGTGGTATGGAGGCATGGTTTTATGTACTCAAGCAGATCCAGTTGGAGATCTAGGAGGAAGAGATACTTTTGTAGAGATACATGTACTCTTGTGCAAAAGAGTTGGTTTGTAATCTCTTGTTATATTATATATTTGAGATCTCTATCTTTGGTGGATGTAGCCCATATTAGGTGAACCATGGTACATGTTGTGTTATGTGTGTATACTTTTGTGTGATTTGGATTATTCTTGTTTATATTTCCACTGTTGTAGATTTTGCGGGGATTGTTAGATCCGTATTTACATGTTTTGGATTTGAAATTCTATAGTTGCAAATGTTTCCGCATAGACCCATCCCCAACAAAAAAAAATCACAAATAATTGCTATGAATAACCTCTTCAACATGAATCTCAAATAATAAGCTCTTACTAATAGGGCTTCCAAATCATAGGTTCTGATACCAAACTGATGCAGTCATGATCAACGTTCCAAATGAAGGGATACCTTCCACAACGTAACCCTTATCGAATTAAACCTCACAAAGAAAATATCTTAGGTACACCTTAACACAATACAATGACAATATTTATATTAAAATACAAGGAAAAGAAATTGCATATTCAAGAACATCCCTGTTACACTTAACTTATAGTATTCAAAGAGACTCCATGAGAATTTTACTAAAAATTCCCTGATGTAGACTCATCCTAAGACCTCAATCTCTTCTAAGATTCTACAGGATCAACCTCTAGGTCATACTTACAAGGAAAGTCACTACATATCAATACCCACTCTAAATCAAGACACACATTTAGATACTTAGATCAAGATTCCTCACAAACATGTGTTTTCCTTCTACCTATAGAAAACATGATGCCTTCAATAAGAAAAGGTTTTGTGGAATATTCCTCAAGTGGTCTCTCAATTCCATTGATCAATCTTATAATGTTTCATTCGTTGGATCAATCTTATTCGAAACATTCTATTTTTCCCTTGTATAAATAGGTGGAACAATGACTACGTGTAGCTTTTACAAACTATCTAGATATTGACAAACAATTTTTTAGTCATGTATCTCATTATAGAAGTGAATGGAAGTGGTCCCACATGAACATAGTGTTATTTAACTCCATACATTTTTGTGGATCTCTCTAGTACATCACAAATGAATGTAGGCTTTCATGATATTAAGAAAGTTATATTTGCGTAAATAGTGTGCAAAATAACTAAAGAAATTGTGCACAATTCTATTGAGCAATGTGAATTTTTTTGAGAGACATATCAAAATAAGAATATGTGACGGAAATTCCAGTATTATACAATTTTTTTCATGTTGTGAGACATCCAACATCCATAAGCTCTTATGGCTTTTGTAGTGTTGTGTAGCCTTTATAAGCTTGTGCGGCTTTGGGATAGGATTTCACAGTTTCCTCAAAACTGCAAATGTAAAGGATTTTTGTGAGAATTTTAAAAATAAATAAATTCAAATGGTCTTTACAACTTTCCTTAGGAGTGTTGAGGTATTAGGCATCGAAATTGCACAAAACTTATTTGTTAAGATGAAATATTTTTTGTTAATGCAAGATTGCACATGAGCCCATATGCTTGTAAGGAAAGGTGTGTATATGTCCAACCCTCCCTATATTTTTGTTATATATATATATTATATAAGCAAGATAAACAATTAACTACTTCAAATTTTTTTATTTTTTTATTTTTTGAACAATTTGATCACCAAATTCAATTTTTACGGACTTAACCCAATTGATTTAAATTCATATAATTGTATGTTTATATAATTACACACACACACACACACACACACACACACACACACACACACACACACACACACACACACACACACACACACAAATATGTGTGTGTGTGAGGATTCTCAAATTTATGTGTTCATTGCAAAATTATCAACAAGATTCAGTCACAAAACAACATGATTTTATAACAAAAGCAGAGATAAAAGTAAACTCATTTTGAGCAACAAGATTTTTAGATTTCTTCATGAGAGGGAAGAGGAAAATTGAGCAGTTAAATCTTTAATAAAATAAGAGTCTTAAATTTACTTGCACATTTCTAAATTACTACAACAAAAAAAACATTTAAATCCTTCTTTCTTATCCTTTAATTTTCATTGTAAAGAGAAAACTATAGAATATTTGAGAAAGATTTAACAAAAATATTATTTCCTTCTTCTAAGGTGAAATAAGATTCTTTCAACTTAATGTTGCAATTTAAACAAATCATCCATCCAAGTATTTCAATAAGAAAGAAAACATATTCCTTTGATGTCAACAAAACTTCAATTCTTAACCAAATCATTTCTTACATTCACCTAAGTTCACATAAGAAAAAATTACAATTTAAAATACAAGTAAGAAATCCCTCCATAAGGTGGAGAAAACATGCCAAAAATTTATAAATTTCTAACTCCAAAAATAGCTCCCAAAATGTTTTTCTCCAAGTTCAACTCTATGTTCAAGCTTCATTCTAGCTTCTAAAACCAACAAACAAATTCTTCCAAGAAGGCCACAAGAGATGGCTTGGTTTTCCACCCAACCAATTGACATCATCATCACATATAACAAAAAAAACAGACAAAGATGCCAAGAGATTTTAACACTCAAATCAGCCAACCAACAAAAGGGAAGGGAAAAACAAACAAAGATGCCAAGAGATTTTAACACTCAAATCAGCCAAAAGAAACATAGAATAACCACAACACTTGAGAATCTCCACGATTTTACCAATGGGGAAGAGGGGATAAGGATATCCCTAAGTTTTTCCAAAATAGAAGTAGCCAAAATATTCCAAAAACCCTCCAAACCTCCTTATATCTCCATGCCCCTTTTTGCCAAGATTTTTCAAACCTTGTAGGTCTCCTTAGACAAAGATAGGAGATGATTTTCAAACCAAATGGAAATGATATCCTACAACAAACCAGATGTTGGGGGAAAGAAAAGAGCCCAACATGGCTTTCCCATTAAACAATGAGGGTGAAAAATAAAATGGATTCCTCCCTCTTCCCATTACATTCCCAAATCCACTCCTCTCAACGGTGTATGGAGAAAATAAAACAAAATCACAAGCACAACAATTTCAAAGCAAAAACTAAATCAACCATAGAGGAAACACAAATTTCGTTACCTAAGTAATAATCAATTGAGAGTGAGCACCTACCTCACAAAATAAAAAGGCACAATCCAATTCCAAGCTCTCAAAGCAATTCCTTCTTCTTCTCCCAAAAGCTCCCAAAAGTTAAAAAAAAAGACCCAAAGAACCCCCATTCCTTTAAAAATGAGGGATGATAAAGAAGAATCCTTGAAATAAAAGCAAATGGGAGGGTGGCAAGTGTAACCCTCCACCCAAGACTCAACCAATCATCCATCCCCAAAATTGCACCAAATATTCATTAAAAGAAAATAATAATTCCAATACAATCAAATCAATCTCCATGTAGAGAAGCATGAACCCCATATCTCAATGAATCCTGAAATCCAAGAAACATAATTGAAAGAGGTTAAAGGAGAGACAAATGAGCTTTATTATCCTTGAAAAAGAGCTCACCCATCCATAGGTATATAGCCTAGGGGTTCTTTTCAAGGTAAATATAGCCCTTTGCTTGCTTTTCACTCCTCTAAAATGTCACTTCTTTCCCAAATCCGAGTTTTGGGAGAAATATGGCCTTTAAGAGGTGTAGTTGGGCTTACCAAATCCATGATTAGGTGCCCATAATCCATTTTAACTAGAACAATTAACAACAAACTAATCCCACTAGGTGAGAAGGGGTTAACACTAAAAACAACACAAACAAGCAATAAGAGAAGGGGTTTAAGTTAATAAACTAGAAGAGATACCAAAGGGGGGTGCACAACCATAG
Source organism: Taxus chinensis (assembly GCA_019776745.2). NCBI lineage: Eukaryota > Viridiplantae > Streptophyta > Pinopsida > Cupressales > Taxaceae > Taxus > Taxus chinensis. The sequence continues at coordinate 345,479,295 of CM034146.1, read as the reverse complement.
AAGTAAATTTAAATAAGATAATGCATGCCAAAAAGGGAGTAGTATTTCCACATTTCAACCATAGTCCAAACAAAGTGGCCAAAATACAAAATAAAGAAGGGGAGGAGATTTGACCCATCATAGCCTATTGTGTTAGTTAGAGATGCCCTTCCTGAGTCCCATGTTCTCATATGGCAAGACCTATCACCTGCACACTCGAATCAAACATCATACATGTCCAATACTAGAAACTAAATGATATGATATCAAACATGCACTATGATGATAATCCAACCAAAATCAAAGGCTAACTAATCAAGTCAATCATACTACAATAATCCATCCAGTGTAACAAGAAAAGGCTATGAAAATGTATCTGTAATGTATCTATAAGAAAACCACATAATCACAATCCAAAATATCCATGACATCACATCAATACCCATAAAAATGATCAAATATACATCGACATCGCATTCCTCATTAATATGATGTCAAAATGAGTTAACATCCTAATGTTAATATAATCCACATAATATAACATCTGCAATAATAATGGTAGTAACACATCATCAAATGTCTCCATCAAAATAATACAATGTGTACAATGAGTCAGCATAGTTCAAAATGGAATGAAAAATAGGTGGGAACTACACGTTGCCTATTACAAAAATTATCGCGAAAAGGTATCAGTATGGAATTTATTTTATGGTTGTCTAATATACTTAAGGGGAATGATTTAATATTTTTGGTTATTAACATGTTTTCAAAAATGACACTCTTTGTGGCTTACAAGAAAACTAATGATATGATTAAGATTGTAATTTTTTTTCAAGGCGACTATAAGGCTACATGATTTTCCACAAATTATTGTATTAGATAAATATGAATTTTTTTTTGGACATTTATGGGGGAAATTTTGGAAGAAATTAAGCACCAAGTTGTAGTTCAGTTTGGCATATCATCCATAGATACATGTAAAAATAGAGGTTTTCAATACGATCTTAAGTAAATTTTGAGATGTTTGATTGAAGGTAAGATAGGAACATATGATAATATTTTGATACAAGATGATTTAGACATAATAATTTATTTAACATGAACATAGGAAAACACCATTCCACATTATGTATGGTTTGAGTCCAAGAGGAGTTACAAAATTATGCCATGAGAATTGCATGAATAAGAAGTGTATATAGAGAAGATTTTGTAGCACATATGAGATATGTGCATGGGTAAATTAGCATACAACTAGAGAAGAGTTTAGAAAAATATAAGTAGCATGCAAATTTTAGGTGAAGAGAAGTGGAATATTAAGTCGAGGACATAGTATCAACACATCTCTAGAAGGAAAGGTTTCCAAAAGAGACATATAACAAGTTAAAGCTGAAAATTATTTGACTATGTAGATCATTGAAAAAACATGCGAGAATGCATATGTAATTGCCTTCCCCTTAATGTCCCTTGATTGTAATTTTAAGCACCTAGATTCAATGTTTTGGTGTTGGATTTCAATTATGAGGTATATGAGAATCCAAATTGGTCTTTTTGATGTTGATACCTCTCCCTAAACTCTATTTGTAAAATGAACGTGTTTTAAGATATGTACACAAACTCCTTGCAAATTAATTATTCAAAAGTTCAATAATGTTAAAATTTACACTCGTAATAATAAAATGTTGATAAATAAATAAATTTAAAGTCAACATAAATGATAACTACAGTAGGGGAGATTTTAAAATTAAAATAATTATTAATTAAATAGAATTAATAAATTTAGAAGGGAGAGTGGTGGTGGCACAAAGAGGGAATCTTAGAGTTATTGTGAGCTAGTGTGTAGGTGGAAGAGCGGTGTGGATAGGTTTGGAAGTCCATAAAACTTAATGAAAATATAAATTTTGTCATATGTTGTAGTTGTAAGTACTCTGGTAGGCCCATATGTAAATGTGGAAGCATGCATAGGGCATGTGAATCATTTGACCAAATGTATGGGAGAATTGTGATCTAATGGACTGCAATGAGCGTTGGTTAAGCATGGAATGAGGCTATTAGAAAGGCCTTTGAAACTATCAAGCAATGAAATTGGTAGGTGTAAAATCATGTTCCACAACCATGCTTCCATCCTCCCACCCTGGGCGAAGGCTATTTTCCCAATAGGATACACCGTCCCTACATCCATCCCCCATGTGACATACATAAAACACATGCATATTTCACACCATGCACCCATAACGTGGCAGGCTCACCCAAGGAAACACGATTACCATGAATTTGAGTTGAATTTTTGGTTGAAATTGAAATTTTCTTGCGTGTAATGTCAGCTACAGATTTCATTTGATCCTTTGTTAGAGGGAGTTAAAACTTCCATGAATAGTTCAATGATCAACATACTTCATGAAGTTTTTTTGGTAAACTAATAGGGGCTAAAATTATGAGTTGAAGCTAAAACTATAAGCTCAAACTTGACACTTGAATTCGGGAAATTTATAAACAAAAATAAAGTACAACAAGAAATGAAATGTGTACCCATCTAGATCAACACAATAAATTACATTTTTAGCTTCAACCCACACTGAACAGTGGTAAGTTGGCTATGTTCTGTTCTCCTTGAAATGAAATTTCTTATCAACCTACATGTACATATTGAGGGTGTTGTAGCTGGAGTAGTCAATAGTTCACAAATTAGTTTGTGAGGCCACCAAAATGTTCCTTCCTCTTTTTTATCCATGTTTGTCTCTTGTTTCTTCCCAAATGGTGTTGGAATATATTTATATTTCCATTTATCCTCCTTCTCGCAGCACAGACATGTCAGTTGCCCACTTTTATTTAATTTTATTTTTCCTAATTTAGGTTACCCTTGCAATAAAACTAGAAACCTCCTTCCTCTTAGACACCATGAACGCTAATGTGTGTATAAAATTTTATCAATTTGATGAATCCAATTTCTGAAACAAATAATACAAATAATAACCAATTGGCTAAAAGTAGTTCACAAAGCTTCTACTCTTCAAGCCACATTGTTACAGATCACTGTTTTAAGGGCCCCCTACAAAATTTTTGGTATCATCGACATATGTAGGTGGTGTTATGTAGGTTTTCCATTTTGCATCTTCTTATACCTTTTACTAACACAAAATTCAAATTGTCAACTAGTGAATTTAATGCCTAAGATAACATGGTAAGCAAAGCTAACCAACAAAAAGGATCTTATAAATTTACATATCATTCCATATTTACTTTTCATAAATAAAATTAAAAACAAATAACTACACATAAGACCATTGGAAATACACATTGCTTGTTTCAACATGTTGAAAAACATAATGTGTTTTTCAACATGTTGTAAACACAATGCTTTTTCCAACATGTTAAAAAATAATATGTTTTTCAAAATGTTGAAAATTACTTTTTTTTTCAACAGTTTGGAAAACATAATACAGGCTTTGATTTTTTTTGTTTTTCAACATTTTGAAAATTAATTATTGAAACCTTGAACTATCCTGCTATGTTGTTATTATTCAAGATAGTGAAAAATACATTGTGTTTTTCAAAGCCTTGAAAAACACAGGAAAATAAAAAAAATCATCTATAACTTCAACATTATAGCTCCTTTTGACATGCATCCACTTGGATTAGGTCAGAAACAATATTTCCTAACTTCTATCAAAATTTAAAGGCATTCATCCCAATATTTTATGAGTTATGAGCTTTTTTAGTGACCAACCCTGAATCCAAATTTATATAAAAAATAGGGAGGACAAGAACTTCAAACTTATGGTTCATAGAGCTCGTTGACTCTTTTTACAAATTAACTCTTAGAACATGTTGTACACTAACTCCTTCACCTTTTGTAATAGTTAGATCATTCTTGATCTGGTTTTTTATACTCGTTCTTATTCTTATCATGCTCCTACTTGTTCTTTAAAGATTTTTTCCATACATGCGAGTAAGTAGTATACTAATTTATTTTGTGTGGCCCATTTATTTGTATTATTACAATGTGTGATTAAAGATGCTAACTTTGTGTTACTAATGCTAGAATGGGAAGGAGGAGAAAATGGGAAAGCATGTACAATCTTCTTGTCCAAGAGATATGAGAGGATACAATTCAATTCTTGGGTGAAGAGTTAGAATGGAGCTCGATTGGGGATGATCCTAACATCGACCTTTGTGAAACCATCTCATTTGGAAGAGTTGAGACCTTTATAAAGGGAGAAGGTGCCCTTGAAATTTCTAAGACTACTATTGTTTGCACAAAACATAATGTCTTTGATAGATTTTATTATAATGAGCATACAACGAAGACATATTCTTCATTCATATGTTGTGCAAAACTATTTTTTGTAAATACTTTTCATAAATGTTTTTATGTCACATATGATGTCAACTTAAATGGAATTTGTTAATGTTTTAAATTAAATCTATTGGTGTGCATATGATGCTGAGGACAATAGTAATAAGCAACCAACAGGTAAAAAAGTGAGGTAACATCAAATGAAAAGGGGTTACCAATGACACTTCATCGTGAAGGTGATGTATAGGAGACCATCGATTGCAATTATAATATACAATGATTTGTTTCATTATGATGTAGATGGTGAGTGTTTTCAAAATGACACTATCAATTAACCTCATGTTTCTATTGCCCCATACTTATCAAGTGAATGTAAAAGTTACATTGAGAGTCTTTTTCTTATGGGTATTCCAGTGGACACCGTATACAAGAAACATATAAAAAATTCCTTCTTGGCATGCATGTTGAATAAGAGGGGTCAATTCCTAACAAGAAAGGATGTGCTCAATGTATGGGAAAAAGTGCACTCCAAGCAAACTCAAAATCAAGTTGATGATGCCATGAGTGTGAACTTGTGGCACGCGGAGGAGAGGGACCTATTCTTCTTCTATCAATGACCTAATGGAAACACCATTCCATTCATTATGGGGATACAAACACCATGGATGTTCGAGAGAATGATACAACATTCACAAAATTCTAGTGTCCATGGATTCAACATTCACCACAAATAAATATGGTGTAAGTAATCCAAACGAAGTTCAAAAAGACTTATTATTTCTGTAGCATTAATACTCTTTAATTTATGTTATATTGCACTCGATGCTATCCTTTGATGTCATTTATCTTACCAATTATACACCTTACTTGTTTTTGATGAGCAAGAGGCTAGGGTGCTCGTTGTATGGGCCGTTTTATTGAGGAATAAGATTGAAGACATACATGGGTGGTTAGAGGAGGTCTAGAAACATGGAATATAACTTCAAGCCAATTAGAAGATCAATGCTTTCATTACGGATGATGCAACAACTGAAATCCAAGCCATTAGGCAAGTTAATTTTCTATGACATATTTCAATCATGTGAAGTGCATAACTTACCAAATTGAAGTTCTAATTCCATTTTTTATTTTTTACAAGAGTGTTTTAGATGTCGTGTACTTCTATGTCTATGGCATGTGCACATGACATGGTTGAAAAATGTATACAGGTATACAAACAGGGAGATCAGGTAGAAGATTTTTGAGAGATTGAGTACCATCATGTATGCTATAGGGACGCACGAAGATTACACCATCCAAATAATTCAATACTTCATTGAATAATTCAAATAGGAAACCTAATTCATCAAGTACTTCAAGAAGACTTCGTGTGATAGCGATGGGCATGCCGGTGAATAAGAGCCTTCAATTTTTTTTTGTTAATTTTCCACATAAAGATTACACAGGGATTATATTGTCATTGATTTTGTATTTGTTTGACTTGATAGCCATGTGAGAAAAGAATTTTAGAAATTTCACTCATGCAAATAAGGAAATGAATGCATCTATTAAGGCTTACCACTGTTATCTAAAGACCAAATACTTGTGTGATCGAGAGAAAAAATGTACTTATTGGGTGGACCATTTATTTTACACACTTTTGTACAGGGTGGAACCATTCATTTTATACACTTGTGTATAGGGTGGAACCATTTTACTAACACAAGAGGAAGTTGTAATAATCTGGTTTCTTAACCAACTACAAAAAAGAAAGATAAATATTGATAGTGGTTGAGATGACAAAAAAATTTCCAGACACATATTGCATTGTGCTTTATCTTGGTAGACCTATATTGAGGGTGAGGAGTCAATAAATGAACAACACTTGGTATTTGGTCAGGAAATGTGGTGCCTTCCATGTATGTAAATGTTCTCGGGCTATGAGAGGAAACACATATATGCATGCGTTGAAGACATTGGAGGTTCATAGGCGATATTAGTTAGTCTCATATTTTCAGGCACTAGAGGTGGAAGGTAATTCAAACATATCCTATTTACAGTTTGCTTCTTGCGTCTCTATATATATCATCTTTATTAAGCATCTCTTTGAATTGTTAATCATTAGTCATATGGAAATAAGCTTTTATAAATGAGTTTAAATATGTTGTAATGGTCATAAGGTCTATGCATGTGCATGAAATTTGTAAGACAAATCATTTATTAAGAAACTATGAGAATATTGATTATGTGTAAATGGTGTTTATAATTTTTTTAGTCCACTTATAGTATGCATGATTTGATATTGACAAATTTGTATTACTGTGGTAGTGACTTTAAGAACATACTCGTGAAGGGAGAAAATGTTAGCATTGTTACAAATTTGATAGAAAAATCACCTTAAAACCCTAATTTCAAGCATTACCCACAGTTCTATCTTGCTAAAATGAGATCATCATAGACATCCACAAGGTCAAGGACCTTTCATTAGAAGCATAGAATCATTCTTCTTATATTTAACAAATAGTTCTTAAGAAATAGAATTTTCACTTTGGTCCTTTACGACATTTGGTTGATGTTTCTAACCAAGACCATCACCTATAGCTCCTTCCTTGTTCCTTGAACTTGTAAACACCTTCTTACTTAGTCAAACATCACTAATTACAATAAGAAATCTGATTCCTTTACAAGATACGATTTCCCATTGCACTTACAAGTTGATAAGATATTTCTCTTAGCACCATTACTATTTTTACACATTGTTCTCACTATTACCATTCATTTACTAGAGCATACATCACTTAGTAGCAACTTCTCACACTCCCTTGCATCTATTTACTCTATCCTAACTCCTATTACACTCATCATTTAAGTACACTTACTAACTTTGAATGCTTACTCTACTTCATTAACATTCTTGACTATTCATAGACTATATTTCGACTTTATCTACCATAAATCATTCAACAAGTGATACTCCTTATAGGCTTGCTATTAAGATGACTTTGTAACTTTGAGAGCATGCATTTGCTTTATATACCCAACTACTTCAAATGCTACATATAGTTCTTGGTTGTTAAGTATTTTTGTTTCATGTAACAATATTCGTACATTATGGAGGGTTAATATAAACAAGAAATTGTTGTCATGTACTAATAAAAGGTTTGATATACCTATAAATGATCTTACTCTTACTAACCCACCCCTTTCAAATGTGATATCCCAATGCCAACACAATAAACTACACTTAGTACTATTGTCACAACTCTTCAATCATGAGAATTCAATTCCCCTAAACAATGATAGAACATGAAATATTGAAGTTTGACAATGGATAGCCAACCAAATCTAACAAAACTTAGGTTTCTTAGTTCATTGTCAAACATTTTACATACCCTTATCCCTATATTTGAAGCTAATAAAGTGTCAAATCTCAATTTTGTATAGAATTTACATAGTTCACATTTAGGATTTACAATTAGGCCTCTAGGCAGGTTTAGTATACTTCCTCCAAGACCGTCAGTTATAACTTCCACGTGTGGGAATTAAGTGATACAAAACCTTTTACAATGTGACATAGACTCCCTCTATATGCTATGCTCCAAATTTTAACCCTTGATACTTAGTAACAACAAAGATATAAGTGAATTAGGTCAACAAACATGACAAAGCATTATAAAGTAAAGGAAAAGATCTTGGTTAAAGGTTTTCAATTTATCTTCTACATGTGTGCACGATGACATGATTATAATGACATAGAATAGGATTTTTATTGATTGAGGCTCTCATGTTACTCATGATCTATTTCCAAGTAATGAATTTTGTGTAAAAATGTAGACTCTCCTTCAAGAATGGATGATATTAGAATTCTCATGAGTTTGATGGAAGATTGTGCAGGTCAGAAGTAGAAGAATGTGTTCTCACATTCATTGAAAGAGTGAATGATGAAGTATAAACAACAGTCCAAGGCCATTCATTATATCTTTATATCGTTGCCTTATTTTTGTTCATTGAACGATTTTTATTAAGTTATATTTTTCTCCAAACTTGCAAGATCACCTCATAGATTCAAATAAATCATATTCTTACACATTGAAATATATCACAAACATGTAAATGTGCAATAGATGTTCTGTCAACCTCATAAATTGACATTATTAATCACTTTTATAACTAAACTCTCATTATTATTAATCACTTTTCTGGCAATGTACTTATGATGCAATTACATCACCATAAATTCGTAATTATGTTCCATTCATGTGTGGGTGCCAACACATATTTGGAGACAAACACTCTAAACGAGGACATGTTCTAGGATGGCCCCACCTCACTGCATCAACAACCCATGAAATTGGATCGTAAGAGGTCTTTTTTTTTGTAAGGGTTAGTTGAAAAACACAGTGTGTTTTTCATCTTGTATTATTAACGGTGTCTTGATTTTCAGTGTTGTGTAGTAGATAGATAAGATTGACTTTATGTTTCATTCATGTATAGGTGGTAATGCCTATTCACATTCAAACGTTGTGAATGATGGTAGTAGAGAAGATTTTCCTGTTTCCATGTAACAATAGCTAACATGCTTGGATGGTATGAGGCTTATTTTCAGTCGTAAAATGGGGTTGAAAAACAAAGTGTGTTTTTCAACCTATATTGTTAATGGTGTTTGTATTTTCGGCATTGTGTAGTGGAGAAAGAAGATTGAATTTATGTTTCATTCATGTTAAGGTGATAATTTTTATTCATATTAAAATGTTATGAATGAGGGAAGTAGCCAAGGTTGTTCACTGACTACACAATAGCAATCAACATGCTTGGATGGTATGAGGCTGATTTTCAATTGTACAAGGAGGTTAAAAATGATCCAGAGGTCAATTTAATGGATAAAGTTTCCTTAGATATCCCAAAATAATTACAATATGGTAGATGTATTCAAGATCTTTCTGATGTATATTTAAACGCGTGAAATGTGCTCTATTTGAGCAATATATTGTCTACAGATGTTCCTAGTTGTAGGAGCAAAAATAAGGGTAGCAAACCAATCAGACTGCGACACGTGGTAGTGCAAAAACAATAAAATGGTAAAAGGGTGTTTATTGTTTTTTCCTTCGGTATTCAAAATTTGATTTTGGATAGGTGTTCTCCACTATTTTCTGGTTGGGGGCCCTCAGCCAAGGTAAACACACTCTTTTTACGGAGGGGTGCCTTTACCTTCGTAATTTCATATTATCATTGTCACAATTTTGTATTTAAATGACATAGATTACATTTGCATGGCTCATGTGGGAATAACATTCCCATTATGTAATTATTTTAATTACCATGTATTTACCATGCCTTTTAACCACACATTCACTAGCTAAGTTTGGCCCCCCTATATTTTAACCAACTCAGTTGCCCAATCGAGTCAACCAATGACCTGCCAAGTTGGGTGTTAAATTAACCAACTCCTTGCATACTTCACACAACTCACCAATGGAATGAGATCAATCACATATTTTATGTCCCACAGAGATAGTCCAAATAGGGAAAAATGGTGCATGCTTGGCCCAAGCCATGAAAGACATGAAGCGGTAAAGGCTTAATAAAGCCTTAGTTAAAACTTAACGAGGAGAATGTGGGACTATGTTCCCAAAAAAGTAAACAATTGGTTGATGGGGGTTGGGAATGTTCGAACCCCTAACCTCACCTGTGCTAAAATAAGGTTATGTCGTTGGACCATATGATTGACTTAAGTCTATATAAGGGCGAGTCACTATTTGTACAAGGTAATGTTGATGACTGTGTTTTTTATAACAAAGTAGTTTAAGAAAAGTGGATTTTAGAGAAACTTTGGGGATTTTTTAGATCTCAATATAAAATGGAATGTTTTCAAAAATTATGAGATGCTCCTGGTGCATCTATCATTTTCCCATTTTGGAGTCTTTTTTATGTCATTTTAAAAGCGTGAAAGTTGTTTATTTATAGAGAACAAAAGGAAAATACTATGCAAGTGCTTCGGGAAAGTGGAGGATGAACATGAAGCATCACCAGAGTCTTTTGAAGGTCTGAGAGCATGAATTTGTAGGTTTTGGATCCATATTTGTTTATTGTAAGATTGATTGTACTTGTAATTTTGACAAATTTAATGGATCGGTTCGAATGAAGTCCAAATGATTTTGATCGAGCTGTTGAATAAGTTTATTTTGTTGATCATAAATTTAGTTCTGGATCAATTTATAAACAATTAAAATTTAAATTTAAATCAGTTTTAGATTCATATCAATCACAAAAAGTGATAAGTTTAATTAATTGTGTTGTAAAAAGAAAACAACAGGGCTCGATTGTCATTTACAAATTAAGTTTTTTGTATCAGACCAGTTGAATTCAATGGTTTTCTTTCAATTTGCATTTGATATCAATTTGGTTTTCTAACTCCATCATATTTGTAGACATTGTTGGCTTGATCTTTAATTTTTAGTGTGCATTGTTTGGGAAGTACATGTTGTTTGCAGGTAGCTATGGGTAAAGCCTTGAAAAGAGAGAGGATGGAAGAGCTTGAAAGCATCAACATGCAAGTCCATGATGAGAATGCTTTCTTGATATGCAAAATTTACTCCCTTGAAGAGCATATCGAACATTTGAAATCATAACTAGAAACCAAAGATGAGATCTTGATCAAATTACATTGTGGTGAGAAGAAGAAGGATTTACTTTCCACTTCAGATGCAGAAACTATGACATATGATTGCATTGTAAGTTTATCACCATGTTGTTCTTCCTCTAATTCAGATTCAAATTCAAGTAATGCTTTTGGTGAATTTAAAAAACATACTAAGGGCATTGGATCTAAATTATTTCTTGAAATGGGATTTGACGGAAGAGGCCTTAGTAAGAATGGCCAAGATATTTATAACCCAATATAGGTAGAGGATCATCCTCATTTTGCAAGCTTGGGTTATTCTAGTGAAATAATGAAAATTGGAGAGTTCTCTAAAAACATTGAAGGGAGAAAAGCTTATGACAACCAAGTGATTACCTCGTTATTATTGCAAGAAGACTCTTTGTAGGAAATTGTTGATTCATCATCACATATAGATGAAAGGTTTAAGAAATTTTAGAGAAGAGGTAATGAGATTTCACATCCCCATTCTTACACGAATCACAATCACAAAAATAAGGGAAATTTTAAAACTTCTAATGATACATTGTTTTGGTTTAAACAATATGGATTTGACATTCAAAAAATGATGTATGCTTTTTCGTGCACATTTTGTGGGTTAAGTAATCATTATGTTTCCTTTTGTTGGAAGAGACAATATTTTTTTGCAGAAGTGGTTTCCTAATGAGCTCAGTTCTAAAGACCAATCTCATCGTTCAGAGGTGAGAAATGATAAACATGTTTCCTCTAATAGGAAGATGGATTTTCACACTCATTATCGTATGAGTTAACACAAGGCTGAAAGATGGTGGAAAATTCTTCCTACACACCATCCAAGAAATGGTAAGAAGAAGTTGATTCATAAGGTAAAATAGAAGAAGTTGTTAATCCACTAGAAGAAAAGAGAACAACCTTGGATCTATCCACATATTTTCCACATATGAGTCCATTTGTTTTGTATATGGACAATGAAAAATCATTTGTTTTAATGGATAGATTTATATAAAATTGTTGATACTAATGAATAACATGCTTTCAATTCATTTTGTTACCTTTGCTTTTGGTATTCTAGTTGATTTTGGTAAAGGAATTAAATCCAAAATTTGAAAGAGCATTTAAAAGGGAAAATGAATTTCAGAGTTATTAGATTCGTGAGAGGAACTAGGAGACAGGTTCATCATGTTCAGTTATCTTCTTACATTTGAAAAATTGAAAATAATCCATTTGAATCTCTTGTTTAGCATTTTGAGTTCCTTATATAGTTTGGGTACAAGGAAATAAACTCATATTTTCAGCTTTGGATATTTTTGGCAACAGTTTACGCAAGTTGTTGGGCACATTGACAATGTTCAATTTTCCATAGTTACATTTCAGAGTAATTGTTTTTTTAATGAATGCATCTATTTTTGGCATGTATATGTTGGATGCATTTTAAGACCCATAATTTGGGCAGTTTCAGTGTTCTGACAATTTCACAAGGCCAGTGGACATTAGCCTAGTTGTTGGCATTTTTGGTGTCTATTTATTATTGATCTATTTTGGGTGAGATTGTATTTCCAGAGATTGACCATGTCACTAGGAATCAATTTGACAATTTCCTCTTTTGGTGTTTGATTGTCTCTTTTTAAACTGATCGATTTTGTGATGGTACTTGTAGTCACTATGGTTTGATAGTTCTACAGAGATTCAGTTAGACATTCACCTATTATTGGCATATGTTTGTATTTTTAAATTGATTTATGTTATTTACAAATATTGGGAGATTCACAGGGAATCAATCGAACTCTAACCATTTTTTGGCATGTAGATTGTCCATTTTTAAACTGATAAATTTGGTGATATGATTTTCAATAATTTGTAGTAAAATTTTACCTAAAATGTTATTTCTATGGATACTGTGTGTTTGTGAGATGTAGGAAGATGATTGGCAGTTTTAATGGGTAAAAGTAACTTATGTGGAACAAAAGCCTTCTTAGTGGGAAGGTGTGATCCGGAGGTCAATTCAATGGAAAAAGTTTCCCTAGATCCCTCAATATTATTAAATTATGGTAGAGGGATTCAAGAGATTTCTGACATATTTTGAACGTGTGAAACGAGATCCATTTGAGCACGATACCATCTACAGAAGTTCCCTGTTAGAGGAGCAAAAATAGTGCAATAGAACAATCAGACTACAAGACGTGGCAGTGCAAAATTTAAAAAATGGCAAAAGGGTGTCTTTGGTTTTCACCTCCGGTCTTTGACACTTGAGATTAGATAGGTGGACCCCATTATTTGTTGGATAAGGGTCCTTAGCTAAGGTTAACACACTCTTTTTATGAAGGGGTGCCTTTACCTCTGTAACTTCACATTAATTTTGTCATAATTTTGTATTTAAATGCCAAAAATTCCATTTGTATGGTGCATGCAGGACTAATATTCCCATTATTTAATTATTTAAATTATTGTGTATTTACCATGCCTTTTAACCATGCACCGCTCAGCTAAGTTTATCCTCACCTCACATTTTAACCAACTCGGCCACCCAACCGAGTCAACCATTGACCTGGCAAGTTGGGTGCCAAATTAACCAACTCCCTACTTACTTCACATAGCTCGCCAACCAATCAAGCCCAATCACCTACACCATGCCACATGGGGACAGTCCAAACAGGTCAAAAGGTTACATGCGTGGCCCAAGCCATGAAAGACATGGAGTGGCAAAGGTTTAATAAAGCCTTGGTTAAAACTTAATGTAGAGAATGTGGGACTATGTTCCCAACAAAGTAAAAAGTTGGTCGATGAGGGTTGGGGCGGTTCAAACCCCCAAAATCACCTATTCTAAAATAAGGGTTTGTTGTTGGACCATATGATTGACTCAAGTCTATATAAGGGCGAGTCACTATTTGTACATGGTAATGTTGATGACTGTGTTTTTTTTTATAATAGAGCAGTTTGAGAAAAGTGGATTTTAGAGCAGCTTAGGGGAATTTTTGGATTTTAGTGTAAACTAGAAAGTTGTCTAAAATTATAAAATGTTCCTAGTGCATCTATCATTCTCGAATTTTATTTTTTTTTATATTGTTTTTAAGTGTGAAAGTCTCTTGTTGACAGATAACAAAGGGAAGAGACTATGCAAGTGCTTTTAGAAAGTTGAGGATGAACACTACACATTACCAGAGTCTTCGAAAGGTTTGAGAGAAAGAATTTGTAGGTTTTGGATCCATATTTGTTTATTGTAAGTTTGATTGTACTTAAAATTTTGACATATTATAATGGATCTATTGAAATGAAGTCTGAATGGTTTTGATCGAGTTGTTGAATAAGTTGATTTTGTTGATCATTAATTCATTTTTGGTTCAATTTATAAACATTTAAAATTCAGATTTAAATCATTTTAAAATTATTATAAATCACCAAAACTGATAAGTTTAATTGATTGTATTGTAAACAAAGAAAACAATAGGGGTCTATTGTCATTTACAAATCAAAAAAACCCAGTGTGTTTTTCAATACATCTTTATATATGTCTATTTGTTTTCATGGGTACACTAAATAAATTTGTATAGTGTGTTATATGTCACAAGTACTCCCAAATCAGTTGGTAGGTTGACGGTTGAAACCGGTTCAAATTTTAGGTTAAACACGTGGAGAGACTTCGTGAAGTCAGTGTGGGATACACTGTCATGCATAGAGGGACATATTGAGGTATACATTTCATGTGTTGAGAGGTTTAGGACATACCTACAAGCATCAAATGCAATATATTTTACTTTCATTGAAGGCATCAATGAGACATTCATCAGCTTTATGCAGCGCTAGTTTAGTGCCAATAAAAGACACCACTGCAGTGGGACTCAGAGGCAAGCCATTGTAGAACATTTGAACAACCATGCTAAAGACTATGAATGCTTCAAATTTTCTAACATTAATCATGCAAAGAGGAGAGAAATGCAACAAGGGGAACCTATAGGTAAAACACTAATTTATTGGTGTGAATGCGACTTTGCAAAAAACTTAGATATGTGAGGCACAGGCTAAGATAATGACCATTGTTTTTTTCCTATTACGGTAGGTGGCTTGAATATGAATGAAAAAAATCTTCGTCATCGTTTATCTTTCAACAAATTAATGTGCACACGGAGTGAGTGTTGAATGTCCTTAAATGCAATAGCTTTTTTTTATTATAAGTAGAGTACAACATCTTAAATATTTTGTCTAATTTGTAATGCCATGTGTTGTAGATGTAGAGGATATGTCATGAAGAAGATGGGTTCTTAGGTCTCCAACCACCTGCAATGGTTAATTTTTAAATATATACATGATGTAATATATAAAATTTAATTAATGTGAATATGTAAATATAAAAGAGAATTTTGTTTGATGCCCACCGAGTTGTCCTTGTGTACAAATAATTCCTCCATTAAGGATACAATCACCACCAATAACAATTGATAAGAAATATTTTACTTCTTGAATCAAGAGAGATGTATCATAGGTACGAGTAGGTTGAGGTGAAGAAAGTAAATGTATGGAATTTATATTAGTCTTAAAGGGAAGAAATCAGTCCTAGAATTGATAAGATACACGAGAACAAAGTTTTTGGTGCAAGACAATGAAAGGGAAGAGAACATTGTGAGGGATAGAAATACTTATATAAAATTTGAAACACAGTAAGGCATGAGTGTGAAACCTTAATAAGGATATAATCAAGGAGATAGGCCAAGAACATTATATGAGAAACCTGCAATAAGAGGACATAATATAATAAGAGGAGAAAGTATTGGTTATTAGCACAAGAAGAACTAAATTAAGGAAGGTATTAGGAGTTGTGATAAGAATGCATTCAAGAGTGGTATGGACATATGAATGTATTTCAAGAGTGATTTTTTTTTTATCTTAATTGGTATAAGTATCTTACATTTGAGACACACACAATTGTATGGACAACAATCAGATGATAAATGTCAAAGTGAGGCTTTTAGAGGATGCTACAGATAAGAACAAGAACTAACTAAAATCACCGATCAAGTCCAGTGTAAATCTCTCAAGTTGCCTACTGGGATGCAATCAAGAAAAGTAAGATTTCATATTTGACATAAAAAACACTGTGAGAGTATTACAACAATTTTCCTGATACAAGTAGTAATACATTATTTCTTGCAGGTTGCAATACTGAGATACACCAATTTTGATGTTACCATTTTAGCACTTACATCAAATGCACTTCACAAATTGTGGAAATGGTATTTAAGTGTTTGATTGATATCCCATTTTTGCACTGCAGTAGACACCACATGATTCTTTACCTGCTCCTATTTCAAGTGCTATATACTCATGTGACAACCTC
Organism: Taxus chinensis; assembly: GCA_019776745.2. Lineage (NCBI taxonomy): Eukaryota > Viridiplantae > Streptophyta > Pinopsida > Cupressales > Taxaceae > Taxus > Taxus chinensis. The sequence goes on along the minus strand of CM034146.1, from coordinate 345,463,077 downwards.
TTAGTATTCACCAACCTCCTAAGAGTTGGTAAGTTTGCCACGTTGTCGTATTGCAACTTCTCCATATTTAACATCTGGCATGAATAGGTAAGTTGGCTCACTAAGGAAAAATTAGGGAATGTGTGGATAAATGGATGAAACGTGATATGATTTAATGTATTATGTGATTGTTTATACAATGTCTATCCTTTAGTAATAACATCACATCCATCGTAACAAAATCAGTTTGCTCTTGGAATTATGGATGAAGGAGTTCATGTCCTTGAACCTTCTGAATTAGAAGGAAAGTAGGGTGTGATTCCTCCTCCAGAGAGTGGTACTACTGGATCAAATCCAACATTAAACAACCAAGGCTCGGAACCAATTCCAAGGTAGTGCATTGGATTAGAAGACAACACATGGAACCTTTTTCTACTTTATTATGTTTACCACTTATCTATTTATAATTCCACCATCATTAATGGAACATTCTCTTGGCATTGACATGCCTATGGTGTGTTTCATTTTTTTGAGGCAACTTCTGTCAAGATTGAAATCTCTATCAAAATTTGTTAAGCTGTTGAGATGGAGGTGAACTTATTATTTTTTTTTTGTAAATGAGTTGTTAGGTAAACTGGTTAAACAATCATATTAGTTTGAGGTTGTGTAAAAATTGGAATTCCCTCATATGAGGGTAATTGTGCATGTTCTATTATGAGAGTTTGTTCATATCCATTTTAGAAACCCATTTTTTTGTACCACAAGTTTTTCTATGGTCATATGTAGCAAAATGTTTTAGATGAAGCCTTGTTAGACTCTAGATGAGAGTATTATATTTTCTCAACTGTATCAAAATTTTTGAGATGAATATTGTTGGCTGGTGGACTGTAGAAAGTTAAAAATATTTTATAGATGCACCTATAGATTCCAGCACATGTAATTTTGTAATTTCCAAAAAAAATTATTTGAAAATTTTAGTTAGGCTATGGTTTGCTGTTGTAAAATAAATCATGCAAGCTTTGTTGGGTTGTACTTGTTTTACTTTCATGTATTAAACTAAGGTTGCAATCACATGTTTGTGTAGTTATATTAATGGAGATCTTAAAATGCTTCTAGTTACATATTTTATTTCTTAAAACAAGGTAGAATGAAGAAATAATTCAACTAGTCTAACAGAGAAAATTAAGGGTTTATGAAAACCAAAGACAATTACCTTGAGGGAAATAATTCAGTCTCTTTTAGATTCTAATAGACCAACATGAAAATATCGAGGAAAGAGAGTTGAAAGGCCAAACTTAGTGGCTCTCAAAACTAAAATTTTATTTTTCTATTAAGTTTCTAGTAGTAAATGACTTGATGCAAACGGGTCTTACATCAACATTTTCATGATCTTAAGAAGCCATATTTCAGTTGTATTCTTAGCATGTCTAGTTTTAGATTAAATTTTGCAAGGTTTGTTTGATTATCATAATAATGTAGTTGTTGATTCCAAATATATTTAATGGAATTTAAGCCTATATAACCTTAAAAACTAACTTTAAGAATTATGTGCACATAACCGGTGCAATTTTCTTTGGATTCAAAAAAAAAAATTGTGTTCTAGTGTATTTTTAGTATTATAAACTTTGCAAACTTTGTTTGATAGTCTATAACTCTCACAAAATAATGAATTTTTTTTCTAAATTTTTTAATGAAGCTTTATAGTATTCATCCCCAAATTTGGTAAAAAAATATGAGAAATTTGTAGCCATGAATGAAATATAGTGAAAAAACTAGTAGTTGCTGAAATTGATTCTCTGATCGCACTTGTAACAAAATTAATTCAATATAAGAGAAATTCTAGAAGAGTATTGATTGTATAAATGAGCCACTTCAATTGGGCGAGTTCCCAACAACATATAACAAGAAGATCATTTAGGAAATCCTTGCTCATCCATATACAGACCTAACCATAAAGGGTCACAACCCTTCATCCATACCTATTTATTAAAGCTAAGTCAACCTACAACAACCACTAATTATTGAATGTAAATATTAATGAAAAATGTGCTTTAGAACAGTCCAAACATATATCTATGCATATGATAGGTTTAGTTGTTAACAACTTAGCTGATTACAAATAATTATGAGATAATTATGGGAAGATTTGGGAGGATTCGCTACTGAAACAAGAGGATCTGATCATGATGATGCTTTGTTCTAAGAACTATGACTAGAAACTAACCCAAGGTAGACCAAACAACTCTACTAGGACCATATGTATGATCTTGACCCTTTTTTATGGTCTCAGACATGTTTGGTTTTTGGCTCTATACATTTTTGACATTGTCACCTTCTTGTGTCTATCTAGTGTTGTCAAACCCTAGTTTTTGACCATATTGTGAAGCTCTCTAAACAGGATCTCAAACCATATCCATGGATGGTAAGTCCTAGAAAATAAACATTAGTTGGGTTTTGGGCACCCCCTTACACTGCCAATATTGGAACTACTCTAAAGAGACCTCAAATTATACATCATTGTCTATCGGATTGTTCCACGTAGATCAATGTTGGAACCTCGTGAAATATAATTTTTCTGGATTTATTTTATATTCAAGATTTCCAACCAAATTTTCAAAAATAATAATCTGATTTTTATGATAGCAATATATAGAAAATTATGACAACAAAGTAAAATTATGATAACAAGGTATAAATTCATAAAATAACCAATATCTTCACTTTTATTACAATTAAACTAACATGCAACAACATGCAAGTAACATGAAAGTAACATGCATCAACATGCAAGTAACATGCATCAACATGTAATGACATGTATGAACATGTAATGAAATGTAATAATAAGAATTTTCCACTAATAATTTAGACAATCTCTCTTACTGAATATGGATGTCTTCTCTTTCTGGACTTGAAACTAGATTAGCAAGCCTCTGAAACTCTGAATCTAACAACCTGATCTGAATAAACTCTACAATAACAAACTAGGGTTGGATCTTTCACCATCGAAGAGTGCTCTACTAGCTATGGGTAGATCTTTCACTACCAAAGCTAGGGCTCCTGCGGAATTTCACCTCTACAAGCAAGGAAAGCAAGCTGAAAGCTTCAACATAAGATGGAAAAAGGATCCCCCGATCCTTTTTCCTCCCCAAACAACACCTTTTATAATTTTTTCCATCATAAAAGTGCCAATAAAACCCTAATTTGACCCCCCTTGGAGATATGTCCTGATTTAATCTTCACTTAAAGTGACTTTATTTCTCTTAGGCCAAAAAAAGGTCCACTTAAGTGACCCCAATGAAGAAATAAAACATTGCCCCACCTTTTTCACTCAAGTCATCATAAAGTACATGCATAACACCAAAACATAACATATAAGTGAAATTTAGGTGAAAATCACACCCAACATCCATCTACGCCGCTAGCCCCTTGGGTATGACCAAGGATAAGACGGAAAACCAGTCACTAAACCATGGAGGTAGGAATGGGGACATTACAGTCTGCCCTTCTTGAAATTTTCTTGTCCTCAAGCGAACGCAAACTAGGGTGTTGTAAAATCTGCTCTCCCTCCCAAGTGGCATCCTCTAGTGGTAAGTCTTTCCAACACACTAGATATTATGTGATTACCCTGTTTCGAAGCTTCCTTTGTCTTACCTCAATAATAGATTCTGGTTCTAAGATCAACTTCCCCTCGTCATCCGATGGTGGTAAATCTGTGGAAGGTGTAATATGTTGTCCAAGTGCCCTTTTGAGGCACGAAACATGGAAGACATTATGAATCTTACTGTGCTCTAGAAGCTCCAACTCATATGCTACTGCCCCAACTCTACACACTATCATGTATGGCCTATAGAATCACGGTTTTAGCTTCTCTACACCATTCTTCTTGAGTGAGAATTTTTTGTATGGCTACAACCATAAGAAGACCAAATATCCAACCTCGAATGATCTATCAACTTTGTGCATGTATGCATATACCTTTTGTCGATTTTTTGCTTTCTGTATGTTTTCCTTGAGAGCCTTTAGAATGTCCCAGTTCTCCTATACCTAATCATGAGCTTTAGGAGCTCACCTATCTGATAATACTAGGTCTACAAATGAGGATGCCTCATAACCATATAATGCTTGAAAAGGAGTCATACCAATACTCATCTGGTAGGTGGTATTGTAACAATATTCACCCATATGTAGCCATTTGACCCATGCATGCTGATGTCCTGCAACATAGCTACACAAATAGCCCTCTATCCACTTGTTCACTATCTCATTTTTCCCATTAGTTTGCGGATGATAGCTGGTACTAGGTGTCAGCTCCGTACCTACAAGCATGAAGATCTCCTGTCAAAATGTACTCATGAAAATCTTACCTACAAGCCTAAAGATTTCCTGCCAGAATGATAGAGGAAGAGTTTCCTGTGATCAGCAAGTCATCGACATACATAACAAGGATGAGTATGGATTCATCTTACCACAAAATTTAAATATTTGGGTTAGAGTGACACTGAGTGAACCTTGGTATAAGTAAAAATGAGTCCACCATGGCATACCAAGCTTGAGGGGGTGGTTTAAGACCATAGAGAGACTTCTTTAACTTACAAATGAGGGAGGGATCATGGACATAACCTGAAGGTTGTTCCATGTAGATCTATTCCTTTAGGTCCCCATGAAGGAAGGCACTCTTAACATCCATTTGATGGACTTCCCATATGTTAGCCATAGCGATGAGGGTCATTCAAATAGAATTCATCTTCACAACCGAAGCAAATTTTTCCATGTAATCAACCCCAACTACCTAGGAGAAACCCTTAGCTACTAGTCATGCTTTAAAATTTTTGACGTCTCCATCCACTCCATACTTTGTTGTGAACACCCACTTACACCAAATGGTTTTTCTTCCTTTCGAAAGAGGGGTGAGATCCTAGGTATCGTTCTTCATGAGTGAAGAATACTCTTCATCCTTGGTAGATCCCCACTCAGGAATATTAAAAGCCTCTTGGAAAGACTAAGGGTCAAAAGTGAAGGTGAATAAGGAGTGAGGTTCAATGAACTCTGATCGAGTTCACCTCTTATTTGAAGGATCTCTCGTCTACTCTCTAACAATCTGTAAATTTTTCCTATCCCAACGAGGACCAGGAGGATCAGGATGAGAGTCAAAATATTCTTCACTCGTGTGAGAAGGAACAAGGTTCCACTCAACAATACCGTGAAAATCAGAAGACTTCAAAGCATGAAAGTCAAGAGGTGAAGGAGTATCAAGAGGAGGAGGTGCATGATCAACAAAATCATCATATAAAGAGTTATATTTAGAATCAGAAAGCATAAAAACCTAAGAAGGTAGAGAAATAGAATTCGAAGAAGAATCATCAAATTTCACACTTCTCTTGATATAAAGCTCACGAGTAGTAGGGTTTAACAATCGATACTTATTCATGCCATCAGTATATCTAAAAAAGATACGAGGTTTGGATTATGGTTCCAAATCCTTACATTTATTCTTGGGAATCCGAGCCATAACCTTGGATCCAAAGACTTGAAAGTACTAAACATCAGGCTTGCATCCAAACTAGGCCTCAAATGGTGTCATCCCTTTTATTGCCTTGTGTGGAACACGATTCTAAATGTAACAAGCACAATTCATTGCTTCAGCCCAATACTGTAGAGGAAGGGACTTCAAGTGAACCATACAAGTGTCCATCTCCTTAAGTGTTTAGTTATTTCTTTTTGTAACTCCATTTTGCGAAGGATTGTAAGAAATTTTATGCTGCAAAGAAATCCCTTCAGAAGTACAGAAATCCTTGAACCAATTACTCACATACTCGCCTCCATTATTTATTTAGAGAACCTTGATAGACCATTCCACTCATTTCTTAGCAAGATCCTTAAAGCCCTGAAAGTATTTGAAGACTTCAGACTTGAGTTTAAGAAAATATACCCAAGTATATCACAAATAGTCATAAATGAAGGTAAGTTTATAAAGAGCTCTAGTAATTGGAAGAGAGAGAAATGGGCAAGATATGTCACTATGATTAAGATCCAAAAGACCAGTAGCTTTCTAGGCTTTTCCTTTGTCAAAACTCTTTTCAAGGTGCTTCCTGAGGGCGCAACCCTCACAAAGACCCTTAGAAAATATGATGCGGGGTAACACATTGACCATTTCATTTTGGCTCAATTGTCCAAGGTAACAAAAATTTAGATGCCTGAAATGATCATGCCATAGCTTACTAACCTCATCTGCATGAGTGAGCAAGGCAATGGGCATCAAATCAGAAGTAAAGTGGTAAAAGGTATACAACCATGAATGGTGATCTACCTTTCCCTCAGCCACTGTAGTTTCATTGTGAACCTCATGAATAATCACTGAGTTGGGACCTAATTCCACTTACTTTCCTTCACCAAGGTGAGTGATTTGGGAAATCGATAGGAGATTCGTAGAGAGATCAAGAATACTCAACACTTGGTTAAATGTTCCACCATCCATCTCTACTAATCCATAATGGGAAACTGACACTATCGTGTCATCACCCAACCTTATTTGGGACATGCCACAAAGTTCGATGTTGGAGAAATCAACATGCAAATAAACCATGTGGTGCGAGGTGCCATAATCTATAATCCACATCAATGAAGGAACAACTCAAGCTATAAGGGCCTTTCCTTTCTTCTTATGAGATTTATAATCTCTTGTAGTGGAAGACTCATCTTTTGGAGGATTTTGTTTGAAATACTCACGAACATCTATATGATTTTCTCAAGTAAATGAGTAAGGTGATCAATTTGTTTTCTCATACATTGATGCTCTTCATGACTAGTCTTCTTGTAATAGGAACACTTACACTTTTCTTTCTTCATTTTGGGCTCAAAATTCGAAGCATTCATGTTAGGTTTGGGTTTGGCTTAGTTGGTCTTGGTTTCATTCTTAGGTTGGTCATTTTTCTCTTTCGTATTTTTTAGTCTTATTTCCCTTACCAATACTTCCTACAAGGGCATGTGAATTGGACTTATGAGTTTGTCTTGTTCTCGAATGAGTTGGGATGAATTTTTTTCAAATGAGGGCATATTCCAAGAAATGCCCAGAGAGGCTTTTGTGACATGAAAAGTTTACACGAAGATGGAGTATTTGGAACCTAACTTAGAGAGAATAAAAAATATCAACTGGGAATCTTTCTTCTCCACTTTACATTCCTTTAACAATAATCTAGTGAGGATGAAATTCAAGAATAAATCTTGTAGGTTTTCAAAGTCACTAGGATTTAATCCTAGTAGTTCATTTTCCAATTCATACGCTCTCATGTCATCTTGTTGTCCAAAATTTTTATATAACTTTTTCCACGCGGAATTATGTGTTTTAGATGACTCAATGTGGAAGATCAAGTAAGGAGAAACAAACATACAAAGTAGATCTCAGGCTTCGTCACTTTGGTTTAACCACTTAGATTTTTTAGGCTCATTGTCAACTTCAGTCTCAACTCCCATGGTGATGTGAAATAACCCTTTACCCCTTAGTTTCATTACCATTTTTGATCTCCATTTGAAGAAGTTGAACGGTGTAAGTAAAGGAATTGAAAGTGCATCCATAATGAAGAGAGCGAAAGAAGGAATGTAGAAAAGAAAAACAAGCAACACAACCACCCTGGACAATATTATAACCCCCCTGATTTTGAAAATTTATAGTTTAGTGCATTGGATACAACCTGGTGTGAGTGTGCATCATGAAACAATTGGCCACTCACCTTGCAATCAATGTAATAACGCATTAGAGAGGATACCACAATCAAGTTTCATGGAACGCAATAAATCGACACCATAAACAAGAACAACAAGCTAAAAAACAAGAAAAGGGGTGAAAGCAAGTCATGTTGTGATAAAAAGCATCTCACGTCACAAGAAAAACCCCCTTGTTATAAAATTGCGGCAAACGTGTTTACTAGTCCGCAAGCAATAATAAGGGTAATTACAATGCACAAAATGGGCTCAAGACGAGTCCTAGGGACCTCTAAGACGCTGAAAATGCTGTCGGAAGGCAAAAATCAACTAGGAATGGTGTTGCACACTCTAGAAAATGATTAGTATAAAAAAATGCAAAAAGGCTTAAAAATTACCCTTTTGTAACGTCCATGTCAACTAATTTTAGAGCTAAAAGGACTAAAAAAAGATAATTACACTATAAACATCTATTAAGACAATTAAAAAGTGATGAATGGTTATTTAAATAATCTATAATAAAAAAGAGAGAGCTTATTTAAAAATTAGATGCACTTTAATTAAAAATGATTAGATCCTAAATAAATACTTAAGACCTAGAATAGAAAGATTTATTAAAAAACTTACCTTAATATATTAGGCACACTAACCTGAAAAAACACCCCTTACCACATAAAATGCCACCCACTCTTTAAAATATAAACCCCGACCACAATTAGTTTAATAAAACCACCCAAATAAATTTAACCAATCCCACCCACCGTATCGAAAAAGCTCAAGAGCAGGAAGAGTGGTTCAAACACTGGAAGCAGGTAAAGCAAGAAAGCTTGGTTAAAGAAGGAAAGTGAGGGGCTTGAGGCACCAGGTAGCACGATCGGATAAGACTAGAGAGAGGGATGAACAATGTGTTGCTTGTTCAAGGAGCATCTAGAGCACGGGGCCCGAGTAAGGGGCGGTTGAGAAGGAAGCATAGTTAAGGAAAGCCAAGTGAAATGCAAAAAAGTGCAGGGAGCATGGGAGGAGTTGTTACATGGCTAGGCTGGGCATGAGGAGCCGAGAATCGATGCTTTTTTCCCCTGAGATGATTTTCCAAAGCTTAGATTGGGATCCAGATGTAAGGGTCTATAATTCGCCAAAATAATTCAGGAGCTAGCCAAGGATATGTGACACTTTACCCCAATGTAAACAAGGTTATGCGAGTCGGATTGGAGTAAGTTGTGACTCGCTTGGTGGAGTGCTAACTTAGAAATAAACTCGGTTTGGTGGATCACCAACCTCATGCATTTACTTTTGTGTAGGGCTGAATCGATAAGGAGTTTTGTTGGAGCTCGCCACAATACCCTATAACTTGCTCAGTATGCACCAACTTGCCCATATCTAAAACATAGGGAAAATAATAAGGCTCAAACAAAAAGTGCAGGCTAAAAAGGTAGACCAAGGCTTCAACTAGTAAAACGTAGATAAGGGACCCATAATACAAAAAATGATTCCATGCAAAAAATGACCTACCTAGGCTAAACTGACTCACAAGCAATGGAAAAATAAAATAAGGCAGCTCAATTTAGCTGGGCCAAAACAAACAAAATAACGAATGTAAAAAAAAGGATGCCCGAAATAACTCAACGGGGTCAAGGCAACTCGACTCACCGAGTTAGAGGGGGAGCCTACTCGTTGAGTTGGCAGAAGCTCGACAGAGTTAACATGAGGTAGGTAAGAGGCATGGAAACGATAAGAAGCCAAAAAAAGTTGATTATAAAAAAAATTCACTTTTAATTTAAAACTATGCTGCTAAAAACTAGAATTTTAAAAAAATCACTCACTTTTAAAAAAAACTGATTAAAAACAAGAGACAAAAAGAAAATTCACATACCTTTAGATATATCAATGCCTCCAAATTTGGTTGTAGATATCTAAATCTAGATGCAAAACCTGTGAAACCTACACATGTAATACTAAAAAACTGTACAAACTTCCAAAAAACTAGATTATTAGATATGTTAACAAGATTCCAAATAGTAATTGAAAATAACTTGCATGAAAAGCTATAGATTCAATCAGATTTTTCCATGAGGATCAGTGCTGGAAGCTCATCTACATTAAAGAGGGGTTACACTTCAAATGGATATGAGAATGCTTCACGTAATTAGCAAGAGCACGAATCAAAAGAAAAATCAAGTACGGAAAAGACAACAGTGTGTTTGACATGCTCATAGATCAAAAATAAGTGGTACATATAGGAGTGTTGTGTAACTCCTGTGTATGCCACATGTACATAAACCTATGACCTATTCAACTGTGACCTATTCTTACTAAGTGAGATGACTAACCAACTAGGTGGATAAGACGTTGAATGACAACAAGTCTAGTCATATACACCAATATTTTCCACCTAGCATGTGATATCTAAATGAACACAACTAGATTTGACCACCCTCTTTGACAATCCTTGCATTGAGTTGACACTTTCTAAAATACTTGGGGAAAGGATGTTTGAGTTCTTATAAATGAGATGGGATGACTCCTTGACCTGATAAGAAGCTTCAAACATGTATATATTATTGCTCTAATTACTATAGATGTGCTATTATGAGATTTAGGGAGCTTCAGGTGCCTTTTACAAGTGTTGGAAGTGAGTCTATAAATGTAATGCCACAAGATATCTAGGTTTGCAAATGAGGAAATGTTTACTTACTTATATATGGCTTTGTAGATGATCTATCGAAGAAAGGCCAACCCAAAGGGATTCTAAGACCTACTAAAGAATATGAAATTTGAAGTAAAGTTGGAGAATATGTTTTTCCAAAACTGTACAAGCCAGCCATGATCAGATATAATATCCTAACCAAACTATACAGTCTTTCCCAAGGATAGAAAACATACAATCTGAAGTTTTCAACTTATCAACTAATGTTTGTATATGGATTTTATGCATTATACTCTCGGAATTTTATGACACGTCAATGTGCAAAGATAAACAAGATACCTTAGAGTGTGCTAAGCATGAATGGAAAGGTTGTATATATCTTAGCAAAATTGCATTGTCAAAACTAGTAGTTTTAAAAAGTGAATTACCGAATTTGAGTGTCTACACTTTCAATCAATAATATTTCTAGAATTGATGACATATTATAGTCTAAGGATAAGAAAGTTGTATAATGGATAAAAAGATGGGGAGATTAGATTTTAAATATGAGAATTTGTAGTAGAAAGGATACAAGGTCAAATTTGACATTGCACAAAGATAAACTACCATATTTTAGTGTCTACATTTCCCCCCTTTAAGCATTTAATTGAAATTGCATGCTTAAAAGAAAAACATACCTGAGTGTGCACACACACTTTACCTTTGCTTGAAGTTACTTCATGATGTATTGGTGTTGGCATTCCCATGATGAAACCTTCAACATAATATGTAGTCAATTTCTATGATATAAAATGAACTTTAAATCAAAATATAGATAATGTATTGTAACTTTGAACATTATAAAAAGTGTGCAAAGGAGATGTAAATCATGGAAGGAATACACATGTCTATTTTGCAAAGGAAGGAGCTTATGTTGTTGTCATGCATTAGTGAGTTGGAATTTGTCTTATGGATGTTAAAGAATTGGGGGCGATCATTCCCCCGCTGTTGTGATGTAGGATATGTTAGAGAGGAATAAGGATTAGACTATATAGAATCCATATGTTTTGATGTGTTCCCTATTCGAGAATGTGAAAAGAGAGGAGGAAATATCAATCTACAAATATCACATTTTTGCTTCCCACTTTCATTATTTTGAGAATATGGCATGAGAAGAGGAAATATTAGTTTATGAACCTCTCAATATTACTTCAATGATACAACAATTGTAACATTTTTCATAAAATTACTATAGTCCTCATTTTTTGGAATTTATTTATATATATTTATATTTTATTTATATAAAAATATTTATTTATATTTATTGGAATTGATCAGATTTATTTATATTTTTGGAAAGATATTTAAATTTCCGTCTAGGTCAATTCTTTAAAATTTCAAATTGGAGGTCATCTACATTGAGAAATGAGTTGGTCGAATTCGGTCAACATGGAAAATTTAATTATGTACGGTCAAACCCTTATTGTGGAACGTACACAAACTATGGGTAAGAACAAGAATTATGATCCTCCATGTAAAACTCCTTATAAAGAAGATATGGATTTAACAATGGGGATTGAGGGATCTTTTGCTCAAGGGTTTTCCTTAATAAATCAAAAAGTGAGCTAGATCAAATTTGATAGGCATAACTTACAATCAGATATGAACACTAAAATGGACTAGATCAATCAACACTTGGATGATCTTATGCAAAAATTCATTCTAAACCTAAATGTTCCTCAACCTTAACCAACTCCATCACAAATTTCTACACATTCAAACAAGGGCAGATCTTCTAGCCAATCCAATGTATATAACAATACACAATAGGGGAAGAATATGTTTATACAAGTAGAAATATGTAAGTTTGATGGGAATGATCCAGTAACCTGGATCAACCAGATGGATAATTTTTAATGTACATCAAATTCCTTGTGGATAGAAGGTGGTAATGGTATCCTTATTTATCAATATAGAGTAGTTCATTTGGTATATATGGATTTGTAACTAGAAGAAAAATAATGGTGTTAGTGTCACTCAGTTTGTATTCATATATGAGATGCAAATACACTACTTTAATAATATAACAAAAAACTACTTTTTCTAGTTAGGCAAGTTGTGAAAAATAGGGACCCTTACTTTCTCAATCTGACTTTTTATACCTCGGTATTTATCATCCTGGACACCAATACACAACCAAGATGCCAACGCCAGGCACCCTTGTCCCCTCTTAGCGCCCTTGACCTCAATTTACTTTGTTCACACTTTTCAGGTCCTTTCTATCCATTTGAGCATCTTATATTTTTAGTAGTTAGCCTTTTCAGGGTTAATTACAAAATTCAAGCGAGGGAATCATATAAATATAAAGTTATGTGATCATAATAATGGACCAAACACTAAGCATTAGCTATCACCACCTAAGGTTGTATCCATCAAGCATCCAAGAGCTCCATTGCATCTATCTAATGCCATCAAAGGGACAAAAGGTTGGATATTATAGATATACTTCATAGGAGGGAAGTTCATTCTATTTCTTGCACACATCTATTACATTTCTTTACATCTAGTTTACTTGCTCGCTATCAAGTGCGACACACATAAGATCCACCTAGGGCACTATTCTACACACACACACAAAACTATAGTGGGTTTGAGACGTAGTGCAATACTCAGTCGTAAGTTCACCATTGTGATAACTAAGGATAGTCTGACCCCTCATTCTGCATCTTTATTTTTTAGGATTTGATGTCTCTTTGAGGGTTTTACAAGTCATTGTTTCATTGCAGGTTTACAGTGAATTCGGTGATCATTGTGTGACCACATAAAGGACAAAGGTGAACAATAATGAATACCTCATGACCACTCAGAGGAGGTTTTTTGATAATTTCCGTAGATACAGGTGCCTAAAAACAAGCCTAGAGTGCCCGTAGGCGCCTCTATTCCTCTCCAGAAATCCTAGTCCAACATATTCCTCCATCTCTACATTTTATCGAGCTTCGTTACGATAGTCAATGCTCCACATTTTTTGGTTATCTAGCTCTATATATCTTCATGATCTCTATGAATTAGCTAAGGCATCCTACCCTCTCTTTGCACTTAGGGTTTCATATTTTTCAGTTCAATTTGCTTGTCTTAATTTATGCACTTAATTATTTATTCATTTACTACTGCAATAACAATCAAATTAGGCATACAATTCACATCTAGCTTAATTTGACCTATACCATGAATTATGTAATTTAACTTGATTAAAAATCCTATATATGTTACTGAGAAATTGTACCAACTAAGAATGTTATTTAATCTACCCCCAACACGAAAGCATATGGAATGGGCCATAATGCCCATAAATTATGGTCCTTGTTGTACGATCTAGTCCCTATGCATGTCTTGACCCAAGTCTATTTTTGAGCCATTTTTTGAACCTTTACAATGTCTAATTATGTACCTATTTTTTTTTCCTGGTTTTGAGTTACTCTGAGGATGAAATATCATCTAATGGTTACCCCTTTGTTTGGGGCACATCAGACAGAGAAAAGTGAATGTGTCCTAAACAAGAGTACATGTATTTGATGTGCACATGTGTTCAAGGATTTATGTAGGAGAAATATAGGAGTGCATATGGTTTATACCATGCCCCATACATAATAGTGTAATCGAAAATATAACAAAGTGTTAGTGAAAAGTAATACAATATATGCAAGTGAAAGCATCTAAAAACACACAAGTAGAATGGTTGAAGTAAACAATATGTTTCATACATGGGACACCACTCATAATATCAGAAGACAATCAAGGCAATTAAGGCCAACAAACAACAACTAAGTAACGTAGGTCATTTCCTAGAAATAAGTGAAAGTATAGATGAAGCGAGTAAAATAAGAGACAAGCCATATAATGAAAATGATCCCAGTTTGGAAGTGACCTACAAAATAGATACTACACATGAATTACCCATTAACATGTTAGAGTAATAAATAATATGACACAATGTATATATTGAGTAAATGAGGTAACATGAATTAAAGTAGTAAATATTGATATGATAACATCTGTGTGTAATAAAATGTAAAGTGGATGCCCCCATTTGGTGCAAAAAATTGGTAAAGAACAATGTGAAGCATCCTACATCATGTAATAATCTTTATGTAGCATGTATTCAAATCAATGTACCACATGAATGCACATGTGTATAGAAAAGGGATATAACATATTATGTATCAAGCTAACATGATAAGTAAAGTGCAACATGAAAAATAGAAATGTATAATAGAAATGATCAAACAAGAGAAAATGTAACTATTTTTGAAATTTTAGCAGATTTGAATGTTTTTGTATTTTTAGCATAATTGAATGTTTTTGGATTTTAAGCCCTATGAGGGAATAAATGAAAACCTACTCTCGAAAGAGAAGGAAGGGTGATCTAATAATTCCCCTAGGGAGAGGCATATATAGATTTTTAGTTCTTTTGATGAATAGATAATATACAACTAGAGATGTGAAGCAAGGTTGCCCCCCAATGTGTGTGCAAAGTGAGGTTCGACTATCTAACCACTCCCTCAATAGTCAAGTTGAGCCTATAAATAGAGTGTGTCTTTAGGAACTGTCGGGGAAAGTAATATTCCCCCTATTTGAGTAGGATAAGAACTAGCTAATGAGTATATTGGATGAGGGCTGACTACCTGCTATTGTGACCAAAAGAAGCATGTGATCATAAATCAAGGAATAAGTGTCATGTGAGACTGACTGCATGAGTGTGTGTAGAGAAGTATTGTCTTGAGGAAATGTGTTGTGTATGAGATGAAACAAACCTATTAGAAGACCGATATGTGCAGTGTGTGTGATGAATCTTATGTAACGACCTAGTCCTATGTGGCAAATTATGAGACCTAGAGATACACCAAGAATGGGTGATAGGAACTGGAGATTGAGGGGACCTATGTGGACTAGGATCTGGTGGTGAAATTGAAAAAATATAAGAGTAGTATCACTGATTATAGGATTGACTGTGATAACATGTGAACTTGGAGTAATGTTAATTATAACAAGATTTGCACTAGTGGTAAGGACCTGTGAATCTTGAGAGATAATAGGTAATGGGGTCCGAGGTGGTATACCTTAAATAGTGATGACTTAGCGTTCATGTATGAATTTGACACATTAATGTACAATAGATGGGATAGTTCAAGTAGCTTTAAGCCAAGGAAGACATAAGACAATGTCACAATGTTTGATTCTGAATGCTACAAGAAATGACAAGCAATTAATAAGAGGCTCAATAGTGATGGGAAATGTTATAAGCCCATAAGAAGTAAGATACTTGCGCTTGATTTGAGATAGTGAGAAACAAATAACACACAAGAGGGGAAACAAACATGCATTATGTTTTAAAGTAGGATTGATCATGACATTATTGAGACCTTTATTGTCAATTGATGCAACAATGTGAAGCCTAGAAGACGTGAAAGAAGCATGGAAATTTACATCAGTAAAATCCATGGCTAGTGGTAAAGTAATAGTACCAACAAGAAATTATATATGATTATTGGTATGTGGTGGAGGTGGGACTGTGTGATAAGCATGATTAATTCATACTTAGGAAGTGGCTCATTAAATATATTAAAATTATCATTATCATTTGTAGGTTTGGATATGGGAATCTCATCCCATTCAATTGCATCAGAATCAATTAAGTCTTGGATCACATGTTTAAGCTTAAAACATCGATCGGTGGAGTTTCTATCACAACATTGATAATCACAATATGATTTTTATCAAAGTTTTGGCCTTGAGGGTGACTAGAATCCAACCTGACATGTGGAGGGAGAGAGATAATATTACTATTAAGGATATGTTGCAACATCACTCTAAGTGGGATTGGAAATTTAGTGAAAAAAATTCAAGGAGGTTATATTTTGAGCTTTGTTGGCTGGGACATTGCATTAACTATGGATTTAGCTTCATCTTGGGGCTTAGTAGGC
The DNA here is from genome assembly GCA_019776745.2 of Taxus chinensis. Taxonomy (NCBI): domain Eukaryota; kingdom Viridiplantae; phylum Streptophyta; class Pinopsida; order Cupressales; family Taxaceae; genus Taxus; species Taxus chinensis. The sequence continues at coordinate 345,446,793 of CM034146.1, read as the reverse complement.
TTACTATTGAAAGTATTTTTACCTTAGAATTCACCATGATAATGATTAGAGGATTGATCGTCATATTTGAGTTTTCCCATGGAAATTATATTTACCTCGTGGTCATCGAGGATATGACACAAGTGATAACAGGAAAAAAAAGGTGTCAACGATGATTGAATCTTAGATAAGAGGTAAAATACTTTGTAAAAATAGGTCTTGCGATTTGAAATCAGCAAGGATATTGTCCATTTTAGTAAGATGCTCATTAGATCCTTGTTTCATTTTATCCATTTTTGCATAAGAGATTTTAGTTCTAATGTTAATAGGAAAATGTGTTAAAAATTGATTTTCTATTAGAGTAAAAGATCATACAGAATGAATAGGAAAATCACAAAACCATTGTAATGCATAATCTTTTAAACTCATACGAAATATTTACATTAACAATGTATCATCGAAAGCGTAATCTAAGAAAGTAACATAAAATTATCTAAGATGCTCATGTGGATATTCTTTACCAGTGAAGAGAGGAAGCTTAGGCAAAAAAAAACTAGGAGTAAAAGGATGAGAGACAACCTCATATGCAAGAGGATTGTGTATAATAAGTGAAGAATCCATAGATGACGAACCTTGTTGTAATTAAATAACTTAGGATTGTAAGCTACACACCAAGGACATTAAGGCGCGAGTTTTGGTAGAAGAACTTTGCTAGATATGAGAGATGAGAGGAAAAGAAAAATGAGTGATAAACATATGAAGGGAAAAATTGATACTATATTCCCCCATGGAGGTGTGGGGAGAAGAAAAGGGAATGGAAGATGTAGGTATTGTGGAGGTGGCAAGAGTAGAAATAGGAACAATAAATACTGGAATGGAGGATGTATGTGTAGAGGAAGATACTAGAGTTTTAAGCATGATTTCATGAGAATCCTTGTCACAAGAAAGTTTAACAGTTAAAAGAACATCAAGGGTTGGTTTTACATGGCTTTAGTTATCACACAATTAAGCATGGAAATTATATAGAGCATCAAATTGGTATTGATCAAAATTATTTTTTTCACCATAGGAATGTTCACTATCATAAGTGTTTACATATTCTAAGGGATGTGAGTAGAATTAAATAGGATTTTTTCTTTCATAGGTTCAGAAGAGGCCGTGACTTTGGAATGATTTCCAGTAGGAAGTGGAAACTCAAGGTATTATGGTGAATTAAAATGACCACTACATGTATTGGTTATCAAAATATAGACAAAAGACCACTAGGATTTGAAAGAATGACTTAGAATAATACAAGAGGATAGATCCAACACACAACATTCAATACTTGGGCTCACCAAATGATTTAACTTAAATTGGTTAATATCTCTCTAGGGGTAGTAAATTATGGTAGATTATCCTAATCAATTAGTTTCCAAGGATAATTGTAGCAATATTAGGAATAACCATTAAACAATTATAAAAAATGATGAAAAATGATAGAGAATGAAACACAACATTAGTAAATAGGAGAGATAATATGAATTAGCTAATCTCTTACTATATTTGATGATCTAGGTTGGTTTGATGACTAAAACTAGTTGGAAATGACCTAATAGAGCCTTGCTGTTGAAATTATATGATGCAGGAGCATCCTAAGTAGAACGCTATGTCATAGTTAAAATTTCAAATTTGTTGTGTGGGAGGGTTTAGGAGATGTCTTCATGTTTTTTTTCCCTCCATGTCATTTGATTTGAATGTGTGGATTTTGTAAAAATAGCTCTATGAGCTAAATAATGCCTAAATTAGAGATGGGCATTAAAAATAAAGGTTTAAATGGGCTTGAAGATCTTTTCCCTTCAGGAAAAGATCTCCAAGCCCTCTCCTAGGATAGAGGGGAATAAAAATAGAGAAGAAATTATATCTAGGTTGTTTAGGACCTAGCTAAATTTAGTGGTGGTTGGGTCCAAGGAGGAAAACTAGGAATGAATCATGGAGTAGAGTTTTTTTTTTAATTATCAGTTTGTAAGAAAATAAAAGAGGTAGAGGAGAATTCAAATGTAGATGGGATGGAACATTGTTCGAAATGATATAGAAACCATGACAGTGATTGTGAGAATCTGAAGAGCATGTTTTTGAAGTTGTAGCTTTTAAAATCTTCCATTTTCTTCTATTCCTGTACTTGGCCGAGAGCCACGAATGTGCAGAAGTTGAGGAGGACCACCAAAGCTGACTGTGATGATTGGAGCACATTAAGGGATCAAGGGAAATACTCCTCAATTTTTCTTGTCCTTTGAAACTCCCCCACACGTGTGTAATGAGTAGTTTTATGCATTAAAATGGTGAACTAGGGCCACGTATTTCTCCTCACACGAGTGGAATGAAGTTCTAAAATTTACAACACACCATTTTCATACAAAAATGACCATGTGAACAAGAGTGCAGAGTTGGAGGGGGTTTGGAACCTATCTAACCATGAAACCATTTTCAGACCTGCGTTTTGACATGCTCAACTAGAAGAAAAGTAAGATATTTCACGTTTTTCCAGTTTTTGTTCTAAATTGTCATTCTAAGCAAGTTCAAATTGATCATCCAATCCTGTTGGAGTTAGTTTTGAGGAAGAAGTGTGAGGATTGATGTGTTTTCATGTTTTTGCCTCCAAAAACAAGCATAGAGACCTAAATTCAAAACTAGGATAGTCCTAAAGTGGAGAAAATTGCCTATGCCCCAAAGTAACCCTTGTTCTTCCTGAGATATGTTCTGTAGTCACAAATGGGTCACAAAAAATACATGATCTTCATCTTGAGTGAGGGTTTGATGTTGGAATTTTTGCATTTGGATGTTTTCAGGGCTACAATCCTATTACAAGATCCACAAGGAGCTGTATGCCCAAACCTTGTGCCATGTTATCTTTAGGGTTGAATGGGGTATCCCCTGCTTTATGTTGAGTAGGTTAGTGTGTGTGTGTGTGTGGGGGGGTTGAGTGTGTGTGTGTGTGTGTGTGGGAGTTGAGTGAGTGTGTGCATGTAGGTTTAGGGAATTCAATTAAACTTAGAAGTGTGTGGATTGTCACCAATAGTGAGCTCAAGATCTAAAAAGAATTTGTGCTCCTAGGAAAAAATTGGATGAGTGTGTGATTGTTAAGGAGAGTGATTTGAGAGTCATCATTTTTTATATCAGAGCAAAATTGATTGTGCATAATCTAAAGATCCAGAGGAGAGGAGAAAGAACAAGTGAAGCAGAACAAATTAGAACAAGAAGAGGCAAAGCAAGATGCCACCAAGAAGAGTAGTACAAGTAGCCCAAACATCCCAACTTGCTTTGGCTAAGGATATCAAGAACTTGATAGCTAGGCTGAGGGACCTAGAAATGGCACAGAGGAGAGGAACAGAGATGACAGAGGTCAGTGATGGTGAGTAAGAACCACCATAGGAGGAGCTGACTGTAGAGGTAGAGGAAGAAACCTCTGAAGAATGGTTGATTAGAGCCATCATGAAGGTGAACACAAAGCCAAGGATGGAGGTTCCCATGTATGAAGGAAACTTGAATGTGGAGGAATTGATTGACTAGATCAAAGCACTAGACAATTACTTTGATTTTGAAGGCATAGTGGAGGATGACAGAAAGGTGAGATTTTCCATGACCAGATTGCAGAAGCATGCAACTCTATGGTGGGATGGAGTGCAAGAAGAAAGAAGGAGAAAAGGAAAAGCAAAGATCATAAGCTGGGACAAAATGGTAGCCAAGATGAAGGGAAAATTCATCCCCAGAGACTATGAGGTAAACCTGTTTAAGGAATTACAAAATTTGAGACAAAAAGAGTTGTCCGTGAAAGAATATACTGAGGATTTTTATAGGCCAACAATCAAATCAGGACACAAAGAAGAAGACTTGGAAAAGGTAGCTAGATACATCAATGGGCTGAGATTTAACATTCAAGATGAGATAAGTCTTCTCACTCCCATGACTATTGAAGAAGCTTATCATATTTCTTTGAAAGCAGAGGGGAAGATAACAAAGAGACAAAACACCGTCTCAAGAGGAAGGGGAAGAACCGTAAGAGGAAGAGGAGCTCCAAATGACAGGAGGTAACTGCAAACAATTTCTGATGAAGGGAGTAGCTCTAGTAGCACACAGAGCACAAGACACACCACACCATTCAGAGGAAGGAGACACTACTAAGGTTATCAAAGAGGTAGGGGAAATTTTTTGGGTAAGTCTTTGATATGCAATAAGTATGCTGGTCATAGATCTTATGAGTGTCCAGAGAACCCTCAAACAAGCAATGGGAAGAATATGTACATTGCTCCAGGTAAAGAGCAAGATGGGGAACTAGAGGTAGTACCTAGATAAGAGAACATACCAGAAGACGGTGAATCCATTCTCATGAAGAGGGTGTTGTTGAAACCAAACAAAGAGGCTGTGGAACCACCGCAAAGAAAGAGTTTATTTAGGACAAGATGCAAGAGCAAAGGGAAGTGCTACAAGGTTGTGATTGACAGTGGAAGTATAGATAATCTAGTGTCTATTGAGATGGTGGAGAAGCTAGGTTTGAAAAGAGAGCCAAACCCAACTCCATACAAAGTGTCCTGGCTGCAAAAAGGACATCATCTATTGGTAAATGAACAATGCAAGGTATAATTTCAGATTGGGGCATACAAATATCAGGTCATGTGTGACATTATGCCTATAGATGTTTGCCATATCCTACTTGGGAGACCTTGGCAGTTTGATAAAAAAGATATTCATGATGGGAGAAAGAACACCTACACTTTCAAGAAGAATGGAATGGAGCATACACTCATACCCTTGAAGGAGGAGAATGATGTAGCTGAACCAAGCTCAAAGGTGATGATGGTAAGTGGCAAGGAGTTCCTACAAAGCATGAAGAAGGAAGAGGTAAGTTTTGCAGTTATTCGTAAACTGAAAAAGTGTAGTGACTAACACTTTGTTGAGTGATTTACCTTGTGATATATAGGATATGTTGAATGAGTATGTAGACATTTTTGTTGATGAACTACCAAATGATTTGGCCACCTATGAGAAGCATCAGCCATCACATAGATTTGATTCCAAGAGCCAGTTTGCAAAATAAGGTAGCCTACTGGATGACACTCAGGGAGAATGAAGAAATCAAACAACAGGTCCAGGAGTTGTTGGACAAAGGATTGGTGAGAGAAATTTTGAGTCCATGTGTTGTACCTACTGTGCTCAGTCTTGAAAAGGATGGAACATGGAGAATGTATACCAACTCCAAAACCATCAACAAGATCACAATCAGGTATAGATTTCCTTTACGAAGGATAGATGACTTGCTTGAATGTTTGAGTGGATTAGATTATTTCTCAAAGAAATATTTGAAGATTTGGTACCATCAGATAATAATCAGAGAGGGAGATGAGTGGAAGACTACATTCAAGACCAATGATGGTTTTCATGAGTGGTTAGTTATACCATTTGGCCTAACCAATGGCCCCAACACATTCATGAGACTGATGAATGAAGTACTAATATGTTTCATTGGTAAGTTTGTCATTGTATATTTGGATGATATTTTGATATTCAGTCAAAGTAGAGAAGAGCATTTGCAACATTTGAGAATGGTATAAGAAAAGTTACAGGAAGATAAACTGCTAATAAATCTGAAAAAGTGCAGTTTTCTACAAACTGAGCTAGTGTATTTGGGTTTTGTCCTTTCCAAAGAAGGACTAAAGATGGATAAGGAGAATATTAAAGCCATACTTGAATGGCCAACACCCAGGAGTGCATATAAGGTAAGAATTTTCCATGGGTTAGCTAGTTTCTATAGGAAATTCATCAGAAACTTAAGTGGTATTATAGCTCCCATGATAGAAACCATAAAGGGTGATAAGAGGAAATTCCAGTGGACTGAAGGAATTGAGAGAGGATTCAAATTGTTGAAGAAAAGGGTAACAAAAGAACCCATTTTAGTCAAGAAAGAGGTAACAGAAGCAACTGAGAGATTGATTCAGATTTTAACAAACTGTTCCAGGTGGAGTGTGATGCTAGTGGCCTAGTAATTAGGGTAGTTTTGAGTCAAGAATGAAAACCAGTTGCTTTCTTCAGTGAGAAACTTAGTGAGGCAAAGAGGAAGTATTCAGCCTATGATCAAGAATTCTATGCATTAGTTCAAGCACTAAAAAAATGGAGACACTACCTGTTGCCTAAAGAGTTTGTGTTGTTTACTAATAACTATGCTTTACAATTTATTAGTAATCAGCCTAAACTAAATCAGAGGCATGTAAAATGGGTAGAATACTTGCAAAACTATACTTTTAGTATCAAACATAAGAAGGGACAATCTAACAAAGTGGAAGATGCTTTGAGTAGGAGAGTTCTAGTTCTTCAGGAGCTACAGGTGAATGTGATGGGTTTTGAGAACCTGGGAGATCAATATGAACATGATGGTGATTTCAGTGAAACTTACAAGGCTTATAAGCAACCAAAAATTATGGATAGGACCCCATGGGTGGATTACATGCTACAAGAAGGTCTGTTGTTCAAGGGCAGCTAGCTATGCATTCCCAAAGGTTCAATGAGAGAGTACCTGATCATAGAGAAACATGGTGGAAGCATGTATGGGAATTTTGGGAAAAAGAAAACATTGGCTTAGCTGAGTGCGTAGTATTTTTGGCCAAGAATGGGTCAAGATGTGAAGAATTTTTTGGAGAGATGTAAGGTACGTTAGTACAGTAAAGGAACTAGTCAAAATGCGGGATTATATCAGCCACTTCCTATACCCAGCATACCATGGGATTGTTTGAGCATGAAATTTGTACTTGGATTTCCTAGGACTCAAAAGGGACATGACTCCATCTTTGTAGTTGTTGATAGGTTCACAAAGATGGATCAATTCATTCCATGCACCAATACTAGTTATGCTACCCACATTGTTAATTTGTTATTTTAGGAAATAGTAAGATTGCATGGTTTGCCAAGGAGTATTGTATCTGACAGAGATACAAATTTTGTTGGGCATTTTTAGAGGACATTGTGGAAGAATTTGGGAACTCATCTGAGTTTTAGTTCAACCTATCATCCACAAATAGATGGTTAGACTGAGGTAGTCAATAAGAGCCTTGGGAACATTATGAGAAGCTTGGTGAGCATACATCTAAACCAATGGGATCTGGCACTTGCACAAGAAGAGTTTGCTTACAATGACTCACCCAATAGAAGTACATGTATGAGTCCTTTCCAAATCATGTATGGACAACACCCAAGAGGTGTATATGAGCTGAGAGACTTAGGGAGAATGGAAACTAGAAGTGCAGATGCAAAAGAATTTGCTAAGGTAATGCATGATATTCATGAGAAGGTGAAGAAGAAACTTGAAGAGAGTACCTACAAGTAAAAGTAGAGAGCTGATTTGAGGAGGAAGGAAATCATTTTTTAAGTTGGTGATGAAGTCCTTGCACATTTTAGGAAGGAGAGATTCCCTAAGAGGGAGTATAATAAGTTGAAAGTCAAGAAGATTGGTCCCTATAAGATAATCAAGAAATTTTCTAATAATGCTTATGAGTTGAAACTACCTAGAGACATTGGAATTTCTCCAATATTCAATGTTGCAAACCTGTATGAGTATAAAGGTGAAGATCAAGTGGAATAAGAAGCTGAAACAGAATAGCAGGAGACAAGTTGGCAAGCACGGATGCCCAGAACCAAGCCAAGGGAGATTGAGAAGTTGTTGGACAAGAAGATCATCAAGAAGAATAGGGATGGATAATACTACCAATATTTGGTTAAATGGAAAAAATTACCAGCTGAGGATGCAACATGGATGACAGAGAATGATCTAATCACGCTAGGAACCAAGATTGAAGACCTGGAGAAGCCAAATCAGCCATGAAGAACACTTTTTCTCTCAGGGGAAGAATGATGCAGGAGAATCCTAAGTAAAAGGCTATGTCATAGTTAAAATTTCAAATTTTTTGTGTGGGAGGGTTTAAGAGATGTCTTCATGTTTTTTTCCCTCCATGTCATTTGATTTGAATGTGTGGATTTTGTAAAAATAGCTCTATGAGCTAAATAATGCCTTAATTAGAGATGGGCATTAAAAATAAATGTTTAAATTGGCTTAAAGATCTTTTCCCTTCAGGGAAAGATCTCCAAGCCCTCTCCTAGTATATATGGGAGTAAAAATAGAGAAGAAATTCTATCTAGGTAGTTTAGGACCTACCTAAATTTAGTGGTGGTTGGGTCCAAGGAGAAAAAATAGGAATGAATCATGGAGCAGAGTTTTTTTTAATTATCAGTTTGTAAGAAAATAAAAGAGGTAGAGGAGAATTCGAATGTAGATGGCATGAAACATTGTTCAAAATGATATAGAAACCATGACAATGATTGTGAGAATCTGAAGAGCGTGTTTTTGAAGTTTTAGCTTTTAAAATCTACCATTTTCTTCTATTCATGTACCTGGCCGAGAGCCAAAAATGTGCAGAAGTCGAAGAGGACCACCAAAGCCAAATGTGAAGATTGGAGCACATTAAGGGATGAAGGGAAAGACTCCTCAAAATTTCTTGTCCTTTGAAACTCCCCCACACGTGTGTAATGAGCAATTTTATGCATTAAAATGGCGAACTAGGGCCATGTATTTCTCCTCACACGAGTGGAATGAAGTTCTAAAATTTACAACACACCATTTTCATACAAAAACGACCATGTGACCAAGAGTGCAGAGTTGGAGGGGGTCTAGAACCTATCCAACCATGAAACCATTTTTAGAGTTGCGATTTGACATGCTCAATTGGAAGAAAAGTAAAATATTTCACGTTTTGCTAGTTTTTCTTCTAAATTATCATTCTAAGCAAGTTCAAATTGATCATCCAATGTTGTTGGAGGTGGTTTATAGGAAGAAGTGTGAGGATTGATGTGTTTTCATGTTTTTGCCTCCAAAAACAAGCATAGAGACCTAAATTCAAAACTAGGACAATCCTAAAGTGGAGAAAATTTCCTATGCCCCAAAGTAACCCCTATTCTTCCTAAGATATGTTTTGTAAGTCACAAATGGGTCACCAAAAATACATGATCTTCATCTTGAGTGAGGGTGTGATGTTGTAATGGTTGCATTTGGCTGTTTTTCAGGGCTACAAGCCCATTACAAGATCCACAAGGAGTTGTATGCCCAAACCCTGTGCCATGTTATTTTCAGGGTTGAATGGGGTATCCCCTACCTTATGCTAAGTAGGTTAGAGTGTGTATGTGTGTATGGGAGTTGAGTGAGTGTGTGCATGTAGGTTTAGGGAGTTTAGTTAAACTTAGAAGTGTGTGGATTGCCACCAATAGTGAGCTCAAGATATAAAAAGAATCCGTGCTCCTAGGACAACATTGGATGAGTGTGTGATTGTTGAGGAGAGTGATTTGAGAGTCATCACTATCCCTAACTGTTGCAGGGACAGAAGTGGATGGCACGAGCCAAAGTGTACCCCCACTATGGCCCTTTCTATATGCTCTTGTCCTTTTCTATTCTCTGTTCATGATACTTTATGGGTATATGTATTATATTTTGTTATGATCGTGTGTGTAAGTTGGATCTCTAACATTATGTGATGCTCATAATGTACTAATTGAACCTTTAAAACCCTTGATAGCCAATAAGTCTTGAAAAACAAACATTAGGTGGGTTGTGGGAACCCCTATGCACTACTGAAATTGCCACTACTTTAAAGAGGGCTCAAACCACACGTCATTCTTGCCTAACATTTGATCTCTAGAATGTATGTAACCAAATAGATAACTATGATATTGCAACAATGAGATTGTACTTACACCTTCACCCTATCTTGACTTGGAGTGATGATATGTTTCTTGTATTTGTATATCTGAGTGGGTGACTACCATAAAATGAATATACAAAGTATATGGAGCTTAAGGGAGTCTTAAAATAGCTCGGCTTGTGATTTGTCTTAATGTATGCTCATTAGGACATTTGGGTGTCAAGTGTTCATCATCTCCTCTTTGTTAGTGGAAGAATAACTTGATTATATATGCAATATGGATCTAGAAAGCTTGGATAAGGCCAACTAGAAGTGTCCCACAGGAATTTGAATTAAGAAAAGTTTCATTATAGGGAAAGGGACCAAAGCGGATGGGAAGAACCATAGTGTATGAATGATATGACCCATTCTAGGTGCTTTAGTTTGGGATGCATATGTGAGTGCTTTGAAGAATAGGATTGTAATATGAAAGGGTTTGTCCTTATTCTATGGACTAATGTGACCATTGTGATAAAAAATGAACTGTGTGTGCAAGAAAGAATTAATGATATATATCTAGGGATAACATGATTGAGTAAGTTGGACAAGTGTGTACTAGTGCAAAGGCGTTGTATAATTTGTGTTGTTTCAAGACACTAATTACCAAAATGAGTGTCTACACTCTGAAAACAACCTAAATGATTTGTTCTAAGGAGGTATCAATGATAATAAAAATTAGATATGTGCATGTTTAATCCAAGTTCTATATCTAAATCCATGATATTTGCATGCAAAGCTAAGGAAAAAGATATAGTAAAAAGGAGGTCTTTCAATAATAGAAAGAGTTCATGGGGCCATCAAAATCATTCAAGAGACCTACTTGATTGAATCCTCAAAAAATTTAAGAAAAAAAACAAAAAAATTATGTGTTAATTACGATAGCAAATGTAGGGGACATAAATTTGTTGAAAATAAATTATTCTACAGTGAAGGGGTCACTGAGGAAGAAGAAGATGAAGAGGAAAGAGATATAGAAGAGGTGACCAAATCCAAATCTGATGAATCCCAACCTACAATATCATGTAATGCACTTTCTTGTATTATCACTCCATAAACCCTCAAGGTTGTGTGGGTTTCATTAAAAATAGAAAGTGAGAGTGTCAATTGACTTTGGGAGTACACATAATTTTTTCAATACTAAATTGGTGACATGTTTAAATTATTTTATTTACACGGCCCCATAATTTCAAGTTATGATTACAGATGTTGGAAAAATCATTTTTTCAAAAAAATGACATAAAATCAAGCTATCAATGGGATATTACACATTAGAGTCCCCTATATTTTCCATTCATATGGGACAAACAAATATTATTTTTGGAGTACAATGGCTTACAACTTTGGGAATAATAAAAATGAATTTCTAGGAGTATTTTATGCATTTTAATTATGAGGGATGGACATTTAAACTAAGGATATTATAGGGAAAAACTCCAAGCTAGTTAGTTATCATCAAATGTAAAAAATTTCTAAAAAGGGGAGCGGAAGGATTCATCACACAAATTTTCTACATGGAATTTAACCACCAAACATTTAACCATACAAATATCCTTATTCTAAGAACAATAAGATTTAAAAAATGGTACTAGAAAGTTTAGTGGCATGTATTACCAAACATATACAAAGTGCATATTCATCCCCAATGATCATGGTTCATAAAAAATACGATACTTGGGGATGTGTCTAGATTATCGAGAACTTAACAAGTATACCATCTAAGATAAGTTCCCTATACCAATAATCGATGATTTGTTATATGAGTTATTGTTATCCCAAATTTGGTCAGAACAAGCTCTGCACATAAAGGAAATATGAAGGGAATGATTCAGACCTGTGAGCTCACATTCTAGAATGAAAAATAAAGGGACAGGAAATCTTGACTCAAGGAGCGCAAGGACAAAATGAGGCTGAACGACACAAAAGAAACTAGAGGCCCAAAAAAGTTAAAAACGACCATGTGTAAGAAGAAATTCAAGAAACGGCCCCGTAGAACGAGCCATGCTTCAAATCTAACAGAAAAGTTACAGGCGGGCTCTAAAATGGAATAACAGGGTCAGGGAGAAGAAACAATGTCAAAGAACTAGAGGCTCAAAGGAAAAGAAATGGTGAAGGCTTGAAGTCTTCAAGCTCTGCAATTGACTCAGAATGAGCCCAAAATTGGCTAAGTATAGAGAGTTAGCGGAGGTTTCCAAGTGTCCAAGTGACGCACCTCCAAAGGTTAAATTAAAAAGGAAAACCCAAATAAGTGCTAAGCCTCCATGCGTCCAGGGCCCCAAAATTTTTACCGGTCATTGAAAATTCTTCGACTCAGCGGAAGGTGCCAACTATCCAAACAACGCACATTCAAAAGCGGGACCTTAGGCAGAGACTACAACTTGCGTCAACCCTCCACGTAGCCAATGGTCAACCAAGGTCAAAAAGGAGAGCATGTCCAAAATGACTAAGTATAGAATGCAGGTGAAAGGTGCCATGTGTCTTAACGATGCTCCCTCAAGGGTAAAATCCTGAGCAGGTTTTCAAATGAGCACGGGCCTTCCACATGTCCCAGGTCCCAAAAAGGGGATAGAGTTAGGGGGATGAATAGTCAAAGCAGAGGTAGGCCAGTGGAGGGAGCCAAGTGTCAGCATGGCGTTATCTCAAAGGTAGAGTTTGGATGTAGTTTTCAGACATGCGTGAAGCCTCCACGTGTCTCAGGTTGGGCATAATGTCTCAGCCAAACATAAGGGACCCAGGAAAAATACAAAGGGAACTTGAGGAGCCTGCGGAAGCCACCATGTGTCTCATGGGCACAATTTCAAGAGTGAAGGTAGGGGGAAAAAACTCAAATGAGTGCAAGACTACCACGCGGACCATGTACGGAAAGACTCTTTCAAATATTACGTGCCCATGACCAAAAATTTCAAATGGCCATATCTTTTGACTGGAAACTCAGATTTGGGTGGGAGAAAACTTTTTAGAAATGTCTCGACCCCCTCTATGCCATGGAAACATAAAATATCATTCTTAACAATATTTGTAGGTGAAAATGGGAAAACATCTTCCAGGCCATTAATGAAAAATCTGATTTCTTCACTACCAGGCTAGATTTAATTTGATCCACGGGGGAACCAGAATCGACAGATTGTAGGTGGATTCACAGGGGGCATTGATTGATGGTGGTTAAAGCTTTTAAGGTAGGATTCAATGCAAATCCCATGGTGGTTGAAGTAGGATTTTAACTCTCTTATTCTTTCTATATATTGTTACACTTCTCATTTTGAGAAGGAGAGACATTCTAGGTGTAGGGAAACTCTGTCAAAGTTGTTTCTTGACTCCATTTGAGCTGTAGGCCTTCTCCTACACCTAGAGAGTGTATTTTTGCCTCTGAGAACTGCATGTAATAGTATGTGCACCTTACAGAGCAATAAAATCTTGCTTTGTGGCGTCTTTTAACCCTTGGTATTGTCCTGTTGTTTCTTTATACCTCTCTATCTTGTGTTTTCTTCCAATGCATGAATTTCACATTTACAAGTGTAGGACGTCATGCTTCATGGAGTCTCTGTGGTGGATCTGGGTCTATGTCACTTATGTCTGACCTCTCTCAGTCCCCTTTCCCCTGTTTCATTCTCCCTCAACAGAGTATCTCGCACTCCCTTTTCTGGTGTATCACCGCTTAGTGTAGGCTCTTCCACCCTCTCTCTTTCTCTTTGTCCCCTTGGAATGGTTAGATTAGGATAGAATAGGTTCTTCCTACACTGGAGTAGCTTGTGGCAGGTAGATTAGGAAGCAAGGACTGGCTTTCTCCGGAGGTCCATCTCAAGTTTTGCGAGTCCCACAACTTGAGAGATGGTCCCATGTTGTGCAATCACACCGAATGCCCCACTCCACACCCAAACCATTTGGGGGTACTATGATTTTGCACTAACAGTTTTGGCACACCCGGTGGGACAAGTTTGAAGCACCTTACCACTTCATTTCATCAAGTTGATGTGTTCTTGGTGAGGTTTGGCCTTTAGGAGGCACATTCAAAGCACATCTAGTGAATCCATCTGGTCAATAACCCATTCTCTAAGTTGTAGACCTTTTCCATCCCTTTCCACTCATTTTCATCCATTTTCTTCTTCCATCTCTTTCATTTTATCCCATTCCATGAATTTGTGCAATCATGACTTCATTCCCTTCATAGAACTCACACTTATAGCAGCAATGCAATCCACCTCCAATGCATTTCCCAACTCCTCCAAATCAGCATTATAATTAGAGCCATGACCATAATTCTTACCCATATGATCAGGGTCAAAACTAGTTTGGCCATGGAGCTTATCAAGAATAAGAAGGTGCATATAATGGTGTAAGTTACACAGAAACTCTTGGTTTGTTGGAGAAGATCCAAAAAATGGAGGCCGACATGGTTAAGTCAAGGGCCATAGCACAAATGAAGGCATTCAGGATTGGTTTCAGGGCACCTTGTCCATGGGAAGGCCCTTTTCCAAGACATCACTTCCCTCAGGAGAAGCTAGACTTCATGATTGGAATGCTGCCTTTACTTGCATAGTGGATTGAGGAGATTGAGGCCTATGAGTTGGACACAAGACAACCTTGTCAATTTGTAAGTCCACCACCTCCTAGCTCTTTATTTTCTCTTTCTCAAACTTCCTCCATACCACAAATAATTGCAAAACTGGTTGAACCCCAACCTGTTACTCCTCTTGCTTTCCCAATTCCATGTTGGGAAGAGACTCAAGAATCTAGTCAAGGAAAACAACAAGAAGGGGAGCCCAACAAAGAAGAAATGACAGAAAATATGAAGAGTTGGGCTGCCAAAATTGGGTTTACAAAGATTCCTTTGATGGTCAAGCCAATAGAGGAGGTTAAGGTTGAAGAGCTAGTGGTGGCTGAGGCTGAGTTTGCAGTAGAGAAGGAACAAAAACAACAAGAAGAAGATCGACAATCTATTTACTCTGAATGTAGTGTCCCTTATGGCACTTTATCTGAAGAGGATGCTGATCTAATCCAAGCTACACAACTAGTTGAGGAGGAGGAACAATCAAATCCAAGTCCCATTGAAGGGGAGCAGATGGGAGAGATCGAATCAAAGTTGAGGCCACTCAATGAAGAAAGCATCACTGAATATTTTTTGCTTTCATTTCAAGGGCTTGGTTTGATTAATGAACCCATGATGGAGGAGGACCATGTAGTTCCAGAGGCTCCAAGTGAGGAGCAAACCATAGAAGAACCTTCAGTTCTTCCTCCCACTTCATCCCCTTCAATCTCTGATGTTGAAGAAGAGTTTGAGCTTTCAAACTTCATGTTTGAAGAAGAGGGCACCATGGAGGAGGTAGAACACATACAACAGGACAACAAGGAGGTAGACTTCCTGTTAGACTTCGAAGATTGCTTCAATAGAGAGGATCCCGAGGAGATAACATCATTTTCTCCTCCATCATTCACCTTTCAAGCACATGAGCCCGTTGCCATGGAGGAGAGCATTCAAGGCAAGCAGCCTGTGTCCCATAATGGCCCTCTGGAACCGAGGTTGGAAGATATGAATCTTTTCCATGTTCTTCATAGGAGAAGGAATAGAAAAGGTAGGATAATGTCACCATTTCTCTCTCACCATCCATCCAGGAAGATCTACTAGTGGAATTAATTTTTGGGGTTAAGAATTAGAGTAGTGGGCAAACTTAAAGGACCAGACCATGCCCAATTAGATATTTGGCTTCATTAGAGCCAAGGGAGAAGCCAAAACCAGTCATGTTTGCTTCTAAGCACGAGGATGAGCTCCAAAGTACCAAGAATCAGCCATAATTCCTCTTCAATCTAAATGGAGAGAAACTAAAAGAGGCATTTGTCTTGTTTCTAGTTGACACCTTGATGATTTGGGTGGAGGACCAGCTTATTGTCAGTTTTTCACTCATCCAGGCAGCCTTATTTAGTGACAAACCATTTATATGGCCGCCCATTTTGAGAAAAGGAAGTTATTTCTACCTAACTATGGAAGGCTTTGTTTAATCTTTTTTTTCTCTCTGATTAGTTTAGGAGTAGGAGTAGATTTTCTTTTAGTAGAAGAAGTTCTCTTTCACACTCTGCATGTCTCATTTGAGGCATGAATGATTTGATCTTTGTACATAGTGCATGTTGTTGTGTTTTTTTGCTTTGAGGTTGTATCACCATGTAATTCAGCATGCCTACAGTCCATCTCAGGGACAAGTGAAAGTCCCAGGTCAATACAATTTTCTACTCTTAGAAACTCCATTTCCAAGATTTTCTTATGAAAATTGAGAATGTGGATGCACAAGCAGGCTAAGGGTCAAGTAGGGGTCAGAAAAGTAGGCAATCAGAGAGTCCATTTTGAAAAAAGGGTCAGTATCAGGCTATCATTCACGACTTCATGCCCAATGAATGCTTTAAGGCTACAGGTCTCTTCATCTAGCAAGCAGATGTCCCTGTGAGTCGCCAAATTGTTATCCCAAATTCACATGTGGCAAATTTGGTTGAGACAAGCCCCACACATAAAGGGAATATGAAGGGAATTATTCAAACCCACAAGTTCACATTTTGGAACAACAAATAAAGGGACAAGAAAGCTTGAATTAAGGAGCGTAGGGACAAAATGAGGCTGAATGACACAAAAGAAACCAGAGGCCCAAAATAGTCAAAAACGACCCCGTGCAAGAAGAAATATAAGAAATGGCCCTGTAGAATGATCAGTGCTTCAAATCCAATAGAAAAGTTACAGGTGGGATCTAAACTAGAATAGCAGGGTCAGGGAGAAGAAATGGTGTCAAAGAATCAAAGGCTCAAAGGAAAAGAAACAATGAAGGCTCAAAGTCTTCAGGCTCTGTAAATGACTCAGAACGAGCCCAAAATTGGCTAACTATAGAGAGTCAACGGAGGCTGCCAAGTGTCCAAGTGGCACACCTCCAAAGGTTAAATCCAAAAGGAAAACCCAAAAAAATGCCAAGCCCCCACACGCCTAGGGCCCAAAAAGTTTTACCAGCCGTTAAAAATTCTTCGACTTAGCGAAAGGTGCCAAGTGTCTAAACAACGCACATTCAAAAGTGGGACCCTGGATGGAGACTCAAACTTGTACTAGCCCTCCATGTAACCAATGGTCAACAGAGGTAAAAAAGGAGAGCAGGCCCAAAATGAATAAGTATAGAATGCAGGCAGAAGGTGCCATGTGTCTTAATGATGCTCCCTTAAGGGTAAAATCCTGAGTTGGTTTTCAAATGAGCGCGGGCCTTCCATGTGTCCCAGGTCCCAAAAATGGGATAGAGTCGTGGGGCTAAATAGTCAAAGCAATGGTAGGCCATTGGAGGGAGCCAAGTGTCAGTGTGGTGCTATATCAAAGGTAGAGTCTGGAGGTAAATTTTCAGACATGCGCGAAGCCACCATGTGTCTCAGGTCGGGCACAGTGTCTCCACCAAACATAAAGGACCTAGGAAAAATACAAAGGGAACATGAGGAGCCTATGAAAGCTGCCACATGTCTCATGGGTACAATTTCAAGAGCGAAGGTAGGGGGAAAAATCAAATGAGCACAGGACTACCATGTGGACCATGTACGGGTAGACTCTTTCAAATATTGCGTGCCTGCGACGTGAAATTTCAAATGGCCATATCTTTTGAATGGAAACTTAGATTTGGGTGGGAGAAGACTTTTTGGAAATGTCTCGACCCCCTCTACGCCATGAAAACATAAAATATCATTCTTAGTAGAATTTGGTGGGTGAAAAATGGGAAAAAATCTTCCAGGACATTAATGTAGAATTTGATTTCTTCACGACCAGGCTAGATTTAATTTGATCCACTAGGGAACCAGAATCGATAGATTGTAGGTAGACTTGCAAGGTGCATTGATTGATGGTGGTTGAAGCTTTCAAGGTAGGATTCAATGCATATCCCATGGTGGTTAAATTAGGATTCAAATTTTCCTTCTTCTCTCTCTTATTCTTTCTATATACTGTAACACTTCTCATTTTGAGAAGGAGAGACATTCTGGGTGTAGGGAACCTCTGTCAAAGTTGTTTCCCAACTCCATTCAAGTTGTAGGAATTCTCCTATGCCTGGAGAGCATATTTTTGCCTCTAAGCACTGCATGTAATAGTCTGTGCACCTTACAGAGCAATAAAATCTTGCTTTGTGGTGTATTTCAACCCTTGGCATTATCCTGTGGTTTCTTTGTGCCTCTTTATCTCATGTTTTCTCCCTGTGCATGTATTTCACGTTTGTAGGTACATGAAATTGTGCTTCATGGAGTTTCTATGGCAGATCTGGATCTGGGTCTATTTCACTTATGTCCGACCTCTCTCAGTCCCCTTTCCCTTGTTTCATTTTCCCTCAACATAGTATCTCGCACTCCCTTTTCTGGTGTATCACCACTTAGTGTAGGCTCTTCCACCCTCTCTCTTTCTCTATGTCCCCTTGGAATGGTTAGATTAGGATAGAATAGGTTCTACCTGCATTGGAGTAGTTTATGGCAGGTAGATTAGGAAGCAAGAACTAACTTTCTCCGGAAGTCCATCTCAAGTTTTGTAAGTCCCACAACTTGAGAGATGGTCCCATGTTGTGCAATCACACCAAATTTCCCAGTCCACACCTAGGACATTTGGGGGTGCTGTGATTCTTCACTAACAATTACATGGTGTGATCTATTTTACAAAACTAGATATTCATTTTAGTTGCCATCAAAATTGGATCAAAGATGAGGATATTCATAAGACAAATTTCAAAATTCATGAAGGCTATTATGTGTTTTTTGGTAATGTATTTTGGTCTCATTAATGTGCCATTAACATTTCAAATTTTGATGAACAACGTGTTTACACCTTTCTTGTAGAAATTTGCATTGGTATTTTTTCGACAACATCCTATTCTACAGTAAGACTTAGGAAGAACATTTACAACATGTGAACCAGGTATTACTAACTCTTGAACAACATTGCCTTTATGTCAAGCCCTTCCAAATGTTATTTTGGAGTACAGATAGGTAGAATACTTGGGGCATATCATGTCTCACATGAAGGTGTAAAAGTAGGTTCCTCATAACATACTAAGCTATGTTGGAAATTGATACAGTGTAACTAAAGCCCTTCAAAAAACTCAAGGTATTTTTAGGGATTAATAGGTTATTGTCACAGGTTTTTAAAGAATCTATTATAGTAAAATTTTTACACCACTCGCATCCTTATTAAATAAGGGACTATTTATCATTGTGAATGAAGTAGCAACCTAGGCACTTTGAATCACTAAATAGAGGTCTTGTGTACCAATCCAGTTATGGCTACCCCAGACTTCTATCAAAGACTTTCATTGTTGAATGTGGTGCTTCAGGGTGTGGTATAGGCATAGTAATTATTCAAATAAGGCCATGCCCATTGCATTTTATATTCTTAAACTCAAAGGTTAAGAATCTCTCCAAATACAACTATATGGGAAAGTGAAATGATTTATATTCTTCAATGCAATCAAAAAATGGAGTTGTGTATCTTGATGGGTAGATCACTTCAAGGTAAATACATGATCATGACAATCTTGAAATACTTTTTAGGGACAAAGACTCTCATATAAAGAACAACAAAAATGGGTCACTAATATGTTGGGATATGACTTTGAGATCATTTACGAAAAAAGGAAAGGATAATTTGATAACTTATGCACTATCCAAGAGATCTTGTTAGGAATAATATTATTTTTTTCTCTCATAGTTAATATTTATTCTATGGTGAAATAACTTCTATTACTATAATTTAATTGGTTAGTAGAATATTTTGTTATAATAACAATATATTCTTGGAAACGGAATCCCCTATGGTATAAATATTGGTTATACCTATGAAAGAATTATTCCCTAAAGCATATGGTCCGTACAGAGGTTCATCCATCTCCAATAGGGGGCATGCTGAATTTTTAATTACTTATCATTAAATCAAGAAAGATTTATTTTGGGAAGATCTCAAAAGAGATATCTTGGAATTGGTGGTTAAATGTATGGTGTTCTAACAAAACATGGGGAAATAATTAAGAAACTAGGTCTTCTTCATCCCTTGTCAATTCCTAGTGAAAGGTGAGAGGAGGTCTATATGGACTTCATAGTAGCTTTACGTAGGTCATGTGGTAAAAATTTCATCATGATAATAGTATATAGGCTCACAAAATATACCCATTTTGTCCCTTGTCACATCTATTCATAGCTAGTATAGTAGTTGTTTCTTTTATGGACACCATTCTAAAGCTACATGGTACCCCCAAAATCATCATGAGTGACATCATCCAATTTTTATTATAAATTTCTAGACTGATTTATTTTCCTGTTTGGGTACTCAGTTAGATCATAGATCATCTTATCATCCTCAATATGATGGGAAAATAATGTAGTCAACAAATGCTTATAATCTTATCTTTTTTGTTTCACATCAGATAAGAAAGACATATGGGTTAATTGGATACTCCTAGTAGAATGGTGGTATAATAATTCATTCCATACCTCTTCCAATATTTCTCCATTGTGGCACTCTATGGGTACCAACCCCCATAAATCACCTCATCCTTGAATTTCCAATCCAAATTTCATGTTGTGAAGAACACATTCAACGCCAACAAGATGTCCTAGTTAGTCTCAAAGAGAATTTATAAATTTCCCATAACCGAATGAAACAACAAGTAGATCAACATCATAGTGAGACACATTTTTTAGTAGGTGATTGGGTATTTGTATGCCTTCAACCATATAAACAATTATCCCTTATGCAACTAAAAAAGGGATTAAAAATTCTCTCCTAAATATTATTTCCATTATCAAATCATAAACATAATAAACAATGTTGCTACAAGTTGGAGCTACCCCAATCTACTTACATACGTCCAATTTTTCAAGTTTCTTGCTTGAAGAAGGTCATTGGAAAACACATATTTACAGAGAAAGAGTTACCCAAACTGGATGAGGAAGGTAGGATCATTTTGGAACCTGATACAATCATTCATACCTACACTAAATGACTACAAACACGAGAGATTAATGAGTATATAATAAAGTGGAAGAATTTACCTAGTGAGAATCTAATCCGAGAGGATGAATCTTTTTTGCAATAGCATCCTGATTTGATTAAATTTGAGGACAATGTTATTTTAGAGGATATGGGAATGATAAGAGATTAGCCTATCACATGCATAGATATATGCATGGGCCAACCTAAGGCACACTTTTCATTGATATTTACATTCATTAGTTAGTTATTAATAGGTTGACTTAACTTTAATAAATAGGTTTGGATGAAGGGTTATGACTCTTCTCAATCTATTGTCACCTTTTTTTAGAAAATCCCAAAATTTATTTAGTTGTGATGCAATAAGTCATTGTATATGTCAAGTCTAGTATGGTCATTTTATCTAATTATCTTAAGATAATAAATTGTGTTTCAAGTCCATTTGAATTCCTTATATATCATATTTTTGTCAAAAAAGTCATCAAATTCATCAAAATTCCTTAAATATTCACCAAAATTCAAAAATCCATCTCTTTGTAAAAGTGTCATGATTATCATTTTAATATTTTTGTCAATAAGTCATTGAGTCACTTTCAAACAAGATTATTGAGTGGTTACTATCATTATAGTGTCTTATGGATTAGGTTATCATCTTACCATATAGTTGTGGCATTAGAATGTGTTGGAAATAATAGGTACTATGGCCCCAAACCATATATCCACATGTTATTTGATTATTGACTATTGAATTTGATTAATATTACCATATCAACTTAGGTTGTGATATGTTTTTAAAAACACCATTTGTTCTTGAGACCACTCATGGAACTCCTTTTAAAATACCTGGAGGGAATTATCTGGATACACCCAGTTTCAATACATGTTCAAAATATGTGGCACCTGAAAGGAACTAATGGCATTTAACTATGGTAACGTTTAGTTTTAAGACCACTGCAAAGCTTCTAAGAGAAGCTGGATCGCATGCAAACATCCTAGTTTCATGTTAATGTTTCTTATTTTTAAGACTCTGGTTCAAGCATCTTCCTCTTGGCTAGTTGTGCATGGTGGTGTAGACACTTGTATCTGTCTGAGTTGTTTTGCATAGTTTTAGGATTTTCTAATTCACAATACTTGTCCCCTATTGGGTTGTAATGGCATTCAAAGAGGTTGTGACAACGTTCCTGGGGAAATATTTTTGGTCTTTTTCATGTTCCTAATTTACTATGGATCCTAAGAGCTGGGAAGGACAATATGTGGATAGTTCTGAAGGAAAAGTTCTACCTAGGAATATCCATATACTCGGGAAGCATTGGTCACATACTATCAAATCTTACCTTAACTTGTTGTTATGTTATTGATATTTTATGAAAATCATTATGGTTCTACTTTGATTTTTTTTATTCGGTGATGATTCCCCATGAAAATTTGTGTAACTTCTGAGTGCTTGCAAAAATTTCATTAAGTAAACACACGTTTGTATTGTTCTTACCCTAGATGATATTTGTGACTGAGCTAAGATCTACTTCCCCACACATTGTATGTATATGGGTTAAATGCAATCTTAATCTCAGGTATTTCTCGAATAAAACAAAATGGATTTGTTGATATGAGTCAATCCTGTAAAAAGGGAAAACTTGGTTGCAAGCCTTATTCATGTTGCTTGAGTATAATTGATGTATTGGTCACCTCATTGATGATGGGTTTGACGCTTAGAACCCTATGTAATCAATATCTCATTTTTGTATCAATATGATGGATACATATAGAGACCTAAGATCCCCCACATAGACTAATTTCTTATGACTATTTCTTATTTTTTGATGATCACTCTATGTCCTCTATTTCCTTACCAACGTTTTAGGATACTATTAGCTTCCCATAGCTAGGTTTATAAAACCATTGATGTTGAAAAACATCTCATCTCCCACTTGAGAAATGGGTCATCATCATTATAATGAATATTAAGTCTTTGTACTTGGAAGTTATAGACCTTGCAACAGAGATAACGTATTCATTTAAACATCAGATTCCACCATACTTGAGTACCCATCCCCCCATGTCCCATTTGACCAGGTTTTTCTTGTTATAACTGGACATAGTCTTATGAATCATCTTTTAGCCATCTTCTGATACTAACTTTTCAGTTGTTGCAAAACCTAGGTGAAAATTATAGAGTGGTTCATTTTGCCCACTAATGAGATATGTATTTTAAATTCACTTGTGATTCTGTGATATGACTATCATCTTGTATATGTAATGAATAGGGTCACTCTTGTAAGTGTTATGGCACATATATACTCACTGAAGAAAAAAAATTGTATTACTAGTTGGATACCCCTCATACATTCCTCCAGGATCATTGGTTATATATTCATTGTTGAATAATGTGTTGATCATCTGCGTCTTTCATAGTCATGAGTTTATTATCCTTCCATTAAAGAACCCATCAAGGAATTTTTAATACCAACTGTTTCTAAAACATTATGGTGGATGTAATTATTACTATAGCTCTATCATTATACCCCTGACATAATGATTTTTGTGACATAATACTACAGAGGGTTGATCGTATGACTTTCACTATAGTAAATAAATTGTCTACAAATCATTATCGAGAGGTTCGATTAGATTTTTTATTAATCTCTTTGTTTCATATACATATGAATCCTTAAATCCATGAATGGATATAAATCATAAAGGATAATTTCATATTGTAGGATTATAGTTCATTTTACTTTCTATTGTTTATGGAAATCAAGACTCTATTGACAGTTCATCAATAGTACTAAGTCTTAAAGATGTTACTTATGTGACTTTGATTTGTTGGATAACATGATTCTTTACATCATTATACATTCACATCATTAGACATGAGGAAAATCATATTGAGTATGATGTGGGATATACATAGAAAGGTATTATTAGTAAAAAATGTTAACCATACCCTTTACCTAAATCATAATATAAAAACTTAATCTGTGCCCATTGTTAATTCATGTACAGTTCAATGAACTGACCATGTATATCTTCACTCGATTCCTTCAGATGAGGGATGGAGTAGACTAAGTGACGTGATTGTTGGATGTACATATCACAGATGTACATTTGATCTGTGTATTATCTGATTGAAAATACTAAATACAGATCATTGTATAATTGTATAGAATTGACATCTCTTATTTCACATATTTTCACCTATATTTGCTACTATGTCATATTATCATGTTTAGACACTCTTATTTCTGGCATACTTTCATGTGTGTGTATTATTGCTTTCTTATTTCACTATTTGTGGCCTTTGTGCCTTGATTATCTTGTGACAATATGAGTGTCCCATGTTTTTGGAATTATGCATATCTTGTTTTATATTGCTTGCTCTTTTTTATAGGCCTACGAGCCTTCATTGTCTTGAGACATTGTGGGTGCCCCAATTTTACATATTTACACCTACTTGTGACATTGTTTTCATACTTGTTACGTCTGATTTCACTATTTATTTATTTATTTATCTTCTCCTAAATGCATTCGTACTCTTGTTGTTATCATCTATATTATTTCTATCTATTGTTATAATTGCTTTTACCATGCTCAAATACTTTCCTTTTTTTAAGTATAGGTTATTCAAGGCAACCACCCCTTCAACATCCTATAGTCCTATATAGCTCCAAAGAAATGTTGTGCATAGGCACACATAGTTTCTTTTGATCCAAGTTATCAACAATGTTTTTGCACATGCCTCAAAACATGGATCATTCATCCGGGTATATTCTACACTTACAGTGGGCATAGGTAGAATTTTGGGTTAACATACAAGTAAAAATAGGGTACAAGTACTCATAAATATAAGTAAACACATAATTTCAAAAAAATATGCACATGTTCAAAACCGTATAGATTGGTCAAGACTCTATGTATAGTCTTAATATTCCCACACATTTTTTCCTAGAGGCATTTACATCAACTTATCATTAGTTTCAAAATTTCAGCTACAATTATAGGTTTTTGGCACAGTTTCAGATCCATTTCACTCAATTCAAACTGGTGCATGAGGCATGAAGTACTTCACTCCTTCACCACAAATTTTTGTTTCTACCGCATTTTTATGTATCTTGGGGGCACAAGTCTCCTTCGTTAATTATCATTTTAGTACAATACAATTTCTAATCAATGGTGTGGAATATGGGAAGGGCATGGTGGCACTCATTCTCTTTTCTACTGTGTGTCTTAATTTAAAAAGTTGGGTTAGATCCATCTATATCGGTGTGGTCTATGGGGTTATGGAAGGTATCAAAGTAGCTAAGTTCTTCATAGGTAAACTTTCCTTTCCTCTTGCACTCAAAGGGGAAGATATACTAGTTGAATTATTTTGATTCATGGTATTCTTCCTTAGTAGGGTGTCTCGACACTTCATTAGTCTTATTTATCTTTAACATTCTATGTTAGATTACATGCACCTAATACTCAAGATTCTCCTTGGCACAGTTGGGGACTGATTAACCCTAATCCCTCATCAAATTTAGCAATGTAAATATTTAAGTAAAAATAAATAACTAGAGCTTCTCCCTCTATAGGACAAATAGGTGTATTACTTCATTGTTTACATCTCTTTCATTTCACTTATGCAAATTCAAATCTTTCGTGTTACAATACATTTGAGGTAAAGTTCAATTCTTTATCATAGACATCGACTATATTATGTGTTGCAGGTTACATCACGGAGCATGCCAACACCAAGCACAACATGACTCTACAAAAAAAACTTCAAGTAAAGATAAATTTTTTCTACACACTCATGTATCTTTTCCTTTAAGCATGTAATTTTATTTCATATTTAAAGAGGGTAAATATATACACTCAAATTTGGAAATTCACTCTATGACACTACTAGTTTTGACAGTGCACTCTTGTTAAGATAAATACAACCTTTTTATTCTCACTTAGAACATTTTGAAGTCTCATGTTTAGCTTGTTTATCCTTAAACAATGACATGTAATTTTATTTCATATTTAAAGGGGGAAACATATACACTCAAATTTGGCAATTCACTCTTTGAAACTACTAGTTTTGAAAATGCACTCTTGTTAAGATAAATACAACCTTTCTATTCTCTCTTAACACATTTTGAGGTCTCGTGTTTATCTTTTTTATCCTTACACATCATCATGTCATCAAATTATAAGATTAAAATGCATTATATATATATACAAACATCATTTGAAAAATTGCAAACTTTATATTTACATCACTGAGTAAGGTCATAGAACTTGGTCTAGATATTATATTTGGTCCTTACTGGCTTGTATGGTCTTGGACTAACATGTTCTCCAAATTTTCTTCTAATTTAATATTCTTTGTTTGGTCTTGTAATCCCTCTGGGTTTCCCTTTCCTCAATAGATCATCTATGGAACCCTATACAAGCAAGTAAACACTACCTCATTTGTTAACCTATAGATCCTATGGCACTACATTTATACACTCACTTGTAACACTTGCATAAGACACCAACGACTCCCTAAATACCATAATAGCACATATAAATTCATTAGGGAAGAAATCTCTATAGGTTTGAAGCTTATTACTAGGTCAAGGAGTTATCTCATCTCATCTAAAAGCACTCAAACATATTTCCCCCTAGTATTTTAGCAAGAGCTAACTCAAATAAATTATTTTCAATGAGGTTTGTCAAATTTGGTTACATTTATTCAGATATCACATGTTAGTTGGATAACGATGTGTGGTTTGAGTCCTCTTTGGAATCTGGAGTATTTCCAACATCATCAGTGCACAAGGGTGCCCAAAATCCAACTAATATTTTTTTCAAGAATTTCCATCAATGGATAGGGTTTGAGATCATGTTCAAAGAGCTTTGCAACATGACCAAAAAATAGGGTTTGACAATGACATGTAGTTCTAGGAAGGTGACAAAGTCAAAAATTTACAAAACTAAAAACCAAACAGGTCCAATACCATACAGAAGGTTCAATACCATACAAATGATATTGAAAAAGTTATACGGTCCTTTTCAAGGTTAGTTTCTAGGCATTGTGCTAAGAAAAAAGAATCATCAAGTTTATATCCTCTTATTTCAGCAGTGCATCCTCCCAAGACTTCCCAAAATCATCTATAATCAATTAAGTGCACTCATCTCCTTGTATTCTCAAGTTTGTATCTTATTTCATATATCAATTACAAGTATTGATGTGTTATTCTAATATTAATATTTAATGTTGGAAGTTCATTAATCAGAACAATCACCTATTACTAGCCTTTACATATTTTATTGTATCTATTTCACTAATTATTATATTTCTCATAAAATCTAAGTTGGGTGTAAACAAAAAATAGCATAAAACATCTTATGTTTAAGACACAAATTTCAATTTTGATGTTTCTCTCCCTATCCAAAACCATATGGAAGGGTTAAGATGTGGGGTCATGTCCTAGCTAAAATGTATGATTCTACCCCTTCTTAATCCTTGACTCTACTTTCAATTCTAAACCATTATTTGGGAAATTTCATCTTCCTAGAGTCGACCTTATCATAATATCTCGCCTATGGAAGATTATATAGGTGATTCATACTCACCTTATAACTCAATTGGCACTTTTACAAAATCTGATTGCAAACATCATTCCAAAATCTCTCAAATTTTTCCTAAATCTGCTCAAATCAGTTACACATCATCTAGGGAACTCCACACTACAAGGCCGAAGCACTCAACCATGTCAAATGAGTCTAGCTTTGTCCATATAAAATCATTAAAAGATCATAGAGCCATATCCTAATCAAGAGAAAAGTCACTCCAATCATTACACAAGGGTTTTAATCAACACAAGGGTTAGGTCACATAGCTAAGGCACACTATATCTCACTAATACCACATTGGGTACATTATATACTACATAGTTATCATGTTATATTGGTGTCAAGATACACGAGGGCACCCTTAAGGGTTTGGATAGCTATACACACTTGTACAAGCACTTAGGATAAATATATGAGGATTTATTTTTGCAACAAGGATATCTAATGCACCATTGAGACTAGTTCAACAGCTGGGAGTTTAACCACCCACGGCGGTCTAGCCATAAATGCAAACACATGTTATTTTCCTTTTGTTTTCTAATGTTTTGATGAATTGTTTTACAAGTTACTATGGTTTCAACATTATTGTATATCATCACATGTCATCCCAAGGTTATGCGAGAAAGAGTGGAACATAACAAGTACTATTTTGAGACAAGTGAGGCACACATAATATTTCAAAACTTGGTTGTTTCCTAGTCTAAAACTATATAGTATTTGTCCTAGTAAGTATGGATTATTCTTAGGTCATAAAAATTTTGTATGGTCCTACACCTAATCATTTGTTAGTTCCAAAATATTCAGTGCAAAATCTAGAGCTCTATATCTTCTTGTTCTGCTACCTTGCACACCTAGACCATTCCAGAATAATCCTAAATAGATAAGTATATCTCTCTTTTTATGTTTTGAACTAGTGGCTTATCGTGTATCAATCATTTAGTTCATTTCAATATTGAATGCATTATTTTAATAATGTATAATTGATGTTGGAATTTAATTAGATCATAATATTCTACCTTTTTCTAACCCTTACATCCTTATTAGTTTATTGTATAATAACATTCTAAAAAAATTAAAATTTAATTAGGATGTGAACGTGAGTTTAAAAAATTGGAATGCCATTTTGATCTACTAGAGGTTGGGGAGGACATAGTTTAGACATACCCCAATGAACTTATTTAGGTTTACTATGCATGCAACAAAAATTTGTATTCATTTGAACAAATTTTTTATTTTCACTAGCATGTTGTTAACTCATTTGGTTAATGAGTTGCAAGATAAGCTCGGTGGGGTCATTAGAAGGAGGATTTTGAGAATATATTTTGTTAGGGTTTTGAGGAGCATTGTGTTAGCACCTATTGATTAAAAAGGGTCAAAATTAGAAGAGATGATCTAAGTGGCATTATAATCCTACATATTGGCCATGATAACTTCAAGAGGTTGTTCAACAAATTTGGGTAAGCTAGGATAAATCCTTGCATGAAAAGAGTATAACCATATTTTGTGTTGTTTTCTTCCCCATGCTTGGGACCTTATTCTTAGATTCTAGTGCTAGTATTGGATTGAGTATTCCTTCTATTTTTTCCTTTCAGTAAATTTTTTTTGCATTGATTTTAGCCATCAATCATAATAAAAAGAGGTAATTAAAGGAGGGATCCTAGTTTTGGGATTCATCGTTTTGTTGAGAATTTAAATAATCAAAGATATGATTAACATTGAAGTGAATTAGGAAAGATCAGGGAATATTTAGGAAGGATTTAGAAATATTTTTGCATGAGTTATAAATACTTAGGAAATTAAAAAATGACTCAATTAGAAGAAACAATAAAATTTTAGTGGGGTTCAATAGTGTGTATGCAAACAAAGAATACCATACTAAAGTATAATTTGTGTCTCTCAAAAGGGGTAATATAGAATAGGATAATGAGATGGGCCATACTAAATAAGCACACCTTGAAATGGAATCAACACTCCATACTCTACAGGAGATATAGGATTCCAAAATCTAGACCTAGAATACGATAGTGGGCTCTAACTATCTTGTGATAACAAATTCATGATAGTGATGTTTTAATAAGGTCATAGTTGAGTCATAATTAGGTTACAACGTGTTAATAATTCTTACGTTACAATTATAAACATAGGTTTTAAATATTGATAGGTTATATAAGGTTGTAAGGGAAGAGACGATAAATAAATACTGCAATAGATAAAGAATATGCTACCATACTCTAACCTATGCATGAACACATCAAATAAACATAAACATATAGAATAACATAAATTAACAGATAGGTTAGAGACAATTATCTATTTAAAGACATGTTTGGTGCATTAACTTCCCCCAGGGTTAACAACACCTATGAGAGATTTCATGTAGGGGATTACAAATGAATAGAAGAAAACCTAGAAAACATCTAATTTAAGACTCCAAAGACTCAAAAGGTGTCACAAACCATGGTAAGTACATCTCCTATGATTGAATATCTTATGTAACCAATTCTCTAAGTGTGAAATCCAAGAAAGAAAAATAAGAATACCTTCAATCCCTCTAAGGATTTAAGGGCATATTGGTGAGTACCAATAGATAAACGGGGCGATGAAGATGTTTTGGAATGAGAACTCAATACCAAATATATATAGAAATCACGATGGGAATTTACAGTTTATGTTAGTTAATAGTATCGACTATAGTCGATACCATCAATTATGAAAAAATGTTCACCTAACAATATAGACCATGGTTGATACCGATGGTTGTGGAAATCTACTCACTTTATATAATTGAAAATGGTCAATACCATAAACTTATAAAATGTAATATCATGGGGAGTTCAAACAAATAAATCAAAATGATATAGGGAACTTAGAGGTGATAAAAAGGGGTGACATGATGAATGCATGTGTGTGTTAAAAAGTTTAGTTGGGGGTGATTTTAAGAGCATGGTAAGGTGATGTTATAGGGTGACTATGAAATATGACTATAAAGGTATGAAAACATGTGAAGTGTGATATAATTGGGCTACAAGTCAAGGCTCAAACTCTCATAAGTACCAATGAAGGATGTATATAACCATTTCTAATTACTCACCACTCCCAATAGTGTCCCCAAGGACACCACTATGGGGAATCCAATGTTGCAATGATGCCTATGAAGAAAATTTGACATTAAAGTAAAGATATGTCTATATAGTATGTTTGGAAAATTGGTAAGAATCTAAGAAGATAGGATGAAAATTAATGTAGATGAGAAGTTGATAAAAAATGTAACAAAAATGAGCATAAAAAAGACTCACTATATGGTGGAGAATCCATCACATTGGGTTCACCAGAACGTGTGTTAGATAATATGGGGAATATGATTATTGTATTTTACTTCTCAATAATATGGATTATGATATAAATATAAGGACATAATAGGGCTAACACATGGGCCACATATAATGTTAAGGGGTGTAATATTCATTGATCTAGAAGACAATAATCAACACTCGTAATAAAAAATTATGGTTTTATATCCTATTCCTAAGATACGGGATGTGGTCTTGCTAGAATACTAAGCTTTCAAGAGTATAGATAATAAACAAGAGATAAAATATTTAGGAAAAGGGTTGTAATTCCATGTGGTGGTAATAATCAATTGTTGTAAGATATGATACAATAGAGAAAGAAATACTACTCTATCTTACTATAATACACAATACATCAAACATAATCAATCATATGATCATAATGGAAAGAGAAGAGTTTATGGATACTTACCTTTGTGAAAACATTATCAGTGCATTAACCCCATAATGTTAGTAGTACCTTGTGATAGATTTGTGTTGTGTGGATCATAAGTGGGATAGGTAGTGGATGTAAGTAAAATAAATTTGGGGTTTTAAAAGGCTTGGTAGACTCCAAAGTAGACCTCCAGGTATAATCTATCTAAACTCCAAACCTGTTAAAACTTTAAGGACATATTTTTGAGTTAAATAAGAGCATATTGTGTGATTATGAAATATATATGCGACAACAATGACACTTATATAGGAGAACATAACATTAAGTCAAAGTAAACAAGGAAAGAGAATGAAAATAGATAAAAAAAACTTAGAGAAGGTACATAGGTGATCTAAAGGGGATCAAAAGGTGTTATAGACAAATGTGAAGGTGATAATAATGATTATATCAATTGGTCATAAGAAATTAATAAGAGGATAACGAAGAAGGTGGTAAAAAGGTAGTAAGGAGGCATGTTAGGGAAAGTGAGGAACATTCCACACAAAAAAAATCTCTAACCAGATGCTACTAATCAACCCAATCTTGATCCCAGTGATACCCCTTAAGGTACCCACCTAGGGATATCAACATGCTAACAACCTATAATGATAAATAATTAGTAAGAGTGAAAAATAAGGTGTAAGATGGAGTGAAGGATAAAAGAGATAATGAACTAGCTAGTGTGGCAATTATAGATCACTAAAAATATCATTAGATAGGAGTGTAAAATTGTAATAGGTCCATCAAAAGAGTAGATAGTAGTAAAACCTAGGTGGAAAAAAGTTTCATAAATGTGATTAAATATTACTGGTAGATCCTTGGGTAACCAAATAGTAGAATAAAACTAAGAGGTAAATATATTAAAGGTAGGTTGTAAAAATAGTTTTTAAAAATAATAAAAATACCAAAGTAGTTTGTAAAAAAGACAATGGTTACATGTACCTAAAGGGGATAAGATATGTAAGGCAATTTTTTACAATAAAGTTTATAAAATAAACTATCAAAGTGCCTAAAAAAGAGGTCGATGACCACGTATCCAAGGGAAAAGTTATCAAAGATAGATTGTAAAATAAATTAAAAATGAGGTATTTGTGCAATGTTGTAAAAAACAAGGTTAGATACTCAGGTAGTATAATAAAGTGATATTCAAGCAAGAGGAAATTCAAGAAGTAGATGTGAAAAGTAAGTAGATAATGTGTAATAGGGGGATAGGATAGATAATTATCATATTTTTGATGGTATGTGAATATTAATGCATAATAATCTCATACCTTTAATGGGGTATGATTTTTAAAATAGGAATTAGTCTTTGAATTTATCTTAGAGTTGAATTTATTTGGATTTAATAGTTACAAGATTTTTCATTATAGTAAAAGTGTTTGAAGCTGGAAAACATTTTTAATTTCCCCAAGCTCGAGGTAAAATGATAATAAACATCATAATAAGCCCGAAAGGTTGAATTAAGGAAATTATGAGCATCATTGGGTACCCAAAATGTAATCTAAAAGAAGGAAGAACATTAAAAAATGCCCTATAATGCTATAAAATGTGATGTAATGGACCATTTTTATGAAAAATTGAGTTTTATATCCAAACATTTCTATTAACATGGCTATTTAATGTAAGAATATGGTTGAAAACAATAATGTGAGGGCTAAGGATTATGCATGGACATACAAAAATCATATGTCATTAGCCATGATGTAATCATGATGACCAATGCAGTTATATATGGTACAATGCTTTAAAGTTGTATCGTATTTTTTATAAAACTATTCAATATAGTTGGTTGCATTAGGTTTTGTTGTATGACATATTATTTTGAGAAAAATAGATAATGATACTAGTTTTGTCTTATTTTTTTATTTGAGAGAAAAAATGAAAGTTGTTGAATTATCTAATTGGTGGTTTCCAATAAAGGGAAGAAGGGAGGGTTAATGAGAAATCACACAAGTAATTAATCCTATTAGTATGCCAATGGCTCATAAAGTGATATCTTCAGGAATGTAGAAACCATCATGGGAAGGTAGGAACATTTTATTTCATCTTATATAATGACATATGATATATTTTACCTCACTAGTTTTCCTAAGATGAACTTGCATACTTTAGTTACTTCACACTTTGATGACACAAAAATTTATGATTTTCCTATTGATTAGAGTGTATCATTCTCTTATGAGGATATGGTATTCCAATTATGAAACCTCACTTATTTATATTATGATCACTCCTTTTATCCCCTTGACATATATTGTAAATAAAGTACCACATCCCTATTTTTTTGGACATAATATTATTTGTATTACTAAATATTAATCTCCACTAGTGTCGAATCTGGTTAAATATTAGTGATTCCATACTATAATACATTTTTTAATTCCACACAAATAACCCCTTTTCATTCATATCATATCCATCAATTCTAGTTGTGAAATTATATGGTAGTGCTACTTCCATGAAAAAATATAGCACATAAATTTATTTTAGTTTCTACTCATTTTATTGATTCTTTATTATATATTTTTATCACATATTTTGATTTTTATTATCTTTCTTAAATTTCACGATCCTCTCAAAACAACTCTCTCATGTGGTGCTCCTAACTATGGGAATTTTTTTTTGGTGGAGATTTAATATGCCAAGCGTGTCTTCACATTATCCCTAACCCTCTTTCATTTATATTGGTATGTTTGATTATGCTTTATGTATCACGTATAAGACTACGATAGAGTAACTTATATTTATCTATTATATTATATCTTACATCCCTTTCTTATTATCTTCCATGTGGCACTATGACTCTTAGCCTAGATATCATATAACAATTGCTTATTATCCTTATTTTTGCAACATTATGGTTCTATTACTACCCCATCACCTATCCTAGATATACTATCTATAACCTTATGTATTTGATAGAAAGTGGGTTATTGTCTTCTAGATCAGGATTCTTGCACTCCTTAGTGTTATCCTTGGCTTGTGTGTTGGCCTTAAAACAATCTTCTACTTATATCCTAATCCATATTATTTAGAAGAGAGAGGATGGTCATATTGACCATCTTAGCTAGCTTATACTTACAATATAGATATTCATAATTAGATGGGTCATACTTCATTCTCGATATGTTTTGAGTTCTAACCAAAGGCACCTATAGACATGTCCTACCATGTAATGGAATACAAAAATTCACACAAAAAAAAGGGAAGTGGAAAAATCATATAAATTTTTGTAAAACATAAAATTTATTCACTAAAAAGATCAATAGATTTTTTCATAATCATAACTTAAGCATAAAGAGTGGTACAATTTACATCACATGTCTCATGTATTCCAAGTTAATGATAAAGTCTTCTTGTATCTTTATTTTATGGTCCTTAAATTTTTCTCTACGCAGTTGATGGGAATACCCTTGTTCTAAATTTTCCTTTGTACTCGGGAATGCACCTTGTATTTAATGTATATCCCCTTACTTCCCTCCCAATATTGATACAACAATGACACGAAATGCTTCTAATTTGGATCCCAAAAAATTATAATTTTGTGAAAAGGATTGGATTGTTAAAGTTAGACACATGCACATTGCACTCATCCTATTTTAAAATTGTTTAAGGTAGGGTAGTAATCTAATCAAGCTAAATGATACAACACTCAATAACTTCAAATGTAGTTCATACAACTACACATGTATGTAAAGGAAACCATTATGTTCGAGAAATAGAAAATGATCCATGCCTATTCATGGATAATACTTCATTGAAATTATGTGCAACCTATGTACTTCTTGAATTGGATTTATTATATCACACCATGAAACTACAACAAACATGCAAACAAGTCCCATGGTATGTTTTTATAACACTATAATATTGTGCAACACTTCTCCTCTCTAAAGATCCACCTGATCCTCATAGGATCTTATGGAATCTTTCACCAAGCACATTTCTTACCTCACTCAACATAATTACATCACCTTTGCAACATACTCTTATGTAGGATCCAAATTTTTCACAATGGATTCTCACAACCACCATGTGAAAACTCATTTCTTCCACCTAGCTTGTAAAATGGAACTTTCTTGTTCTATGTCATGTTAGATAATCTCTCAAACTAACTACCTAATAGGAAGATCAACTTCCATGCACTGATAAGAAGTTCAATCACCACATAGTTGAAAGATGAATTGACTTCCAAACATTTCTTCTTTGTAATCATCATTAGTTGCAAATGCATTCTTGTATTTGTAGTATAAATATGTAACATAATAAAATTCCCAAAAGTTGACATTATTGCGAGTATAATAAAATAGGAGTGATTATTTACATGCCTTAAATATCCAATATTTCTCAAATGTATTTGTATATGCACAATAAGCCTAGGATAATTAGAGGAACTGTTTCCCCTTATGATCATGATATCATACTCTCGTAGCTTTGATAGAAAATATTAAACCTATTTGCTTATTCACTATTCTTCCATACTAAATATAATTTACATTTCCTTCACATAGACTTATGTTTATGATAATTTTTGGGTTTTTCATTACTTCTACAAGTAACTAGCGTAAATATTTTTAACCTTTTCAACTTATCTTTGAGCACAAGGTTGTCCCCCACATATGATTTTGGGCCCTATGGAATGTATCAATCCTAAATATATCTTTGGGAACCACTCTCTTTTTTTGGACCAATTATTGGGTATATTTCATCCACCTCCTCTAATATAATCTCTTTAATATTTTATCCCCTTTTGGGATTTGAGCCACCTCTATCCATCTACATCCACTAACTGTATACAACACCACCTTTTTTTTCTCTCCTCATGGACTATAATATTACCATATCTACCTAATCTCAACATCTCTCTTATATTTGAAATTCCTTGAATAAAATCATTAAATCTTGCTTTCTTTACTATTCTAGCTCATGCAATTTCCTCTTCACTTCTATAAAGACCTATGGTATGTGGACTCTAGCAACCTAATTATTTGAGCTCTACTTCATAACACACTCTTCTTATTTTGTTGCACATCCACCCATACTTTTATTAAAAACAACAAATAATTCCCTTGTGCACTATATCCTTCAACAACATCCTTACTGCAACATCACTTCTTAGTCACTTCCCTTATTTTGTAACCTATCTTTGTATACTTTTAATCTCCTTCACCTTATCAATATTTGCAACACCATTATCTTATTAATTTGTCCATGTAGATAAACATCATGTGCATTCAATTGCACTTCATTCACCTCCAAATTTATGTACCCTAAAATACATGCTTCTATTGCAACATCATCATATTCTACACATGATTGGGTTCATAACCACATCAATGCCCCCATTGGTTTTTCTTCTTATTATTTTTTTCCTTCTCTTTTTTTTTTCTTAATTATCAGTTAGTTTATTTATCATTTCTTCATCCTCTTAGGTATCACAAACATGCCTTGTGCAAATAAATTACACTTTTTTACCATATGAAAATAATGCAACATTTGACTCATGAGACTATCTTATTTAAAGATTATGTATATTTATTCCACTTATGTAATACCTTTTACATGACTTCATTTTATTGTTTGAAACATATCCACCATACCTATCTCATTTTTCTCATATATTTCACATGTGTGGAATTATTAATCTCCTCTTGTCCAAATTATCTTGGGATCAACCTTAACTAACAATATCTGAACTTTTCCTTATTCAAATTCTCTCTCTACCCATCTCTCAAGATGGAGAATGAATAAATACCTCCATTTTCCGATGAAAATTTTCTATCCTTTTTACCAATCACCTTCAATATCTTTTGTGAGAGTCTTATTTCCCCCATCCATTAATTATTCTACGTGTATTCCCACTTATAAATCCTATTAGGGACATTCTCAAAAGGAAACCATACTTTGTCCATTTCTAATGTTTTCATGAGAACTTAAAAAATATTTGTCATTTCTATACTTTTACACAAAAATTATAAGAATCAATATTTCCCATCAACATTTCTTCCATCGCTTCACCATGCCAAGTAAGCATGTTCCCCAACTCTGCATTATTATCAAATATTGTACTCATATGATAAACTGTCAATGGTCCATTCTTAACTCTACCAACCCCAATATATACCATATCACCATATTTCACTTTTTTTCTTCTTCTACTTCACAAGGATGTTTTTCAACCATCTTCTTGTTCTTACAAGGTCATTCTTCAATCGGCATAGATTTTTTAAATTTTCATCTTCAAGATCTTTGGTCACCTTCAATGGATGAAAAAAATCCTATTCACTTCCTCCATCTTTATCCTCTTTCATGAGGATTTATTACTTTATGGGTGGTTTAAACTTTAAAACTTCTTTATCTTTGATGTTCCTCAAAATGGACCTTAGTTTCTTGCAAGTCAACTCCTCTTGTGCATTATGTTAACTTCTTACTTTTTCCTCATCTTTACTTGAAAATAAATTAGAGTATGAGTAATTATGTGTCATTGTACATCTCCCATATTCATCTCCTTTGTTAGTACATTGGTTGTATTATCATCTCCTTGCAACACTAGTGTCGTAATATCTCTTTATACATTCTTATTCATTAAGAATTAATCCTTCATAGAATTCAATAACCCATTTTAGTCTTAAAGGGATTATCGCATTAAAACTTAACCTTCATATTGCATCTTCGGGAAATAATCTTCTCTTCACTCTTTACAAAATCATTGTGGGGAATATTTTTTATTTCTCATCTATCTTATTATTTTTCAAACTAGACTTTAATTTTTTACATGCAAACTTCACTCTCTCATTTCCCCTAGAAGAAATTTTATTCTCTTAAATTTTAATCCTTAATAGTTGAAAATTATTAACCAAATCTTCTTGTGTTACAAGATACACTATTTTCTCCACAAACATGGAATTTTTTTCCCCCATCTTCTAATCTTTTCTTTTCATTTTCCTTTTCTCCTCTCTAGGATATCTCTCCAACACATAGTTGTAACTCCACACAATATTGTATTGCAAAATCCACCATCTCAAGGTATTCAATAATTTTCTGTCCAAAATAAAACTCCAAATCCAGTACTCTTCTTAATATATTTTGAGATCTCTCAACTTGACAACAAATAGATATACCACTAGGTTTACCGTCTTCTTTCACTATGACATTTTCTTCTCTCTTTCCTTTGTTGGGATCTTTCTTCTGTTAGGATATTACCCTCTTCATAATATGGGCTTAATATCCTCTGTTAGTGTAGGATATTTATTTTCCTTGTATTTTTTTATTTACTTGGAGCTTTCCTACACTCATGGTATATGCTTGTTTAGGTGTACCAGTTATATTGAGTTAGCTTACCAGTTGTGTAGAGTTAGTTTACTAGTTGTGTGGAGTCTACTCTACTTCTAGTATCGGTTAGAGAGAGTTATTCCCCACTGATCTAGGAAGAGGTTGCACATTCACCTCCTATATGTACATCACTTACATCATTCTATCTCATGGAATATGGAATATGGAGCACATGGAGTATTGAGTTGATTTGGAGCCTTTATTGTCTTGTGAGTTCTTGATCATATTGCATCTTATTGTTTGTTATTTCAATTTCTGCAATTGCTCGTGCATTTTTTTTTTCATCAGAGATCCAAAAACTTTAATATGGTATCATAGACAAGCTGGTATTGAGTGTTTCTAGTTTTATCCTGCAAGTTTTTTAATTGAAATTGTTATTTGCAAAAAAAAATCACATTACTTTATTATTGGTAAAGGAGATATCTTTGTAGTTTTTCTATTGTGGCGGCCATTTCTACGCAAGAAAAAGCTCCTAGAAATGTGTTTGGGCCATTGCTTGTTAGAGGGAATCTTCCAAAGGAATTTTTTAGTGTGATTTTGATTTGGTTTGACTAAGAAAAAAGACCCATGGCGTTCTTTAATTCACTGTCTGGATCTACATTTGAAGGAGCTTTCAAGCAATAAAGGGGCATTTTAACATCTGCAAGGGAATTTTTGCTATTGTAAGGACGTTTTTTTCCATCTTAAGCCACATAATAGCTCTTCTTATGCAATATCATCTATTTTCAAAACATTTTTTGCTGATCTAAGGGAATTTTTGTAGTTTTGAGGGTGTTTTTACTGTTTAGAGCCATGTTTTGGCTCATTTGAAGACTTGGGTTGCATCCTTTCCCAAAAAAACAATGTTGGAGGGTTACTAAAAGTCCGAGGAGGGTGTTTTTAACCCGTACGATCCTTTTTTGGATTGAAACATGCAAAAAAACACCTCAAACATCCAGAAAATGCTTCTACATGGTCTAAATCTGATCATGGTGTGTTGAAATCAGCTCTAAATCTATGATATGGTCTTATTCAACCTTCAAAGAGTTGTATTGACCTACATATGACTAATTTTTGGTCTGTGGCAGTGTCTAGCAATAATAAGCAAAGTTAAATGCAGTCACAGGGTTTGATAACTCTAAAATATACAACCAATACATTTCATTTGGTGGCCCTATCAACATATAAGGTAAAAAAAACCTTTTTATTTTCAGTTTCACTCTTAATTATTCTGAAAAAATATCACTTTTTATTTGGGATAAAAGTTTAAATTGTCAAAGAAGGAATTAAGTGCTTAATTAAGCTTGTATCTTCACTCGACGAAGATGAAGTGTGAGGCATGGGTTGAAAGGAGGTCAATTGCCCCTCAAAAATTACACCATTGTGTTCTTCAATCTATCCTGGTTCTAATGAGTATACACACAACCCCCTTTCCTCTCGTTTTTGCCATTTTCAAAATTAGTTTGTAAAATTTTAATTAAATAAGCCATTATTTATGGAAAATTGTATTTGCTACAACTTTTGATTGGTGACTCAGATTTGAGCATTGTTTGGTCAAAATCACATGTTTTCTCATGCTCTACATGATGGATTCATTTATTTTTGTAAATGTGCTACTTTATAAAGTGTTACACTTTGGGGGGTTCTTACAAAACTTACTGGGGAATTACATTCTTTGAACTAAGTTATAAAGTGCCCCCTGGGATAATGTTGGGGGTTTATCTGCATTATGGAGTTTCAACATTCTCTTGCTATGTTTGACTCTAGGAACTTTATGTCTTGAAAGGTAGGCATTATCAAACACTACACTATGCATGGTTTTCTACCCTACCTCCATGCCCTCATTCCTGATCCTGATGAACCTCTACAAAAGTATGAGTGGTTTAACCACAATGATGAGGTCTATGGCCTTCTTTGTCTTACTATTTCTAGGGATACATTACGTTCATTCGAGCACAATAATTGTCCTTTCATTTCATGAACCATTATCTGATAGTTGTATGATGACCTTGTTTCACCATCTGGGAGTGATGCTTCTTTTGACCACTCTAGCGCCTCTATAGATTCTCCCCCTTCTCACATCCCTTTCATTTTTGAGTGTTCCTCTACACCTGTTGTTACTCATGAGTCCCATGTTGACCATTCGCCACATGATCTTACCACTAAGAACACTCTTCCTATTGGTCCCTTTACAGATCTCATTGTCGTCCATGTTCATGCTTCCATTCACTCTCCGCAGAAGTGTTCTAATGGAGAACCTTCCTTTGAGACAGATGTGACCATTGCCTCTCATGCTCCATCACATTTTGATTACTTAGTTGATGACACTCAACATACATCGGTTGCTACCTTTGAGTGCAACATTGCTTTATCTTGGACTTCCAACAACTCTTCGTAGTAGTCTTCTCCTCCTAATTCATGTTGTGATGCTAATACATTATTGTTAGACATTTCTCTCATTGAGAAAACCCATTGGGACAAGTATCTACTCGACTTGAGTTGTCTATTTGCAGATTCCACTTATGTTGCATTACATAAATATGCTCCAATTGAGCCATCACACATTCTGGAGGACCCATTCATCTCTCTCATTGGGAGTGCCAACTTGGGACATTCTTCAGTTCCACTATTTTAGATATCTTTCATGATCCACCTCTTCTTGTGGTTCCCTTTGTGAGGGTTATTGGCCCCCCACTATATTCCCTCTCTGACATGTATACTACAGTGGCATTACCATTTTCTTTTGTGCACACATTTTCCAGACCTATGTCACTTTTTA
Source organism: Taxus chinensis (assembly GCA_019776745.2). Lineage (NCBI taxonomy): Eukaryota > Viridiplantae > Streptophyta > Pinopsida > Cupressales > Taxaceae > Taxus > Taxus chinensis. The sequence goes on along the minus strand of CM034146.1, from coordinate 345,405,650 downwards.
GTTGTATAATAGATGTAGAGATCAGAGTATTGCAGGCTTCTTCTTCCTTTGTGGAATGGGCCATCTTTTAGTGATCCTTTTTTTTCCTTCCAAAGGGAAGGAATTTTTTTTGGTGTATGTCAATTATCTTTAGTATTTATGCAGAGGATCACATCATTGACACTCTTTTTAGGAAACCTTCTTGTCCTCACTTTTTTCTCTCTCTACTCTGGGGGATGATTGTTGTACGTGGGTACCTGATCAGGTTGAGTTATTACGGACCACTACTTATTCTTCTTCTCTAGTTTTGTTGAGTGAGTTTCTTGTCTCTCTTTTGGGGGGGAGTTTTTTCCCATTGGATTTTCTCTTTTTCTCCACCTTATGAGAGATTTGCATTGTACATGGGTACCTCATCAAACCTTGTTTCTAGGACCTAATTTCCTTTTTCACTACCCACATAAGTTGTGTTTATGGGGGGTGTTAGTGTAGGATATTTATTTTCCTTGTATTTGTTTATTTACTTGGAAATTTCCGACACTCATGAGATATGCTTTCTTTGGTGTAATGGTTATGTCGAGTTAGCTTACCAATTGTGTTGAGTTAGCTTACTAGTTGTGTTGAGTTAGCTTACTAGTTGTGTGGAGTAAAATCTACTTCTAGTGTCATTTAGAGAGAATTATTCCCCATTGATCTAAGAGGAGGTTACAAATTCACCTCCTTTATGTACATCACTTGCATCATTCTATCTCCTGGAATATGGAGCATATGGAGTATTGAGTTGATCTAGAGCCATTCTTATCTTGCGATTTCTTGATCATATTGCACCTTATTATAAGTTATTTCAATTTCTGCAATTTATCATGCATTCATTTTTCCTCAGAGATCCAAAAACTCTAATAATCTTGATATATTTTGAGATATTTGAACTTGACAACAAATGGATATACCACTAGGCTTACCTTCTTCTTTCACTATGACATTTTCTGCTCTCTTTCCTTTATTGGGATCTTTCCTCTATTAGGATCTTACCCTCTTCATTATATGGGCTTATTTTCCTCAAAAATACCTTTTATTTACTTGTTGGTATTCTTTCCAAGGAATCCAATTTGGATGCATTTTTCGTATAACATCTTCTACATTACTGCAATTTGTGACTTTGAGTCACTTTCTTTTCTCTCTTGACTATTTTTTGAGTCATTTATTATACTTTGTTTTCTACCCATCGAGACATGATAGATAACTAACTCATACTCTATCCCACTTGTGGAATGCCTCATATTCAAAATTTTGCATGAAATTTCCTCTACACATTTTTTTATCAACAACATTTTTCCTTTTTGAATTCTTATTTTCCCATCTCTTCAATCTAAACTTCAAGTGCTTCACCTTCATATTTTATCAAATCTATTACAACTAATTTACCTTTTGTGATCTCCATAACATCTAATATTTCTTGAAATCATGTTAACATCTCTTCAAAGTTTGCAACTCTAAGTGCTCTATTTCCCTTGTGTAACATTTCTACAACAACATGTTCTCTACCCATCTTAACAAGATGGAAAACACTCAAATTATCTCTTTGCATCTACTAATTACCTTACAATGGAGGAAAATATTATACTACACATTCTATCCAACAATATTTGAATTGAACCCTAAGATAACATCAAACCTATCTATTTTAATCAAATCATTGCAAATGCATTACTCCTCACCTCATCCAGGCATTACAAAAGAACCATTATGGAATTCAACATTTCTCTAGCTTCCATTCACAAGATGTGTTCTCTTACATTATGATATTTTAGGTTCCATAGCTTATGATACATCTCTCATAAGTGTTAAACACTCATAAAATTATACGACTATAACGTGAGCCCTAGATTTGGAATTGTTATAGCTACATCTTGATGGGAAGATTCTAAGTGGTGGAAAACATATTTCTAATTCTACATAGATATATTACTTGGAGCCATGTTCTATTTTTTCCATTCATTTATTTATGGTAATGTGAGCATGTACACCTAACACGAAATGGATTGGTACCTTGTAACATATTTTGGGTTTTTCTCAAAAACCACGAATATGTACCATAATCTGATTTGGAAGTTCACTTCCATAAGATGATGTGAGAAAGTAACCTTAGAGTATGATGCATATGTTATGTTTAGTCTATTTATTTAAAAAAAAAACAAGCTTCTAAGGCACATTATGAAAATATGGGTCTCTTCATAGAGTTGTTTAGATTATATGTGTAAAATTTTAGATGGTGTGAAGCATTATAGCTTGTTTTATAGCTTCATTATGAATTTTAATTACATGTCATATTTTCAAATATCACACCATTGAGTGAGAGGATATGCAAGAATATTTTTATGATCAAGAAATTACTATGAACCTTTTGAGGCAATTCAAGACTAATTCCATTCAATCCACCACCAAATCCCATAAACATGACTTATTGTTGATAAACCTACTCCTGTTTTTAAACAATACAAGATTCCATGTACCCCTTGGATGCTCCTACATAAAATTAAGTCTGATTTATTAATTTATATTTGAATTAAACTTAATTACAATATGACGTGGTTAGTTTAGTAGCAAATTATAATATAGAAATGAGGGTTTTAATATACTTAAGATATATACTCTAGATAAATGTAATTTAAAACCATAAACTTACAAAAATAGAAAAAATATATAGACCCTAAATTATATATTGATCGATGTTCAAATTATAAAAAAACTCTAGAAATTTGATAAATGAAAATACAAGCTAGGGTTTAAAATGATTGCACTAATGTGTAGGATCTAGAAGATGAATAGAGGAATGTGAATGCATAAATGAGTTATGTAGAATTTCATTTAGATACTTGTAAACGTTTGGATATGGATACTGAGTGCAGGGAAAATTATCCAGAATAGGGTATAAATGTTTAGGCATTTGTACAGTTAGTTTAGTGCATTTTATACTACATAACCACTTCCCCATCTACATAGGAAAGATACTTCTCCCCCTATGATCATTGTTAATGGTAAGAAATAATATTTCCACAGTCATATGATCAAGTGAATTCTTCTAGATAAAACCATGTTAATTATTTTTAATGGTTTTATGTGTGTGCCTTATAGATATTTTCTAACTTATGATTAGAATTATATAATATAATACAAGTTTATGTAAACAAAGTGGTATACTGATTGAGCATTATTATACATTAACAATTAGTAAACTATAAGTTGAGTATTTTTTTCCACTATAATACTTTAACTATGACTTAGTTATGACATTTGACATAATCATATTAATAATAATCACAAAATAAAAAATAAAATAAAAACTAAAAATATATATTATAGTAATAATTGTAAGAAAAGAGTGATTTATTAGTACATGTCTTGAAGTTTGATCAAAATAATTAATCAAACCATCTTCCTAATTTTTGATCCATCCATAATATTTTGATAATAACAAGAAATCATATGCAAGTGGTTTAATTAATATGTTGATAGGGAGGAGAAAAGAAAAAACATTGCAAAAGGAAGCGAGGTAATGGAGGGGATAAAGGGAGGATGATCAAAAGGGAAGGGAAAATGTTGGAAGGAAAGTAAGTGAACATCCAATTTGTTTTATAAAGTCACATATGGACCATGTGTCATTTGTGAAACTCCTTAAAGGAGAAAGGGTGTGTGAGGCACAAATATTTGAGGCAACATCCTATGGAGATAACGGTGAAAGAAAGTCCCTTTCATTCAATATTCATAATGGTTAAGCCAAAATTTCCACTCACAGCATTGTTATCATCATCTTATGAAAAATTGAACTAGCGTTGTTTTCTTTATTTACTTTTTTCTCAATAAAAATCAAATCTATGTTCACCCTCCTCCCAGACAAACATTTTTCTTAGGAGCTTAAAATGTCATTGACAAATTCTTTGTTGTGTGAAACATAAGAATAAGAGGATTTAGAAAAAATATTTACATGATTCAAATATTTCACGTTACTTTTGGTTCTCTCAATTATGTCAATTCATTAGGAAAAAAAGACATTTCAAGACACTTGAAAATAGAATGCGAAAAATTCACTGGTGAAAGACTAGAGAAATTGCTCCTTGGACTAAATTTTAGGGGAATTTTAATACGCATGACATGAGGGGTGCACATCAAAAATAGATTTGAAGGGCATATAGAGAATGATATTAATGCCCATATCATCAATCCATATCCTATATATCATCAGTATTCCTTCCAACCATAAACAAAAAAATAGATTCATTATTATTGTTTTTATTTATGATAGAAATTTTCATTCAAACATGGGAACTAAATTTGATGAGAGAAATTTTTAACAATGGAATTGAAATTTTATGGATTTTTCATTCTGGTGTGGGACTTAAAACTATATTGTGAGATTTTTTAGGCAATTATCTTTGTTCAAAATTTCAGATGACAAGAATTTCTTGTCATATTCTTAAGGTGTAAAAGAACATGACACAATCTAGGATCCATATTTTTTTCCTTCAATTATATTCCCAATATAGCCTCTTATGCATGGAACAATATGAGTAAAAAAAGAGTGAATTAAAAGGGGATTTCTACATGCAAATTTGGGGGAGACGGTCAACCAATTTGAAATATCCCACTAGCTCAAACCCCCCCTCCTCCATCTCTCAAAGAACACATAAAAACATAGTATCCAAGATAATACATTAACATGTAAACATATAAACATGAGTTGTGAGTCCTCAAAAAATCATCATTCCTTATGTTAACATGATCCTCATCCTAATAGGTAAGGAATATCTTTACTTGAAATTACTCAGATGATACCTAAATTCGCTTATACTATAATGGACTATGAAAACATAGTCTATTTATCTCTCTTTAAAAAAGCAAGAAAGCGTGATGAAAGATGAGTACGGTGGTAGGTGATGAGAAATTAATGTAATTTTATAAATAAAATTTATAAAAATGGGTGCATGTGAGTTCATTTTTACCTTTCATGTTGAAATTTTTGAGTTATGAAGTGTCATTTGAAGAGTGATTTTACTGCGAAGTGTGATAATGATCGTATAAAGTAGTGAACCAGTGGATATTTGGACATGTTCGTAATAGAGCTCCATTGGAAGGGTGTTTGAGTTAGTAGAAGGCACGCAAAAGGAAGGTTCACGAAGCTAGGGTTTGAGAAGAACATAATTACAACTAGGGCACGCAAATTTAGAGTTATAGAGGTCGAATGATTGTAAGGAAACATTTTAAAAATCGTAATTACACCCAAGAGAGCACCTATAGCAGCTACTCATGGAAGGAAGAAGGATGAACAGAGGTGGAGGTTGAGGACGCGATTGAAAGTAGATTTTTAGAGATGCAATACCCTAAACATGTGATCATGGGGTGGGATTAGGAGTCACACATATCAAGAAGCAAGGTGAGTGATTACAATCACTGAACCAAGGCGAATAAGGATGAAATAGACAAGGAACTGGTGAGGAAGAATGATCTACAAATAGAGGATGATAAGCCCATCTACGATGATGTTGGGCAAAAGATTTTGGAAAAAGCTGGGGTTTTCAAGGTATATGAGTTGCCATAATTAGACAAGCCAAAAAAACTATATGAGTGGCTAATGTCTAGAGTGATCCGGAGGATTTCCCTAAAAAAATGTTTTGATCAATATCAAAAGTCTACAAAAACCATTGGAAAATTCAAGAGCTCAGTAATATCTTTATGACACCTTTTTAATGGGCAAAAACTGAGTCTGTGAGCAAAATTTATGCATTTCAGAAGTTGATTCTTGACCTTCGTAATTATTTTTAATCTTCAAATTTTCAAATTATTTATGCTAACTAGTGATATTATGTAGGTGGAACATCTGGCCAATATTCCAACTACAAGATACCCTTAGTTAACATATTTTATTAATTCATAAATTAATCCTAAGATATATGTTTAATTAATCCTAATAAAGCACCTTAAATTTTTCTAATTTTGACCAAATATCCTCTCCAAAGTTTTGGCGCATTTTTCCAAGGCAAGCCAATTTACAACCAAGAAAATCTCCACGAGAGGAGGGGGGTGGTTAACATCATGTGGAATTAGTACACACATTAAATGGAGGATTTGAAGGCTTTGATAAAGGCTAAAATTGGTAATATCCCATTATATGTGGGATTATTCCTCCATTTTTGATGCTAAAATCCACTCATATGGATAAGAGAAAATCATGGGCTTTGGGAGGATTATTGGGAGATTTAAATGGGATTAAATTTACTAAATATACACTTAAGTGTGTGTGTGTGTACGTGTATTTGTAAGGTTTGAGTAAAGGAAGAATATATATTATTATTTGATTTGAGAGAAAGGAAGGAATACAATAGAGTGTGTGATTTCTATTTTCTATATAGGGTATGGTTTGAAGAAAGGAAGAATACAGACACAGGTTTATTGTAAGCTTACTCTTAGGAGTTGTATTGTTATTCTGAAGAGTTAAAATTAATTGATCGGAACACTCGTAGAGTGGACTCGGGGACGTAGCCAATTGGTGAACCCCAGATGCAAACTTTTGTGTCACCTTGTTTTATTTTCTTATTGCTGTAAATTTTATGCCGTTGAGTTTTAATTTGTGTGATTTTTTAAATTAAAATTGTGGCATTTTGGATATAATTTGAGAGAAATTATTCGGTTAAATCCATTCAAGTTACTATGAAGTTTATTAAACTTGAATTTTTGAATCAGTTTGGTATCAGAGACAGTGAGGATTTCTTCTAAATTATTTGGCACAAGCACAATATTGTATGTTAACCGAGGTCTAGATCAAGGTGTGGTGAAGGGAACTTGCAGAGATTGAGCACTGAAATTGGTACAAGACGTGCAAGCCAATAATCAAGTATGAGGAAATGTTTGAGGCAGACCTTTTAAATTGGTTTTTTGCAGATGAATGGACCATGGTTGAGGAAATGTATGAGGAAGTCGGAAGATCAAAGGAAGTGATCAATTCCTTCTTCTCCTTCCACCTCTTCTTCTACCAACTTCAACAACCATTTCAGCACTTGGGGTTAGATGTTAAATTTGATTTGGCTCCATTTATAATGGTGAGCTAAATGTAAAAAACTAGACAACTGGGTCAAGAGATTGTATATAATTTGTCTGCATTTATAAGCTTGAAAACCATAAGTAATAGATCTAGTTAGCACTCTCCGTATGGGTGGTACAGACACGTTATATGGTGCTATTATAAGATTCAGGATATTTCTCAGACAATTATGGTAAGTCTAGATGATCTTCTAAGGAGTAAAATCTTGTAGTTCAGCTTAGGAAGAAATTTTAGTCACTTGTAGAGATACATACAAAGTATACTTGTGAGGGAACTATGAGTGGTCCGGAAAAATAAAGGTTAGAACTGTGGTGCAAGTGCTATACTGCGAGGCTTTTAGAAAGAAGCATTGAATGTTAGGAATTCCTCTTTAAGGACCTACTCTGTTAAATATATTGGAGAAGAAGACACAGTTATTTAAAACATAGTTTTTTAATGTTTAATCCATTCTCATACCTTGGTATGAAGTTTGTCTTCAAGTGGACCCACAATGGTGCAAGCTCTCCTATGATTTCAAAGAAGGATATGGGTAAGAAGTCTCATAAGCCTTTGTGAAAATATTTTTGAAGGTAAAGCAAAGGGTAAGACTAAATTCACTTCTACTGTGAAACAAGAAGACAGGAATAACCCTGATTAGTAAATATCATACTCTCCGAAAGATGGGATTGAATACATCATAAGATCCCATCATGTTAAAAACAACTTGACTTTAGTTTCTACAGGAAAAATGAAACAACTAGTAAAATCAAGTAAGAGTTTTGTTCTCGTGGTTATAAAAGCCACAGATGAGGGAAAATCTAAGGCATTAGAAGGTTGTGATCCTAAACATAAATTTGAGATAGATAATATTATTTCTAACTTCAATGAATTTTTTCAAGACCCACAAGGTTTACCTACTAAAAGGGAGATTAAACATGAGATTCAGTTGCAACAGGATGCCTCCCTACCTAAAATTGACATGTATAGGTTCTTAGTGATAGAGAATGAAGAAATAAAGAAGCAGGTGATGGAGTTGCTTGAGAAAGGAATCATTTGGAAAAGTACCTCTCCATTCGGTTCGCCTATTTTCCTAGTACCAAGAAGGATGGAACATGGCAGATGTGTGTGGATTTCTAAGATTTGAATAAAATAATAGTTAAAAACCACTACCCTTTGCCTCATATTGATGATTTACTAGATTAGTTGAAAAATGCAAATTAGTTTACTAAGTTAGATTTGAGAAGTTGTTATCACCAAGTTAGAATAAATGAAGGTGATGGTTGGAAAAGTGATTTTAAAACTAAGTAGGGTCTATTTGAATGGCTTGTTATGCCTTTTGGTCTTTGTAATTCACCTGACACTTTTATGAGAGTTATGAATGATGTGTTAAGATCCTTTTTGGATGACTTCGTAATTTTTTATTAGGATGATATACCAATATTTAGCAATTCATGGGAAGATCATCTTAAACACATCAAGAAAGTGCTAGATAATTTTCGGATACATAAGCTATTTTTGAAATTGGCAAAATGTGAATTTGCAAAATAATATTTGGTTTACTTAGGCTATGTTGTAGGGAATGGTTCATTAAAAAAAGACCTTGCAAAAGTTTCAACCATAGTTAATTGGCCAAGGCCTAATAATGTGACAGAGGTTAGGAGTTTTCTTGGAGCAGTCCAATTGTGGAGAAAATTTATTGCTAACTTCTCTTATATTGCATTCCCTTTACATGCATTAACCAGTGTTAAATAGGTATTTCAATGGGGAAGGAAGCATGAAGAAGCTTTTAAAACTATGAAAGGAAAAATAAGCACCACTCCAATTCTTGCATTACCAGATTTACAATAGTCATTCGAAATTGAGACAAATGTTAGTGGTATGCAATGGGAGCAATGTTGATGTAGAATAGAAAACTAGTATGTTTCCACTTGGAAACATTTACAAGTGCAGTTGAGAATTATCCTACTTATGATAATGAATTGTATGCATTGGTACAAAGTGTGAAAAAATGGAAGCACTATCTGATGGGTAAAAAACAATCATCCATATGGATCATCAACCTTTATAGCATCTTTAGTCACAGTCCAAGCTACAACAATCACGACACTTCAAATGGATAGGATTTCTGCAACAATTCCATCTGGTCGTCAGTTATAAAAAAGGGGTAAATAATAAAGTTACTGATATTCTCTCTAGACCTCCTATTATATCATCTCCTATTTTACAGCATAGTCCTTTTGTGAATGAAAGTTATAAGGAACAATATGCTAGGGATGATGGTTTTAAGGACTTCTATGAAGATTCATTAAATGGAAAATCAGTAGAGTCATTTGACTATCATGTGCATAATGGAATACTTTATCATTTGGGTAAAATTTGTATCCCACAAGATGAAAGAGTTCACATGATTAGAGAATCTCACACTTCTCTTGTTTCAGGTCATTTTGGCATTGGAAAAATAGTTGCCCAATTGCAAAGATATTGTTACTAGCCACACATGACTGAAAATGTATCTAGATATATCAAAGGTTGTATTCTTTGTTCTACAAGTAAACCTAATAATAGGAAGTTAGGATTGTATACACCTCTTCCTATTCCTAACCATCCTTGGGAAAGTATTTCTATGGATTTTGTAGGTGGTTTACCTATATCACGAAGAAAACATGATTATCTATATGTGGTTGTTGATAGGTTCAGCAAAATGTGTATTTTAGTTCCTTGTACTAAACAGTTTTCAGGAAAGGATACTGTACATTTGTTCTTAAAAAATGTTTGGATCCATTTTGGGCTTCCCACTTCTATCATTTCTAATTGTGATTCTCATTTTGTCAGAGAATTCTAGTTAGCTTTGTGGGGATTGATGGATACTAAGATTAAGAAAAGTATTGCCTTTCATCCACAAACCAACAATCAAATAGTGGTACATTTTCTCAGAGGGTACTGTGGAAAACATCCTAAAATTTGGGATGAACATTTGTATTATGTACAACATTCTTATAAACATGCTTTACATTTTTCTACTTTAAAATCTCCTTTCGAAACTTGTTTTGTTTATTTGCCTAAGTCTCCTTTAGACTTCATTTTTGGAAAATAATCAAAATCAATGGTTAATGGAAACAGTGATGCTCAGAAATTTAAAAGATTCATTCAGAGGATTCAGATGATTCAGAAAGCTATCCAAGAACAGTTAGAGAAAAGTGAAGCAAAATATAAGGCTAGGCATGAAAAACATCAAGTTGATCATTAATTCAAAGTCGATGATCAAGTTTGGCTTCATATCAACAAGGAAAGATTTAAAGGTGAAGGTAAAATGTTAAAACTAATAAGGTATGGTCCTTTTAGGATTTTGGAAAATATTAGTAAAAATGATTTCCGATTAGATTTTCCTTCTTACATGCAAATTTATTCATTGGTTAATGTGGAAAACTTGAAACTATATGAACCTCCTATGATCATAGATCAAAATGAAAGTATTCAAGTTCCTAATGTTGATGATTTTTCTCCTGAATTTCTTCATGAGTTACAAAAAGATGCTATTATTGACAAGAAAATAAGGACCTCATGAAGGGGTGATGTTGAGTACCTTCATGTAGGATTAAAAGAATGCATCCAAACAAGGCAAAATGGATGGAAATCAGACAAGTGAGGGAAAAATACCCTCACTTTGTTGATGATTAAGTCAACTTTTGGAGGTCCACAAGCTCTGAGTGGGGAGGAATGATCTAGAGGATTTCCCTACAAATTTTTTTTGATCAATTTCAGAAGTATACAAAAACCATTGGCAAAGTCAAGATCTTGGTAAAAGCTTTCTGACACCTTTTTAACGGGCATAAACTGAGTCTGTGAGCAAAATTTATGCATTTCAGAAGTTGATTCTTGACGATGATGCTAGGAAAAATATTTTGGAAAAAGTTGGGGTTTTCCAGGGATACGAGTTGCCATACTTAGGCAAGCCAAAAAAACCATACCAGTGGCTAATGTCTAAAGTGATCCGAAGGATTTCCCTAAAAAAATGTTTTGATTAATATCAAAAGTCTAAAAAAACCATTGGAAAAGTCAAGAGCTCAGTAAGATCTTTCTAACACCTTTTTAATGGGCAGAAACTGAGTCTGTGAGCAAAAGTTATGCATTCTGGAAGTTGATTCTTGACCGCAGTAATTATTTTTAATCTTTAAATTTTTGAGTTATTTATGCTAACTAGTGATATTATGTAGGTGGAACATCTGACCAATATTCCAACTACAAGATACCCTTAGTTAACATATTTTATTAATTCATAAATTAATCCTAAAATATCTGTTTAATTAATCCTAATAAAGCACCTTAAATTTATCAAATTTTGACCAAATCTGCTCTCCTAAGTTTTGGTGCATTTTTCCAAGGCAAGCCAATTTACAACAAAGAAAATCTCCATGAGAAAAGGGGGTGGTGGTGGTTAACATCATGTGGACTTAGTAAACACATTAAATGGAGGGTTTGAAGGCTTTGATAAAGTCTAAAATTGGTAATATCCCATTATATGTGGGATTATTCCTCCATTTTGATTCTAAAATCCACTCATATGGATAAGAGAAAATCATGGGCTTTAGGAGGACTATTGGGAGATTTAAATGGGATTAAATTTACTAAATATACACTTAAGTGCGTATGTATATATGGGTGTTTGTAAGGTTTGAAGAAAGGAATAATACACATAGGTGTATTATTATTTGATTACAGAGACAGAATACATAAGGCAAAATTTAACAGAGGAGGATTTTATTTTCTTACAGGGAATTTATTCTACTGATAAGCACCAGACATAGGTTTATTATAAGCTTACTTTGAGGAGTTGTATTGTTATTTTGAAGAGTTTTAATTAATTTATCAGAACACTTGTAGAGTGGACCCAGGGAAGTAGCCAATTGGTGAACCCCGTAATTAAACTTCTGTGTCATCGTGTTTTATTTTCCTATTGCTGCAAATTTTATGCCATTGAGTTTTAATATGTGTGATTTTTTTCATTAAAATTGCTGCATTTTGGATATAATTTGAGAGAAATTATCTGGTTAAATCCATTTCAAGTTACTGTGAAGTTTATTAAACTTGAATCTTTGGATCATAGAGTCCATGAGGACTTCTTCTACTTTGTAGAAAGGTAGGTGCGCCTCACCGGCCATTGATCAAAAAATTAGTAGGGCTAAGGAGTTCGGGCACTGAAATTTCTAGGGACCTAAATGATGATGAGGGTGTGAAACTGACCTTTGTTGAGTTGGTATATGCAAATGGAGGGAGCACAATGGAAATTGAGAAGTTGGAAGATCATCCAATGATCAATATTGTTACACACCTCCTCACCAAGTTCAATAACTAGGAGCACCGGGGTTAGGTAAATAAGAAGTGGCTCCATATTGCCAACAAAGTTTTTGAAAGAGTTATATATAATTTGTCTACATTTATAGCTAAAACCATAATTGAAGAATCACACCAAGGAGATAAGATAATTTTTGGTGCTATTCTTTTATTCATGGTATTTGTAAAAATTGGGGTTCTAGATGACCCTAAGGATAAGATCTGGCAGTTCCCAAAAGAAAAGAAGCCACTTCTAGAGAGATTTGCAAAGTATACTTGTGAGGTAACTATGTGTGGCTTGTATAAACAAAGGATAGAGCTTTAGTCCAAGCACATGTGCGAGGCTTCTGAGCATGAATGGAGAATACCAAAGGACCTACCTATCATGTTGGAGAAGCAGGCACAATTTGTAGTTTTTCAACATTATTACATTGAAATATTTGGTATGAAGGATGGAAAGTGGAGCCCTTGGTGCAAGCTCCCCTATGCTTTCACCGTGCAATACTTCTAAGCCTCTGTGAATAGATTTTTGAATGTGCGTAGACTAAGATTTGATGCAGAAAAGGTTAATTGTAAATATCATACTCTCTGAAAGAAATATGTGTATCCGAGTAATTCTGCTTACATTGAAAAATTGATATCATATGAAATTAATATCATCTCCATGAGTTTGGTAGTTGGAAAGTTGGGCGCATATAAGGTATACATTTACCTTAAGCCTAAGTTAGTTGATGGAAAGTAAATTGAGAATAAGTTCAAACTTCCAGAGTTGCCCAAGGGAAAACATACGGTTGGGATGTGTTAGCATATGGATTTACACACATGCAAATGACATGCAAAAATGTGGGAACAAAGTCCCTCCTCAATAAAGGTGAGGTTGCCTTTATTGAAAACCAAAACTGTATTGACATCTGTACATCTAAATTTTTATGTGGGGGGTGTTTTGAAACATCAATGGAAAGAAAAAGTGAATGAGGGAGATGGAATGGAATGAAGGAAAGGAGTGGAATGAAATGAATTGAAAGAACATGCAAGATATAGGTAAAAATAGAGCCTAATATCGCACGAAGAGGAAAGATGAATAACTAACACAAATAAAATGGAGTTTGAGTTAGCTAAATAGGAATGTGTAAAAGGGAACACACGTGAGCAAGTAGATAATCAGAGCTTGATCACTATGAACTAGAACAACAGATTAATAATGTTGACAATAAGATCAAAGATAATATTTGCATGCAAGATTCAAACACCTAACATCTAATGAACATAATAACATCAAATGTTACAAGAGAGAATGAATGAGACACAAAGTTCTTATTTCATTAACTCTAAAATGTTTTAACAAAAGAACAAAAAGTCTCTTCTTGAGACAAATCTTGCACACACAATTATTTTCTTCTCCTATCTCTAAGTCCCCTTCCAAATGAGCCCCGCACTCCCTTTTATAACCCAAAAGTTGGTTACAAAGTAGTTAGGGTTTAACATGATCATTAAATAAGGCACTTAAGTGACCTTTGAATTTTTCTAACCAAATTTATTAAAAACAACCCAAAATAGAAATCACTTAACAAAAACAAACAAAAACATCCTTTCTTATAAATCCACTTTTTAAAATATACAATAATAACTAGTGCCTTATCCATTGAAATAGGGTCCACCTATCTCAAGCGTATGAGAAATGGACTTTCCCACTTTGTTAGATACCAAGAAAATTATCTCCCTGAACCGCCAGTGAAATTATGATCTGCCACTTTTTCCAGTTGAAAGGATCTAAACCTTCCCAAAGTTTCAAACATATTTTCTTCTTCTGGAGGTTCATTTGGTCAAAGAATAGCCTCACAAAATACTTGCAATTCAATAATCCTACTTGGCATATCATTTAAATTAATAATATTTGATTGAGCGTTCTTAAATAAGTTCTTTAATTTGATGCACCATTCCATTGAAACTGACGAGAAATTATTAGTGGGAGTGTACATGTCCTTAAACAATTGTGAAAATTGCTCTTCCACCTGTTCCGATGAACACCTTTGATTATGCTCATTTACAAGGTTGCAAGGAATCTCAGCTATGAATTCTTGAATCAAGGCGAGTGAAGTGAAGGCTTCATTGCATATGCTCTCATAATGGATCATAGAATCCTAGAGAAGTGTCTTCCTTGATTTGAGATGTAGACACCAAAGAAAACATGTCCCTTGATATTCAAATTCAATAATTCCTTCAATGGATAAAACCAAGGATTCCATACTCTTCATTTCTTGCAAACTAGGTAATATATCATCTAAATTTGATATATTAGAAACAAAAGTTTCTTTGAAAGAAAGAATTGGATCAAGATACACACTGACATATTCATGAAGCTTAACCGTGGTCTTGTTCATCCCTTGGCCTAAAACGAGAATCTCTGAAAGCCAAGTTTTAGTGACATGGCCTAATGTGTTTATTTATTTTGAAAAATTGAGAGTTTATTCATCAGGGGAAGCCACTGCATCAGGTACTGGGAAAGTGGATGATATGGGATTTATCAAATGTTGAACATATTCCACCAATTGATTCTTTTTGGCCTTTAGCCGAGAGTTTTGAGACTTATATTTCTCAAGTATCTTTAGCACAATATCAATTGAATATCGAGCCATCACCATGTAACTTTATAATGTAGACCTCCCAAGTCCAAGTCTAAAAACTTCATAATCAATAGGTGTCATGACATCATGCTCCTTATCAACTTGTGGGATGGTGAGATCTACAAATCTATTTCCGTCATTATCCACCATTATTCAAGAAAGCACCTTAGGCTTATTTGGAATGACATCATTTGAAAGTTTGAAAAGGGCATTGAAATCAATGTCAATTTCCTTAACAACCCTCTTCCTTTTCTTAACCTCAGAATCAACCCAGGAAGGAGTATCATGCACTATTTCTGCATATAAAATCCTAGAGCTCGAATCAATATTCTCATTGTTCTCGACATCATGAGATCCTACAAGAATCCTATCTATGACCTCAATTTTAGGAGAAACAACCTCAATATCCACCTCCTGATTATTCGGGAGATTTTGGGAAATCCCTTCATGAACTGCATGCTCCAAAGTGTTTGATATTTGGACTACCTGCACTTGAGAGGACGCTTGTTAAAAGCATGACTGAGGATTGTTTGCCACAAGCTTTTGAGCACTATTAACAATGTGGGTAGATGAATCTCTACTCGAGGTAGAAAATCATGATACACACTCTCTTCCTTCTTCAGGGTTAGGGTCTTTAGATTTTTCTCCTCGTGACACATTACTTAGCGAAGTGGATTTTGGTAACCACTCCTTTCTTGCTTGTTGTGTATGATTGGATGGTACAAAGGTTGATCGAGAAGAGGTTTTGGTTGAATGAGGGCCTCCTTGAGTTGGAAAATTTTGTGATCCTGAAGCATGATCTTGAATTGATTGTCACTTGGAAAGTTCTCTGTCATACCAAGATATGCTTCTTTCAAGAATTGGTTGATTCTTGCAATCAAGAGAAAATTCATCTCTTTTGGTCCAGTCGATTGGAGACAACGGGGTAAAAGCAACTGCATCATATGAGGGATCAATGACATCTTCATAATCCTTTATAAATGAATTCTGAGGGTTCTTGATGTGGAAGGCCTTGATCTGAGCAAGTGTTAGGTGAGAAAACTCTCGTCTTCTTACTTCATGTTCGTCCGAACAGGTAGCCCATAAATCTTCCATGGTAGGGTTATGTTGATACTTTGCTCCAAGAATCTTCTGCATATATCCATTGATATCAAACTGGGCTCTCTTCACATATGGATGGATTGTAATGAGAGCAAAATCTTTTTCCATGAGTTGTGCACTAAAAATATTTGGACATTGGTATTCCCCAATTTGGATTGGGAAATAAATTCCTGAACGGTGTTTTTCACTGAGAAGACAATGAGCTTGGAATAGTTTTCATGCAAGTTCCATTAATGCCCATTTGTCACTTACGTACTTAGGAAGCTTCCATGGAGTACCAACAAATCCACTCACACGAATGTAGGAAAAGGATGAAAATTGAATAAACCATGTTACCCATTGGGAAATGATACTCATGGCTTCTTTAGAAAATCTTTCCTCTATATTCTGATTCAGGTTCCGAATCACGTGGAAGGTGAATGCATCATTGACTCTTCTAAAAAGGTGAGAGCTATTTTTGAAACTGAGTTGCGGGTAATAATGAAAAACACTGTTTGACGGCCCCATGACTCCTCTTGTTTCAATTCCCGAAAATAGCTTTCTTCTTACTACTGCATAAGTCAAATCCGATGTCATGTAGAAGCATCCAGTCATCTTAACTTCTATCAATTTTTTGTGAAGGGTATTACTGATAATGGTGGCCCAATCCACAAACTCTTTCTTGGCAAGGATGATACAGATAAACTGATACATCCATGGGTGGACAATCCTAGCAGAGGGTAAATCGAAAACTCGACTTAGGAGAGTAATCATGTCCCCAATTTCTTCCACGAACTCAATGCAATACAATTCTTTGGGAAACTAGTCAATTCAAGGCCTCTTGGTCACTAACCAGTTATTATTAACCATCTTACTCCATCTCAAGGGTTCTTCATCCCAAAATTCTTGTGGTAACTAGCGAGTGATATCTGCATTCTCAGGAAAGTCAGGTATGCCGAGAAATTCCTCAATGTGCTCTGGTGTGATTAAGAGGAAAGGCTCACAATTATCTTTAAAAATTCCTCATCTCTCAGGATCATAGTGCTCCGCACAAGCGATAACCAACTCTGGACACTGCACCAAGACAGGAAATGTTGCTGCTTGAGGTAGACCACTATGGTAAATCCTACCCAAGAATATGGTTTTTCCTTCAGTTTTCACCCCTTCACAGAATTATTACACATTGATGTGACCCAGATTTGTATTAGTGATATTGTCGTATGCTGACTTAATGGAACTGGGAGGGATGATTCCTTGGAATTCGTCCTTGAGTGCGGACTTATTTGATTTCTCCACTGGATTCCTTGATCTACCTATGGATTTGTTAGACTTCTTAGCCATTGTGAATTTCACAAAAGAATGAATTGAGCACATAAAACAATGCAAGAGGGGTCAGGTATCAGTCTTCAAAACCCTGTCAATGTAAAGAAAATATGACTCATTTTAATATTATTTTTATTATTATTTTAAAAATAATAATAATAATAATAACCAATCCCGGTTACAAGAAAAAATGCGAACACAAGCAAAATATCAAGACTAAGCTCGAGTTATAAATCGGGAAACAATAATATATATATATATATATATATATTTAAATATCCTGATGATACTATTTCTCTAATTTTGTTTAAGTTGTTGGAACAAATTCTCCCTACTGCATGGATAAGCTTTTATACTACCAGCGTAACTTTGGTGAATTCGTGGATTGTTTACTTTTGACTTTACGTGCTTCTTTGGCATGGAAACTATTGTTATTTCCTCTTTTCTTACAAAGGTGTGAAAGTTTGTTTCTTCAGTGTGGATTTTTTAACTGCTTGACCAATGGATGCATGAGTGATTACCAGGAATGAATGCATGAAAATTTTCCACCATGTGGCCTATAAATGGATTTTCTTTTCCTTGCTATGTTTTGGACTGATTATCCACTTCCCGCGTGAACTTTATGTTTGGCTTTGAACTGAGTGGAATAAGTTCTCCTTCAACAACATGGGCTTGTCTTCTAATTGCTTTGTTTCATTCAAACAATGCATGGATCTGCCAAAAGCTAAATGTGTGGGAGCTGCTTAGATCGCATGGGATTTTTCTCAGAAGAATTCTTTCTTGTCCCTTGCATTGAAAATGAATGGCCTATTTTGGATTGCATGGAATATTGTTTTCTAGCTTTGAACTGTTCTTTCTTGAAAAATGTGTGGAAAATGCTTTCCTTTATAACCTGCGTTTGAACTTTATTTTCCTCCAAGGCGTGGAAGATGCTTTTTTTGTATGCAAACTCTTCCCAATGCGTGAAAATAATGACTTCTTCCCAATGCGTGGCTAGTATCACCTTAGCTTGTTGATGTTCTTTGGTCAATGTGTGATGGATGAGTGGCCTGCTTATTGTCTTTTTTTTTAACCTACATGAGCAAATATTACCTTTTCCCTGGCTGTGTGTGAGAAATATTTTGGATTTGTATTAGTTTCAGTTTCACCTTTACCCTATGGCTACGTTTTGGCTGTTTTATTTGACCAAGGCATTGATAATATTTTTTGTCTTCTTGTTGTTTTCCCTTGAAGAATGCATGAAGCTTGGTGATTAAAATGCGTGGAGTTGAGTGATTTTTAGACTATTCTTCTGTGGAATCTTCTTTTCTATTTTCCTTGTCTTCTTGCTGAAATGTGGAGCATCTCAAAATGGCCCGTGATCATTGTATTTTTTCAACTACATGTTGATCTTCTCCCTTGGACAACGTGGTTATCTCTATGGAATGTATGGAAAGTTGCTCTTCCTTTGCTATTTTAGACTATCCTCTTGTTGCGTGGGAACTTGTTTGGACTGTTCTCCTTAAATAAATGCCTGGGTTGTCTTTCTTTAAAACCTGCGCAGATCTTTGTCCTGCAACTTTTTATATGCTATCTCAGGTAAATGCGTGGAAATATTTTTATACTTTCTTACTGTTCCTTTCTCCAGCGTTCACAGTTTGAGGAATGTGATAAAAATATTATTATGTTTCATAGGATAAGTGAGAAGCAATTTTGGAAAGCCTCGTACGACTCTTTCCAACGAGTTCAACGGAGGAAGTTATGAAGGTTTAACCGACTTCCCCTCTTCCCGGGTAGTGGAATTAATTGCTAGGGGAAATGGGGAAAGCAACGACCAATTGGCAATGGGAATGGAAAAGTGGGATGATAATCTCTGTTGAATTTCCCCATGTGGGAAATTGGGAGATTTCTTGCCTGTTTGCCAATTTATTAATTTGGCAATTGGGGGAAGAAATCCCATGAGCAGGGATTTAAAGCAATTTTGCCAGGAAAGGGGAAATCCGGGCCCGGGAAGCCAATTTGGGCATCCCCGACAATGAGAAGCGGAAGATTAATTTTCCCTGGAAAAACTTGTCGAATTAATTTTAATTAATATTTATTTAATTAAATACTCCAAAGTTATTTAAAAATTAATTTTATCAAACAAAGAGTAATCAATTAATTAAATATTAATTAATTAATATTTAACGCGACTCGAGACCTGGTGGGAGGAGTTCTTGCCCGAAAAGGATGAAACGAAGACCGGAATGATCACAAAAATGAGATGGTCGTGATGAGAGTGATAAACCACACAAAGTAACAATTTTGAAAATTTACAAAATTTCTATTTTTATTTTATTTATTTTTTAAATTTTGCACAATCAAAATTGGCTTATAATAGCTGGCTCTAATTGGGGACAAGGACTTCATGGATGCAGCAATGGACCCAGACCAAAATATTCATGAACATGATCTCAAAATGATAGGGCACAAAAATGGGGTTACACAAGAGAGGAGATCGAAAATGGGGAAAAGAAATAAACTAAAATCCTAATTACCTATGTACATACGGGGAACAACCCGTTTTCAATTTTGATAGTGCTTAAGATATTTCCCACTGTAGGGAAAAGGAAAATGAGTTCCATAATGACTTCTTTCTTTCTCAAGCTTGCTTAGGAACATGATCCTTTTATCTAATGCATTGGTGAAGCATTCATCATCAACTACGTGGGCTAATTTTAATGCTGGTAACTCCAGTGTGATGGGAATTTGAGCATTGGTTCCATACAAAATTTGGAATGGAGACATCTTGATTGGCCTTTTGGGTGTTATATGATCAACCCATAATGCATCATATAACTTTTTGTGCCAAGTTCTTTGATTTTCTTCGACTAACTTGTTCACAATAGTAATTATGTTTTTGTTACTGGATTCTGCTTGACCATTTCCTTGAGGGTAGTAATCTGATGAATGAGATAAAAATATCCCATCCTCATAACAAAAACCTATCATCTCTGCAGAAGAAAAATTTGAGGCATTGTCTGTCATGATCTTGTGTGGTAACGAATCAATATATTTTCTTTGATGAAATCACATATCACTGCAATAGATGTTTGTTTCACTGGTATAGCTTCAACCCATTTTTTAAAGTAGTCAGTTGCAGTGAGAAAGTGAGTATGACCAGCACTAGAATTATGATTCAAAACCTCGATGAAATCTAAACCCCATTGTTGAAAGGGTTCTTTAATGACAACTGGCTTTAAAGGCAAAGCTACCAATTTTTGTCTTCCAACAAATTACTGACAAGCTTCGAATTTTGTCACCCATTTCTGAGCATCGTAAAACATAGTGGGCCAGTAATAATGTGCTCACAGAATTTTATGGGTAGTTACTGGGCCAGAGAAATGACCACCGCAAGCATGACTGTGAAAATCTTGCAACAACCTAGGTTGTTTCTCTTTATCAACACATTTGAGGAACATGCCATCAATTCCTTTCTTGAACAATGTGTTGTCCCAAATGACGTACATGACAACTCTTAGTTTGATAGCTCATTTCTCCTTAGCTATTAGATTCTCTAAACACTCGCCATATGTGAGAAAGTAGGCAATATCATAATACCATTCATCCATGGTACTGACAAAAACTACCAGTGGTAAATTTTCTTCAACTGGTTCTTCAGAGTTATCTCATGGTTCATTCTCTGTGATGAGTTGGCAGAGTCCTCTTCCTCGAACCAACTTGGTAGGCTTGATATCCAAATCATATTCCTAGATCTTAGCGACCCAATTACCTCTTTTAGATCCTGGTTCCTGTTGTGTCAGCATCGATTTAACTATGGTGTCTAGAACTAAGACCTTGGTGTGAGAATTCAACACATAGTACCTGAAGTGTTTCAAGGCTCTCACCACCGCATACACATGTCTCTCAAGGGGAGTGTAATTGAATTCATGTTTCTTGATCCTAGAAATCATGAATGCAATAGGATATTCAATCCCCTCTTGATTGTGTTGAGTCAAAATGGTAGAGATTGTGTACGGTGAAGTATAACAATAAATTATGAAATCATTTTTAAAATCAGGACACACCAATGTAGGAGTTTTTGCAATAGCACCCTTGATTTTCTCAAATGCCTCTCTACCTTCCTTTGACCATTTGAAGTATTATTTTCCTTTCATCATATCAGCGATTTCTTTAGTCAGCTCGGAAAAATCTGGCACAAATTTCTCAAAAATTTCACCTTCCCAAAGGAGTGGACTCCAGGCTTACTTGTAAGCAAGGAAAGATTCTTGATAGCTTGAACCCGCTCAGGATCAATCTTAGTTCCTTCCTTAGAAACAATATGACCTAGGATTTTTCCTTCCATAACTCCAAACACAGACTTTTTGGATTTAGAGAAATCTTATGAAGTCTGAATCTTTTCAATATTTTCTCTAAATCTCTTAGGTGATCTTCTCGCTTCTTTGAGAACACTGTCAAGCCATATAGGTATATCATGACGATCTTGTCTTTATAATCTGTGAATGCCATATCCATAGCCCTTTGAAAAGTAGTGCTAACATTAATAAAACCAAAAGGCATTATTCTATATGTGAACATACCCCAGGGGGTGGTGAACGTGGTTTTATGTTGATCTTCTCTAGCTACTTCAATCTTATTATAGCCAGAGAAACCATCTAGCATAGATAGCATTTATGATCCAGTTACTACCTGTAGAATATGGTCCATGACTGATAGTGGGTAGTTATCCTTTAATGAAGCCTGATTAAGATTGTGGAAATCCACGCAAATCCTAATCTCTCCATTTTTCTTGTGAACCAGTACAATATTAGCTATCCAGGTTGAATGTCAAATAGGAAACACTATTCGTGCATCTAACATCTTTTGAACTTCATGAAATATTGTCCCTGCAATCTTGGGATTATATTGTCTTTGCTTTTTCCTTAATGGAACCACACCAGGATTTAAGGGTATGACATGCTTCATTTCCTTGGGTTGGAAATACTTCAAGTCTTCATATGAGTAAGCCAAAACGTCAGAATATTTGGTAAGGAGGCTTATGAATTTCCTGTGCTCCTCAGGTAAGCAACACCTACCGATATTGACCAGGTGAGGTTTATCCTTAGTATCAATGTTAACTTGCTCATAGTCAGTAGAATTCACTGGTCTTGCCTACTCTTTCTCTTTGATAAACTTGTCATGTTTGTCGAAAATTTCTTCAAGTGAAACCAATCCTTTGGGAATTTTATTTCCTTTGAGTTGGATGATGTCATTGCCAGGATCTTCATTCTCAACTCCTTGAATGAGTGAGGTAGTTAATTCACGAAATGCATAATCACTTCCTTTAATGTACAATTGTTCAAAATTATCCCTCTTTTCCAAGAAGGAAATAATCTGTTGATCATCATTAAATACTTGCCAATTTTCTACATTGTCAGGAACACTTGGCCTAAAAACCATTTCAATGGTGTATTTGTCTTGATCAAACTCTGAATGAGGAATCATTAATGAAGCTGAGACTGCTAAAGAATCCACTTTGTCATTCTTTTCGCGAGGGACAAATTTTATGGAAAAAGCATCAAAGGCTTCTATTGCGTCCCACACTTTATTTCTATAGTGTCTCAAACAATCATTCTTTACTTGGAACTGATTTCTTACTTGTTTCACGACAAATTATGCATCTCCAAAGACTTCCAAATTTTTAATCCCTTTCTCCTCTGCAACTTGGAGGCCAAGGATTAATGCCTCGTATTTTTCAGTGTTATTAGTATTTGAAAATTTCAAGTTTGTAGGAAAAAGGAAATATTTTACCATTTGGAGATATGAGCACCACTCTTGCACCAAAACCCGTCGAGCAAAAACTTCCATCGAACTCAAGAATCCAGATCTCATTGGAATTTTGGCAAGTGATCTCAGGGGTATGAATTTCTGCAGTCATCATATAATTACCCATACTTGAGCCTTGGAAAAGGATCTGTGCACGAGGATCTTCGATTTTAGTTACCGTGAACTTTTCCTGAGATTCTGGCATAAGCTTCTTCATTTCTCCATTGATAGGGATCATGGTGTGAGACCAGTCCATTTGAATCTCACCACCCAAATCTCTACAAAATTTCCTACTCAACAACATTCCATATGAGGCAGGAATATCAATAACTAAAATAGTTACCTTAACTCACTTTTGAGGGAATTGGGCTAAAACCATTTGGGCGTCTTTAATCTGCCTGATCAGAGGAACTTGCTTGGTTTCCATGGAGTAACATGATCCGAATGTTCTTGTACAAGTCAAACCAAGAGCATGCACTACTTTTTCCAGCATCACATTATCTGAGGCTCTAGAGTCTATAATGCAATTACTTAATTTGCATCCGTTGATTAGAAAGGACACAAAGAAAGGTTCAATCTTTTCATTTGAAAGTGTAGTGGCCACCACAAAATTTTGAGTTTTCCCATCTTTGGGAGTTTTCATAATCCCTTTGGAGGAATGAATAGTAGAGTCACCTTAGATAAAATGGACCAATTTCTCGAGTTGATCCTTATCAAGTACTCTATTTGTGACATGGAAATTTTTTTTTTATTGATATGATCAATGACATCAAATTTGGGAAAAGTAACCGTACTTGATGTCTCAGATACTAGTTCTTTTGAACTTGATGATGGCACACTTTTGACCTTTGCCTTAGGCTGGGTTGATACGGACGTGGAAGAAGAAAATTTCTTTGTAGCTGATTTATTGATGTATTGATTTAATAAAGGCCCTCCTTTCTTTAAGATAGTTTTGACCTTTGAAACCTCAGTCGCCTTGGACTCTTTAGGAGTCTCATTTGTTTTGAATTATTTGGAAGTTTCCTTAGTCTTAGATTCTTTTTGAAGTTCCTTGGAAAACTCTTTATCTCCCGCCTTAGTGGTATCCTACTCCTTTTTCTGAGAGCATGTGAAGATAACGAAGGATTGACTATTCATATCTTCTATAATTTCTTCATATTCATCTTCCTCTTCTAAACGGTACTCAAAGAAATGATTATTACTTTCTCCCTCAGGATCTTCAACTTTAGGTTCAGATGTTCCAGAATCTGGTTCTTCCTCATTAACCTTGACGACTTCAACCTCATCGTCGCTTTCTTCAATGACGTCACATTTTGAGTTAGTTGGGGGAGCTGCTTCAATAGCAAGCCTTATCAGAGCACCTGTAATCCTGGCTTTGTTGGGAAAGTATCATTTTCTTGGGATGTATTTGTAAGGAGCATGTTTACTACTTTGAACAACCTACTTTTTTAAAGCCAATACATCATTATCCAACTTAGTGAGTATAGCTTCTAAAGCGTTGGGGGTTTCTTGACTCTTTCCTTTGAGAAAAATTTTCTTGAATTTTCCTACCATGATTAATTCATCTTCAATTTCTATGGCCAAGGATTGAGAAAGTTCCAAATTAGCCACTTTATCCCTTCTCAGATGATAGCACACTTCTGGTTTTTATGCGTTAATAAAGAAACATTTTTGTCCATCAAGGTTTGGAAGAATCCCGACGGGAACTTTTTTCACCATTTTGTTGAATTTAGTGACGAAATTCCTCATGGGTTATGTTGGCTCTTTCTTCACCTGAGATACTTGGGCAAGAAGAGCATGTTCACCTTCTGCCATTTTGAATCAATTTTCAAACTTAGTTTTCATATCATTCCAATTTGTGATACATCCATTGGGTAGATGATGAAACCAATTTGCAGAAACATCATGCAATGTATCAACAAAGAGGTGAATAGTAACATCTTCATATTCTACTGAAAAAATAGAACATGTAGTAAAGAAAGTAGAAATGTGGTCATCTAGTGACGTCTTCCCATCTCCATCAAACTTGGGAAGAATCTTCCTCGATCCTCTCAGGAGGTCATGTCGAGTTGGTAGGGCCAATGGGCCTATGGAATTTCTGCATGGTACATTGACTTCCATTTTGGGAAAGGTGGTATGTGAAGGTAAAACAACGTGAGCAAGGACAAGTGGTTGACTGGTAGTGATTCCTTCCTTACTTGCTCTTTCAAGACTTGATGCAAGGCTTGCTGATCTATGAGGTGTGTTCTTATTTGAAGGAGATAACTTGAAACCAAACTTTCCTTGAAAGTCAAAAACGGGATCAGATTGACGTTTAGCTTTTTCTCCTCACATAAAACTCTTTCCTTCCAGTTTGAAATCTTTATTGTGAAGGGATCACTAGCGTGTTCTGACCATCTCTAGCCTTTTCTCTTCACTCTCTTTCTTGAGCTATTTGTGCCTGAATATCTCTAGCAAATCTCATGGCTTCCTCTTCTTCATTATCTAGTACTGATGTGATGAGATGAAAATGATAGTTATTCGTGCGCTTTTCCCAAATAGCTTGCCTCAAATCTGATGATATATCTTCTTGATTATCTGTAAAAACAAGATTTGGTTGCAAGATAGGTGGGTTACCTATAATAGTCATACAACTTATTACCTTGGTGGAAGAGGACTGCGTCGGTAAACAAAAATCAACACGTGTCTAGGAGGTCTTCTGGCCACAAGTGCGGGTGTAATTCTTCTAAGGTCTTCAATGTAGATTTCTCTATCAACAATAAAAAATTGCTGCAAGCTTTTGCGGTTTTCCCAAGCTACTGCTCGAAGGTTGGCAGCAATGTCTCCTTGAAAATCTTCGTCGGGCACAAGGTTCAATTGAAGAACTAGAGCTTGTGTAGAGGGGATAGTCATAAAGATTTAACCAAGTACTAGTTAACAATTCCCGAATCCCCAGCAGAGTCACCAAAAACTATTAGCATATGGATTTTCATGCATGCAAATGACATGCAACAGTGTAGGAACGAAGTCCCTCCTCAATGAAGGTGAGGCTGCCTTTATTGAAAACCAAAATTGTATTTACATATGTACATCTAAAATTGTATGTGGGGGGTGTTTTGGAACATCAATGGAAAGAAAAAGTGAATGAGGGAGATAGAATGGAATGAAGGAAAGGAGTGGAATGAAATGAATTAAAAGAACATGCAAGAGTTAGGTAAAAACAGAGCCTAATATCACATAAAAGGAAAGATGAATAACTAACACAAATAAAACGGAGTTTGAGTTAGCTAAACAAGAATGTGTAAAAGGGAACACACGTGAGTAAGTAGATAATCAGAGCTTTATCACTATGAAATAGAATACCAGATTAATAATGTTGACAATAAGATCAAAGATAATATTTGCATGCAAGATTCAAACACCTAACATCAAATGTTATAAGAGACAATGAATGAGACACAAAGTTCATATTTCATTAACTCCAAAATGTTTTCACAAAAGAACACAAAGTTTCTTCTTGAGACAAAGCTTGCACACAAAAGTGTTTTCTTCTCCTCTCTCCAAGTCCACTTCTAAATGAGCCCCTCACTCCCTTTTATAACCCAAAATTTTGTTACAAAGTTGTTAGGGTTTAAAATGATCATTAAATAAGGCACTTAAGTGACCTTTGACTTTTTCTAGCCAAATTTATTAAAAACAACCAAAAATAGAAATCACTTAAGTTATCCACAGTTTCTCAAAAACATCCTTTCTTAAAAATCCACTTTTTAAAATATACAATAATAACCAATGCCTTATCCATTGAAATGGGGTCCGCCTATCTCAAGCGTATGAGAAATGGACTTTCCCACTTTGTTAGATACCAAGAAAATTATCTCCCTGAACCGCCAGTGAAATTATGATCTGCCACTTTTTCCAGTTGAAAGGATCTAAACCTTCCCAAAGTTTCAAACATCTTTTCTTCTTCTGGAGGTTCATTTGGTCAAAGAATAGCCTCACAAAATACTTGCAATTCAAGAATCCTACTTGGCATATCATTTAAATTAATAATATTTGATTGAGCGTTCTTAAATAAGTTCTTTAATTTGATGCACTGTTCCATTGAAACTGACGAGAAATTGTTGGCGGGAGTGTACATGTCCTTAAACAATTGTGAACATTTCTCTTCCACCTGTTCCGATGAACACCTTTGATTATGCTCATTTACAAGGTTACAAGGAATCTCAGCTATGAATTCTTGAATCAAGGCGAGTGAAGTGAAGGCTTCATTGCATATGCTCTCATAATGGATCATAGAATCCTAGAGATGCGTCTTCCTTGATTTGATATGTAGACACCAAATAAAATGTGTCCCTCGATATTCAAATTCGATAATTCCTTCAATGGCTAAAACCAAGGATTTCATACTCGTCATTTCTTGCAAACTGGGTAATATCTCATCCAAATTTGATAAATTAGAAACAAAATTTTCTTTGAAAGAAAGAATTGGATCAAGATACACACTGACATATTCATGAAGCTTAACCGCGGTCTTGATCATCCCTTGGCCTAAAACGAGAATCTCTGAAAGCCAAGTTTTAGGGACATGGCCTAATGTGTTTATTTCTTTTTAAAAATTGAGAGTTTATTCATTAGGGGCAGCCACTACATCAGGTACTAGGAAAGTAGATAATATGGGATTTATAAAATGTTGAACATATTCCATCAATTGATTCTTTTCAGCCTTGAGTTGAGAGTTCTGAGACATATATTTCTCAAGTATCTTTAGCATGATATCAATTGAATCTCAAGCCATCACCATGTGACTTTCTAATGTAGACCTCCCAAGTCCAATTCTGGAAACTTCATAATTAGCAGGTGTCATGGCATCACACTCCTTATCAACTTGTGGGATGGTGAGATCTACAAATCTACTTCCGTCATTATCCTAATTGATTCGAGAAAGCACCTTAGGTTTCTTTGGAATGACATCATTTGAAAGTTTGAAAAGGGCATCAAAATCAATGTCAATTTCCTTGACAACCCTCTTTATTTTCTTAACCTCAGAATCAACCCAAGAAGGAGTATCATGAACTATTTCTGCATACAAAATCTTAGAGATCGAATCAATATTATCATTGTTATTGACATCATGAGATCCTACAAGAATCCTATCTATGACCTCAAGTTGAGGAGAAACAACCTCAATATCCACCTCCTGATTATTCGGGAGATTTTGGGAAATCCCTTCATGAACTACATGCCCTGAAGTGTTTGATATTTGGACTACCTACACCTGAGTGGACGCTTGTTCAAAGCATGACCGAGGATCGTTTGCCATGAGCCTCTGAGCACTATTAACAATGTGGGTAGATGAATCTCTACTCGAGGTAGAAAATCCTGATACACACTCTCTTCCTTCTTCAGGGTTAGGGTCTTTAGATTTTTCTCCCCATGACATGTTACTTGGCGAAGTGGATTTTGGCAACCACTCCTTTCTTGCTTGTTATGTATGATTGGATGGTACAGAGGTTGATCGAGAAGAGGCTTTGGTTGAATGAAGGCCTCCTCGTGTTAGCAATTTTTTTGAGCCCGAAGCATGATCTTGAATTGATTAAACTTAGCAAGTTCTCTGTCATACCAAGATATGCTTCTTTCAAGAATTGGTTGATTCTTGCCATCAAGAGAAAATTCATCTCTTTTGGTCAAGCCGATTCGAGGCAATGGGGTAAAATAAACGGCATCATATAAGGTATAAATGACATCTTCATCATCATTTATAAATGAATCGGGAGGGTTCTTGATGCGGAAGGCCTTTATCTAAGAAAGTGTTAGGCAAGAAAAATCTCATCTTCTTACTTCATGTTCATTCGAACATGCAGCCCAAAAAGCTTCCATGGTAGGGTTATGTTGATACTTTGCTCCAAGAATCTTCTGCATATATCCATTGATATCAAACTGGGTTCTCTTCACATATGGATGGATTATAATGAGAGTGAACTCTTTTTCCATGAGTTGTGCACTAAAAATATTTGGACATTGGTATTCCCCGATTTGGATTGGGAAATGAATTCTTGAACGGTGCTTGTCAATGAGAAGAAAGTGAACTTGGAATAGTTTTTGCGCAAGTTCCATTAATACCCATCTGTCACTGTTGTACTTAGGAAGATTCCATGGAGTACCAACAAAGCCACTCACACGAATGTAGGAAAAGGATGAAAATTGAATAAACCATGTTCCCCATTGGGAAATGAAACTCATGGCTTCTTTAGAAAATATTTCCTCTATATTCCGATTCAGGTTCCGAATCACGTGGAAGGTGAATGCTGACTCTTCTAAAATGGTGAGAGCTATTTTTGAAACTGAGTTACGGGTAATAATGAAAAACACTTTTTGATGGCCCCATGACTCCTCTTGTTTCAAGTCCTGAAAATAACTTTCTTCTTGCTACTGCATAAGTCAGATACGATGTCATGTAGAAGCATCCAGTCATCTTAACTTCTATCAATTGTTTGTGAAGGGTATTACTGATGATGGTGGCCCAATCCACAAACTCTTTCTTGGCAAGGATGATACAGATAAATTGATACATCCATGGGTGGAAAATCCTAGCAGAGGGTAAACCAAAAACTCAACTTAGGAGAGTAATCATGTCCCCAATTTCTTCCACGAACTCAAAACGATACATTTCTTTGGGAAGCCGGTCAATTTGAGGCCTCTTGGTCACTAAATAGTTATTATTAACCGTCTTGCTCCATCTCAGGGGTTCTTCATCCCAAAATTCTTGTGTTTACTGGCGAGTGATATTTGCATTCTCAGGAAAGTTAGGTATGTTGAGCAATTCCTCAATGTGCTCCAGTTTGATTAAGAGGAAAGGCTCACGATTATCTTTAAAAATTCCTCATATCTCAGGATCATAGTGCTCTGCACAAGCGATAACCAACTCTGGACACTGCACCGAGACAGGAAATGCTGCTGCTTGAGGTAGACCACTATGGTAAAGCCTATTTGAGAATATGGTTTTGCCTTCAGTTTTCACCCGTTCACAAATTTGTTGCACATTGATGTGACCCAGATTTGTATCAGTGATATTGTTATATGCTGACTTAATGGAACTAGGAGGGATGATTCCTTGGAATTCATACTTGAGTGTGGGCTTATTTGATTTCTCCACTGGCTTCCTTGATCTACCTATGGATTTGCTAGACTTCTCGGCCATTGTGAATTACACAGAAGAATTACTTGAGCACGTAAAACAATGCAAGAGGGGTCGGGTCTCAGTCTCCAAAACCCCGTCAATGCAAATAAAATATGACTCATTTTAATATTATTTTTATTATTATTATTTTAAAAATAATAATAATAATAACCAATCCTGGTTACAAGAAAAAAATACGAACACAAGCAAAATATCGAGACTAAGCTCAAGTTACAAATCAGGCAACAATAATATATATACATACATACATACATACATACATACATACATACATATACATACATACATACATATACATACATACATACATATACATACATATATATATATATATATATATATTTAAAAATAAAAAATAAAAAATCCCCCGATGATACTATTTCTCTGATTTTATTTAACTTTCCGGAGCAAAATCTCCCCGCTGCGTGGATAAGCTTTTATACTGCCAGCGTAACTTTGGTGAATTTTTGGATTGTTTTCTTTGGACTTTACGTGCTTCTTTGGCATGGAAACTATTGTTATTTCCTCTTTTCTTACAAAGGCGTGAAAGTTTGCTGCTTCAGTGTGGATTGTTTTAACTGTTTGACCAATGGATGCATGAGCAATTGCCAGGAATGAATGCG
Source organism: Taxus chinensis (assembly GCA_019776745.2). Lineage (NCBI taxonomy): Eukaryota > Viridiplantae > Streptophyta > Pinopsida > Cupressales > Taxaceae > Taxus > Taxus chinensis. The sequence goes on along the minus strand of CM034146.1, from coordinate 345,374,657 downwards.
TGAAATTTTTCCACCATGTGGGCCTATGAATGGATTTTCTTTTTCTTACCATGTTTGGACTGATTATCCACTTCCTGCGTGAACATTATGTCTGGCTTTGAACTAAGTGGAATAAGTTCTCCTTCAACAACATGGGCTTTTCTTTTGACTGTTTTGTTTCATTCAAACAATGCATGGATCTGTAAAAAAGATAAATTTGTGGGAGCTGCTCATAAACGCATGGGATTTTTCTCAAAACAATTCTTTCTTGTCCCTTGCATTGAAAATGAATGGCCTATTTTGAACTGCGTGGAATATTGTTTCCTAGCTTTGGATTGTTCTTTCTTGAAAAATGTGTGGAAAATGCTTTCCTTTATAACCTACGTTTGAACTTTCTTTTCCTCCTAGGCGTGGAAGATGCTTTTTTGTATGCAAAATCTTCCCAATGCGTGAAAATAATGACTTCTTGCAAATGCGTGGCTAGTATTACCTTGGCTTGTTAATGCTCCTCAGTCAATGCATGATGGATGAGTGGCTTGCTTATTGTCTTTTCTTTTTTTTTAACCTACATGAACAAATATTACCTTTTCCCTGGCTGTGCGTGAGAAATATTTTGGATTTGTATTAGTTTCAGTTTCACCTTTACCTTGTGGCTACGTTTTGGCTGTTTTATTTGACCAAGGCATTGATAATATTTTGTCTTCTTGTTGTTTTCCCTTGAAGAATGCATGAAGCTTGGTGATTAAAATGCGTGGAGTTGAGTGATTTTTGGATTGTTCTTCTATGGAATCTTCTTTTCTATTTTCCTTGTCTTCTTGCTAAAACGTGGAGCATCTCAAAATGGTCTGTGATCGTTGTATTTTGTCAACTACATGCTGATCTTCTCCCTTGGACAATGTGGTTATCTCTATGGAATGTATGGACAGTTGTTCTTCCTTTGCTATTTTAGATTGTCCTCTTGCTGCGTGGGAACTTGTTTGGACTGTTCTCCTTAAACAAATGCCTGGGCTGTCTTTCTTTAAAACCTACGTAGATCTTTGTGCTAGCACTTTTTATGTGCTATCTCAGGTAAATGCGTGGAAATATTTTTATACTTTCTTGTTGTTCCTTTCTCTAGCATTCACAATTTGAGGAATGTGATAAAAATATTATTATGTTTCATAGAAGAAGTGAGAAGCAGTTTTAGAAATCCTCGTACGACTCTTTCCAATGAGTTCGACGGATGAATTTATGAAGGTTAAACTGACTTCCCCTCTTCCTAGGTAGTGGAATTAATTGCTAGGGGAAATGGGGAAAGCAACGACCAATTGGCAACAGGAATGGAAAAGTGGGCTAGCAATCTCCATTCAATTTCCCCATGTGGGAAATCGGGAGATTTCTTGCCCTTTTTCCATTTATTAATTTGGCAATTGGAGGAAGAAATGGCACGAGTGGGGATTTAAAGCAATTTTGCCAGGAAAGGGGAAATCCAAGCCTCGGAAGCCAATTTGGGCATCCTCGACAATGGGAAGCCGAAGCTTATTTTTCCCCGGGAAAACTTCTCAAATGAATTTTAATTAATATTTATTTAATTAAATACTCAAAAATTATTTAAAAATTAATTTTACTAAACAAAGAGTAATCAATTAATTAAATATTAATTAATTAATATTTAACGCGACTCGAGACCTGGCGGGAGGAGTTCTTGCCCAAAAAAACAAAACAAAGACCAGAATGATCACAAAAATGAGACGGTCGCGATGAGAGTGATAAACCACGCAAAGTAACACTTTTGAAAAATTGCAAAATTTCCATTTTTATTTTATTTATTTATTTATTTTTTAAATTTTGCGCAGTCAAAATTGGCTGATAATAGGATAGTACATGACAATGAGCCCACTCCTCCTCACACAAATGAGGAAGAAATATAGAAAGATGAGGAGGAAAAGGAAGACAACGGTCTATTAGAGCATGATGCACATAAACAACTAACTATAGGAACAAAGAGGCCACATGAGAGCACCTCTCCCAAAGAAGAAGAACAAGTAAGTGATGAGACTAGTGTTGATGAGACAGAAAAAGATGAGGGCGGTACTAAAGACCAAGGCTTCATAAGAGTCTTGAGAAGAACTAAGACAGAGCACTGGTGTGAGAACATCTTATCCTTTGAGGAGGTCACCAAGATTTTCCCATGTGAAACAGAGTGTACAACAAAAGATAAAGAGAAGGCGTAAGTATGTGCTGAGGAGAGAAAGTGAAGAAGAACTTTCTGATGAGGATGCGTGTATTGTACAGGACACACCAATTTTAGATGTGGTAGGAGAAGAAGAGCCTAGAGAGGAAGCAACCAAAGATGATGTAGAGGCACATGGTGAGCACGATGAATAAAAAGACCCCATAGGAGAGGAGGAGGAAAAAGAGAAGAATATAGGTGATCCATCAGGAGAGCCTTTTTGGGGACATGGGGGCGCGACAAGTGAAGGCCCACTTCAGGGTGCAGAGGTGCATATTACCAAAGGGAATAAGTCTGGGAGGAATAAGGGAGATGAAATATATAAGATGCCTAAGTTGGGGTATGTGAATGACCCTTCAAAAATCATTCATGTCAGATTTCAAAGCACGCTTGAGCTTGAAATGTTTTAGGGATGGGATTTAATGGATCATAAGGTGGTGAATATGCATATAAGGAAGAAATTATGTTAGAGCATGTAGACCCATATGGACAAGAAAAATTTTTATGTTAAGGAGGAAGCATGCATCCAAAGGAAAATGAAAAAGGGAGCCCTAGCATTGTGCATGAATGTAAATCCAACAAAATTCATTGATGAGCAGGTACGTGATGCCTTGACTAAGATGGCGGTATAAGTAGCGCACAAGAACCTAGATAAAGTGGTTTCTCTCATATCATTGCTCAAGGATAATAAAAATATGAAGGAACAGATTGAGAAATTGAATGGGATACGTAAAATGGATAAAGAACAAAAACAACAACTTCTAGAAATTTCTATCGACATTGGGGGTGAGATCTTGGAAGGGTATCCAAAATTTAACGAGGTTAAAAATAAAAATTACCATTCATCCTTGCAATTTTTGAAATATTTTGTTCATTTGTTGCTTGAGAATAAGTCAACCACGTTAGAGAAGACACACGAAATTACTGAGGCCAAGAAGGAAAGAACTAAGAATTTGATTGTGCGTAGAATCATACAGTATGATGCCATACTTCAGAAATTGAAGGAAGAATTACAAAAAGTAGGATGGGCACTAAAAATATGTGAGGATTTTGAATAGATCATCAGAACAAGGACACTGGAGGAAGAGAACGATGTCCTTGTAGCTAATAAATATGAGGCCTTGGGCTGAGAGGAAAGGTTAGTTGTTGTAAGGAAGCGCGATGTACTTAAGGTAGCCCGAGATCCCCATGAAGAGAAGATAAAGGAGTTGGGGATGCTACTCATGAGGAGGATGGATTTCATGGAAGGTATGATTTAAGGGTTGGCTGGAGTGATAAGGGAATTGAAGCACAAGCGGGAGGACATGACCTTGGAGGAAATGGATAAATTTTTGGGTGATGTTCGTAATAAAGCCAAGAAAGGGATAGATGAATGGAATGAGTTAGAAGTTGGTATCAAGAAGGACTACCCAGAACTTCTACTACCAGTTGAGTGAGCATGCTGGTTATTCTTCTATTCCTACCATTCTTATTCTTTCATTCTTTATTCTTCTGATTCTTTGGAGAGATAAGATGAGAAACCCTATTGCCGAGGGTATAAATATAATTAGTGTGGGGTAATTTTGGGCTAGAGAAATTGCCTAAGTTTTAAGAGGATGTGCAAATGGGGTGTGCAGGCACACACAAGTACCAGTAAAGGGGCAAATGCCTAAGAAGACGAGTTTTGAACTTAGCTGATTTTGCATGACATGAGATAAAAATAAGAAAAGGAGTTAGAGTGCAGGGCAAGTAAAGATAAGAGTATGAAGACTTCACGGCTAAGGAAGCGCTATTTTGGGAACCAAGTGGAAGATAAAAGGTCATGCATAGTTTGTGCTAATAATAGGATTAAGATAGAGTTTAATTAAAGATTGATCTATTATTAGCCTTCTTGTAAAAGCATGTATCTGTTAGCGCATGGCTATTTTGAGCATGCAGTATATTTTGAGATGCATGGGCGGTGAAGGGAAAGTCCCCACCCCTATATATGTTAGTTGATCTACATAGTTTTGAATACCATGTAGTAGGATCTGAGTTTTATTAGAGTCATGCTTCCTAGATGTACCTGTGCGCATCGCTCCATGACATTATTATTATGTATTTATCCTATGATATGCAATCCTTCTAGTTATTAATGGATTATTGTGGATGGATTATGGTAACTGATGTATATGATCATGGTATTTGTATGTTGAATTTGATCCTAGTTCTTATTTGATCTGTATGCTTCTTTATTATCTGTATTTCCATTTGAGTTCATGGATCTGATAGTTATATTGGAACGTATGCTTTGATAATGGTTAATATGAACATGCATGCTAACTTCTTGACAAGACAGTACAAAAGAGGGACCAGTTAGCTTGGTGCACTTTGGGTGAACGTTCAGATCTATCTAGATGAAGTGCCAACATGCCTAGGAAATTGAGGGGAAAAACAAGACTACAAAGTGGGGGATAGTGCTATGCCCTTAGTCCTTATTCATATATCAGGATACATATAGACAACATGTGGCTAACAGTATCTCCTAACATGTCATATCATATCTATTTATGTTTTTATATGCTTAGTAGGTCAACCTTGTTATTTTACATAACATATTAGGGTATATATAGAAGTCAATAAGTGGTAGATGAAAATGATATTGAGCACTTGAGTATTATTGTATGGTTTTGAGTTTTCCCCCTCCAAGTGGATAAGTCGTTATACTTTCTTATTGTGATTATTTATCTATATCTTGGCATTTTAGTGTTATATTGTTTTTTATATTCAAATCTATCTAATTATTTTCATTACAATATTAAAATAAAATAATTTACCTAATTTAATCTTAAATAGGCATCATATTGGTTAGGCACAAAGTATCCACTATTTATAAATGTAAAGGTGAATAAAAGAAAAATAGAATATGGATCTTAGAGGGATATTCATAGGAAATTAAGATAATATGAGTTTGACTGAAAACCTTGGATCAAGTGTAAAATGTAGACTCTAAATTCAAATAGATATTCTTCTCATATATTCTAGACCTATCTTGTTTAATCAACCCCTCAACCTTTTATCAGTTACCACCTCATCTTCCACCTCATCCTTCATAGCCAAACATGATTGATTTCCCAACTAAGAACAATGAAAGTAAAAATTTACAGATAAAATACAATATGTTGTGTTATTATCGAAGAAAATAGACTAGCCAAAGTTTGACCATGATGATGGTGCCACTTCCTGATAGAACACATAACTTTCTGGATCAACTAGGTTGATTTCCTATGTGAGATGCGGACCCTAGGGGAACAACATGAAGTTAATATGCCACATCACAAGACAAATAAAGGGCCTTAAACAAATCCATGGTATGTTACACAAAGGCGTAGGAAGTGTGATTGACTCAGTAGTTCAGGAACCCAATATTGAATTATCAAGAGGACAAGAGCCTTCCCAGTGTAAATCTTATGACTATGTAGTATATAGAAGGATTTTACCTATCTAGTTTGCATAGATCCAATTCAATGGAAATATAATTTTTAAGCAAAAGTGCATCTACATTGAGATGGATTAGGAACAAAATATGTCATGTGGTTATATAGGGAAAAGATAAAATAGAAAATTCACTCTTTGGGACTGACATGGACTCCACGATAAAATTCTTCCATCCAATTTGTGTCATTGATATGATGGTTTTCTAATTCACATCGTTGATATATCATGTCAAAATTTCCCCATTGTTTTTTTAATATTATAATAATAATAATTTATTTTATAGTCCATGGTGTTAGGTGGTTTTTTCCTAGGTCTACAATTGACTTATATCATATGAGGCTACCTCATACTCACAGTATATAGGAGGGACCTAACTTTCTTCAAATACAAGGTGTACATACCATACCCCACATATGATTTGAACTTGTGACCTCTATTTCAATGGAATTATTGTCGACGTAAAAAGAACCTATTCAACAACCAAAAATATTTATGACAAAATTTAAACTCAATAACATAAAAATTGTATTTCAATTCACTTTAGAATGGTGAAGGCATGGAGTCTCATAAACCATGCACATGCAAGCCAAAAGTATGCTTGAGGCCCTATGGATCTTGTTCATACAAGCATTATAGTCAGTTTACCTAGTTATTTGAAGGGTTTTAGACCTAAAAGATGACTTGATGTATGTTTATAGTTTTGTTATGTAATATCTAATGTATGCGCAAAGGATCTATAGTATAAAATAGAAGACATGCAATGCTCCTCTATTTTAGGAAGAGAATGCAAAGAGATCCTCTACCCATAAAAGGGAATATGAAGGGACTGGAAGACCAACAGTCACATGGATAGTCATTAAACTATGTAAGTGCATTATATAGAAGGTCGTATTTTTTTTATATTGAATAGTAAATCTTACTATATTGATATTTTTTTCCTCCTAAAGTAATCCACTTCTAGATATGTTAAGTTTATCTCTCTCTAGCTTGTTTGTTTCCCCTTCTATTGTTTTCCCTTCTATTGTTTCCAGCTCTATAACTGTAATTAAATAGTATTTTTTATAGTCCTAATTTTCCCTATTTTAAAATTTTAACACACACTAACTATGTTGAATATCAAAGAATACAACTATACCATGTCCTAATGAGTGATGTCAGTGGCCTCTACTAACACTATTACTTGAGCTTGGTGAAAGCCCTTATTTTATTAAATATTAACAATACAATTATTATTTTTGAAAAAATATTTTGAAGTGAATCAAATTGTCAGCTAATACTTTTTACTTTTTATTTTTTATATAATATAATATATATATCATGATAGTTTGGAACAAATTTCATTTTATGTGGGAAAATAGGGGAAAATGGTTCGTTCATGTCAGTATACCATGTTTGGCTACAACTTCACAATATTTTCCATGTGTTCAAGTTATCACATGGATCTAACCATGAATAAATTCACGTGGGTCTATATTTTTGTTAGTGTCATAGTTAATTAGTCCTCAATACCTTTATTTGTGTAATGTATGTACTCTCATGCAACATGTTGATATAGATGACAATACTTGCCTACCCTTGTTCTAATTTGGATCATGTCTATCATCATAAGAAAATAAGTAAATATTTTATTCCCTTATCAATGGGCAAAACATAGCGATGTGATTATTTTATTGGATAAACTGTGTTATTTTGAATAAGAAAAATACAAAAACTCATTGCCTTCAAAAATTAAACATGCATTTAAGTCTTCCATTAATATTCTTATGTTTCAAAAATATTTGAACGATGATATTTAGGATAAAAATATTTGGAATAAGAACATGCCATTGCTTGTAAATGGATTTGTAGGTTTTAAGCTTAATTCATCCTATAAACATGTTTTGCACTTAAACAATTATCATATGGTAGTAATATGCATTTATAAGTCTACATCTGGGCATATGAAAAAAGAAATTAACATGTTGTTCACTAGGTTTTTTTACAATTAAAGAGTGGATATACAAAAATACACAATAAAAGAGTTTTTCTATGAGAATAAGCTAGACATATGTTTCAAAGCTCCATAAATACATTTTTCTTTTTATTTTTCTATGACAATATTGACCATTGATCTAAATCATACTTTTTGATTTAGCTATTTTTTGTAGAATAAATGATGATGTTTTTGCCACAACAAAGTATCATGTTATATAGAATGTTGTGGACGAGGGAAGTAGAGTTACCTCCCCTATTTTATTGCAAAATAAATACTAGAATAAATAGTGCATGGAAAAGGTCATCTACTCTCTTGAATTATCCAAAATGCCTCAAAATGATAATAGAATTAAGATATCTAATGTGGAATCCAAACAAGGAAAGATGCACTTCTTCACACCAAACTATAAATTTTCAAATTTGATCTTTTTCACAACAAAAATATTACAGAACTAAGATTGATGTGTTTATTTGAATGTTTTGTTACGAGGGCATTTGTGGATTAAAATACACCATCCACTTCAGACATGGTAATGCTACTAAAGAAACATAACATAAGTATGTTGTAAATAGTGTGCAACCTCCAATAATAAAACTCTTTCCATATACAACCTAGATTTTCCCATTTAAAAGATAATGATTCCATTCATGTTCTATCATTGTCAAAATCATGAAAATATGCATCAATCATGCCAAATGTTTATTTTTTTGGTAATATAGAGGGATTGAAAATACCCAGTGACATGGAGCTTTGAAGAGTTAGGATTTAACAAAAGGTGAGTGCCACAGATCAACCTTTGGAGCAATGTGCAAATTCTTCTCTCTAAACACTGCATGTAAACTATGAATTGAACTCAAGACCTGAACACATCAAACATTTATTGATCTACAAAGGATGGATCATTGTGTATCCACTATGATATTATTATTCTAGTACCCATAAGTAGGGAATGCTTATAAATTAATGATTTAATACATACGATAACATTGGAATTTTTTTTTTAATCTTTATATATACTTCACCCTTTTAAACATTCCTAAGATTGATAATAATATTTGTGATATGTTTATGCATAAGGAAGTGGTAGTAATATCGTGTTATGTAAAACTATTTACATTTAAGAAAAATAGAATTGAACTCTGAAATAAAAGGAATTATTTAGTTGAATGGAAAATTAACATTATGGTTGAATCTTAAGATAAAAGTTATAAATAGTGTCATATGTTGAAAATTTGTGAAAAAAAACTTTAATTTTTTGATCTCATACAACATGTGCAATTTATTTCGAACTTTTAACTGTGAAAATTTTCTACTCATGAAGAAATAAATCTCCCGTGCTCTGCTTTTTGGTTGCAACAATTTATACATTCAAATTTTAGCAATATAAAGCTTGTAGATTATACAATCTAGCTTTGGGAAATTTTAGTAGTTAAGATGCTTAATTGAGTCCTTTGGACATGCTTGAGAAAGATATTAGTTATTATATAAAATATGTTTTTTTCTCAATAATAATTATGAAAAACAACATTTAGAGGTATTTTGAGAACGTGTCCATGAAAATTTGATTCCTTTGTTGAGAAATCTTGAGTAAAAATTGAGTTTCCTATGTTTTTAATGACAATATAGATTTTTTTTTGCTTAATATCCCTAAGGAGAAGGTCCTAGCCTAAAAAAGCTTTCCGCACCAGTCCTTCATATAAAAAATCATCACATACTCACAAAATAAGTTATAAGGCACATTATCATACATTCATATACAAAAAAGATATATATCTACATACTACAGTATTTCCTGCTACTTATATACACATTTTTTGAAACCATAGCCCCAAAGCCAAAACCAGGCCAAAAACCGTGGAAACCCCCATACTGAAACCACAAGAGCCTCAAATTTCCACACCCAAAATGGTTGGATTTTCTTCGAGAATCTCCACCTTTGAGTTTCTCTGCGGCAGAGAAGGAAAAGAAGAGAGATAATTATCGACACAACACTTGGGCATTTCCACCATAGCCTTAATAGGGAGCCAAACCACTCGATGTGCCACCAATGCCTCTAAACCATGTGAGAGGACCTGAATCCCATGAGCCAAAGCATGAATATGATATTGCATGATCACCAATCTCTCCTCCATATCCTTAAAATCTTTGTGCATGATGAATTGACCTGACACATTTGAAATAATGTTGGTAACACTTAAGCCTTGAGCCATGTCAAATACATTTTAATGCCCCACAGATTGCCCAAGGTCAAGCATAAGTCTCCTCAATTTTTCATATATAAAAACCTCCTGTTCCTCCATATCAACACTCTCCACCACCATCCAGACCTACTCAAGCTAGCCACACATCGCCACATTCTTTATTCTGTCATTAAACCACTTGGCAAAGGATTCTCCCAAATAATCCCTAATCTGGGCATGCTTCTGCTTTTGACCTGCCCCCTCAATAGAACCACCATCCAATGCCATAAACCCAAAAAGGAAGAATTGGAACCACCCAAGAAAGATCAGAATCAAATAGGCCAGGGAGACGAACCAACACGACGACAAAAGAAAAACCTTTCTTTGTTAACACAACACCCACGAAGCTTGCTTTAAAACCAATGCCTCTGCACAACTCAATAAAACCTTCACACATGCCAAGGCTTTGAAATCACTTCCTAAATTTTACATACCACACTAATCATACCTCTAGATGTGGATATGAAAAAGAGGCGTCCTTTATAATTATTAAAGTACACCAACCGACGCCATTCGTGTGTCTCCTACTAAAAGCTTTTGGATGTCATTAGGAAATCCTGATTCCCAAGAAAGGGACATCAAATGAAGACTATCCCATAAGCTAACTCCTTTATTCGCTAAGAAATCTACCACTTTATTACCATCTCTCAGAGTGTGGGAGAAAATAACCTCGGAAAATGAGGCCAAAATATCCTTGATACTTGCGCAAATTGATTTCAATTGCAACACTCGAGAGGTCCTCCCTTGGTCCATATTTAATTTAGTTAAAGAGTCCCCTTATATCCAAATCTGATGCCAATTCCCGCATTTAGCTTCCAATAGACCAAAAAGAAGAATCATACCTTCCGCATAATTATTGGAGGAAACTCCACAATCCCAAGCTATGGCCAGAATGGGATGACACTCATCTTTTCTAAACACACATCCCAAATTTACACAACCAAGATTACCTTTCGAGGCACTGTCAAAATTCATCTTTATCCAACCCTCAGGAGGAGGTTTCCAGTATTCCTTTTTTTCTTCCTTCCTCCCCTTATCAGGAGAAGGACAATATAGATTTTAACTTAAGTAGTAGTTATAATTATAAATTTTGGAAGATGATTTATTGAATACTTAAGGCTCACGTGGAATATTTGGATTTCCCAAAGTACCTTAAAGTTATTATGAAATTACCAAGATAACTCACCAATTCTTAACAGATCTTAAACTGCCTTATATTCACAATGACTATGACTATCATTATCGCTAGTATTATCATCATAATCATGATCATTATGAGTATAATTATAACATTCCTCATGTGTATCCTCAAGAATAGGTGTAATTTATTGGTCATAGGTATGGAAAATATCAAGGAGAAAATAGGTGTTTGTTTCCTCTACAGGATAAGAATCAATGTTAGGAAGTGAGCATGGGGATTTTTGGATTGCCTCATGGTTATTGCTATGGGTCATAACATGGGTAGAAGGTGGTAACTAATTGTAATACACTTTGGGATATATTTAAAAATCATATATATAAACACTATCAACACCCTCACTAACCTTTTCACATATAAAGAGATTAGAAAAAGACATAGAAGTGAGCTCATTATTATAGGAGAATGGCATAACACATTTAGCGTGGGATTTGGTAAGGATAATTACTTGTTATAACACCATGTGGAGAATATATTGATACATGGGTGATTTGAAGTATCTATAGTAAGGAGACTTTGGAATTGGTAGAAAAATACATGAAATCACAAAGAAGAACAAACCCTAATATTAAGGCAAAAATCATGCACCAAGAAACTAATGTAGCCAAATTCTAACCGACTTGATTTACTACAAATAATATGAACTCCAAAGAAAATAGATCTCCTTCTTCGTTAAATAGGAAAACAAATCCCAACTCGAGTTGCCAAGTAAACTCTAACTAACTCTGACTAAATCTACTCTAAGTGGCAGAAATTACTATTTTTAGCAGTTTACTAGAACCTGCTATTCTTAGTAAGTTCGCATGCTTATTCCTACGGGCACAAAAATTTCCACGCATATTCTACTTCCCTAAATTAGAGGAATTTCCAAATTTCTAACTCATAATGCAAAATTAAACTAATGCCCAAAAATAGGAAAAAACTGAACTATAACTTAAATCCTAAATTTCAGCCTCAAGATGGCGGATTTAGGGCCCGAAAATGTGTCAAAAACTTGCCCCAACTGGTAGGGCATATTGCTGATGCGTTTGTCTCATTGAAACACGTGGTTTCAAAATAAAAATGGACTCAAACGGACACTCAGAGCTCAAGTTATGACCTTGTCAAGTTCCTGCTAATTCTGGCGCATTAGATTTGAAAGGAAACCCTAGAGAAGCTAGGGTTTTGGAAACAAAATACCTAGTTCATGTAGGAATCCTAAGCCAAACTATGTTGAGGTTTCCATCAATAAAAAGTTCACTAAATGATTTAACCATACAATTAATAAAAGGGTATATTATTAATTTAGGAATAATATCGAAAGAATATTTGAGTAATTAGATAATACATGTCAATATACAGATTAATAAACTAGGGTTTTATGATGCATGATCATCTAGGTTCACAAATAATCTTATATCAACCAAAAATAGTTGAATAGTTGGATTCAATTTATGTTTTCATTATATTTCTCATTTTTTGTGTTATTGGCATGTTGTGTAGTGAAGAAGTACATTATAGATAGGACATAGAATATTGTGTTTCATCTTATAGAGTGCATAAGTTTATTACATAATGTTATCATAGTGCACAATCCCACTAAATAATGGCATGTTTGTTGTGAATTTTGCACAATCCTATGGAGTCCTTTAAGTGAGTTGTGTAACCAGTCTAAGCCGTATAAGCCTAGATTAGTTTCTCAAGCATTATAGAAGCCAAAAATACTAAGAACCTATTTTTGAAGCCACGAAGTACTATTTGAGCCACACACCACTAATTTTATTGTTTCAAGATGCAGAGTATTGTCTGGAGTCATGGAGCACTAGAAGATTATTTGAATCCATGAATAGTTGCTAATTGGAAGATTGAAGCCACAAGTTTCTGAAATGCCAAATGGTTGTGGAGTGGTATGTTGATGGGTTATTTATAACTTGCATTTGAATTCCCTAAGTTTAAGATTCTTAGCATAGTACACTAGGTGGCTTGTATGCTTATATAAATAAATCCCAATTTCCTTAGTTGCATAGCTAGAGGGGAGCATAACCAAATGTGATTGCTCAATATTAGGTTGTAAGATTAGAGTGTGGATGTGAGATTAAAGTTTGAAATTGAGAATGAGGTTACTTTAACTGACTTGACATGACACAAGAATGATTATGTAATGTATTCATTGTATTATTGGTGATCAGAATGAGAGTTTTATTCTTTTGAGTTTATGAATTGAAGTCTTGTTTGAATTATTTGTTGCAAATATATGTTCATATGATATTCCCACTTGTGTATAATTCTTTTTGTTTGTTTTTTTTTCCATACATATTATGAGGGATACATGGCGTAAGGTGGATCTTCATTGAGCACCCTAACTCCAATTGCATCAACTGGTATCATAACATAGGATTTATTTCCTTGTGAGTAGAAACATGATGGATCTTTATGATTTTTCACCATTTTTGATTACGAGTAGAAAATCATTACAAATGTCTTCTAATCGGTAATTTTTGGGAAGAAGTTGTGAGTGAGGGACAAATTAAGATTTTACAACTTTACATAATGGAATTGTGGATAGAAGGTCGTTGTAGACATCTTCCAATAGGTAAATGTTGGGTAGAAGGTGCAAAAGTTATAGAACAAAGCACTATCAGTTTTTCCAAAAAGTGGGTTAAAAATTGTTGTAGATATATTCCACCAAGATAATTGTTGATTAGTATATTGTATAGGTCATTGATATCAAGTTTCAGAAGATATACAATGACACATAGGAGGATTTTTGTTGGAGCTCTCCAAAATTAATGAGCTAGAGTTGATATTTTAGCCGAGTTAATGCAAAATATGTAAGCTCTCTTAGAGGCGATGGAATCCATGCAATGTCAAGGTGTTGTTATGGAATATAATACTGATGATGAAGGGGGGCACACACAATAGGTAGTATAGGCCATGAATGTGAATGCAAAGGAGGAAGAAGAATCAATGCAAGATGGTCCACAAGATGGACTATTATATGAAATTGATAGAATGGGGAGTAACACTAGACATGATACTCCTTGCTATAATGGTATTTTGGAACTAGCTGAGATCATGGATTGGATAAAATATAAGGGATGTATTTAGAGTATGAATACATGAAAGATCCAAGAAAGTTCAAGTTTATGTGCACAAAGTTGAAGGGTGGTGCATCTCTTTTGTGGTAGCATATCCAAACAAATCAAGTGTAGTATGACAAGTAAAAGGTTAAGATATGGGATAGGCTGGTGGATTATATCAATGACAGCTCAAAGTTTTAACCTACAAATTACTAGCTCATTTTTCAAGAATTTGTAGTCTAATGATAGAGAGATTATCAGTGTGAAAGAGGACATGTTGAGAGAATTTTATCTACTCACCATTAGAGTGAGACATGTAGAAGATGAAATGGAGATGTATCTCTAGGTATATGACTATGGATTACATATTTCAATTCAATGACGAGTTTAGCATGATACATAGTACATTGTCATGGAATGAAGACCATCATTATTATGTATTTAAAGGTATGGAGGAGAAGATAGGTATGCAAGCAACAAAGAATATACCCATATGAAAATAAAGATTGCACGAGGTCATGGAAAAGGTGGTGGTAGAGAGAAGTACTGCACATCATAGAAGGAGAGTCTAATTAGATGTAAAATGAAGGAACATCTAGAGGAGGTGGAAATCTAGAGATATAGGATACTTTTAGATTGCACGGGAGAGGTCTCAAAATTTACGGCACATGTCATATAGTGTGGAGAAATATGGACATAGAGCCTATGAGTGCCCACACAACCATGATGGTTGTAAACATAACCACATAAGTGTGCACATTGTGCATGGAGAGGATGATGGTATGTTGAGTCATGAAAAAGAAATAGATATGGGAGAAGCATTGATTTTCAAGTAATTGATGTTGAAACTATCAAAGGAGGAAGTTGTCTCATGAGTAAAAAGGGAAAATCTATATATAGAATGAACGTGTAATTCCAGTGCGATAAAGTATGTAAGTTGATAGTACAAAGAAAAAGAACCAATATTTTGGTTGCAAAATAGATGGTTGATAAGTTGGGGTTGAAGACAATTGAGTACATGAATCTATATAAGTTTTTATGGTTGTAGAAAGGGCACCAAATTTTGGCAACAAATCAATGTTTATTCAAATTCCATATTGGAAGACATCATTCCCAAGAATGCTTGTTATGCGTTACTAGGAAGACCATGTCAGCTTGATAGTAATGTGTAATATGATGATCGCGCAAACACATACAAGGTGAAGAAGGATGGAAATAAGTATAATTTAAACCCATTATGGGAGAAGAGTGAAGTAACAAGTTTGAAAAGTGTTTTTCCCCTCATATAAGTAGTTCTTGAGTGAGGTGAAACAAAATAGTCCATGTTTTACACTTATAATGTAACTTGTAGAAAGAGAAGGCATGGAAGAAGAGGTAAATATTGAAGAAAAAACTTTGTGAGAGATGAAAGAGATGTTAGGTTATACTGCAGAGATAGTTTCAATTGAGTTACCTAAAGTGTTACCACCTATTAGGGATATAATTCAAAACATGGATTTAACTATAGGATAAATTTTTCAAAATAAGTTCGCATATAGTATGACACCGCGTGGGAATGCATAGTTACAAATGCAAGTACAAGGATTATATCCATACAAACAGAGAGTTTCAGCCCATGCATATTATCAACAATGTTAGCACCAAATAAGGGTACTGAGTATGTATGTGTATTGATTCTAGAGCCATAAATAATATTTACATTAATTATACGTATCCATTGCCGCACATGGAATATATTATGGATTTTTTGAGTGGAGAAAAATATTTCAGTAATATTGATTTGAAGAGTGGATACCAATATATTTACATGAGAGAAGGAGATGAATGAAGATGATGTTTAAGATTCAAGAAGGAGTTTGTGAGTGGATTGTGATGTCATTCAAATTGAGAAACACAATGAGTAATTTCATGAGGCTAATGAATGAAGTCCTATAAATATTTTCAAGCAAGTTTATAATTATGTACATGGATGATATTTTGATTTTTAGTAGGATGCATGAAGATCATTTTTTACATATCAAACAAGTGCTGTAGAGATTACATGAGGAAAAGATGATTAATTTGAAGAAATTATGTTTTATGCACGAATAACTAGTATGTTTTGGATTTTTAATTTCCTGCAAAGGATTTAATATGGACCCAAAGAAGGTTTGTACAATAATGGAGAGGCCATTTCTAAGGAGTGCTTGTAAAGAACACATTTCTTCATGGGTTAGCAATATTTTACCGTGAATTCAACAATAACTTTAGTAGTTTGTGTGCACCCATCATAAAGGTCATATAAGGGGATATGAAGAGTTTCGTTAGGAGAACAAGCACAAAGAAGAGTTTTTAGGAATTAAAGAACAAAGTGATTGAACATCTAGTGTTTTCATTATCAAATTTCATGAATTTATTTCAGGTCAATTATGATGCTAGTGTTTATCCATTAGTGCATTGTTCAGTAAATAAGGAAAGACTATTATGTATTTTAATGAAAAATTGAATGATGTGAAAAATAAGTTTAATATGTATGATCAGGAATTTTATGCAAGTGTTCAATCCTTAAAGAAGAGGATATATTATTTGTTGTTAAAGGAGTTTGTGTTGTTTATGTACCACTAGGCACTATGGTTTATCAATAGTTAGGTGAAATTGAATTATATGCATATTAATGGGTTGGAGTACCTACACGTATGCAAATTTGTGTTGAAGCATAGGAATGGATAATCTAACAAGGTCCTTGATGTGTTCGATAGCCATAGTATTTTGTTGACAGAGATGAGAAAAGAAGTTGTGGGTTTTGAATCTATTAATGTTTTTTATGAGTAGGATGAAGATTTTAGAGGAGCATCAGAAGTGTGTCCAATACCCATGAGTGTTGATAGGACACCTTGGTTGGAATACTTTGTATAGAAAGGATTATAGTTCCAAGGTAGGTGGTTATAAATCCAAAGAGGATCAATGCATGATAATTTGGTGAGAGAAAAACATTTTGGAGGATTAACAGGGAACTTTGGCTTGGATAAAACTTTAACAGAGTGAGGGGAGAGTTTCTTTTGACCGTGAATGAGCATAAATATGTGCAAGTTTGTCCAATAATGTCACATGTGTCAGTTTCCTTAAGGGAGATCTCATAACTAAGGGTTATATCAACCTTTTCCCATTTCAAATATGCCTAGGGGAGATATAAGTATTGATTTTTTGGGGGTTTACCAAAAACACAAAGGGGTGTTGATTTTACTTTGAAGTGGTGGATAGCTTTTCAAAGATGGCCCATTTTATTGCTTGCAAGAATACCAGTGATGCAATGCATATTTCAAATATTTTATTCAGGGAAATTATAAAGTAACGTGGATTACTACACATTATAGTGTTTGAATAGGATATAAAGTTAGATGTTCATTTCTAGTGAAAATTGTGGAATATTTTGGATACAAAGTTGCGATTCAATTTATCATACCATACTCAAAATTACGGGAAAGAAAAAACAAAATCCTTAGAGATTTGTTTAGATGTTTGGTCAAAGATAAGTTAGGAACACAATATTTGAATCTAGTGTACAAAAATTATTTGTAATCATTCAATGAATAAGAGTAACGTTTAGACACAATTTCAAATTGTATATGGGAATAACCCAAGAGGATTTGTGGAGTTGAGAAACTCAAAACTAAAAAAGAAAGGAGTGCATAAACAATATATTTTATATAACACATGAAGGAAGTGTAACAGTAAGTGTGTAATCAATTAGCAAATATGAATGCAAAGTATAACGAGCATGTAGATATGAAAAAGAGAGAATTTGAGTATCATGTTAGAGATTTGATCTTAACACATTTACAAAAGGAAATGATTCCTAGGGGAAAATATAATAAGCTTAAGTGAAAAAATATAGGACCATGCATGATCACAAGGATGTTTTCTCAAAACGCTTATAAGATTGAGTTGATGGAAGGCGTTGATATATTAAACACATTTAATGTGGTGGATCTATACCCATTCAACACAGTATAGGAAATTTTTGAATATTCAGGATTAGAAGATGGTATATTAAATTAGATAAGGTAGATGTTGGAGAAAGTGTGTGATGAAGAAGAAAGCATTATAGACACTAGTATCAAGAAAATGCACAGAGATGAGTATAAGGAGTATCTTGTTAAGTGAAGTGGGAAGGATTTTAAATATGCTACTTGGATGAGTTCTATTGATGTTTCCTTGATCAAGAGCTTGATTTTCAAAATTAACTGAGGTGTATGATGCAGGACTATCCGGGTTCATAGGAAATATTATCTCAACCAAAAATAGTTGAACACTTGGAATCAGTTTGTGTTTGCATTATGATTTTCATTTTGTGTTATTGGCAGGATGCACAGTGAAGAAGTGTGTTACTAACAAGTCATAAAGTAATGTGTTACATTATATGGAGTGCATAAGTCAATTGTGTAATGTTTTCATAGTGTGTATTCCCACCATGTAATGACAATTTTATTTCATATTCACATAATCCCAAAGAGTTTTTCATGCATGTTATACACACATGTCTATTTGTGTAAGCCTAGATTGGTTTCTTAAGCATGTGAAGATTTTCATACAAGCTTAGAAAAGTTTTTGAATACTAATAGCTCGTTTTGGAATAAATAAAGTACTATTTATTCCATGTAATAATAATTTTATGATCTAATGTTGTGAAGCACTGTCTAGATTTGTGGAATAGTGTAAGTTTTTTGAAGCCACAAGTCATTGATAAATGAATGTTTGAATCTACATGTTTTTAAAAGGCCAATTGGTTGTGTATTGGGTCATTTGACGAGTATTTTAGGATTTTGCATTTGAATTTTGTTAGTTATGAGTCTTAACATGTTGCATCAAGTGGTTTGTATGCCTATATAATAGAATTTCAATTGTCTTAAGAGTTTATATTTTTAGATAATTCAATAGTTTAGTATTGGTTTGTAAGAATGTAGTGTGGATGTGAGCTTAATGTTCAAATTTGAGTATGATGTATTGATTTTATTATTAGTGATCAGTATGAGAGTGTTATTCTTATAATTTTATGAATAAAAAGCATTTTGTTGCTCAAGTGTTCAAATATTTATTCATTTGATATTCCCTCCCATGTGTAATTTTAGTTTTGTTTGGTTTGTTTTTACGTGCATGTTTGAGGGTTGTATGGTGTAAGAAAAATATTCATTGAGCACCTTGAATGCACGTGTGTCATTTTGCAACCAAATACATCATAAAAAGCAATAAAGAGGGTAATTAGTGTTGGAATAAAAACTTAGTTGATCTGAAAGGTGATATGGGTGTGACATAATGATGAATATATTATAAATTCCATACAAATGCTTCATTTATGATTCTAAAATCTCAAACCTTGTTAGGGAAAAAACATTACTTTCTACCTTAACCATTTGGCAATTCCTCCCATATTTGGTGGTTCCATCTAGGAAGGTGTTGGAACTCTATTTAAAAATCCCTTATGACTAAGTATGATGTGCTTTATTATAAGATATTTTATCTCACAAATGTGTGAAACCCTTTGTAATCAACCAAAATGACCCAAAACCCTAACCACGTTTGAAATCCATGTAAAAAGGTTATTGTTTGAGTTAAAGTACAATTTTTACATTACCTAAATTGACACTACTATGAAGAGGCATCAAACCACACATAGTTCTCCACCTAAATATGTTATATTTGTATGGATGTAACTATATTTGATAATTGATCACTTACAATGGTTTGTTTGTTTGTGTTTGACTTGAATTTGAGGGTCTTTGGCTTAGGAAACTTGACTCTATAAATTGTTTTAGAGTGCCTTAGGAAAATTTGGGAGTTTATCCTAATGTTTTTAGTTTCTTTGGGGAAATTCAAGATACCTTTGAATTCCTTTTGAATTATTTATATTAATGGTTCTCTTAAAAGTTCCAAGTGATTAAATGAGAGAATTTGAATTGTTTATCTGGGGTTCCAAATATGTAATTTTGCATTAAGACTAACCCATGAGAAAATATGACTAATGAATTATATAAAATAAATAAAATGACCTTTAAAAAGAGCTAGGACCAACTGTTAGTTTTAGACTAAATCATTTGGAAATTTGATGCCTATTTGGTGGTTAGGTCTAGGCAAGGGATGTGGTGTTGTAAATTTTTGTGCATCATAATTGTGAATTATAGTCCACTTTGGACTAATATAAGTTTTTTTAGGGAATGAGTAGTGAAATAAGAGATTATAACACCCCATAAATCCATAACCCAAAATGAACTAAAACCATGATAATTTTTTGTTACATCATTACTTATTATGTTGTTTTTTTATAAAAACATAAACCACTTAAGAATCGATTACCTCCTAGAGTCCACACCAATATATGATTATTTCGATTGAGACAAAATATCTAATTCCATACTCACTTAAACAGGCGTGGGACACAAAAAAACACAGTGTCCACATGAGGAAAACAATTAAAGATCAAATCAATCATGTCTTTAGGTCCCATTGGTTTACATTTTCCTTAATTATTACTTTACCCTTGGAATCCATTCACCATATTGACCCATATGTACAATGCTTAATAGTCCAGTGTTATCATTTGTAGAGCATGAATAATATTCTTGTCTTAAATTTCCATCACAATGGTGACACTCATCTTATTTCATCTATATTACTAGCATGTTGAGCACATTAACCAATTGGATAGTGTTTTAAGATCACATGAGTCTTACAACACTCGCGCCAAGTATGGAAATTAGAAGTATTATAACCAATTAGATAGTGTTTTAAGATCACGTTATAATTTTTTGTGATAATTTAGAAGCTTCATTACTCATGACAAGACATAAGGTCAAAACTCATTTTACCTTGCAATCTCATCACATTAAGAACAATTTTATAACAGTAAAGGACCACATGATTTACCAAGAAGATTAAGTAATAATCTATGAATCTCAAGGCCATACAAACTTCTCCCCATTTACATGTTTACGATATATGAATTTTCATGTACCAAACAAAAATTCTATGGAAGCACAATACCTAAAGGTACGAGAGTTAATTGTTGCATAAGAAAAGATACATGAGGTATTCCCAAATGAATCCTACAACTCAAATAATTTGAAGGTCATAACTTCCACCTTTTAATTACATTATATGAAATACTGCATGAGCCCCAACATACAAAGTACAAGTTACACGTCAAAGTTATAAGGCACCAAAAACATGCGAATAAGGAGTGGCCAATACCAAACCTATGATACAAGGATTTCTCTAAACTACTATGGTAAGTCATTGAGGTACAATGACATTTCATATCAGGCTAACCTCCCTAGTCCTAACAAGCTTAGAGTCTCTCCTCAAAACCAAGATAGTTACCCCCACTCATGGTTATTAACGTCATCAACCAAACCCTCATGTTAGAAAATTATAAATATTTTTGTGTGACCACCCAAGGTTCCCTATAAATGTAATTTCCAATAAGTGAGTCACAAAGATGATATCACCAAGGGTAATTTGTATGAAGAAATACCCATCCATTTCTAGACTAAACATGAGGCAATGTAATCCACTCCAAGAAAGTTAGGGTATTTCGCTTAAACATTGTGGCATAGGAAAATGGTAGAATATTAAGTCTAAAATAATCCAAATATGATCTCAATTCTAAATATGTTTAAACACCTTATCAACTTAATTATGAACCTACCCAGTTATAAGTTCCCATTATGAGTACTAACCAAGATGCTACATGATCCATACGTAATATACATGGAACACATGACTTACGTTTCCTAACAAGAAGGGGTAAAAATATTCTAGGGTTGGCACATGTTATACTATCAACAACCTCATTGTTAAATACATGTTTACGATACAAGGACCCTTAAGTTTAAGTTCACTGAGTCACAATCCAAAAAAATACAAGGATTTATCATAGCTAACCAAATAAATTTTCTTCAATGTGATGGAATTTTACTAAAAGCAATGTAAGTAATATTCATCTCAATCATTTCCATACAATCATGACAAAACATACATTCTTTCCTATAATCATACGGAAAATACAATAGTTGATAAAAATACTTCAAATGCATATTTTTATGAATAATCAAGCACTATAAATATAACTCTCATACTTCAATTCTCCATTACAATTACAAATGCTTCAATTTACTTCACTTTACAAATAAGCAAGAGTACATCTAAATAAGAAATATTACATTTTTTCTCACTTGGAAAATAATAGGTAAGGGGACCATGTACATCGCTATTTTTTTAAGCAAATAATATCATCATGTCATCTTTAACTTGTTAAACCATATAACCATGGGTCAATGAAACATGCTGGCATGAAAACACCCCGACCATCTAACACACTAACAAAACTCTCTAGTCAATTTAAACTTAGAGAGAAAAATATACTTTTCCTTTACTTATATAAATAAAAGTAACCATTTTCAGTTTTAGAGAGAGAGGTTAGAGAGATAAAAAGCATTATTTTTTAAGAAAATAAACCAAACCATAACCATAAAAAGGAAGAGATGACATAGACAATTTTTTGTTCTTTAAACTCCAATTTCAAAATCCTTTCCAAGTAATAATAAGTTTTTTACAACTTCTAAAAGTTTTCATTTTTGTTGTCACTATAAAGAACTAGCTAAATGTGCCAATTCACGCAAGTCTAATTTTTTCATTTGCAATCATGTTCTAAGTTACCCAAATTTGTATTTCTATTCAACATATAAATCTCCAAACTTAACATAAGTCTTAAACATTATACGAACCTTTGGGAGTCATCGCGAGTTTGCGGCCCTTGTTATAATGTTGTGCAAACTAGTTAAAGTGGCCATGATATGGGTCTACAAAACTAGTGTGGGACCTTTACATGGGAAAAATGATGCAAGATTCCCTATGTACTCGACATATCGAGGTCATACTAAGATAGCCAAAATATGGGAGGTGATAGAGGAATTGGATAGGTGTATGTGGTAAATATGGAATAGATGGGGATGGTAATGAATTGAGGTTATAGGGCCAAGCTAAGCCCATCAACCTGCAAGTAGTGAACCTATTCATCAAAGGTAGTGAAAATTCATCTAACCTCTCTGGGCACGATGCCATGTTCAATAATAACTACCATGTGTAGTTCTTGATCTATATCTGTAAGACCAAAAATACCTTCACCCAATTGTCAGACTTGTGGAAACTATCCATTCATCTCTAAATATTCCTCTCTAGAGAGGTTCATGCAAGAATAAGAATGAAGGAATTGAATAGCAAACTAAGGGTTTATAAGTCTGGCTCGGTTTGATTGATCAACCCAAAATTTCTTAGTTATGGTTAATTATTCATTGAGGGCATCTAGTTGGCTAATGATCTAAGGGAGCAAAGGAGTACATCTAAAAACTAGTGCTCGTAAACCCAAATCTATGTCTGCTTGATATTAGTCTAGGCCTGGTGGATGGATGATTGGCTCAAATATCCTCCTACAATGTTGGGTCAGACCATAAATGGTCATGTGAGAACAATAACTCATGAGTAAGGTAAATGAGGCCAGGGAGCTAGTCACGAGAGGCCAAGGACTATGAATTTGTAGTCTAAGCCTCTAATTACAAAGTTTATTGTTATGTTTTGATTCTCTACACTATTTTGAATTTTCAATTTTAAATAAGCAATGTACAAGGATCCTAACTTAAATAAAAGCCAATTAAAATTCCCTTTTAACTAATTAAACCGCATTCACTGTTATTTAAATAAAAAAACACATATTTTATTCTAATTCTTTTTTTAATGATTTTTGATGAAGCTTTTCAAATAAAAGAAAATAATTAAAACAATCTAAGTTCCTAATTGTTTTTGTGTTTTTAGGAATAATTAAAAGAAATGAAAGACTACCTTTGCAAACACATGGAATTAAAAGAAATAAAACTATGATTATTTCTAAATTAAAATAAATCTACAATTACTTCTATAATTAAAATAAATCTAAAACATGGATTAACTGGGTGTAGTTTTTCCTCTGTTGTGGGTTTATATGTGATTACTATTGTGTAGGAAGATATTATCTATTAAAACATAATTTCTTCTAACTAGTTTCTACCTCGGGTTCTTGGGAAAGAGAAATATTCTCAAAAGCAATTTTCTTCTTTACTATATAACCTTCCCTAGCACAACTTTTAAATTGAACAGAAGAAAATAAAAAATGAAGAAATAAAATAATGCTACTACTACTTCTTCCTCTAACCAATTTCCCATACAGATCTAGAGGGATAATCCAAGAAGAGGATATCAATGAAATAATTATTTTGAAAAGGAATACTGATTCACATGGGAAGTGATGAGATATCCCCCTTCTAATTATTTTGAACACACAAGTTCTTCTACTTATAAAAAGTAATAATTGTATTAAAACCTTAAAGATATGAATGCAACTCCAACCTAGTTATTACTATGTTGTGGTATCCTTTTCTAGAGATATGATGCACTCAATGTCTCCTCAGCTTCAAATCCCCTTCCAACTTGTGAGTTCTAATTGATCCAGGAAGAAAAAAATGGTGAATGATAATAAGACAATTAAGAAACTGAATGTGGCTGGCTTTGTACAAAGAGGATGACTGGAATATGAGTAGGAAGGAAGAATAGAGTAGAGAACTAACTATATGTGAAATCCCCCTCCAAAATTCAACAACATAACACTTCACAAAAATTATCACATGCCCAACCCATGATACGAATAAAAATATTACTTTTATAAGCTGCTAGAGGAAAATATTTCAAGAACACATGTTGATCAAGAAACAGTGACTCAACTTGAGGAGGACAAATTATCATACTATATTTAGTAAAAGAGGAAGAGAAACTCAAGACCAATCCAAAAAGATCACAATTAGCTAATTTGACCTAGAAACGAGAGAGAAAATCACATCGTAATCAAAACATGTGTTTTAATTTTACGTTAGAAGGTGTTAGGACCGTGCATGTTTCTAGAGTGGTTGTATAACCACTGTGGTGATTGCATAACCACCACTCTGGCAACATGGGTGGTTATGCAACCACCACAGTGGTTTCACAACCATCCCCAATTTGTAAGGAAAAAAATTCGAAGGACTAGTTTAAAATCTAAACAGAGCTCTTAGTTTGAGGGAGAAGATTGAGTTAAGCCACAAAGGGATTGGGAAGGAGAGAGAAATGGATCTAGATCTCATTTTTACGTTGGAATGGGTTTTTGTCATCATTGGAGACGTGTCTTGTTTTTTGTGTTGCACCATGTAAATTTTGTGTGCATACATATTTCCCCATTGGAAGAGTGTTTTAGCCATGAATGGGTTAAAACATGATCTCCAAGAATGGTGCTCCCAAATGGGAAGGTTAGATAATTATATTTTCTGACTGCATGTTGGTTTGATGCTAGCCGAGCCTTCCCGCTACCTGCAAAAGAAGAATGGGAATCAAGTGTAAAAATAAAACAAAATTTTACCAAAGTTTTGAAATGAAAAGAAAATATTACTTACCATCCGTCTGGGGGTGAGAGATTTACATGCTCCATTTACACCATCTTTGCACTAATTCAATCAAAATAAAATATTATATATATGCCAATTTGTTATTTTTAGAAATCATTTGTATCATAAACCTTTTCTAAATTTAGAGATTTGGATTTCCAGTAACCATTTCATTTGCTAATGCAACCAAAATGGTAGGAATTCATACAAGATGGAAGCAAACCCAGTGACACTGGTAGAGGGGTAGGAACAAGTAAGTTATCATCATTTCTTTCTTTTTGCCCTAAATTGCAATTTTTTTCTTGAAATGAAATTTAGGGGAGATTTTGGATAATTTATAGTCAAAATGATTGTTGGGGCTCACCTTATGGATTTTGAATTTATTTGGGGTCATTTGTCATAGCAATTAACCAGTTTTGCACAGGTAAAACACAGAATAAGTATATTATTTCTCTATATCATATTCAGATACAAGTGGCTATTATATAGCCATAAAGGTAGGTAAACCACTTCCTAGAAAATAGGAAGTGAGTAGAGCAATAAACCCGATAATAGCCGGGGTATTAACAAATAATCATCTAATTTATTGTTATTTAAAAACTAAAGATATGAATGCAACTCCAACCTAGTTATTACTATGTTGTGGTATCCTTTTCTAGAGATATGATGCACTCAATGTCTCCTCAGCTTCAAATCCCCTTCCAACTTGTGAGTTCTAATTGATCCAGGAAGAAAAAAATGGTGAATGATAATAAGACAATTAAGAAACTGAATGTGGCTGGCTTTGTACAAAGAGGATGACTGGAATGTGAGTAGTAAGGAAGAATATAGTAGAGAACTAACTATATGTGGAATCCCCCTCCAAAATTCAACAACATAACACTTAACAAAAATTATCATATGCCCAACCCATGATACGAATGAAAATATTATTTTTATAAGCTGCTAGAGGAAAATATTTCAAGAACACATGTTGATCAAGAAACAGTGACTCAACTTGAGGAGACAAATTATCATAAGATATTTAGTAAAAGAGGAAAGAAACTCAATACCAATCCAAAAAGATCACAATTAGCTAATTTGACCTAGAAACGAAGAAGAAAATCACAATCGTAATCAAACATTGTTTTATTTTTACGTTGAGAAGGTGTTAGGACCGTGCATGTTTCTAGATGGTTGTATAACCACGTGGTGATTGCATCACCACCACTACTGTCCACTGGGTGTTATGCAACCACCACATGGTTTCACCACCATCCCCAATTTGTAAGGAAAATTCGAAGGACTAGTTTAAAAAATCTAAACAGACTCTTATTTTAGGGAGAGATGAGTTAAGCCACAAAGGGATTGGGAAGGAAGAGAGAAATGGATTCTAGATCTCATTTTACTTGGAATGGGTTTTTGTCATCATTCGGAGACGTCTGCTTGTTTTTTGTGTAGCACCATGTACATTTTGTGTGCATACTATTCCCCATTTGGACGAGTGTTTTAAGCCATGAATACTGGGTTTAAAACATGATCTCCAAGAATGGTGCTTCCAAATGGGAAGGTTAGATAATTATATTTTCTGACTGCATGTTGGTTTTGATGCTAGCCGAGCCTTCCCGCTACCTGCAAAAGAAGAATGGGAATCAAGTGTAAAAATAAAACAAAATTTTACCAAGGTTTTGAAATGAAAAGAAAATATTACTTACCATCCGTCTGGGGGTGAGAGATTTACATGCTCCATTTACACCATCTTTGCACTAATTCAATCAAATAAAATATTATATATATGCCCAATTTGTTATTTTTAGAAATCATTTGTATCATAAACCTTTTCTAAATTTAGAGATTTGGATTCCAGTAACCATTTCATTTGCTAATGCAACCAAAATGGTAGGAATTCATACAAGATGGAAGCAAACCCAGTGACACTGGTAGAGGGGTAGGAACAAGTAAGTTATCATCATTTCTTTCTTTTTGCCCCTAAATTGCAATTTTTTTCTTGAAATGAAATTTAGGGGAGATTTTTTGGATCATTTATAGTCATAAATGAATTTGTTGGGCGCTCACCTTAATCCTTGGCTTTAGAATTTGTCTTGGTGTGGTCATTTGTCATCGCACTTAACCATTTTGGCCAGGTAAAAAACACAGAATATTATAATTTATTTCTCTTAATAGCATAGTTCATGATGTCAAAGTGGCTATTTATAATAGCCCCTAAAGTTGGTAAAAACCACGTCCTAGAAAAATAGGAGGGAGTAGAGCAATAAACACGATAATAGCTACGGGTATAACAAATACATTCATTCATAATATATTGTTATTCTAAAAATATATATGACTAACAAACTCACTAATATTCATAATAATAATAATTACCAATGTAATTATTATTCACACACGTACAAATGTAGAGCACTAATTCATTTTCCTAACATTCCCCCCCCTTAGTGCGAACATGGGAAAAACCTGCCTTTGTACTGCAACGTGCCGCTACGTAGCATGCTCATGATCTGGATGGTTTCAAGGACAATACCAACAACCTCTGGATGGTTTTCCAAGTGGTTAACCAACAACCACACAACAGATGGTTTTTGAGGACAGTACCAACAACCTCTGGATAGTTTTTATGGATAACTAACAACCACGATATCATGATGATGCAGTAGTATCAACAACTCTCATCACTATCTCACTGCAGGGAATAACATAGGAAATTCTACTGAAATCTGTTGCTCGTACATACATAGAGAAAGCTGACATACTGGAAATGGAACATTGGAATGATGTTCCCCCCCTCAATGTGAAATTTCCACTTATTCAATCACGAACACTGTAAACAGGAACACTGATACTGGAACTCTGAAAAATGTGACAAGAAGCATACGACACAAGCTGAAAGCAAATACACCACAAAAATGTCACCAAACCATCTATGCGGCCCCGTCGTTGGCGATTGACGAGAGGTCGCTGAATGACCTCCAACCTCCGATGCCTCCTGCCTCCGGTTTCATGCTGCTAGTTCATGCTGAATTTGATCATGGAGCTCAAAATATATTGATTACAAATTAGATGTCAGTTACCCTGAAAATGCGTCCGTTGGGCAAATTTTTGGACTATTTGACTCACATATTTTGACGAACTTTCACAATGACGAAACAATACAATATCTCAATTGGACTTTCACAAGACTTTGATACACAACTAATTAAAACACTGATAAGACAATAAAATCAACACAATACATAAATAATATTAACGAATAAAAATAATCTAAAAATAAAATAAACAAAAAAATTAAAATAAAAACTATCTAATAATTACTTTTGAAAAAAACATTAAAAAAATATTAAAAAAAAACTATATGATTTGATATAGTTTAAAATAAATTATTTTGAAAAACTCAAACTAAATGGTAAAACCTAAACATTATAAAAACCTAAAATGACACGTATTACCCACTTTTCAAATCTAAAAAAAACAAAACAAAACAAACTTTATAAAAATTACACGTACTTTTTAAAAATCTAGAAAATAAATAAATACATTCAATAAAATGACTAAATACCACACTTAAAAACGTGACACCACTTTTAAATTTCTAAACAGGACCGAGACTACTTTGACCTAGACAGAGTACATTAAAATAAATTTATACGGATCACTAAATAGATCAACACGAAGGAGACAAAACAACTATTGATTTACATGTGGATGGCTGGAAAATGAAATTTAGATGGTCGATCTGCACAAAATGGATCTGATGAATAAATGGTTTGTCACACCGTTCAAAGGTGTATGCACCGCAGCACCCACCACACAGATTGCCAAAAAACTTTGAAATTCAGCACACAGATGACGAGATGACTGACGTGGATGGTAGAACAAACAGTTTGGTGGAGTCGATCTACAGTGAAGTAATAGCCTTGGAACTGGATCATGTATAACTGAGATCCACGCATATGCTTTGCAGATTTAGATGCCTCTACAATACGCCTGCACAAATATTCTCTGTAATGTGATCTATTCACTGCACTTTTAATGTTTTGTAATTTACGAAGGCTGGACGCGGCTTGCTTTCTGTTGCTAGCAGGTTGCACTTCAATATATGATCTAGAAACCATAAACCAGGGCAGTATAAAGACATTTACTGCCACCTATTTATAATTATTCCCCCATTACAATCACCTAGCTCTGATACCAAATCATAGCAATCAAACAGTTTTGCACAGGTTAAAACACAGAATAAGTATATTATTTCTCTCTATATCATATTCAGATACAAGTGGCTATTATATAGCCATAAAGGTAGGGTAAACCACTTCCTAGAAAATAGGAAGTGAGTAGAGCAATAAACCCGATAATAGCTACGGGTATAACAAATAATCATTCATAATATATTGTTATTCTAACAATATATATGACTAACAAACTCACTAATATTCATAATAATAATAATTACCAATGTAATTATTATTCACACACGTACAAATGTAGAGCACTAATTCATTTTCCTAACAATTTGACCATTTTAAAAAAAATTAGTGTTATTGCTTTGAAGGGCATGGCCCAAGTTTTTGTGACGTGACCGTTGCTTTACACAGAGCAGCAGTTGCACAACCACCAAAATGGTTACCCAACCATCGAGGTAGTTGCACAATTGCTACTTTGTATAAGGGGCATTTGTGCAACTGCCACCCTACTGAGAGGGGCATTTGTGCAACTTTCATAACTATTACAATGGAAAACCATTGAATAAGAGTTTTATTATTTTTGCTTAGTGTTTTTGGTTTTCTATAAGTTTGTTACTTGTTAATAAACGCCTAATGCACCTCTTTTCTACTTTTTTGTGGATGAAGGGGAATTATGTGAGATGGAGAAAATCCCGAGAGCAGGAGTGGCTTACTCGAGTGCTTATTTTATTTACATTAGCTAAAATAGGCCTGTTAGAGAGCGTAGGGAGACTACACTAGTTTCCCAGCAAGCTGACTTCTTTTTTATTTCTTGGCATACTAGGATGCGGATCGAAACACATTTTGTTTCCCTAGTTTTCATGAGTAGTGTACCATTACCTTGGAGGACGTCTATAGGATACTAGGATTACCTGTTACAGGGAGGAGGATGGCACTAAAAATTGCCATCTCATTAGATGAGGATTGCAAATGGGCCACTTACTTGGGAGATGTAAAGGCACTCGATACAAGTTCCAAACAAAGAGTTAGATTAGTAGTTGTGGAAGATACCTATATTCCTACTATGCGCAAGGCCATTATCGATATATTGGCCTCATTTTTTATTGGGGATAAGGGAGGACACGAGTTGTTTTTCTACTAGGCATCCGTTGTACAATGTATAGAGTAGCATGACAAGATATTTACGTGGGGGATATATATGTTGGTAACTACATACAATGACTTGTATTGGGTGGTTATATGTGGGTCTAACTCTCTCAACCAACCTACACTGGTCATGTCATGGATCTACAAGAGAATGATTCCATATCAGAGGGTCATCAAGATTAAATACCCTCCTAGTATCAAGGAAGCGATATGGGTGGATATGACACCCCTTAGAGCTACACCATAGGCGTCAGCCACTCTAAATATAGTCGATATGGTATCTCAACTATATCAGGGCATGTTAGGATAGTGGGGGGAGGAGAGGATTACATTGGCTACATGTATAACCACTACACAATTAATCAACGGTGGTGCATGTGTAGATATTGATTTTGTGGCATAGGTCCCTGCACATTTTGGGATACCTTACATTGATGCCCTTCTCATAGTTAGGAATGTATTCAGGGGTACCAGGGAGGCACAAGATAGTCACATGGACTGAATGAGGTGGATAGTTATAATCCTAGGAGTAGTGATTAGGATACCAGGAGTTGTACCTACTCCAGTCACTGGAGGAGGAGCTAGACCACCCAAGGTCTTACAGATTGGAGAGGCACCATTGGGGAGTGAGAAGGAGTAGGTAAATATGGGTTCTAGTTCAGAGGAGGAGTCAGACCCTAGCCTGTAGGGTAGAAGAGAGGAGGCAGAGGAAGCCAGAGCTAAGGAGGAGGCAAAGGAGGAGTCAAACAAGTAGAGGAGGAGGTAGAGGGGGATTTTTTCTAGCGAGAGGAGGTAGGAGAGGTTGAGGAGGTGGATGTAGACCCTGATTGGGGTGAGGGAGATCCTAGTGACTAACTTTTCTCTTTCCTTTACTTCCTAGATTAGAGTTATTCTGACTAGATGTAAGTAAGCTTTATTATTATATATTTTTTGTTTTGGACATGTGTTTTGTAGCCACAACTGTGGGAAGGAAAGATCTTATTAGGTGCATGAACCTTGATTTATTTTCCATCACTTCTGGTCTATCACAAGATACCTTATTAGAGGACTCGAGACTTCTAGCACAACTCATCCGTTATACAAATGATTTTGTGCCAACCTACCATGTGGGAGGAGAGATCTCTCGGTTGCAGACTGAGAATGTAGTTTTGTTGTAACATGTTATTGATTATTAGGAGATGTTGATAGAAGGACAATCCACACGTAGTGGAGCTACTAAAAATGCGGCTTTGCAAGGACACTCTCATGGAAATTCTCACTACTTGACACATGTAGGCTCCCATACCGTGCTTATCAGACCTCGTCATAGGATTTGTAACAAGAGTCGTCGATTGACTGCTTCTCAGGGATATCAGGGAGATGGATAGGTTGATTTCCTTTATTGCTTAGTCTCATTTCTGTGTATATATCATTTTTTGTATTTTTGGCTCATGATTGAGCAATATGACCACACTTATCCTTTGGTGTGATGGAATTATACTAAAAATTTATATATATATATATATATATATATATATATATATATATATATATATATATATATATATATATATATGATGATTGTTTTTTTGGCTTAACATTCTTTTATATGTTTGCTTTCTTACACTTTACCTCATTTGTGTACTCTAGATAGTTAAGAATGCTTGTTGTTTTGATAATTTTTGAATGAATGCTATGGATGTTGATATATTATGGTAAATAGAATCATATATGGAATTATACACATTTACAAATCATATTTAGGAAACTTTATTTATCATACAATGCTTAAAATTTCCATTTTGTTGGAAAAATATGTTGTAGATGATGTAATGATACGATGTTATCACTCTATTATTAACCCCACACAAATAGTAAGATGTGAGGGCTCAACACCAAGAGCCAAGAAGGACGTGAGATGTATGGATGAGTCATGTACTGATGAGAATGATGACCAAGAGACATGATTTTTAATTAAATGTCTTTTTGGGGAACTTACATCTTGACTCTAATTAAGACTAACTAACCAAATTTGAGACGGTTTGCACTTATAATCCTTAGCTAGACTTATATCAGTAGATGGCCTACTTATTAGTGAAATCTGGTTAAGGAATGATTGTCTCTCTTAACATGAGCATCTAAATCTTTTTCTTGGTAATCTAATACATTCAAACACTTTTTTTTATTACTTTAAGGATTTTTTTACCCCTATGTATTTCCCCATACTATCAGTAAGAAGTATGCGCTCATCATTGAGGATAAAATATAGGCAAGTAAGAGCATCTTCCTCCTTTCCCAGCCTCACGCTACCAGTAATAAACATGGAATCACCATTGAAGGCTAAGAGGGATGGAAAATGTGGTTATTCATGATAGAAAGACGCGCGCGCGCGCGTGTGTGTGTTTTATTTCACCTTATTCTTGTAGTGTGCTTGTTAGGAGGGGACATCTTTCCCTGATTTCATCCCCACACAACTAGTAATATGTGAGGGCTCATCACCAAGAACTGAGATAGGCAAACACAAGATCTGCGTGAAATGTTTAGAATATTTTTTTTATGAAAAGAAGTTTTAGGTCGACATTTTCTATTAGGAAGCTTCTAGAGAGGGCTATAAGAAAACAACATCTAAATTAGGATAAATTGTAAGAGGTATAAAGCATGTAAGACCTTATAGGATCAATATTAGAGCTTGTTTCATGGTTAGATATGATGTTGTGAACTATAGAATTGAAGAGTTTGATGAAGTTGTAGAGATATTATGATTAATACATTTTCCAATGTTTGAAAGATTAAAACCATTTGAAAAGAAAGTAAATCCATGATACAATTTTAAAAAAATGATTATATAAACGACATAAGGGGTGAAAATGCAACAAGAATAGTGTGGAGATGTAATATTTATATATAGAAATGTTTCAGGTGGAGTGAATTGATGGATTCACCGAAATCCTCACCCCCTAAAGTGCACAAATGGTAAGCTTCATTCTTAAAATTTTTAGTTACTTGGTATGTTCCTAGCCACTTTGGTCTAAATTTTATGCCTTCACTAATCTTTTTATCTATATGATTGTCAATTCTCAGCACAAGATCACCTACCTAAATCGGATGCTCATAAACTTTCTTATTATATTTTTGGCACACTATGTTTTCATAAACCTAATGATGTTGTTCAAATATGATTCTTTTCTCCTCTAGGTTTTCTAAATTAGTTAAACACACATTTTTATACTCATCTTCATCTAATATAGCTTGTAAAGACACACAAAGACTAGGGATTTCTACTTCCAAAGGTAGAATTGCTTTTGTACTGAAGACCAGGGAAAATGACATTGACCTTATTGGGGTTAGCACAAAGTTTTACAAATAATATATCAGATCTAAGCATACATGCAATAAAACTAGATATTCTACCAGAAGAAATATACAAAACAAGATATATAAATCAACACCATATTTAACGTGGTTTGCCTAGTGTGGGCTACATCCACCAAGAAAAAATCCAATCTATTATCTAAAGCTTTCAGAAGCTATACAATTAAGATTTACAATCTTCCACACCACTCACAATGTATAGTACTTTATTTCTCTCAAGATTCTCATTCTTCTCCAAGAATTATCTCTCTCACAATTATTCTCACAATAATCATTAATCCTTACTTCTAAACCCTAGCTTTCATGATTATATAGGCATATACAAACTTAGGGCACTTAGCCATGTAATTACAATCAATAGATCTTCTTTAATGCTTAAATTAGATCTAATTCCTGTGAGTTAAATAAAACACTCAAGCACATGTAATCAATGTTAGTTAGCCCTAACCGACACCGATTATCCCTAACCAATGTCGGTTCCTCCTTGCTTGACCGATGCCGGTCATAAGTGACCGATGTTGGCCCCTTCATAACCGATGTTGGTTACTGTGTTTTCCTACAAATTTAATATAACATGCTAATATGAAGTAATTGAGCTCCACAACTCAACAATCTCCCACTTAGAGAAAAATATTACACAACACCTATGCAACATCATTCTTGGATCCTTTTTTTAGCTTTGTTTCTTCCTCTTCAAGTCTCAAACTTGAAGACTGACAAAAGTGGAATGTAAATCTAACTTCTCTGTTACTAATGGATTAATTATCATATCCTCATGGTTTTCAATCGTATGAATATTCTCCAGTTTCAGCTGCCCATCCTCCAATGCCTACCATATGAAGTGATATCTCAACTGAACATGTTTCGTTCTAGAATGAAATGTTGAGTTCTTTACCGAATGAATTGCAATATGACTTTCACTGAACAATTTACAATCATCTTGCTCCTTTCCCAAATCTTCCATGAAACTGCTCATCTATATCATCTCTTTGCTAGCCTTTGTAGCTGTAACATACTCTGCCTCTATAGTATACAAAGCCACAACCTTCTGCAATCTCGATATCTAGCTAACAACTGTCCCACCTACTATGAAAATATATCTAGTAGTGCTCCTTCTACCATCCAGATCTCCAGCCATATCTGAATCAACATAGCCATATAAAGAAATATCCAAACCTCCATTGCATAACTGAATGTTAGATGTCCCTCTCAAATACTTGAGTATCCATTGGACTTCTTTCCAATGCTCTTTACCTGGATTGTCCATAAATCTACTCATAACTCCCATTTCTTATGCAATGTCTAGTCTAGTACAAACCATAACATACATGAGACTCCCAACCGCTGAAGCATATGGTACTCATGTCATGTATTTGACCTCCTCATGTGATGAATGACAATGATCTTTTCTCAATTTGAAGTGTCCTACCATAGGTGTACTTATAGGTTTTAAATTTTGCATGTTAAACCTTTCCAACACCTTATTGATATAAGCCTCTTGAGACAAATAAAATTTCTTGTTCTTCATGTTTCTGTGTATTTGCATGTCAAGGATTCTTTTTACAAATCCTAAATCCTTCATAGCAAATGTGTGATTTATCTTTCCCTTAAGATCATTAATGTCCTATATACGAGATCGTGTAATAAGTATATCATCCACATACAATAAAAAAATAATATAGCTCCCATTTTCAAGCTTCTTGAAATAAACACAATGATCAGATTCACATCTGAAGTAACCATAATCATGCATGAAACTATCAAACCTCATGTACATTTACCTTGGAGCTTACTTCAGCCCATATAAGCTCTTTGTCAACCTACACACTAATTTCTCCTTACCCTTGACTTCATAGCCAAGTGGCTGCTGCATATAAATATCTTCATCCAAATCACCATGAAGGAAAGTTGTCTTCACATCTAGTTTCTCTAAATTCAAATCATCTACTACAACTATACTCAATACAATATGGATGGAAGTCATTTTAACAATAGGAAAAAATATTTCACCGAATTCAATACCTACTTTCTGTGCAAATCACTTTACTACAAGCCTTGCCTTGTACCTTTTCTGTCCACCCTCTTCTTCTCTGATCCTGTAAACCCATTTTTTCTGCAATGTCCTCTTACTTGCTAGCAACTTAGCCAAATCCCAAGTCTGATTTTGTTCCAAGGAGTCCATCTCCTCATCCATTCCATGCTCCCACTGAATGTGGGTCTCATCCTGCATTTCTTCTTCAAAACTTTTTGGTTCACCATTATCATTCAATAATAAATAAGATAGAGGTGTAAATATTTCTGGAGGTTTACTTACCCTTTATGACCTTCTCATAGAATTTTTGGGTACCAGAGGATCATTTTGAACCTCCTAGACATTTTTTTCCAATTCTGACAGTGACCAACACTGGTCACTTGTAGCCGACGCCAGTTCTGCTAACTGATTCTGGTTTGGCTCTCCTATAACTGATACCAGTTCAACTGACCGATGCCGGTCATAGGTCAACTGATACTAGTTACTGTGTAACCCTGTTGGTATGATTTTTAAATCCAAGAGTTCATTTTCATTCACAAAATTCTCAACCGGTTCATACTTGGGTACCCAAATTTGATTCTTGTACATTCTCTTTTCATTCCATTCAATGTCATAACTCCTAATAATTTTAGAATTCTTTAAATCCCAAAAATGGAATTCGAAATCACCAGATCCATAACCAATGAAAGTGCATCTCTTAGATTTTTCATCCAACATTTTTCTATTTTTCTTATCAATATGCACAAAAGCTCTGAACCAAAAAAATTTAAGAAAAGAAAGATATACCTCTTTTCCGGTCCATGCTTCCTCTAATATTCCTCCATCTAGTGAACTTGAAGGCCCATGGTTAATCAAATAAACCTTTGTATCAACTGCTTTTGCCCAAAACTTTAAGGGAAATCTAGCATGTATCCCCATACTTCTAACATGTTCCATGATTATGTTGTTTAATATTTGTACAACACCATTCTCTTGTGGTGTTCTTAGAACTGTCCTTTCTCTACTTATTCCATTCACTGAACAATAATCATTGAAATCATTGCTACAGTATTCACCATCATTGTCAGATCTAAAGGAATTTCAACTTTGAATTTTATTCATTCTCAACAAGGGTTTTTCATCTTTCAAAAGTCTCAAAAACATCAGATTTAATTTTAATACAATAAACCCATACCTTTCTTGTAGCATCATCAATGAAAGTAACATGATACCGAGATCCTCTATGAGAAGCTACCTGATCTGGTCCCCACACATCTGAGTGTACAAGCTCCAATTTCTGCTCCTTCTTAGTTGCCCAAACTTTGAGAAATCTCACTCTCTTTTTATTTCCAAAGATACAATGCTCACAGAAATCAAGATCCAAATATTTCAAATCTAATAACCTACCCTTAGCCTTTAAGATCTGCTTTCCTTTTTGAATCATATGGCCCAACCAATTATGCCACATGTATGCATCTGAATTTGAAGTAGATAACATAGAAAAAGAATCAGTAACACAAGTAGATAAATATAATGTTCCTACCTTCTTACCTCTTTCCACAACAAAAGCACCCTTGGTGAATTTCTAAGAGTATGTTATGAATTTAACCATGGAACCAGCTTCACCTAGTTGCCTTGTATAAATAATATTCCTCTTGAGTATTGACACATGTCTCACACCTTTCAATACCAATGTATTTCCATTCTGCAATTTTAGATAAACTTCCCCTTTACCAGTAATACTACAAGGTTCATCATCACCCAAACAAACATGCCCAAAATATCCCTGGACATAATTTCTAAAATAACCCTTATTAGGGGTTACATGGAAAGAAGATCCTGAATCTAAAACATATTATTCTATTCTATTATCCAAAGAAAGAATAAGAACATTTTGCATTACCTCTACTGTAATATTTACCTCTTTATTTGTCTCTTTACCTTTGTCTGGGTGTTGGTTCTCTTTAGCCTTTGACCAAAAATATGTATTTGCATGTCCTTTCTTTCCACAATTCCAACAGGTAATTCCCTTACCTCTGGATTTAGATCTATCATTCCTTGACTTTGATTTCCCATTATTCTTACTCTTGGATCTATCCTTTTTCATGCCTATGCTATCTACATTCAAATAATTCCTAAATGATTATTGCTATGTACTTTTCCTAAAAATTTCTTCATTCAAGATTATACTAACCACATCATCAAACTTCAAAATATTATTAGCTTATGTTGTATTAATAACAACCATTACCAAGTTATCCCAACTATCAGGCAAAGAACATAAGAATAAAAGTGCTTTCACTTCATTATCTAATGGAATATCAACCAGTTTTAATTGATTTAGAATAGATCGAAAATCATTCAAATGAATAGATGCAGATCTACCTTCATGCATCTTAGAACTAAATAGTTTCTTCATCAAATTAAATTTATTTGAAGCACTAGGTTTTTCATATAAATTAGCAAGATATTTCATTAACTCTACTGTACATGTCACTTCTGTAATATTAGAAGCCACAAATTTTGTCAAACTCAATCTTATAGATTACATAACCTTTCTGTCAATAATCTTCATTCTTCATTAGTCATCTTCGTAGGTATAAAATTTTCATCCAACGGTAAGTAGAAATCTCTTTGATACAGATAATCCTCAATTTGTATATTTCATAATTGATAATTTCGGTCATCAAACTTCTCTACATTTTCTTTTTTTTCTTTTTCCATTGTTGTAGCTCCCACTCAATCAAAAAACCCTCTGTGAGTAAATCTATCGACATAAAAAACCCTCAAAAAAAGATTTGATACTAGTTGTTGGGGTTAGCACAAGGTTTTACAGATAATATATCAGATCTAAGCATACATGCAATAAAAGTGGATATTCTACTAGAAGAAATATACAAAATAAGAGATATAAATCAACACCTGATTTAATGTGGTTTACCCAGTGTGGACTACATCCACCAAGAAACAAGCCAATCTATTATCCAAAGCTTTCAGAAGATATACAATGAAGATTTACAATCTTTCACACCTCTCATGATTTACAATACTTTCTTTCTATCAAGCTTCTCCTTCTTCTCCAAGAATTCTCTCTCTCACAATTATTCTCGCAATAATCATTAATCCTTACTTCTAAACCCTAGCTTTCATGCTTATATAGGCATATGTAAACTTAGGGCACTTAGCCATGTAATTATAATCAATAGATATGCTTTAATGCTAAAATTAGATCTAATTCCCCCGAGTTAAATAAAACACCCACGCACAGGTAACTGACGCCGGTTATCCCTAACCGATGTCAATTCCTCCTTGCTTGACCGATGTCAGTCCCTTTATAACCGATGTCAGTTACTGTGTTTTCCTGCAAGTTTAATATAACATGCTAATCTGAAGTAATTGAGCTCCACAACTCAACAACCTTGTCAATTTTCAAATGGAAGTCTTGTATGTCCACAAGCCTAGAAATAACTTTAAGTGCAAATCCCTTTTATTCTACTTGACCATTTTTAGGAGAATATAATTTAATTTTTTGTTTGTATCCTCATCCTGACCGTTGGCTTGAGGATAATACAAAGAGGGAATGTGATGAGATATCTTAAACTTCACACAAAGTTCAAGTACCTCATCATTATTGAATGGAGAGCCATTATCAAAGATAATGACTTGTGGTATGCCATATATACAAATGATTTGACTCAGAATGAAGTTCGCTATAACGGAGCCATGAACTATGGTTAAGGGCATGGCCTCAACCCACTTTTTAAAATATTCATTGGCCTTAATAATGAAATTATGACCATCAATGGAGGCAGGAGAGAATTTTCCTTTAAATTCCAAACCCCATTTAGAGAACCACAAATGTGTAACTATAGGTTATAGATCTTGCGTGGGATATGTATGACATATGAGAACTCCTGACACTTTTGATATCTTCACATGTATTCCATGGCATCATGCTCTAGCATGGGCCAAAAGTAGCCCATTCGGTCAATATTCCAAGTGGTTGAATGCCCATCAAATTTCCCACCACAAAATCCACTTTGGGCTTTAAAAAAAGTCCTCTTTGCTTCTTTTTCATCTAAACACCTAAGTAATAGACCATCAAATTCCTTCTAATATAAGACTTATTTTATGATGCCATATTGAGTAGTTATAATACAAATTCGTCACCTTTGTTGTGAGTTGGCCCCTTTTAAGTAAGCTCGGTCCACAATATGATTCAATATATCAAAATACCACAAGTATGATGAAATTGTGGGTTTATTAATAT
Organism: Taxus chinensis; assembly: GCA_019776745.2. Classification (NCBI taxonomy): domain Eukaryota; kingdom Viridiplantae; phylum Streptophyta; class Pinopsida; order Cupressales; family Taxaceae; genus Taxus; species Taxus chinensis. Next base: position 345,334,105 of record CM034146.1, on the reverse strand, counting down.
GGTAGATACACTCATTGGGGAAATATATGTTTACCAGTTCTCCAGAGTCTAAGGGATTGTTAGCTAGCCAGTTGGCAATGATTTACCCCTTAATTGTTTTTTGATTAATTTAGGTAAGCACAAATTCATTCATAAGTGTTATAAACCTATTGGATTTCTTAGACAAGGCTAGTTGAGTCAAGAAAATACATAACTTTTCAAACTTACTAATAACCCTTATCTCTTGATTGAGCATGTAATGCATCAATCATTTGCTTGTGAAAAAAAAAGACAAGAATTCTTTCTCTTCATGAGTGTATCAGGTATCTTAATCAAGAAGTACATGACTAATGAAATAAATAGCACATTCATGTCCATCATTGTCTTCTTTTGCCAACATACACAAAATTGAAACATTTGTATCTCTAGAATAGTGAATTAAAGTATTATCCAACTTGGGTGGCATAAGAGTTGTGGAGAAAGTAGGAATCATTTCACTAATTCAAAGGTGTTGTGACACTCTTTCGTTCATGTTTTGCAACAGGACTTCTTTAACAAACTATTAATGGGATGTATGGCATATGTAAGGTTAGGTACAAACCTCCATATTTCCCCAAGCTTACCTAAGAAATATATAATGCTAGATTCATCTATAGGTGGAGTCATCTACATAATTTCACAAATTTTTATTGGGTCTACATCAATTCAACGCGAGAATATGATGTAGCCTAAGATCTTTCCTCGTGTGACTCTAAAAACACATTTCTCAAGATTTAAGGTGACATCATATTCAATTAAGCATGAACAAATAATACAGAGGACCTCAGGATGATCTCCTCTCTTTTTAGCCTTTGTTAGAAGGTCCTTGACATACATTTCAATGATCTTATGGATGAGATCATGAAATATATAAGTCACAACCCCATGATAAGTAGCATCAACATTCTTCAGGCCAAAGGGAATAACTACATAACAAAAATTCCCCTAAGTTGTGGTAAATATTTTCTTAGTCTGATCTTCTTAAGATATTCTTATTTGATTATACCCTGAAAAACCCATCCATGAGAAAAAAATAACTCATACACAGTTATTGCATCAACAATGAATTCTATCGATGGTAATGGGAAATCATCCTTAGGGAAAGATTTTTTAATGTCCTTGAAGTCAATGCAAATTCAAATCTTACCGTTTTTCTTAAGGATCACGAAAATTTTAGATAACCACATGGGTTAGTCCACTGGTTTGATAATATCTACCTGTAGGAGTTTAATCACTTCATATTTAACCATTAATGTCACCTTATGTTTCATTGGTCTTAACTTCTATTTAATTGGTTTAGCATTAGGATTAGTTGCCAAATTGTGAGCTACTACAGTATGAGCAACTCTTGTCATGTCTTTATAACTGAAAGAAAAATCACATGAGTGTTCCTTGAGGACTTTAGTGTGTTCCTCTATTTCCTCTACTGATAATGAAGAACCAATCTTCAAAATCTTAGGATCATTTTCCATTCAAATGTTTATATCAATTTTCCCTTCTATTAAAGAGGCATTTCCCTCTTCAAATTCAAGGGGGGTAAGGAGAAGCTCAAGAGGTTCCTCTTCTACTTCATAAACTTCAAGATCTTAAGGGGAAGATATGGAAATAGTCTTATCTCCAAAATAATAAAAAGGATGTGGGGTAAGAGAAAACCCGCTCTTGTTATGTGTAGAAGGGAGGTCATTGTATGCATGTAAGAAGCTTAGGATCGCCTCATCATTTTCAGTGAAATCCATAGTGATAGACTCATACTTGTTTTACACGTATGACATTATTGTTGTATTTGGAATTCTTCTAATTAAGGGTTCATATCTCATGGATACAACAAACTCAACTTCCATTAAGCTCACATCTAGACAAAAGTGAGAAGAGGAAGAGGCCATAGAATCTGCCAACTAGTTTCTTTCCCTAGGAATTACTTCAATGGCGATAAAGTTGAAAAAAAATATCTCACACACAAGGGTCTTATAAAGATGGAGGTGTTCCGCCCTTGTTTCATGAACTTCTAAACCTTGGTTTGTTATCAATTGTGAGTCTTCTAAAACTTTAATGTTTTTTAGCTCCCATTCTCTTGGTCATAATGAGGCCTAAAAACAAGGTGTCACATTTTGCCTCATTATTGGTGTGTTCAAAATATAAGTTGAAATAAAACGGAATGATCCTTCATTCTGGAGAAATTAGGATCACCACTGCACCTGCACCATATTAAGATTTAGCTCCATCATAGTGGAACATTTAATAGTTTGTGGGGACAATGGAACCTTTTTTATTTTTCAGGATTTTCTCCCCACACCTCTGAAATCTCCTCCATGCAAATATCTATGTTTTAGTAATTTTATCTTTGTTTAATTGCTTTAAGAAATAAAAAATTGAAACTCATAATGATAATAGATTTTAGAGCTACCTGTGGGATGAATAATGTGAACTGTTGAATCCAAATGACGTAGGCACTCCTTTTTGGCTAGGAAGGAAAACATTTACATAAGTAGACAACTTGACATAAATATATTAGTAAGATAACAGGTGAGTTACCTGGAAAATGCAAGTCCCGAGAAGGAAAAGTCTCCCTTTCGTGGATTTCGACTCGATCTTAAGAAATCAAGATAATAATAACAAACAATAGAATCACAACTGATAATATGTTCTAATATGGATATTTGATTACTAATATGCAATGCTTAGACACTAGGACCTTATTAATGTCTTCAATGATGGGCGGAGGTGGGTTGAAATGATTAACCCAATAAAGATTGGCCTTGTCAATGTCTTTAAGGAGAAGATCCAACTATTCAGGAATGTCAACTAGATTAAGCATAATGATGATGACGCATATACTCAACTCGTGATTAATATGAGTTTGTTCCCACACGAAATTTTGACGGACTATGGGGAAGACGTATATGTTGGAAGATTCATAAACTACTCCTGAAATGGTCATCTAATATAGATTTATGATTACACACAAGATAATACTAGCCATGATTTCAAAATATGATAGAAATGCATCAAAATATATTAGAAATGCAAGGTTAGGAAATTTTGGTAGGAATCAGTGTCAATTGTTCTGTATATAACTAAAAATGTTCAACAACAATTTTTTTTAAGGAAAATGATTATATGGAAATGTTCTGAGATTGGATGCTTGGGTAAGTAAACGATGTTATTATTGAATCTAAAAGTAATGGCTTGTAAATTCAAATGAAGAACATATCTTTATAGAAAATACAACTTGAGTGATTGAATGATGAATATGGTTTCTACAAAAGGGGTGATAATACCACAAGGTGTTTTTACCTCTTCACGTCAACTGGTGGCCTTAGTTTAACTCTCTAAGTAATCACATAAAGGCATGTGTTAGTATAAGAAGGTGCGTAGGTACGCAAGGCCTTTTTGAAGATGGGTGCACAAGGTGAAAGCGCGTAAGAAAGAGCAAAGGTTTTAGGACTTAGCCATATTTGGCATATCAGACGGAAAATGAGAAAATTGTGACCCGACTACGCATACATAATGGATAGGGTGCCATCCTGGCAGCTTAGTGCCCATGGAAGGAATTTACATTGTGATGGAAGATTCTAGAAGGCCATCATTGCAAAGAGTGGAGAGCTCGAGCTTGAAGAAGCATGCCCCCATGGAGGACCACCTTGGACACTTGGAAATGGATCTACAACTCCCACAAAGGCTTGAAGATGTTGTAAAAGGCTATAAATACAAGCACCCACCAATGGAGAAGATATAGAGGGAGGAAGAGGTGAAGCCATGCAGGAATACTATGAGAGCTTCATAGGTTGGGATTAGAGGGTCTGTAGGAGTACGTTATACTAAGGGGATGGGTTTTGAACATTTTTCTTTGTACTATGAAGGGCCAAAGTCCATTTCTGATTAATGATATTGATCTGCATTACCATATGAGTCAATGATTGCTTGATTTATTGTAGTATGGTTATCAACATGCTTAATATGAATATATGTGTGGTTCCAGTTCTACTACATGGGTATATGTTTATCTCATACAAGTGGGTGTAAACCCCTATGCATTTATTTTCTGTTTATGGTTCATATCTATGTTCTATAATGCTTTCCTTATATGAATGAATGCATTGGTCTAGAAGTCATTCTAAGCTCTAAGATGCATGTATGGTTCCCTTCCATTCTGTTCACTTAAGTTTTTATCTTAAATAATTCATTATCACACAACTCGCATAAAGGAGGGACTTGGTGCCTGCGTGTACCTCAGGTGAGCACCCAATGCCCGTTGGGTGATAGGTCAGTGCGCATGGGATTTCCTTGTTCTTTAGGAAGGGATTAAAAATGACTACATCTTGGTTCCATTGTCGGGACATCTTTTCAAAGTTATTTTGAGAGATGGCATACATTTTTTTCTTTGTGATGTGTAATGACAGAACACATAACTTTAGAAAGTGTTGAAATGTGGTTCAAGATCACGGAGGACGAGTTTTCTCAAAGATTCATCACTGGGCCTGAGTTTAGTATGCATGGATGGGTAGAAGAGAACCTATATAATGAGTTGTATGAGATATTCTTTTGTTTCTTCCCAATAGATCTATATGAATGGCTCTCAACATGCGCATCCAAATCAAGTTGGTTCTATAGATTGTGCATGTGGACCCAAGATGACTATCAGAGGCTACAGGATGTAGATCTAACATGGACACGTGTTATTGATCATTGGTGGAAGAGGGAGCTGACTAGTTATACTTTGGAATACACCATTTCGACATATTATTTCCCATATATCATTGAGTTCGAGTTTCTGAGGGAGCCTAGAGGATCATTTTTGCATAATATTCCTCTAGCTATGAAGATATTAGTCGTTACTTTGATTTTGGAAGCATTCCCTATGGTCGGCTAAGCTCTCTGAGTGCTGGGAAATAAAGCTAGGGTGGAGGAAGATGGAGGATTTTGCAGCTGAAAAGGAAAGGGAGGAGAGACGACTCAAGTATAATGAAGCTCATGAAAGGGAGATGACTAGACAACGTGAGGTAGTAAGTGTGATGGATCTATGGAGGTAGATATTGCGGGAAGGTGTTGAAGTTCATGCAAAGGATGTGGAGTCTAAGTAGTCTGTGCTACCCCATCTTGGAAAGTGCGTAAGAGAAGCCCCTTCAACTTTTGATGAGAGTTCATCGTGTGGAGAAAGAAGAGTCGTCAATGTGCATCTAAAGCCAACTGGTGACTGATCCCTGGCACTTGGTTTTTTAGTTCAAGAGAGAAGTATTGTTGACCCAGATGGTATCGGTGGAAGTGATTGATCTACACCCATGAGATATAATTTCTCGTTTGGGACTTCTATGGCTGCACATACCATTCTAGTGTTTAGAGGATTTTTTAGGCAAAGTGTGGATACACAAGCCTTCAGTCTTGTGTCTAGGAGTGGCACGCTGTGCACTATTGATAGTGGGACATTATCACAGACCATCGACACACAGTAAAGTGGAACATTGGGAACCCTTGGTGTGACCACTGTAGGACCTGGTGGATCTAGTGGGTTAGAAGGAACAAGACCTAATGGATTGGATGGATCTAGTGGGTCAAGAGGAATAGGACCTAGTGGACCTAGTGGATCTCGTGGAGAAAACACCGGAGGAAACCAAGGCTCTAGATTGGGAGGACAAGGACCTCAGCCACCCCCCAAGTTTTTTTGAGATGTATTTGCACTTACAAGACTATAGGGGTATTAAATATGTTGTAGAGAATGTGCAAGAGTGCGAGTTATTATGGCACATGAAAGGGACCACTAGTCCAAAACGGAAGGCAATCCAGTTTGCAACTACATTGCAAGGGCACGCGCATAGCTGGTATAGGAAGTACGATGCCCATAAAATGGTGGTGGATTATATAGTGTTGAAAAATAATTTTCTCACAGATTTTCATATTCCAGAGTTTAAGCAGAAGAGCATCAACACCTTGAAGGAGATCCATCAGGGAATGACATAGAGTGTGCGGGAGTATGATGCACAGTTTAAAACCCTCCTTTCCAAATTGTCATATGACATCCATCCCTCACAACATGCTCAATGGTTTGTTAGAGGTTTTATCACTCCATTTAGGAGGGCATTGTCACATAAAACGTTCACTAACCCACGTGAGGCTTTAGAGGCTGCCTTACGTGCTGAAGCTGTTGGGAGTGTGGATACTAGTGTTAGTCCATTTTTGGAGGCCCAAATCACCGTAATGGCCAAGCAATTAGAGAATCTCTCTGTAAACTCAGTGCATGAGTTTCGTAGTGGGATTTGGTGTATAGACTGCGAAATGGAGGGTAGTGCAAAGGATAGTTTCCCTTGGAAGTTGGTGTGTGCTATGGCGGTAGACTGTGAGGTCTGCCATGGAGATCATGATGCAAGTAGATGCCCTCTACTCTAACATGTAATCCACAAGAATTTTTCTTGCTACTGTAAGATATGTACCTCTAACATTCATGACACCAAGGACTATAGACTAATCGATCAGATCCATGATGCTATTGATCTCGGTGTATGCCAGACTAGCCTTGTTGGCAGTTCTAAGAATGATGAATGACATTATTAAGGGCACGCTGATGAGCGCGTGGAAGATTTTTTCATGAAGGAGTTCATGGTCGCGGTAACTACAGCGGCGGGAGAAGTGAGTTCCCGCTGGGAACATGTTATAATTGTGGATTTATAGAGCATTATAAATGTGAGTGTCCTGATCTATTACAATGTGCGTGGTGTGGGAAGAAGCACAAGTATGAATAATGTTTGAAACTCTATGATCATATGAACCAGTAGCACCAGAAAGATAAGGGTGCTGTTATGGTGAGCGTCAAAAAGGCTGATTTATAATGGATGTCAAGAGTGGCGCATGAGTTAGGACTAGAACCTTTACTGGTGAGAACACGTATAGAGGCCACGTGTGCCAAGGAGATGCCAAGACCAAGAACACTAGTTTCCAGAGAAGAGGTGCTACATGGAACGTACTCGGACCCTACCCATCAGAAAGAAGTATATTAGGAGACTATGGACATGATTTAGAGTTTACAAGGAAAGATATAATAACTCAAGGATCAATCGAGGCAGGTGGGACAACGGAAGGATAACGAGGTTCCAAGGAGTGACTTGGGTGAGGTCAAAGAAGTATGTAAAATGTTGAGGCAAGAGAATATTATTTCCTTGCTAGAGAATGGTTGAGGGAGAAGGTACCGTGCACCAGAGCGGAGCATGAGAGACAGGTTTTACATGTAAACCTTTCTCCCCACAGACTTGACTATGAAAAAGAGATTGATTTGAATGTAGTTGTTGATGGATGGCTTCTCAAAAATATCCTCATCGACATGGGAGAAGAGGTGAATGTTCTTACCTTAGATGCCTAGCATCAGATGGGAAGGCCCGCATTGCATCCATCTTCAAATGTGTTGTATATGGTGAAAAAGACTAAGGAAATGCCCATTGGAGTCCTGAAGCATGTAGTTATCACCATTCAAGGGGAAAAGTTCACTGGAGATTTTGATGTCTTGGTGCTCACTGAGGCAAACAACTTTCCAGTGTTGCTTGGGCACTCATGGTGTTACAAGAATAATGTTGACATAAGGTTTAACAAAGGATATATCAGTTTCAAAAACAAGGAAGAATGGGTGGCCATCCCTTTGACGGATGAGAAGTCAGTTCCCTACACAGAACCGTTGGGATAAGAAGTCCTTGATAGAATCTATGTGCACTCCATTAGAGATCCTGAGGTAATTCACCCCACGGAGGGGGTTATCCAGTTTGAGGACACTCATTCTGTGAGTGATACCACTAGTGTGGCATGGGACAATTGGGCGCACAGGACCTATGAGTTAATTGGGTGAAAATTAAAATAATTGGTAACAATGGTGACAAAGGCACGCTCAGTCAAGTGCCTAGGAGGAAAGAAGTTGCCTAGCTACTCGGGAGGAGCATTTCCTGAGATTTTCCTGCAAGAAATGGAAGCTCAGTGGAGAAATCAATAAGAAAGAAGAAGAATGATCAACTATAGCCTACTTGGGACTGTAGCACATTGGTGGGCTACACATCGAGAGAACCTCCTGGAGTGACATAAGGTAAGAATCGCACTCTTTGTAATTTTTTCAAGAAGCAACGTGCCCACAGCTATACAATACTACTGTGGGAAAGAAACCACTTCATTTCATATCCAAGCATGTGAGGAAGCCTGGATGGGAAGTGAGGAAGCATTACCACCTTCGTTGTGGGTACACAAGTTGTACTCCACCTTGTAAGGTTGTCATTCAAAGATGCGTCGCCAAACGGGTAATTAGCAAGAGTTAGTGGCTGACCTCATTCAAGAATTTGAGTATAGAAGCACCAAACCATCGTTAGATAAGGTGTTGTAGACAATAAAGTTCCTTATAGTGAGAGATAGTGCCATGGTTGAGGATAGGCTACTGGAATTGCTAGAAAATCATGATGCGGAGATGCGCCTCTATGAGGAAGAATCAAAGGGAGTACATTTTGAGTGCACGTGTATGGAAAAAGGAAAAGGGAAATTGGTCTATGTCATAGACGGGGAGGAGATGGAGATGTTGGATGTTGATCATTTGGAGGGTACACGCGAGGTCATTGACAGTGCTAATTAGCAAGCACGTGCCTACCATGAGCCTTTGAAGATAAAGAAGGTTAACATTAGGTTAGAGGCCGAACCTAAGGAGGCTATCATCAGCGACTATTGGTCGGAAAAGGAATTTTCAAAGATCATTGATTTGTTGTGAAAATTCCAAGATTTGTTCCCTCGCAGGTACCATGAACTCAAAGGCATCCACCATTCCTTGGGATAAATGAAGATCAAGTTAAAAGAAGGTGCATGCCTAATTTGGAAGAGGCCTTATCAGATGAATCCAAATTTGTGCATACGGGTTAAGGAAGAGATAGAAAAAATGATAGTGTCAGGTATCATTGAGGCGGTTGAAGAGTCAGAATCAATAATCCCAATGGTCATCAACATCAAGAAGGACGGGAGGATCAAGATCTGTATTACTACAGGGAATTGAATGAAGTATGTTTCATTGATCCTTTCTCTACCTCGTTTACTGAGGAAGTCTTAGAGGGAGTGGCTGGGAGCGAAACCTACTCCTTCACGGATGGGTTCTCAGAGCACCACCAAGTATGGATTTATAAGGAACACCAAAGAAAGACAACTTTCACCATTGAATGGGGAATTTTTGCCTACACGGTCATGCCTTTTGGGCTGAAGAATGCACCTGTTGTGTTCTCGCGCATAGTAGTGCAAGCCTCCTAGGACTTCATCCACAAATTTCTTCAGGTTTATTTGGATGATTATACTATATATGGTCTTGTCAAGGACCATTGTGATAACTTGAGACTAATGTTTGAAAGGTGTCGACAGTTGAGGATATCCCTCAACATAAAAAAGTGTGTCTTTGCTACCCCATTTGGAACCTTATTAGGGCATATCATATGCAAAGAAGGCTTACTAGTAGATCCCTCCAAATTTTATGTCATTATGGGTTTAGGGGAGCCTACTAGCCAAAGCGCCATACACAGATTCCTCATACATACGCGATATTACAGGAATTTCATTGAGGGGTATGCCAAAATCACTGCGCCCTTAGAAGAATTGTTGAAATATAAAAATGGTTTTATTGGGGAAAGGCACAACAGAAGGCATTTGACACTTTAAAGGAAAGGCTCATAATGGCACCCATATTACGTTTCCCTTCTTGGGATAAGCCTTTCCATGTGCATATGGATGCCTCAGGGACAATAATGGGGGCAGTACTAGCACAACCTGGTGAAAGAATTGTCGATCATCCCTTGAGATTTGTAAATAGGAAATTGATACCAGTAAAGAAAAATTACACAAGTACTGAGCACGAGGTTTTTTAAATGATCTACGTGCTACATAATTTCAAGCAATATCTACTTGCAACACCCTTTATATTCTACACATATCAGATGGTATTAAAATACTTAGTCAACAAACCTATTCTATAAGGGCACTTATGTCGTTGGGTCCTCCTATTTCAGGAATTTGAATTTACGGTGGTGGTAAAGTCAAGAAAGAAAAATTTAGGGCCCGACCACTTGTCAAGGATTGATTCGAGAGAGGACATGCAAAGAATATAGGATACCATGCCAGATGCACAACTATTTAGATTATGGCACACCCCTCAGAATTAGAAGATATCGCAGTGTTTTTAAAGATATGTGTGGCACTAGAAGGGATGAGGGTTGTGGAGAGAAAGGATTTAGCTATACATGTCGCACCCTACATGCTTATTAGTGGAGATTAATACAAATTAGGTCATGATGAAGTTCTGCACCGATGCGTGCTAGAACATGAACGCATTACAATTATGGAAGAAGCACATGGTGGGATCACAAGAGGACACTATGTGGGCAATGCAACCGTGTGGAAGATTCTACTCATAAGGCTTTAGTGGGAATCCATTTAGCAAGATTTTATTGAGTTTTGCAAGGCCTGTGATCATTGTCAGTGCCCTGGAAAACTTGGAAAGAGGGATTAAATTCCCTTACAAGCAATAGCCAGTGCAGAACCATTTGAAATGGGCTATCAACTTTGTAGGACCAATCTCACCAGGAGCGCAAAGGACTGGTTCATGGCATATCATCACCTACACTAATTATTTAACATGGTGGGAAGAGGCAGCACCTACAAAGGATTTCACTACGGCGACAACTGCTAGATTCTTATGGGAAAACATAATCAGCATATACGGTTTCCCTTTAAGTTTAACAAGTGATAGGGGTACACACTTCCTCAATGAAACAATTAGGATCCTGTTGATAGAATTTGTGGTGGCTCATCATAATACTACCCCATATCAACCTCGAGCAAATGGGACTACTGAGGCATTTAACAAAATACTAATTCATACGTTAACTAAGATCTATGACGTCAGAATACAGGATTAGGATGATAAGGTATCAATCATCCTATGGGCATACAAAACAACCTATAAAAGGTTGAACAAGGCCACACCATTTCAATTGGTGTTCGGTGTGGAGGCTCTTTTACCAGTTGAATTCATGTTACCTTCATTGTGTATAGCGCGCGCAGGAGGTTTAGCCGATGAGCAAGCGCTGGAAGAAAGAATTGATAAATTAATGCAGTTGGATGAAAGGAGATCACAAAAATCATGGCATTATCATCATATCAAGAACAAGAAGTTTGAGATTGGGAAGTTGGTGTTATTGTATGATTCTAAGTATCTGCGCCATCCTGGGAAGTTCAAAGTCCATTGGTTGGGACCTTACCTCATATCGTACATTCTTGATTTAGGCGCTTGCTAGTTATAAGTGCTGGATGAGACAAGATTACTAGGTCACTTCAATGGGAGTATGCTGAAGCCCTACTATAAATAAGTCTTTTTGGTGTTTGTAAATAAGGTCGTTTCACCAATCAGTTTAGGTTCCCCTTTATGCAATTTCCTTTTCTATGTTCTCATCATTTGTTCAGTTGTTTGTTTTGTGCCTTGGACGCTAATAACCACTTTAATTTTTGAATGTTGTGCATATGCAGAGGACCACGCATCTATTTTAGTGTGGGGTGGAGTGATGCGGAGTATATTCTCGTAATACGAATTGAACTGGTAGTAGAAGTTACGGTGAATGGCCCAGTTAAATAGCTAAAGGTGTATAAGGGTAATATGCACGTAAAGAAGAGATGGACGTAAATGGTTGGTGTCAAGAAATTCCTGAAGAAACCACGTATAGAAAAAAAAAGGAAGATCATAGGAACAACATGAAGTAGGCGAGGGCAAAAATAGGGAAAAGGACAAAAGAAGTGCCTTTAGCACTAGGAACGTGCGTGGAAGAAGCTTAATTTGGGTTGGATTTTTGCATGCCAGAAGGTTGTAAAGGGTTTGCATGCAAGTTGTGGCACGTGGGAAAAAGTGCTCAAAACTGGCTTAGTGGAAAAAGTCACATTAAAGGTCTAAGTACAATGGTAGGTGAGAGAGCATTTAATGATGGGAAAAGAGGAAAACTAGAAATAATTGCTCGAGCACTTCATTATTCACATTGCATTTACGAAGAAAAGAAATCTCTTGCGAACTAGGGTATCCAAAGCAAGATATTTGCATCAAAGGAATCATTTGAGAGATCTAAAGTGCATAGCTAGGGTAAAATTGTAAACCAGTAGAAAAGGAGTACACGGGCTTGGAGAAGTTAAAAAAGCAAGCGTCGTCTTGTGGAAGGGATTGGTGACTAGGGCACGTTTTAGAAGGAGTTGTCTACAAATATTAAGCTTGGGGCTAGATAGAGTGGTAGAGAAAAGAAATGAAAATACATTTGAAGTAATAACCTAATAAAAAGAATTACACCAAAGAAAGTAACCATCTCACCAAAGAAGCAGAAGGGAAAGAGTAAGGGGAAGCAAATAGCTGTTGTCGCAACCAAAAACGAAGAATGGTATGAGGAAATGCAGTTCCCAGATGGGGTATTGCTGGGAAAAGAATGGGAATCACACCTGAGAAAAATGTCTATGTGTGACTATAATCACTGCACCGGCATAATAGAGAAGGAGATGGATTTGGAGTTGGTTTTCCCAACCAACAAGAGAATGCAAAAAGGCATGCCCATTTACAGTGACAAGGTAAAGTTTAAGTTGGAGAAGGTAGGGTTGCTACAACTTTATGAACTACCATAATTCAAAAAACCTGAGCGCCTCTACCAGTGGCTAATGGTGCACGTTCATGAAGACAACTTTTATTTCACGGGGCACAAGATGTGCATAACTCCCCAGCTAATTTTCAAGTTCATGGGCCTTATCTGTGAATGGGACAACATTGATGATGACCTAAGTGAAAAGGAGGACATCAAGGAAACAATTTTTGCATTTGACTATAAAAAAGGATCGCGATACTTTGACATCGCTGAGATCCAAGACCCCGTGATGAGGATGGCCACGTACTTGGTAACCAATCTCAAAGATTAGGAGAGATGGACTCAGGTAAACAAGGCATGGCTAAACATGTGCCGGAAAATATCTGAGGGGACCATATAAAACGTTTCCACTTTCATCGCGGATGAAATCATTAGTAATACACAAGAAGGTGAGAAGATACTATTTGGCAACGTTCTGCTCACAATTGTCTTCTCAAAAATTGGAGTGCCCGATGTCCTAGAAAGGTTTGTCTGGGAGTACCCAGAAGAGGATCCCTCGCCCACAAAGCAGTTTGCAAAGTATACTTGTGAGAACATGAGAACCACTCACAAGGCGTGTCTAGAGAAATGGTACAAGTGCATGAGGGATGCATTCAGGGTGGAATGGAGGATTCCAAAGCAACTACCCACACTCATAAAAGTAGAAGAAGAATTTGTGGTATATCAACACTTCTGCATTAGAAGATTTAGGTTGACAGATGAAACAATGAGCCCATGGTGCAAGATTCCCTTCTCCTTCACTACGATATATTTTCAAGCAGGGGTAAACAGGTTTAAAGAGGCCAAAAGACTAAGGTTTGACCTTAGTGAAGTAAATCAAGACCACAAAGAGCTACGTAGAATGTTAGTTTACCCCAAGAAGTGCACATACATGGAGAGATATGTCTCCCACGAGATACAAATGATGAAACCAATGACTTTGCCAATCACTGGGAGGGCTACAACAAGAATATACCTTCACATCAGGCCAAAATTTTAGAAGGGTGTGTACTTAGAAAATGATGTAACCATCCCTGAGGACCCCACAGAAAGAAAGAATCCCACACCAAAGAGGAGGGAAAGAGAAGAGGTGCAGAAAGCACCAAGTGTTCAGACTACGCAAGTGGTAAGTGCGTCGGAGACAAGTGTTAAGCCTAGTACTTACACAAGGAGAAAGAAGTCCCCAGTGGAGGAAAAGACTCCAGAGGAAGAAGTATCGAAGCACAAATAACCCTCCACCCAAGAGAAGTGGCTAGAGGAGGAGGAAAAGGAAGCAGAGTCTCCTATCAGGAAGAAGCAAAAAGCAATAGAAGGAAATGATTCGGAGGACACAGAGAGCTAGGAGGCCTATAGAGGCGAGCGAGAAAATGATGATGAAGATGAACCAGGAGGTGAGGTCCATCCTATCTATGAGGTTCATGACTCATAGGAGGAAGGAGAGGAAGAAGAAAAAGAATACATCTTTTCCATAAGGGAGGATAACAAGGAAGAAGAAGACACTCAGAATTGAGGGGTAAGTGAGGAAGTTATAAAAGAACAAAGGACCCCAAGCCTCACCAAGGAATAGATAAACGAGGCTGCGGAGAAGGAAGTAGCCAAAATCATTTAAGACCTAGTGGAACAAGACTTGGAATGCAACGCAGACCTAGTGATGAAGGAAATAGAGGAGGAAAACATAGAAAAGGAATATGGCAGCATGGGAGGGGATCCCAGTTTGGCTGTAAGCTTTCCTAAGGTCACATGCATAGGGAGAATAAGCACAGAAACTCCACAAGTTCAAAGGATGGCTTATATTTATGATCCAAGCAAGGTTTTACATGCACGTTTTCAAAGCACCATGCCAATGGAGAAACACTTGGCTATGACATCATTTGATGAGGAAGGTGCATACCCTCAGAAAGGGAAAATAATTTATTCGACATTTGAGTCCCACATCGATGAACAAAAATTTGAGGTAAGCCAAGGGGTAATAATGAAGGTACCAGAGTCAAAAGGTGACAACCCCTTAGTGAATGCTTAGTGGATATCAGATGAACAAATCCGTAACGCGCTGAACAAAGTTTTGGTGGATGTAGAATCCAGACTCTTCGGGAGAAACGATAGAGTGAAGTTCCTAGAAGCGGAGTTGGAGAAGAGGGAAGAGGAGTTGGAGAAGATAACAAAGAAGTTAAAACATGAGGAACTGATAAGCACTCAGATAAGGTGAGAATTAAAAGAAGAGAAAGCAAGGGTACGTGAAGTCTACAAGAAAGTAGAAATGATCACAGATACCATTTTCCTGAAGCATCCAGATCTAACGCCACCTGTGCAGAAGTATGGATCCACCTTGGAGTGTCTAGAGGACTTGACCTACGTCCTCACAATGGAAAGATGACCCCTAGCCTTGGATTCTACAAAGGATGCATTGACGCACAAATAAAAGGAGGACAAGATGAAGGTTGTGGCCATTATATCCGAGTACAAGAAAGTCCTCGTAGATGTGAAATTCATTGCCCAAGTCACTGAGGCCACCTATGACAACTACACCGATAGAGATAGAGTGGTGAGTATTTTGGTCACCACCCATGAAGCAGAGCTCAAGGAATTCTAGGAGAAAAACAAGGAGAATAGATCAGAACGTGACAAAATTCTAGCTGAGGTTGAGAAAAATTTAGAGGTTATTGAGACCTTGTGGAGCTCAATTAAGAACTGGATGAAGGAGTTGTATCCATAGATCACTCATAGGATGGATGTGCTTGAGGATTTGGGAAAATAGTTGGAGGGGATTGTGGAATCAATGAATACCCAAGGAGAAGGGCTAAGCTTTGAAGAGGTGAGCGCCCTAGTCAGTGACCTTTGTCAACAAGCACAAAGTAAGGTTGATACTTGGAATAAGTTAGAGGTAGACTTAATGAAATATTTCCCTCTCCTCTTACAAAAATAATCAAAGTTCCTCAAGATTCTTCATTCCTTTATTCTTTCCCCAAGCCATTCAAGAATGGTCATTCTTTATTCTTTGAGGAAATGTTCCCACTGATAAAGAACAGGTGTATTTTGGGGTAATGTCGGGCCCCTAAAATATTGGCCAAGTATAAGAAAATGTGTGGGCGTGCAAGGCCTATTTGAAGATGGGCACGCAAGGAGAAAGTGTGCAAGACAGAGCAAAGGTTTTGGGACTTAACTATATTTGGTGTATCAGACGGAACACGAGAAAAGCGTGACCCGACTGCACATGCGGAATGGATAGGGTTCCAGCCTAGCAGCTTGGTGCCCATGGAAGGAATATACCTTGTGATGGAAGATTCTAGAAGGCCATCATTGCAAAGAGTGGAGAGCTTGAGCCTAAAGAAGCATGCCCCCATGGAGGACCACCTTGTACATTTGGCAACGGATCTACAACTCCCACGAAGGCTTGAAGATGTTGGAAAAGGCTATAAATACAAGCACCCACCAGTGGAGAAGATATAGAGGGAGGAAGAGGTGAAGCCATGCAAGAATACTGTAAGAGCTTTATAGGTTGGGATTAGAGGGTCTATAGGAGTATGTTGTATTAAGGGGATGGGTTATGAACATTTTTTCTTCATACTATGAAGGGCCAAAGTCCATTTCTGATGCATGATATTGATCTGCATTACCATATGATTTTGTAATTACCTGAGTTATTGTAGGATGGTTATCAACATGCTTAATATGAATATATGCGTGGTTCCAATTCTACTACATGGGTATATGTTTATCTCATACAAGTGGGTGTAAACCCCTTTGCATTTATTTTCTGTTTATGGTTCATATCTATGTTCTATAATGCTTTCCTTATATGAATGAATACATTGGTCTAGAAGTTTTTCTGAGCTCTAAGATGAATGTATGGTTCCCTTCCATTATTTTTACTTAAGTTTTTATCATAACTAATGCATTATCACACAACTCACATAAAGGAGGGACTCAACACCCGCACATGCCTCGAGTGAGTGCCCAGTGTCGGTTGGGTGATAGGCTGGCGCGCATGGGATTTCCTTGTTCTTTGGGAAGGGATTAAAAATGACTATAATAAACAATGTTATTATTGAATTTGAAAGCAATGGCTTGTAAATTAAAATGAAGAACATATCTTTATAGCCAATACAACTTGAGTGATTGAATGATGAATATGGTTTCTACAAAAGGGGTGTTAATACCACATGGTTTTTTCACCTCTTCACATCAACTTGTAGCCTCATTTTAACTCTCCAAGTAATCATGTAAAGGCTTGTGTGAATTTTTATAGAATCTATGCTTTTTAACTGAATTAGTGTCATTTCATAATGATCGACACCGATTAGGAGGATCGTTACCGATTCCTACCTTTTTCTAGGATTTCAGGTTGGATATGGTTCCAACCACATTATTTTCATGGTTGATGTGAGTTATAGTGGCTTTACATTTATTTTGAGCTTGTAAGAAATTTTTTAGAGAGTTGGGGTTGTTTTGTTTGTTTTGTTTTTATTTATTTTCTTAGTTTTATTGTGGTTATGGGTGGTTAGTAGGTTAAAAGAGTGAATATGGATGTGGATAAGAGTTGGTAAATATTTTTATGGATAAATTGGTCATGTGTGTTTATGGGGGTGATCTTAGGTACGTATATATGAGTATGTCTTAATGTGGCCTAATTCTAGTGTCTACATCATTGTATTGGAGCGTCCAATAGTTTGTGGGGAAAATGGAACCTTATTTTTTTTGGGAGTTTCTTCCCACACCTCTAAAACCTCCACCATGAAAATATATTTGATATCATTCGTAGGGAGAGAAGCAAGGATGAGAATGTTTCTAATTCCTTATGGGTCAAATGGAAGAGTAATATGGAAGTCATTTTCTAATAGTTTTACGATTCTAGACATTTTTTGGTAGACATAGTTTCTAGAATGACAACCTTGCCATCGGTCTTTTCCGCAACCTTGGTTGTTTTAGTTTTATCTCCTTCAGTTTTCAGAACCCACTTTGTTTGTAGACCCACACCTATAAATATAATAAGAGATCTCCTCTTCATGTTATCTTGGCATCTAAAGGCATTTTACTTATGTCAAATAAAAATCATGTATCCCTATCACTCTATTCTGGGGGATGCACATCAAAGTCAATGTGATTAATTTGAGCCTTTAGAGGAGGTGTGATAGAGATTAAATTTCCAAGACCTAACACATCTAACAAAGCAGAACGATGGGTTGGGGAATTCTTCAACATATCTAAAAAGGAGATATGAGAAAAGGTTTTTTTAAGATCTATAATTAAATCATGTGCTCTCATGGATTGCATGGATCAATGCTGATTAGATGTGTTTCTTTTTGGATATTTGGATGAATTTTATGTTTTCAGTGCTAATAATTTCTTTGCATGTTTTGTAATACAGGAAAAGAGAAACCTTGTGATGAGGGATCAAGTACCACCCTTTTTGGAGTGGTTTTGTCAGGAGATGAGTGATTATGATTGGGTTACATTGGAGTTGTTGGGTTTGGGTGGAATGCATCATTATAAGCACTTCCATCAAGATTTTGAGATGATGGTGACATTGTTAGATCAATGGGATGCTAGTACAGGGACATTCTGGTTACTACAAGAGAGATTATTATCACTCTGGAGGAGATATATCAGATTTTATAATTGCTTATTCAAGGAGAGGATATTGGTTTTATTGATGAGCTTTGGTGGGGTGTAGATATGGAGATGATGTTTTAGATGTAGCCTATGTTGTGGGGGGTTTTACTTTTGAGCATCTTTGGTATGATACAGTTCCTGAGATTACTTTGATTGTGATGATTATGGTAGGGATCAATTTTTATGCGTTGTTGGATTTGAGTGGAGGCTAGTTTCCATGGTTATTGATAAGGGTTGTAACATATATGGTAGATCATTGGACAATATTTACTTAGGTTCCATCTCTACTAGCACAAATTTCTAGTGAGTTATGGGAGTGATCGGTGGGGAGAATATATGGATTGGATGTGACTTTTGAATTAAAGTGTTGGGATTACGAGCATATTATAGTGATCCAACCATGAGGTCTTCCATAGGTCAAATGTTATGAGACTGTATATTATGTTAGGTTTATGAGACAACATAATGATTTTGCAAGGGATAAGGTGTCACGGATTCTGGAGTATTGTGCGAGGCTACACGATAGTATGACGGTGGATGATTTTATATAGAGGTCATGTGTATGGTTTCCCATGTGGATGGGGGAGGTAGATAGGCTACGTATGATGTAAAAAGATAGGTGTATGTATGTTGTCCACTCAAAATTCCCTGCTCTGATGAAAGTAAAAATTTCAAAATTTTGAGTTTAAGTGGTTTTCTCTAAAGTACCTAAGTCGTGAAATTGAGAAAATCTACATTTTTGGGTCATTTTGTGTGATTTTCGGGCCTGTCGGAACTTTTTGTCACGCGTGTCCCAAGTTCCAAAGTGCGTTATGTTCCTCGATCGGCCGAAATCCTTGAAGTTGTTCCATTTTCGGGCCCGTCGGAGCTTTTCGTCCCAAGTGTCCCAAATGGAATTGTGCAAGTCGTTCCATTTTCGGCCGAAACTCCCGAACCACGTACTTCAGAACTTTTCGTCCCACATTTTCGTCCCAAATGTCCCAAACTTCTCTGGACCTATTGTAACATTTTCACCCGAACCACCCGAGTCGCGTACTTCAGAGCTTCTTTTCCTAAGTCAAAAGTGAAAGTTGTTCCATTTTCGGCCGATTCACCCGAACCGCGTACTTCAGAACTTTTCGTCCCAAATGTCCCAAGTTCAAACGGGCCTTTTGTTCCAATTTCGGCTGAAACGCCCGAATCGCGCACTTCGCGCATTCATGTCCCGTGTGTCCCAAATGACATTTGTGCGTCTTTTCCCCGCCTCGCCCGAACCGGCCGAGCCGCGTGTTTCGCGCATCCGCGTCTCACATGTCCCTAATGAACCAAATGCCATTCATACTTAGTTTTTCCCGCTCTACCCGAATATGTTGTTTTTTCAAACTGATAGATATGAATGTAATGCGCATTGATCTCCCTTCTCTCCCCTCAACGGCTATATAATGAGAATTTCCCCTTTGCATTTTTCGCACTACTTCCATGCTATCTTTTGCTCGAACTCTTGCAATTTGAAAACCTGCGCGTGTATCCCCTCCCTCTGTAATTCCTTTCCAAGTTTAGGTTGCGGCTCTAAGACTATCAATATCATGGATAAAGAGCTCAAACTCTGGAGTAGTTGCATAGTAGACCTCCGACTCATGGGATAGGCAGATGAGAACTTTTTGTTGGCGAGTAAAGTCTTTGATGATGCAAAGGATAATCTGTCAAAGTCCTGGGTCTACAGCGTGGAGTGGAAGATCAAAGTCCTGGAGGAGGCTTTGGGAGAACTGAAGAACAGTTGGCAGAGGGCGAAGCTTTCAAAACACTGGTTATCTCTGCTTTCAAGGACATACACTGTCATCTTCAGGATGAGACTTCTGGTACTTCCCTTTCCTTGCAAGAATTCAGAGCTTTTGTCAAAGATAACTTATTCAAGGAAAGTTCCATCTCCAAGGAGAAAATAAAGGAGATTTTCTCTCTTCAATCTGCCATTGAAGAAGTAAACAAAGATTATCATACTCATGTAGAGTTTGATAAAGAGATGGAGAAGTGTCTGGGATTTTGGACGCAGTCTACGGCCAACACGTCAGTCCCTCGTGGCAGAGACATAGCTGAGGCGTTAGAGAAATTCAGGTAGCGGATTCTGAAGTCGGTGGGTCCCTCTCAGTGACTGGCCACCTGTCTTCTTCTCCTTGTTCTTTTCTCTTCTTCCCTTTCTTTTTCCGTTTTCTTTGTAAGAAGTTAAGGTATTGCGATTGGCGGTCCTTAACTGTTCTTGGTTAAAGAAGCGGTTACGAAGAGTAACTGATTTGTAAGCTATATAATGGCCTTTCCATGCCATTCTGAAGGAGGAAGAACTTGGCATATTTTCTGAAAAGTGTAAATAGATTATAAAGAAATCAATACAGAAGGACTTTTCCATTCTTTGTCTATCTGATCTTTGTTTTCCTAAGTTTTCATTTATTTTCTTTGTGAAGATCATTTGTCTCAAATTCGTTAGTCTTACCGATTGCATACTCTTCAACTTTGCAAGCACGGTGATCTTGTATAACCAAGAAGGAACTTTGTTTCCTTGATTAATGAATCTGTGTTATGTTAAGAAACTTTGTGTTCTAAGCAGATGTTATTTACAGAACTTTGTGTCTTTAAATTCCATCTTATTTATTCGATACAAATGATCTTGTTTTAATTCACTGTGACTTTCGCATACATAAAGAATTACTCTGATATCTATAATTCTGCATGTTGCCTTTCTGCTCTTTCCTGTACTCTTTTTCCTCAGTCCTTTTGTAATTGATGATCTTCATAGAAAACACTTTCGTAATATCCAAGTTTAACCAACAAATCATGTTTTGTACATTTGTAAATAAGTTCGTTTCTGAATAAGGGAACCTCTCCCATTAAAGAGGAGGGACTTCTTGTCCCCTGAATGTTGCTCTTCGTAAAAGTCCTATCTGATGACCAACAGTTTTTGGCGACTCCGCTGGGGAAAATCATATTCCAGTTCTGTTATTTTTGATCATCCTTTGATCTGGCGACTCCGCGTTTTACTCGAGGGAGAAGGGCCCTTGGTATTGAAGATTCTCAGTTTCAGCTTTTGGAGCAGCAGGGTTTTCCTTTCCCTTCAACAAGAAATAGAAGGACTCGTTCGACAAGCACTCCACCTGCTCAAGATAGAAGTCCTACGGGTGGTATTCCTTCACAGCCAGCTAGCCCTAATCTACGAGCTTTGATTCTTGCTGGTGTTGCAGTTCCTCTCCAAGCCGTTTTTCCAATAATGGCGGCGCTATTACCATGGGGTCATCATGTTGGGCCCCCCGGCCCTTACTCAACCTTTGCATGAGTTACCCAGAGGTAACTGGAAGAACTTTCCTAAATTCAAAGGTGATGGAAAAGTGCATCCTGATGAACACATCGCAGCCTTCATTGTTGCATGTGGAGTTCTAGGAGTCGAACATGAAGATGTCTCTGTAAGGCTATTCGTTGAGACATTACAAGATAATGCTGCTGATTGGTTCTACCACCTTCCGACTGGCGCTATCACCGACTGGGACACAATGAGAACTCAGTTCGAAAACCGTTTCAAGCCGGCAGAAGATGTGCATGCCTTGCTTGCCCAAATTTCTCAGATAAAGAAATATTTACAAGAGCCCATGAGAGAATTTGTGGCCCGGTTCAACAAATTGATCAATAAAATTCCGCAGCCTACCCGACCTGTTGATCAAATTCAAAAATGTTTCTTCCTAAATGCTCAATCACCCAAAGTTAGTTATGCACTAAGAAGGGCTAATCTCGCAACATTGGTCGAGGATCAAACTATTGCTGTTAGTATCGAGGATGACTTGATCATGTCAGGGAAGTTGAGAAGAGACCCTCCCAAATCTAAGTCTACTGCTTCTTCCTCTTCAACCCCTGGACCTAATACTGATCCATTAGTTCAGAAACTTGCAAATGATCTTATTGCTATAAAGAAACAATTGGCTCAGCATGCCCCTTATGCAGATGTTCCAAGAAGGAATTTTCAGCCCAGAAATCGTTTGCCTGCTCCTCAAACAAGACTAGCACTTGAAGGACCTCCTGTTAAAGTTCCTGTGAATGCGACCTGTGAGGTTGAAGAGCCAGATGATGATGAGGATAATGAAGCTTGCGAAGAGTTTGCGAGAGAATTTGATGATGAGGCAGAGGAACTTGAGGGATCTCGGGTTAATTTCTTCACCACTAAGGGCATTGATGATGGAGATGATTATGATGAAGTGGTAGCAGACATGAATAGCGAATCATTTGCTGTCATGACTCGAGAATAGACAAGTCAGAGGGAGAAAGTGACACAGCCTATCAAGAAATCTAAGGAGCAGTCGACAACTATTCCCGTGATTGCAAAAAGAGGATCTCCTATCCCTACTTCGTCTACACCAAAGGTGAGTCCTATCAATCTTGCTACCAAAGTTGCTTCTTCTTTTTCTCCTAAAGTTGATAAGCCTAGAGTACCGAATGATGATGGCCCGTCCACTTCTGGATCCTTTGATATTGTTGATCACCTGAAAAAGACCAAGGTCCAAATCTCAGAAGCTGAGTACTATCAAACCCATCCCAAAGCTTTTGCCAAAATGATCCACTTTGTTAATTCCCATTCCAAGACCACCTCTAAAGGCCTTTTGCCTACTCCTTCTTCTGCACCACAGCCTAGTCTGGTAGCTACTGTCACCTCGCCTAGTGACAAAATCAAGCCTTTTTATGTAACACTTCTTATAGCTGGCCATAGGCTCAGTAATTGTGTCATAGATTCCGGAGCCTCAGATAATGTGATGCCTGCTAAAGTAGCTCATGCTTTAGGCCTGACCCTCACATGCACTTATGGATCTTGTTACTCCATGGAGAGTAAAGAAGTACCCCTGGTCGGGAGAATTAAAGATGCACAAGTAGCTTTTGCTGCTTTTCCCGAGAAGAAAGTGTTGGCTACCATCTTAGTGGCAGATATTCCCCCTTCATATGGGATGTTGCTAAGTAGGAACTTCTGTAAGGACGTGGGTGGGGAAATCCAAATGGACTGGTCACATGCACTCGTGCCTGTCAATGGACAAATGAAGAAGTTGCTGCCTGAGAAGCAGTCTGAGTATATTGTGCAGAAAACAGATGATCCTAGAGCACAAATACTCTATGAGGATATGGGGCATGGTAACTACATGATTATGTCCCCTGATGAAATCCGACCCCCCAAAGTGTCTCCTAAAGATCCTAACGGGGTTTGGATTTTAGAGTTTGATGGAAGTTGTTCCTCAGCTGGTTCTGGAGCTGGTGTCCTGCTAGTGTCACCTGAAGGATGCCTACATCATTTTTCATTTAAGTTACAGTTTGAGAATACTAATAACACAGCAGAGTATGATGCTCTCATTCTTGGACTGCAAGTGGCAAAAGAACAAGGTGTGAAGAATCTTCTGGCATGTGGTGATGCAGAACTGATTGTAAAGCAAGTCAGAAACCTTTTTCAAGTAAAAAATGGAAGGCTGAAACATTACCGGAATCAGGTTTGGGATTCCATTGAATTCCTTGATGCTTTCTCTATCGAAGCAGTACCTAGGGAGAAGAACAGCAGGGCTGATTCGTTGGCAGTCTCAGGGTCACTACTGATTCCTCATCCTGACTTCTCTCAGGATAAGTTCACCATTGAGATGGTCCATCGGTCTAGTGTACCTGACAATACCAATAACTGACAAGTTTTCAATGATGATCAACATTTGCTTTCCTTCCTGGAACTCAAGGGTAATTTTGAACAACTGTATTTTGAGGGAAGTGACAACCTACCTCGTGAGAGTGTGCCCTTTGACCAAGCAGTCGCCCAAGGGGAAGAAACAGATCAAGATGGATGCCTCAATCTCAAAGGAAACAAGATTCCTAAAGGGTTGGTGAGTTTGGAGGAACTATTTGATAAACATGACAGGTATGTGAAATCTAGAGCTTCTACTGGACCTCAGCAATCAGCTGAGTATGATAAGATTGATATTGGGAGTTCTACTGACCCTAAGCTCGTGAACATTGGAAAATGTTGCACAGTAGATGAGAGGTGAGAAAGCAATTGATCTTTTAAGGAGGTATAAGGATGTTCTTGCTTACTCTTATGAAGATTTGAAAGCTTTCAAACCAAAAGATATGCAGCACTCTATTCCTCTTAAGCCTAGAATTAAGCCTTTCAAGCAGAAACAGAGGCAATACAACCCCAAAATAGCTGACACCATCTTTCAGGAAATTTAGAAGTTGTTGAAGGCTAAAATTATTTTTCCCATTCACCATTCAACATGGATTGCAAATATTGTGCCTGTTAGGAAGAAAAATGGTGAGATCCGCATCTGTGTTGATTTCAGGAACCTGAATCAGGCGTCTTTGAAAGATAATTATCCTTTGCCTATGATGGATCAGGTCTTGCAAGTAGTTACAGGGTCTGAAATGTTATCCATGCTTGATGGATTCTCAGGATACAATCAGGTAGAGGTTGATACTGCGGATCAACACAAGACAGCTTTCACTACTCCTTGGGTTACCTTTGCTTACAAGAGGATGCCTTTTGGGCTCATTAACGCTGGTGCCACTTTTTAGAGAGCCATGGATCTGGCTTTTGGAAGCTTGAAAGGGAAGTGTATTGTCATATATCTTGATGACCTGACAGTGTTTTCCAAGACAAGAGCGGATCATTTTGATCACCTAGAGACAGTTCTGCTGAGATGCAGAGAGCATGGGATCTCTCTGAACCCTAAAAAATTTGTCTTTTGTGTCACTAAAGGGAAAGCTATTAGGGCACATTGTCTCCAAGGATGGTATTAAGATTGATCCTGAATGAGTTCAAGCCATCCAACAAATTCCTCTCCCAACCAGCAAAAAGGGCGTGCACTCCTTCTTTGGTAAGATAAATTTCTTGAGAAGATTCATCCCTGATTTTGCAGAGTTAACTTTGAATATTTCTCAGATGATGAAAGGGAACCAAACATTTGGTTGGTCTTCTGAAGGAAAGGAATCCTTTGAAGGTATCAAGAGAGCTATTGCTAAAACTCCTGTTTTAGCCTGTCCTGATTTCAGCAAAGATTTCATCATCTATTACTATGCTACAAATAATACCTTGGCTGCTGTCTTAACTCAAGAAGACTCTAATGAGCATGAACTCCCAATTGCATTCATGAGCTATATTCTGAAAGATCATGAGTTGAAATATACCATGATGGAGAAACATGCTTTTGCAGTGGTCAAAGCTGTTAAGCAGTTTCATTTTTATATCCTCAACTCTCACTCCATGGTGTTGGTTCCAGATACAACTGTTAAGTCAATTCTCACACAACAAGAATTTGGATCCAAGAGAGGGAACTGGGTTGCTAAGGTCCAAGAGTATGACATTGATATCAAACCAACCAAGCTGGTTCGTGGAAAAGGTCTTTGTGAGCTCATTGCTGAAGGAGCTAAACATGAGTTGCTGGAGGAGAAAGCTGACATTCCTACTGTTCTGTTCCTTAGCTCAGTTGATGAATGGTATGCTGACATCACCCATTTTCTCACCTATGGGGAATGCCCCTCTCATTTAACTGCCAAAGAAAAGAGGACTGTTAAATTGAGGTCAGTGCAATATGTATTATGGGAAAATTCTTTGTTCAAGCGTGGCTTGGATGGGAGATTTTTGAAGTGTGTGGACAAGGAACAGCAGAGAAAGTTGCTCTCAGCTTTTCATGATCAGGCATGTGGAGGGCACTATTCATCGATGGTCACTGCTCACAAGATACTCCGTGGAGGATACTACTGGCCTTCCTTGTTCAGAGATGCATCCAAGTGGGTTGATAAATGTGAGGCTTGTCAGATCTTTGTGGGAAGACCTAAATTGGCTTCTTTGCCTCTCAAGCCAGTTGTGATTGAGGAACCATTTCAATAGTGGGGTTTGGACTTCATTGGTACACTTAATCCTGCTTCTAGTGCTGGTCACACTCATGTACTAACTTCCACGGACTACTTCACCAAATGGGTGGAAGCTATTCCAGTCAAGAGCACTACTTCTGAAGTGGTATGCAGCTTCATCAAAGAGAACATCTTGGTAAGGTGTGGTGTACCTAACAAGATTGTAACAGATAATGCCTCGAATTTCTCTTCAGCTGAGATAATGGACTTCTGCTATGGGTATGGCATTTCTTTGGCTCACTCTTCAGATTACTACCCTCAGGGAAATGGGCAAGCAGAATCCACTAACAAAAATTTGGTGACTATTATAAGAAAGTTAGTAAATGAGTCTCAACGAAACTGGCACAAGAAGCTCTATGATGCTCTTTGGGCAGACAGGATTACACCAAAGAGAGCTATTGGAATGTCTCCTTTTCAAGTGGTATATGGAGTAGAAGCTCAATTGCCAGTGACAGTGGAACTGCCAGCCTTGCACCTAATGAAGGCCATTGAAGATACTAGTTTCAGAGATGCTTTGGACAAGAGAATTATGTACCTACACAAACTGAATGAGGACAGATTGATGGTTGCTGATAGGATATCTGTTCACCAGCAGAAGGTTAAGGTCCTGTTTGACAAGAAAGCTAGGTTCAGAGATTTCCAAGTTGGAGACACCGTGCTGTTATGGGACAAAAGACATGAACCTCATGGCAGCCATGGAAATTTTGATTCCCTGTGGCTCGGACCTTTCAAGATCAGAAACTTTGCTAGTGAGAATTCCTTTTATCTTGATTACATGGATGGTTCTTCTCTCCTACTTCCTTATAGTGGGCAGTATCTCAAGTTGTTCAAGTCCTAGGTGATTAGGGGGTCCCTTGTATATTCTGTACAGTGTTTTTGTTTTTCTTTCCTTTTTGTTCTGGTGTGTTGTTCTCTGTATTGGTCTGTTTTTGACTCCGTTGCCCAATGGATAAGGTACTGGTCTGCTTTCCCATGAGTTTGTCTGAGTTCTTGCCTTGTCTCATTCCTTGAATTTATGCCAAGTCATCCCCAGAAGGAGCCAGCTGTTGTCCACTCAAAATTCCCTGCTCTGATGAAAGTAAAAATTTCAAAATTTTGAGTTTAAGTGTTTTTCTCTGAAGTACCTAAGTCGTGAAATTGAGAAAA
Source organism: Taxus chinensis (assembly GCA_019776745.2). Taxonomy (NCBI): domain Eukaryota; kingdom Viridiplantae; phylum Streptophyta; class Pinopsida; order Cupressales; family Taxaceae; genus Taxus; species Taxus chinensis. Next base: position 345,306,806 of record CM034146.1, on the reverse strand, counting down.
TCTACATTTTTGGGTCATTTTGTGTGATTTTCGGGCCTGTTGGAACTTTTTGTCCCGCGTGTCCCAAGTTCCGAAGTGCGTTCTGTTCCCCGATCGGCCGAAATCCCTGAAATTGTTCCATTTTCGGGCCCGTCGGAACTTTTCGTCCCAAGTGTCCCAAATGGAATTGTGCAATTCGTTCCATTTTCGGCCGAAACTCCCGAACCGCGTACTTTGGAACTTTTCGTCCCGCATTTTCATCCCAAATGTCCCAAACTTCTTCAGACCTATTGTAACATTTTCGCCGGAACCACCCGAGTCGCATACTTCAGAACTTCTTGTCCCAAGTCAAAAGTGAAAGTTGTTCCATTTTCAGCCAATTCACCCGAACCACGTACTCCGGAACTTTTCGTCCCAAATGTCCCAAGTTCAAACGGGCCTTTTGTTCCAATTTCGGTCGAAATGCCTGAATCGCGCACTTCGCGCATTCATGTCCCGCGTGTCCCAAAAGACATTTGTGCGTCTTTTCCCCGCCTCGCCCGAACCAGCCGAGCCGCGTGTTTCGCGCATCCGCGTCTCACATGTCCCTAATGAACCAAATGCCATTCATACTTAGTTTTTCCCACTCTACCCGAATATGCTATTTTTTCAAACTGATAGATATGAATGTAATGCACATTGATCTCCCTTCTCTCCCTTCAACGGCTATATAACGAGCATTTCCCCTTTGCATTTTTCGCACTACTTCCATGCTATCTTTTGCTCGAACCCTTGCAATTTGAAAACCTACGCGTGTATCCCCTCCCTCTGTAATTCCTTTCTAAGTTTAGGTTGTGGCTCTAAGACTATCAATATCATGGATAAAGAGCTCAAACTCTGGAGCAGTTGCATAGTAGACCTCCGACTCATGGGACAAGCAGATGAGAACTTTTTGTTGGCAAGTAAATTCTTTGATGATGCAAAGGATAATCTATCGAAGTCCTGGGTCTACAGCATGGAGTGGAAGATCAGAGTCCTGGAGGAGGCTTTCGGAGAACTAAAGAACAATTGGCAGAAGGGCGAAGCTTTCAAAACACTGGTTATCTCTACTTTCAAGGACATACACTGTCATCTTCAGGATAAGACTTCTGGTACTTCCCTTTCCTTGCAAGAATTCAGAGCTTTTGTCAAAGATAACTTATTCAAGGAAAGTTCCATCTCCAAGGAGAAAATAAAGGAGATTTTCTCTCTTCAATCTGCCATTGAAGAAGCAAACAAAGATTATCATACTCATGTCGAGTTTGATAAAGAGATGGAGAAGTGTCTGGGATTTTGGACGCAGTCTACGGCCAACACGTCAGTCCCTCGTGGCAGAGACATAGCTGAGGCGTTAGAGAAATTCAGGCAGCGGATTCTGAAGTCGGTGGGTCCCTCTCAGTGACTGGCCACATGTCTTCTTCTCCTTGTTCTTTTCTCTTTCTCCCTTTCTTTTTCAGTTTTCTTTGTAAGAAGTTAAGGTATTGCGATTGGCGGTCCTTAACTGTTCTTGGTTAAAGAAGCGGTTACGAAGAGTAACTGATTTGTAAGCTATATAATGGCCTTTCCACGCCATTCTGAAGGAGGAAGAACTTGGCATATATTCTGAAAATTGTAAATAGATTATAAAGAAATCAATACAGAAGGACTTTTCCATTCTTTGTCTATTTGATCTCTGTTTTCCTAAGTTTTCATTTATTTTCTTTGTGAAGCTTATTTGTCTCAAATTCATTAGTCTTACCGATTGCATACTCTTCAACTTTGCAAGCACGGTGATCTTGTATAACCAAGAAGGAACTTTGTTTCCTTGATTAATGAATCTGTGTTATGTTAAGAAACTTTGTGTTCTAAGCAGATGTTATTTACAGAACTTTGTGTCTTTAAATTCCATCTTATTTATTTGATACAAATGATCTTGTTTCAATTCACTGTGACTTTCGCATACATAAAGAATTACTCAGATATCTATAATTCTGCATGTTTCCTTTTTGCTCTTTCCCGTACCCTTTTTCCTCAGTCCTTTTGTAATTGATGATCTTCATAGAAAACACTTTCGTAATATCCAAGTTTAACCAACAAATAATGTTTTGTACATTTGTAAATAAGTTCGTTTCTGAATAAGGGAACCTCTCCCATTAAAGAGGAGGGACTTCTTGTCCCCTGACTGTTGCTCTTCTTAAAAGTCCTATCTGACGGCCAACAATGTATAGTTGTTAGATGGAGATGATTGAGGTGATTCAGTCTGGGTGGGTGAGACAACAATTTGGGCTAGTTAAAAATGAGCCAAGGGAGCCCATTGTATAAAAGAGGGGTGATGGGGATACTAAGTTTCCAGTGGAAAAAATGAGAGAGATCCATCTGATGGAAGAGGAGGAGGTAGCACTGGTGAATATTATTGATTACGGTGTGACGTCGGATTATGTGGCATGGTGGCAGGAGTAGATGTGGGCACAAGGGGATAGAGTTGTGAGTGCACAATGAGATGAGGGAGAGGAGGACGTAGATATGAGGGAGGAGGAAGACAGGAAAGTGGGGGTAGATCGGAGGCTGAGAAAGATATAGATGGGAAGAGGAGGCTAGGTTGAGGTAGGAGCTAGCTGAGATAGATGATTGGGTGGGAACTATGGAGGTGCAAATAGTACATGTGTAGTAGGACTAAGATGGGTATTGTCAATAGCGTGAGCACTTGAGGTAGAGGTGTGGGGTGATGGGGAGCACATTGGTAGTATCAAGGTAAGGAGGATCAAGAGTAGTGGTGCCAGGGGGAGTAGAATTTCTAGAGGGCATGAGTGAGTACACTAGGAGGAGCGATGAGGCCACCAGACAGAGTGAGTTTGGATCGTTACAAGGTAGTGATGACTGAGCTTATGTATTATGAGTGTGTGGTGACTGATGGACTTGTTGAAGTGCCATGATATGTTTAGTATGTCGTGAGTCAGTGACAACTATCTTGGGAAGGCCTTTTACTAGCATAGGGAGCATTAGGGGACCCGAACGTGATCCTAAGGGTGGATCTGGTAGTTTGGGGATTTCAAATGTATAGTTTACCATGTAGTTTTGTATGGGCTAAAGTACCTAATCATTTTAAGATTTATATTGAATCAGATATACATACATACATACATATGTGTGTGTGTGTGTGTGTGTGTGTGTGTGTGTGTGTGTGTGTGTGTGTGTGTGTGTGATTTTTTGAATATATTTATGTTTTAGATTATGTAAATTTGATTATATTTTTATTGATGTTGTGTTGGGTGTATGTGGATGATATGTGATGGGTTTAAGTTATGATGATGTATCTATAACATTATTGTGGTTTTGGATGTTGGATGTTTTAGGTGATTTTATGGATGGTTAATTTGTTTATTTTTTAGATTTCTATACTAAGGATTAAATATTAGTTATTTGATCCATCAATAGCTGGATAAAATATGACAATGTTGGAAATGGTTTTCTAATGTACTTGAAATATTAATAACTATTAAAAAGGTAATTAACAATTATTGGTCCATGATGGTCCGATTTTGTTTTAGATGGAGGAGGGGACAAGGTTTACCTTTACCAAGCACTTTTGGAAGGATGGTTCCTTTATGCTAGGGACGGAGCCTTCCATAAACAAATGTTAAGTTTTATATGTTTGACGCATGAGTTAGGATGTCTATGGTATTTTTGTGAGAGAAAGTTGATCGATGCGGGAAGCTTTCTAGGGATAATAATTTTGATTATTGTTGTATTAAAAGGTAAAATTCAATTAAGGTGGGAAGCTTTCAAGGGTAGCCATCCTTCGAGGGAGTGGTCTATAATGGTGATTTATTTTGACTGGGTGGCCCTCCTTCAAGGAAATGGTCAACGGTAGTATAAAGGTTTTTTAGGGTAGCCATCCTTCTAGGGATTGATCTACATTATTTGGATAATAGTTTCCCTTTACGGGGAAGTCTATAGTAGATTGCTTTTTATGGTGTTTTTTTTATCCCTGTTAACATCATTGACTAGTGAGGCCCTAGGTTGTTATGTAAGGAGGAAAATTCTAAGACACAAGGTGGCACTGTATTTCCTTAGTCATGTATTGGTTGGTGGGGGTGGGTAGATGATGATTTGGAGTTTCACACTAATAATAGGGAAACTTATCCAAGAATGTGCTATAAACAGAGCCGTGGTGTCCATATTTAAGGTCGGTTTGATTTATCTGATGGGTGACCACATAATTCTATATCGTCATCGAAGGGAGAAGAGATGGATTTTTAAGGTAAAAGCGAGCTTTTTTAGTGAACCATGGTTTTATTAAAATGGGCCTTTTATCAATAGAAAGGTCATAAGTGTAAAAGCATTGAGAGGTTTTTGTTCAGGTCTTCCATCAAGGGAAGACAAATTATTTACACCAGATCCATACTTATGTTTTATGATGTAGGGTACAAGCCAATTTGGAGAAAATTTCCCACGTTTACTCTTTTCCATGTTGGTGACATGTTGATTTTATTTAAGGAAAAAGTCTCCAATGTTGATATTGTGTTCTTTGATATGTTTTTGTAAGCTTGTTTAATCATTTCTTGATAAACATTTAGGTGTTCAAGTGTTGTTAGGTGACAAATCATCTAATAGTTCCAATTGTGAGAGGTGTTTTTATAGATAGTCTTCTTTGGAAATGAAATCCTTTAGAGAGATTTGTAAGGAGGGTATTTGTACTTCGAGAGGGAGAATGACTTTAAGAGCCATAGGCTAGAGAGAATGGGGTGGCACCCGTGTAGGGGTTCAGATGCTTGTTTGGTAAGCCCATAGAGCAAAGGGGATGTGAAGATTCCAATCTCTACTAGCGTCAATCATAGTTTTAGCAAGGATTTTATTGAGAGATTTTTTAAATGCCTCAGGTTGTCCATTGGATTTTGGATAATATGGTGTAGAAAATATGATTTTGATATTGAATGTGTCGTAAAAAAAATATACCTTTTTATTTTTCAAGGAATTTTCATTCTTTATGATGATTTTGTGAGGAACGTCAAAGCAACAAATAATATATTGGTGAATAAATTAGACTATTTTATTTGCTTTGGTTGAAATGAGGGGAATGGCCTCCACCCATTTAGTGAAATATTTAAGTGGTGTGATGATGGAGTTGTGTCCTTGAGAAGAATTAGGATTGATTGTCCAATGAGGTCTAACCCCCATTTTGAGAAGGGCCAAAGATCTTGAGCCAGTTGAAGAGTGTGGCTAGGAACATGCATGAGGTTAGAATGATTGTTGACATTTGAGACATTTTTTGACATACTGGAAACAATCATTAGTTCATTATATGCTAGTAGTAACCGATTCATAAGATTAGTTTAGCGATTGTTAAGCCATTGAAGTGTCCACCACATATACCATCGTGGACTTCTTTGATGGTGTGTTGTTTGTTTCAGGAGGTTAGAGGCAGTGAAGGAGGATACCATCAAAGTCTCTTTTATATAGAACACCCCCTAGTATGATGTAGAGGGAAGCTCATTGTTGAAAATACCTTCTGTCCATTCCTGGAAAGATCTGAAAGGGATTTTACCTTCTAAGAGGAAATCGTAGGTTTTTTAATACCAGGTGTTTGATTGTATGTCTTCAATGTTTTTGTTAGAGGGGAGATCAATATTGGTATAGGAAGGTTGATTGAATTTGTGGACAAGTACATAAGTAAATCAGATTTGGGAATGTGGACGAGATAAAAGAAGCAAGGAGCCCATGGTGTCAGTAAACTTTCTGGTTGACCGTGGCACTGATTGGATGTTGTAATGGTCGAAGGTGTTAAGTAATTGATCAGTGATGGTTTTGTATTTCTGTAAGATATCATTATTACATTGGTAAGTTCCTTTGTTTTGATTGATTATGAGTTGAGAATCACCAAATATATTATGGGTTTTAACCTCTAATGACAAGGTCATTTGCAAACCCAAGATTAAAGCTTCATATTCTTCCATGTTATTAGTGCAATCAAAGTTGAGTTTGAAGGATAGTGGCATGGGTGTCCCCTCATGGGGTATTAAGATGATACCATCTCCTCCCCCATGCTCACATTTGGATCCGTCAAAATATAAGGTCATTTTGGTGTAGGGTCAAGCATGGAAGATGAGATCTATAGACTCGTCGGGGAACTATGGGATGTCGAAATGTTGGATTGTTGGTTAAGGGTGATTTTATGAGGTGGTCAGACGATGACTTGTCCTTTGATTGATTTTTGATGGATGAATTTCTAGGTCAAAATCAGTACACAAGTATGATCCATCGTGTGACTTTGCTGACTTCCATGATGGGGTTTGGAATATATGAACTTCAAAGTATTGAATTTTGTGACTACATATGTTTTATGATTGAGGAGGTAGCGATCAAGCTTAAAGGTTACAAATACTAGGGTGTGACATAGTTTTTTCGAGGTGGGTATAGCAGGTCTAGTAATCAAGAGAGTACGATTGATGTAGTAGACAACATGTTCTCAATTTGGTCATCTCAGTGAGCAAGCATGGCCTACCTAGGGCGTGGTTGGTAATAGAAATGTATAAATAAATAGTTGATCCTCCTTATGAGGTATAAGCATCGGGTAGGTGATAGGAGATATTGTTTGAGGGCCTCAAAGGCTTCTTGGAAATGTGCATACCATTTAAATTGAATGTCTACTTAAGGAGGTGATGAAAGGGTTGGCACCCAACAGCGGTTAGATATTTGTGTACATAAACGATGAATGGAGTGTAGTTTGCCTTGCAAGCTATGTATTTGTTTTAAGTTAGATGGAGGAGGCATCTCTAAGATGGCCTTTATTTTGGTTAGATTGAATTCAATTCCTCTAATGGATATAGATGAATCCCAATAATTTACCAGTCAAGACTTCAAAAACACATTTATCGGGTATTAGATAGAGACACAATTGGACCAGTCGGTGAAAGATTATCTAGGATCAAGTAGGTAGTTTTTATTTAGATTTTGGACTTACCGCGTTTGGAGGTCATCTACATAGTCTTAAACAATATTATGGATTAGGTCATGGAAGATATGTAAGTCATGGTGCCTCATAGGTAGGTTGCTTCTGTGCTGATGTTTTCAAACCAAAAAATGCATGAACCTATAACAAAATGTCCCCCATGGGGTATGCAAACCATAGATGTTTTATATTGATCTTCAGAGGCGATGAGGACTTAATTGTACCCTAAAACCCATCCATGAGGGATAACATCTAGTGGTATTGTTAGTGAGATCTATTAGTGTGATCAATATTAGGACAGGGGAAAGTCATATTTTGAGGCATAGATGAATATAAGGTCTTGGAAGTTGGTATAAGATGTAGAGATTCGTCCCAGAGGATTTGGTAATGATGCACAATGGTTAAATAAGGGTGCCATCTACGAGGGTAATTGATAGTCCTTTGATAAAGTTAATGGATAAAAGGCTATATCAATTCTTATTTGATGAAGAGGGATATGTGGGGATGCATTTTCTGAAGCTTTTGCTTCACAAGCTTGGCATTAGGGACAGTGTGAGTTAATGTTTTGTACAACTATGTTAGGATCGATACCTGGTATGTCACTATAGGACAATGTATTAAAGGCTTGTTCCGTTTGGATAAAAGGGTGGTGAAGTCTTGTTGTTCTTGAGGATTTAAGGATTGTCCAATTTTGAAAATGCGTGAAGCTTTAGGAGGTTATGATGAACTATAGTTGATGGTGGATTCGTTTAAAAGATTGGAGGTTTCAGGGGGGGAAATATTTGTGTAGGTGGGTCTCCTTAAGCTCCCATGTAAAGGGTTGGAGTCATCATCTTGGCATTGTATAAACATTGGTAGTCAGGAGAAGTTTTCTTGCAAACTACGTATTGTTTTAAAAAATTAGAGGAAGGGTTTTAATTTTGGATATATTGACTTCATTCCTTTAACTGGATATGATTAAGCCCGATAGTGACCATTCATGAATCTAAAGACATGTTTATCCAATTGAGATAGAGTTAAATGTCATCAGTCTGGTCAAATATTACATCTAAGATGAGTAAGTGTTCGTTTGTGAGTTTTGTGATTATCAAGGAGGTTTTTTACGTAATATTTAATGTTCTTATAGATTAGGTCATGGACGATTTATGAAGTCCTATCTTTTTGCTAGGTTGTGCCTATATTTTTCAAAATAATTTATGAGGGACCTATGGATTAAATTTAGGTCCCCCAAATCCTTATTAAAGCATGCTTAATGCTGATCTTTAGTGGTGACGAGGAATTGGCTTGTACCCTAAAATCCATCCATTAGTGATAGAATATCATGGCCTTGTATTTCTTGATCTCTATTTGATATGAGGATGTTAGGAAGGGGAATTAGATTTTCTTTGGGACAGGAGAGATTAAGATCTCAAAAGTTGGTACAACTGCAAAGTTTAGAGGATGTGGTTACTAACACAATGTTAGATTTCCTTTGTGGCTAGTTGTATGTGGGGAGGATATTTCGATGGTTAAAATTGGCGACTCTTACTTGATTAAGAGGAGTCTATTGCAAAGAATGTATTTTCAAAGGAGCTTATCGAGGAGTTTGGATGTCGGTATGGAAGTGCTAGAAGTGGCCTTACTAGAGGAGGTTACTTTTAGAGGTATTAAGACATCATTAGGTCAGTAATTCATGTTACAGGTTTTGAATGGGTTAGGGATCAACTAGAATAACATGAACTTTCCCTTCGTGCTCCATATTTTAGGCATCTATGCAAGGTGGAAGGGATGCAACACATCTACCGAATCGTAGGACATGCAAGTAGTATATTATATTGGAATTCTATTTCTACTAGGCAGAAGAGTTCAGGGATGGTGTGGTTGCCAACTTGGATGGGTAGGACTATTGTTCCTAGTGTGGGAGTAATAGTGTCATTGAAGGCACACAAGATGACGGGTGAATGACACACCACAATATCCGATAGTAGGAGTTGTTTGAAGGCATAGGTGGAATAATATTGATGTCTATCATTTTTATCAATCATGACTCGTTTGATACGAAATTTGGTTGATTTGTACTTGTGATAAATAAAGGGGGATCTTGATTATCTGATTGGACATAGGGATTTCTTTAAGTCAAATGACTGATGATGTAGTTGTATTTAAGGCACAAATGAAGGTGGTTAGCAGTGGTTTGGTTCATCTAAAGGAACACAGATAGATTGTAACACCTCAATCATCATTTATTGATATTATAGGGAGTTTTAGATGAGCTCGTATAAGGACATCTTCACTGATGCCTGGTGAAGATATTTTAGGATTGTGTTTTGAATGGTTGTGGTGGGTTTGGTTTGAGTCGAGTCAAGGATGGACACCTTAGCTTTGGGGGAAGATGATGAAGAGGTTATGAATACTATTTGGGTATAAAGACTTCATAGTTGGCACTTTGTCTTGTGTTTTTAAATATGTTTTCTGGGCTCATGTAGTTATATGAATCATGTCAATTTGGAAGAAAGGACATTCAATGGTAAGAGATGAGAAAATGTTTGGAAAGGGATTCTTAGTGTCAAATTTCAACTTGTGTCCTTGTCCTGTAAGTGTTTGTTTTAGTAATGTCAGAGATTTAGGTGTTGGTTCTTTTAGGGTTGGTAGCAGATTAGGATGATCTTCTTTTGCGAGGATGTCATCGTCATGAGAGAGTTTTGGGATTGCCACTACAAGGGCTTTACAATTCTCAGTGTGATGACCTGGGATCCTATGGTAGGCACATGTTCTAACTGGTATATACCATGTGAGTCATTTTATATGTAGATTGGAAACTTTGATCAAGTGCAAGGTTATGGCAGAAGGCTTGTACGAGCTTTTCAAGGATGGTAATATAAGTTCCTTTCAAATATTGGTGTAATGTGGCATCCTTTGGAGAGGGTACTTGGGTTTTTTTGTTTACACATTTTATGTATGTTTGTGAGGGATATTAGTGGAACGTGCCTTATTTTTGGAGAGACACTAGGATATGTAAGAGTCCAAGGGTATTGGACTGTCATCGTCGGGATCACTTGAGATGTGGATGGGAGAGGAGGAGGTTATTTGTGAATTGGTTTGGACTCTTTACTTGTGATGTTTAATTTAGAAGAAGGTTGGGGCCCCAAAATAGAAGGCAGGGAGGAGACTACTGTATGTGATTGGGTTATTGTCTTTGTTGATCACGGTAGTTTAAGCTTCCAGCGCGACCATTGCGGATTTTTCTAGTTTTTGGATATTCATATTTTTGGTTGTTCTTGGGGAGTGTTTAAGCTTTTGGGGTTTTCTATTTTAAGGCTATGGTCCATGAAATTAGATTTGGCAGGTCAGTAGTGGGTGTGTGTGGCTAGTTGATAGGGGTTGTGTTTAAATCAGAGGACTTCCCATGAGGAGGTATAGAAACTTTGGATTTTCTAGGGGTACTGTTGGTGGTGAAGGGGTCTTATGAGGAAGAGGATGTTGAGATATAATGTTAATGACATAACTTGTGGGGTTTTCAGTGATTTTATGCACTAGATTTGGTCACTGGTGAGTGATTAGGAAATAATTGTTTAATGAAGTATAAGGATTGGTTTGGGGGAGCATTGAGATTATATATATGAAATTCTCCTTTGTCTATGAGATTTTGGACCACAGTTTTGAAGGATCTGACATTTGTTTACGTCGTGTCCTTTTACTTGATGGTAGTGGAAAATGTTCTTTTTCTGTGTTGAGTCTCTTTGCTGCGTTTAGGCGATTACTCATCGAATAAATTACCAGATCCTTAGGTAACTTGATCTAAGTGAGCCTTCAAGCGCCCTAATTGAAGGACAGCCTTGTCCATATTCCGCCTTGCCACCTCTATATGAGACTTAGTCACCAATGCATTGATAACATGGGATTCATCTATGACATGACAGTAGGCTTTACTATTTTTTCATTAAGGGAAAATAGTTTTGAAGGGACTATACCCTGTATATAAAAGGGCTCAAAAGCCAGATAGTAAAGGTGAGAGAAATAGCCCAAAGAAGGGAACAATAGTCAACCAAAGAGGGCTCAACAGCCAAATATTACAATATAAGTGAAAAAAGGATCTAAACGTACAACGATCCAAAAGAAGTAGGAAAGATCAGAAAGAAACCAAAAGGGAAACATAGCTCCAGAAATGCTAGATAACAGAACTTCGCAACCAAAAAATAGCTCCAGAACCGCTAGATAACAACAACTTCGCAGCCAAAAAATAGCATCACAACAACCCGTTACTTGATAGCTCTGTCAATCTTGGTATTGATAGCCTACAGCGACATGAAGAAGGCAATGGCAGTGGCCTGAGAGGAGTCTTGCATATCCACCTGAGCAATTGCAATATCCCTTTTCTCTTTAAGGCCCCAAATGTCCTCATTAACCCCACTTAAACTGCAGACACTATGAACATGTTGTTCAATGAAATTATAAATGCTTTTGAGGGCAGACAATATGTAGTCATTGTAGCTTTTTAGCATTCCCCAATCTACCATCTAAGGACTGAAGCTTCTTGAACACTTCAGCAATAACCCCCTCTTCCTCATCACTTTGAAGAATCCCTTTTCCCTTAGCTCTTTCCATATTTTTTATAGCCCCTTTGAGCTCTTGTATCTCCTTTTCTAATTTGTCCACCCTGTCCAACAATTCCTCCTCCTTGGGCTCCTCCACCAGTTTACTAATATGCAGGAGGTTTTCAGCAAGTTCCAAGTCTTTATGGCTCCTTAGGACCCGTTGGGAAGCATGGATTTTAGCTTTGATGCTCTTGCATTTCTTGCTGGAAAACAACATCTTCCTTCTTTCTTTTCAGCAGAGGGAGTGGAAGCGGTGTGGGCAGGTGGAGGTATGGAGGAGGAAGGTCGGGTAGGATTCACGGGGGGCAAGCTTGGAATAGTGGCGGTGGATCAGGAGGATAAGCCCCTGGTGTAAAGGGACAGCTCTAGAGTGGCTCTGAACTTCCCTAATTGATTTCTCCAGCGAGTTGATCAAATAGTGAGGAAAGCTGATTATGTTATTTCTACGAAAGTGATTTAGAAATATCAGATGCTTTTGAGGTATAGTCACAAATCTTCCTTCAAGAGTGACATACCTAACCACCATCCTGGCCAGCTTAGCAAAAGGTTCAAGAATCGACGCCACCTTGATGCTAGCAGTCACGAATTCAAGATTCTCCCCCTCATCCAGAAATTTCTTGGTCTCCACCTCCCTGTCCACCTTCTTATTGAAGAATTTTGTGCCTTCCAGGCTGAGGCTCGTGATCTGGGTGATGAGCTCTTCCGTGATTTCCATCTCCATGTTACTATATTTGACAATCCTATTCTTCTATCCCTGGGTGAATCTGATAGAAATGTCTTGATCGAAGCCTTGAATCCTTTCAATTAAATTAGACAGGCCCCTGATTTGTAGGTAATTCCAAAGCTTCGTATTCTCTTTCCACGCAGGATTGTGGGTCGGTTCAGTTTTGCAAGGCAGACCCCCCATGTTTCCTCTGCTTCTTTTCCTGTTCTCAACGGTAAAAAAGCTACCAATATGCGGGACAGGCAGAGCTTTGATTTTGATATTTGAATCTTTCCTTTCCGTGAAAGCCGGTTTAATTATTGTGCTACACTTGTTATTATTGCCCCGCTCCTCGGCTTTCCTCCTATGCCAAGAAATGATGACAGTCCATCCCGCACAGATCGCATCAATCATCCATATCTTTTTTGATGTCATCATCATGTACTTGAGGATCCACACATTAGCATCCAAATTACAGCCGTTAGTGTTGATTTTCACTACCATGTAGATCAATGATTATGGCTTTATTGATTGGAGCAGGCAGAATGTCCCCCTTAAGCCAAGTTTGAAAGGAATTATCAACACCAAAGTTATCCAAACTATCAGCGACCCTATTTCCTTCCCGATAGGTGTGGGTGATTTGGACATTTTCAAAGCTCTTGCATATATCAATAGATTCCTCAATATAATCCCTGATAGACCAATTGGGGTGCTGCTTTTAATTCAAAAGATTAATAATATTTAGAGAATCACCTTCAATTATAATATTTGGAATATTACAATCTCTGGCAAGTCTTATACCCCAAAGTGCTGCCATGGCTTCGAAATAATGATTAGTCCGCCTACCCATTCTCCTAGAAAAAGTAACAACAAAATAGCCTCTTTGATCTCTAATCACCCCCCCTCCTCCAAAGTCTCCCGGATTTCCTTTTGAGGCCCCATCAAAATTTAACTTGTGCCAATCAGTGGGAGGTTTAATCAAAACAAGAACTGTGTTTTATCAGTACCATTGTTGATAACAATTGAACATTGTCCAATTATGTACAATGACTCAATGAATGCATAACAAAAGTTCTTTGGGTAAATGTCTAGTCCCTATAAGGGAGTTTAGAGATTTCGATCAATATTATCTTTCACAACAATGATAATTTCCTTATCAACTATATTACACATATGAAAAATAAGTTTCTAGAAGGATACATAAATTTTTACATCCCCTTATAATTAATTCCCCCGAAATAGTGTGGGGCAAAACAAGTTGCCATGCTTAATTCATCACAATGTAAATAAGAGCTCCATTATTCATATAGCCCTCAACACAAGTAACCCAAAAAATCCATCTGCAAATTAAAATCATATATACATACAGAATGAAAAGGTCATTTCCTTCACTATTATTGGAAGCAATCTCACAATGGAGGAATAAATGCTTTATATCCTAAATCAGCCTCTATTCAAACACATGTGAACAGTAACTATTCAACTAAAACGTAAGTCCATTCTTGATGAGGTTGTCCATATCCTTAGGATCGCTTCAAGTAATAATCTATCCACCCAAAAAAAGTAAACTCCAGGGGTTAGGATCATTCACACTATGTAGCTCCACACTAATTATCACTTTCTATGGATATAGAAAGAATTCATACTTCTCACTCCAGACCAGAGTCATTTCTCATCAAAAGATATCTTTCCAGATCAGTTCATCCTTAAGATTTTGATTACCTATATGGATTAGAGAATGGTCATTCTGTACCTATTAATATCAGCATTCTTATTATCAATCACCACTTTTAGCTCAGTCAATTTTCTATTGTTTCCATCCCTCTCAATGAACCCCTGGAATTTGTGTCGATTCTAAAATGCCATTAAAATTTTCTCATGTGATCATAAAAGAAATGTAGTTACAATAATCCACATAACAGTCTAGAAGTTTATGTTTTGTCCAAATTTTTAAACTTCCAGCTAAACCCCTAACGTAAATTAACTCCAATATTTATATGAGGGAGAAGGATGTTCCATAACATAAATAATCAATCCATACTTTTATAAGACTGATACTTACCTATAAACTAAATCATGTTTTGGTTTGAAAGATAACTGAAAAATTCATTTAATCCACCTCACTCAACATGGTTTGTACCTCCACCATTTATTTATAAGCAAAAAAAAATCCATGAAAACATCAATTTTCTAAGAAGGAGCTAGTAAACTAATAAAGTTTGATATCTTTGATTTCTACACTATCTCCTTATTTAATTTTAGGTATATCTCACATGATAATCCAAAACTAAAACATGATATCTAGTTACATCATTCAAATAATAACAAATAATAAGAGTAGAAAACCCCATTCCACTTTTTTTTTTCCAAACTTCTTTGTACTTTTCCACATTGTAATACTTCAAATCACTATGTTGTTCCATTAAATATTTCAACATAATATTTAAACAGTTAAAATTTCATAATATACGGGGATAACAATAGTGAAATCTTAATGCAACAATCACCAAAATAACTATTTCCCTAAAACATCCATGCATGGTCCTAAAAAATAGTTATAAGGATGTAAGTAATATGGATGGTAAGTAATATGATAAGGAAGACAATGATATTACTTACATGACCTAGCTTCTCAAGGAAGATAATGTTTCCCAAGGATTATTTATTATATGCTTTTAATTTGCACCTATAACATCCTTAAATGTCATGGCATCTTCATGTCTTATAAGCATAAAAATTCCATTTAAAACCATGAAATTTATTTAACATGCACTAAAGAAATGCCATGCAACTTAGGATTTGGTAACCTAAGTTCTATAATCTTTCAAAACCACATAGCCCTCACTATGGGTATGGGTCATATATCCAGTCTCACAGGAATTCACTGTTAGCGACCAATTAATAATGCCATGTATCAACCAAACTAAGGACATCATTGCGGGATATAAGATAACATATCATGTAATTGGTCTCATTACCGATAATAGGACCAATAACTGTTGAAACTTGTGTGAACTGTATGTAGTATCCTATATGTATGGGGTGCATCTGATGTGTGTACTAGTGTGTGTGTCTATATATATTTATTATATATATATATATATATAGGCCCTATAGGTATATATAGCTTCTAAGTTCAATGAATCCTCACCAAACAATCCTTGGAGTAGACGATTTGAGGTAATAACACAGACTCAGATCAAATACTTATTACACGCAAAGGGGAGTGTTGATGTATCCTTAACAATCACAATTCATAGTTCCTGGAAAGGAGGAAGGTTTCCATGACATATTTATAACATTTGAAATATCGAACTTAATCTAGTAATGACCGATTCACATATACTTGTTACGATTCGGGAATGGCCAGTGTTGAGGAATAAGGGATATGGGGATTTTGTTAAAGGGGGGCATGTCCATAAAATGATTAAAATTTTAAACCATAATGATCTTAATAATTCAATAAATGAATTTAAATAAATTTGGGATGTTACACTAACTCATTTTTAAGTGGGAATGAGTCAATATGATGACTCATCTCACAATCACAGTCTTGAATCTCATATATCTTATGACTGTCTTAAGATCCATGAGCTGATATGCCTTTGAGTTAGTAATGTACTAACAAAATATACATTGGAGTATGAGGCATATTTATCTTGATCCTCTTCTTGAGTTTGAGATATGCATATATGTTGTAACCAACCAAATATGCAATGGGGCACATGTGTAAGATGGGATAATCGAAGGTTTGAAGAAATACTCCATACCCCTTCTGGTGTCTTGTCTTACAAGATCATTGTGAGGTTCCTGGTATTAGAAGATATACAGTTGGTCTAAGGGACTACTTATACCAAAAAATTGTTATCCAACTATGGCAGTGGAAGAGTATGATCCAAGTCGTCTTCATGACAATCTGATTGCGATGTTCTTTAAGTGCTATTCTATTGGGTGGTATAGGATGAATTCAAGTGTTGTGTGATGTCCTGTGATCCTCCAGGAATGAAAATTATTTATTGTGATGTGAATTCCCCCTGGATCTGATACAAATTAGCTAAGAAGTAGGGTAAGTGTAAGGTCTTGTGATATAATTCATTGATATAAGATTTCCTAAAAATTAACAAATGCTCGTTGATGAAGAATTTCTAGAGAAACTAACAAGGTGGTTCATATCTTGCTGAGAATATTCATCGACCTAACAAGTGGGAGAGTACTTGGAAATACCTAAAAGTTTTATCAAGAATTATTGTAGTGGATAGACATATCGATATGAATGACCTCTTGATGGTTCTTAGGACTATGGTCAAGGTACTCAGCTTGAGATATATCACAATGTTATTTTCCCACAAGACATCCTAAACATATAGGAAATGACATGGAAGAGTGGAGGAATTCCCTTGAACCATCTTGGTAAAAATTTAGATGATATAGGGAGAAAGAAGAAATATACCCATATTTATAATTCCATAATGTATTAGACACATTGTGGATATAGATTAAAGGAACTTCAGTTTGATAAAATTTACATCCTAGTGAAAATAAACGATCCTTAAAAAATAAGGCCTAGTAAGTATCGTAGCTTGGTATGAGGAGATAAAACATGGGCCTACCCCTGTCCTTTCATGGTACCATAAAGATCCACCTTGAGATTTTGATTCAAGTATCTGAGCAGAATATACCCAGGAATTATTTAAATTCAAGCCCGAACATAGTAGATTTCAACCCCCTTATGAGATTAGGTAGGACTTCTCATCATGAGATAAATGTTGAAATTTCATATTCCTTCTGCAATGTACTCATTTTTGTGACATGAAACCGATAGTGATCATTGGAGTTTGATCATTTGATGAATCAACAATATGTGATCTATCAAACAAGAATGTCATGTGATTATTTTGTGACATTGTCAATTAAGGGAAACATTTTCATTGATGGCTGTCAAATTGGCGATGCTAGAACAAACATTTCAATTTTATCTCATAATTTGTTGGTTAAAAGGTACCTTTGTAGTCATCCAATTCATGCAAATATGTTGGGATGTGATATGTTAGCTATGTTCTTCCCATACTAAGGAACATCATATGGATTTCATGAATGAATAACTATGACCATATGTGCTCCCTTGGGGACTAAAGATTATGTTGTGTGAGGCCATTGAATACCAATATTTAAAAAGTTTCATGCACTCCTTATTTATGTATGGGATGTGACAATTTGTACAACTCACTTTTTGAGACTTCTACAAATTTGGTATATTTTTAGGGATATTTTTGGGAGTATTTGTCTTGAAAGTGTCCATTTTGAGACTTGTGAAAAGGATCCCTATGTCTCGATATTATTTCCTTTTAAGAAATCAAGCCCCTCATGCACTATCTTGATGGATTCTTCCTACTAGAGAAGATTCACTTGTTCTTTAAAGGAAACCACTGTGTTTATGTGTATGTTCAATGCTGTAAAAAAAATTCCTAAACTATGAAGGAAGATATCTTCAGTTTGATAGGCACTGAGCATGGTTTGAAATCTTCCTATCTCTCAATAAGCGCTATAACCTCTGCATCACTAGTTTTCCATATGATGCAATAATTCCTTTAATATTTAGGATATATTTCATACTAGGTGTATAAATCTTTGACTAGCAGATGGACTCAACTCTGATCATATCAGTTCTTCACCTTATGAAATGGTTGATGGAGTATATGGGGAGGTTGTAGATGTTAGCTTCATAAACTACTCCTAAAATGGTCATCTAATAGAGATCCATGCTTACACACAAGATAAAATTAGACATGATTTCAGAATATGACTTTGAATGTATTCAAAATGCTATGTGGGATGCATACTTTGGCTAGGAAAATTGGCTAGAATTAGTGTCAATCAGAGAATGGTGTCATCTTCGATTTTTGGGGCATATTTGACCCTACATAATGTTTAACAACAATAATTTATAAGGAGGATGATTATATGGAAATTTTTTGGGCTTGGATGCTTGGGTAATTAAATGATGTTACTATTGAATCTAAAATGAATGACTTGTAAATTCAAATAAAGAACATACCTTTGTAGCAAAGACAACTCGAGTGATCAAATGATGAAGATGGTTTCTCCAAAGGGGGTGCTAATACCACAAGGTGCTTTTGCCTCTTCACACCAACTGGGGGCCTTAGTTCAAATCTCCAAGTAATCACTAAAATAGCCCTATCACCTCAAGGTTCATTGGATCCTTGGGCAAAGGTTTGTGCTACTTTTTATAGAATCAATGTCGTTTAACTGAAACGGTGTCATTCCAGAATGATTGGCACCAATTGGGAAAATTGGTACCGATTACTACCATTTTTGGGGATTTCAAGTTGGATATGGTTCCAACCACATTATTTTCATGGTTGATACAATTTATTGATGTTTTAGAGTTATTTTGAGCTCGTGGGAAGTTTTTTAAATAGTTGGGGTTGTTGTGTTTGTTTTGTTTTTATTTATTTTGTTTGTTTTATTGTGGTTATGGGTAGTTGGTGGGATAAAATAGTGAATATGGATTTGGGTAAGAGTCGTTAAATATTATGATGGGTAAATTGGTCATGTGTGTTTATGGGGGGTGGTATAAGGTGCATCTATATGGGTATGACTTAGGGTGACCTAATTCTAGTGTCCACACCATCGTAGTGGACTGTCCAATAGTTTGTGGGGAAAATGGAACCTTCTTTATTTTTGGGAGTCTCTTCCCACAACTTTGAAACCTCCATGATATAAATATCTATGATATCATTGGTAGGGAGAGAAGTGAGGCTGAGAAGATTACCAATTACTTATGGGTTGAAGGGAAGAGTAATAGGGGAGTCATTTTCTAATAGTTCTATGATTTTTGTTGTTGTTTTGGTAGAAACAATTTATACAACTACAACCTTACCATAAATCTTTTCCACAACCTTGGTTGTTTTTGTTTTATCTCCTTCGGTTTTTGGAACCCACTTTGTGGATGCAACTAAATCTTTTGAAGGAGGTGGTTTGTTTAGTTAGTTTTCAGAGAGTTCAAATTCAAAATGAATTCCTAGTTTATTTTTAAGATTTTCCAAATGTATATCAAAGGGTTTGGGATCCCCTTGAATGACAAACACCTTACCTAGAGGAATCTAACCTCTTGGAACAATGTAGAAGGAATGGCCTTCATCCAGTGAATCCATGGCCTTCCTAGGAGCATGTTATAATTGGTTTCCCTGTATATGATGTAGAATTCAATTAGAATAGTTTTTGTCCCGAGGTAAACTAGAATAACTATGGTTACGATCATAGTGGATTTTAAGCTATCATAGTCTCGCAACGTGTTCCTGATCGAAGAGAAATTAGTTTCTTCATATCCTAATTTTTGTAGGAAATAAAAGGGGACTATGTTTACCGTAGCATCATCATCAATCATATCTCTCTTAACCTAATTGTTGTAGACACACACTTGTAAATATAATGTGGGATGTTCTCTTCGTGTTATCTTGGCATCTAAAGTCATTTTACTTATGTCAAATATAAATATTGTATCCCTATCATTTTGTCCTAGAGGATGTACGCTAAAGTCAATGTGATTAATATGAGCCTCTGGAGGAGGTTTGACATGGATTGAATGACCAAGACCTAATGCGTATAACAAAGTAGAACAATGTGTTGTGCTCGGGAATTCTTCAGTAGATATAAAAAATAGATATGAGAAAAGGTCTTATTAAGATCTGTAATTAAATCATGTGCTCCCATAGGTTTTGGGACTTCATGTATATCATTATGCATTAAAGGATAAAATGGAAGAAGTTGCGATGTATATTCCCTCGTGCAAGTCATCATGTTGATTTCTGAATTTGTTTCTAACTCAACCAATCCACAATCTTCATTTTTTCCTTTGATCTAGATTGGGGGAAACTCGAGAGTTATCAGAAGTTGAGGCTTCATGATCATGAGTCCCTACAGTATTACCCTTGTTCATATTTTTGGGGTTTACCTTTTCATCTTCAGGATGTTTGGGAAACAGATCTCAATAGATACCTAAATTTACATTTTAAGGTGCGACAGGTCCTGTATAACTAGGTTGTGGGGATCCCTCATGATTTATAATTAACATATCAACGAATAATTATCTTTGATTTTTGGGAATCCTCTGAATGAAAAATTTTCAATCCCTACTCGAACGTGAATCGTGACCAATGACATGATGAAAGACATTGTATAAATTGTGATTATAATCCATTGATCTCTAGTTTAGATTTAGTTGTTGGTTAAAACCTGTGTTATTTGAGATTGGTTGTTATAGTTGTATTTTGGTCCCCATTGGCTAGGATTTTGATATTGATTTTGACCTTGAGACTAGTTTCATTAGGGAAGGGGGTGGTTGAAGTTAACTGTGTTAATAGACAGAATAGGATCGTTATTCCTTTTATTACCCATAATCCCATTGTTGTTATTTGTGTTACCCATGTTGACAATATTAGGTTTCTTTGATTGGTTAGTAAAACCATTTGTGGTAACACCACAATTTCATTTTAAAAATTTTAGGCCCTTGATTATTATTTTCATTGTTTTGATAATTCATGTTGTTTTGGTTGGGAGTTACCAACTTCCCATTAGGGCCATAAGTCTTATGCCCACTACCAATGGCAGCTTGATCAATGCAGAGTGCACTTTCTAACCAGGGTAAATTTTCAGATCCCCCTAAAACAAAACCATATATATTACACGGAAAATATCTAAAAATGACTTTCAAAATATTGGTGAATGCCACAAATTAAAAGGAAATGTTGTCGGTTGGTAGTAAGTGTCGAACAAGAGCATAATGCTACTAGCTAACAACATTATGTTGTTCGCTGGTAGTAATTATGTTACTGGATAGTAGCATAATGTTGTTAGTCGGTAACAAATTTCTCTTTTGTGCATGGGGTAAAGGAGATTTGAATATAAAAATTTTGTTATTACTGTAAATGTTAGGTGAATCAACTCAAAAAATTAACTTGTATCTAGAAAATTTAGGAAAAATAGCAAGTAACCTAACGCCTCGAAAGTAGCCAAATCCAAATTTCAAAAACCCAAATATTTGTGAATTAACAAAGATTAGCCACTAAAATTTACACTACATCTAACACTTCCTCATAACTACTAAAAGGAAACTTATTTACTTGCTCCTTGGTTTATCGATTAAATGAGTGGAGGAAGAGGTCACAGTGTTCCATTTGATCCATGTTAGGTGCACTAGGGGAAGATTAGAGGACTTGATGCCATCTCTGAATGAAGTTAGTAATGGATTCGATTTGTTCTTGCTTGATATGCAGGAACTCCCTAATTATCATTTGTAATAACTTGTTCATATTATAGGATTTGTTGAATTCAAAAATAGGTTATTTAAAAGAGTGTATGGAAGCTTCGAGGATTCAATAGTACCAATCTAGTGTGATCCATTCAAGATTCTTTGGGAATATCTTAGTTACTATTGTATCCCAAAGAAGTAACTCCCTAATAGTAGTGGCGTATGCCTCGATATGATCATTAGGATCCCCTTCTCCTTTAAATTTAGGAAGATCGAGAAATGGACGTGGAAGCATGACACCTTGTATAGTGAAATCAAGGGGTTCCTTCAAATATTTGGCATAAGTTCCCATTGCATAGGATTCTACCATTGAATTTCCTTGATGAAAGGGAGGATGAGGAGGAGTTTGATAGGATATTTTATAAGCATTAGCTAGGGCATATGGAGTCCCTTGATACTGTATGAATGGGTTAGGGAATGTATACACATCTAGTTGTGGTTCTTTAAAATATATGTGCATGTAAATAGGAATATTACTAGGGACTGTGTTTGAGGGCATTAAGTTATGAAAAGTTGCATTATTGGGAGTAACATGAGGAAATGTATTTCCAACCAATATGTGTATGGGTTAACCATAAGACAGGTGAGGAGCCATCACTAGTGTACCAGATATTGTGAGAAGACCACCTAGGTTAGTATCAAGATCAAATAACCTTGATATGGTTTGTTTGTTGTATTGGTTGAGTATTGGTACCTGGGGTATAACTTTGATTGTTAACATGATAATTAGCATTTTTCCCAGTCACGTGTGTTGGTTGTGAGGTTTGAGCATTCTATAATTCTCTAATCCTTCCTACTAATGTAGAGATGACATCATTTGGTGAAGGTTAAGGCCATTCTTTGGGTATGTGTTGTGTGTTGTTTGGTAGAGAGGGCATACGATATCCTTTTATAAATTACTCCCTCATTTCCTCCCCCTTTTGTGGAATGTTTTCTATCTTTGGTGAGGTAGAGGAGACATTGTTTTATGAAAAAATGTCGATATATGTCTGATACCTATCTAGGGATCCATCTTTGACCTTAATCCAATCATTGTTTTGGCCAAATGATGTCAAAACCTCCTCATTAGTTTGTAAATATAATGGGGTGGAATTAGACTGCATGTTGATTTACGACCTTGTCAAAACCCGTGGGTATAGACCCTATTCTCCTATAAAGCTCATGTTATTGGAGCTAGAAATATCCACTTGTGGGCCATGATAGGTTGATAATTGGTCAATCTCTTCAATCCTCACACTAGGGAGATAGTTATAATTTTGGGTAGAAGAGACTTGGTGAAAGAGAGTTTTGGGAGTACTTATCAGCCCACCCAGATAGTGAGGGTGATTATTGAGCATTCACATGAGTGTAATAAGATTCAAGGCCTAACATAGGCCTACTATAATCCTGACTTGACATATTTAGGGGGTGTATGAAAACCCACAGAATAATGGGAGAGGGAGAAGGTGGAACAAAAGAAACTAATAATGAAAACGAGAATAAACTAGTCCTTCACGTCGGGTTCACCAGAATTTGTATACAAGAAAAATGACATTGGATTCCTTGTGTACTCGAATTCTCGAGGTCATGTCGAGACATCCAAAATATAGGATATGATATAGGAATGGGATAGGTGTAGGTGGTAAATATGGAATAGATGGGGATGGTAATGAATCGAGGTTATAGGGTCAAGTGAAGCGCAATCGATCAACCTACAAGTAATGAACCTATTTTTCAAGAGAAATGAAACCTTGTCTAACCTTTATGGGCATGATGTCATGGTCAAGGATAATTATCGTGCATAATTCTTGATTTATATCTATAAGACTGAAAATACCTCGACCTTGTTGTCAGACTCATGAAAATTTTCCATTTGTCTCTAAATATTCCTCTCCAAAGAGGGTCATGCAAGAACTAGAATAAAGGACACAAATAAGAAACTAAGGGTTCAAACATCTGACTCAGTTTTCTTAATTAGCCCAAAATTTCTCAACTATGGTGAATTATTTGTTGAGGGAGTCTTGATGGCTAATGATCTAAGGGGGGAAAAGGAGTATATCTAAAAATGAGTGTTTGTAAACCCAAATCTATGTCTCCTTGATATCGTTCTATGTCTCGTGGATGGATGATTAGCTCAAATATCCTCCTATGAGGTTGGTTTGGACCAAGAATGGTCTTGTGAGATCACCAACTCATGAGAAAGGTAAATGAGGCCGGAAAACTAGTCAAAGAGGGCTAAGGAATATGAACCGGTAGAATAAGCCTCTAATTACTAAGTTTTTTGTTCTATTTTGATTCTACACTATTCTAAATCTCCAATTTTAAATAAACAATGTAAAAGGAGCCTAACTTAAATAAAAGATAATTAAAATTCCCTTTTAATTAATTAAACCACATTCACATTTGTTTAAATAAAACAAACACATCTAGTATTCTAATTATTTTTTTAATGTTTTTTGATGAAGCTTTTCGAATAAAAGAAAAGAATTAAAACAATCGAAGTTCCCAATAAGTTTTTGTTTTCAAGAATAATTAAAAGAAATGAAAACAGAAGGAATTAAAAGAAATAAAACTATGATTATTTATAAATTAAAATGAATCTACAATTACTTATGTAAGTAAAATAAATTTAAAAAAGGGATTAACTCAATGAGTGTAGTTTTCCTCTATGTTGCAGGTTTTTGTGATATTATTATTGTGACAGGAAGATTAAAAGGAAGATATTATATATTAAAACACAATTTCTTCTAACCAATTTCTATCTCAGGTTCCTGGGAAAGAGAAAGCATCTCAGAAGCAACTTTTTTCTTTATTGTATAACCTTCCCCAACAAAACTTATTTTAAATCGAATGGAATAAAATAATAATGAAGAAATAAAACACAGTTACTACTACTTCTTCCTCCAACCAATTTCCCCTACAAATCCACAGGGATAAGTTGAGAAGAGGATATCAATGGAAGAATTATTTTGAAAAGGAATACTGAAACACAAGGGAAGTGATGAGATCCTCCCCTTCTAATTATTTTGAATACACAACTTCTTCTACTTATAACAAGTAATAACTATATTAAAACTTCAAAGAAATGAATGTAACTCCAACCTAGTTACTACTGTGTTGTAAAAACATTTTCTAGAGATGTGATGCACTAGATTTCCCCTCAACTTCAAATCCCCTTCCAATGTGTGCATTCCAATTGACCCAAGAAGTAAAAAATGGTGAATTACAACAAGAAAATCAAGAAACTGAAATTCATTGTCTTTATGCAAAGAGGATGACTGGAATGTGAGCAACAAAGAAGAATATAGTAAAGAACTAGCTATCTATGTATTCCATGTCCAAAATACGGCATCATAACACTTCACAAAATTTATCAATTTCCCAACCCATGATACGAATGAAACTATTATAAGTTGTTGGAGGATAATATTTCAAGAACACATATCGATCAAGAAATAATGACTCAACTTGAGGACAAATCAACATACTATATTTAGTAAAAGAGGAAGAGGAACTCAAGACCAGTCCAACAAGCCCAAAATTATCTAATTTGACCCAAAAACATGAGATAAAATCACGTCGTAATCAAAACATGCATTCAAAAATGCATGTTTTATTTTTGTATTGGAAGGTGCCATGACTAGCCCTATTGTCATGGGGGTAGTTGTGCAACCACAGCTTTGGCAAGAGGGTCGGTTGCACAACCATCCCTTGTTTACAATGAAAATAAATCCAATTATAATTTTGAAAGTTAAATGGAGCTTGTAGCTCAAAGGAGAATATTGAGTTGAGCCAAAAAGGGATTGGGAAGGAGAGAGAAATGAACCTGGATCTCATTTTTACCTTAGAGGGGTTTTTATCATCACCAAAGACGTATCACATTTTTAGTGTTGCACCATGTAATTTTTGGGTGCGTACACAACCACCAAATGGAACATTTAAAAAATCTATCATATTCTCTTATATATAGAGAATCACCAGTAACTTATGGAATCAAAAATTGGTAACTGAGGCTCAAATTGCAATGGATTTTCATAGCTAGTTGGTTGAAATCAATCATTTTCTCACCGAAAAACTAAGCGAAGTAGCTTGAGATGAATGCGCAAAAAGAATTTTTTGACCGTAAAAAGTGAAACAAAATATGCCATGTTATTCTCCATATAACAATAAAGAGGTATGTAAGGTCAAACTTCCCTTTTGAGATCCATGTCACAAAGTACGATGTGCTTTCTAGAGGGTTAGTCATAAGCGAACGATTGCTTCCAGCAAACCTTTTTACGTTGTAGCCAAACAACCACTTCCCAAATATGTCCATCAAGTGTTTAAAAAAAATTCAAGGGTGTATTGGGTAACCATAAAGTAAGGAAAAGGTTAAGATAGTTTGCAATCAACTGCAAGATTTAGAGGCGTTTCTTTTGTGTTAGTTTTAAGAAGCTTGATTACAATTTAAGGCTTGTTTAAATATACCATTTTGTGTTATAGAACATGTTTACCAATCTAGTTTGACTATTATGAGGCTCGTGCTGATGGTTTATCCAATATAATTTTATTTAGGTCAAGTTTCGGGTCTGGATGTTTGGCACGCCATCCAAGGTGGTTACTCAGGACATTAATTTTAAAAGATACACACATGCAGTGTAAAATAGACATAGTAACATAACCTCTAGGAATATGATCTAAAAACCATATTTACTGTTGAACTTTTTACAAATGAAGAGAAAAAAAGTGACTGGAAAGGGATAATTGCATTCAAGCTTAAAACGGTTCGGTAAGAAAGAGTTGATGAGTTTTCCATCACATAAGCCAGATGCATTTGCTTGAGAAGTCACAAGGCCCATTCATCACACCCATTTTGAGAAATTACCGTAACCATTGTGGTTCATGAAGACTATGTTTATTGAGACATTTAGAAGAATCTAACTACACATTTTCCCCTTTTTGTTTGCATAAAATTTTCCAAAGAATTCTCAACAATCCTCCTTGTGCATGTTTTGAAACAAGTACTTTCTATATGACCCCAGTTCTTTGAGTGCAATTTGATAAATAGCTCATGTGCCCTACATTTTCTTCCACGCACCAAGTAACAAATCCATACACCCAACATAGGTTTAATTTGCACATTGATGGAAAGTTAAGAGTTTCCTTTCAACATTTTGTTTCGTTAACTAATTTAGGGCCTAACTTTATCTTATTTTATTGCAAGACGTCATTGAAACATTTACACCCCTCAACCCCTAAATTTGCAAAGCATCTAGAAAATAAATAAATAAAATTGGATGAATCTTACATAGCCCATCTCATGCAACCACATTTCTTTAGTTTTCTACCAAATAGTCCAAATGCCTCCACTTTTTCTTACATGCCTACCTCAATGCTTGCAGCAAATAACTCTATCCACTCATCATTCAAGCTCTGATTTGGAATTTCCCCCTCTTTCCTAAGTAGTTGGTGCTCTTTGCAACCACTTATATACCTCTTTAACCTTACATGCCTACTCCCATCTTGTTTGAAAGTTTATAGAGCCTTTTCACAAACCACCTTAGTATATATCATGCACCCATTATGTTTCATGAGACTAGGTATTTATGAGACATTTTGACAAGCATTTCATGTGCCTTGGAAAACCACCTAGCAACAACCCACACAACCATCTTAGGTTTAATTGGCACGTTGAAGAAAAGATCAGAGTTCCCCAAGATATATGGCACGTCTAGGAAGGCCCATCATGCAGACACAAAAAAAAAGAAATTGTTTATTTTTTATTTTGTTTTTTTGTTTGCTTAATGGTGCCCATGCTAGTGAAAATTTCAAATCCCATCTGTTGAGCCTAGCATCCATCTAGCACACGTGTAGAGGACGATAGCAAGGATTTTGGGGAATGGTCTGGCACTGCCCATACCCTATCTCAAATCTCTCATTCTAGCATAGTCTTGGAGGCACTAATAAAGTTTTTGGAGATCTAGTAAGGACCAATGGATCTACCATAATACATGCAATAACAATAACACCAAAATATCTAAATTCCCATGTTTACACATATTCCTATCAAGTCATCCCATCTTCATCCTCTAGCAAAATCTCTCTATCCTTTATGATTTGATGGGTACACATACCATGTCCCAAGCTCCTATTTGGCATAGGTGTGTAGGATGATGGAAAAGGTTGTGGAAGTTGGCTTTACAACAACCATTACATTAGTTTGAAGATCTTAACACCTCCTCCCTGGCATTGCCACCCTCCAAACCTAAAATTTCTGGTTTCCCTCCCCCAAGAGTGAACTCTAAAAAATTACAAACCCCAAACACATTTACACAAATAAAACTCATTCTCTCTTCACATGGGTAAAAAAAAAAAAGTTAAAAAATTTAATATTTAAATGAAGCCCATGCTTTAGATGTATTTCTTTCTAACCTCCCCCCAGGTACAATATTAATTTTATTTTATATATATGCATATATATATATATATATATATATATATATATATATATATATATATATATATATATATATATATATATATATTTAAATTTTATTATGATCCTCCATGGTAAAATGTTGAAAAGTTGGTGTGCCTCCAAGGAAATGAAGACATGGCAGATTGGGGAAAATGAAAGGAATCTAAAATAAGAGTATAAATGCACAGCCCCATATTTCACAAAAAAAATTAAATATGCCTTCACTCCACCATAAATTCGGATATGTATTTTTGGCGCATCTAAGAGTGGATTCTAGGACAAATAGCTTATAATAGTGAAGCTACAAAAACACAAACCAATGTGCTTGCTAGTTTTATTTGCAAATCCTCTCACAAGTAGGGTTTTAGATTATCCACTAGAGATAACAAGGATAAAATATAGGCATGGAGTGTTGGAAGCACAATGAACTGAGAGGGGGAGGTGAATCAATCCTTCAAAACCTAATTTTCAATTCATTTAACTTATGATAACCATTAACATTCAACCATATATTAATGTGAGCATAAACAACATGAAACAATCAACCACATAAACACAACCAAGAGAGAGTACATATGAACACAAGATATAAGTGGTAAATTCTCAATGGGAATAAAACCCACTAAAAACCTCTATTGATATTACTCACAACAAAGGACTCAAGTGGATATTACACATCACAAGATATTTCTTTAGTGAGGCACCAACCCCATAAGGAACACCAACCCCTAAACCCTTGTTGATATTACTCACAACAAGATACTTGCATGACTATGACTCACCACACAATATTTTAATAGTAATATCACTGGAGAAATTTTTCCATCACACACAGCTGATAATGATCAAAGATTCAACTCATACACCTTCAAACCCTCTTCAAACACACCTTCTCCTAACTCACTCAAACAACCTCAAACTTGCACTACTTTGGATCAATACTCTTACATAATAGCTCCTTGTCACTCTTCAAATATTCACATATATTCTAAGATCTATCTTGATGTCCTTGATAAAATTTCTCTCTTTCACCTAGGTCACTTTTTTCCTTCTTACATAACTAGTTCAAAAATGAACTAAAACATGCACCTTATATGCATCTCAACTAAAAAACATATCATAGGTCAGTCCTAACCCAATATATCAATCATACCAACTAAAAAACATAGCATTACACTCATAAAAATTCATAAAATGGACTCATACCAAGACAACCAAACAAGCCAAATTAGACTCAAAACCCAATCACCAAGCTCATCAAAGACCTCCAAACACATCACCATGATTTCTCAAGCCTCCAAAGGCCTCAAACATGTCAAACACGTAATAAAAAATCATCAATCCTCACACCATGATTTTCACTAGTCATTTTCTTCATAACACTACCAAGTAGGACCATTTCCTACTCAAA
The DNA here is from genome assembly GCA_019776745.2 of Taxus chinensis. Taxonomy (NCBI): domain Eukaryota; kingdom Viridiplantae; phylum Streptophyta; class Pinopsida; order Cupressales; family Taxaceae; genus Taxus; species Taxus chinensis. The sequence continues at coordinate 345,277,426 of CM034146.1, read as the reverse complement.
ACAGTTGTTTCCAGGAACTAGTCTTCACCAAACAAACTCAAGATCACACTAAAACATCTCAAATATGACATGTAACTACTAATTTTAAATCCACTAATATTTATAACACATCCATGCTTGTTATACCTCATGAAAAATCCAATAATGCAAACCACACCTCTTTTACTCTTTAGCAAGTTGAACTACCCATAAAGCAGTTTTGGAAACTCAACTGGTTTGCACCCTTTTTGTCACTTTCAAGACCTATAAATGAATTCAATGAGAAAAAAAATCATCCCTAATCACTCTCCAATGTATATAAAATGTAATATAATCCAAATCATGGGTCTTTTACATCCATCTTGTAGCCAAAGCAATCTTATCCTAAACCATTCAAACTAGGTCAACTTGTGACCCCAACCATTGAAACTTATTACACTTTCAGAGATTCAAAAAAACATGAAACATGTCACATTTTATGTATAAAACACTCTCAAATCCATTATAATCCTTTATCATGCTCACAGGTTCTCAAGCACTTCAATTTTCCAACACTGCTAAAATGCCTGTTTAGGCCCAAAAACCAATCTTCAAAGCTAGGGCACATTTTTCCCTCTAGGACCTCAACCATGACCTTAAAATATCATGTAAATCTATTATAACTCCCAATATTTCATAAATTGTGATTTAATCCATAGGTTTAATGGACAAATTTTACATAACCTAAAAATCTCCAGAAACTTGGCTTTTTTAGTGGGGCCCACATATTGTCGCAAGTTATATCATACTACTTTAGAAATATCAAGGAGTCCTCTACAACCTCCAAACATAATACTTTCCAAACCAATCCATTATGTTCTCATTCCAAGAATATCTTCTCCATCACTCTCAACCTAGGGTTTCAAACTCATAAAAAAAGTTGTTTCACTTCTTACCATTCATTTATAAGTTTTTGGGCCTCATTTGACCTAATTCCAACTCTGATATATTCTTAACTTCATGCCCCAAAATCTTTGAAAGTATAATCTTTCCATGCAAACCTTACACGTGTCAATCATGTGCATTTATCTCACTTCTAGCTGGAAAATGCACTCTTAAGAACCATGTATTAGTATAATCATCATAACAAACTTCAGACAAACTCTAAATCATTCAATCCATTCTCTGAAACACTCATACTCCTTTATCATTAATGTGCATTCACCTTTTACATCAATGACAACACTAACTCACTCATGCCAATATGGAGATGACCAGAAATTCAAAGGGCACTACAAAGATAAAGTCTTGTAAGAGACTAGGGATATAGTTATTGGGATCATAGTAGGTGAATACCTCATCATATAGAGATTAAGGAAATATTAACATTATCAAGTGACTAATTACCAAATTTAGGTGTCTACAATGTTATGTATTATTCATCATTTTCTATTGTCTCTATCTTTGTATAAATACCAACAAGAATGAGCTAATATGTTGATATGTTTTGCAAGTTGCTCAATTACGGAGGGTGCATAAATTTGTAGAAATTCAACAGTCATAGAATATTTGACTGTAAAATAAAAAATCAATCCAATGGAAAATTACATATCATTCCAGGTGGGAATTTTTCTTTACCTAATTTGGTTCCTTTATTTTTTCCATTTTTTATATTATTTTGAGAATTCTATTTTGATAATTTTGATTGTGGGAATATACGGTGTGAGGATATTCAAGTAGTGGAAAATAAATTATAGCGATTAAACCATGTGAAGAGAAAAGTGGGGGTGAGAGGTTTATGTGGATCAAATATTTATGCATGGTGTATGTGGCTTCATGATTGAGATGTATAATTTCAAGAATATGTTGATGGTGCATATGGGAGCTTCTTATGTTTTTCACAAAGTACCTATACCTACCATTAAACACAACAATAGTAAAAAATCATTTCTTATCCTTAGTGGAAAAACACAATAGAAGGAGAGGTTTTCAATATGCGACTAAACCGATCATTCATATTTGTTGGGACATAATTTGTTTCTATCAAATTATTTTTGTGCACAACACCATTAAAGTTTCTATTTTTTTTAAATAACTCAAATCCCATACCTCCTAATAAATTATCATTTGATTTCAATCTGCAACAATATATTGGTTTCATTTATATGGAGTTAAATTGTTAATAATTTTTTGAAGTTTCATGTTATATTACCCTTTTAACAATGCATGCACCAAAGAATTTGATAACTGATAAAATTAACACTTTATGTTATGTTTTTCAAGGAAGTGTGAAACTAGGTGGCAACCTCCATTCCTATCCATCAACATTCCATTAATAAATAACTAATATGGACACCAATTGTTGTAAAGGAGATTTTATGAGAGGATAATTATACTTTATTTTATAAATAATAACTAGGACAATAATCAATTTTTTTATTCACAATAATGGTTGTCATTCCAAAATTTAGTATCTTAAAAGAGTATTTCTTAACTTCGCATATTATCCATTATCTCTCGATTCATTTCATTTTAATTGATGAATTCAATTCATGTCTTTGTGTGTCTGACAACACTTTGTTTTCATTCATTTGTCAATTTTTATTTTCTATTGATTGATACCCGATGGCCTTTTTATGTCTTTTGAATTCTATTAATGTCATTATTTTTATCAAGCAAATATTTATTCTCCACTGATGTGATCAAGTGGCAAAATTACAAGGAAAATACCATTTCAACATCACTTTAGTTGTTATGTCATTTGGAGCTATTTATACAGAAGTTGAGTGGCTATACAATATTAGAAGTTTATAAAAATGTAGAGAGCTAAAGGTGGACTATGCAACCTGCCTATGGTGCTAGAAAATTTATATTTTTTATTTCCTTTTCTTTTAAATGTTTGTTATTTTTTTCTTATTATCTCTTTTACCTATATACACCCAAATAATTATTTTTTACATCAAATTGACATTTAACCTTCCATAACCATATTGCCTATAGGTTTCTTTATACATACACAAAGATTTCCAGTGATGACTTAGTCCACAAAATTTTAAGCTTTCAACCTCTCACTTTTATTCATGAGTGTAGCACCCTCTCACATGCACTTTTAGGTGGTGTTGTTAATTGTATTAATTTAAAAAAATAAAGAATAATATTTTTATTTTCAAGACAAATATATCAATTTGAATACACCTTCTTCCTTGTGTGAAAGGGAAAATTATTATTTGGTTTTTTACAACTTATGATCCCATACAAGATGTAGTAATACTATGATTAAGTGTTACATACCAATGTCGTATATGGTTTATAGAGTTGTGCCTTCTACAACCAAACCCAAGCCAATAGCTGTCATACATCTAACCGTAGAACCAAATAATGAACCAATGTTAATGCATCCAATCAACAATAGTTTTATATTGTTTTTTATTCATTCAACAAATGACCCATGAATTTTTTTATCCTTAAGGAGGTTACTAAAATATTTTCTAAAAATTCATCTACATTGAAAACTCTTACAAATTAAATAGGATTTTTGTAAGAAGGAATGGTTGAAAAGGTTCGATTGGATGATGTCTCTCACCCACTTCTCTAGCCTAAATGCTCAACAGTCCTTACAATCTCATTGTGCACCCTCCCTAGTTACATCACTCATTCACTCGTGTCTATCTCCAACCAAAGCCCTCACACACATCACTATCACCCATATCATTACATGCCCCACTACCTTCTCATGTAAAACATCTAGCTAAACCAATTTGTAAAACTAGTATAGGCTTCTCACTCCCAACATATCACTCCACCATTCCTAATTTTTTGACTTGAATGTCCCTAATTTTCATTAATTTATGCATATTGGTAGAAAAACACAACCATGTCCACTCAACTTAATTTCAATGCTAGCACCCTCTCTTTGAAGTATATATCTCTCTCTTGTCTATTCCTCCCTATTTTAGTTTCATGCAGATCATTTTTTGTTGTGATAATAGATTGTCACTTTTTGTATCTGCTCACTCTTGTTGAAGGAGTTAATTCATGTATGCTCTAACCAATGCCATGGTGAAAGTGTGGGGTTCATGTTGAACCTTCCAATCACCCCCTTCTAACCCATGTTACTCACACCTCCACTACACACCCTCTCTTAGGCCATTTTCCTCATGCCCTCATTCCTCTCTCTTCTCCACACCTTTGGATGCCTCAGTAACACACATGCCCTCATGTGTTTATTTATTATGTTCCCCTTCTCATATCTCTACCATGATCAGGCATAACCCATTTCACCATGCCACTTATACACATCCATAAAACCATGCCTAATTATAAACCCTCAATTATGACCACACCTCTGTCATAATGGATTTGGAGTAGCATAGCTAGTTTTTTACACCCCAAATCAACCTAGGAAGGATTAAATAGTTACCCCTTATTTTTTATTTTATAGGGAGTTGTTAAAAAAGTGGACCCTATTTTAACATGTTTCAAATTGATCGAGTTTTCTCCATGCAAATTTTTTGGGACTGTAGTTGAGGGAAACACAAACACAAATCAAGAAACAAGCTCTTGTGTAGGAAAGAAGGGGAAAATAGTGGATTATACAATATCCACTCAAAATGGAAGAATAAGTAGAAGGGGATCCATGTGAAAAAATTATACTAAAATTGGTCAAAGAGAACTTGAAATCAACAATAGAAATGATGCAACATAGTCATAAAAAAGTTAACATCAAGGAGTGTTAACATGTTCTCCCTATTGAGAGGGTGAACAATGTAAACCATTATAAATAAGTGGATTTTGTAATACCACAATCATGAGGACAAACATTGGTACTATATGTTTCTCTCTACTATGGAGACAAAGGGGGATATCTTGAGAGGTCAACATACATGTAATCACAAATTTTGAATCTCATACCCAACAGGATATCACCTCAAACTTCTTAACAACAGGAAGGGTAGGGGAACAACTAATTTTTCTCAATGTATAGTAGTTACATGGGATAATGAGATGTAGATTATCTAAGGATATAATGGAAATAGTGAGGAAGATAAATCATAAATAAAAAACTCTAAAAAAGATGAACATTATAAGAAACTTGTCAATATCCCACTAAAAATAAACAATGATTTTTAGACAAGAATATATCCCAGTTATGGGTTGATAGAATAAGAGGAGAGATGGAAAAATATGAAAAAGGGAAAATATGGGTGGCATAGACAAAAGACCACAAATTTGGTGCTTCTCGTAAATGATTTAGTAGTAGAGGATATCATGGGGAATACCTTGGGCAAAGAGGAGATATACAACACTACATCGATACCACTTGTGTGGTTAGCATGGTTCTACGTAAGGGAGGTATTGAACATCAAAGAGAAGGTAGGGGGATTATAACTAAGGTAATATATATATATATATATGCAATTTTATAGAAATGGGAGACAAGTTAAGTAAAGGCTAAAGAAAGAAAATGAAATTATTAAAGGTAAAGTGAGAAAATTGTAACAAATTATGGAATTTGGGCTACAATAATATGATTTCTAAAGAAAAACACATCATAAACAATCATAAGGAAAGATAAAAAATAGCTCACATAAGAAATAAATGTGACATAAATGAAATAAGTAAAAATGAAGATATCAATCATAGAATTGAAGGAAAGGAACATAAAAGGTCATCTTGAGAAGCTAAGACATGGGAAAAAGTAGTCAAAGAACCATCAGAACAATAAATGGAAATAATACCAAAATAATTAAAACTACAATTTATGGAAGAAAGGGAGAGAAGCAATAGGTCAACCAACATAATCTTTAAGGGAATTAGAGACAATAAGGACACCAATAACCTAGTAAGAGGATTTTTAGAGGATAAATTGTTATAGAAGGGACAAACATATCAAGCTCATAGGATGGAAACGGAAAGGGAAGGAGGAAGAGATAGAAATATTAGAGGTATATTGATATAAAAGAGGATAAATCACAAATTCTAAGAAATAGAGGGTTATTTAAAGGGTCGTGATTCTATCTAGAGGTGGATTTGACACTGGTACAACAGGAAGATAAAAAAGAGAATGGGAAGAAGTAAAAATAACTAGGATGGAAGGAAAATGGGTATGAATGGAAAATGGAAAAAAATGCATTGAAATTCAAAGGTTGTGTGAAAAATAGGGAAATGGTTCCCACTAGAAGTACTTAACGATGTTAATATGGAATTGTAGATGTTACCATTGGATCATAGGCCTTGATTTAGGGCCCATAACATAAAGAAAACATAGAATTGTCTTGGTAGACACATATGAACATGTCATATGTAAAACACTAGACTTTATAGGATACACAAAGGCTTCAATGTGGAATGGTGTAATGGAAAAGGAGAGGGGGCATGGGGGTGAGATGGTACTCATAAAATAAAAAACTAGGTAGAGCTATTGAAATGGTGAAAAAAGTCTTGTACAAGCAATAAATTTGGGTTCAAATCATTACAAATGAAAGCATAATCAACATATCATCATGTTAGTTTCCCCCAAAAAAGTCAAAACTATATAAGAAAATGAATCTAAATCATGAAGAACCATATTTATCCTTAGGGAGGACATTATAGCCTAAATTAAAATTAGTGATGTAATATTCATGGGACATTTTAATGCTAGAATGAAAAACATGCAAGGTACCACCCTAAGGAATAATATAGACACAAGCGATGATCTGTTATGGCTAGAGGAAGAGGAAAAGAATAAATGGGAAAGGAAATAAATAGTGAGTAGAAGAATGTAACATAGTGCTACCATATTCTAGGTAAGAACTAATAGGGTTATGTAGCATACACAATCCTCTTATATGCATTAGAGTGAAGGCAAGGAAAAAATCAGGAGGGTACACTTACACAACTTATAACGGGAAAAATTTGGTAGATCCCATAATTTATTTTCATCAGTTGACTTAGAAATTTGCAAATATAGAAAGTGAGGAATCACTAATTAATCATAATTCTGATTATATCCCAATATACTTCAAAATTAACATGTCAGGGTTTAAGCATCACCGAGAACAGATCTAAGATAATCAAAAGGGAAAGAAAAGGAAATGGAAGAAAATCAATAAAAAAATTAGTTATATCTAAAATTCATCTTAACGTTGGTAGATAAGATATAATATAGGCATCACAAGAGATACATAAACAAGTAGTTAATAGATGCAATACAAAAAAATCTAAACAAGTGTAAGACATCTAAACTCAAGAAGGAGAGAAAAATTAGCTTTAAAAAATTGTATCATTCAGTGAAGAATGTAAAGAAACAAATAAAAACCTTAAATATATAAGGAAGACGAAAAACAAAAAGCATGCATTCAATTGGTGAAAACAAACAAAGGAATAGTAAATGAAAATAATGCAAGAAGAGTTGATGTGGCTTGGGTAACGCAACCCTAAGCATTTTCGGAAATAGATGCAAGCAAGTAAAAAGTAAGCAGATAATAATATCACTCCATTGTAATGGTTAGAGTATGTTAAACATCTATATGAATGTGAAGAAAATAAGGCCAACCCCTCAAAATTCAACATGCGGGAAAAATTGTTTACCACAAATGCAAAAAAAGGCATTGGCATTAAGCTAGCAAGCAATAAGGTGTGAGATGTAAATGGGTTATAAGGTGAATGTATAAAATAGAATATCAATAATTTGATGCCTCACATAACTTACATAGTCAAAAACATTTCTAGGGAAGGTTTCCCCATATAGTGGAGCACTAGTCTAGTCTTACCTTTTTTCAAAAGTGGATAGCTCAAAACCCCTTCAATGTACATAACTATTATGGCCAACCCTATCAAGAAATTTTATTTTGGAAATGAAACACAAAAAATAAAAAATGGGTTGAAAATCAAGGAAAGAGGGAAAAGGGGCAAACAAGTTTGAAACCAAATCATTCAATAATAGATTATTGCATCACTCTCATGCATTTAATTAAAAAAAATTGGCATGAAACATGAGAAGAAGTCTTTTGTTGTTTTGTTGACTTTAATAATGTGTTTCACATGTTCCCTATATACAACCTATGGTTCATATGGAAGAACTTAGATTTCTAAACGAATACAAGGTAGTATTTTATCAACTATGTGAGCAAGTTAGAGTCAAGTTCATAATATTTACGAGTCTATCAAAAAACTTTAGTATTGAGATAGGAATTAAACTAGGATGTCCTTTTTCACCCACATTTTTTGGTATCTATATTGACATGCTATAAAAATGGATAGATAGACTACCATGTAGTGGTTTCCACGTAGTTAGGCATGTGAAAAATCTCCTTTTGTATATATACAATATTATTTGACTACAACTACAACTCAAGGCCTAAAATATCATCTAAAATACTTATAACTTTTTTGCAAAGAGGTCAGGATGTAATTTAACATTAGAAAAACCAGTATCGTGATTTGTCACATCAAAAATAACATAGGTTATTTACACCCTAAGAGCATATAAATATGCAATATGAAATATAGGATGTAAGGGTTTGTTACAAGGAGCAATTATGAGTTAATTAATTTATAATTAACCATGCACGTTCATAATAACACATTGATACTTACAAAATTGATAAGTGATATAATGATAGCTCAAATAACACAAGAGGAGATGAAGACTTAGTTGTATAGAGCAGAACAAAGGATATCTAGATGTGTAGTATGAACTTGAAGATTATTTGTTTATGATATTGTAGTTATAAACTAACCCCACCCATAACTATATAACTCTGCATGGAATATGGTACAATTCTGAAACCTATCATATGGTTTTGGACCTACTTACAATGACTTTATGTAACTACTCTTGTTATTTTCTTGTATGAATACATGTGTCATTGTATGTCATTATAACTTGCACAACCTATAATGACCTACAACAAGTGGAAACCCTAAATACTTCCACTATTATTCATTAAATAATTAGATAATAAAATGATAAATAAATGTATGGGTGAGGTTAGACTACCCTAGGTATTTAACCCATACTGAAAAATCCAAGTGTTGTACTACATCCCCTCGAGTGGGAGAAAGCCTCATGTATCTCTCTTAGTGCTTTGTGAAAATATGAATGCAATCTAATCCAACCCCCTATGTGTCCCATTGTGTCTCTTGACACAAAAATAATGGGATAACTATAGAGTAGATAATGTACCCAACACAATTTGGTAATGTGGTATGGTGTTTTTAAGTTGCTAAACTAAACCATTTTGTCCCTAGAACACCTTTAAAAGTTTTTGGAGTTACTTTGCCCTTGTTAAGAAATGGATCTAAGACCTTTGAGTGGAAGTAAATGGAGGAATCTATTCTCTTTGACCTGATTGAGTTTCAGACCTATAATAGCGACTACTCTAAATGATATGCAATTTCTTTAGAGTGATTTTGGAGAGTCTTGTGTACTTTAGTGTTGATACTTATAATAAGATACCATAAGAGTGTTAGGTGAGTTATGAAGTGATATTGACATTTGTATACAGGCTTCCATAGTAAAATGACATGCCAAGGCTAACCCTAGGAAGATGAAATAATGAATATAAGAAATTAAAATAGGGAAAAGAGTCTTTATATAAGAGGGTCTAAGACCATATATGTCATTTAGGACTGCAGTCCACTATGGACCTAATCTATATGGTTTTAAATAGGAAAATAGTGAAACAAAATCAAAATTTCTTTAATTATGCCTAGATATTAATGATTTTTTTGGTTAATTAATATTTCGTGAATGAATGAAAAATTAGAGTATAGATATAAACAAGTCAAGAGATGGGTATAAATATGTCTTGATTAGACATAAAATGTGAGCATTTGTCTTAGTAAGGGAATAAATCCAATCTGATCATTTCTAAAGGATAAGTTACTATATGTGTCTACATTTCCCCCTCTTTAAGTGTGTAATTGAAAATTGCATGCTTAAAAAAAACATACCTGAGTATGCACACAAAATTTCTCTTTGATCGATGTGTTGGTGTTGGCATACTTCATGATGAAACCTACAACACAACATGCAGTCAATGTTCATAGCAAAAATTGAACTATAACTTAAATGTATTAGGTAAAATAGTAATTATGCATTGTATTAGGTAATTATTATTTGTTTAAGTATTGTTATATGGTTTTTAAACCATATTTTTCATATTATATTTTCGTAGGATTATCAGTTACATAGTTGAAACAATATATTTGTTTGTATTAATTCATGGTTGCACCTATACAACTTATGTATTTGTTTGTACATGACTGTGTTATATCTATGAATATTGTAGTCATTCATTCTGTAAATGATTTGATTAATTATTACTAAAAGTACCATGCTTCCGCCCCTGTTCGTTATTTTCATTTGGTACCAGGGTTGGTTGATCTGGACCTGTGAGCAGAGAAGGTTAGAGAAAGGTTGCAGAAGGAAGAAAAAGTTTTTGGAGAAGATTCTACACTCCATGAGAGCTTGTGTTGCCTCCAGCAGCTTCCCAGAACACCCTACATCCCCACAACCTCCTGTCATACTCCAAGTAAAAGCAAAGCAATTTTTTTTGCCTTGGTGCACCCTGCACCAGGAAAATTTTCTTCCTAGAAATCAATCAAATTCACAAAATTAAAAATAAATAAAAATATTTTGTATTCCCCAACAGGGTTTTGCTAATTTGGACGACTCTCTGCATCTACGATGGCCACCCCTTCCCGAGTTACATTTACAAATGTCTTTGTTCAAGATACATTGGCTTTTGAGGTGAGTTGTGTGAGCTCCACCCTGACCGAGTTGAGGAAATTACATAGTGTAAAGACTACCCACCGAACTAGTTTTACTCATACCAAGCTAGTTGCGGTTGATCTAGACCTTGACCAAGCCCACAAAGGGTGATTTGAGGATAATTCCAAATGTCGAGCCTTTCATCAAGATGTATCAGGTTGCATTGTTTTGATCAATGAGTCGATTCGTTGCATTGTAGATCAACGAGTCGATCTTAGAGAAAACCGAGTCGTGTTTGCATTAGGCAGATTCATGGACAGGTCGAGCCATACAACATTCAACAGACACATCCAAACTAATTTCATTCATTGCATTGTACTAGTGAGTTCTGCATTAGAACATTGCTATCAAACCGTTTGTTTTGCATTTAAGTCTGAGTTGCTAATGGGTCAATCTGTGTGTTCTTCCCCACCGAGCTAAGATTTCATTCAATGGTCAGACGAACAACCCTGCACAGCTGTGAGATCGGATAGTTTTGTTTTACTTCGTTTTACATAGAGCAAACAAAACAAAGGCAAGTTCATTTGTGTAATATCAGACCCAACTCCATTAAAACGTAAACCCTACAAATAGAAACAGAGGAAAAATAATAAACGGCGTGAATAGAAAGAAAATCAGAGAAAATATCATCAAAGGAGGTGAACAAATACAAAGGTTTCTCTGAGATTCACTTTAAACGAATACCCTAAAACTACCTCAAACGCCAGCATTGCCACATGGGTCACAAGCCTGCCATGTTATTTTTACAGGGTTAGGGTTAGGCGACAGGGTTTTTAGACAAGAAGCTGCGACAGTCTGGGACAGGGCTGTGGGCTGCGAGCCAGGGACAGGTAGAAAATAGAAGAGAACAGGGCTACGGGCTAAGGACCAAGGCTGCGGGCCACGGACAGGCTGATAATAGAAGGGGACATGGCTGCGACAAGACTGTGGGCTGCGGGCTAGGGCTGTAGGCTACGGTTGCGATTGGAGGACAGGGTTGTGGACCAGGGCTGCGAGTATTCATGATTCAAAGACCAATCTCGATAAAAGTCGATTTAGATAAGTCATTTTCTTAGGTATACCCACCAAACCTTTTCATTCTTTGCAGTACTCTTTACTTATTTCTATCAAATTTGGTTTCAACAAGACATGCAAACCATGATTAAACATGAGGGTTTCAAAGACAACCCAAATATGGCACTACAGGGATCTATTATCACAGAAACTCATACAACAATAGAAAAAAAAAATTGGGGAAAGGTAGAAGTCTTCGAAAATCATACATCGGGTACAGCTAAAAAGTTGGTATGTGTGAATGCAAAACAATACAAAGGGATTTTACAGCGTAGGCAGGCCAAAAAACTAAGAAGAACCCAGAAGAAAAACCTCACTTTGATTCTACCGAAGGCAACAAACAACAAAGAGAATTTTGTTTTCAGAGAACATAAAATGGAAGAAAAACAATCAAATCAGAAGGATAATAAAAAGGAACCAAAGCCGAACAAAATCGACAGAACTACAACATACAAGGAGGAAAGGGAAGACATAGTCCAGGACTCTAAATACCTATACAGTCCTACTTCAACCCCTCTTTTGTGGTCTTCAGAACTATATGTGAAGGAACTCATGAACATGAAGGAAAGGCTTGGAATTTTAGAAAACCAGAAATTGAAAGAAAATAGTGAGAGGACAAAACTCACAGAAGTCAGATACAAGTTAGAAAGAGAAAATAAAATTCTCAAAGAACAGGTTCTAAATCTTCAAAACCTCATGGAAAGAGGGCAACAAGAGTTAACCATGATAAAACAAGATCTAGGACATATGAAAAAGGGGGAGAAAAAAGACCTGAAATGGTAAATGGGAAGGAAACAATTCCGATAGATGAGATCAAATCAGCAATTAAAGACATGGAAATAAAAGAAAATCAACTAAAGGATCGGCTAGAAGAAGCTAAAACTTGGTCTCAATTAGTAAGTGGATCATCAAATGAACAAAGGCAAGTCATGGAGAAACACATCAAAACACAGATAAAAGAAGAGAAAGATCAACAAAATAGAGCAGTAAATTTTATTATCAAGGGTCTAAAAGATTTTGGTGAAAATGAGAGAACTGACATATTGGCAAGAGACTTTCTTAAAGATGAATTGAAGTGGACATGTTACATACAACAAGCAAATAGGATTGGCAGGAGAACAGAGGGAGGAAAGGACCGACACGTGCGAGTGGTTATGAGAAAAATAGAAGACAAGCATGCTATCCTAAAAAATAGGGGACTTCTTAGAGGCACACACATATATCTAGATGAGGATTTGACATTCGCTCAACAAGAAGACCGAAGGAAAGAATGGGAGAAAGTGAGAAAAGTAAGGGAAGCAGGAAAATGGGCACAGATGAGAAATGGGAAAGCCCAAATCAGTGATCATTTATCAAACAGGAAATAGGAATTAGGGGCCCCACGGGAATTCATGTACATAGTAAGTTGGAATTGCAGAGGATATCCATGGAGAAGAGGACCGGGTTTGGGGCCCATAGAAGAAGGGAAAGATATTATCATTCTTACGGAAACACATGAGCACGAAGGTTGCAAGGTTCTAGAATTTGAAGGCTACAAAAAAAATCAGTTTGGAATGAAGGGAATGAAATAGGGAAAGGCCACGGCGGAATCACAGTGTTAATCAAAGAAATATGGCTCGAAAATGTCAAAGTTGAAAAAGAAGATCCAAATAAGCAATACATATGGCTGAAAATAACATATGGCAAGACAACAATCAGATTAGTTGCCTGTTACTTTGCACCGAAAGGTTCAAAGACATATAAGAGAAGAAAGCTAGATAGGAAGATCCATACGCTTCAATAAAAAAAGACATTTCTGTTTTCAGTACATCTGGAGAAATAATTCTATTGGGTGATTTCAATGCAAGGACTGCCAATAATCAATCCCTTCAGTTGACCAGTTTAGAAGGAGGTGAAGACAATCCGTTGTGGCTTAAAGAAGAGGAGAAAAAGCTTTGGGAAATATTATCTCAGGACGGTAGTGGAGGGGTGTCACATTTTGGAGTTGAGCTTCTAGGCCTATGTAGCTTATACAACATGGTCATTTGCAATGGCATGAGAGCTTGGCCCAGGTTAGGAAACATCACTTGTAAAACATACAATGGGAAAAGTGTAGTAGACTATGTAATTTGTTCTCAAAGTTTTATCTCCATGCTTCTTGAGTTTGAAATTGGAGATTGTCCTATCGAATTAAATTCATATCATAGTCCGCTCTTGGTAAAGCTTGGGACCGTCTTCAATCAGCAACAAAGGAATCAGGCTCATCACATGCAAAAGGCATCTCAAAAACAGGGAAAAATCATTCTCAATAAAGAAAATCAGGCAATATTTGTTACAGCCCTTAAGCAGCAATTTCAAATAATGAGGAAAGATATAGAGAACACGACGTCCAAGGGATCGAGTGGTTATATACGTAGTAATCTGCTGATATCCTTAATCCAAAAGACTCTAACTATTTGTGAGAGATCTAAGCCTAGAAAGAGAGCGGCAAATACTTTCCCGACAAACCCGTGGTATGATGAAGAGTGTAAAGCTGCCAAGAGAGCTTTGAAAGAAAATGGGATGAACAAAGAAAATAAAAATATCTATGAGAGATTGGTACAACAAAAAAAAGAAAGATATGTGTGCAAGAGAAGGACAGAATTAATTTCTCTTGGAAAACACAACCCCAAAGGTTTTTGGAAGGAGCTACAGCAAAAGAAAAAATACATAGAAAATAATATCACAGGTGCACATTGGTTAGAATATGCAAGGACCCTTTATGAACATCCTCAACAAAAAGATATTCCTCCCATAATCGAGACTTCAATTGAGCTTTTTTCGACAGAAGACATCAAACAGGGCATAAATAATCTAGCAAGTGGTAAATCTCAAGACATCCATGGTCTGCAGGCTAAATTTTTAAAATGGGGGGTTGAGGTCCTCATGCCACACATCAGAAAAATATTCACTGATGTCAATCAGAATGGCTTTCCGTCAGAGTGGACAACTAGCGTTGTTATTCCTCTATTTAAAAGTGGTGACATTAATAATCCATCCAATTATTGCACCATTATGATCAACCCTCTTCTTGGTAAACTCTTTGGAGGCATGATAGAATGGAGAATCAGCAGTTGGGCCGAAAGAGAGGGTAAAAGAGCAAAAGGGCAAATGGGTTTTCGACCTAAACACTCAACAATTGATCATTGTATCACTCTTAGGCATTTTATTGAGAAGGTTTGGGACACCCAAGGAGAAGAAGCTTTTTGTTGTTTTGTTGATTTCAAGAAGGCTTTTGACACAATTCCCAGAAAGAAACTTTGGGACAAGATGGAGGAGCTTGGGATTCCAGATGAGTTTAGAGCAATAGTTCATAAATTGTATGAGTAGGTCAGAGCTAAAATTAGAACTAGAGAAGGTATGTCCGAATGTTTTGGCAGCAACATCGGTGTCAAGCAAGGTTGCCCTCTTTCTCCCACATTATTTGGGTTATACATTAACAAGCTTGAAGATTGGTTAAACAAAACTGAGGGAGGAGGTATTCAGTTAGCAAGTTACGTGGTGAACTTACTTCTATATGTTGACGACCTTATCCTTATTTTAAAAGCAGACCAAGGTTTGAGGGAACAGTTAAAAGTGGTAGAGATTTTCTGTCAAGAAGTCGAGATGCAAGTGAACACCAGCAAAACAAAAATCATGATTTTCACCTTGAAAAGGAAAGAGAGACAAAGCATCTTCCTTTTTGAGGGGAGCCCTTTAGAAATAGTCACTGAATACAAATATCTTGGGATTGAATTTCACCACAAACTTAGCTGGGAGACTTGTAAAGCAAAAAGGATATAGGGAGGCTGGAAAGCATCTTTCCTACTTCAAAACAGGTGCAGGAAAGCTGAACTTTGGGACTGGAAAACTAAGAAAACCCTTTTTGGATTGTTGGTCACTCCGGTTGTTCTATATGGCTGCGAAGTTTGGGGAAGTAGCATGTCAAATCATGGGTGGAGATAGATTGAAAGAATCTAGAAACATCTAATCACAAGCTCCCTTAAAGTCAAATCAGTTGTTCCTTATGAGATCTTGTTGGCTGAAGTGGGTTCTTTCTCGTTGGAAGCTTTGGCAATATCTCAGATGATAAACTATCTGAAAAAAATTGAAAACATGGACAACCTTCGCTGGCCCAAAATATTTGTAGATGACACTTTGGAACGCAGAAAGAAAACTTGGATGAATCAGAATAATAAATGGATGAACAAATGGGGCATCAACATGCATGAGTGTCCTAACAGCAACAGGGAAATAAAAAATTATGTGATAGAAAAGTTCAGGACTGCCATGTCGATGGGTCAGATTGGTCGAAAGAAAGCACATTATATCAGAGAATTCAATCCCACTAGGGAACATGATGAAAAAGCTTATCTAGGGGCAGCTATCAAAGGTAAAGCAAGGATTCTAGTGGCACAGTTAAGAACCGGATCGCATCATCTTGGATGTGAAACTGGTAGATGGACTATCCCAAAGGAAGATTGGGAAAGGAGAATTTGTCTCTTCTGCAGCAAAGGGGTCATCGAGACATAATGGCATTTTGTCATAGAGTGTTCAGCATATGATGATATCCATATTCAGTACGAAAAAAACCTGAGGGTGGACAAACTAGAGGAACTCTTCGAAGGAACAAAGATTCAAGCGATAGCAGGCTTCATCCTCAAGATTCACAGCCGAAGAGAAAATATTGAAAGGAGTCTGAAATCTTATTAAAATAACTGTTTCTGTGGTCCCATAGACTCTTTAGTCTCGTGGACGTCATTAAAGTCTTTCATTTCATTTCATTTCATTAAATATAAAGTACTTCATTTTAGACATAAAATGTAGTTGGCGGCAAGTTCACGAGCCCATATGATTTGGGGATGTGTGGTCAGTGTTTCGACCCCCAACTCCAATACATTGTTTTATGATCACTGAAGTTTAGCAGGTAATATAATGGCTTCCACCAAAGTTGGCACCCAAAACACATCTAAATCCCTTAGAGATAACTAAACAAGCCACCGTTTTTAGCAAAGAAAACCCTATTTTTAGGGTAAAATGTTTTTTCTCCCAAATTGCATATTTTTTTATTCTAGTCAACAATTTCCAAAGGAGGGGTGACTAAAAACTGTATTTTCAGTCATTTTTTTGTGGTTTTTTGTTTAGATTCGTATTGAGCTCCGGAGGCCACCAAGGCCCCGAAAAACAAAAAAAAATGCATGTCATTCAATTTTTTCATAATTTTGGATGTAATTGTATATTTCAATGTATTGTACTAATTTGCAAGTTGTCATATTCAACCACAAACCATTGTAAATAATGTAAAACTGACAAAGTTTTGTACTAAAAAATAATTAAAATTTGGTTTTATATAACTCACGAGATCTTCGGATCTCATTCGCAATGTTCGGTATAAACAGTACCATACAACATGCTATTACTGCATTCTTTAATTAGTCTTTCTGTTCTTCGGATCTCATTCGCAATGTTCGGTATAAACAGTACCTCTGGGAAGTGCTTACGGGTAAAGTCGTCACAGCTACTACTGCACTTAATGCTTAATATAGCTACAGCAATTTTGTTTGGGCATCGAACCTTTAAATTGAAGGGAAGTAATAAGGACACATTGCACACACTTTGAGCCTTTAAATTGAAGGGAAGTAATAAGGACACATTGCACACACTTTGAGCCCTCCCATCCATCTATGAACGATTGTTCGACTTAAATCCAAACTGAGAAATTATCTGAGTATATAGTGAAGTTACACGCGCATATGAGGATATTTCTTTTAGCCTGTGTCAATAATCACATTGACCCCTTTCAGTGTTGTCTTGGTACCACGTATCAGATTCTTTCATGTATGTTAATGCCTCTTTCATGCACTGTCAAGTATATACAAAGGGTGAGCTTCTTATACAAAGGGCCCTACCACATACTGATTCCACATACTGATGGGTATATCGGAAGGGTGCGTATATAGAAAGGTTTGGTATATCAGACTGACGATATATATATATATATTGGGAGACCATATACCTGGAGTGATAAGAGCCTTACCCTTTATCAGTTGATTCTGCAAAATGGGCACCAACGCCCCCAAGTTCTTTCTTCTAGATTCTCAACTTTAAGAGGAAATAACTATGTAGCATGGAAGACAAAAATCAAGACACAACTTGAGTTTGAAGAGATTTGGAATGTTGTGGATGGTTCTATAACCAGATCAGCAATTAATATAACTCAACATCGACAATTTGATAGATCCAAACATAATGCCAAGCTAATAATCTTGTTTGCAGTGTTTGACGATGTGCAACCCCACATCCGTGATGCCAAATCAGCCAAAGAAGCGTGGGATAAGTTGAGCACATTGTACAAGGCCAGAACAAGAATGTTATACTGAATTTATAGAATCAGTTAAACAAACTGAAGTTCAAACAAAATGAGAAAATAAAAACTTTCTTAAGAAGAGTTACATAATTAAGGGCTTCACTTCTAGCCCTAGGAAAGGAGGTCACTGATGAAGCTCTTATTCCCATTATTCTGAGAGCACTCCCTCCTTCATACCACATTTTTGTGACAACACTCAACTTGTCAGATAAGACAATGAGTTTTGACAAGCTGGTAAACCTACTACAAAAACATGATGCAATGTACAATAAAGATGATGAAGAGGAGCAGGAACTTTCTTCTCATCAAAAATGGAAAGGAAAAGGAAAAGGAAAACCTCATTCCTATCAAAATTCCCAAAATCAGAATCAACATTAAGGGGACAAACAACAAAAGAAGAAATGTCCTATCTGCAAAAGAGGACATGAGTTGAAATATTGTTGGTATAATACTTATAAGAAAGATTCATCAAGCAACTCTCGACCTCAACACCATAAATCTCACAAGGGACATTTTAACTACAATCAAGGGCATAAAAAGGGGAACTAGAAAAGAAAACCCCATCAGCAAGGAAATATTGTTGAGCAAGAAGAACATTCAGATACTGAAGACTACTTGTACACTGCTCAATCAAGTAAACCCTCCATGTCATCTAGTGATGTTTGGTATGTTGATTTGCGAGCCACTCGACACATGACTAGCCACAGAGACTAGTTTACTTCAATGAGGGACACGCCTTCGAAAAAACATATTTCGTTAGGTGATGATTCTTCACACACAGTTCAGTGGATTGGGAACATTTCTCTACCCCTTTGTTCACGCAACTGTAGATTGTCAGATGTACTATACGTCCCTATGTTGATAAAAAAAATATGTTGTTAGTTATTCAACTCCTAGATCACAACTTGAAAATTGACTTTGATAGTCATTCCGGTAAAAAATGTGTTTAATTCAAGACAAAACATGAGGCTCGAAAATAGTTGCAAAAGCCTCCAATTTGGGACGCATGTTCAAACTTGAGTTTTTCCACAGAGATGATCAGACACTTGTGGCTAAGAACTCTACCTCTGCACAGTTGTGGCATCGAAGACTTGGTCATATCATTTTCAATTATCTCAAGAGACTTCGCCAGTACAATATGGTAAAAGGATTACCATCTCTCTAGAAGGATACAGACAAGTGTCCTCACTGCCTAGTAGGAAAATAACACATATCTTCATTCCAGAAGAGTACTTATCGAGCTTATGGTAAGCTTGATCTAGTTCATACCGATCTTTGCGGTCCGATGCAACCGAGTCATTCTAGATTTATGTACTTCATGCTTTATGTTGATGACTATTATAGAAAAATGTGGATTTTTTTGTCTTCGTAAGAAAAGTGAAGCTTTTGAAAACTTCAAGAAGTTTAATGTGGTTGTTGAGAAAAAAACTGGTTGTCACATTAGAACTCTCCACTCAAATCGAGGGGGGGAATTCACCAATGATGAGTTCAAATCCTACCCACTAGCTCACGAGATTCATCGACAAATGCCGCCTCCACACACATCGCAGCAGAATGGTGTTATTGAGAGAAGAAATCCTACTATCATGGAAATGGTGTGATGTGTGATTGATGATTCTAGACTAGCAAGGAAATTCTAGGTAGAAGTAACAAAGACAGTAGCGTATTTGTTGAATAGAGTTCCCACAGTTTCTGTTGACAGAGTAACACCATAAGAAGCATGGTTAAAAAGGAAGCCATATGTTGCACACCTCAGAGTATTTGGGTGCAAATCCAGTATCCACATACCTAAGAAGAATAGAAAGAAATTGGATATAAAGCCACAGAAACTCATCTTCATTGGGTACAATGAAGAAACTTTTGGTACAGATTGATGGATCCAAAGACCAGGAAATTCTACACTAGAAGAGAGGTTAAGTTTTTTAGAAGAAGGAAGTATAGACTCCTCCTCCGGACTCACCTAATGTATATTTTTCACTTGTTATAAAACCAGAAGCTGATGTTCCCACAGATGATATGAAAGTGATGATGGGGATGATGGTGAAGATCATATATAAACATGACCCATGTGAGCAGTTCAATGCATTCCCAAGTGGTATACAAACATGTTATGAGATGCAAAAATTGGATGCTCCTCCGGATACATCCACCACTGAACCAAGGACTCGCAGTAAAGCACGAGAAGAAGTAAAATTTTCTTTGATGAGTAGAGTTATAGAATCTGATGAGCCCACTATAGTGTAGGAAGCCCTATAGTCAAAATATTAGAAATATGCCATGGACATCTGAATATCAGTCATTAATGAAAAATATACATTTGGTAGCTTTGTCGATCTTCCACTAGCGAAGGAACCCATTGGATGCAAATGGATATGTTCAAAAAAAATTACAAAGTAGATGGGACCATAGTTAACAAGTATAAAACAGTGACTAGTAGAAAAAGAGGTATATGCAAAAAGAAGGCATTGACTACTAGGAGAAATTTTCTCCCACATAGCTAAGATCAAAATGATCAAGGATGGTCTTTGCTCTAGCTACACAATTTGGTTGAAAAGTCCATCAGAAGGACACAAAAAGTGCCTTCCTGAATGGAAGATTTACAAGAAGAAGTCTACATGACTCAACTTGAGGGATATGTTGTACCTGGTTAATAAGAAAAGCTATGCATACTTAGAAAATATCTGTATGGCCTCAAACAGGAACCCCAAGCATGGTACATCAAAATTGATGAGAATCTCATACAACATGGATTTGTTAGAAATCCATATGATCCCAATCCCTACCTCAAAAATCAAGGGGGAGATTGTGATTGTCTTTGTCTATGTTGACGATCTAAGTCATCACTGGAAGTTCAGTGAGGATGATTGATGCAACGAAGAAAGATCTTAATCGATCATTCGACATGACATGATATTGGGCTAATGCACTATTGTTTTGGATTGGAGGTATGGCAGAAAGAGAATCACACCTTTGTTTCCCAGTTGAAATATGCCAAGACAACACTCAAGAAATTTAGGATGATGGATTACACACCTATTGCTACACCTATGGAAAACAGATTGCAGTTATCTCATTCAGATCCATCTCCTGTCAAGTAAATGCAACTCTTTATCGGTAGTTGATTGGGAGTCTCATTTACCTGGCCATACACTAGACTAGATATCAGTTTTGTAGTGAGCTATCTATCGATGTTCATGCATGAACCCAAAATATTTCATTGTAAAGCAGCAAGCCACATCTTGAGATATCTCAAAGGATCAGTGGATCTTGGTCTAAGAATACAAGAAGAACAACAATTTCTTCTTGTCAAGATATTCAGATTCAGATCATGTAGGTAACATTGATGATAAAAAATCCACTTCATGGTTTGTATTCTTTATGGGATCTGGACCAATATCATCAGGAAGCAAGAAACAACACTTTGTTTCTCATTCTTCCATAGAATCTGATATCGTGTTATAGGAGAAGTTGTCTGTGAAGTGATATGACTACGTCGAATACTCAAAGACTTGGAATACCATAGGACAAATCTACCACCATGTATGTTGACAATGAAGGTGTTCTCAAACTTGTTCGCAATCTAGTTTTTCATGAAAGAACAAAACACATTGAGGTATAGGTACATTTCATATGCGAGCATGTATTGAAACAAAATATACAGACTTCAATTTTTTCCAACAAAAGAACAACAAGTAAATATCTTCACCAAAGTCACTTGCACGTGACAAATTTGAGTTTTTCAGAGAGTTCTTCTCCTCATCCCTTGAGGCAATGCAAAATTAAGGGGGGAATTTTAGGTAAAATTTAATTTGCCTTGGTTAATATTAATTAATTAAGTTGTTGGTAATCATTTATTATTTGTAATTAAAATAGTATTTCGTACATAGTCTTTTACTCCTTATTTTATTTTTTACCCTATGGTTATAATGTTCAATATATATGTTTGTCATTATATGTTCACGAGTTCATTTATTGTTGTAACTTATTGTATTTTTCTGTACCTATTGTACAATATCTATAAATATTACATCACTCCATTAATGTAATTCATATTGATTTCAGATTATTATAATTATATAGGCTTCCGTCCTTGTTTGAGAAATTAAGGCTGTTTGAGCCATCCTTTCCCACCAATAAGGTTTGAAAATTGAAGTGAATGAACAAACAAAGAATGAAAGTTACACAAACACATGACCTAAATACGCATTTCTTATTTACCAATCATCTATGTATCTACAACATTCTTGAAGTGACTTTACAGAAATGTTTTGTAGCAATGTGCATACCAAGCATAATAGGGCATAATCCAATTTCTGATGGAGAACACACAAAGTGTTGAGTGTCATGAAGTTTCAAGACCACTATGAGTGTTGAAGCTCATAATGAGAGAACACTAGGACAAGGTATAGATTGCATGAAAAACAACACAAAGTTTGAAATGAAGTTATCCCTTGGTGAGTCACATATTGGGTGACTGCCAAGGAAGAGGTCAAATTGGATGACTTTTCCCTAAATATTGCATTATCCTACTTGTGAGACATTTCCTTGCCACTAAGCTCCACAAATACCGTCTTAATTTATAACCATTTTGAGGAATGGGAAATATTGAATCAAAAAATGGAATGGATGTTAGACTAACCTTTTATCCATTCTATATTATGAAGTGGATTGCAAAATGTTAGGAAAACTATATCTAAAGTAACACTAAGATTGATAACTAAAAAACTTTAACAAATTCATGTTTAAAGGTTGCGCTGATAACACAATGACAGTCCATCATGCTTAAGAACTCTACTCGTAAACTGTGTCTAAATCTATGCCTAAAGTCCCATATGATTTCAACAGTCTCGTCTTATGTAATGGGCACCCTATGTCTACTGATTTAAACTGGGGTTATAAAACCCAAATTTACCATTGCATGCAAATCTATTGACGATACTCTTTTGATAGCTATTGATTGAATGGGTTAGCATCCAATCTTTTGAACACTTATTTAACTATGTTAAAGTATTTGTACCTAAAAAAAGGGCATTGGAGAGTTTTTGTATCCATCGCCAATTCCTTTTTTTTTAGTCACTTGATGGATGCATAATATTAATCACTCTAATGGACTGCATCTCAATGTTGAATAACTACCCATGGATATGATGTGTTTGGCCACATCCATAAATAAAATATGGGCCATAATATTGGAAAATTTGATAATTCCATTACGGGAGAGGCTCATCACTACACTTAGAGGTAAACCAGGTTGCAAGATAATTCCTTAGTAACCGTGGATACGGTAAAACCTGACACACTAACCTCTTGTAATACAAAGAAGATGGACCATATCAACAGTACATGTAATATATAATATGTCTGGGAGAATGCGTAATTCTCTGAATCATTGTGAAAGTCTTTCGTCAAGGGAACATTAGTAATCCTCCGAAAAAAAATAACTTTGATAGGGCTTCACAAACTATTTTATATAGTTGTGAATCATTGTTAGTTAATGCATTAAATTCAATTAGATTGAGCCTTTTACAAGAATGAACCTTGAAGCACAAACAGAAAAAAATAAATGTGGGATCATCTTATCCGACAAGAAATGAAAACAAGTTGCAGAATGGCAATCGACAATAACATTAGTTCATATTATAAAGTCGATACATAAGTACTGTATTAAATAATTAATCAGTTCAATATCACAAAAGTTTAGGGTCAAAAACATAAAACATAAATGTCACATAAGCGTGTCACAAAACTTTAATGTACGTCTGTCATGGTTATTTGACTAAATTTTCCAACATTATACTAAAACTTATCCTCATCAAGGCCCTAGACTTCAAGTACCTATCCTCGATATGCAAAAATTCTTTTCTTTATTGGAAACTTCCAACATTCCTCACAAAGAAAGTTTCTCAGGCCATTATTCTGGTCGACAGTGCGTGTCATCATTGTGAGAAAGCAGAGTTTACTTGGATCGAAAAGCATATCAATAAGATAACCTCCCCCTGAGGTTTATGATTATGATTTCATTGAAAACTTGCTTGATATTCATGGCTGTTGCTAAATCCACAGCCTACAGGCGACAATCATCCGTTCAAGACAGGTGCGTTTAAGTTTTTTTCAATATAGGTTTTCCAATACATATTATATTTATTACTCATACGTAAATGTCGTAGTTTAAATATGTTGTTTATGGGGACATTACCTACAAGTTTATTTTTGTGCATTTACATTACATTTGTGTAGTAAATACCTATAATCTGGTTCATGCACTGTAGTTATGCATCGGGTTAGTATGTCTGCATAAATGTATTTTCTTGATGTTCTTTTATCAATGTGCCAATATTTCTCAGTATGGAAATTATTTTAGGAATATTAAGTACTATATGTAGGATATCCTAATCAGGATAAAATGAAATGAAAGATTTTAAGTAACGTCCACAAGATTTTGAAGAGTACTATCTGACCATGAGTTAGACTTTAAGATGATTTTAGGTTTTATCAATTCATAGATCTAAATAAACATTCTTATATTCTATAATTTATTATGAAATCTTAGTGATTAATAATTATTTATGTGACATTAACAATCAGTATATACCGTTCTCGCAAAGTACATTTACAATACATTTCAAACCCCTAATCTGGTTCAAATCACTGTAGGTATCTATCCGGTTTAGCATATTCTGTGAAGGTTTTTGCTTTTATGTTAATTTCCAAGTCGACCTCAACCAAGTGCTCCCATTTACCCGTAATAAATTAGCGTAGGCTCATTAAAATAACTATTAATGTAGCAATTGTGGGACAAAAGATGCCAAATAAACGCTTTTTTATTGAATTTTTTAGTTTTTAGGCTGAGTGATTCCTTCCTTAAACAAAAAAGTTTGCGGAGCTGTTTTCCATTTATATATCTTGTTTAATTGATTGAATGAAATACATAATCTACATTAAGTTATTGTTTAATCCATGGATGCTGATTCTGATAAAAAAGGCATTTACCAATTAAAGTAATTGCGCTTTGATTCTAATGTTTTATTCTCAATGTTTAATCATCTATATTTTCCTTAATCAACAACCATAAAAAACAATATTGTCCGATATAATAATAAACTAATTCTTTACGCGGGTTCTTTAAACGAGTGATACATTTACCGATTTCATATTTAATAATGAGCCCGTGCTAAACCAAACATTTTATACTTGATTATAAATCATGTTACTGTCGTCTATGCATGAACCATAAGATTGATTTTCGCGCTCATATAGTCTCAATACGTTTTCCTTTGACTGTGGGACGGGAAAAGAAATCTATATTAATATTAATGTATGGAAGTAACAAAATCAAGACACAGAAATTTATAAGAAATGTACCTTTAAGGGAAGAGAAGCAACCAAACCAAGAAACATTGATCTAAATAGAAAAATTGAATTTTTTTATGAATACTACAGGAGAAGATATGGAGATATGTTGATTATTCCGTAGTCGAATTAAAAGGTCATTCATACTACCATTAGTCTAAGAAGATTTTTCTTAAATGATACTAATATTAAGAAATGCCATCCTTATGGTTTAGGATCTTACATTTTTAGAAAGTAATACTAATCAAGAAACACACGCAAGCAACAGGTTAAGTGGTAACAAAAATTAATAAACATATAATATACTAGTGTTAATGCACTAAAGAAAGTATCTAGACCTAAGAAGTTGTGCCTAAAGATCACTTACGTTAGCACAGGCCCTAGCAAAACACGAACCTAACACCTCCCTGACCCCACCGCACCAGCCAACCATTGTGCCATGCATCATTTCAGGGTCAATGTTTTGAAGAAGTCGAATTTATTCACGTATGTGAACATACGTGAGAGTTAGGCATACCGCTATACAATATATGTGATGTGGTGGCTCTAGGGCCATAAGAGAAGTCTAAAAACCTGGAGCTAGATTTATTTACCTTATCCATGAAATGCAAGTCGTAAACTGGCTGTGTAGATTGAAAAAGACATTGAGGGGCCTAGGAAAACTTGTTCAAGGTGGAAAAAGTTTCAGGAAGTCGTTTACAAGTTTGAGCAAAGGTGAACATGGTGGAAATGTTGTCCAAACGGAAATCACACCATAAGGGATTTATTACACTTGTACAATATATAGAAAAAATACACTTTTATAGATAAATGATATCCTACAAACAAGGAGTCCATGCTATCATTTATAATCACCCAATCCCTCATATTTATCCAAGATTCTCTCACACATCCCAAATATATCTCTTGACCCATTATTCTATCACTCACTTATCTACATGAGTTGTTCTCGCAATCACACACAATATTAAAAATATTATTCTACTCTCAAAACTATATGAATTGTCATAACAACTCATTTACAATGTTAATAATATACTAATCATAACCCCATAATAATTAATGTGAGCACTAACAAAGTGTTCCTAACAATGACAAGTGGTTAGTAATGCCACTTATCTTATTCTAAGCCTATGAAGTGTGCACAAAGAAAACTCATTATAGTTAAGATAACCTAAGTCAACTTAATATTCATGCAAATATAATATTTCACCAGCATTCCCCTTAAGTGTAACTTAGGGAGGCATATACAAAATGATAAGGCTAAGAATCCTCTAAAGTGGGTCCTAAAAACTAGGCCTAATTAGGTACCCTTGTACAGTAAATACAACATCAAAAAAGATATAAAACAAAGGTATCTCAAAAAACCATACTAAGTACTATGAAGACTACATTGGATGGGATGGAAGCTATCATTAATTTTTTTTGGATGAGATGAAATCCATAAATTAAAAATATGCAAGAAGTGCAAGTGAAAATAATAGTGAAGAACTCAAATTTGTATGAGTGGTCTAAATCCACTACTCGATCATTGAAGAAGACAAGATGACAATGTATGCACCACAATAGATCCAAAGATACTATTAATCTGTTGAATGGGGTGAAAAAATAATAAAATATTACACCAGAATGTCATCAATTTCCTGAAGTAGATGATGTGATGTGCCAAGGGTAAATGAGGGACAAAACACTTGAATAAGTAGTATGACTATACCGCCCATAATGTTAAATGGGTGGAGCGGATAAAATAATATATCTGTATGAGTGGTATGAATCCACCACTCAAACACTAAATAATGAAAAAAAATTGGTAGGTGAAAAAATCCTCACTAAAAGGAGACAATTTGACTTTAAAGATGTTGAATGAAACAAAAAAGGGTCTCTCAAAAAAAACATGACACTAATAGTGATGGGAATACATAATAACTAAGAAAATTGTATTTGAAATAAGGCACACATGCATGAAGGTATACTAAGCTATGACAAATAAAACCTCATAGCACTTTATATCTTAGTGCAAGTATCCATCCTAAAAAAATATTAAATAAGATACTAAGACATTGTAAATACCATACTAGCTCAAAAAGGGGATTTTATATCTGTCAAAGAAAGGATAAATAGAAAAATGTGAGTTGCTCCAAAATAAGAGAGCAGTACCAAATAGAGTTGCTCCAAAACGAAAGGAGATTTACTGAGTAGAATGAGAAGTGTGCAGTTGATGTAGCTGAATGGTAGAGGATCCACACATGTAGATCCCATTTAAAGAATGTTGAAAATTCCACCATAACTGATATGCAATCTATCCTAGATGAATACAAATGGTAGATGAAGATGTTTGTATGTGATCTGGTGTCATGTTCACAAATAGTACGTGCAAGGAATCATCTCTAGAAGTGTCTTGACTCTCATGTATGAATGAATTAGTCTCAGGTATTTCATACCTAAGAAGGTGTGTAAAAGGGCTCATGTGTATCTCAATATCCTCACGAAGAGGAGTGAACAAAAACATGTAAGTTTGCACAAGTGGACTCGATGAAGATTCATCTACTATATATCCAATTTCATGGAAAGAAATATAATGAATAAGTTTGATAGGGGAAGTGATTCCCTATAAATGTTTACCTATGCCTCCGCCAAAATGACCCATGGAATAGAGAGTGCGATATCCAAAACCATTTATGTTTATAAAATTAGTCAAACATAATGGTGGGTGAATATAAGTGTGGGTTACAATATGTGTAAAATGGGTGAATCAGATTTAATGGGTAAATCATGATTAGGAAGGGCAGAGGATGATGATGTGTCAATAGGATTTGAATCAGTGACACAAGATATATTGTTCTCAATGAGAGGTATGCCCATGGTGTCAATATGACATTGTAAGCATGCAATTGTGTCTTGTAAATACTAGAGGGGGAAGTATTTTCTCAAAAATAATGAGTGTAATAAAGAGATGTGTTTTTCTATCTTCCCATTTTATTAAACAAATCTAACCATGTCTTCTTGAAGTGAACATATTTGTGAAAAGAGCATGGTGTTTTCCAAAAGTAGGTTATTATTTTATTATCTGAGAGTGTGGAAGTCATGGATATAATCCATTTACAATAGCAAGGCAAAAAAATGCCTTGGAAGAGCCTAAAAAAGAAACACACTTAAAAATGCACCTCTAGAATTACTTATGATGATGTAATTTATACAAAGAAAAACTCAATGGAATGGTTGACATGCAAACCAAGAGTCAAATAAGACTAACCTAGAAATAGTTGTAATTCACAAAAATGAACCCCCTAGTTGTAAATAGGTGGAACTTTATAAAATATTGAGCGTATAATAGATTTTTAGTTAAAATATGACAACAAACTAAAAAAGTGTAGTTCTGATGCAAAATGGAATATATGTGAAGATCACAATGTAAATATTGTGCTAAAAAACATACTGTAAAAAAAATGGGACCAAAATCCATTTGACAAATCAAAAGATATGACCCTCCAAAGGTCCAAAAATGAATATGAAGGGGAAACCTTTGGAAAAAACTAAAATTTCTTGAAAACTTTATCACCAAAATGTCAAAAAGACTAATGTGTAAAACTCGAAAAAATATGTAGGGTGAAGAAATAACACTCCCAGACCTCCCGAATCAAAAGATATGGCTCCCAAAAATTCACAACTCCAAAATAATTTCTTAGAGATGCACGGAAGGCTGTAAATTTTGCATAGGGGGATAATAATAGTGGCAATATGTCATATGAAGGCTTAAACTAAGTGAATGAGCCACAAACAACACATGGGGATAACTGATCATAGCTCATAGTCATATGCACAATGAGGGGTTTAAAAAGTGAAATTAGGCTCTAAACATCCATTTGTTATAAAAAAAAGTAACCAAGGGATTTTACCTTGAGACCTATTACAATCAAATTCCTTACACATGCTCTTGTAGCCAATGTGTCAAGAATTACATGCTAAAGCTAATGTGATCAAAATTAACTTTATTTAAGATTTTATGTCTAATCCTTCACCATTGAAAAGCATGTCAAACAACTAAAACTTTTAAACTAACACTTTGGAAGCACAGTAAGTCCAAATTTCAAAAGATTAGGCTTTGTAGAAATCTTATGAAGAGGTGAATCCACATAAATATATCTTGATAGCCCAATTTCTAAAATCATTTTAGTACAACCTATTGTCCCATGATTTTCTTGGAAACCTGGAATTTCAACTTGGTGCCATAGGTGTTCTTGATATATATTTTTTGAAACCCAAAAATTTCTAGAAATATCTCAAGGAAAAGAATATAGAAATGAAAATTATGATCCTTCAATGTGTAATTTTTTTAGAAATTTGTGTTATACATGTTGTTACTCCTTGTTTACATGGAAACTTTAATAATTCACAGAAAAAAAATATGTGAAGCTATGAGATCTCATTTTTTTAATTTGTATTTTTTCTATAATTTTTAATATAAATATATATATAAATAGAAAATTATGATTTTTTCTAAAAATGCAAAAAACATAGAAAAAATACATTAAAAGTTAGTTTTTAGCAAAATAAAAAAACCTAGATGGTTTTTGTAGAAGCCCAAAATGTTGGTT
Source organism: Taxus chinensis (assembly GCA_019776745.2). NCBI lineage: Eukaryota > Viridiplantae > Streptophyta > Pinopsida > Cupressales > Taxaceae > Taxus > Taxus chinensis. Next base: position 345,247,347 of record CM034146.1, on the reverse strand, counting down.
ATACATAAAAACTCAGATGATGGATGAATAAGTATGTTGGAAGATATAATAAGTAATAGTTTGTTAGAAATCCATAATTTCCACTTAATGGAGAAAGGCTCTTGTACCATGTAAGAATTGTTGAAACCAAAGAAACTTCTCAATGTGGACTCACACCAGCCATGGATGAATTGGCTATATGCTACAACAAATACACATGAATAAATAATGGCAATAGTGCATTATTATCATAATCAGACACAATATACAAATAGATATGGTCAATATATAGTAAAAGCAAGAGTTTGATTCCAACTTTGTTTTTTACTAAGTAAGAGTTGTGAACCAACTATGATTTTGACTAGCTAATGCGTGTCTGAAGTGATGGACACATGTAAGAAGTGGTGGAAAGTGATTAGTGATGTCACTTATCTTATTATAATCCTATGAAGTGTGTACAAAGCCAACCTGGTGTAGTTAATCTAGCTTAATATTAGTGCACATAAAAGGTTGCACCAAAACTATGGACATGTCTCTATCTGGTTTTCATGGCTCTCTCTTCTTCCTTTATTTTTCTCTCTACCTAACTAATTAACTAACTATTTTTTTTTCCATTTTTCAACTTGGCCTATGCATAGTCAATTTTTCCCAAAATATTTAAATCGTGACTTTCCCAATGGTCTCTATTCCCTCTTGTTCTAATTTTAAATCATCTCATTTATTCTCTGAGTTGTATTTTCATCCAAATATCTTATCCTTTGATTTTTTCTTATCTAAAATCATATTTTGATGCCATTGAATCAACTCTGGTCAAATCTGTATCATACACCTCATCATGTAATATTTACTCCCTTAAGTGATATGTGTTTGTGGCTAGTTAACCCTCTAACTTCATTTATCACTTCGCCAATTTCTCCACACAATCCCTAGGCACATATTGGCCCTAAATTATATACTTCTAATCATGTTTTATTCTTCCCCTTGCTATATCTTGCATGCTTATGAAGCTTATTACCGCACTAACCTATTTACTCTTATGCCCATATAGCCTCTCCCATGTATACTACATATTGTAGAGCAAATATCCTATGTAGTTCCTAAGAATTTTCAATGCTACCCTCATTCTTCCTTCTGAGATGCTTATCTTGTGCACTATCAAAATTGAAAATGTAAGATTTTTGTTAGTCTTTGGATGTTCTTGCATCACGTAGAGACATGATTGACATGATCATATAAGGTATTCCTTGGATGGGTTATCTCATCCTTGAGATATTTGATCTCCATACTCATAGTAGTTTTCTCTTAAAATTAGTGTTGTAACACTTACATATACTCTAGGATAGCCTTATGAAATATTTTATTGTTATGTATTGATGAAGATTCAGTAGAAGGTGACACAAAATGGTATTTTTAATTATTATGTTTGACAAATAGATGTATACATGATGTAGCCATGAGGAATAAAGAAAGGGAAACTATTAATATACAACACAATCATAGAAAAGAGAAATAAAATTTGGATGTTGTTAGAGACATAATAGTAACCTCAAAGTGAGCAACAAAGGTATATCCAAAAAAAAAATTTAACAAAAAAATGTAGTCCTCAACAAATGACCGTTTATAAAAATAGAAGATGAATTTTACAAAACAAAGAGTGGATTTTTTATATCTTGGTATGAGAAATAAAACCTCTAAGGAATTTTGAAATTATTGTTTTTTTTTCAAGTTTTTCCCTTGTTACTAAAAAAGGTAATTTTGAAATTTTGAAAAATGTTAAAAAATTAGGAAGAATTCAAAGAGGTTTTCATTTAATATATTAAATCAAACGTCAAGTTCACCAAATTTTTACACCCTCAAGATATATAAAGATGCAACATGTGATACATAATGTAAGGGTTTATTATAAGAGATTATTATAAATTAATATAAAACTACTTAACTGAACTACCTATAATAACACACTAGTAGTTATAAGAATTATAATCATGAAAGAATTACTTTATGTCGTGTTTGGATTGATCTAATCCTATTAATTATAGATAAGGCCCATAATTGACTCCTTTGAGATAGTCAATCAGTACAAGAAGATATTAAAAATCTTGAATTGATTCCTTATAATCATGATGATCATAAGTTCATAAGTGTTCATCTGCATCTCGTCTTCAAGCAACTAAAGTTAAGTTAGGATTGCATGGATCTCATAATTTGTATGAAGATTGTAGGTAGTAGTACATGTTCCATGCTCATGTCATTTTGTTAATTGATGTTCCAGTATATTAACTCATAGTTTATCCATATGAGCCATTTATATCTTATGTGCAAGTCCCTCATCTCACGTGAGTCTGAATTAGTGATCTAGATGAGTTTTGTGCTCCATGGTGAGTCCTGCACTAGTGCACAAATGAATCTTACATTATTCTATAGTTAAATACTATTCCCTATGAATCAACATATTCTTTTCCAAATACAATTTTAATACTCATAAAGGTTCATTCAAGCCATATTTGAAGAAGCATTAACAAGAATATGCACAACATTTCCTTCCAAAACATAGTAAAGTATTAATTATAAAATGTCAATATTATAAAATAGTGTCAAATAATACCAAAACAAAACAAGGTTTTACATGGGATAAAACATGGAAAAATAGGCAGTCCATCACTCCCCCACACTTAATATCTAGCAGGTCCTCCTACTACATACTTCGGAATATCTAGCAGGTCCTCCTAACCTATTCAATTTTTTAACCATTGAACAATTGTACTCATTTCCAAAGGTTTGCTAATTCTCATCCAATCTAGTGTTACATAACCCAAAGAACTTTGTGGATGACTTCCTCCAGGTTGTATAAATGTCCTCCAATTGATTACTATGGAATTCCATCATCTCACTAGGACAATGACTAATGGAGTCCTATACCTCAGTCCAATCCACTTCTCTTACATTTCTAGAATGATCTTATAGAGATTCTTGGCCCTTTTCAACAACTAGCAGAGGTTAGTGGGTGAAATCACCTCCTTATTTTTGTAATGCTCTGCAAGCAGTTCATACTCAATTAATAGGAAAATAAATTAACATTAAACATTAGGAGTGGTTGCTCCCTGAAATTCTTTAAACAAGTTCTCAAAATTTTTATTATACCAATCCACCAACTGTAAGCAATATACCTGATATCTAAATCTATTGAAAAACCAAATGGGTGCAGGAAGATCGTGCCTCATTTAGAGGCCTATATTAGATTTTGTTTAACTATATTTTCCTCTCTTTGTTCCTTTTGTTAAGACTAATTCCTTAAATTAGATATGAATGATATTATCTAGACCTCTCCCGATATATAAATTGATTGGAATTTCAATCTGGTTCAGGGAGAAGGAAACTTGTGAACATAAAAATTCATAGAGTAAATTCTTGGTAACATCATTTCCTATTGTGTATGCAATAACAAACTACGTAGGCACCCAAAGGAATTTCTTGGTGGTAGAGGAGATGGAATCATAAAAAAAATGAGGAAAATTTACTTTTTTTCTGGGTCTTAACTTGGCCATGGCAAAGGTGGAATAGAATTCTAAAAATAGGGGCCAAAACTATTTCATACTGACCCTCACAGGTAAAATATGGATTACCCATTTAGCTACTTTGACCCAAGGCTTAAGGAGGGTACTTCATTTTATGCCTTTTTTCCTTTCCCTTATTGTCCATAACCAATTCTAATTTTTCCTATTTTCCCATTGAGAATTATTTTAATAGTTTCATAATATAGTATCATAGTATTAACCATTTGACCCTCTTCTGGTATCCCTGAAATATGGCTAATTATAGTTGGGATTAATGGATTTTTTTTACCTTTTACAGTAGAATATCCCTCCTCCATGTTTCTACTAAACTCCTCTATTATTTTCTTGTAAAATTATTCATATGCAAGTAGTAAATCAAGCCATCCCACCTTTTAAAATATTACCACTGACCTTGCATTGACTAATAGGTCTGCTGAATTTTTTTGGTTCATGCCCAAGTCTCAACCAAGTAATTAGAAACTAACAGAGAACAAGAATGGAAATATAATATTGCAGAGATGGAAATAAACATAGGAATGGAGTGGGTAGTAAGTGTATGTGTGTAATGCTAGAATTGGGAAAAAGACAGGGGAGACAAAACACTTAATAAATTAAACAACAAAAATTGGGAAAGGTTTTAACAAATCCCAAGGTGATACTGATAGTAATTAGGTATGTGTGGTGATTAATATGGAGGTGGATAGTGGATTTTTTTGGATATGAAAAGTGTGGGAAGATATTGGGAATGAGCAAGGTTGTCAATTTGTATGAGTATAATAATGAGCATTTTATGAATTAAACCTTGCAACATTTAAGAAGGGAATAATCACACATACCTTATTAATTTCTCTTGTCATATTTATGGCCATCATTTCAATGTTTCTTTTGATCCTTCCTCCATGTATTATTCTTCATTTCTTACTTGTGTGATTCAGGGGTGGTGACCGCCATTATTGGTTTTTAGCCACCTGCATTTGTTATTTTTTTCAATATATATTTTTTCTTTTTTAGAAGAAATGGCCACCATCACTGGTTTTTATCCAATGCTTCAGAGGATGATCACCACAATTTCTATTTTTCAGTCATCTCCTATTTATTATTGATGAAAAATAGCTCAGTTCTGAATTGGGTTGGACAAAGAAATTTTTTCCAAGTAATTCACAACTGAATTTTCTTGAAACATCCTCTAGAATTCTTATCTGGATGTTGGTATGGAGTACAACCTAAATCTATATCTATTAACCAACATCACTTTCTTCTCACCATCAATTGGAATCAATTAAACTATCCCATTGTTGAATACCTCTTAAATTTTTTTATGGGCCCATCCATCTCATATGTAGCTTTCCCTTGAAATCCTTATATTTTGAATTAAATAATAGAGCCCAATCTCCTTTTTGGAACTTTCGTGGCTTAATGTGTATTTCCTGTCATACTTGCCTCTAATGTTGGATGATTTTAGTATGATGTAATTCTTGTAGTATCATCTCATCCAAATCATTTAAGTTGAAGAATACTTTCCTGTTATTCTTTTGATAAATTAAGTCCCACTTTAGAAATTGTTCTCAAGGTTTGGATCTCAAATTATAGGGGAAGAATGGGATTTTTCCCATAAAACAACTCATAAGGAGTAAATCCAGTGGTTTTTTTCCAAGTATTATTGTAGTCCCACACTACTTCAAGAATATTTTAAACCCAACTTTCCCTTAAGATATCCATTTTTTGTTAGGATACTTTCTAACTCTCTATTAGTAACCTCTAATTGACCATTAGAGTGTGAATGGTATGGTGATGACTTATTGTGCTTTAATCTGGTATGTTTCCACAAAGGAACTGATTACACATGACATAAAATGTGTTCCTTGATTTGAAATAATAGATCTTGGTGTTTCAAATCTTTGAAAGATATGTTCATATAAAAAATTTGTAACTTTATCATCTCTTGCATCTTTCATTTCTCACACCTCAGCCCATTTCATGACATAATCTGTACAAACTAGAATAGCACTCCTTCCCTTGAGATTTTGGTTCAATTGCTCCAATGAAATCTAATCTTCACTTCTCAAATGGAACTTAGATAACTTGAGGTTAGGAGTGGCATCTTCAGATATAAATGTTGGCTTCCCCATCCTTTTGGCATTGATCACACCTCCACACCTACTTTTTTACATCTCTAAACAAGGAAGGATCCAATAATATAACTAACTCCTAATACTTTGTGAATGGTCCTTTGAACTGAATAATGTCCTCCTAATTGATCATCATGACATCCCTAAGTATGTCAAATACTTCATCTTCAACTACACACCTACGTAAAACATGGTCAGGTCCACATTTAAAAAGAATTCCATTTAACCATGTATACATCACACTTTGTTTAATCAATTGATTTCTTTTCTTAAGTGTGAAAAAGGTTGGGAACTTCTTTATAGCCAAGTGGTTATCCATATCTAAAAACCAAGGAGAGGTAGTAGAAATTACAAACAAATGTTCATCTGGAAAATCATCATTGACCTACTCTTTTTCTCTTGAAATGGTCAACCTTGAAAGAAAATCAGCCACCACATTTGATTTCCCTGGCTTTTCAATTATTTTAATATTAAATTTCTGCAGTAACAATAGCCATCTTATAATCCTTCCATGCACTAAAGGTTTGTTCATTATATACTTAATAGTAGAATGGTAAATGTGAACAATCACTTCATAGCTTGTGATATAATGACAAAACTTGTTGATTGCATATACAAGTGCAAGAAATTCATTCTCTATGGTGGTGTAGTTCCTTTCAGCAAGGGAGATGTCTTTGCTGATATAGTAAATAGCATGCATCGATTCTCCTTCTTATTTTTGTCCAAAGATAACCCCTACTGCTTCATTAGAAGCATTTATCTGTATATGGAAGGGAATCTTCCAATTTGGGCCTCTTAATACTGACCTATTTATCAATTTATCTTTGATAGTATTAAAATATTGTTGGCATGAATTTTTCCATTCAAATTCAGAGTCTTTAGTTAGGAGAGAAAACAATGGAGAAGTTATCTTACTAAAGTATGAGAGAAACCTTCTATAGTAGCCAACATGCCCAAGAAAACTTATCACCTCTATTTGGTTTGTGGGATATGGGAGCTTTACAATGATATTAACCTTCTCAGGGTCTACCTTGATTCCTTCAGCTGAAACATGATGGCATAAAACTATCCCTTGTTCCATCATAAATAAACATTTTTCATGGTTTAAGGATAATTGGTGTTTTTCACACCTAGAAATGACTTTGTCTAGATTTTCAATTTCCTCTTGGAATGTTGTTCCATAAACAATGAATTCATCCATGTAAATCTCTACACAATCATGGGTGAGATCAGAAAATATTTCCAACATGGGTCTTTGAAATGTGGCAGGAGCATTAGGTAAACCAAAAGGTAATACCCTATAAGAAAATGTTCCCCATGGGAAGGTAAAAGTGGTTTTGTCTTGATCCTTAGGTGCTATTGTTATTTGATTATACCCATTGAATCCATCAGGGAATGAAAATACTTTTTTCTAGATAAATTTTCTAAGCCTTGATCAATAAAAGGAAATGGAAAATAATCACGATGAGTTGTCATATTCAACTCTCTAAAATCCACACAAAACCTCCATTTCCCATTATTTTTAGGAACTATAACTAATGGAGAAACCCATCTGGGCTATCTGAGATTGGATAAATGAATCCCACCCTCGTAAGTTTTTCAATCTTAGGTTTTATAATGTCTCTTAAGGTAGAGTTTATCCTTATTTGTGGTTGTTTGACTGGTCTGGAATCAGTTGTGTAAATTTGGTGTGTACAAATACTAGGATGAATACCCTTCATATCACTATATTCCCAAGAAAAAGCTTGAGGATGAGAGCACAAAAGTTTAAACAAGGTATTCTCTTCCTGACTAGTCAGTCAACTATTGAGCTGACAATGTTTTCCCTAAGAAAATAGGTAGTTGTTTGGTATCTGGATGAAAAGAATATACAATAGGGTACTATCTCAATAATGCATTCAACAGGCACCTGTGGGGAAGTAATCTGTGAACATCAGTGATATTTTGAAAGACAAACTTGGTCAAATCTATATTTTTTGAAAAAGGGAAAGATGATTAAGCTAGTTGTTTTTCATCCATCATATCATCTCTTGTTTCCACTAGTTGTAGCACAACACTAGATATAAACCTAACGCAACTCACTCAAGGTGCAGGACCTATACGTTTTCCAGCATATGACTCATGGTCACCATCTTGAATTTGATCCAAGTGTGTCTTAAATTCTTACCATGGCCATAGAAGAGAGGATGTCCTCTGATTCATCTGAATTGTCCTTCCACCATTGTTTATCTTTTGTAGCAAAAGGTTTTGCAGAAGGATAAATTGATAAATTTTTAGAATCATGCACATTTGTAATCACCATATTTTTTATTTTGAAATCAATGAGGGTGGTAGCAGTGGCTAACCAAGGGCATCCTAGGATTAAAGGGTATTCAATCTTCTTATTCTTCATTTTTATGATAATGAAATTTACTGAATAATCCCATGATTATATGGTGATGGTAACATCTTCTATAATCCCTTTTGGCTTGTTTATAAACTAGATCCTACCATTTGCAAAACTATGAAGGTTGACTACGGTTCAGGAAGTGACAATGTAGACAAGTATCCTATGGTCATCACATTGATAAAAACTCCAAGGTCAATAAGGACATTTGGGATCTGGACATCTCCTATGAAGATTATAACAATAGGACTTCTAGGGTCTCCATATTTAAGAGGGGTCATATTCCCTTCCAGTATACTAGCAATTTCCCATCAACATGGATGGTTTTAGGTTGATTCTTTCTTCTTCTTGGAGTCTCAAAATAGAGCTCTTTAATGGTTTTGTTTAATTCAAGAATTTTCCTTAAGAGCCTGAACTAGAGGAATTCCAATGTTTAATTTTCTCAGTCCCTGAATTAACTCTAACTCTGGTTGTTCATGAATTACAGTGTTTTGTTTTTCCAAGAATTTGGATGGAAAAGGAATATCAATATTTGGTTGGGATGTTTCTTCAACAACATGACCAGGTTGCGTTTCTTCTAGCTTTTCTTTATCTTTAGGGATTTCCTCTATGAGGAGAGATGAAGATTTTGATGTAATCTTTCCTGAACATAGGAAGATATTTTTACAATCCACAAGAGTTTACTGTGGGATTTTTATCTAATTCCACACTGTATGTTTGATTATCATGCCTCACATTTTTGGGGTTTTCCACAATTTGCACTGGAATTTGTGGTTGGGCAAGTTGTTTGGATGGGGTAGCATTTGTAGGTCCAATCAACAAAGCTTGTTGACCTTGGGGTCTTCTTTTATTATAATATTGATTCCCGAATCCTTGAGGTACATTCCACTATTGTTGGTATTAAGGATTAAACTGTTGAAATGGTGGAATGTTTGTATTTTGAGTCCAATATTGTTGATAATAACATGGTGGTACATTCCACTGAGGACTCCACTCCTGTGGGATTTTTTGAGTCTAAGGTTAGGGGTATGGATATGGTGCATTCCATTGATTTGGGACCCATTGCATTTTTGGCATGTAGGACTGATTTTGATTTGATTGAAAATTCCCTCCTTGCCTCTAAGCCATATATTTTAACTCAACTTTGTCTTGTGTGTTTTGTTTGAGATGATTATTTAGCAAGGGAAGCAATCCGCATTGATATGTGGTGTGCCTTAGTTCACAGACAAGACAAATGTTTGTCTTATCTAAGGGTTAGTCCTTAAGCCCATGCTTGTCCCTACATCTTGGACAGTAGATGAACAAAGGCTTTGTATTCCTAGATTTCTCCCTATCCATAGTTGTATTAAGTTGAACTAAGAGGTATGTTCTCAAATTTGTAATTTCTTCCCTTAGTTTGGATATATCATCATTGGTGACATTTTTACCTTTCTGTCTACGAAGGTTGGGGCATGAGTTCATGAGTAATTCCTACAGATGTCAATGATGTCTGTAAATTCTAATTTTTCATGTCTCCTTCTCCCATAAGATTGAAGGCTTCCTATGTGTCTTCATCCAATCCTTTGAGGAATAAAGTTTTGAGAAGATTAATATCTAGACTAGTACCACACCTCCTGTGAAGGAAGAGGAACTGATCAAGATAATCTTCCACACTCTCATCCTCCTTTTGTTGAATTCTAAAAATGTCTTCCTTCATGTCCTAACTCTACAAAAGTCTTGGTATTTATCCAAGAAAATTATTTCCATCTCCTGCCAACTATGGATGGAGTTAGGGTTTAAGCCCATAAACCATCTCATAGCTTTATGATTTAAATTGGATGGAAATAACTTGAGATTCTATGTGTTTGAGGTATAATCATAGGTTTGACATAGAACTTTGAACTCAAGGAGGAATTGATCAGGATCTTCTAAGACTAATCCCCGGAAGGTTGGTAAAATTGAAGGGGATTTGTTTTTCATAGGGGCTTGGTCATTAGGATCCAATTGTATGGGATAGGTAAACGTTATTCCAAGTGAAGGGTTTCCATTCTCTACACCATTGGGGTTATCTACTTCATCAACCATCCTTCCTTGGTTAGCAAGTTGTTCCACAGGTTGGTTTTGAGGGGGATTTTGAAAATTTATTCTAATGAGTCTACCTCTACGGTCTCTAGGTATAAACATAAAATTCCTATCATATGAGAAAATTTCCCTAACTATCAATCTCTTAACTTGATTGTTTGTGTTCCACATACTCCAAAGCACAAAATATTCTTGTTGTCACTACAAGGTCTTCTTACTTCAAAAGAAAGAGTTATGGAAATAAAATTTCTAAATGGAAACTTACCAGAAATCAGGAAGTACACCTCTAGCTAGCACCTTAATCTTTGATAACACCTTTAATAATTCCCCGGAAATGACACCAAAAAGCGACGAGCGTCATTGATACTCGCACTTTTTTTATCTTATGATTATCAGTCCAGGGTGGTGTCTATGGCTATTTACAACTAAAGGGAATAGTCAGAATTTTTCTCAGTACTTATTTAATAATGGAATTAACTAAATACTATGCTAACTTCAATTAAGAAATGAAGTGGATTGATAACAAAATACTATTGAATACAAAATTAAAGGTACAAAAAATAATGCAATCCTAAAAATTCAAATGAATGAAAAAAATAGAAAGGACATGAATAGTAAATTATCCTTTCTCATTGGGAGGAGTGGCCCTTTCTCCTTCCCTTCGATCTGAGTTAAACATTACAAGTCACACAAGTAAATTTTTCCCAGGAATTGTACACTTTATTGAAAGAAATTTCTTTTATAGTGATTAATCAAATTGAACCTCTAATCCTAATACATTTTCTCTTTTATATTAGAGCAGTCCTAATCTCTTTGGGAGAGAACTAGTTATTTGAAATTAATGACAATTACTTAACTGGAAGATACCTAAAACAATACTTGATTACTTTATAAGTTACAATCATGGAAGGATTAATCTATGTCGTGTTTGGATTGAATTATTCCATTAACTACAGATGAGGCTCATAATTGACTCTTTATGAGATAGTCAATCAGCACCAGAAGATATTGCAAATCCTGAATTGATTCCTTATAATCATGATGATTATAGATCCATGAATTGTTTTCTGACATCACAGTCTTTAAGCAACTGGAGTTAAGCTGGATTGCATGGACCTCATAATATGCATGAAGGTTGAGGTAGTAGTACATGTTTCATGCTCATGTCATTGTGTTAACTGATGTGCCGACTATATTAACTCATAGTCCAACCATATGAGCTATTTATATTTTTTGCACAAGTCCCTCATTTCAAGTGAGTATCCAATTAGTGATCTGGATAAGTCTTACACTCCATGGCGAGTCCTGCGCTAATGCAAAGGTGACACCTAGCACTATAAGGTGAGTCCTGCGCTAGTGCATAAATGAGTCTTGTGCTAGTCTATAGTTAACTCCTGTGATGACTCAAGATATCCTTTTCCAAATACATTGTTAATACTTATAAAAGAATTAATTTAATCCATATTTGAAGAAGCAATAACAAGACGAAAATAACAATAATATGCACAATATTTCCTTCTAAAACATAGTAAAGTATTAATTATAAAACGTCAATATTATACATAGTGTAGAATTATTTCATGGCAACATAGGGTTTCACATGGGATAAAACATGGAAAAACAGGGGCTCATCATTGTATGTATATGTATTTATGAGAATTTTTACCCTATAAAAAAAATGTGTGTGTGTCACGTGGTCTACCTAAACTAACTATAGATCTAGAATATATCCCGATGAATGCCCCCTGTTTGATCCTCTTTGAGGCACATGTGATAAATTATTTGACCATGCAACTCAAACAAAAAATGTGTTCCCATGTTAGATAACTATGATAATCTACATTATATTCAAGAAAATAACCCATTTTTGCACACAGATAACACATTTAATATAATATGTTATTATTCTCTATTCAACTGACACGAATCATGGTTATTATATAGCCACTTACATAGCAAAAAAACCTCTGAAATAATAGGGAGGTGTTACAACTAATATCCCGCGTATAACACTCCAACCACTAATGTATTTAATATTATACGACTAACCACCCAAACATATATTAATGACTTGTTTATTAACAACTTCACTATTACAATAGTAATTACATTTCTACATTTACATAATTACTAACACCTCAAATATAATGTAAATATTAATTTCCTAACATTCCCCCTTAATGTTTACATGGTAGTAAAAAAACTGTCACACATCTTTTGCAGCTCTCCACCTCTGTGCGCTCATGATCTTGGTACACAACTCGAACTGAAGGTAAAAGAAGGAACACATCAACTTATTATCGACCAAGCACTAGTGGGAATACATCTGACAGAAGTAGTGTGGGAACATGTATAGGAACCATCTTCTTATCAACCAATCACTGTAGCGAACACATCTAACCTACTCAGTATGGGAACTCAAGTAGGAACCATCTCCATAGCGTTTAATGGTTTTTTAGAGGCTAACCACAAACCTAGGTATGAACAGGAACAAATCTGACTGTTCAACCTCTTCAAGAATCACGATGTTGCATTTCATTGTGCTTTCATCTCTCCACTATATGTTTACATTAGGGGATGACATTAGGAATACTCACATATACAAGTGAACAGGAACATACCGCATCTTCTCTTATTTTTCACACCACGCTGAAATCCACACCAAACTGAAATGTTGAAATCAAACATACTACGTGCTAAAATAAGGCATGCCACTCTAAATAAAAATCACACACTTGCCACCAAATCAGTGAAGTGGCCTTGTTGTTGGAGACTGACAAGATGTCATTGGTTATCCTCCAGCCTTTGTCCTCCATCATGTTGCTAACTCCATTGGATTTGATCATGGAGCTCATTGCACAATTTATACCCACAAGATGGACGTCGCGTATAAGCGAAAATGTGTCTAATTATTGAAAAGTGAGGATTTTAATTTTTACAATATTTTGACTCTTTTGAAAATGACTCACGAATGTTAGAATGACACTTTGAATCAAACAAAAGGACTCTACATTGAAATGAACTTGACACGAAAAACTGACTTTTGATGGCGAGACGTTTCATGATAACATATGACACAATTATAAATGACAAATTGTATTGCAATATAATCTAATTAAATATTAGATTTATTTTTAGGACATGACACAAATAAAAATTTTACGCTTGATAATGATACTATTACAATACCTTATGATAATGTCAATCGACTTGAAATTTAAATAAAAATTAACTTCTTGACACATAGACTTCTTGAATAACACTAATTAAATAAAAGATATGTAGTTGACTCAAACTATGCAAAAAATAATCTTACTAGACTCTAGACTTGAGACTTGATTATACAACTACAAAAAAACATAAACACAAACTATAGACTTGATTTGAATGTGGTTTTTCTTTTTAAAACTCAAACCTTGTATTAGAAAATATGAGCAATCTAATTTGATGGAAAACATGGGACCGCATGTATCAAAGTAGAATGACAACACCACGTTTCTCAAAGATGTAGATCTAGCTATCCACGTCATGCAATAGATGTCTCTCAGATAGAATCCATAATTTGACCATGTCATAACCTAGATGTTGGTGTGGGGGAGAAAATCAAGGAGGGTCTGTATATAGCCAAAATCTTGGCAAAGCAAGAGATTTTTGGAAATTGAGGCTTAAATCCTGCTACCAGATCATGCTGGAGGAGATCACGATGGTCGTGAATATATTGAGGTAGAGATGAGATTTTTCCTGTGGATTGGACAAGGATGTCGTTGAGCTCATTATTGGATAGAGATACTTGTCAAAAAAAAGTGATTTTATGGATATGTAGCACTTAGATTTTAACACAACTTCTTATCAATTTCAGTCTTCTCTAGATCTATTCTACATCTAAATATGTTCTTCCAGTTTTTATTGTGGTATTATGTTATCAGCGAATTTTGACTGCGTAAAATTAATAATAAATAAATAAAAATAAAAAAGGAAATTTTGAATTTTTTTGAAAGTGTTACTTTGCATGGTTTGTCACTTTCATCGCGATCGTATCATTTTTGTGATTGTTCCGGTCTTCGTTTCGTCCTTTTCGGGCGAGAACTCCTCTCGTCAGTCTCAAGTCGCGTTAAATATTAATTAATTAATATTTAATTAATTGATTACTCTTTGTTTAATCAAATTAATTTTTAATAACTATGGAGTATTTAATTAAATAAATGTAAATTAAAATTCATTCGACAAGTTTTTGCCGGGGAAAAATAAGCTTCCGCTTCCCATTGTCAGGGATGCCAAATTGGCTTCCCGGGCCCGGATTTCCCCTTTCCTGGAAAAATTGCTTTAAATCCCCGCTCGTGGGATTTCTTCCCCCAATTGCCAAATTAATAAATTGGCAAATGGGAAAAAAATCTCCTGATTTCCCACGTGGGGAAATTGAACAGAGATTGCCAGCCCACTTTGTCATTATCGTTGGCAATTGGTCGTTGCTTTCCCCATTTCCCTGGAAATTAGTTCCACTACCTGAGAAGACGGGAAGTTGGGTTAACCCTCATAAATTCCTCCATTGAACTCATTGGAAAGAGTCATATGAAGCTTTCTAAATTGCTTCTTCCTTCTTCTAAGAAGCATAATAATATTTTTATCACATTCCTCAAACTGTGAACGTCATTGTGAAGGAGAGATACGTGCAAGAGGACAGTCATAGAAATATTTATGCAAAAAAAAAATAGTCAAAGTAAATTCAAATTAATCAATTTCTCATGCAATTGGAAAAGGAGCACAACTTTAAAAAAATTCCACGCATTAAACAAGAGGATAGTTCAAATCAGCCAAGGGGACAGCAAAGATAAATCTTCCATGCATAGGAGGGAGGGCAACAAGTGAGAGAAAATACAAAAAATGTGCAGGTTTTAAGGGGACGGCAAAATAAGATTTCCACGCATAGGCCAAAACAAGACAGGCCACGCATAGGAGAACAGCAAGCAATTTCCAACACCCAGCCAACAGAAGGAAATACATCACGCATTAGGCATAAGAAGACAGATTTTTCACGCATGCATAGGTAGTAATAGGAATTAAAAAAAATCCAACACAGCTGAAGGCCCAAAAATTCATGCAAGCCAAGAGTGATCCACGCATGTGTGAGAGGAGAAACAGATCAAGGGAGTAAAACATTTCCACATAGGCCATAAAATAGACTTACCACGTCTGGGGAAAAAGACAACAAAAGACAAGAAAAATCATTACCCACACATTGGCAAAGGGAGGACAACAAAGGGAGTTGGGTGTTAAAAAGGCAAGAACTTATAAAAATACAAAGAATACCAATTTCCATGCATTCTTCAGGCACCAATAACATTCCCACACAACCCAAGAAAATAAGAAATAAGATTCCACATGCCAAGGAGAAGTTGTCCAGGCAATAAATCAGGCAGAGAAAAAACATTTTCCACGCGACCAAAGAAGATAAGGTCATTGTTTCAATGCATTTACAAAAATTGGTCTGCCAAATTCAGTCCATAGTTAGTAGATGTTCACGTTGGAAGAAATAGGTGATATATTAAAAAAAATTATTAAATCGATCTGTGCGGAATATTAAAATCGGGGGATTTTAATTTTAAAGAAAAAATATATCGTTGTATCGCTAGATTTGGAACTTGAGCTTAGTCTCGATATATTTGTATTTAAAAAAAATTGTAACCGGGACTGGTTGTTATTATTATTATTTTTAAAATAATAATAATGATAATATTAAAGCGAGCCATATTTTTCTTGCATTGATGGGGGTTTCGGAGACTGAGACCCGGCCCCGCTTGCATTATTTTGCATGCCTGAGTCATTCTTCTGTGAAATTCATAATGGCCGAGAAATCTAACAAATCCACAGGAAGATCAAGGAAGCCAGTGGAGAAATCAAATAATTCCACACTCAAGTAAAAATTCCAAGGAATCATCCCTCCCAGTTCTATTAAGTCAACATACGACAATATCACTGATACAAATCTGGGTCACATTAATGTGCAACAATTCTGTGAAAGTGTGAAAATTGAAGGAAAAACCATATTCTTGGATAGGCTTTACCATAGTGGTCTACCTCAAGTAGCAGCATTTCATGTCTCGGTGCAGTGTTAAGAACTGGTTGTGTGGAGCATTATCATCCTGAGAGACGAGGAATTTTTAAAGATAATCGTAGGCCTTTCCTCTTAATCACACCAGAGCACATTGAGGAATTTATCAGCATTCCTAATTTTCTTGAGAATGTGGATATCACTCACTAGTCAGCACAACAATTTTGGGATGAAGAACCCCTGAGATGGAGCAAGATGGTTAATAATAACTAGTTAGTGAACAAGAGGCCTCGAATTGACCAGCTTCCCAAAGAATTGTACCGCATTAAGTTCGTGGAAGAAATCATGGACATGATTATTCTCCTAAGCCAAGTTTTCGGTTTACCCTCTGCTAGGATTTTCCACCCATGCATGTATCAGTTTATCTATATCATCCTTGCCAAGAAAGCGTTTGTGGATTGGGCCACCATCATTAGTAATGCCCTTCACAAAAAATTGATAGAAGTTAAGATGACTAGATGCTTCTACATGACATCGTATCTGACTTATGCAGTAGCAAGAAGAAAGTTATTTTCTAGACTTGAAACAAGAGGATTCATGGGGCCATCAAATAGTGTTTTCCATTATTACCTGCAACTAAGTTTTAAAAATAGCTCTCACCATTTTAGAAGAGTCGACGATGCATTCACCTTCCGCGTGATTCAGAACCTGAATCAGAATACAAAGGAAATATTTTCTAAAGAAGCCATGAGTTTCATTTCCCAATGGGTAACTTGGTTTATTCAATTTTCATCATTTTCCTACATTCGCGTGAGTGGCTTTGCTAGTACTCCATGGAAGCTTCCAAAGTACGTCAGTGACAAATGGGCATTAATGGAGCTTGCGTGACAACTTTTCCAAGGTTACTGTCTTCTTAGTGACAAGCATCATTCAGGAATTCATTTTCTAATCCAAATCAGTGAATACCAATGTCTAAATCTTTTCAGTGCACAACTCATGGAAAAAGAGTTTGCTCTCATCACAATTCATTCATATGTGAAGATATTTCAGTTTGATATCAATGGATATATGCAGAAGATTCTTGGAGAAAAGTATCAACATAAACCCACCATGGAAGATTTTTGGGCTGCTTGTTCGGACGAACAAGAAGTAAGAAGACGAGAGTTTTCTCACCTAACACATGCTCAGTTCAAGGCCTTCCACATCAAGAACCCTCCCGATTCATTCATAAATGATGATGAAGATGTCATTGATCCCTCATGTGATTCAGTTGCTTTTACCCCGTTGCCTTGAATTGACTAGACCAAAAGAGATGAATTTTCTCTTGATAACAAGAATCAACCGATTCTTGAAAGAAGCATATCATGGTACGATAGAGAACTTGCCAAGTTACAATCAATTGAAGATCATACTTCAATATCACAAAAATTTCCAACACGAGGAGGTCTTCATTCAACCAAATCCCCTTCTTGATCAACCTTTGTACCATCCCATCATACACAACAAGCAAGAAAGGAGTGGTTGCCAAAATCCACTTCACCAAGTAATGTGCCACAAGGAGAAAAATCTAAAGATACTAGCCCCAGCGAAGGAAGAGAGCGTGTATCAGGGTTTTCTACTTCAAGTAGAGATTCTTCTACCCACATTGTTAATAGCGCTCAAAATCTCGTGGCAAACGATCCTCAGCCATGCTTTGAACAAGTGTCCACTCAGGTGCAAGTAGTCCAAATATCAAACACTTCAGAGCATGCAGTTCATGAAGAGATTTCCTAAAATCTCCCGAATGATCAAGAGGTGGATATTGAGGTTATTTCTTCCCAATTTGAGGTCGTAGATAGGATTCTTGCAGGATCTCATGATGTCGAGAACAATGAGAATATTGATTCGAGCTCTAGGATTTTGTATGTGGAAATATTACATGATACTCCTTGCTAGGTTGATTCTGAGGTTAAGAAAAGGAACAGGGTTGTCAAGGCAATTGACATTGATTTTTATGCCCTTTTCAAACTTTTGAATGACATCATTCCCAAGAAGCCTAAGGTGCTTTCTCGAATAATGGTGGATAATGACGGAAATAGATTTGCAGATCTCACCATCCCACAAGTTGATAAGGAGCATGATGACATGACACCTACTGATTATGAAGTTTCCAGACTTGGACTTGGGAAGTCCACATTAGAAAGTGACATGGTGATGGCTTAAGATTCAATTGATATCATGCTAAAGATACTTGAGAAATATAAGTCTTAGAACTCTCAGCTCAAGGCTGAAAAGAATCAGTTGGTGGAATATGTTCAACATTTGATAAATCCCATATCATCCACTTTCCCAGTACCTGATGCAGTGGCTGCCCCCGATGAAGAAACTCTCAATTTGTTAAAAGAAATAAACACATTAGGCCATGTCACTAAAACTTGGCTTTTAGAAATTCTCGTTTTAGGCCAAGGGATGATCAAAACAGCTGTTAAGCTCCATGAAGATGTCAGTGCGTATCTTGATCCAATTCTTTCTTTCAAGGAAACCTTTGTTTCTAATACATCAAATTTGGATGAGATATTTCCCATTTTGTAGGAAATGACGAGTATGGAATCCTTAGTTTTAGCCATTGAAGGAATTCTTGAATTTGAATATCGAGGGACACATTTTATTTGGTGTCAGCATCTCAAATCAAGGAAGATGCTTCTTGAGTATTCTATGATTCATTATGAGAGCATATGCAATGAAGCCTTCACTTCACTCGACTTGATTCAAGAATTCATATCTGAGATTCCTTGCAACCTCGTAAATGAGCATAATCAAAGGTGTTCATCGGAATAGGTGGAAGAGAAATTTTCACAATTTTTTAAGGACATGTACACTCCCACCAACAATTTCTCATCAATTTAAATGGAGCGGTGCATCAAATTAAAGAACTTATTTGAGAATTCTCAATCAAAGATTATTAATTTAAATGATATGCCAAGTAGGATTCTTAAACTGCAAGTATTTTGTGAGGCTATTTTTCGACCAAATGAACCTCCAGAAGAAGAAAAGATGTTTGAAAATTTGGGAAGGTTTAGATCCTTTCAGCTGGCAAAAGCGGCAGATCCTAATTTCACCGGCGGTTCAGGGAGATAATTTTCTTGGTATCTAATGAAGTGGGAGAGTCCATTTCTCATATGCTTGAGATAGGTAGACCCCATTTCAATGGATAAGGCACTAGTTATTATTGTATATTTTTAAAAGTGGATTTTTAAGAAAAGGATGTTGTTGTTTGCTTTCGAGAAACTATGGATAACTTAAGTGATTTATATTTTTAGTTGTTTTTAATAAAGTTGGTTAGAAAAATTTAAAGGTCACTTAAGTGCCTTATTTAATGATCATGTAAAACCCTAAATACTTTGTAACCAAATTTTGTGTTATAAAAGGAAGTGAGGGGCTCATTTGTAAAGGTGACTTTGAGAGAGGAGAAGAAAATACTTTTGTATGCAAGCTTTACTTCAAAGAAAGAAACTTTGTGTTCTTTTGAGAATACATTTTGGAGTTAGTGAAATATGAACTTTGTGTCCCATTCCTTGTCTCTTATAGCATTTGATGTTCTTATGTTATTAGATGTTAGTGTTTGAATCTTGCATGTAATTATTGTCTTCGATCTTATTGTCTATGTTATTAATCTATTGTTCTAGTTCACAGTGATCAAGCTCTTATTATCTACTTGCTCACGTTTGTTTCCTTTTACACATTCTTGTTTAGCTAACTCAAACTTCGTTTTATTTGTGTTAGTTATTCATCTTTCCTCTTCATGTAATATTAGGCTCTATTTTTACCTAACTCTTGCATGTTCTTTCAATTCATTCCATTCCAGTCCTTTCCTTCATTCCATTCCACCTCCCTCATTCACTTTTCTTTTCGTTGATGTTCCAAAACACCCCCACATACAATTTTGAATGTACAAATGTAAATACAGTTTTGGTTCTTAATAAAGGTAGCCTCACTGTCCTTGAGTTACTTCATTCCCACACTATTTCATGTCATTTGCATGCGTGCAAATCCATATGCTAACACATTAATAAGTTTGACTTGTGGAAACACTATTCTTGCAGTTTTAATAACTGCCCTGAGTCTCACCAAATTCAATCGACCAATGTTTTTGTTGATTTTGGTTGATATCTAGATGCTGAATAAGTAGGCTCAAAGCCAATATGGGGGAAGAATTATAGATAATATAGAACAAGCACAGACAAATCGCTAAAAGGGATGTAGAGAAGCACCGGTCTACCAAAAATTCAATGAATACATGACTGCAAATATACAAATTTTGATCGGAATGCTCAGTTAAATAACAATAAATACTCCTAATATATGCTAGTAATATAAACACATTCACAAGAAACTAATATCTCATCTATTGGGGCATCCTAAAGGAGTAGTAAATTAGCCCCTCACAAATTCTCACACATCCATACTTGCTTTGATACCAAATCTAGAAAATAAACCAGTTTTGCACAGAGATAACACACTGAATATAATATGTCATTATTCTCTCTCCAGCTTACTCAAATCATGGCTATTATATAGCCACTTACATAGCAAAACAACCTCTAAAATAATAGGGAGGTGTTACTACTACTATCTTGGGTATAACACTCCAACCACTAACCTATTTAATATTATACGACTAACCACCCAAACCTACATTAGTGAGTTGTTTATTAAAAAATCCATTATTACAATAGTAATTACATTTCTACATTTACATAATTACTAATACCTCAAATATAATATAAACATCAATTTCATAACATTTCACATAAAAGGTTGTAATAGTGACCACAGTTGGGATCTTGTTTCTGCAAAGGGGATTTTGCATGGTATAAAACATGGAGCACAAAGAAATGTGAGAGTTAACAATGAGGATCAAATGGAGCCCATGAATATCAATTTCTTTGCACTCTAATGGAAATGATAATGTGCTCTAAGTAATTAGCAATAAAAATTAATCACAAGCCAAATTATTCATACATGAAGGAAAAATAGGCATAACATTCCTATAGATCAAAAAAAGAGTACAAGTAGGAGTGTTGTGTAACTCCCATGCCTGGTTGTGTCATACTTCCATGATGGAGTGAGGAGTTACAATGTTAGGAATAACATGTAACTCCCATGTGAAAATGATGCATATGACAATATGACATATTCTATGATGTAATATGTCATATAACTCCCTAAAATACCTATAGCTCATCTAAGTGAGATGACTTACCATGTGTGAGGTGGAAAACACCTAACAAAATAAAAGACAAAAAATACACCTCACACTAACACCCCATTCATCAAAGCTAAGGTAAAGGCATGGTAAGCCAAAAAAATAAAGAGGACTCCCTTGAACAACTAAGAAGGATACATCATATGGGTCCTGACAACTAAATGTCTGATAGCATACCCATGTAAAAAAATGGAAAATATTTCTAGAAGAAGAAGAAGAAGAGGATAATAGGACTAGAGATCCCAAAGAATATGAGTGACTGCAATTGACCTCACCCCAAGAAGAGAGCACAAGTGAATTAACTTTGCTTTAGTGAAGGGTTTAGTAAATATTTTTGCAACCTAATCAAAATTCTAATAGTACTGCAAATAAATGATGTCTCCATGGATCAAATCCCATATGAAGTGCATGTGAATATCAATGTGCTTTGTCTGCTGATGTTGAACAAGATTTCAAAAAATCAAGATAGTTCTCATGTTGTCATGGTAGATGATGGTAGGCCACCGAAAGTGAATACCAAACTTTGTCAGAATCCCTTGTAACCAAATAGCTTATGTGGTAGCATTGATTGCTCCCCTATATTCTACTTCTATAGAAAATATCGCAATCATATTTTGCTTCTTGCTCAACCAACTGACAAGACCAGGACAAGGATAAAAGTTGTCATTGGAGGTATACTTCTGATGATCAAGATCACTAACCCAGACAAATTTTTTGAATCCAACTAAATCAATCTTTGTCCTTCATAAGTAGTGTATTCCATCAGTATGAGTGTCATGAACATAGTGAATGATCCACTTAACTGCTCTCCAATGCAGCTCATTAGGATTCTACATAAATTTGGACACGATGCTAATAGTAAATGAAGGTCTAGATGAGTGTGAGTTAGGTAGATAAAACTCCCCACCAACTCATGATAAAGGGTACCATCAGCTAAGGGATTGGAGAAATCAGCAACTAATTTAACCCCATAAAGGAAGGGAGTGGGAGATGGCTTACAATTAGACATGTGAAACCTAGCTAGCAAATCAAGGGCGTACTTAGGCTGAGTAATCACAATTCCTAATTCATAATGGGTAATTTATATCCCAAGGAAATAGTGAAGCAAACAAAAGTCTGTCATGGATAACTTATTGGCTAAGGCATTCTTCACAAAATCAATGATCTAGGAAGAGCTACCCGTAAAAAAAATCCATCAACATATAGAACAAGGATAAGCATAGACTCATCTTAACACAAAATGTAAACATTTGGGTTAGAGTGACACCTAGTGAACCTTTATGTAAGATGAAAGGATTCCATCTTAGGATGCCAAGCCTGAGGTTCTTATTTAAGGCCATAGAGAGATTTCTTTAGCTTACAAATGAGGGAGGAATCTTGGACATAACCCATAGGTTTTTCCATATAGATCTCTTCCTTTAGGTCCCCATGAAGGAAGGAACTCTTAATTTCTATTTGAAAAACTTCCCATCTATTAGTGGAAGCGATGGCAAGGGTCATTCGAATGGAATTCATCTTCACAATGGGAGAAAAGGTCTCTAAATAATCAACCCCAATAACTTGGGAGAAACCCTTAGATATGAGTTACACTTTATACTTTTTTACATTCCCATCGGCACCATTCTTTGTTCGATACACCCACTTACACCGAACCATTTTTATTCCTTTTGGAAGAGGGGAGATATCCCAAGTATCATTCTTCATGAGAGAAGAATATTCCTCGTCCATGGTAGAATCCCACTCAAGAATCCCAATAACCTCTTAGAAATATTGAGGTTTGGAAGCAGAGGTGAAGAAGGTGTTAGGTCCAAAGAACTCTAAACAAGTTCTTCTATCATCCGAAGGATTACCTATCTAATCTCTAGCACTCTGCAAGGTTTGCTTAGCCTAGAAAGGACCAAGAGGAGAGTTAGGCTTAGAATCTGGTGATTATTCACTCAAGTGAGAGGATACATAATCCTCATCATCACTACTACTAGAATCGAAAGACTCCAATGCATGAGGAGTGGGAGGAGAAGGAGGATTAGGAGTACAAGGCTCAATGTGATCATCATTAGAAGAATCAAAATCAGATTCAGAGAGGGGGAAAAAGACCTCAGTGAATGGAGAAGTGGAAGTAGAAGGTGAAGAGTGACTCATCAAAGTTGGGGGACAATTAAGTGGACACTTCTCTCAATATAAATGCCGATTATGAGTGGTAGGGGAGGTTTGTAGAAATACTAATTTTAAAGTGAATAGAAGAGGATAAATATCAATATATAGCCACTTTTTCCTGTGAATGTCATTTAAGACTGCATCACTTATCAAAAATGATACCCTAACCATGGTGAAAGATATATCTGATTTCAAGGTCTAGATTGTGGTTCCAAGACCTTATATCTCTATTTTGAAATCTGAGCCATAGCAATTGATCTAAACACACAAAAGTGCTTGACATCAATATTGTGTCCATACTAAGCCTCAAAGGGTGTCATCCCTTTTACTGCTTTGTGAATTATGTAGTTTTGAATGTGGCTTCATCCCAATGTTGTGGAGGAAAGGATTTAAAATAAACCGTACAAGTGGCCATATCCTTAAGAGTTGTGTTCTTTCTTTCCACAACTCCATTTTGTGAAGGGTTATAAGAAATTGTACGGTGCAAAGCAATTTCCCTTTGGAGGTACATAAATAATCAAATGTATTGCTCACATACTTTCCTTTATTATCAGTTTCAAGAAACTTGATATACCTTTCAGATTGTTTCTCATCTATAGCATTGAAGTCTCGAAAGTGATCAAAAACTTCATATTTCTATTTGAGAAAGTAAAACCATGTATAACATGAAAATTCATAAATAAAAGTATGTATATAAAGAGATATAGTGAATCAAGGAGATGGAAAGGGGCCATAAATTTCTCTATAAACAAGATCCAAAAGATGAGAATCTCTGCATGATTTTTCCTTGCCAAAACTTTCTTTGGAGTGTTTCCTAAGGGCACAACCCTCACAAAGACCCTTAGAAAATTTGACTTGAGGTAACCCATTGACCATCTCATGTTGGCTCAATTGTTCAAGGTAATGATAGTTTGGATGACTGAAACACTCATGTCATAACTTACTATCCTCATCTATATGAGTGAGAAATGAAGTGGGAAAAGAATTAGAATTAAAGTGGGAGAAGGTGTACAATTGAGACTTGTGATCCACCTTTACCAAGCTAGGATTAAATTCCACGCATTCCTTCACCAATATGAGTGATTTGGTAAACAGAATGGATATTAGTAGAGAGATCAGGAAGAGTTAAAACATTGTTAAAGGTTATACCATCTACTTTTACTGATCCATCACCATTAATCGACACCAAAACATCATCACCCAAAGTGATTTGAGACATACCACATGGTTTAATGTTGTAAAACTCAACATGTGAAGAACCCATGTAGTGTGAGGCACCAGAATATATGACCCACGTCAATGAAGGAGAAATGCAAGATACAAGGGAATTTCCATTTTTCTTCTCAGATTTGAATTCCTTTGCTTTGGAAGACTCGGGTTTAAGAGCATTTTGCTTAATAGAGTCAGGAACACCTATATTATTTTTCTCAATTAAATGAGTTAGGTGATCTAGTTTTTTCTCATGCATTGATACTCTTCGTGTCATGGCTTATTATAATAGGAACACTTGAAATTTTCCTTATTTTGTTTTTACTTAGAAATAGAATTGTTTGTGTTGGGTTTGATTTGGGTAGTCTTGGCTTGTTTCTTGGTTTGGTCCTTTTTGTCTTTCTTATTTTCATGTTTCTTTTCCTTTCCTTAACTAGTACTTGTAACTAGGGAATTAGAATTGGACTTGATTTCTCCTATTTTAATCAACTTTTCCTATTCTCGAAATGAGTTGGGATGAAAATTTATCAAATCAGGGCATCTTCTAAGTAGTCCCTAGAGTTTCTTTTATGGAGTGAAAAGTAGAAACAAAAACAAAGTATTTTGGGCCAAGTTAGAAAGAATCAATAAGATCAATTGGGCATCCCTTTTTATGACTCCACATTCTCTTAAAAGTAGTCTCCTGTGGAAAAAAATTGAGAAAAAGGCTTGTAGGTTATCAAAGTTACTAGGAGTTAATCATAGTAGTTCATTTTCCAACTCATGGACTCTCATGTCATCTTGTTTTCCAAACATATTATCTAAATTTTTCCATGCTTCATCAAGTGTTTCAGAAGACTCAATGTGGAAGAGTGAGTTAGGAGAAATAAACACACAAATAAGACCTAAGGCTTCATGACATTGGCTAAACCACTTGGATTTCTCAATTTCATCATCGAGTTTAGTTTCCACTCCAATAGTGATGTGGTACAACCCTTTACCCCTTAGTTTGATTATCATCTTAGATTTCCATTCAAACAAGTTAAACAATGTGAGCAAAGAAAAATCACTAGCATCCATCGTGAGGAGAGAGGAAGAAATAATGTAGAAAGAAAGGAAACACACACACACACCCTAGATATTGTCACCCCCTGTTTTTGACACCTTATAGTTTAGTGTGTCGATTATAATTGAATGTGATCATGCATCAAGAAAGTGTTGGCCACTCACCTTGCAATTGGCGTAAAAAACACGCAAGTGTGGAGACCACAATAAGTTTCAGACAATCGCAATGACTCGACACCACAACAAGCATAAAATGATGAAAAAATAAGAAGGGAGGAAAAAACTAAGTTTTACGTGATAAATGGCATCTCATGTCATTTCGTAACTCCCTTGCTACAAGGTTGTGGCAGACGCACTCACTAGCCCATAATAAATAATAAGAGCTCGAATACAAGAAAAAATGACTCCCAAAGGAACCAAAGGACCTCCCAAAACAAAAAAGGGCCTCCAGAAAATGAAAAAAACCCCTTCACAACACAGGTTGGAAAAATCCCAGTAATGCTAATTTTAAAACATTTGTCCCAATTTGATTAATTTACCAAGAAATGATTAAAAAATTAAAAAATATATTTAAAAAATTAAACACCCCTAATGTTAATTAAATGACTTGATTAAATTAGTTTCCTTCCTTTTAAATAAACTTACCCTAACCTTCAATTACATATAATAAGCTACGTTAAAATAATGGGACCTCTAAGGGTAACCCTGGGAGTTCTGGAGGTGGGAGTTCTGGAGGTGGGGGAATAAATGCCAATCACTTTGCAGAAGCTTTGGAATCTCTATGGGGTATTAGATTAGTATCTTCTGTCAACTTGTAGAACATGGTTATCGAGGGTGATTCTATGAATGTCATAAATTGTTTGAATGGCAAGGCTAAATCCATTTGGTATATTAAAAAAATCATTTAAGAGGCTATCCACTTAGCGAAGTCTTTCTCTAGTTGTACCTTCAATCATACCTATAGGGAAGGAAACAAACTTGTTGACTCACTTGCCAATGTGGGGGTTTTTTCTCATAACTACACCACTTGGCATCACTTTAATTCATTAGCTCCTAATGTCCAAACGATTATTAACTCATAAAAAGGTAGGCCTTTAGGGGGTTAATGTTGGTTCTATGTGGGCGTTAGTTCCTTCCATTAATTCCAATTTTGGGATTTTCTATCTTACCATTCATACTCCCACGACCCGCACTCCTTATGGTGATTTTAGGGTTTGTAACAAAGTTATGGGGGGATATATTTGTAGGTTTGAGCCAGTTAACAATGTTCAATGGAAGGAGGGCACAAAATTATGGGAGATTATGAAGAAAGGGGGCTTCAAAAACTTCATGAATGCATTTCGAGGACATGATCTCCATTTGTCTTAGAAATTCATGAAGAATTAGAAAGATAGAAGGGTGAGCTACAAGAATAGAGAATTTCTCATCACATAGGAGATGATATCGAGCATCACTGGCCTCCACCCCAAAGGCATGAGGTTTTTAAAAAATAACTATGACAAGAAAGAATAGGAGATCAAATTTCTAGAGAAAAATGAGGGCCTCACGCATGTCAAGAATAGTTTCTTGTGAGAGTCATTGCCAAAACCCAATGACAAGGTTAGTCTGGTTTTAATGAAATATCTTACTCTTGAAGGTCAGTTTAAAGTCACACCCTACTTTAATTTGGTGTTGCTTAATCACTTTAGGAGGTATGTTGTTGTTAAATTTCCCTTTTACCTTCTTCACTCCCTTGAAAATTATGTGAATTTTGTAATCTAATGGAAAAGAGCCCTTCCATTGCACCATGTTGATATCCTCCTATTATACAAGTACTTTGACCTCATTATTGTGAGCTTCATACCTGTGGTCCCCCTGCTCCACCCTCTTCCCCTGTTAAGAGACCCCCTCCCCCGGCCTCTAATTGTTCCCTTCGCAACAAGAAGGCCAACATAAACCCTATCAAAATTCCTAACCCTCTGGCTTCCCCACTTGGAGAGGGTGTTGTTGCTCTCATTCTATTGCCCATGGGAGATAAGAGACCTGAAAATAGAAAACCCCAGACTTGAAGCATGAAAAATTAGTTAGACCTACATAATGATATGATAACTTGGATAAGAAAGGAGTGTAGAGTTTTAAAAGATAAATTCAGGGGATGCATGCAAAATTACCATTAAAAGTGGCAATAAGGATGATCATCTGCTAGAGGGAATGGACAAAAGGATTTCACTTGTTGAAAAATAGTAGGGCAAATTCAGAAGTAAATAGTGTGATATCATTTCCATGGTTAATGGTAATTTGGACATTCGTACCTACATTATTCCTGTGTTGGAGACTAACAAGGGCAAAGAAAAGGTGAAGAATGATACTTCTTTCAAAGACATCAGGGATAAATTGGAGAATCTCACAAATAAATTTGTCAAGATCATGAAATAGAAACTGGGGTCAGTCCAGTTCCATGGTTATTATTGATTCTATCTTTTAGATCTTGGTTTGTAGTTTTACTATGGTATTTTTGTGGTTTTTTTTGTAGTTTGGATGTTGTACTATTGTAGTTTTGTTGCAATTATTGTTGCACCTTCATGGTGCTTTGCCTTTGATGTGTTTTTTGCCTTTTTTATGATACTTCTTGAATATTTGGGCTTGGGTCTCCTTGTAATCTGGGTATGATCCCAGTCAAAAAACCTTTTACCAATAATAAAATATATATATTCTAAGTTAAATTTTATAACAAAGCCTACTTGAATTAAATTCAGGCTAAGAAGAAAGGAAGGAAAATCGGTCAAAGGGGTCCACTTGGCCCAGGTAGGGGCTCAAGGCAGGGTTACCTTGGGCTTAACTCGTGGAGTCAAGCAGAGGTCGAGATGGGAATTGCAAAGAAGGTCAGTTGGGTATGGACGAAGCATGACAGAGTCGTTTCAATGAAAAGTTCACAGAGTTGATGGGTTTCCATTGTAAAGGGAGCTAACATAAAGTTTTATGCATAAGAATGAGCCCACAGGAGAGGAATGAGATCAATCAGAGCCAATGACAATTCCAACTTAGGTAAACAACAGCCAAACAAGGGAGATTAGTTTTTAAAACAAGGTCAAGCCCATACACATCCACGATGAGCTCAAATGGAGCAAAGAGGATGGGATGAGTTCAAAGAAAGAGGTAAAACTGAGGTAGCTAGGTGAGATTTGAGCTTGACATAAATCTCTACAGGTGGAGGGTGTTGAGTCAAACTCGAGTTTAAACATGATTCGAGGGTGAGATGCAACAAATGTGAGCACGGTTTTTAAGAGGATGAGCTAGGAGAATCTCAGAGGCATGCGATCTAGGGCCAAGCCTAAGGTGGCTCACCCAAGATGGATGGGAGAAAAGAAATATCAAGGAGCTCTTGCAGATTTTGAGCAGAGCAAAATAGATCTCAAAAGCAAGCTTGGTAGGAGCTCGATGAGCTGGAAAAAGGGTGCTAAGAGTAAGTTCAGGGAGGAAACACAAAAGGAGGCAAACAAGGGTTAGAAGGCAAAAAGAACTCATAATAGTGTAAAATAAAAGCAAAACAAAAAGTATAAATACCTCTAACAAAAAATTTCACCAAAGATAACTCTAGCTAGTTAGATTTAGCAAAGAAACTCTTAATTGCATAAGCACCAAAGCAAACACACAAGCAAAAAACTTCAAAAAATGAGATTAACCCATTTTAGCACAAATCAATAATAGATTAATGAAAATTTCACAAGAAGCTAAAAATTTCAAAACCATGAGTAATTATAAAAAGATAAATAATAAGTTACATGTTTACCAAAATAATGCAGCTTTAATACCATATGAGAGTGTACCACAAGGATCAAACAGAGTGTGTGAACATCAAGGCTGTTGCACTTCAATGGAAATGAGAATGTGCTTTAAGTAATCAGTTAGAAAAAGTACTCACGAGCCAAAATGTTCATGCATAAAGGAAAAATTGGTCTAACATTCTCGTGGATAAAAAAGATTAGAGGTAGGAGTGTTGTATAACTCCCATGCCTGGAAATATCATACTCCCATGATGGAGTGAGGAGTTACAATTCTAGGAGTAATATGTAGCTCCCATATGAGAATGACGCATATGACATTATGACATATTCTATGATGGAATTTATCATATGTCATATCACTCCATAAAAGAAATATGACTCACCTAAGTGAGATGACTCGCCATGTGTGAGGTGGAAAACACCTAATAAAATAAAAGGTAAAAATACACCTCACACAAACAAGTAAAAACATGTAATGCACAATAAGCAATAGTAAAAATAATACATGTGTATATAATGAAGTGAGCACAATAGTGAAGAAATAGTCAATCAAGATAACGTAAGTGAAAACATAGAAAATAGTCACATTAAGGCATATAGATGCAAACACGGGACACCTATAGTGTCATAAGATAATTGTATAGAAGGAATTTTAGGGAAAATACAAAGAAATAAGTGCATACATGTGAGATAATCATATAGCCATAAATATAGGACACCCATGGTGTTTTACAACAATCAGGGTACTCCGAACATCCAATAAGAAGTCAAGTAGTCAACATAATCATGTAAGAAAGTAATATAGTCAAACAAGTATAGTGAAAAGTAGTGAAAATACACATAGAACAAGATAGGTTAGCACTGCACAAGAAAATATTTGTTAGCCGTGTTAACTCAAAAGGTAGCATATACTCAATGTATGTGAGCAAGTCTAATGAAAAAGTGTAAACTAACTAAAATGAAAAAAAGCACCTAGATATTGTAGGATATTCCCCCAAATATTAATGTCATTGGGAAGGGACCGAGACGATGCTTTTCATCATGTATCAATTTATATATGTCTTACATCAAACTCAATATACCTTTTGAATGCATGTGTGTAAAGATTATTTACAAAAATAGGATATCCATTAAACCAATGCGACAAACAAAAAATTTAAATGAGCTATCTAGCTGATCAAGTAATGAACATGTCTTGATTTTGTACTTTTACAAATATTTGAATGTTTTTGTATTTTGTAAGTATGTGAATATTTTTGTATTTTTGTAAATAATTATGTATATATAAGGGAGGTAACACAAGAGCTACATGTTAATATCCTCATCAAGAGGTGGGACATTCCCATAGGGTGAAGGTTTCTTGAGCATCAAATATGTCATAGTAGAATAAGGATTATCATATATGACATTTGTAGTAGTCATAATATGTGTCATAAGATACCTGGGATGGAAAGAACCACTAGAAATAGAATGTGCAATAGAGGACCATTCAAAGGCCAAGGAGGGATAAAACTAATATAGATAGTATGTGCATAAGACTTTTGATCAATCCTCATGTTTCATGAGATTCTATTTGATTGATAGTGATTTTAATTTTTCATGATAGTCATTATAATTGAATTGGTGTGATATAACATGTGATGAGTAGGGATAACATCTGAAGTGTTAGAAGGAATATTGGAAGTATCACCTTCACCAAAGTACATGAGAGAATGTATATTTTGAGGAAACATATTCTTAGGAAAGAAGGAAGGGAGGTCATCATATACCTCTAGGTATTCAATAAGGGATACTCCGTTAGTGAATTTAGGCAATGATTGAATAGTAGGTGACAATTAATAAAATCATCAGTAGTATTTCATGAGCAAAAATAATATTAATGTCTCAAATTTAATGCTAGGTGCGTGAAAAAAAATTGTTGAATTTTTATAAAATTGACAAAGAGGTGCTACCATATGATCTCATGAGGAAGACAGGGGAAATCCACTTGGGTTATATATATGGCCATTTGTGAATCTTTATACTCAATAACAAAACATTGAGAAATATCATAATCATTTGCATTTTTACTAGGAGAAATATGTTTGAGGGAATGAGGATTACCATAAGTAATATCCCACTCATCAAGGAAATCATCCGCATATCTAGAAATATTATCATCATAAGCTTATTCATCTTGTTTCTTTGAATTCACTCGTAATGGTAAAGTAGGGATACCCATAGAATTCATTTGTTATGTTTCCCCAAGACTATGTTTGTGCATGTTAAAATTGCTCTGAGCCGATGTGCACTTTCTCAAGTTCCATTAGTACTATTTCCTTAGCATTTTTCTCTTACTCTTTTTTTATTTCTTCCATATATGTTTGTACCATAGTATGACATGACTCTTGTAATAAACAAGGCTTTTTTAAAGGAATGATTGCCTTCGTAACCTATTTATGCACAGGATGGATGAATTTGTGTCATTTATCATTAGATAATGTTCATCTGATATAGATGTGTTACTCTTGGGGACCCGTATAGGTTTAGGGACTTGATATGATTGAATAGGAGAGGCCCCATTTTGAGAGACATCACTTGTAAGAGGCTAAAAAACTAGTAGGTTTGAAGGGGGGCCATCATGGGTGATCGCAACCTCGATAAAGGGATTCCTTAAAGAAGGATAAGGTCTATTGAAATATCATGTATTAAAATAAATATGATTCCCTCATTGTTCCTTCAAGTCTCAATCGTCCAACTTTTTCTTCTTCACTTTTATAGGATTTCACCAAAGCAACCTAAATTGCTTTCAACAAGACTAAAAGTATTAAATTTCAAAACATATATAAATATTTTGTATCACCGTTCATATACCTAACTCAATCTTGTTTTGATGAAGTTTTTAAGTTTGAAATTCATTGGTATCTTTTCCTCGTGATCACTCTTACTCCTTTATACACATACTCTGTCTTAGTCCTAGTAGGTTTTGTTTTGATCAAATTTTAGTCTAATTTCCTTACAACTCATTATTTTTGAATTGCAATGACACTTCCATATAACCTTTTACTATTCTTGGATTCTACAAAGTTTCATATGTTGTCTCTATAGGATGTATTCCCATTTTTGCATTAGAAGATTGAGAATTAGGTCTATCGGTTCAATGTCTTGTGTAAGATTTTTTTTCATCAAACATCTCTCTTGCAATTTTTAATAACTATAAAACCTTTTCTAATCTCAATAATATAATATATAGATTATTTCTTCCCAAACTTAGCTTTAGAGATTTGATAATAGTGGAGATTTGAAAATTTTACAATTTAAACCCCAAAATAAGGTTTTTAGAAACCCGATATGGAAAATCTTCAATATCCTTACATAAAAAACCTCTCAACTCTCTTTTCCTATTGAATAAGCTTGAGGAAAACTAGATACAAGTTTTATATTTAAGAATATAATATTGTATACGCTTTGTATGCTCTCAACAATAAGCTTTAGACGTAAAAATGCAAGTTTTCTACCTAAAACAGAGTAGTCTCGTATAACAATTACAACAATATAAAAATTCATGAAGATTATAGTCTTGTTTACCTACATAGACAACATATAGTGTCATCAAATCTCAAGGAAGCATCAAATCACACACTTATTTTATTAATTTATTTACTATTCTACCTCTTTATTTGCTATGTCACACTTGTTTTCCTATCTAGGGAAGATTATAAACCTCACAAGGTGGATTGCACATTTTAAACTTAGTCCATCATTAAGATATTCACTCAAGTTGGTTCACTAAGGTTATACTTGAGTTTCCTTTCTCTCTTGTTCACATATCTCTATTTTGCAGGTCTTGAAGAAGTGAAAGTGAAGCACAAAGAATAAATATTGTTTGTTGTAGCACTATTCTAGCAGCATTTCAACACAGGTTGGAATCGCAACTGTGATTGGCTCGTAATCTTCATGTGATTTTCGTTGAATCGCAACTGCAACTGCCCTATGATCTGAGTAAGGCATATTTTTCATTTTCAATTGTTGTTTTATTATTTTACATCAATAAAATGTATTGTATCTCCTTAAAAGTGTTAGGGATCTAACTGAGGCATGTCCCCTAACCACAAAAAACAACTAACATTTTTCAAGTTTTCTTGGGTGTAGGTTTAGATTCATATATGAAGAGTTTTACCCACTTTATTCAATGAAAGAATCTCTCTCTTCATAATGGAAACATAAGCCCATTTTATTATAGTAGCATTGATTTGAAGTTTTCATATCAACTAATCCATCTTGTAGGTGATCCAAACGTAGGCATACATTTTGGCGACCATGGTGGGACCATTTTTGTTATGGGTAACTCTTTTTATGTTCTGAATCTAACTAGTCTTTGTAAGCATCTAATTTCCTAATTTCATCATTAGTTTCCCCCTATTTCATATTCTCGCTCCCTTTCCTGCTCTCTTGACAAATTCCTCTCTAGTAAGCAATTGCTAGCTTTATCATAGTGTCCATGGAGTGCCCTTATTGAATCCCCAGATGCAAGGCCACCAAGATAAAAATTCACTTTACTCACGCACGCAAATACGAAAGTTGCACCATTTAAGTAAAGGGTTTTAGACTCCTAGAGCGTTGGCAAGAAATCCACAAGTTTGTCCACCCAAAAAAATTTCTCATCAACAATTTTTGGCACCCACCATGGGGCAGATTTAGTAGCATCTGCACCTAAAAAATGACCAAGAAAAATACAAAAATAAATCAAAAAGAAAAAAAAAATTCTGGAATTTGAAAAATTACTCAAGCCTTACGTTTTAAAATTATGGATATTCCAGGCAATCCTCCTGTTGAAATACTTCAGTTACTTTTTCACGTTCAAGAGGATATTTCTTCATATTTGAGGGAGGCTATTTGGTATAACAGGAAAAGTGTCCATCAATACTTCATTTTCACGAGATTACTCGATCTTGAAGAAGAACGCGTTGTTGAATTAGAAAGATAGACAGATTCAAGAACTGCAAAGAAGAGTATATATTGTCAAGCTAACAGATAGAAGCTACACCTAAAAATAAAGATAAGGAGGACAAACCAATCCTATTTTTGAAGAACTTCAAAGAAGACGAGAGATGCTCACAAATCCAAGGTCTCCCTTGCGATAAGTAAACATTCCCAGTAGAAGTTCAAGATTCATCAACCCATTGTGCATTGAGTTTCCATACATCAACGAGAATATGAAGATTTCACTGACGTAGAGACTGAAGAAGAAGCTATAGAAAGAGAAGGTAAGAGCTAGAGAGGAGGTAAGAGCTAAAATTGAGGAGATTGAAAGAGCTAAAGACGAAGCAGATGCAAGAGCACTGGCTAAAGTTGTGGCCTTAGAAAGATTGGAAACTAGAATCAGGAATGAAATGGCATATTTTTTTCATGAAGAATGCATACCAAATGTATCATGGGGTGGAAAGATCAGCCCACTTGCTCTTCCTCAACCACTCCATGAGCTACCAAAAATCTCAAGAAAGAACTTCCCAAAATTTAGAGGATATGATTCTCAACTTCCCAAGGAGAATGTAACAACATTCATCACCGCATACAATGTAGTAGGAATAGAACACAAGGATCTTTATGTCTGGCTCTTTGTGGAATCACTGCAAAAGAAAGCTACCAAATGAGTCTACATGTTACCCCCAAGATCTATCACTTGTTGGGAAGATATAAGAAGCATATTTGAACATAGGTTCAAAACCACAGAGGATTGTCAGGATCTCTTGGTCTAATTGGTGTAAATGAAGAAAGAAGCTTTTGAATATATGAGAGACTTTATTGCCAAATATAACCGGATAATAAGAATGATTCCTGAAGATGTCGTGCCTCCTGAAAATAACTTGAAAAGGTTCTTCATCAGTGTTCTACCACCAAAAGTTGGTTTCTTCCTTAGAAGATCCCAACCCAAGGATTTGAAGGAAGCACAAGACTTCGCAATCGAGACTGAAGATGATTTAATATTTTATGAAAAAATAAAAGGTCTGAATGGAAAACATAAAGGCCAAAGTTCAAGCCTAGCTCTCATTGATCCTACGATCCATAAGATGGCCAACGACATGGATTACATGAAGAAACAGTTGTCTCAAATCACTATGTGAAATGCTCCAAGGGAGCCAAATACTCCGAACCAGCCGACAATTGCCCCACCTCCCTGTAGGATTGATCTCGAAGCACCATCGGTCAATGCTACATGTGACATTGATGAAACACAAGATGAAGAAGAAGAAGAAGAAGAAGAAGGTGAGGATGGAGACTACCTTGAGGTTGAAGAAGTTAATGGTGAGACTAAAAATTGCCTTATTGAATGTTGAAGGAGAAGAAGATGAAAATGGTGAAGAATCTCCAAGATTCTCATGTGCAGTGTTCACATGGGCTCAATCAAATAAAACAACTTCATCTTCAACAACTGTTGCGAAGAAGAAGAAAGAATATTCTTTCGTTAAAATTCCACAAAATAAGATCATCAACAGAGGGTCACCGCTACCACCATCAATGGACTCAACCAAAGAAAAACTAGACCCACTAAGAAGCAAGAAGTCATTTACCATGCCAAGTAAGTCCTTTGGTACTCCCTCTAATTTAAAAGTTACCTCTAATAACAATTCTTCTTCAAATGCTACTCCTACAAAATCATCTAAAGTAGCACCAAGTTCTGCTTCCCCATCCCCTCTAAGCCAATTACCACACCTGTTAAAGAAAATCAAACTCCCAAGGTAACCACACCTTCACCATGTAAAGCTTTCATCACCCCTAGAACCTCAAATTCATCCGTTGTGACCCCATTTGACTATGTGGAACACGAAGGTAAGACCAAAGTCCAGATCACAAAGCTTGAATATTTGTAAACACACCCTGCTCAATTCGATAGGTTGATCAGTGTAGTCCATGGTGGTAGTGTTAAAGCATCAAGCTAAAATTATAAAGGCCTACTCCCTACACCATCCATGCCACCTTCACAAAACATGTTAGCCCTTAGTGCCTCCAAAACTGATAAAGTTGAACCTTTTTACCTATCACTTCTCATCAAAGGCTTTCAACTCAATAATTGCATCATAGATTCTAGAGCCTCCGATAATGTGATGCCCATGAAAGTCAAAAATTCCTTAGGAATTACCTTAACATGTGCGAAAGGCTCTTTTTATTCCATGGAATCCAACAAAGTACCATTGGTGGGAAGGATAAAGGATGCTCAACTTTCTTTGGTCGACTTCCAAGAAAAGAAAGTGTTACTCACCATCTTGGTAGCTAACATTCCAGCCTCATTCGACATGCTCCTAAGCAGAATATTTTGTAGGGATTTAGGTGGTGAATCAAAATGGATTGGTCCTCTACAACCATAACTGTGAAAATGGAGATGAAGAATTTGTTTCCGGTGCAAAAGATTAAATACATAGTACAAAAAGCAGATGATCCAAGGGTGAACATTTTGTTCTAAGGTGGCAGGATAGGAAACTATTTTCTCACATTGACAAGAGATGAAATTTTTCCTTTCCTCACCATGAAATAAGAAGAGTAAATTTTTCTTATGGAATTTGAGATGCAAGATTTGTTTTGGCAACAAAGACAACTCATCAAAGGAGTGAAATATTCGATAGAGGAAGATCCTCGCTACATAATGGATGATTTGATGCTTTCTAAATACTCTATTGATGAAGAAGAAATAAAAAATGATGAGTTTGGGGTGTTCATGAGTAACCTCTCTTTAGAATTTTATTTTTAGTTAATGATAGGATGGAGATATGTGGAGGAGTAGAGAAAGTTGAAGAATATAATTCTCCTTTTGATTCAATCACGGATGAACATATGGAGGAGACCAATTTCATTCTTGAAATCAAGGATTAGGATGATTATCATGAGGATGATATGGATTTGAGATCGAAGGTGTGTCATTTCCACAAAGCATGGACCTCTTCTCCTTTTTAGAAGGGTTCATAATTCATAATTGTATGTGCCTATATGAAGGAGAGCCTTAGGGAATACAAAGCACATGATCTGAAAAATGGTACTAATTTTTTTTTGAAGTAGTACTTAGAAAATTATCAGATTTAAAAAACTTGATAACTGACTAAGAGTATTAGCAATTTTGGGAATTCTTGAAACCCAAATCCTTGAAATCAATTATCCTTAATTTTCAAATTAAGTGAATATACACAATCTATTACAAATCCATTTAAAAATTCACAGTTGATTTTAGAATGCACTCAAATCGAATTCTTGATTCCAAATATGAAATGTGCAATTCCCTTTCTGTTGTGGGTTATGGATACTAAAATGCTAACTTCAATCCAAATAATCCAAATTTATTCTTGCTTAAATAATTAATCAAATAAAATAACTTGAATGTTTTTATCTCATCAAAATATTCTAAACAAATTAAAATCAAATCCACAACACAAGAACTTGATAATGGAGTTCACCTGAAGGCTACGTCTCCGGATTCTCGTAATGAGAATCGATCTATTATTTCCCAATTAATTACAATATCCCTTCACTATTTACTTAACATACCTTTATACTTGTAATTTAGTTGATTTAGACCTCTTGGAAATCTGCAATTTACCAAAAACGTTCCCAAGTCCATCCGTGGCCCCTACAGTATTTTCACTTATAGTTTCCTATGCACTTACAATCAAAAAAACATCTACAAATTTAAATTTACAATACCTACATAAAATAGGTTAAAATTTTTGGAAACTAGAGGAAATTCTAAAAAATTTCCCTTTTTACTCCTTGGCCTGATTCGGACCCAAAGTGGTTGGAAAATGCAGATCTCTGCCTGCTCCTAGTGCTCGTTCTGTGAAATTGCGTCCAAAAAACATCTAGAATAAAAAATATATAGCACTTCATGAGACAATAATAACACCATCATCTTCATCTTATAATTTTGAGAAACTTTTCTTTTTACTTCATTCATAAATTCAGCCATTAAGACCCTCAAAATTGCTGCTCTATTGAATCTTGACCCTCTCATAGTCAGCTCCACCTGCTTCTACAAAACCCACCGAGCTCCTTTCATAGCTCGTCCAATCTAGTTGGCAGGTTGGTTGGTGGATTGGTCTTAGAAGCCCGAGGTCAAGGGTTTGAGACTTGATGACATGTTTTTTGGTAGAGGTTACATTTGCTATGAAGTGAGATATCCCACATTTCTTGTAGAATGAGGGATTTGTTGTTTATATTGGGATATCCATCCCAATTAATATGTGGCTAAGGAAAAACTTATCCATTTTTTTGGGCTCACCACACTATCTCTGATTTTGTTGATGTTATACGTATAAACCAAGATATCCGTGGCTTCAGACAAGGTAATGTGGAAAGGTTGGCGTAAAATATAATGCAATAATTTTGAGCTCAATCACTTTGGATAACTCGCTGAGCTAAAATATAACTCAATCCTTGCATGACTCGGTTAATAGCTCGACTCATAAAATTTATCTTGATGTTGATCCTCGATAGGAAAATTGATCGTGGTGGCAAGCCACATGGTGGCTTGAGGGCCCACCATGTCAGTGATTGATATATGAGTCCTCACGGCAGCCGGGCTCCCCTCCCTAACAAAAGTTGAGCCTCTTGTTCTGCTAAGCTATACCATTTTTTGATCGTCAAAGAATGGCGGTGAAAATATTTCGATCCTCTGATTTTGCCAACACCCTTTTGCCACATGTCACAGTGCTATTGGTCCACTATTGACTTGTTGACCAAAGTTGACTTTCCCATTGATTGAACTTTGACTGGACATAATTGGAGCTCCAAATGTCTACTTGTTGTGTTATCATAGTCAATGGAAATCTCTCAAAAATATCTTATGCACTAAATTTTTTTAGGGATGTTTAGGGAAATTTTGATATCAAAAATGATCCCCTGATCACACCTCCCCAATAGGAAAAGATTTTTGTCCCAAAAATCTTATATTGGAACATTTTGCCATCCTGTCCTGAATCTGGAAACTCTACTGCCACCTTGGAAGTGCTGATGTAGTAGACCCTTTGGTCTCTTTCTCTGTAGCCTTCTCACTTTGAAAAATTTGTTTTGATCCAGGACTTGTGGGTTATGGGCCCACTACGCTTCCATTGAACCACTTTGATATCCGAAGAATACCTCCACGCCTCCACTGTATGGTGCTAAGTTTTCGGATATCTAACAACAAGGATCTTATTTGACTCTATAACATAGTTCTAGCTCCTAGTTGATTTTGTGAAATCCAAACTAGTTTGAAGGAACTCCATGTTACTTAGAGCTATGATTGATCCGATGTCAGTGATGGACAATGACTTGTTAGGTACCATCCTATTACAGGGTCATAAGAGACTCTACACATAATGAAGTTACGACCTGATGTCATGTGCCTTTCCAGACTTCAACGCCTCCAATGAACGATGATAAGCCTATTTCAATACCTCAATCCTCTATTGCATGATGCTAGTTTGATGATCAACAACCATTCTGATACACGATCACAATGCCTCTACACAGAACAACGATCCGAGATGATTTCTCATGAGCTAAAAAATGGTGAATCCAACCCCACTACACGGCTACTACCTCTACATGGTACAAATCCTCCTATTGTCAAATGCCAACGGTGTTTAGCTACCATTATGCTATAATGTCACAATGCCTTTACATAGAATGAAATTTGGAGCTGACCCCTACGAGCTCTATTATCTGCACAAATGGTTGAAAAATCTCCAAGCTCATAGATATGAGTATCCAACTATAATGGCCACTCAAAAATTTGATTAGGAGATATGTACCCTTAAAAGGGTCTTCATACAACTTTCAAATACAAGTGTAAGGAAATTATATGCTAATACACCATGCAAATTAGTTGTAAAAATGCTCCATTTTTGGAGTCTTGGTACAATAAGCTTAGTTACTAATTTTATAGGAAAATAATTTCACATGATAAACATGTCAAGAAAATTTTCTCCTATTTTGTGGCTTATGTACTTGGTCTTCTCCACTACATCACATTGTGGATTGACCTTGTTTATCTCTTTGCTGCTAGACACATAACTAAACAAGGACCAAAACATACTACATCTCCTGGTATTAGTAATTTACCAAAATAATTGCCCTCTAAGGGGTCTTACTAATGCAAGTATAAAAGATTGCAAACATTTCCTAGAATTGGGTCTTGACTAATGTGTTATGTGGATCGTCAAAAAATCTATCATCTGCACATGATTCATAATGGAATAATCCAAAGATAAATGTGAGAAAATTACTAAGGATGATAAACCTGCCCCTCAGTCAATCCCTGCAATCTGGACTCCACAAGTACAAGCTTGATGCCATCACTATCACCTCAGCTTGCACTGATCAAATTTCTCAGAGAATAGAAATTTTGCAAGCGATGATACCTACTATGATGCCAACTTGATATGAAAATGGTACTAATTTGTTTTCGAAGTAGTACTTAGAATATTATCAGATTTAAAAAACTTGATAACTGACTAAGAGTATTAACAATTTTGGGAATTCTTGAAACCCAAATCCTTGAACTCTTCCAGATAAATCAATTATCCTTAATTTTCAACTTAAGAGAATATACAAAATCTAATACATATCCATTTAAAAATTTGTAGTTGATTTTAGAATGCACTCAAATTGAATTCTTGATTCCAAATTTGAAATGTGCAATTCCCTTTCTATTGTGTGTTATGGATACTAAAATTGTGACTTCAATCCAAATAATCAAATTTTATGCTTGCTTAAATAATTAATCAAATAAACTAACTTGAATGTTTTTATCTAATCAAAATATTCTAAACAAACTAAAATCAAATCCACAACACAAGAACTTGATAACGGAGTTCACCCGAAGGCTACGTCTCCAACTTCTCGTAATGAGAATTGATCTAATATTGCCCAATTAAGTACACTATCCCTTCACTATTGAATTAAAAAACCTTTATACATGTAATTGAGCTGATTCAGACCTCTTAGAATGCTACAATTTACCAGAAACATTCCCAAGTCCATCTGTGGCCCCTATAGTATTTTTATTGATAATTTCCTGTGCAATTATATTAAAAAAAATGTCTACAACTTTAAATTTAAAATACATACATAAAAGAGGTTGAAATTTCTAGAAACTATAAGAAATTATGAAAAACTTCCCTTTTTACTCCATGGTCTGATTTGGACCCAAAGTGGTTGGAAAATGTAGATCTCTACCTGCTCTTAGTGCTCGTTCTGTGAAATTACGTCTGAAAAAAATATGCAATAGAAAATATATAGCACTTCACGAGACAAGAAGATGACCATCGTCTTTGTCTTGGAATTTAGAGCAACTTTTCTATTTACTTCATTCAAAAATTCAGCCATTAAGACCGTTAAAATGCCTAATGACGGCCTGTAGCTCTATTGAGTCTTGATCCTCTCACTATCAGCTCTACTTGCTTCTACAAAACCCACCGAGCTCCTTTTATAGCTCGTCTGATCCAGTTGGCAGGTTGGTTGGTGGATTGGTCTTAGGAGCCTGAGATGAGGGGTTTGAGATCCGATGACATGATTTTTTGGCAGAGGTTACATTTGCTATGAAGTGGGTTATCCCACATTTCCTGTAGAATGAGGGATTTGTTGTTTATATTGGGATATACATCCTAATTAATACGTGGATAAGGAAACACTTAGCCCTTTTTCCAGGATCACCACACTACCGCTGAGTTTTTTCAAGCCACCGTTTATCCACCTACGTGGATCTTGCATATAAGGGGGGGTTGGCGAATTTATATGGGCTTGTCATAGCCTGACCACTTCACATATAAATGTGTCTTAGATAAGCCTGCCCACTTTGACCTTAACATGAGGCATGGCCATGTTGCACTTCGCTGTTTAGTTGATGTTGGATGTATAAACTGAGATCTCTGTGGCTTTGGCCAAGGCAATGTGAAAAGGTTGGCATAAAATACAATGCAATAATTTTGATCTCGATCACTGTGGATAACTCGTTGAGCTAAAATATAACTCGATCCTTGCATCACTCGGTTAATAGCTCGACTCATAAAATGTAGCTTGATGTTGATCCTTGATAGGAAAATCGATTGTGGTGGCAATCCACATGGTGGGTTGAGGGCCCACCACATTGGTGATCGATATATGATTTCTCATGGCGGTCGGGCTTCCCTCTGTAACAAAAGTTAAGCCTCTTGTTCCGCCGAGCTATACCATTTTATGATTTTCAAAGACCAGAGGTGAAAACCTGTCGATCCTCTGATTTTTCCATCACCATTTTGTCCACGTGTTGCAGTGCTATTGGTCCACTTATTGTCCTGTTGACTAGAGTTGAATTTCCTGTTGACCGAACTTTGACTGGACATAACTGGAGCTTCCAATGTCTGTTTTTTGTGTTCTGATAGTCGATTGAAAGCTCTCAAAAATATATTTTACATTGACACAATTTACGGATGTTTAGGGAAATTTGAAAACAAATATGAATCCATAATGAATTTGGAAGATCCATTCATACAAGATATTTTGAAATTTGTAGAAGAAATTGAAGATCCTCAACTTTGCATTGAACTCTTGACTCAAACCATGGAGGTACAAGATAGGTGTGAATCTATGAGTGCCCCTTGTTTCAAAACACCTGTGTTAGATGTGGAGATGAAACAGTTAGATAGGTCGGATGACTTCCTCAATGACGATCGTGAAAGTGAAAGCATGTCTTCTTCTTCCATAATGAAAGAAGAATTTCGTGAATGTAAAAGAAGAAAATTCCTTGGAACTCCTTTGGGCATCTTCAATTTTAAGAACAACACTTTCGTCATGGAGAAAGATAATAAGGAAAATATTGAACTGACTCATGTGGAAGAGAGTTGTCCATGGTAAGAGCATTGGGAATATATTCAAAATCTACTTGATCACATCACTTCAGAACTTTCTACAAATACAAAGAGTGAATATGGTAATGAAAAGAGATAAGAATATTTAAACAAATTGAAGTAAGATCAGCCTTGGAATGATGATGAAATGTTCAAAGAAAGATTGGTGTTATGGAAAAATGTGGAAGGAAGTCAACACTCTGGAAAGGAGCTTAAAGAACATAAAGGCAAGGGAATTTCTGGGTGAAGGCCTAAGAAACAAAAATCTCATGTAGGCTCACTCCTACGAAGTACATAGACAATCATGAAAACACCGAG
This sequence comes from Taxus chinensis, assembly GCA_019776745.2. Taxonomy (NCBI): domain Eukaryota; kingdom Viridiplantae; phylum Streptophyta; class Pinopsida; order Cupressales; family Taxaceae; genus Taxus; species Taxus chinensis. The sequence goes on along the minus strand of CM034146.1, from coordinate 345,203,623 downwards.
ATTTCATAGGCATTTAATGAAAGGATGTTACTTCCTTGAACTAGCCAATGGCTTCACAAGACATTGAAATTTTGTGTTATCCCTTTGAGGGTAACTCTTGATAAGAAAAGTGCTTCAATGAAAGCAAGTTACCCCCCACCTTATACCATAGGTGAATCTTAGGTTTGTTTTCCCTTTCTGTTATGTGTGTCTTTTCATTTATGAGTGTGTTGTGTGTTTCCTTTCCTTTGTTTTGTTTGTGTTCTTCCTTGCTTTCTCTCTCTTGTAAGTTGTACATGACTCCACATGACCCAACGGATAAGGCACTGGTTAATATATATTGAGATTCTAGGATTCTTCATGCCATTTAATCGTTGTGCTCAGTACATATCATGTCCCCAAGCTAGATCCATCTATTGTCATGTAAATGTGAAACAGGAAAATTTACAATTTTCAAGCATGACAACAATGCCCATGGGTCAAAATTTTCAAATTTTACCTTTCTAAGACACCCAGGTCTACCCGTCCTCAACACCAACCTTACCCAGTTATTTTATGACCCCCTAGTGGATGTCAAATCAATCCCCTAGGTGAATTAGGAAATTGAATTCAATCCCCTTAGGTGATCTTAGGGGTTCTTAAAGAATGCCAACTTTGGGCAGTTTTGGGAAGGGCTACCACTGGCCTTCCTGGGACTAGTGCAACCCCCTGGAGTGGAAAAGAGGAGAAAAAATTAGCATGGAGATGAATTGAAGTTCCGAGAACATCAAGGAATGGATTTTGAAATATTCAGGAAATATTTGGAGGTTTTGGGGCAGATCCATCAAAAACGGGTTCTCAGGCCTAGGTAGTGCATAGTGTTAAGAAAGCTATTGAGCTTCGAAAAGTGATTCCAGGAGCTCTAGAAAGAGTTAGGATCCAAACAATACATCTTTAGAAAGGTAATTCATATCTCTAAAATATGGTGGAATCAAATCTCTTACAACAACTAGGCACAATATGTTTATATCCAATTCTTCTCATGCTCAATCATGGAGCCAGAATAAAAATACAATTTTTAGGGCTCAAATGGAAATATCAAGAACTAATATCCCCACCATTTGATTTATAAGGCCATTTTCATTTGAATTCATATAAAATTTTACCTTTAAATTCCATCGGGAACTCCAGATACGACCTTCATAAGTTCACTCTCAAATTCTCATACTTAGCCAATTTTTGAAGTGGACACGTGTCAACTCTAGGAGCCTGGCACATTTTGATGTCCCTCTCATCCCTTTAGCAAAGGGACAAAGGTGAAATTAAAATGTGTTGAGCCCTTTTTAGCCCCCTGATCACTCATAGGACCCTCTGCATCGCCAATTAGGCCCCTAATAGCTAAGTTTGAGCCTTCCCTCTCCCTACACGGATGATCGCCAAGTGTCGCGATGAGGCACGAAGTAGAAATTGATGTCCCTTTCATCCCTTTAGCAAAGGTAAATAGGGGACACAAAATTCCCACAACCCACTTGAGCCTTGTGGTTCCTCATGCACCTAAAAATTAGCTCATAAATGTTTTTTCCTAACCTCCCTCTCATTCTCAACTACAAATAACTTCATTCTTCTCCATCACCACCTCTGTGATATCTGAAGATTGAAGAATCCATTAATAGATGTCATGAAGAACAGCAGTAAAAAATTCAGTGAGCTACCTCTTCACTTATCAAGGTTCCAGTGGGCAAAATCGTGCAAAAATTGGAGGGAATGATCATTGAAAAATCTAGTTTCACATAAACTAGTTTTCGCGCCATAAAGTCACTATTTTTTGGGGATATGGAGGGTTGTGTTTTTTATCAGTATTATGGCCCCACTAAGGAAAATATGATTTTCCCACTTTGTTCAAATGAAGAAATTACTCAAAAGTCATAGCTTGGAACCCTAGAATAAAACCCAGAATTTCAAGACTTCTTTTGTTACAATCTAACACCTCTGGTGCACTTACTAAAATAACATGTTTCCATGGCAAGGTAGACTAAAAAGAGAAAGTGGATAAAAAATGGAAATACATAGTCAAAAAATGAGGATTTAAATTTTTGAAATGGTTTGAAGGCATTGGGATCAATGTGGCAGAGCCTTTTTGGAGTCGATTCAGTAAAAGTGGGTTTTTGGGCCTAAAGGAGCATACACCGTGAAGGAGTGCTTGGGATTAAAGAAAGGATTTTAGGAGATTCGTAAAGATTCAAGATCCTAAAAAGGTACCCATGGAAGGTATTTTACATGCCCTAAATGGTGGAAAAAACAAGACCTCGTGAAACATCATTCACTTTCCTAGGCAACTCATTCTTCCGGCGCACAACTGGTTATCCCAAGAAAAAAAAGGGGGAATTTTAAGGTGATGCAGTCATAATTGGAGCTCAAAACCATCACAATTCAATTATTTGAGTTTTTTTCAATCAATATCATCTGATAGCTCAATTTATTACCATCACAAGTTAGCTCAAGGAACGCATTCAACACTTAACCAAATTTTCAAGAGGACACGTGTCTACTGTAGGAGCCTGACGCATTTTGATATCCTTTAGTAAAGGGACATAAGGGGACAATAAAATGTTCCCAGACCTTTTTGACTCCCCAGTCACTCACACGACCCTTAGACTTGTCAGTTCAGTGCCTAGAAGCTTGTCGAAGCCTGTCCTCACATTGTATGGATGATCGCCAAGTGTCACAATGAGGTGCAATGTGCAAACTGACGTCCCTTCATCCCTTTAGCTAAAGGGACATAGGCGACAGTAAAATTTTCCCAGCCTAGGTATGCCTTATGGTCCTCCATGCATTTGAATTTTAGCCCCCAGGTGCTTCCCTCAAACTCCCTAGCCCTAATGCTCATTCGTTCAGATCTTAACAAGTGTCAGCTCCAGGCGCGATGTGCAAACTGATGTCCCTTTCATACCTTTAGCTAGGGAGAAATTAGGGACACAAAAATGCACGTAGCCCCTGGTATGTGTTTTTTGAATGCTTTAAAGTCAGGACATATCATTTTTCTTCCTCCATTTCATCTCTTGACAACTGCACACCCTACCGGAACTTTGTCCATTTTTCTCTAGACGTCTAGACCACCATTGTTGCACTAAACCAGATTTGCCAAATCCTTCACACTATGAAAATATAGATATCTAAGAGGAAAATCTGATCAAAAAATGAATAATAGAAGAGAAGAACAAATAAATTCATTTGAAAACCCTCATAGCCGTGAGACGAAGAAATCAACATATCTTGCAAACCAGTGCAAGGATCGAGACAAGGTTTTTTGCTGTCTTCACAATTTTTGGAGGCCGTAAAAACCTTGCTAACAAGTCTCCCATTCATAGCATAGATTATTCATAGTGAAGAAACCCCCATTTTTGTACAATGAAAATAAAAATCCAATTTCTCGATCAACCAGTGATCGGTTTGCAAAGAAAATTTACCGGTGAAATAAGAAGGAAAAAACCCACATCGAAAATATAATTTTCATCATGATCCAAGGTGGAAAAGGAAACTTACAATTTTCAAGCTCCAGTAATGGTTGTCATGTCCATAACTGCAAGGTAAAAAATTTAAAAATTTAAAATCTCATAAACCAGTGATTGGGTAAGCCCAAAATTTCAAAGGGGTGAAATCGGGCAAAAACCCATATAAGAGAAATTTGTTCCACCATGATCCGATCACCAGAAGTGTACTTGCTAAAAATAGCAGGCCTTCTACATTGGAAACTATTATTTCAGGTAAGCCACCATTTGAAGAAGCTTCAAGGAAGGCGGTGAACACAGGGGAAATATCACTGGTAAAGATCATCAAAAGGGTCATCTGGGCCCAAAATTAACACTCACTAAAAATAGTAAGTGGCCCATAAACACCTGCCATAAACAGAAAGGTGGTCTAGAAAATGGTTCCCACAAAAGGAATACAATGAGAAGAAGTTCAAATTGTCATAGGCAGGTCGAGGCCCGAAAATCTTATTTTTACACTTACGAAAAATAGTAAGTTGTTCCATTCAATAATAGCAAGTGTTGAAGAATCATTCATATTTTCACTAGTATGTTCATCGGTACCTTACACCTATATGGAAAAATGTATCATTCTGTAGGACATATGTCAGCAGAATATGACAGTGTTGCAAAGGGTCATCACGAGAGGCAATTTCCATCCTCAGATACTTTGAAGTGGATCTCCATGAGCAACGGCCACGGTCACCATTGGGATAACTCAACAATGTTTCTAAACACTTAGTTCACACTGTTCATAGGTAATCAAAAGGTAGTTTCTTGTCAGGAGCAACTTGTCTGCAACATGAGTGAATCATTTGTAACAAGGAATTCAAGGGAGTGGGTATCTTCTCATCGGCACGGGACAGAGAATAATTCAGCATCGAGTGCAAGTTTTAAGGATTTTTTGAGGAGGCAAGGGATTTAGAGATTCAGAGTTTCATCTGCTTGGAGCATTCCAATTATCAGAATCAGCAAACTTCATCGGGAGAAACATCCTTTCTTTTCCTTCTCTCTCTCTTCTCCCACCGACTTTCTCTCTCCTCCACATTCTAATTCTTCATTGGGGTTGCACTTTTTAATAATGCCTTAATTAAAAATGACATTATTTTCAAAGTAATAAATCACCCTTAAGTTATAAAACAAGACTTAATGTTTTCCTAAGAATGTAAAAAGTTTCAAGGCATGTGAAGGATCAATGGGGGATAGGCGAAGAGACTTCTAAAATTCTATGAATTGTAATGAGCTCCTCATTCAAAGGGGCTCTAATTCTAAAATTCTTCTAGCTAGTTATATTCTTGCAAGTTCATGAGAGAGATTTTACTTACTTGTGAGTGAAAAGAGTTAGCCATTTTTCTCTCTAATTTCTTCATTCCTTCACTATGTACAACTTTGATTTTGCAAGCTACTAAAGGAAGAAATTTGTGTGTTCCAAGGCATATGAATGTGTACATATTTGTACATATGGTTTCCTCTAGACAGTAGCCCCAAAATCATGTTGTCTTCTTCTTTTGAAATGTGTGTGTAATATTTTCCAACTAGTATTTGTAAGCATTTGATTTCCTACTTGCAAAATTAGTTTCACCCTATTTCATATTCTCACTCACTTTTCCCACTCTCTTGAAAAATTCCATTCTAGCAAGAAATTGCTAGCTTTGCCACAGGGTCAGTGGAGTGCCCCTCTCTGATCCCTAACCACAAGGCCACCAAGATAAAATTCACTTTACTCGCGAACGTAAATACAGAAGTTGCACCATTTAAGTAGAGGGACTTAGATTCAAAGAGCATTGGCAATAAATCCACAAGTTTGTCTACCCTACAAATTTTCTCACCAACACGACCCCAATTTGATTGATCGAGTGGACTAAAATATAGCTTGGGTAAAGTCAAGCCGACGACTAGAAATTTTCTAGCGTATCATTTTCGTTTGAATAGTCCTTGGTATTTAAGGAGAGATCCTTTTTATAGGAAGCCAAACACACTGAGCCCCTATTCTAGCTTAAGACAAATAAACATTACTACATTCATCAAAACATTCCACTTTACTATTTCTAAGTCACACTTACGAGTGTTTCTATTCTTCACAGACCCTTCTCACACTATCATATCTACTTCTGTCATCCATTTTGAGTTCTGATTTTCCCATTTTTGGTCGCAACTACAACTGTGCTACGATTTTTCCACCCCATTTTTTTCCCAGAGTCATTTGCAACTATGACTGACCTATATCCTTCTAAATCATTCATTCTACCTTATGTTTTGATCCCTAATTTATCTCAGAGCCATTTACAACTACGACTGACTTGTAATTTTTTGGTCTTACCATCTTGCTGACTTGTTTTATTCATGTTTCAAAGTCCTAGTCGTCATTTCTTATGGATTTTATTTTTTTTCATGTTCATTCTCATCCTAATTCACTTCATCAACACCTTATTAACCACATTGTTAAGCTTGAGTCCCAACATTTGGGGGGACTTCCACCCACACCTACTTATCATTCCATTTTTAATGAGCCTATTCATCCCATGGTACTACGTCATCCCTATCCATCTCATTTCAAACTACCTACTTTTGAAAAAATTGATGGCACTGAGGATCCTTCAACACCACTTGCATCTTTTCCGCTACTGCACGCCACCTCATTCAACATGATGACACTTCTCCTCTTACTGCACATTCCCACTTTTTCTTGACTAGCTGCACGCACTTGATTGGTACTCACTGCTTCCCACAACATAGTATTTACAATTTTAAACAACTTGCAGATACCTTGTTATCTCACTTTCTCCATCCACATTACACCTAAAGCAACACTCATTGACCTTCACATGCTTGGACAATTCCATAATGATTCTATCGTTGACTTTATCACTGCATTAGCATGTACTTGTGTTCATCAGTTTTCATTTTCCACTCCAACAATCCAAGATCAATTGACCTCTTTTCCATAATTTTCATCCCTCACATCTCCCACCACTTACAAATTCATCTACTAAACACATTTGATGAGGTTGTGCACATGGTACAATGCCTTGAAGATGTCCATCTTGGTTTTCCTCTCGTCTTTGCCACACATTTTCCATTACTCCACCACCTACCACACCATTACAATCCCATGTTCAAAATCTCGTCCAATCAAATCCTCCTCACACTTCATCACATTTTTCACCTACATACTTTTGCATTCATTACGTTCTCTTATGAGATTTTAGCCTCATCCAACCCCCTTGACAAATTCACTCCCATAAATTGAACTGACTTACTTATATTCTCCTACAATTTGTCTTGACATTCCAATCTCATCACTCTCCCTCCCAAACCGCCCCCACCCACTATGACATTCCTCTCATGAAACATGTGCTTACCATCATACTGACGGTCATTCAAGTGACTCGTGTCCCTAACTCCACAATATCATTCAATACCTTCTCGACAAGAGCTAACATTGTAGTTCAAACCTTCATCTCCACCAATTTCACCTATTAATATTAATCCAATCAATTCACACAATACTATACTCTCATTTCTTCTCCACATGTCATCTCTCCATCATCCGATTCATCACTTCCCTACTACATCACAATCATCATGCATAATTAGTATCTCATCATCTCACTCAATAACCTCACAATTGAATCCATTACATGCTTCCACCTTGGATTCAGCACCCTCGTGCTCACCTAATCACTCATTATCTCCATCATCTTTGTATCAATATCCACTATCATATCCTTCCATTATGGATGTGGTCGTCATCCTTGTCTTTGTCTGTAGTTTTTCCACTTTGTCACCAAATTTATCTAGTTATCCATCACCACATGATTCTGTCACCTCCATTACTTCCCCTCCTTCTTCACTTGCTTCGATCCAAACACTCCACTTATCACACAACCCATCACTTCTCCTCCTTCTTCACTTGATTCGATCACATATACTCCACTTATCACATCACTCAATTACTCCACCTCCATTTTGCCCTTAATCACATATGGATTCCACACATCACTTCACCTACCTTACCAACTTCTCCCACATAGCATCTCACTTACTTTCCTCACCACTCATTCAAGCTCCTTTCTTGCTTCGTGGTGCCTTGATTACATGCTCTATTTCATCTATTGTGGTCATTTACACTACTCTTGCACATCTATTTCCCGGCATTCACTTGTCTATATGTTCTTTCATCTCCTTCCTCGCAAGTCACCTCTACATGTGTCCCCCATTGTTTCACCTCTCTTTGGAGCATTCATTTCAAATTCACCACCTTGCCTCCTACATCACCATTCATTCAAGCACCATTTTTATTATCGTCTCCCCCTTCTACATTCACATCATCATATCATGACCCACACCACCATTTATTTTTACACTGCGGGCCTCACAAGCCTCATCCACATCCAATTACACTTTCCGAATCATTCCAATTTTCTCCCACTTTCTCATAGGTTGGACATTCCTTATTACATACATCTTCCTATTTCATGTCATCCTACATTTCATTACACTAATTCATCACAAGCTCCACACCCTCATCTCTTCATGCAATTCCTTCTAAACATCACTCATCGTCCACATGATATCATCACTCAGCCATCATGCTTCATAACACTCCACCATCTACCATTGATTTGTCTTCATGACCTCAACCATTGAAGTTTCTTGCACATCCACAACATACATAACACCTTTCTTGTGCGTGACTCATCCCCACACTCATGTCCTTGCAGACTACCACCACTATATGGATTCTATTTGGAATTCTTACTTCACTCATTCATCCATGTTATCCTATGTCAACTCCAATTATTTATCTCATCTCATCGTTTGATTTTGTACATCACGTCTCTCACTCACCTAGTCCCTATATGGATTGGGGGACTTTCATTTGTCTCTCACTACCGCATTTTACATGCTTGATAAATTCCATGCATCTCTTCATCTGGCTTGGATTTGAAACCCAACCTGATTCTCCACACATTTTATTCTATCGTTCTTGATCATAAACGCACACACTTCTCCACACAACTAAACATCTTTCAAAAAATTAAAAAATCAATATATTTCAAAAATGTTGCTTCTAAATTTTGCTTCATTCATGGATGTTCTTCCACATTCTTCTTCACTCCCATTCATATTTCATTCCAATTCTCCCATTCACATTCCACATTACATTGGTTTGTTTCACAATGTTTTGGTTTGTTTCACACTTTGATGTGCATACTTGTTGTCATGTTTCCTAAGTCAATATTCTCTACTATAGTTATTTGAACTTGGTCTCTCCTTACTTGGTGAATTAAGAATGATTTTCCTCTTTGAGATCCACACACGCTTACACACTTAAAAACTTGTCTTGAAGACCCCAGGGCATTATTTGTTAACACTTGCCAACTTTCATCTCCATAATCAATTTCATTCCCTCCATCAAGCCACTTGTGGTTCTAAACCCCTTGGAAAACTGAGAGAGTTAATATCATGTGAAAAAAAATCAAAACAATCAAGAAAAAGTCCAAAATTTAAAAGCAATGAAAAACAATGAGCAATATAAAATACTCTCTCTTATGGGTCTTTCACAGTATCTCTACTAGGGCTATGGATACCTGGAGCTGGCAATAGAGCAATGTTATGAACTATAATCAAATGTATCTCTCGCTCGGGGCTATGGATGTCTGGACCCAGCATCAGAGTCAATACATGATTTACAATTACCTTCCATTTCACTACTCACCAATCACATGTTTCAATCATACCTATACATTGGCTTATGTTTTCACTTTTTATCTTATAGGTCTTCACCTCAAGTAATAATTAACTCTCATATGCACACACAAGATCCCATGAGTCGCAGGGCTAGTATATCACCTTATGCAGTTTAGCACTTGCTCAAGCTCCTATTTTAGCTCACTTGTTCTCTCATATTTTGTGTCATTTATTTCATCATGTGTTCACCACCACACTTATGAAAAATTCATGTTCATATGCTACTAAACATAACACTTGCACTTCATCATTACAATCAGGTCATGGTGCATGTTTGTAATTCACCTCAGTTGGACGAAACATCCTTGGATAACTGCTACCTTTTGTAAAAAAATTGCCTTACCTTGCTCTACATAGCCTCATCACATCATTTTTCATTTTCATTTTCCATTTTTCATGCATCATTTACTCATTTTTAACTCATTTTCCTATTTTTCATGTTCATTATCCCTTCATCACACCCTCCTCTACATCATACACCCCACTTATCTTCCTCTCACATAGATTAACGCCCCACTTGCTTCACACTTCCCTACCTAACTCCTGCTCACCCTTCCCCTCACCCTCTCTCCATCTCACTCGAGATCACTCGTTGACTATCCGTAACCCACCCTAGTTCCCAAATTTTTCCACCACATTATGATTGAGCCTTGCTTAGCGAGTCCCTCCTTAGCTACCCCGTCACTGCCGCCTCACTGCTTATCCCATCTCATGACCCTAAGCTCACCCCCTCATTAATTCAAACTTGCAACTCATATTGTTCCCCTCAACCCTTCAGTCATCTCAGCCATAACTCACCCATTTGATCCATCTACCTCTCTCCCTCCCCAACTCAGTTGCAAGAGAGACCAAGACGTACCTTGTAACCTCGCCCTCTCGGCTCTCCTTAAGCTAGCCCTTCCCCAAATCACCTGAAACTCACCTTCCCACCCTAGTCTACTCTCATAGACTATTTGTTCGCTCCCTAACCCACAAACCCATTCATTTTGTTCTCTGACCTAACCCTTCTCCCTTTTAAATCCCCCTCGACCTTGCATTACCTACCCTGATCTACCCACTCGTTACCCCATTCTCATGACCTAATATCTACCTAGCCAAGTAGTGTTCGCAACTCTGCTCGCTCCCAAGCTTCCTTCTATGTGCTTCGCTTGGTCGAGTTGGCTCACTCCCACCCCTCCCCACCTGAGATCATGCATGCAAGACTCAGCCAACCTAAAACTGCACCTATAACCTTAGTACAACAAGTGTCCCCACTCGTCTGGATACCAAGTCATGCATACGACTTGGCTAACCTACCATAGACCTAAAGATACCCCCATCTAGGACCTTGAATCCACCCCATGGGTACAATGACTAAGGTCCCTACCCCTATCCCACCTTGACTTTTCCCGTAACCTACCTGAGATCAGGTCCCCTGGACACTAAATCTAACTCTTACTAGATCCCCAACTTTCCTCTGCTTCATCCCACCTAGCTCATCCTTGTGTCCTTTATCACTCCATTTTGTGGGATTACCTCATCCTTTTGGGTATCTCCATCCACCTCTACCTTAAGTCTTTCCCTACCAAGTCACATTCGTGACTAAGGCTTGTCCTGAGCTCTTGTGATCAATTTCACCTTGTCAAACCCCTCCCAAGCCCCATCTCCTTCTAACTCCTTGTCAAGTCACTACAGTGACTCAAATCACCGACCCATTCCCCTTTTCTCACCCCATGAACTCCTCACTCCATCACCCCGTGTCTCAGCTAGCTCGGCCGACCTCACTCCTGTCTTACCTCTATGTACCTCAAGTTATGCTTGCGACTTACTGGTCCTCTAGATACCTCCCGCTCTGACTCACCCACCGAATCATCTTATACCCCCTATCTCACAACATCAACCCTGTGAGACATTTTTCTTGCGCTCCCTAACACTTCTTTTCTCCCACCTCCACTAGCTCCTTTCTTCATTGGTCACTCTCACAATCGGCTCGCCACTCTTCCCTACATGTCCCCTCCCCATGTCATCCCTCTCACTAATCCTAACTTTTCCACACCACAGGTTGCACTTGCGACCCAGGTCTCTCCGCCCCACCTCGATGAGCTCCTCCACCCTACCCCTCACACCAACTCAACTCTCCCCTTCATCTTCCTACTCACACTCATCTACCTCTGAGTCGCATAGGTGATTCACTCTATGCCCACCGCCCTCACGCGTAAGATGTTGTTACGAATCTATTTCTTCCGCCTTACACCCCGAGCCCCTACACAATTCCCTCCTCAGCGCTGAGACCTCCATTCAATTTTCGTCATAACTTACCACTTACCCTATCTTCCCTATTCCCTTCCACTCTAACCATCGGTGCCCACTCCACCCCCAGTCGCAGGCGTGACTGAGTTTGTTTCACTTTTGCATACCCTTTCCCCCTCCGCCACTTCACGTCCCTTGTTTGGTCACTACCACGACCTTACCCTCAACCCACAGTCATGATTCCTTCTCCAACTTGACAATATTACCTTAACAACCCATTCATCCCCTACACCCTACTCGCCTTCTAGTTTTCCCACTCTTCTGCCAGCTCACCCTCCATCCATCTTGTTGCATAGCCCGCCGCCTCACTCGACTTACGCTTAGGTCTCCCAGATCACCCCCAACTCGCCCATGACTTTTTGTGTGTCTCCTCTAGCCCGTTTCATCTCTCACTTCCATCTCCTTGTGTAACCCACCGCCTTTCCTAGCTTGCTCCTAGCTCACCTACCTCATATATTCATCATCCACTTGCAATTAAGCAACTCAAACTCTTCCCAAAATGAATCCTCACACTTGTATTCACTATTGGACATACTTATCATTATGTTTTCCTTTGCACATGACTGATGCAACCCTGTCATCACTTTTTCTTAGCATGCCTTTGTATTCAGGATTAGTTTTTTTCATCTTTAACTACCACTTTTCATCCCACATTACATTAGGGTAACCTATGACTCCAATATTGTCACTTGAGGGGGGAATCATACACAACCCTTATAATCAATGCTATGTCATCCAATAACCAATGATCTTAGTCAATTTACTTTATAGTCTCAGCCTCGTAAAATCAACCTATCGATCCCATCACATACTTTGGTTGAAAGTGGCCCATCAATCAAAGTTCTAGGTTCTTGGCTATCCATTCATCCATCTAAGCCCACAACTATGGCAACCAAATTCACGGGGTTAAACAAGCCCCATCTCATCTTTAGTTTGTATACGACATCCTACATGTTGCAACATGCAACCCAAAAGGGGGCTAAATGTAGACACCAATAAATGCACCTTGCGCATAAGGTCCCTTATTCAAAAATAATAATAAAAACATTATAAAACTCAAAAATCCCAAAAAAACAAATAACCCCATAAAACGGGGATAAAATACAATTCACTGCCTATTTACTAACCCTCACCCACTCACATTTAATTCTATCCACCCCACCTACCCATGTGTATGCCCAATGCACTATGGACCCTATCATTGCATCCACGTGTGTCCCAATCCTATATACACTCAAAATATATATAATACCACTCACCCCCTTAACTCCAACCCCCTGACTCTTGGTGCACTAAGGCTATACTTGAGTTTTCTTTCTCTCTTGTTCACATATATTAGTTTTGCAAGTCTTGAAGAAGTGAAATAAAAGCACAAAGAATAGATATTACTTGTTGTAACACTATTTTAGCAACATTTCAACAAAGGATGGAATCGCAACTGCAATTGGCTTGCAATCTCCATGTGATTTTCTGATGAATTGTCATGTGATCTAAGTAAGGTATATTTGTCATTTTACATCAATAAAATACATTTTATCTCCTTAAAAGGGTTAGGGATATGACTGAGGTAGGTCCCCTAACCACCAAAAACAACTAAATTTTTTTAAGTGTGCTCGTGTGCAGATTTAGATTTAGATCTGAAGATTTTTGCCCACTTTGTTCATTGAAAGAAACCACAATTTTCTCTCTCTTCATAATGGCAACATAAGCCCATTTTTTTATAATAGCATTGATTTGGAGTTTTCATATCAACTAATCCATCTTGCATGTGATCCAAATCTAGGGATACATCCTCTTAATTGATTTAGGTATCAAAATATCAATCTCATCTTAGATAGTAAGTCTCAATCCATTGAGGTATTTGACAACTTTCTCAGTGTCATCCTCAATATGACCAGCTCTAATGGTCAATCTTAAGAACTTTTCTATATACTCCTTTATTGACATGTATTTTTTCCTAAGATTCTGCAATATTTTGAAAATATTTGTCTGACAATCCTTAGGCATAAATTTTACTTTCAATTTAGCCACCATCATATCCCATTTCTTGATCTTATTCTTTCCTTTCTTCACTCTTTCTTCTTACAATCATCCCACCAAAGAGATGCATGGCCTTTCATGATGGTAACAACAAATTTCACCTTATTATCATCATCCACATTCTCATACTCAAGGTATTTGTCGATGGAATTGATCTAATCTATCAGTCCTTCAACATTTAACTTCCCTTCATACATAGGAATTTCCAGTTTTGGTTTAGAAGTGGATTTCACAATAGCTTGAGAAAATATGTGTTCTATAGTTTCTTCCTCTACTACTAAATTTTTTGGTCCAGATCTAGTTCTTCTTCTTTGTCACTAATATCTCTAATCTCATCTCATCTCCTTGAAGCTAATTCAAGCTCATGTAATCTTGATCTAAGCTCTCTTATCTCTTCCATTAGCATAGCTTGAGTAGGTTGTCTTCTTCCTCCTCTTACTCCAGTTGTCTTCTATGTAATCCTTGTTCACTTAACAAGATCAACTAATGATCCAAAATTATGAACAAAAATCCAATTGATATCTCAGTATAAGTTATCATTGATATCACATTTTGATGCCCTCACTCTTCCTTCAAGTCTCAATCAACCAAATTTTTCTTCTTCACTTTTATAGGATTTCACCAAAGAATCATAAACTACTTTTAACAAGACTAAGATTATGAAATTCTATAATCTATATACAAATATGTATCAGTGTTCAAATACCTTAATCAATATTTTTTTGATGAATATTTTAAGTTTGAAATTCATTGGCATCTTTTCCTCGTGATAACTCTTACTCCTTTATAGACCTACTATATCTAAGACCTAGTAGGTCTTGTTTTGATAAAAAAAAAATAGTCCAATTTCCTTACAACTCATTATTTTTGAATTCTAATGACTCTTCCAAATACTCTTTTCACTATTCTTGGAGTCTAAAAATTTTAATATGTTATCTCCATAATATTTATTCCCAGTTTTGCATTAGAAGACAAAGAATTAGGTCTATTGGTTCACAATCCTGTGGAAGAAAATTTTGTCATCTAAATCTCTCTCTTGTAAACTTTAGTAACTCTGAAACATTTTCCAATCTCAATAATATAGCATATAGATTATTTATTTCCAAACTCAACTTTGTAGTTTTGATAATGGAGGAGATGAAAATTTAACAGTTGAAATTGAAAAACATGGTTTTAAGAAACCCGATAGGGAAATCTTCAATATACTTACATAATATACCTTTGCACTCTCTTTTCCTGTTGAATAAACTTGAGGGAAACTAGATACAAATTTTCTCTTTAATAATCTAAGTCTTTAGATGATTTTTATGCTCTCAACAAAAAGCTTTAGACGTTAAAATGCAAGTTTTCTACCTATAATAGAGTAGTCTCATATAACAATTACAAAAATATCAAAATTCATCACTAATACAGTCTTATTTACCTTCACAAACCTAAGATAGCTCCATCAAAGCTCAAGGAAGCATTAACTGACACGCTTCTTTTAATAATTTCTTGATTGTATAGTGTGCATGGAGAGAACAATATCAAAAAACAATGAATCTGTCATCCTTTTCTGATTGTTCTACCTCTTTATTGTTATTTCACACTTGTTTTCCTATCTAGGGAAGATGATAAACCTCAAAAGGTGGATTCCATGTTTTAAACTTAGTCCATAGTCAATTTTTCACTTAATTTCCTAACAATATTATAAGAGATGATTGTTTCTCGTATTTTGGATACAAGTCGTGACTTTATCTTGACTTTCCTAACTTAATTTGAACTAGAAACCATGTAATAATTCTCTAGAGCTATATTCATGGAGGTGCTAGGGTTTTGGATCGAGAAATCCATTAGGCCTTACAGAGGTAATGGAGCAGAGAGGTGGGAGAGGGCGAAGGCCTTAAGTGAGGTGGTTAAGCTGGAAAATCTTAGTTCTTACCTGGAAATGCATTGCATGGAAGGGTTGACGGTTCGTTCCAGCCCGCTCAAGGAGAGCTTGGCTGCTTATATTATTGAGGAATCCCATTAGACTGTAGGGTTCCTTCTTAGTCAGGATGTGAAGACCTTCTTGGTGGCCCTCAGGAGAGATTCTTACCCTGTCTTGGTTTCTCCTTTTCTGGTCAAGGATTTAGTGTCATCTTTCGTTAATTTTTATTCTTGTTTACATCATTCGTCGATTGTGTTGGATGTTGTTCCCCATCCTAAAGGGGCTTCATAGGTTTCTGGGGTTCTACTAGGGGTGGAGGCTCCAATTTCAAAGTTAGAGAAGCATCGGTCTCTATATCTTCCTCATGTCCTGGTTTTTTTAGATCTAAAACTCGATGGGGGTCCCACAGTGTAGTTCAATACTGATTTGGGTAGTGGGTCGAATCTGGTTGGGGGTTTTCTTCCCATGAAGGAGTGGTTGTTGTGGGGTTGATATTCCAGTCTATTAGATCAATCTCAAATGGATTGTTTTTTTGGAAGGGGATAGTGGCAGTTGGGTTAAAGGGCTTTGGGTTGGATCTGGTTTCTCTGACTAGCTAGGGGTTTGTTCTGTTTTCATTTTTCTTCTTGTTTAGGGATCAGCCATCCTAGTTCCCTAAGCACCAAATCAGGAAGAAATCATTATCCTCAGCGGTTTTCCTTTTGGCTTGACGCATCCACAACTTGTGAATGGGAGATTAAGGTTTGATGGGATTTAGTTTTCATGGGTGTATATGGTTATAGCATGGAAAGGTCTCACAAGGTGCGAGTTGGTTGCTTTCCTTACCAGTCTGAGTGTGGTTTCAAATTGGTGGTATGGGTTGTTTGTTGGTGGTGGGATGTTCATGGTTAATGTTGTTATTTTTTGGCTTCATGGCTACGAGTGCATGGGGGTCTGCCTCCGTCGGTGTTGGGCCTGCGAGTGGCGTTGTTGGTTGTCGGTGTCAGGGTTGTTTTCCTGGATCAATTTTGTTGTCGTGGGCTTTGTGTGTTTGGTAGCGTCTTGTGTGGATGGGTTGTCTTTCTCTTGATTGGTCTATCGGTGGCTCATGGGTTACTATTTGCTTCTTCTACCCCTCATGAACAATCCTCGTTTAGGGTGGTAATGTGTGAGGGGCGTGGTGGTGGTCTTAGTTGAGGGAGAGCCCCATTCAAGGGGTAAAGTTTGAGGGGCATGATGGTCTTAGTTGAGGGTGATCTGTCAATTTTCTTGGCTCTGTTCTGGTGTTGGTTCTTAATAGCATATATCTATTGTAACGGGTAGGGTCTCATCAACCCTCCAGTTCATAGCTTTGGTCAAAAGCATTTAATCATCAAAAAAATCCTCTAGAACATATGATCCTTCATTACATTTTACAATTGCATAAGGTTTGTACATATGAAATTACTGTTATCCCAAATTTTCCCCCCTACAAATTTGGACAAGACAACTCCTACACATAAGGAAATTATGAAGGAAATGACTCTAACTCGTGAGCTCACATTCTAGGATGAAAAACAGGTTACATGTGGGCTCAGAAATGAAGGAGCAGTGTCATAGAGAGAGCAACGTGTCCTAGTGGCGCTTCTCCAAAGATGAATCCATAAAGGGAGGCTCAAACAAGCCCTGCATCTCCACGTGTCCCAGGTCAAAGCGGGTTGTCGGGGGGAAAGTTGGTTTTTTACCCCTTGTTACTCCAAAAGGGGTAAAAGTTGTAAAATGGGTCGCAACTCTACCTAAGGGAAAAAGTCAGCATTTGAGCCCGAGTCAAGCCAAAGCCCGCCCTCCTGTACGGACCCGATACAAACTTCGAAGGGGCATATCTTTTGACTCAAGGCTCAAAATATTACAAATCTGACACCATTGGAAAGATTTCGACCTCACCTATGCCACGGAGGTCTGAAAATTTAATTTTGAGGAGGTTAGATGAAGAAAAATGGAGGAAACATCTTCTGGCCTTTAATGCAATATCCATTTGTCTCAACAACCAGATCGGATTCAATCTATTTCTGTCATTTCCACTTCTTTCAAGGTGTCGATTCAAGGAATCATGCAGTAAAGATGGATTTGGGGCATATTTTATCAGAAGCATCAACAACAGTGGTTGAGTTATGACCTGCTTTTCCCGCTTCTCTCTCTCTTTCTTCTTTCAGGTTGAATCTATAAATACAAGGGCAGGATTCATTGTAAAGGGTTGTTGTTCATTCTTCTTCCCTGCCCCCCTCTCTCTTTTCTTCCCCAAGATCAAAAATGGAGTCTGAACCTCCTTTCACGGCTCTATAATGGCATTCTCTTTCCTCTTACCCACTAACGATGTACTATGTGAAATTTTAGAGCAATAAATTCTATTTTGTGATGCATATGTCCATCCTTTGCTTATTTTATTATCTCTCCTCACCTCTCATCATTACAAGGTATACTGTGCATATTCTGATGTTTGTTGCATGTCCTGAGAGCTGTGTTTAATGGGTTTTGAAGTGGTTTTCTATGTGAAATTTATCTCTGGTCTGTGGTGCATCTTGTCCACCCTCTCCTCTGCTCACCTCTCTCCACTTCAGGTAGCTGAGATTATGACCAACTCTCCCCTTTTCTTGGTACTATCACCTCATTAGTGTAGGATTTCCCTCTTTATACAATTTCTCTCTCCCCATCTCCTTGGCATTGTTAGGATAGGTATAGTTAGATGTCATTTTTGCATTAGGAGTAGTTTAGCATTAGGATCAGGAAGAAGAAGCCAACTTTCTCTGGAGGGCCATCTCAAGTCCACAAGTCCCATAGCTTGAGAGATGGTCCAATGTTATGCAAATCACACCAAATGAGTCTGCCTTAGAAAAGTAGATTTTTAGAGCTCATTTGGGGGTGCTGTGATTCACGTTAACAATTACATGACAATCACTCTAATTCAAATTAAAAATATGGAGGGAAACTACGCAATATGCAAAACCACTCAAAATATTACCACTAATGTTTTATATGTGGATTATTTCATTCTTGATGGACTCTTTCCACCTCTATAAGCATAAATTAAGCCTATAAGATAGTGATGCTCCATCAAAATAATTTCCTTATGATCGGGTTATATCTTCCACTGTAAAACATAACAATCATAGCCACAATTCTCATTGATTCCATGATAATTGCAAAATGGATTTCCTTTGATCTTGTAAAGCCTATGAAGGGGATACTAATAGTTAGGTACAAAAAGAAACCCTCATCAAGTAGAACAAACAATTTCATGTGGTCTATCATAGTTATCAAACCAAAGAGGTGATTTCCAATGTGGTTGTGTGAACATTTGAGATTTATTTCTTAGAACATATGAATTTTTGCATATATATATATAGGCCTTTTAAGTAATTTAAACTAACATAGATATCTTTCATATCGCATTTCTTTCCTTTGGCCTTTTATGTAAATTGATCATGATGTGTAGAGACATAATTAACATGAACATGCAACTAATTTCTTACATGTGATATCTTATCCCTGAGAGATTTGATCTCAGTACCTATAGCTTGAGTTGGCACTTTGCTATAGTGTTACAACACTTGAATAGACTCTAGGATAGCCTAATTAAATATGTCATTGTTATATATTGATGAAGGGCCCATGGGAGGTTGTACAAAAGGGTCTTTTGAATTATTATCCTTGAAAATTATATTTACACATGATGTAACCTTGAGGAATAAAGTAAGCTTGACTAGTAATATTCAATACAATCATAGAAAAAAGATCCAAAATTCAATTTCTTATAAAGAGATAAGAGTAACTCCAAAGTGAGCAACAAAGGTAAGCCCAAAAGTGATAGCTACCAAAAATGACAGACATCAAATTAAAAAACAACCATTTCTAAAAATAGAAGATGAATACTATGAAACAAAGAGTGGTATTTTTAGATCTTGGTATGAGAAACGAAAACCTCCAAGGAATTTTGAGCTAAATTTATATTTTTCAAATTATGCCCTTATTTTAATATTAATAATTTTGAAATTTTGAAAATTGTGTAAAAAATACGAAGAACAAGAAGATATTTTTTTAATATATTAGATCAAATGTTGGGTTCACTAAATTTTTACACCCTAAAAATATAATAGATGTAATATGTGATATATGATGTAAGGGTTTGTCGTAGGTGGTTATTCTAAATGAATTAATTTAGAATTAACCATGCATAATCAAAATAGAGCATTAATATTTGTAATAATGATAAACAATACAATGATTGCTCAAAAACATGAGGATATGAAGACATAACTATATATAGTGGAATAAAGAATATCTAGATGTGTGGATTGGGTAAACTACCTGATATGAACCCAAAGATGCTTCATTTATGATTAAGTAGATGGAAAATGACCCTATATAAGACCATACAACTCTACCTAGAAGGTGGTATGGTTATGACACTTTTGGACCTACTTATAGTAAGGTTTTATAACTTCTTATGTCCTTTACTTGTCTAAAAACTTTTGTCATTGTATGTCACTCTAGCTCACACAATTTTGGTGCAACATATAATGACCTGCAACAAGTGGAAACCATAAATACTTGCAATACACTTCACCAAAACATTAGATAACAAAGGGAGAAACCAATGTGTGGGTAAGGATAAAATCCCCTTGGTGGTTATCCCCTACGGAACCAATCCAAGTGTTGCATTGCATCCCCTTGAGTGGGAACAAGCCTCAAGTTGTTCTCCTAATTCTTTATGCAAGTGTGAATGTAATTTAAGCCAACCCCCTATGTGTACCCTCATGTCTCTTGACACAAAGATAGTGTGCTAGCTATAGAGTAGATAATGTACCTAACTCAATAGTAGTGTGATGTGGTGTTCTTAAGCTACTAGACTAAACCCTTTTGTCCCTTGAATACCTTTAACAATGCTTGGAGTGACTTTGCCTTTGCTGAGACATGACTCGAGGACATCTAGTTGATTGGAAATGAATAATGCTAGACTCTTTGACCTTGTTTAATGTTTTATATTAAAGTAGTGACCACTCTAATTGATGTGCAACTGATTTATAGTGATTTTAGAAAGTCTTGGGTACTTTAGTGTTGATATTTACAATAGGAGCTCCTGAGAGTGCCACATGTTATGATGTGATATTGGCTTGCGTATATAGGCTTTCATAGGTGTAATATCATAGTAAATCCAACCTTGAGAAGATGAAATGACACATGTAAGATATTAAAATTGGAAAAAGAGTCATTAGATAAGATGGTCCAAGGCCATACAAGTTGGATAGTAGGACCGTAGTTCACTATGGACCTAATCTATATGATTTTGGATATGAAAACAATGGTGTAAAATCAAAAGTTATGGAATGATACATGAATATAAATTAGTAGTTTAGTTAAATAATATTTCTTAGATGAACGATAAAGTAAAGTATTCAGATGAGAAAATCAAGAGAGGGATAGAAATATGTTTTGATTGGACTAAGAATGTGAGCATTTGTCTTAGTAAGGGAACAAATCCAAACTTGTCATTGTCAAAGGATAAGTTACTAAATTTGAGTGTATGCATGCCCCCCTTAATTGTGTATTTGAAAATTGCATACTTATAAGAAAAACATACTCAAGTGTGCACACACATTTTTCCTTCATTCGATAGTTGTCTTTTGATGTTTTGGTGTGAGTGGACTTTGTGATGAAACTTGCAACACAAAATGTAGTCAATGTCCATATTAGACATTGAATTGCAACTCAAATGTAAATAATGTTTGTAACTTTGTAAAATTGAACTTGCACAGTAAAGTAAAAGATATACAAAACATGTAAGGGATATAATTGTTGTTTTTATGGGGGGAGAAGTTCTCTCTCTTGTTATGCTTTAGAGATTTAATTTTTTTGCTAAAATACCAAAGGATTGGGGGTGATCAACCCCCAATTGTGATGAAGGAGAACCCAAAGTATTGAGTGCATGCAACCCACCACCAAAGAGGAGAGAGAAAGAGATGGGTACCAAAGCACTCCATTAAGAAGGAAGAGAATTTTATCATACTATTTAGTAACATTGATATCATCCCCTACAAATGTGAAAGAGGAGAGGAAGGACAACCTAATAAGAACTTAGCTACTTCGATACCTTTTGAAACCCCATAGACCACATTGTTGCAAATAGATCTACACCCAATTTTGTAAATAAATCACAGAGTAGACATTTAATAGATGCACCATGCCCACACTATGTGTTGTATAACTAAGTTTGAGTATGCAAATTTTGAAATAATGCAAAGGAGAAGAAGGCTCGTGCCCCTAAAACTCTACTCTTATAAATGTATTCAAGTATTATTATCGAAAAAGGAACGAAGTACTCATGCCCCCTATATTTTGCTCTAAATTATGTCTAAACTTGTTCCAAAAATATGTAACTACCAGTAAGAATATAAAACTACTAAGACTTTATGTTTATTTTCCCTCAAGTCAAAAATGTCTAGTAAGGACTAGATTATACTATAGTCTAGACCTGAAGTGTACAATTTTGACCAGTGTGGATTTCTTCCACTTTCCTATATTCATGTATGTTTATGAGGATTTGTACCCTATAAAACCTATGTTAATGTCTTGTAATATTTTTTTACTAGTTGTAGATGTAGAATATATTAAAATGAATGCCCCCTCTTTTAAGGCATATGTGATAAAGTATTTGAGCAAAAGGAAATATGTGTACTCATGTCGAACAAGTCTCATAATATGTGTTGTGACGAGGGTCATTGTAGTCCTCGCCATTTAAACATAAAGAATGTCAAAACCAGGCGGTGTCCAAGGCTATCTGTAAAAGGGGCTAAAGAAAACAACGATCTTACAATTCTTTGCTCTAGAATTAAAAATGCATGAAATAAAATTCAATAACTAAAATAAAATTTAATCTAAGAACTGAAATAAATAACTGAAAGTAAATCTAATCAACAAACTGAAATGAATAACTGAAAACAAACAAATGACAATAAACAAATAAAAGTGAAGCTTTACAAACAAAGAAAAATAAAATACACAATGTAGATTTAAAAAAACAAAGAAAAACAATAAAGATCTATTTACATTAAGTGCCTTGGAGAGATATTTATAACTCATCCCTTGGCCAATACTCCAAGATTATATAACTACCTACCCATAATCATGGGAAAGACTTTACTACATCTTCCACTCTACAATGAGACAAATGTGGAAGGAATTTTATTCAAACACTACAACTTCATATTTAACTACTACTTCTTCCTCTTGACAAGGAGACAAATATGGAAGAGATATATTCAACTACTTCTTCTTCCTCTTGAAAAAGAGAAAAATATGGAAGAGATATAATCAAATACTACAACTCTAGATTGTACTACTTATTCTTCCACTTGACAAGGAGACAAATATGGAAGAGATTTAATCAAACACTACAACTCTAGATTGAACCACCTCTTCCTCTTGCACTTGACTACTTCTTCCACATGAAAAGTATATAAACATGGAAGAGAATTAATCAAATATTACAACTCTATATTAAACCATCTCTTCCACGTGCACTTAACTATTTATTTTCATTTGCCAAGTTTGCTCTTGCAAGGTTAAATCTTTCAATATGACAGTTATCCTGCCATATTCTCATCCTTGATTTTTTTATCCTTATTGTGAACTAATTTGGAATAATATATTCAAAAAAATTATATGTTTGGTGCTCCTTGTTGTAAGATTTGCAAAACATATTTAAATTTTCATTTTCATTGAGAAATGAGGGAGAAATCGTAGTTTTACTGAAACTATGTCTTTTTGTCTTATTTACTTTTCTCCAACCTTATTCTCCTGAAACTTAAAATGAAGATATCTCCTCAATTATTGTTGTTGTGTAAAAATAGAGAGAGAATTTTCCTCATAATAATAAGAGAAACAAAAACCTCTCTCATATTCTCATTTGGAGTTCTTCAACTTTGGTTAGAGTGAATCTGATGTTGCATATGTGAGTCCTGTACTTGAAAACCTGCTACTTCAAATGATGATATCTTCGAAAATATTATTCTAGTGTAAAAACAAAGAGAGGTTTTTCCTCAAAAAAATAAGAGGAAAAAAAACTCTCTCAAATTCCCATTTAGAGTTCTACAATTTTAGTTAGAGTGATTCTTCTGCTAGTTCTCCAAGTACTGCACTTGAAAACCTTATTCTTCAAATGATGATATCTTCATAATTATTATCACTGTGTAAAAATGGAGAGAGGTTTTTCCTCCTTACAGTAAGAGGAACATAAACCTCTCTCATATTATAATTTGGAGTTCTACAATTTCAGTTATAACAATTTATGTGTTGATTTTGTGAGTCCTACGTCGGTGCACCAATTGAGTCATGCTCTAGCCCACTAATTAAATCGTGTGCCTGAGTCTTGAGCTCTTTGTATTGTGAGTCATGTATTATTTTCTTTATGAATGCTACAGTATTTATGAGTCACGTGCTCTTATCTATGTGAGTATTACACTTGTTGTAATACATTCAAGAGATCAAATGACTTGCTCATACACAAAAATGCATTCCAACTTACAAGAAATATTAGTAAATGAAAACATTCAGATTGCAATAGAATTTTCAAAGATAGATCAAATATAATCTACATTTAATCTTAAATAAGGTATATAGTTCTCAAGAATACATCTAAATCCATTTATAAGAGAAATAATAATGTTATTTGGTGCAATGGATGAGACTTAATTTGGTCTCATCATGTTAGATCACATAAAATGTTGAAACAATGGCCACCATTGTGATTGTGTTCTTGTAAAAGCGGTTGTTCATGGGAGAAACCATGTCACATAAAGAAAGAAACATGCAACATGTAACAAGTAAGAGTAAAAATAGTACATGTTTATATAATAAAGTAAGTAGAATGGTGAAGAAAGAGTAAATCAAGCTAACAAAAGTGAAATCATAAACAATAGTTTCATTAAGGCATAGATTCACAAACATGAGACACACACGGTGTCACAAGTTAATTGCATAGAAGGCCTTTTAGGCCACATTCAAAGAAGCAAGTACATACACATAAGATAAACATAGCGCCACATACATGGGATACCCATGGTGTCGCAAGATAATCAAGATGCCCTACCCACATGCGCTAAGTAGTAAAGTAGGCAACATAAGCAGGTCAGAAAACAATCTAGTCAAATAAGTATAACAAATAGTAGTGAAATGCACATAGAACAAGATATGTTAGCACTATTAATCCGAATTATTTTTAGAATTCGGTGGACAACACACTAATGGTGGAATTTAATGTGTTATGGAGATACATTCATAATACAATAGATAAATTGTAGAATCAATTAATTGTATTGTGGAAATATTTTTTTTCTTGTAAAAGTAAATAAACTTTTTAAAATATGTATACAAATTGGGAAAACTCTATAGGAGATATGTATGTTAAATCTCTTTGTAATTGAGAATGGATGAGGAATTGGAAAACTTTGTAGGAGAGATATATGCTTCAAAATTCTCTACAAATGAAGATGTATACAAATGGGAAAGCTCTAAATAAGAGATATATGCCTCAAAACTTGCAAATCTGCAATTTATATGTATAAAAACTTTCATCTTGAAAACTTGTGCCTTCGTTCGAAACCATCTTATTTAAAAATAACGTAGAAGATGGAAGGTTGCTAAGAATGTTAAATGAAGGGTTACAAATAGAAGTTGAAAGGTCGTCCTTTATGGAGATGATGTCCATACACCTTTGAGGTGAATTTGAATGCGCAGAAAAAGGTCAAAATATGAAAATAACAATATTATTTATTTATTTTTAAAGTGCACCTTGTCATGGTCATATCTTTTAGCTTGTTGACCTGATTAGTGAACTGTTAAATCAAATGGAAAGATAACATAGTGAACTTGCAAATAAAATCTATTAAAATAGACTATTATATCATCATACTATAAATCCCATAAATGATTTGAAGACCCTTTAAAATTCAAAATACCAAAATATATCAAAACTTACTAAAAATAGATTTAAGGGCTTGCTAAACTAGAATTTTTTAGAAATAATGTTCTTATTGCTAATATAGATAGTTCCTACTCTGAAAACCCATATCGATCATTAATTGGTAAAAATAGATATGAGTAATTTATGTAAATCCTTCTCTAAATGTTGATATGAGTTAGTCTTGCTCTAAGAGCTCATTCAGATCAACTACACAAGATACATTTGTTAGTCCTCTTCGCTCAAAAGGTAGCATATACATTATGTGTGTGTGTGTGTGTGTGTGTGTGTGTGTGTGTGTGTGTGTGTGTGTGTAAACATAAACATAATGAGGAAGTATATATTAACTGAAATGAAACAAAAACACCTAAATAGTGTAAATGATTCCCCCATATACTAATGTCACTTGGAAGGGACTAAGCCACCACCTGTCATCATGTAGCATTTTGTGTGTCCTACATCTAGCTCAATATACCTCGTGAATGCATGTCAGTAAAGAGCGTATAAAAAACATGTGATATATCAAATTGATATGACGTATAACATTTGTAAATGAATTATCTTTCCAATCAAGTGATGAACAGGTCTTCATTTTGTATTTTTTGAATATTTAATTTTTTTATCATTTTACGCATGAATATTTTTGTTTTTTTATAAATAACAATGTATATGGAAGGGAGGTAGCACAAGAGGTGCCTTATAAGATCATCATATGTAGGAAGGATATACCTATATGGTGAAGGGGATTCGAGCCTCAAATATCTCACAATAAAATAAGGATAATCATGTATAACCCATGTAGTAGTCATATTAGGTGCGATATGAAACCTAGGATGGAAAGAACCACTAAAAATATGAAGTGCAATAAAGGATCTAGTCAGAGTCCCATGAGGGATATAACCAATATAAATAGTATGTGTACAAGACTTTTGATTAAACATTTTGTTTCATGATATTGTATTTGATTCGTAGTCATTTTGATGTGTTCATGACATTAATTGTGATTAAATAGTTGTGATATACAATATGACGAGTAGGTATAATATCGAAAGTGTCAGAAGGATTATCAAAAATACCACCTTCACCAAAGTATGTGGGAGCATGCATAGTGCGAGGAAACCTATTATTAGGAAAGAAGGAAGGGAGATCCTCATATGGTCCCAAATATTCAAGAAGGGATTCTCCATTAGTGAACTTAGGCGATGATTGAATATAAGGTGACAATTTATAGACCATTAAAATTAGTATGCCATGAGTAGAAATAATATTAGTGTCTCAAATGTAATTTTATGTGCCTAAATGTTTTTTTCATTTAATTTTTAGAATATTCACAAAAAGGGGCTACCATAGGATCTCATCAAGAGGTTGATGAGAAAAATCCACTTGGGTTCTAAATTTGGCCATTTGTATAGCTTTATACTCGGTAGCGAGACATTAAGAAATATCATTCATTTACATTTGTATTAGGAGAAATATGTTTGAGGGAAGGAGGATCACCATAAGGAACATCCCACTCATCAAGAAAATAATCAACACATTCAAAAATATTATCGTTAGAATTGATCCATCTTTTTGCTCTGAATTAATTAAGAATGATAAAACATGGATATCTACAAAATCCATTATTATTTTGCGCCCAAACTATTCCTATACATGCTCTAAGTTCTATGAGACCATGTGTAATTTTCCATGTTCCATTTATATTATTTCCTTAGTGATGACACCCTAAACTTTACAAAGAAAATTACATGACTAAACAAGGGAAGATAACACCATTGCCATCCATCTAGCCAAGGGTTCTAAGTCTAGGAATGTAACATTAAGATAAAAGCTTAAAAGAACTAGTATGAAAACAATGCAAAATCTAACTAAACATACCTACTAATATGCTTCAATTACCTAACATGGGCCTAAATAGACCTAAGTGGGCAATCAAATGGTTATGGTTGCTACTCTAAACAAGGTGAAATGGCCTCTCCCAATGAATACTTGGTCATTTTAGATATCCATTGATCCATAGGGATCCAGAAAAATACACCACTTCATCAGTTCCATCAACACCAAGAAGGAGAAACAAGAAAAGTGAGAAAAATGAGGTAAACAGAGGTTTTGGAAGGAACCATCGCTCTATGCAGAGCGACAGTTTCAGAACCGGCACCTTACAAGGAGGCGGTCCTGAAACCGCCGCCCAGCTAGGGCTGTGGTCCTGAGACAACCGATCTGCGCAGGGCGGCGGTCCTGACACTTTCGAACAGAAAAGAAGACTGGAACGCAAATGGACACGAACTTGAAGCACCCAGTCATGTCTCTTCCCTTCCATGCCCTTTGTTGGCTAGATTTTTGTATAGCATAAAACCTAGGCAGTCATGAGATAAATCTCCCTCATTTACTGGTGAGGCTCCCGTGTCAGATTTGTCAATTAAAATATGCTACTATCTATATGGGGTTTTACTTTAACCGTTCAGCTCATGAACCATAGCTGTACAATTCTACATCAAGTAAGTAGTTGTTTAAAGAAAGGAAATATTTATAGAAGAAGGGAATTATATAAACACAGAGAAAAAATGGGGAAGATGTGCATCCCAATCAATAGATAACAGAGTTGATAGCATGCACATAGGAGAAACCAATAGATATCAACACAGAATTATAAGCAAAGGAAGCTCTAGATCTAGATCTAAAATAACACAAAGTTTATTTAAAGATCTAAGATAAAAAGCTAGAAACACAATACACCGTGACATAAAGTTCTCTGGAAATCTGCTCTTGTATATCCTTTGCTTCAAGTGGCTCTCAAGAGTTTCAGTACAAAGTCTGGAACGCAAGAATGTTGCTTACAAATTCTATTCATTAACCTAGAGGTTCTCCTCCTACTTATAGAATGTAGGAGGGAAAGTACAAGTTGGAATTTTTTAGCTGAACTGGCATATGTGGAAGTCGGAAAGGAAACAACTGGTAATCTCCCTCCTAGAATTCCTCTTTGCATGACATGTATGATTTGCAACTAAAAATAAAACCTTCTATTTTGCACGTCTGCCACCTATCTCCAAGTAGTTGACTTCTTCAAGTAATGGCTTTTAAACCAATCACTTAAGTTGTATAATTTAATTGATCGCTCAATTACTTTTTCGGAGGAAAGAAGAAGGAAGAGGAAAGTTGCAGTCTTGTCCTTTTTCATGTCTACATGCAGCTGATTATTTTGCCTTTGATTCTCACAAAACTGGATCTGGGAGTAGTTGGATCTGGAAACAACAATCTGGAATTGGAAACAGCTGGATTTTGCCTTCACCTTGTCTTCTCTTTTATCCTTGACGCTTTTGCAGTTCTTCTCCAGTACATGCATCAATGCAATGTTTGCCATAGATAACTCATCATCCTTATTTTTAATTGCATATGAGTAATTAAAATTTTTGGAAAACACTCCGGATGAATGAAAATTCAATGAAGGCTTCAAGTGGAAGATGGGAGCATTTGCATAAGATCTTGGAAGGAATTTTCCATGCACTAACTTCTTCACCTGCATTCGAAACAAGAGGATGAAGCCTTTGTGCCGGAAGCTTTTGCAACTATGAGATATGGATCTGCATATGGATTTACATTTGCATCTGCATCTGGATATGGATCTACACATGCATAACAAACTAGGAATTGGGTTGTGGATGGAAAAGTTGCAGCTCAAATAATTCCACTGCTTTTAATTTGCATGCATGAGTGAAGTTTTTTCTGCACTCATGAGTGAAGTCTTTCCTGCTCTAGATCTGTCTATCAATTCAGCAAGAGGTTCCGAGCCTAGATCTGTATCTCTAATATCTACAAATTTAGAAGTGATGCATGACTCCATTGTGCTTTCTTTTTCATCTTTCTTCACCATAACTTTGTCTATCTTTGTCTGAACAATTCTTTTTCTTCTTATCTGACTGGAATTCTTCAAAACTGGTGTAGATATAGATAATCCTTCAAATTCGGAGGAAATATTCAATGTATTGGACATTGATATAAGTTCCTTTTCTTTATAAAAGCACATGTATCTAACTCCTGCAATTAATTCAGACAAAGATGGCAACCGGAGCATGCACAGTGAATTTTAATCACAAAAATCTGCATAATCCAAGCCTGCTACCCCAAAATTTGATGTTTTATTTCCATACAAAGCAAGCATGAATTTTACCAACATCACCTGAGCACCCGTATCACTTCTACAAACAATTATACAGACACAAATCAGCCTTCTTCAAAGCATGCACCAAAACTAGAAGCTTTTAGCATTAAATCCACCTTCCTCTGAGCAAAATCCTCTTCAAATGGGGTGCACTTTTCCTCTGGGCTACACTTCTTCACCTATGAATTAATTAATTCATCCTTATGGCATCCCATGCTTATATAGTCCTCATAATTATTTAATTAATAATTGCCCCTTCTATTCCTAGCAATTAATTAATTAAAAATCATGCTTTTCTCTTTAACCGATGTGTTAAAATAGCATGTTTAAGGACAGCCATCCAATTAATTAAATTAATGCAATTTAAACATCCACTCTTCACTCAACTGAAGCTTCACATTGTGCCTTAACCTTAGCCACTGAAAATAGGAATTTATTTAATCATTTAATACTTCAAAAAGCATTAAATCCTTCCTAAAAGGGGTGCACTTTTTCACAAGAGGCGGCTGCCTTTAAATAAATAAATTTATTTAATTTTAGACAATCTATTTCCAATTGATTTATTCCCCTTTGCTTTTGTTGACTTTTCTCCATACCTGGGCGCCAAAAGTAGAAGAGAAATTAATTAATTTAATCACATTAAAGGCAGCCTTTCTCTCTCCAAAGGGGGCGCACTTTTTAGTGTAATAGAATTCTATTTTTAAAAACACATGGCAATGGGAATTTTTACCCTGCAAGGCCGCCCTGGAAATCCCATGATCCACTTAAGTGATTTGACTTTGATAATGGGATTATTTACCCTGCATGGCAAGCAATAAAATCCCATGATTTCACTTAAGTCACTTTTCTTTTATTTTACCATGGGAATTTTTACCCTGCAAGGCAGGCAATAAATTCTCGCCTGCCTACTGCCTCTAATTTTCCCACTGCAACTTAAGTGACTTTTCCATCATGGGAAAAAGTACCTTGCAAGGCAGGCAATAAAATCCCACCTGCCTACTACTTCTATTTTTCCCATGATCCGCTTAAATCCTTTGTTTTCCAAAAATGCACCCAACCCTGCAGGGGCTTTTTAGTGCACGACTTCACCTTTTCCTAGTGAACCGGATCTCCGATGGTGACTTCCTTCTAGCACAATGTGCGTATGTGATCTCTGAATACTCCAGGCCAACAATCGAGCTAACCTGTCAAAGGAATTGATTTAGAGAAATTTCATAGAAAACAAAACGGGAAAACACAAAAACACAAAAAATTGCCAGAAGTCACAAAATAAAGCTCAAAACTTATTCCTAGTTAAAAACCTTCTGGTATATAGGAATAATGATATGTTCTATCATAACAGGGTTAAATCAGAGCGTAAATTGCCTCAAACGGGGCTCAAAATAATTAAATACAAATTTCCCATAGGTAAATCCCGACGACAGAATATAACAATTTTGGGCATCTAGGTATTTGGAAAAAATGGCTAATATGGCTCTTTGGAAATATCTTGATGCAATACAAGAACTTTCAAGCAATAAAAACACAAAATGACCCATTATTTTAAAAGTATGAATTTTTTTTTGATAGGGTAGTCACATATTTCAGGATGAAATCTAGGGACACCACCCTTTCACATCCTCTAGTGCACAGGAGGACATGTGAAGGCCTATAAATGCATGAAAGGAGCAAGAGAATAGTCATTCGAGATCCAGAGAGATCGAGAAGCAGATTTTAATGAGAGCAGTGAGCAAGATCTTTAGTGTTGGAATGGAGTTGTAGGAACAAGGTGTAGAAAAAAAGCAAATAAGTAATTGGAGAGAAGGTTTACATTGTTGCTTCTTTTCATACTTATTGTAATTTGTAATTGTCTATATTACACCAATAAAAGTGGGAAGAAAGAGCAGTTGCTCTTCCCGACTAGTTTTCCTCCTTGGAGGTTTCCAGGATAAAATTGTTGGTGTTGAAGTTTTGAATTATTTCCTTCTCTGAAATTTCCTCTCTATAGCACTAGATAATTAGTCACGAAGCTCTAATTTTCAAGCAAATATGTCATTTTACAAAGTTGAAAGTAGAACAACATAATTGTGTGATTCGTAGAGTTCCAAAGTAGAATTTTACGGATCATTTTGGTATCAGAGTTGATTATATATCCAAGACTGTGGTATTCAAATCTTTCTTTTGATTTTGTATAACAGTGACAAGGTCCATATTGGCATAGCAGCTAATTAACACGATGAGATCCCTCTCCACCATCAGTTCGAGCTTTTGGTGAGACGGCAAATCGTGTAGCTTTGATACCATGAAAGAGGGTTTAAAACCTGTAAGCAAGAATCACGAGGGATGACGTGCACATCAACAGACATGCGAATGGTAGCGTGAAGAGATCTCGGGAGGAGCGAGCATTGACTGAATGTGCATGTAAATATTTGAAACATGGGCAGAACCTAGTTAATCCATAAAACTCTCCTCTATCTCATAGATAAAATGGGGTGTACATATAGGAGGTGCTGAGTAACCCCCAGTGCTACAATCATGAAAACTCGAGTAGAGAGGGGGAGTTACATTCCCAGAATAGAAGTGTAACTCCCAATGATGCATATGACACACTGACACACTAATGCAGATGCACTGACGTAAGGGAATCTCATAATGACCCCTAAATGACACATGGACCTACGATCTCACCTAAGTGAGATGACTCACCTAATGATGTGGAAAATAACACACACCAACACATAACACTTATTATGTGTAGTTTTGGTTATTATAATGATTAGAACTTAAAAGGGCAACTTAAGATACTTGTTATAAAGTAGTATTCACTTAATAAATTATGTTATTAAATAAATATGAATTTACAAAATTCATCTTAAATTTTCTTGTCACAATTTGTTCTTTAGGAACATTATATTTTAAGGTTTAATTAATTACAATTAAGAATGGGAAGAGCGTGACAGACAGGTTCCTTTTTTTACAGTGAAGGTAAATTTATGCACATACACTTGTTTAAAGTCTTTAACGAAAGTGGAAATAAGTAATATCAATGTAACAAGTATATGTACAATTTTCGAGTAAGTTGAGTTATAACCCAGTTGGAAGTATACTTAAGTGTGCATAATGTTACTGATGGTTTACGGTGTAATTTGCACGTAGTTCTTAATTGTACTTTATGCTCTGGTTTGGTGGGATTACCCATATAGCAACTTGTGAAATGAAAGAATACATTTTATTATACTTAGCTAGTATCTTGGTTTAACAGGTTTTAAATAATTACATAGAGATAATTTATATCCATATTGGCCATAAGACTAACATGATGATTAAGTGGCAGTACTTTAGGTAGGGCAATGGTCAAAGCGTGTAAGACTGACACTACAGAATTTACAGATGAAAAGCCATCGTTGCTTAATATGGACTTGGAGGATGAGGACATTCTGACCAAGTATTTGGGAGGACTTCCACACTCATACTTTGCAGAGGAAGGTAATATCCATGAAGCCCAAGTATCTTAATGAAGCTTGTATACAAGCATCACTACATTGATGATGAGAAGAAGCAAGGAGAAATAAGCACAAGGATACCAGTCATTTCCAAAAATAGGACAAAGAACAATGCCTTTATTTTACAAGTAAGACATCGAAGGTATTTCATTGTAAAGGTAAACATGCCAATTACTGCTTTTAAATGCATACTTGTAAATTATCCTAATAAATTTCATATGTAAAAATGGTGATGTAAATGGTCAGTATTAGATGAACATGGCATGAAGTTGCATCCAGAATTGCTCTTCAAAGCACCGCACCAAGGATTCCTATATATCCATGGCCGTTGTGATATAGATAGAGGTGGAGACTCAGGACAAATATCATCATGTAGACAATATCTAATGAATGACCATTAACTATCTATGAGGCTAAATTAATATTCAATGATTAAGTACTTCAATATCATTCCAAATCAAGAAGACAATGTAAACACTTTAGTAAAATTCTGGTTCTCATAAAATACTGATTTCTGATACCCTAGTTGGTAGAACAACTTGGTCTAGAAATTATGTGCATTATGACATCCATACCCATTGGTATGGGTGAAGAAGGGTGTAGAAATACATAGTTAACTAAGAAAGTCTTATCATTAATATATAAGTAAATTTCAACAAGAAAACAACTTCGGATAAATACCCACTAACCAAAATGTAATAGAGGTTGATCCCATTCAACTTGAAATGCATTTGACCAAATCTTCGGATTCCTTACTTGTATTGGAATTTTGTGTCCATAAAATGGACAACTGATTACCCATGGGTCACAGGATGGAGTAACATTCATTGATTTATTTCTTATTTGTTTTAAAATAAGGTTAAGGTAAGTGCAAACCAAGTCACCTCGACTTATTCAGGAACATCATTAGATTTGTTTAGTCTCAACAAAAGAATAAGCAAAATGGATGAGACAATACATATTTCTGTCCAAAGGATGGAGTTTGGATAGCACTTGTCATTTTTTGCATAAGAAGCCTACCGAGAGGTAATATACTATCATTCAAGGATGATATCCAAGATTCCAGGTTTTGCGGTCATGTATCTACCTACAAATGTAAAGTAAGCACCTTATCTATGGGGCAGCATATGAAGTAAGAGGAGATACAAGGAACCCTGGTGACCTTAGTTGAGCATACACTGGATGGATTCGGCCAATCCATCTGATATTTGACAAGATAAACATAAATTTCACTTAAATATGTCGAACAAGTAATGACTTGATCATATTGGAAACAACATATTTATTATGTACTTCATGCAATAAGGGAATATTATTTTTTAAGAGCTCATTAATTACAGTTAAGGCCTTCAATGAATTTAACATAAAATAATATAGAATTCTAGCTTATACAAGAGGATTATACTCAAATCCCTCATAGGAGGATGTCACTACACTACAAACTAGAGATCCGCATCAGTCTTGGCAAGCCCCTGGATGAGATTATATTACTTTTGTTAGATTATATTGGTACTCAATTAGATTTCATAGAGGGATTGATTCCTCTAAATTCTCCCACTGAAGCTTTTAAATCCATAATACCTTCAATGATTTAAAGGTATGATCAACTAATACTTAAATCCATCATAACTATAATTACAATTCTTTAAATACCAAGAAGGATCAATAAAGCAAAGTGCAAGAAAGATGGGTCAAAGGAGGTTGTGCATACTCAATCCACCCATAGAAAAATATTTTGATTCAGTATCTACAAGTATACCAGTAGTTCTGACACTTATCATTATTTATTTACAAGTTTTGGAATCTAAGTGTCTACTAGGATTTCAAGTGCCCAATTGAATCTTTCCATCCTTGACATTTCACATCACTCTATGCTAGAACTAGGATGACATCCTGACAATGCCTACTACCATACACTACTCCAGCCAAGAGTTTTCAGAGATCCATGTATGCCATGCTCATTTTCATGATGACACATTCGTTTACTGAGAGAACATTTCCCATCACCATATCACTTGATCCAGTAATCATAATTGAATTACTTATTAGTAGGAGCTTAAGTTGTAAGTCACACATCCATGCAAAACTTGTGCATCCACTGAGGCGAGCATGATTGTGCCAACTGATGACACCCTACAATTGTACAAAGAAATTGTGTATACATTAGACTAATACAAGGAAATATAACACCATTGTTATCTATCTTGTCAACTGGTTATAAGTCCATAGGAATGTAACATTCCAAGATAGAAGATTAAAATAATGTTTGTAACTAATATGAAAACAATACAATATCTAACTAAACATTTCCTACTAATATGCTTTAGATTACTTAACATGGTCACTAAATAGACTCTAAGAGGAAAATCAAATCTGTTATGGTTACTACTCAAAATTAAATGCATAATGTGTGATCTCCCAAGTGACTACTTGGTAATTTTACGGATCATCCATGTACTAAGCCCATTGAATTCTTTAAGAAAGGATTGAACTTGGCTATATATCATATTCTATTATATGAGATGAAAATCAAAGCATGGTGTAAAATATAAAGGAATGAGGTGTACCCTTTTTATAGTTTTCCTTTTGGGAGAAACGTGTATTTTGGTGCATGTGGGACTAATAGCCCCAAGTTAAATTAGAATTGGTAATTATGATCAGAGCCTTAGCTAATCATAATTAGTGAATTACTAAGTGATTAAGAGGTGTGAAGCCTTAATCAACTTCTTAGGGTTAACTAGGAGACTAGGATAAGCTTTTTAACCTTCTTGAGATGTTATGGAGGTGAATGAGGTGATTTTGAGTGGTTGGAAGAGTGGTTTGAGTCAACTAATATGGTATATTGACCAAAACACATGTAAAATAGGCTTAATTAGATAACAAATTATAATTATTTGTTTTGAAGAGGATTTTGACTTATGATTCACTGTAAAGTGGCATCCTGAATGCAAAAGGGGTTAAACAATCAACAAAATGCTCATTAATTGGCTAAAGTGGTAAGAAACGTTAGTTAATTAGCAAATATCACTAATTATAACAGAATTGGCAAGAATAAGAGTGATTTGTGTGCATTTTAGCAATAAGATTGCAAAAGTGGAATTTAGGTGTCTACATTTTCCCCTGTTTGAGGTGAAGTTAGTGAATTCACTTCAAACATAGTAGAAAAGCGTAAAACAGGTAAATTTTTGAAGAAAAATTAGTAGGATGAAGGATGCCCCCTCGAGTGTTGAGTGGGTGATAGAAGAGGTCAATTGACAATCAAAAATATGATTTGAAATGGATAGAAGAAAATGAGGCAGAACGGGTGTGAAACCCTTGGGTACTGAGAAGGAATAAGGATAGGGATAAATGTGGTTGTTTATTGCCCCGAGTGATTTGGTAGAAAAATTAGCAGTGGTAATAAATGATAATGTAGAAGAAATGATTAATGGAGAAAATAGGACAAGTCCAACCTTTCCATCCATCCTTTCAATAAGCAACCTGTTTATATCATTTTTCCCCTAGGTCTACATCATCGGCATTTATTTAAAATAAAAAAAGTGTAAGATAACATGAAAAGGTAAATTACTAACAATTGTTTACTACTAAAAATACATAACTCCATGCAACCATACAAAAAATGCAATGCAATACGAGAAAGTAAAATGATATTTAGCTCCATGGAACATACAAAATGCAATGAAATACGAGAAAGTAAACCAGCTAACCTAATAGAAAAACTAGTACAATCACACGTACTCAAACAAAAAATGTTTAAGATAGTTGCACCAATGTTTTGTTATCAAGCTTATAGTTCCCAAATGTTTGTGTTGTAACGAAAAGGGTTAAAAATGATGCCCCAAGTAATAACACATGCAAGGGAAAAATTGAGGACACAAGTAGTCCTATGGAAAAGCCTTCGTGTACTATGATACAGTCTCTGACAACTCACTATTGCACAAGAGTACCGACGTAGTATGCAAGCCAACTTTTGTTAATGGAGGTAGATCATGATGATTTTCAAGTCATTTGAGACCAGAAAAAACAAGAACCTTAGAAAGATGTTTTTGTAGGACAAATTTCAATGTTTGAGGATAATGTAATTGACACAGGCTTTAGCTGTATATGCACGTGTTTACCAATTTTTGTGGAATTTTCATTTTTTACTGCAATTTTTTTGGATTTTTATTTTTTTAATTTTTGAAACATATTTGAATGTTTTTTATTTTCTAGAATTTTTCTGAAATCTATGTACAGGAAACGAAGAAACGTGGATTCCCCCAGTGATAGATGGGATGTACAAGGGTTTTTTTTAATGCCATGCACATGCGCAAGAAAGTGAAGATGAAAAATTTCCCCCAAACGTTAGATGAGAATATTCAAAGGAAAACTCTTCACACACAAAAGAATGGATCAAGGCCAATATGGATAGGTTCAACATGATGATGAACATAACCAATGACGTGCTAGGAAGGAGGAAGGATACCCCCAATGTAAGTTGGCCAAGAAGCACATGATAGAAAGAAGTGGAAGATTATTTTGAGAAAGGGTACAAAGGTGCCCGCAAACATGGAAAAAAGGAAATCTTATACACATGGATGTTTTGAACGAAGTATAAGAACAACGTGAATGTTTTGAATGTAGTTTAGAAGCCTCGCAATGAAGAAGTGGTTAGCCAAAGGCACAAATCTTGAGACAAGATACAGACTAGAGTAAGAGTCTGAACAAGGTCCAAAAAATGACACTTGGTAACATACTAATCTTGTTTTCTCATTGAGATCCAGTGTGTGCATGTGGAAATTTATTACCTCTTGGAGGGAAGATTTGATAGACAACAAGTGAAGACACCCTAGCCAATGTGTAGGAATGATTTATTTTTCAAAGTTGATTTTTATGGATGGATTGTGGAAGGTGAGTCGTACATTGCTCCACTGCCAGCCAACCATCCATAGCCCCGATGAAGATGCATTTGATTCTAATCGCAACATTGCTCTACTACCAGTCAAGTGTCCATAGCCCCAGTAGAGATTATTGGAAATACCCCAAGAGAGAGTTATATATCAATTTGCTTTTGCTTTTAGCATTTGCTTTCAACTTTGTGCTTTTTGATTTGATTGATTCTTTTTCTTTGCTTTCTAAAAACTTATTTCAGCTCTCTTGTTTGACAAGGGGTTAAGAACCAATGATGGCTTGATGGAAGGAGGCGGAAGTGATTGTGATGACGACATTGGCTAGTGTCAACAAATATATCCAAAATTTCTTCGCAACAAGTTTTTTAGATGTTGATTGTGATAGGATCTCTAAGAGGTCAGTTGTTCTTTAATTTACCAAGGTGATAAAAGAACAAGGCCAAATGGATACCATAGAGATAAATGTCACAATATGCGTGTGAATTAGGCTAACCAAAATATCACCGAAGGGATGAAAATGGTAGGAAGACTTGCATAAGAATAACAAAGAAGGGAAGAAAGAACATCCATGTGTATGTAATACTTGATTGCAATGTGTTTTCATTTACCTTTAATTTTTTGAAATGTTTTCTCATTTTTTTTGGTATTTTTCCTTTTTTGAAAGGTGGGACTGACAAGGTCACTTGGCATGATAAGATCCAACAACAATGTTAGCAATTTCCTTGATAAGGAAGACTAGGCATGTTTGTCTTATCAAGAGTCATATTATCCCCGATCTCAATGATCGTGGTGAGCTCATACTCAATAGATGATTGTGTTTTATCGTGAAACGTGGATGTTGTGTGTGGGATCTTGAGGTCCCTATCCAGAGGTTTCTGCACTTTATGCCATACTTGATGGGTGTGTTGATGTGCATTTTTTAAGCACATTTGATTCTGAACTTTAAGATCATTTAAATTGTTGTGAGCTTTAGAGCTCTTGGAATTTTTTATCTGAGCATGATGAAGGAACCATTTTGGTTTCCTATAAGCTACTACATGACTTGTCTGATCCCGAGAAGTGGGAGAAGAAAGTGGATGAATAGAATTGATGTGAGGAATGACAGTGGGCTTACCACAATCATTGATAGAAGGAAAATGTGATGGATGTGAAGGGTACGGTCCAAGAATTGAAGAGGATGGGCTACTGGGAGGTGTCCCATAGACTGAAGATAAAGGACTACAAGGATGTGGCCCTAAGATTGAAGATGAAGGACTTCCTGGTGGTGTCCCATAGATAGAAGATGATGGGCTACTATGACGTGGCCCAAGAATTGAAGATGAGGGACTTCTAGGATGTGCCCCCAGTATAGACGGAGATGGGCTGCTAGGAGGTGAGCCACATATAGAGGATGTGGGGCTACTTGGAGGTGGCCCACATATAGAAGAAGATGATGGGCTACCAAGTGGTGACCCAAGGTAAGATTGCTATGGAGGAATCCTGATAGATAAAGAATGATTAGGTAATGAGAAGATAGGTCATGGATCAATGCTAGACCCAGGATATTTCATCACCCAATGAAGGATTTGAAGATGGAAAAATAAGATAAGAATCATGTCTGATGATCCTAGTGTCTTCCTCTGTTTTATGACAAAAGACATCAATATCTTTCTCCCAATATGCAATGTATCAAGGTATAAAGAGGTTTCTTACTCGCAAACTTCTAGAGGAATGTCTTCATGTACCCTCATAAATTCTCTAATTGCTTCTTCATTCTGAAATGAATCAATCGGTGTGGGTAGTTATTCTACCACAAGAGGTTGATTGGATGAATGCGACATGGGAGTCGACTTGGATGATTTATTAGAAGGACTTTGAGTCGGAGAGCTCTTCGACGGAAGAAGGGGTCGTTGAGGCGGTGAATAAGGGAGGTCCTGCAAAGTAAGGGAGGACTGCGGCTCAAGAACCAAATTAGAATTTTCAGAAGATCTAGGTGAATCTGAAGAATCAGAATAATAGTTTGGATCAGAGTCAGAAGAAGAGTGGGAGAACCCGAATAATAATTTGGATCATAAGTGTCCAAACCATACCACCAACTATGAGATGAAGGTAGGGAACAGGATACCCGAATGGGCTCTCTAGCGCGAAGAATCAAACGAGGTCTAGTTGTGATAGGCATCCTTTGATGGGAATGCTGAAACCTAAGTTCTTTACACTCATAAGTATGTAGAACTGCATGATAAGCAATCTTTGTTGGGACATGCCTAGACATAGATAGTCCAGGGGATATCACATGGGTTATTGTGTTGATATTTTCAACAGGTGTATCTACACAACCAATGAGGGAATAAAAATGATTCTCCTCATTAGACACATAATTAGCATTCTTGTCCCAATTATGTTTAGGAAGAGTCTTCATATTGGGGGATTTGTTAGGAGTGGATGAATCCATCTCCACATCGCCACTTTCGATTAAGTCCTGGATGTAGTGCTGCAACTTCAAACACTTATTTGTTTTGTGACCTTTAACGCAGTGGAACTCACAAAATTCATTCTCCCTAAACCATGATGGTTTAGGTGTATCATCCTCGTAGGGTTGTGTTTCAGGGTATTTTACCATGTTTACAACCTCTAACTATTTTAGTATAGATGATATGGATTCAGATAGAGGAGTAAAAGTGTGGCGTTTATACTCGGTAGGTGGATTACCCTTTGCAAGTTTCAAAGGTGTGTGGTTTTGCATGACTTGCACCCATTTAGAGTCTATTATCCCATCACTAACGACATTTTTGTTTCTATTAGGAACAAACTTTGTTTTATCGTTAGATTTAGAATCGTTGTGTTCATGGGAGAAAGGGTTTAGAGTCCCTCTAGCTAACAATGCCTTTTCAATTTGACTCCCTTTTTCTATTACCTCTTCGAACGTGTTACCACAATGCATTTGTAAGTGGAATGTAATGTCTGGATGGAGGTTGGGAACAAATATTCCTATTAGCTACTTTTCGGGTAGGGAGCAAGGAAAACGACTAGCTAACCCTCTCCATCTTTGTAAAAACACAACGAAGTTTTTGTTGTTTCGTTGCTTGGCATTGCAGAGATCTAACATGGTAACATCATTTTCTATATTGAAAGAGAAGTGTCGTATGAAACTCTCTGCTAGTTCTGGCCATGTTGATATGGATCCCTTAGGGATATGCACAAACCAATCTAGTGTTGTTTCCCCTAAACTTCGTGGAAACAAGCGCATAAGATAATTGTTGTTGAATGCCACCTCTTGACATGCCATATAAAAGTCCTTTATATGATCACGAGGGTCACCTTTTCCCTTATATTTATCAAATTTTGGAAAATCAAAATGTCTTGGGAAAGGTACTTGCAGCATGGCTTTGTCAAATGGGTAAGGACATAACTCATCGAACTGATACTCCTTGTTATTGCTATCGGGTTGGCCCTCTTGTAATGCTTGAAGGGTGTTCTTCATTGTTGACCACTCTTGATTGAAAAGTGGATCTTTTGTGGGTGGAGGTGTAGGTCTATACAAAGGGTTAAGCCTAGGTGTATGCCCACCCCAATTTGTTGTGAGAATCTCTTCATAAGGATCTCTTTGTGCCTCCCGTCGAGGAGTGTTTATTGGGAATTCGTAAAACGAAGCTTTAGGTTTTGTCTTTGGTATAGTTTGTTTCACAACTTTTGGTTGTTCCTTTTGTATATGTGAAGCCAAACTTGCCAATTGACGAGTGAGGGCTTGGACCTGTTGTTCTAACGTAACCTCTTTAATAGGTATTTCATGATGATCTTCATTAGGAGGAGGTTGTGCATGATGAACATGTTCTTCATGGTCTTCACAACGAATTTTAATAGGAGGCAAACAATAGTCTCCATCATTTTCAAATGGTATCTCCTCA
Organism: Taxus chinensis; assembly: GCA_019776745.2. Classification (NCBI taxonomy): domain Eukaryota; kingdom Viridiplantae; phylum Streptophyta; class Pinopsida; order Cupressales; family Taxaceae; genus Taxus; species Taxus chinensis. The sequence continues at coordinate 345,161,759 of CM034146.1, read as the reverse complement.
TTATTCTTCCGTGTAGAAGTAGAGGCATGACCTGGATTTATAATTTTGTTAAGAGTGCGACGAGGGAGGTCTACTTCTTCTTCTCCCTGAACCATGTCGGTGATAAGAGAAGGGTCTATTATGGAAGGTAATTTGGCTCCTAGTTCCACAACCCACATAAGAACTTCATGTTTGTTATGAAAAATGTAGTCGTCAAAATGGGCGGAATGAAGCTCTACATCCGCACGAGGAGACTCTTCCTCTCCACCACTATGGTCAACCATGAGATTATCCTCCAAAAGAGGGTTGTCACCCTCCAAATATATTGGCTGCCAACTTTCATGACCCCATTCTTGTAGTAGGCATTACTTAGAATAGAAGGTATAACGTGAAATATTTCCACTAAGGTTTATTAACAAGGGACCCTAGTCAAATTTGTGTAGTGTAATGACCCTAAGTTGTTAAAACAAGGTGACTATAGAATAACCACAAAAGTGATAGGTCAAAACAACGTACAACTAAAGAATAACGAACAAGCTACCCTAACAAGGTAATATATGACACAAGTTTTCCTTAGAATAATACAATGACGTACAATGCTCAAAATTTGGTTTACACCAAATAGTTTATTCTCTAAGATTCCATCTAGATAGGTTTGCAACCAAATAGTGACAACACAACATCACCAGTTAGGTCAAGTTTGCAACAAACAAGGCCTAAATGATAAGAGAATGTTGACGTGATCTTCTAACAAGATATACTAAAAACTAGTTTCTAAACACTAACAAAGTCCAAGTCTCGTAAAATGGACAATAACAATGTGAGCAACGTAACAACACTATTTGGACACGTGAACCAAGCTTTCGGGAAAGCAATATTTCTAGTGTCAAAATGATGTTATCGCAATGCTAACAATGTATCCTCAACACTCACAAAACTCAAGACAAATTTAGGATGTAAAAAATATGTCTAAGTATAACAAGAAATTGCTATGCGTGTGAACAACGTAACTCTACAATATAGAGATTTAGGCCTAATTTCACAATGGAAACAAGACATAAATATCTCAATTATATGGCTACAATGTGGGCATCATAACAACTCAAAATAAGACAAGGATGAAATCTCCTAACTATGATGACAATAAGTCTCAAATATGGGTTTTTCAGACAAGGGGGCCTACTAGATCATGATTACGTACCATGCACACTTTCAACACTTGCGCTCCGACATTGCAACCTAGTCGCGCAAGATGAATACAAAAGTGGTGGACACACCATATCTAGCGGTATCTGTATATGTTATTTTCTTTTGTCTGAAAATGAGAAATAAGAAAACAAGGGTGTAGACTAAGTGGTGTTGAAATAAACTTGGTGTTATGTTGGCATAATTTCACCTTGTCTTAAGACAAGTGAAGAACTAGGAAAAAATGACATGAAGTAGATTTCGTGATGAAATCTCACACGGTTTCAACTTTAAGAGATTATTTCCCTTGTTTGAAAAAAAAGAGTTTGAATATAACAAAGTTGTCACTTTGTGAGAGCTCTCAAGTATACTATCTAAGAAAAAAACAATGGCTCCAAGCCAACAATCTTCCTAGGTGGTTCTCTCTCTAGGTGTCACAAGATATCTATGAGTGAGCTCGATTTACCCAAAAAGTCACACTGACTAATTTGGGAGTATCTCGGCTTTACTTTACCCCCTTCAGTATAATGAGCACCAAAGTGCGTTCAGTTATACTTCACTAGGGTCACGATATGGATATCTTTGATGCTAATCTCACCAAGGAGTACTAGGCAAGTCGGTAGTGTGGAGCACTTTCCTATTTCATTCACAAGGTTCCCTCTTGCGTGAACTACTTTAGGGTTCCTAGGACCACCCCCATTGTTGTAGCTTAAGACTTATGCCAAAGGGGTTATGTCCTAGTTGAGCGGATGAGTCGTAGCTCTTAACCAAAACCTGCAAATACAATGTGATGATTGTGGTGTATTTTTATCTTTTAGACTTAATGTGGTTTTTGTTGTACTCCTTTTGGCAACCTACAATCACACGTGTAGTTAGAAAAATTGTTTAGGTCCTCCTTTCTTTGACTAGCGTTAGGTCCTTCACAAAATGGTTAGTAGTTTCAAAATAGATTCACAATATCATAAGAAAATAACCATGAAAAATGCTTGTAAATCAACTAACTACCATCAAATTTTGCAAAAACAAGGTTTATTCCCAATTCATCCAAGTGCTTTTTAATGAAAAGACTAAAATTGCTTTTGATTCCCAAGATCACACTAGGTGCAAGGGAAGAGCATACACAAATTCTAGCCTTGGTTATTTAGCAAGTGAAAAATCATTTAAACTAAAAGATGATTAACAAAGTTTCCTACTTACTCTAATGATAGCAAAAGAAGGTTTAAGAGTGCTTTTGATTCTCTAGATCACACGAAGTGCAAGAGAAGAGCATACACACCTTAACCCAAACTCATACAAAGCATGGAAACAAGATTAATTCCTTCAAACCCTAAGTGATTTTATGAGAAAAATTACTCTAAATCTATGAAATTGACAAAAATGGCCTCTAAAAACCTCTGAAAAGTAACAAAAATCCTAAAAACTAGAATTTGAAATTTTGAATTTGCCAGAAAAATTTATACAGACACACCTGTGTGCCCCTATCGACATGTGCGCTCATGTTTCAACACCTGCACTTAGAGTTCAACATCTGCACTTCCCTTTGTAAAAATGATAGACAGTTGAAAAATACAAGCTGACGTGTGCTCTCACAGTTCAATGCCTATGCTCACAGTTCAACACATGTGCGCTTCAGTTTCAATGCCTGATAGATTTGAAAATCCAAGCTGACGTGTGTGCTCACAGTTCAACGTATGCACTACCCTTTGTAAAAATGACAAAGTTGAAAATACAAGCTAACATGTGTGCTCACAGTTCAATGCCTGCACTCACAATTCAACACCCGCGCTACCAGTTCAACGTCTACGCTCACAATTCAACACCTACGCTCCCAGTTCAACGCCTACACGCCCCTTTGTAAAAATGACACAGTTGAAAATACAAAATGATGTATGCACTCACAGTTCAATGCTTGAGCTCAAAGTTCAATGCCTACACTCACAATTCAACGTCTGTGCTCACAATTCAACACCCATGCTCCCCTCTGTAAAATGATAGAGTTGAAAATAAAAGTTGACGTGTGCGCTCACATTTCAATGTCTGCACTCACAGTTCAACGCCTACACTCATAGTTCAACTCTTGTGCTCCCTTCGCAAGTTCCAAAATTCAAGTTTTGACAAGAATTTCTTCAAAAAAAATCTTTGGTATTTTTTTGGCAATTTTGACAGGGCTTCGCCTCCTCGAATCCTGCAAAAAGCAAGAAAACACAACTTCTACCACTAATCTAGTTGAAACAACTTTCAAAAATGGAAATTAATTATAAAACTTTGAAAATTACTCTAAAACTTTGAAATCAATCTAAAAAGCTTCAGAAACTAATCTAAAAAGCTTGAAAGTACTCTAGAAAGCTTGAAAGTAAACTAGAAAACTTGAAATTAATCTAGGAAACTTGAAACTAATCTATGAAATTAAGTTATAAAAACTTTGAAAATTACTCTAAAACTTTGAAATTAATCTAAAAAGCTTGAGAAACTAATCTAAAAAGCTTGAAAGTACTCTAGAAAGCTTGAAATTAAACTAGAAAACTTGAATTTAATCTAGGAAACTTGAAACTAATCTATAAACTTGAAATGAAAAACTTTGAAACTAAGTTAAAAAGCTTTAAAAAGTGAATGCAATGGGGTATTCTCTCGGGCGTGCCAAATGATGACACCCTAAACTTTACAAAGAAAATTGCATGACTAAACAAGGGAAGCTAACACCATTTCCATCCATCTAGCCAAGGGTTCTAAGTCTAGGAATGTAACATTAAGATAGAAGCTTAAAAGAATGCTTAACTAGTATGAAAAAAATACAAAATCTAACTAAACATGCCTACTAATATGCTTGAATTACCTAACATGGGCCTAAATAGACCTAAGAGGGAAATCAAATGGTTATGGTTGCTACTCCAAACAAGGTGAAATGGCCTCTCCCAATGACTACTTGGTCATTTTAGATATCCACCTACTAACCCCATTGAAGGCTTTAAGCAAGGATTGAACTTGGCTATATATCATATTTATTATATGAGATGCAAATCAAAGCATGGTGTAAAATATAAAGGAATGAGGTGCACCCTTTTTATAGTTTTCCTTTTGGGAGAAACTTGTATTTTGGTGCATGTGGGACTAAAAGCCCCAAATTAGATTAGAATTTCTAATCATGATTAGGCCTTGCTAATCACAATTAGTGAATTACCAAGTGATTAAGAGGTGTGAAGCCTTAATCAACTGCTTAGGGTCAACTAGGAGGCTAGGATAAGCTTTTGAAGCTTGTTGAGACGTTGTGGAGGTGAATGGGGTGATTTTGAGTGGTTGGAAGAGGGGTTTGAGTCAATACTAGGGTATATTGACCAAAACAAGGGCAAAATAGGCTTAATTAGCTAATAAATGCCAATTGTCTGTTTTGAAGAGGATTTTGACTTACGATTTGCCGTAAAGTGGCATCCTGAATGCGAAAGGGGTTTGGTGATCAATGAAGTGCTTGTTAACCGACCAAAGTGGTAAGAAATGTTAGTTAATTAGTGAAAACCACTAATAATCCATCGAATTGGTAAGAATGAGAGTGATTTGCGTGTGTATGGAACATGGAGATCTGCAAAAGCAAAATGTTAGGTGGCTACACCTTCTTATGATTATGCATTATTAAAATGCTATGAAACCGTGATTGTAATTATCTTATGTTCCAGTTATATTATTTCCAATAAAAATTAGGAATTCTCTCACTCTTGGCAGTGATAAAGACATCTCTTATCTATTCGAACAATAGTACAATAATGATTCGATCTACTAAGATAGGATATTCCAAAGGATTTATTGCCTTCACATAACATTACATTATGCATAAATGGTGCAATTACTAGGATAAATATGAATAATGCCATTTAGTATCACATCAACTTTCTCTTAGAGTGGAATATGTGTTAGTTTTAGGCATGAAAGCCATTTAGGTTATGAGGGGAGCAACCTGAGGTAGATTTCCTCCTCAGAAGACAATTGCAAGGCCTCAAACATAGTCATGAGATGATGCAAAATGGGAAGGCAATATAAAAACTGGAAATGTTGCAAAACATTTAAATGTCCATGTCATTGATCCCGTAAAAACAAATTCGACTTGTAGATGAAATTTGGAACACTACTTCGTAGATTCTAGTACCTAATAATACTTTGGAGTGAGAAAACATGAAAAATTCCTTCATATATTTGTCTGCACTATCATATTCTCGATGCATAATGTACCTCTTATGTGAAGACTACCGTTTCATGATTTCCCTAGGGAAAGATTAGGGACCAAAAAAATAGTGGGGAAAAAATAATATAATGTCCCGGTTGGACATTATCATTAGATATCAAATCTTCACAGGAAAAAATAACTAAATAAACATAGGGAAAGATGTGGCATAGTCACAAGCACAAACACAGACATGCACCAAAATATATGATTGTGAAGAGAAATTTAAAAAAAAAGTTTTTTTTTTTGTAAAGGCATCCACAACAGATAGAAATAGACGACATGCTCTTCCCTTCCCATTGTGTATTCCTATACTTAGGTGGTGATGGTTGTGTTTTCTTGTTTACTTCGATATTGCCTCCACGTTGGTGCCCCATTTCCATTTGGTGTTTTGGTTTTTCGCATCATCATGTGGTAAGATTCATCATTGTCATGTTGCTACAATCGAAATAATCATAAACACCATACCTCTTGATGCAAAGCCTAAATGATATCATGCATTCAATATGCCCTTTGACTCAAAAAATTCCTTATCTCAGCCTCTAGTCCACTTAACAACTATTCTCTTATATTCGCATGCTCAACTTTTGATTTTGATTCTTGATCTACAGCTTGCTATCTAATGGCCTTGGTCAACTTCTCTAGTGCATTCTATGACATCATCCAAATGAACATTAATAAGATTAAGTAACAGTGCTCTTACCTTGATTATAGACTACTCTAACTGGCCCTTGAGTGGCTAAGAATCTAATGTGCTTCCCTTTGGTTAGACTACTCTAACTGGCCCTTGAGTGGCTAAGAATCTAATGTGCTTCCCTTTGGTTCCTCCAACATTTTCCTCTCATCCCTGACCAAATACTCGGTGTTATAAACTTCCTCATGGCCATAAGCACCCTTAAAGTTGACTCTTTACCCCAAGGATCATCACTTGCCTTGTTTTATACTCCATCATAGTCTTTTTTAGTTCAAATTAACACAATCCTTCTCAATTCAATATGATTCTCAGTGGTTCAAGACGCTAGATTGTTTGATACTCACCTTGCCAACCTCCTAAAGGTATTTGTTCAATAATTGAAAGAGGTTCTAGATCCAAATTTACCTTAGAAAGATAGTCTTGAAGACCAATAGTCACAATTTAGCCCAATTAGGCCTTTGTCAGCACACTGTCAGGGATATCCTTGCTAACCAAGCACATTTAAAATAGAAAAAGAGGTTTTTCCTACACCCTTTAACCCATTTATGCAATATTTAAGGATTCAATACATTTCAATCAACACAACTCATGCTTCCTTTGCAAAGGGACTATTTTTCCCAACCCTGCACGACTGTGACAGAATACTGTCATTTATTTCTTCCTCGAATCGAAGTGAATCTAAAGACCTAATCAACCATGCCCATAGTTCCCATGATATTTCCTTAACTCTTAACTTACCCTTGGATTCAAACCATCATATTATCCCACATCAATGCTCAATAGTCTTGTTTATCATTTGTAAATCATGACTAGACATCCTTGTCATAATGTTTCATTGTAACAGTGAAACACTCATCTCCTTCTCAAATTATATTACCATCATGCTAAGCATCTAAACATTTTGATATCATTATAAGCTTATACAAGTCTTATAACACACATGATCTCTTAGAAAAATCACGTTCACAAGAGGCATGATCACTATGGAAACGAGTCATTTAGTAGTTGTTAAACGTTTCAAGTTTCATCTCCCATGTTCAAGAGGTAAGGAAAAATTCCTTTTATGCTTAATTTAACATATCATGAATGAATTTGATAGCATTAAAGACCACATGTTTTACATTTATGATCAAGTAATAATTAATGAATCCTCAAGGAGTCATACATACAATTCCCCATTTACATATTTATCTCAACTTCATTAAGAATGTGTACTTTGTTTAGAAACTCATTATTTTCAAACCCTAACACATAAAACTTTCTTATCTGAAATACTAGTCTAACATTATTATGGAGCATAAAGTTAAATGGGACTAAAATCATGCTAGGATTTACAATGCTCATCACATGTTTCTTCAAGGAAGTAAACAGAATTTCAACCCTTAACTTCAAGTGCAACAAGATTTTCAAGTTATAAAACACTTTCTTCCAATAACCCCTAATTGATAAAATGCATGCAACTATTACAAAAATGGTTTGTATCCACCCTTGGGTCAAGCTCTTCCATAACTACCCTTAAGAGGTTCACATTAATGATTACCTTAATCCCATTTACCCTCAAGAGGATGTCTGCCTACGAATGGGAGTCTACACCGAGTAAGGGAACACTCCAATAAATTCATATTTATATAGATATTCTAGGAGCCCTTTTTCATGTTTACTATTAACGTGTCCCAAAGTTAGGCTCATAAGAATGATGAGAGAGAATTGGGCTCTAAAAAAGATATTATCAAACTAATTAAAATGGAACTTTTGCTTCAAGTAAATATACCTTTTATTAGACATAAGGGCCTTCCTGGGATAACCACTAATACCCCCTAAGATACATATAAAAAACAAAGGGATCTCTACATACCAAGACACAAATTATATAGAAGCACAATACCTGAGGGTAGGAGAGATTAACTGGTTGAGTAATAAAATTTATGCATAAGCAAATCCCAAAATGAGCTCTACGAACTAGGTAGTTTTGAAGATCATAAATTCCATATTTGAATCACATTATCTAATAGGTCGCATGAGCCACTATACAAAGTACAAATATCATGTCATAGCCATAAGGCACCACAAATATGCGGAGGAGTGACCATTATCATTACTTGTGATTTGAGGATTTCTCTAAACCATTATAATACGCCATATGGGGCATTATGAAATTTTGGGTTAGGATAAATTCCCCAATCCAAACAACCTTAGAGTTTCTTCCCAAGCCATAATCTTTACCCCCACTCATGGTTGCAAGCATTATCTATTATGCCCTCAGCTTAGACAAGTATATTGATTTTGAATGATCGCCCAATATTCCTTATAGGTATAATATCTAACAAGTGATTTGTAAGGATGATGTCATTGAGGGTCACCTATACTAGGAGATACCCAACCGTACTAGTCTAAACACAAGGCAATGCAATTTACTCTGAGAAGGTTAGGATATTATCCCTAACCATTATGTTATAAGAATACAATGTAAGATAAAATCTAATATAATCCAAGTTCAATCTCATTTCAATTGGTGTTATAACACCTTACCAACTTAATTAAGCACATTCCCAGTTATAAGTTTCCTTTTAGAGTACTAAGCAAGATGATAAATAATCCAACTACAATATTCTGGAAACACATGACTTATGTTTCACGAAGGATAAGGGATAAAATATTTCAAGGGTTGGCACAAACTATATTACCAACAAAACATATTTATTTGCAAGCTCTACACACATTTACTTTTCAAGTTTAAGTTCACTATTATTCAATTAAGTAAAGTTACTAGAATTCATCTTAAATCAACAACATACACAATCTTCAATGTGATTGATCTAGAAAATAAATGTATAATTTATTCAATTCATTAAATATGCCACACTACATAATAAACTGAATTTTTCTTTCTTCGACAATATAACAAGTATTCTAGTTGATAACAAGTTTTCAAATGCATCTATTTATAAAGGTTCATAGCACTAACTATGAATTTCATACATCAATCCTCCATTACGAATATAACTAGGTCAGCTTCTTTCATTATACAAACCATACAAGAGTACATTTAAATAATAAAATAATACATTTTTCCACTCGTAAAGTAACATGCTAAAAGGTCATATACATCGCGAACACTCAATTCTAACAATTATTTTATGCCACCACGCTATCTACAACCTGTAAAACCATTTAATATGGGTCAACAACATACACTGGCATAGACACACCCCTCCCATCTAACCCGCTAACAAAACTCCAAGTCATATCAAAGTTAGACAGAGAAAAGAATACATTTTTCCATGTTTAAATCAAGACAAAATTTCTGAATACAGAGAGTGGTTAGAGAGAGACACACATTTTCATTTACACTAATAAACCAAACCATTTCCAAAATTAAAGAGGGCGAGGGACGACACAAGCAACTTTTGATTCAATTCATTCAAGTTTCAAAATATTTTCAAGTAACACCAAGTTCTACGACCTCTAAAAAGTTTTCGTTGTCTATTTTCACTATATAGGACTAGATAAAAGTGCTAGATTACATGATTCCAACTGTCCATTTACAATCTTGTTTAAGCAAACTAAACCTCATATTTCTACTCAACGTAAGTATTTCCAAACATGACATCATTTTTAAACATTGTACAAACCTCAGGGAGTCAACGCGGGTCTATTGGCCTTTGTTGCATTGTTGCGCAAACTAGCCAAGTGACTATGGAATGGACCTGCAAAAATGGCGTGGTACCCCCAAATGGGATGTATAAAAGCTCTACCATATTCTTTGCTATATAAAGAGTCAAAAGAAAAAGATGTAATAGAAAATCGACCACCGAGGCTCAAACTGCAACAACCTTTCAGAGCTAATTGGCTAAAATTGGTCGTTTGCTCTCCAACAAAACTATGTCAAATGGCCTTTGAAATGAGTGCATAAAATGCATTTTTGAAGGTAACAGGAAAAAATTACACTAAATTATTCTCCATTTAAAAATGAAGAGGTATGGAGGGTCAAACTTTCCTTCTGAGAACTATAGGCACAAAATATAAGGTAGTTTTTGGAGGGTTCGGTCGTAGGTGAATGGTTGTTCTCAACAAATCATTTTTCAAAGTGGACGGAAAACCACTTGCCAAACATGATCATCAAGTGTTTTGGAAATGTATCTAGGTTGGAAGGGGTCACCATATAACAAATAAGAGTTTACGATAGTTTACCAATGGAAGAGAGGTTTAAAGGTGCTTCTTGCACGTATATATTAAGAGGCCTTTGACACAATTAGAGGGTTGTTTAAATCTACCAATTTGCATTATAGAACATGTTTATCAATCTAGTTTAACTTTTATGTAACATGCACTAATGATGTATACAATATAAGTTTGTTTTGGTCAAGTTTAGGGTCCATAGGTTTGGCACGGCATCCAAGGCGACAATTCACGACATTAGTATTATGTGACACATAAAATTACTATATGCAGTGTAATGAGATTAGATAACCCAACATCCAAAACAAGCTAAATTTTAGATTTACATTTAAACTTTTATAAATGAGGAGAAAACAAAAGAAGGTAGAAAGAGAGAAGTGAATCCATGCATATAAGCTAACGGGACGGGGGTTGTGAGGTATTCCTAGTGGTTCCAAGTGTGCTCCAAGAGACCACATTTGTTGTTTGATGGATATCCATAGACTGCTCCAAAACTCTCATTTGGCAAGGCACATAGGATACTAGCAAAGGTTATGGAGTTTGGCTTTAAACCTTCTAATGATATTTGATCAAATTCCTCAAGTGCTTTCTAAGGAACCCATTTTGCGTGTCTCGGTTTGGACATAATAAAAAAAAATTCCCGATTTTAGTTGTCAACTTGCCACCGCTCCATGTAGCAGCACCACCCTGTCTAAAGCAAAAATTGTTTTCGGATTTTAATTGGTGGCGCACTATCAAAGCTCCAATTTCACGATCTCATTTCTCTACTGGCTGACCCCTCTATACTATGGTAACCTTTGTATCAATCTCTGCAGGCACCAAACTAGCAATTAAGCCCGCAGGTCCACTACCTACAACCACCTTTGGTTCACTTGCAGTCGTAGATCTATTTGACTTTTTTATACCTTTCTTGATCAACATTTGAATTGTAGATTCTTCACACATCCAATTTGGGCTATGACGTGCTATTGTCTTGACTACATCTACCATTTGATTAGATATGAGGAGCTGCTGAAGAAGAAATAAACTTTCCAGGATTGGATGACAGATTTGAGATAAACTCCCACCACTGAGGCTGCAAAATCAATGTTTCATTCACATTCACGTCAACAATGTAGACAAAATTTAGATCCTTAAGCCACTGTTGCACATTGATGATAAGATTTGGGGTTTCCACAAGATAGCAAGTGCAGACCAAGAATACAAAACATGCAGCCAATAAACAAATCCACACAACCACGCAAGCTTAACTGAAGTTATAAAGTTTCTTCAATATTTGTAGTGTTACCAATGGCGCCAACCCAACAATAAATCCACGCAACCGCAACATGTTTAATTAGAACATTGCCTATAAATTTTAAAGTTTCTTCAAGATTGTTGGGCACCAAAAATTCCCCTCACACAGGGAAACATACATATATAATTATATTTATATAAATACAAAATGTTTTCTTTCTTGATAAAAATCAGAGGCGTCGACGTCCGCCAAGCCTGCACTACTCCATCTGAAAAAACCAAAATAAATAAATACAACCTCTATGGTTTGGGGATTCTAAAAGACCATGTTTCTTTCAGGAATTTTATCAAACAACTCACGCACCAGGTAAAAAACTCCCACGTTTGCATACAACTCTACCGCGTTTGCAACTAAATCTGTTAACAAAAAAAGTCCCTGCACCATCATGCGTTTAAGGACGTCCATTTCCTGTTTCGCAACTCCTATTTTGGTGGAGGTTGGGGTGGGTTAACAAAGGCATGTGCATCCTCAAAAAGCATAAACATTGTTTCACCAAATGCAACCATTAGGAATCCACATCTGCATTAAAACTCCTATTGGCAATGAGGATGCTAACAACGGTTGTGGAGAATGATTTTGTACCAGTCACTTGCATTTTCTTGTAGTCTCCCATGGCCGCCTCCACAAGACGAGCAAAACTTGGGCTATTTTCCCTAATATCTCATTTTGTCCTAAATTTTCCCTCTTACATTTTAATTTTTTATTTTATCAAAACTCCTCCATTTTATTTTAAAAGTTTCTCTCTCCAAAAAATAACAATTGTCTCAGTGATAAACTGATGGAAGTCGACAATCAATTTATGGAAGAATTGTCACGCGACAATCAAATGTACACTGAATTTAATGTCAATAATAAAAGTGAACTCACTACATTACAACCCCAGTTGCCATTGTATGAATGCCTCTTAGCATAATTCAAAAACCTAAGATCAACACTGGACAAAAAGCATACTCGACCACACCAAGGTTCTAGATTATTGCACTCACGATGGGGTTAACAAGACAATAACAGGAGGGGCACTACATCTCCCTCCCTTTATAAGAGCATTGTCCTCGATTCGATACATTGCCAAGGTAGAAAAGTGATAGGTAAGCAAGGGAAGGTCAACAATAATAATGTCATTAAGCGATAAGACCTTGTCATTAAAATGTGACCACAAAGGAACACCAATTTTTGTGATTTTCTTCAATTGTTTATGTTCTGAGAAGATTGGAAGTTCTCTCTTCTGTAGCAAATTCAAACTAAATTCCAAAGTCATATCCAAACTTGTTTGATAATTTTATTTTTTTTGGTGTAATTTTAGTCATGATTATTAGATTTCTTAAAGGTACAATTTCTTGATTCAATGTTCCTTAACATTTTTACTGTTAGGCTTACCTTTAATTATTTTCATTGTTTTATAAGGTTTCCAACTGTGTGATACAACATGAGATCATCCAAGACCTAAAGCCATAACACATACCACTTCACATTTATCACATTTTCACATTTGATACAATAATTAAAACCTGACACTCACTAAGTATGAACAATATACACAAGGCACCCACTTAACCAAGGTGGAAAAAACACTCTAACTAACCATGAGTCTACGATGACACAACAAATTTCCACAAAAACACGACATTTCCTCACCAAGAGGACACCCACATACCTAGGAGGGGACATAATAAATCACCCAAAACAAAGTCCCCATAACATATAATTCCATATAAATAGGTATATCACGATGTTTGTACAAGACACAGAAGAAAAGGGGCATGATGAAGCACACCTATGGTCGGGTCCCCAAGACCAAAAGTAACAATTTCACTATGTATATTGCCCAATGAATCTAAATATAACAATATTTGTTAATAAAAGTTGTAGTCCAGTATCTCAACCTCTCTTTACATGCTTGCAACGAGGTTTTTTAAATTTTCTTGCGCTTCTCTTGTTTGAAAACCTGTGTTGTATGTATCTCTAGCTTGCATGAGCTTGACGCAACTTGTAATGACTTGTAATAAGTGAAAACCTTAGATACCCATAAAACCCTTCATCAAAGCATTATATAACAAGAGGAGAAATCAATGTGTGGGTGAGGCTGGATTACCCTTGGTAGTCAACCCTTACTAAACCAATCCAAGTGTTGTAATGCATCCCCTCGAGTGGGAGCAAGCCTAATGTAGTTCTTCCAGTACTTTGTGAAAGTGTGAATGCAATCTAAGCCAACATCCCCAAGTGTGCTCTCATGTCTCTTGACACTTGATTAACATGCTAACTATAGAGTAGAGAATGTATTGAGTATGGTAGTAGTGTGATGTGGCGTGCTTCAGCTACTATACCAAACCATTTTGTCCCTTGAACACCTTTGACAATACTTGGAGTGACTTTGGCCTTTCTAAGACATGGCTCTAAGACTATTGAGTGCTTGGAAATGGAGGAAGATAAAATATTTGACCTAGTTGAGTACTTTAAACCTTTAATAGCAACTCCTCTAAATGATGCACAATTGCTTTAGAGTGATTTTGGAGAATCTTGGGTGCTTTAATGTTGATATTTGTAATAGGAGCTCATGAGAGTGGCATGTGAGTTATGAAGTGATATTAACTTGCTTATATAGGCTTCCGTAGGTGAAATATCATGTTAAGGCCAACACTAGGAAGATGAATGACACATATAATATTTTCAAACCGCAAAAGAGTCGCTAAACAAGAGGGTTAAAGTACAAGTTTGCCACGACCATAGTCTAGTATGGACCCAATTTTTACAGTTTTAGACAGGTAAACAATGATGCAAAATTAAAAGTTTTGGAATGATGTCTGGAGATAAATGACTACTTTTGTTAATCGATATTTCCTGAACAAATGACAGAGCAAAGTACATAGATGAGCAAGTCAAGAGAGGGATATAATGATGTGTTCATTAGACTTAGAATGTGAGCATTTGTCTTAACAAGGGAACAAAACCAAATTTGTCATTGTCAAAGGATAAGTTACCAAATTTAAGTGTCCACAAATGTACATATGTTTCTTATTCAAAGTTAGACCACTCGAGATAGTTTCAGAATACAAGTACCTGGGGATTGATTTCACTAACAAACTCAACTGGAAAATGTGCATGGTAAAGAGAGTCCAAGGAGTGTGGAGAGCATTGTACTGTCTTCAAAACAAGTGCAAAGATGGTGATCTGTGGGATGTGAAGACCGCCAGGGTCTTATTTGGGCTACTAGTAGTTCTAGTGGTGCTATACGGATGCACAGTTTGGACCAATGGTATGTCAGGTCTAAAGTGGAGGTAAATTGAGAGAATCTAGAAACGTTTAATTACAAGTACATTCAAGATCAAAGCATTAGTTCCATATGAGATAATCCTACTAGAAACATGTATTTTCCCAGTAAAATTGTTGTTAGGATTTGTCTCCTAAGTTACATAAAAAAATAAAGGGCATGGAGGAGGATAGGTGGCCAAAGGAAATAATGAAAGAAGAGTCAAATGGAAGATTGAGGATGTGGATGAAACAAAACAAAATATAAATGGATAAGTGGGATATTAACATACACGAATGTCCAACGAACAACCAAAAGATACAAAATTATGCAAGAGAAAAGTATAAGTTAGGCACGTAGACAAAGCAAATAGGGAAGAAAAATCAATTCTACATGTTTGAGTTCAACCCCACTTATGAACAGGACCAAAAAACCTAGAAAGAGGTAAAAATCAAATGGAGACTGAAGATACTCATAGCTGAACAAAGAACATGATTGCACCAACTTTGTTGTGAGATGGGGAGGTGGAAAATCCTAAAGAAGAGTAGAAATAGAGGATACATCTTTTTTGCACATCAGGGAAGGTTGAGACAAAACAACACTATATCATGGAGTGCTCCGCATAAGACGACATTCAAGTTATATATTTAGAGGACTTACATGGGTGTCTATATTCAATATATTTAAAACATAAAACATTGATAAAAACTAAGAATTTTTTATTAAGATCCGTAGTATGAGAATGAACCTTCAGAGACAAAACAATGGTAAGTTTTTAAATCATGATATGACCACTAAGTTCTTCTCCTTTTTCATCGGCTTCTTCATCCCCTTAAATATAATTTTGGTTCTTTGAATCACAAAGATTATTTTCGTCTAATGGACATTGTTATCTTTACTAGCCGGAGGCTTCCACCTTTGAGGATGCCTTTGCTGGAATGTGTCAAATTATGGCAGGATCTTTCCTGGTGACTCAATCTCAGCAACACTATTTCACGTTAATGTTTTTGGTGAACAATTGATAAATATCTATCATTTTAAATGCATGCAATCGCCCTCATCCTCCGTAATATTTGTATTTTCCCAGTCTAGAGTTGACCAGATCCACTCCTGTAAAATTCCCTAATCCAATAGAGCAGGAAAAATTCTTCTGTAAATCCATATAGAAAATTCTTCTTCAAACCCTAAAACTAGGGGATTTTATCGAATACTTTTTTGAGGTTATCCATGGAGACATTTGAGGCAAAAGTAGAAGAGACATAGAAACAAATTAATCCTAAAGAGGCTGATGAATTACAGTGGCAGTCGAGAAACTGGAAGGCGGCTTTCTGTGTGAGTTCAATTTCCATGGTGGCCTATTTACCGAGGGCTTCGTCCATCATATCTACAAATTTAATCGCTCCAATGAGTCAAACTAGAGACTATGCTTCTACAGCGAACAAATCATGAGTATTTTGAGATCAAATTTTGATAATTCCCAAGGAAGCTATGAAAACAAAAATAGACTACGAGTTCGAACCCCAAGAGCCTAGTTCTCCAAAAGTTTCGTGTATCGAGCAGGTGAAGAAGAATAAGCACGCATGTGAGGAGAGGTATAGATGACAGAAGGATCAATATCGGGATTGTGATCGGCCCCCGATGCCGTCGAGGCTCATCAATTTGAAAATGCCGAGGCTAAAGAGGTTTTTATCCTCCAAGAAGCTTGTCTATCTGAAATTTTGCGAGTCTTCGGAGGCCGAGGAAAGAGAAATTCCGAATCTTGGGAAGATAAAACGGTGTACTTATGGTCACGATTCAGATGCACTTAAAAATGTGTACAGGGAATCACAAAAATTAGCAGAGAGATGTGGCGATACGAATGATGCGAAGGTGTCATCGTTGGTGTTTTACTCAAATCCTCTGGTAAATGATCTCAGGCCAAAGTCTGAAGTTAATTTGTGGAAGTGGTGCTCTATGGCGCCTCTCGTGGATTATAATTTGCAGATCTCCCATGGCTTGTAGGTCAGTTGCCTTTGATTAGATAAGCATGGCTCTGTTCTATTGTAAGAAATTATGTGTGTAGCTATAAAATTAATGAAAATTAATACATTGAGCTTTGTTGAATCAAATGTTTTTTGGAGGTGTTTCCACAAATTTTTCTTTTCTTTTTTCCCACAGAAAGATTCAACCTTTTAATTTTAGAGAAAATTTCAACATTATATTTACTTATTTTGGGTGTGAGTTCTGAAGATGCTGTGTTAATTGCCTACATTGTTGTTTATTGCATTTGGTGAAGCAGTAACGTCATTTGGGATTTATGGCTTTTACTAAAAAAACACAACAAGAGGTTTCATTTGTATTGGTTGGATAAAATTTGACAAACTGTAGAGAAGCATTAAAGACTCCTAGAGTATGTTCTGTGGATAACCCTCAGGTAGAGGAATGGAAAATTATTATATTATTTGTTGTAAGGAGTAACAAAGTGGTAACTTGGTAAGGGTAGTAGGCTCAAAAGGAAGTATTGGGTTTATCAAAGTTTCGGCAACTGAAGATTATATATAGGTGGAGGATGGAGGATGCAACACACCTTGTGAATCTTTGTAATGAAATTGCTTGTATAATTCAGATCATGAGCAGAAATATAACACCAAATAACACAATATTCCAGGATAATGATCTCAATATGCAATTAGAATAGCTTCGCCACTTCGAGGGGGCAACCTCCAAACCATACAATAAGACTCAAATGCTCCAAATGATGATGAACTACTACCTAAAATCCCCTATATATACTATTCATATGTTATGGCCAACACCAAGGCCAACCTACTAAGCATGAGAAAGTATAAATGATATAATAAAATGATATGGTAAGCCACAAGTCGGTTACTCATATCCTAATAAAAGCAATAGGTTAAGGGCGTAGCATGCCCTTCCCCAACATTGTCCCCAATGTTGAGAAGCTTTGGGTGCTACTGCAGGAATGTCATATCTTCCCATGTTGCATCTTCACTGTCCATATTCTTCCACTTGATCAGGTACTCAGTAATAACCCGTGTCCTGAATCTTTTAGTGCGTGTTTGAAGGATGCATTCAGGTTCCAAGATGACTCTCCCCTCCTCATCAAGCTCAGGTAACACTGTTTGGGCTGATACTCTCTGTCCAATTACTTTCTTCAGGCAAGAAACATGAAAGACTTGATGTATTTTGATTGATTGTGGAAGTTCTAATTCGTATGCTACAGTACCAATCTTCTGCAATACTTGATAGGGGCCATAATACTTCGGTGAAAGTTTGTTATCCTTTTGTTGTTGTTTCAAAGACATTTTCTTATATGGTTATAACCACACAAAAACCCAATCACTGACTTCAAAATGCCTTTCTGTGCGATGTTGATCAGCCTATTGCTTCATGCGGTTTTGTGCCATGACCAAGTTCTCCTTGAGACTAGAGAGGACCTCTTGTTGATACTGAATGTGTTCTTCTACTACTCTAACCCACGGTTATCCTCTCAATGATGATGTGGTGGATGGTGGATGGTACCCATAGAGTGCCAAAAAAGGAGACATTTTAGATGAAGTATGGAAGGAAGTGTTATACCACCATTCTGCAAGTGGCAACCATTGGACCCATCTTGCTTGTTTATATGACGTAAAGCAACAGAGATATCCCTCCAAACACTTATTTACAACTTCTGTTTGCCCATCAGACTGGGGATGATAAGAAGAGTTACGAGCTAACTGAGTACCCAAACATGAGAATAAATCAGTCCAAAAATTACTAGTAAATATAGGGTCTCGATCACTTACTATAATCTTCAGTGTCCCATAAAGCTTCTGAACTGTGTCCATGAAGGCTGTTGCTACCGTGCTTACAGCAAATGGGTGTGTCAAGGCACAAAAATGAGCATATTTGGTGAGTCTATCCACCACAACCATGATGACATTTTTTCCTTCAGATTTAGGCAATCCTGTGATAAAGTCCATGGAAACCTCTTCCCACCGC
The DNA here is from genome assembly GCA_019776745.2 of Taxus chinensis. NCBI lineage: Eukaryota > Viridiplantae > Streptophyta > Pinopsida > Cupressales > Taxaceae > Taxus > Taxus chinensis. The sequence continues at coordinate 345,142,984 of CM034146.1, read as the reverse complement.
TGGCTAGGAATAGATAGAGGTTGTAGAAGACCTGGGGATCGGACTGTTTCACCCTTATTTTGCTGACAAACCATGCATTCTACCACAAGTTTTTGGACATCCCCTTTGAGACCTTCCCAAAAGAAATCTTGTTTGACTCGATGATAAGTCTTCAAGAATCCAGAGTGCCCCCTACTCGAGAAGAGTGAAGCTCAGATAGAATCCTATTTTTAAGAGTGTAGTTCTTACATAGGTATAATCTATCTTTACACCATAAAGCATCCCCTTTCAATACAAATATTTCAGACATGCCTGGATCATTCTGGAGATGATGAATGAGGTTTTGTGTGGTTGGGTCATTTCTCCATTCAAACCTTGCCTCATCTATCCAATCTTCCTGTAATATGGATATGGCACATAACAAGGCTGCAACTGATTCATCTTTCTGCGACAAAGCATCCGCAACTACATTCTCCTTCCCTTTCTCATAGATAATCTCAAAATCATATCCCAACATCTTGGAGACCCATTTTTGTTGTTCTTCAGACTATCATGATCTGTCTTCACTTTAAAGTGTCTTCCTATGAGATATGGTCTCCATTGCTTTACTGCATGAAGTATGGCTAGCATTTCCTTCTCATAAGTCGGCTTGGAAAGATTCTTACCTTTGAATTGACGGCTCAAAAAGGCAATAGGACGACCTTCTTGCATGAGAACTGCCCCCATACCCACCCCTGATGCATCACATTCAACAATGAATGTTTTGGAAAAATTTGGAGTAGCTAAGACTAGAGTGGTGCACGTGGCCTCCTTTAGTTGCTCAAATGCTTTGGTTGCATCCTCACTCCAATGGAAGGATTCCTTCTTTAATAAAGATGTGAGAGGTGCAGATATGCTTCCATAATGCCTTACGAATCTTCGGTAATAACCTGTAAGCCCCAAAAATCCTCGTAGATTCTTTAGGGTTTTTAGAACCTTCCACTCCATCATGGCTTTGATCTTATTAGGATCCACTTTAACCCCTTCATGAGAGATAATGTGACCCAAATATTCAACCTCCTTGAGTCCAAAAGAACACTTAGAGGGCTTTGCATAAAGTTGATGTTGCTCAAGAGTTTCCAAAACCTTATTTACATGATGTAAATGTTCCTCCCATGTTTTGCTATAAATTAACATATCATCAAAAAATACTAAGACAAACTTCCGTAGGAATGACTTAAAAATAGAATTCATCAAACTTTGAAATGTAGAAGGTGCATTTGTGAGTCCAAAAGGCATTACCGGGAATTCATAATGGCCTTCATGTGTCTGAAAGGTAGTTTTATGAACATCCTCATCCTTGATTCTGATTTGGTGGTATCCTGAACGAAGATCAAGCTTTGTAAAATAAACAACACCATGCAACTCATCAAGCAAATCATCAATTATAGGAATAGGAAACTTATCTTTGATTGTGTACTTATTAAGTTCCCTATAATTAGGACACATGTGCCACATGTCATCTTTCTTCCGTACCATCACTACTGGAGAAGAATAAGCACCCTGACTATGACGGATAATTCCTGCTTCCAACATCTCTTGTACAATCTTTTCAATTTCACTCTTTTGCACATATGGGTACCTATAAGGTCTAATGTTAGGCGGTTGACTTCCTGGTAATAACTGAATAGCATGATCATGATCTCTCTTTGGAGGTAAGCCCTTTGGTATATTTTCAAATACAACAGAGTGTGCATCTAACACTGCTTGCATATCTGATGGTATAATGTCCTTAGAATGACGAGCCTCCAATGAAAATAGTTGTGCCACAAATCCCTCTGCACCCTTTTTTAGCATTTTGTGCATTTGATGAGAACTTACTATTTGTGGAGACTTTGCTCTTAAGCCTCTTAGCTCAAAAGTCCTTCCTTCAGAGTGAAATCACATGAACAATTCTTTGAAGTTCATCTCAATGGTTCCCAAAGTGGTAAGCCATTGAACCCCTAACACAATGTCTGCTCCTCCCATAGAAATGGCATACATGGGACTATTTAGTATGTAATCTCCTATGGCAAGCTTAATGCTATGGCATTTTCTAGGACAAGTAACAATAGCTCCATCAACAATCATTACTTGACATTCAGGAGCTGGATAAATGAAGTAGTTTAGGCGCACTGCTAACTTATGATTGATAAAGTTGTGAGTACTTCTTGAATCAATCAACACTGTGAACCTCTGTTTTTTAGGAATCCAACCACCTTTAGGGTTTGGGGGGTGCTAATACCTGAAAATTGCATGGCATGAGATTGTTGGCTGAGGATCTCTTGACTCCTCCTTTGGCTCAACCAAGACCTCTGACTCTGAATCTTCATCCTTCTCTTCATCTCCACTAGGCCCATCAATGTAGAACAACTTATTTTCAACACATTTATGTCCTGGTCCAAATTTACTGTCACAGTTAAAACATAAACCTTTTTCTCTTTTTTCTTCAATTTGTTGAGGTGTTAATCTAACTGGTCGAGGGAGTGCTAGGGCCAAGGTGTTGCGATCTCTGGTATAAGTGAAATGTTGTCTCCTACTTGAAACAAATTTCTCCTCTGCCCTTCTTGCCATAATCATCGAATCAAAAACCTTACGAGGATTAAACATACGCACCTCATGCTCAATGTGATCCTTAAGACCGCCAAGAAATAGGTCATTCAGATTCTCTTAAGTAATATTTTCCACCCGTAGAGAAAGGTTTTGGAAGTGATGAATGTAATCCTTAACAGATCCTATCTGTCTCAATTTTGCTAATTTGCTGAAGTAATTATCTGACACACTAGAACTATAGTGTAATTGCAACTCTTCAGTGAACACTGTCCATGTAACATTGATACCACTCTTCTGCCTTTGAGCACATAACCATCGATACTAGATGAATTGGTCAGGTTTGAGATACAAAGCTGCCATGGTAACCTTTTGTCCTGGTGGAATTTGATGTAGTTCAAAAAAATTCTCCATTTGGTTGATTCAATTAAGTGGATCCTTTCCATCAAACTTACGCATCTCCACTTTTGGAAACATAGTACGGGTTTGCAGAGTGCTCGTATTTGGATTGTGCACACTCGAAGATCCACTCTGGCTCATGTGTCTATTATGTTGACCTAAGGATCCACCTTGATTGACATAAGTATGATTACCCATCATATACGTACTGAATTTTTTGCATGAAATCCTCCAATATTTTTCCAATCCTATCCACATCTTCTTTGTTGGCCACCCGAGATTCGAGGTCTCTCAGGTTAAACTCAAGTTGGCTTACTTTGTGGTCTGTCGAAGTAAACCCTAACCTTGAGGAATCTGTAGTTATATCTTCTATCTCCAACTCCTCAACTACTATCTCATCCTTTTCTGGTGTTTTACTCGGAGTGATGGGATTCTTTTTTCCTCTTGTGGAAGGCCTCGCCATAATGCCCCAAAATAGTAGGATGTAGGGATCACAGTCAAAGTTTAGGGTTTCTTATTTCAATACGAATTCGGCCAAATATAGAAAAACTTAAAGAACAAACCCCAATTTTTTTTTTGTGCTTTCCGAAAATGTAACGAATTTGAAAAAATTCCACAATTTGCACCCTACGGGGTGATTTTATGAAAAAACCTAAATTTGTAATAACTTTTGCAAAATAAATCAAAAAAGTTTGAAATTTTCAAGGAACCTTACTTGAAATGTTTTGCAACTTTGGTAAAAATATCTCCCACCAATTTGTTTTGGTTCGCAATATATGGTGGAAACAAAAAATTAGGGTTTTTGCCCTAATTTTGGCCCAGATCGCAGCTCTAATACCACTTGTAATGAAATTACTTGTATAATTCAGATCATGACCAGAAATATAACACCAAATAACACAATATTCCAGAATAATGATCTCAATATGCAATTAGAATAGCTTCGCCACGTCGAGGGGGCAACCTCTAAACCATACAATAAGACTCAAATGCTCCAAATGATGATGAACTACTACCTAAAATCCCCTATATATACTATTCATATGTTATGGCCAACACCAAGGCCGACCTACTAAGCATGAGAAAATATAAATGATATGGTAAGCCACAAGTCGGCTACTCATATCCTAATACAAGCAATAGGTTAAGGGTGTAGCAATCTTAGTTAATATGTGACCATGCTTGCTCAAGGAGGTGTCGTCCCTTCGATCATGATAATATAATTTGCCCCAACCCTTGTCCCAAAAAAATTGAGAATTCATGCAGTCATTAGTGTATAAAGATATGTCATTTTCCTGAGGAACGTCAACGTGATAATTATAATCTTCTTCATGAGACATTCTAGGCTCCGTTGTGATTAGCGACGCCGAGAAACCTTAAGTTGTGAACATCCTTGTATAGAACTTTATAGGGAGACCTTTCCCAAGATTTACAAGGGGTGTTATCCCACGCATGTGGGTATCATTTCACAAACAACTTTAGAAGAATATGATTCGTTTGATGTTTGGTGATGGAATGAGCATATTTGTTTGTTGGGCATTCCCCTCGATTCTTATGTATCTTTTATTGCAATTCGAGCATATATTTTAATACATCTTAGAATTATTTTCACAATTTTAATGTCTTAATGAAATAAGACTTCTTCTTGCAAGTGGATTATTTTTACAATTCTAACGTCCATTTAAAAGAAATTAAGATCTAAGACCTATAATTAATATTTTATAGAATTAATACTTTATAGCTAAAATCATTATTTATATTATTATCTTCTCTAGCATTATTTGCAACTCATGTAATTGCTACCTAGTCTATCAATCTATCTACACTTGCTTGGTCTAACCTTACTAAAATTTTCCATTCATTCATTCATGCCACACTTCCATCCACACGTAAGGATGAGGCATGAATGGATTGTATTCATCATCAACGATAAACTTTACCATCAATTCCTTGTCTTCTTTGTTGTTTCATTCCTGCACGTTCCATTATTTTTTTTCGTATATCAAAATTGTCATGTTCTTCGTCTATCAGCTTTTCAGGCACGTGGTTTTTAATATGGGATAGCAGCTGCGTATCCAGTTTGCTTCTTAAATGTTAAAGTTCTTGTATTGCTGCTTTGTCAAAAACTTTACCTAAGTTTCAGTTTTGCTATTAGGGCAAATGTTTTCCTTCTTGAGTATTAAAGAATAAGATAATTAGCCTTATTTCAGTAGGCAGCTTGTCTTATACCACCGAATCTAATGGCCCTTAGTTTGATAGTATCCTTTTCCTGTTAAGGCCATGGCGATGGCGGCTTCGATACATTCCCTTACATGCACAGAAAGAAGAAAAGTGTAAGTCGTAATCAGTCATGTTCAAGAGAGAGTATGTCTATTAAAGCTGCACAAACCCTATATCTGCAGCGGTTAAGAGGATATCGGAAAACTTATAGTTGCTAGGGTCTCCTGGGCCACAACGCTCTTAGGCATGCGGCATCCAAAGCCTTCTGCCCACCCATAAGAAATATCATGCTGCTGTCACTAGTAGTAGGAGCAAGTGGAGATGGAGGGGGGCTACTCCTTGATGGTGTTAGTGGTATAGCATGCTTAGAATCAGCATCGATCTTTCTCAGTATCAAGGCATACGGCCTCTCTGAGGAGCACTAGGAAAATTTTGACGAGGTGGAGGCATATATAGTATATTGCAAAGTTGGAGGCGTCCTTCCAACCTTTAAGATGAGCAAGGATCCTTTGTATGCAGACACTTTTCAATAGGTAGTCAATTCTTAAATTAAATTCACACTGTTCTCAAATGCAAGTTGCAATTCCCTGAACCCATTTCATTCCCACGGCACAGCGGTTGAAATCATAGAAGCATGAAATCTGCAATTACTCACGATTAAAATGCGATAGCTTTCCCACTTGCCTCAAAGATCTGTAGCTGAACAGGACTGCCGTACTGAGATTTTTCTCTAGATCTGTGGTCAATGTTTATCAATTACTCACGGGTTATAGACATAGTGTTATCCTGAAGCAGGCTTTGTTTTATTATGATATTTGGCCTCAATTAATGTTTATTGGCAGGACAAAATATTTTCTAAAGCTCGATTATTTTGGGTGATAACATTCACTCTATTTGTTATTGTTTTGGTCTCCTCTTTACAGGTTGAAATCCAGTCTTAAGATTATAAACCATCAAGAGACTGAACTTCATTCTAAATTGATGTCCATCATCATCGAAGGAAATGCCATAATCCTCACCATAACAGGTAGGGCACATTCCCCTACACAGGCCATGACATTGAAGATTCTGAGACTTATTGAGAGTCTAAGCCTGAGATAATGTTCACAAAAAATTGTGATGGCAACATTGAACAAATTCAGTTTTTTATATATTATTTCTGTTGTCATCTCTAGGCAGTATTTAGCATGAAAGAATAAAAACAGTTTTTTACTTCCTATTTTAACAAATGTTTCAGCATCTTTTGGTTTGTTGAGTCTTACTGGTTTTACTCCCGAGTAACTGAAGTCCATTTACATTTTTAGTTTTCCATGCCCTTGCCATGTAAATGGAATGCTACTATGCTTGAAATAGTATGATCCTTTAAATTTTTTGATCCAGCAAGATTGTCAGTAGGTGTGATCTGTAAAATGCTTTGCCATTGTTAGTATAAAAGCTGCCAGTATCCATGCCCCTTTTCCAAGCTGTTCTAGAGTTCTCTGCTAGCGTATTCACTCAGATTTGTCATTTATTAAAGCATTTGTAAGTACAAAGTCTTTGATTTCAATGGCTATCTTGGAATACCACCCTTTCTCAATGCAATAACTTTCATGTGCAGACTTAGCGTTTTAAGTAATTGCAATTGCATTAGCTGCAGTAAACAATGGAGTAATAACTTAACTGGCACAATCATGCTGTCCAATGTATTAATGACATCACCTGTTGTAATTGTGTTGACAATCCCTGTTGTTTTTTTTCTCACTTTTTGCCTTCTGGCGGATTCTTTTTTTTTTCTTTTCTTCAAGCTTTCTCTACTTGGCAGACTTTCTACTCGATTGATTTGATAATTTTCTTTATGTAACGGTCTGGATGGTTTTGTTTCCCTTACCCACAAACTATCACTTGATTGCTGATTTATATCTTGGACTGTGAATGAAATTGTTCATTGTTTTTCTACTAGCATGTGTAGCTCTTTCTTCTGTTTTGTTTCCTCATTTGATAGCAAACACATTCCTCTCATCATCACACACTTCAACAATATTTGTGGGTTTTAACTTCGGATGGTCCTCATTGTCATGATTGCCAGGTCCATATTTTGCACATAACGTGAAATCTCCTGCGAAATGTCCCCACTTATTACACTTCCGGAATTTTAATTAATAGTCTAACTATGTTGTCACTCTGAATTGGATTTCTTGCTCCTTGACTACTATTGTTGCTTATATTTGTAATCGGATCTGTATCCTGCCTGGTGGCTTTACTTGTATCAGAACCAGCAAATGAACCCTCTTCCAAGACATTAAATCAACATAATTGTGTGGAAACCATGTTCGCATCAATTTCAGAAACTGCGATTTGACTTATGTCAATATCCCATTAATTGTTTTTTCACCACAATTCAGAACATCTTTGTACTTGTCTTATGTTTTCTTTATAGGCAGTCATCTCCATATTTTGCCTGGCAGCTGTACTTATTTCGTAACCAGCAAATGAACCCTTTTCTGAGATGTTAAGCTGATCTAATTGTGTGTGTTGACTATGCCCACATCAATTCCAGCAACTGGGTTTTGACTTATGTCAGTGTCCTGGGAGTACTTTTATCACAATTGAGCAGATTTCCATGCTTGTCTTATTTTCTTCCCATGTTGCCAGAATAAGGGTATGGGTATGTTTACAGGTTCAATACGCGGATACATCGATTTTAAAAAACCCTTGGGTACGAAATGTCTTGGATACGTCCGTACATATATATTATACATATACTCATTTTACTCATTTTTTAGTCCATAAGAAATACAAAACTTGAAAAATATAGTACAATCAATGTTCAAAACATTCAATATACTTAAGATTTTACATTGTCTATGATATACGGATATTGTAGTCCTTTGTGTTTCATCCATTTCCTTTGAGATTAATTTTTGTGCTGTGATGGTGGCTATCAAAGATGTATATAGGGAGCTCCTAAAGGAACTATTTAATGAGATTGACTCTAACCTGCCAATGATAACTAAAGAGGCCTGTCCAATGGTTGGTTCTTGCATTCATATCATCCAAAATCACCTTCTAATCCTCCTTGAGAATGTGGGAAGGAGTCAATGCTTTGCCTTGGTAGTTTCTGGGAAAGCCTGCTCTTTGAAACTTTAAGCTATGCAATTTGTGGTTTCAAATTTTTCTATTAGTATGGAAGATCACCTGAGATTTTGATCTCATAAATAACTTGTACGGAGGCTCAAATATATGTCCAAATTTCTATGAATAGCTTCTTTCCTTGGCCAATTGCAATGATCCCAAATAATTACTTCAAACATTCTTGATATCCTTTGAATATTTTCTCTTCAATAAACTAGAGGGATTTTAAACAATCTCCATGTTTCCTTGTGGTTGCCATGCCCTCCTAGTTTAATCCTGAATAAAACTGATGTCTGTTTGAGTTAAAATAAAATTAAAAAAAACTTTTTTAGAGCCCCCCCACTGCCCGACCTTGCGGGTATGTCCTGGGTACTTGAAAACGTACCCTGGAGGTACCCGGGACGTATCAGTACCGTACCCAGGACGTATCCATACCGGATACGTATCCAGTGGGTACAGGGGGGTGGGGGACGAATCCTGGTAGCATAGTTTTTTCTATATTTGTTCTTCACTTTCTACCTATTGGTGTTGAATCACTGACTTGAAACTGAAACCATCGTTCATAAGTTAGATCTATTCTGATTGCCGTGTTCGGTTCACCAATATAAATGCTCACAAGGTGCAAAGGCTATCTTTAATTACAATGAGAGTAGAAATCAGAATCCACACACATGTTTCAACATTAATGTTTACACATACTATAAAACACAAGGAATTACTAAATAGAGTGTGATGATATTGGAACTGTCACGTCTATAACAAGGCTTGGGCTAGAAGAACCAATGGAATCATCTTTAAATACCACAAAACGACCAATGTAGGATCCAATAGAGTCCACGAAGGAGTGTCCTGGTCTAAAGGGGCATGGCTGGGCAATTTGAGGATGGATCAAACTACTCTTAATGAAACCTCTCCTAACACCCAAGGCCGACTAACCTATGGAGGTAGAGAAAAAAGCTAATAATGCGCACCTCTCCTTGTGGTCTGGGCTGTTAGCTAAGGTGATTAGTATGCACTCAACATTGAAAAAATGTAGCCCAACGACACCTGAAATGGGAGTGAGGGAGCCAGGGCACTCTAGTGTTAGTACTTAAGGTGCACATAATTGACCCAATCCCAATTTTGCACGAAGCAGCAATATCTGAAGGGAATTTGTTGAAGATTTTTAATGGGCCAAAAGGAGGCGATAAGCCAGTCAGCTCTAGGGGATCTATGCAAGGATCTACCCTTGAAAGGGATTCTGTTGGAGGAAAATGATCAGGCACTTCTGATGAGGATAATGGAAGAAAATGGACAAAGAGTCTCCTAAGTTATTCAATAAAGTACTGCCTTTCTCGAATCTCATTGTACGTATGCCACTTATAGTAAAGTGCTCCTCAGGCTCTCCTTCTAGGAAGGAACAAAGATGACAGATCACAGAATGTGGTGGTCAGTCTCAACTCACAATTGGTGGGAGCACAACCTCAGCTGAAGAGGGATTTCAAAACGTGTGACAAATGTGTCGTAAATAGCTAGGTCAAATGATGGTTCCATCCACTAACTATAAGCAATGCTCAGCTAAGTAGCCGAAACGTTTTGGATACGGGAGCGGGTACGGAGTATCCGATACGCGGATATGGCAAATTTTTTTTGACCCCGCATACGGCGTTGGATACGACAGTATAAAAAATATATTAAAATTAACTAATATCTAAATTTTAGCCTTCTAAATAAGAATTAAGTTATTAACCAAACTTAATTCTTATTTAGAAGGCTAAAAACACTTATAACACTACAACATTATAAATTAAAATAATGCTATATCATTATATTCCTATAGATATATTGCCTCACTAACATAATAATGTTGCCAGGATACGCCTTGACCCCCCACATTTCCTGTCTAATATGTATCCAATACGGATACTGATACGCCAAGGATACGTATGGCAGCCACATGATCAATAAAAATGCTAAGTCTTAAGTATATTGAATGTTTTGAACATTGAATCAAGTTTCGTATTACTATTTCAGTTATTTATGAACTAAAAAATGAGTAAAATGAGTAGATGTGTATATATATATATATATACATTTGATTTTTTATATATATGTGTACGAACGTATCCAAGACGTATCGTACCCAAGGGTTTTTTAAAATTGACGTATCCGCGTATCGTACCTGTATCCTGGCAACGTAGCATAATAACATTATATGATTATTAATAATATCCGATTTTGGACAATATAATGCACGATAATTATAAATATAAAAATGACATCATAAAGATATTAATTATAATACTATCATAACACTTAATTAGAAATACTATTATAATATAAAATATTAAGCAATTTAATAACCTTTTATATATATTATTGTATATAATTAATTTTTTTATAAACTATTAATATTTTCCATACTATTTTAAAATATATATAATATTAAAATCATTTACTAGTCTATAATAAAATTATAAATATTAATTTTAAACTTGGATATATTCTTAGACTTCCACGTATTGATATATTCTTCCATGTATTCCTTGAGGCTTGGAGTAATAAGATTTTGGTTGAAATCATATGCGTATAGCTAAAAAAGTATATCTGATGTATATTTCTCCGTGTATTGACTGGAAAATACCCCTGCCGTATCTTCCCCGCTCCCATCGCCGTTTCCGAGCCATACCCGTACCCGTACCCGGTACGTTTTGTACCGGTTTCAAGCCCCCCACCCTGCCATATCGGTAACGTAGATGCTCAGTAGAGAGAGCTAGCTTGGGGTTGAGAGGCTGCAGAGGAGGTCCAGGTGACCTGAATGTACTATCGGTATATATCCCCTCTAACAGCTCTGTTGCTGACCTCCTTCAATTGAAGAAGGCTAGAAGAGGCACGCAAACAGTGTCTTTGGTAGGTATTTTGAAATATTGAAGGAGGAAAATACTCTCAAAGTACTAACAGTGTCAATGCCCAATGGGACCCAGAAGCAATCCTCTGTGAGGAAGCAAGTGTCAAATATGGTACCATAGCTCTTCAAGCTTAGGAGAAAATCCATCCAAAGAGTGTTCTCTACTTTCTCTTCCAGCCTTTCTCACCTTGTTCTGTCCTTTAGCTCTCAACCCTGTTTCCAGCGCCAACACTTGCATATTCATCCCACTCTTTCTCCTTTCTATGCTCTCTCTGTAGACTCCATGGAAGGTCTATATAAAGCTATAACTCCCAGCATCTGGGCCGTTCGTAACTCTCAACTCGCCTTGCACAGCCAAATGACAACCCTTTATAACCAGCAGCATAATCAACTTATGACTCAAAACCAGCAGATTATCACTTTTCTGACAGATTCTGGCATCTAAGGCTCAGCCTGGCTCATCTTTATTTTATAAAGGTAAAAGGCCTCTAGATTCATCTGCTCCATTATTAAACCTGAACCTCACCCCACCAAAAATCATAAAACATCTGATTCAACACCAGGCCCATACTTTGATATCTACATGGGACTTCTCCAGACAATCAAAGAAGAATCTGAGGACTCTCCTGCCAAATAGAACAGAAAAGGAGTTCAGTGAAGGCTTTGTGCGCCATCCCATACTACACTAATTCATCATGAGAAGTAATCTTTGTGGTAGGGATGCCTATCTTGTGCAATTATCTCAGCATCCTAGTCTTTGCTCGATTTATGGTCCTCCTGAATGCAAACTGATGGACCCTTTAAGCTGAACATATATGTTCTCTGCTGTTATGTAATATTCCTCTCTCAATATGAAATCATTTTGCTTATTTAAAAAAAAAAACTTGATATATGTGATCACAACAACACAAATATGAAATGACACAAATATCAAGACATTCCTGGAGGACACCATAAACATTTTTCATCACTATGACACAAAATAACCCCCCTCTCTCAATATAAAATCGTTTTGCCGATTAAAAAAATAACTTGATAAATGTGATCACAACACCACAACTAAGAAATGACACCAATATGAAAACATTCCTGGAGGACACCATAAACAATTTTCATCACTATGACACAAAAATAGTACAATTTAGATTTGAAGTCACCAGTAATAACTGTTTGGATTTCTTAATATTTTGAGAGCGTACAAGGAATAAAGTTCTCCTTTCAAAGACTGGTCTTAGACCTACGCTTGCACAACATCAAATTACAATATACTTGGACAAAATAAATAAAATTCCTCCAAAAAGTCATTTTTCTGTTCTATTTTTTCTGTTACACACTTATATGAATCAGCTACGTGACAGATATCATCCATTAGTCGGTTGAGTAAGGAAGTGGAATGACACTTACAGATTATCCTTAGCAACTTTGTCTCCTTTGGAAGCTGACTTGGACTCAAGGTAGGCTCTAAGTTTGTCTGTGGCTTGGGTGACCGGGCGTTAAGTTTGTCTGTGGCTTGGCTGGCCGATAAAATCTTTCTGATACAACTAATTTCCAAACATAAAAACTTCAGGGTTCCACCTTGGAAACTAATTTATCACAGATTTGCTGGTTGTAACTTGTATCTTTATGTACACTTATCTCCTCAATCTTATCACTGCTGATGTCTCTTGTTGAGATAACCAACAGAGTGTGCTCGGCGATTTTTAGTTTATATAAAAACATTTTCACTTCCTTTCCTATAGCTTTCTTAATTCATAATTTGAATATTGTGGTCAGTAAGGCTCTAAGTTTTTCTGTGGCATTTTTCATTGCTGGTGGATGATTTCTCCAAGAAAATGGGGGTTTACTTCTTGGAAAAGAAGTTTGATTCTTTTATGTCATTTGAAAAATTCAAAGAGTTAGTTGAAAACTGGACAAATAGATGGATCAAAACATTGAAATCCTTCAGTGGGGATGAATTCACTTCCAAACAATTCAAGGACCACTGCCTCAAGGAATATTCAACGACAGTTGACAACCCCATACACTCCATAGTAGAATGGGATGGTTGAGAGGCGAAACAAAACTATCACTGATATGACTCGGTGCATGATGACTAATAAGGGCGTGCCATACAAAATCTGGGGAGAAGCAGTGAACACGGTGGTATAGATCCTGAATAGGAGTCCTTGCAAAGCCTTGCAGAATGTCACACCTGAGGAAGCTTGGTTGAGAATCAAACCTGAGGTAGCAACTTTTTGTTATTTTTGGTTTTGCTGCATATAATTCTGGTTCTTAATAGTAAAAAGAGTAAACTAGATTCCAAGAGTAAAAGATATTTCTTTGTTGACTATAGTGGCCAATCTAAGGCCTATAGGCTTATGGATATTTCCACCAACAAGATAATTGTTAGTAGAGATGTTGATGTGAAGGAGACAAAATCCTTTTTTGTTTGTAATTAACAAGCAATCACTAAGGCACCTGATTCTAGAGTTGTGGTTCCTTTGAAAGATGAGGAATTAATCTCATCTATTACTCTATCATAGACGCAAGCTAAGTCACAAGGTTTGAGTTCGAGTTCGAGTTCGACGGGAATAAAATTCGTTTCAAGTTCGCCTAATGAATAAAGTTAGAGAAAAAATCGCCATTAAATTCGAATAACAGAAAATCTGAATAAAATATACACTTCAAAATTAAAAATAAAAAAATTAAAAATTAAAATATATACATTCTTTTATAAAAATTATTTATAAAAAAAATTTAAATATAAAAAAACAAATAAAAAAACATTAGAATCACTAAAATAAACATTAAAACATCAAAAATAAAAATACTCATAAGTTATAACGATTCATGTAATTAAAATCTTAAATTAAAAAACATAAACATAAAAGGCCAAATAAAACTAAAAAAAAAACATAAATAATTAACAATAAACTTCTACACAATTATTTTTTAGGGTAGGAAGGGAAAATCAAGGCTCATATCACGACAGGCTTGTGATGGCTCCCAACATTACAAACGACGACAGGTACCAGACGGAGAACCAACTGGTCAACGTGATGCAAGCAACTCTGCCTCGAACAACACCCTAAAACCAGACGAAGAACAATCCCAGTTGATTTTTTAAGGTCGATTGTCTTGTTTCTGATTTTGTGATATATAGATCAGATTATTTGGTTAGGGCCTGTAGGTGTTTAAACAAAACAAATTGAAAATGCAGGGAGTCTTTTTCCTGCGATTTTGGACGAATTTTTTATTGCCATCACTAATACGGTGAATTTCGAACTTCAAGGGAAATGTTCGCCAAACCTTGTGACATAGGATGCAAGTGCTGCAGCCCATGGCTGATATTCCTAATAGCCCATTGGTCTATCAACGATGACAACCTATGTTGGTCGACGATTTGGATGAGATTCAACCATCATAGGGTTTTCAAGTAAAAGAGAGGCCTAAGTGGTTTTAGCTCACTATACAAGGTGTGTGGGAGGATGAAATTCCTTAATTGGACGCACAAGCCCAAAAGTCTGGGAAAAAGGCATAGTTACCTGAGACGGGTGGATGGTGGGACGGGGTTTCCGTGACGTCAAAAAAATTCTAAATTTTGGGGACAACGGGGTGACGACTAATTAAAAAATATATAAATATTTAAAATATAAAGATATAGTGACTAAATTATATAAATAAGCTGAAATAAAACCATTTGAGATTTAAATAAGGTGAAACTTGAACTCATAAACATCAAATACATTCCTATAACTGTTACAGACAGGATACTGTGATTTCAAAACACTCAACTTTTCCAAACATGTTATAAACTTCTATTATGTTCTCCTTCAATTCTCTGATAACAATCTTCCCAAACTATGACCAAGTGTTATGGTTCACTGTTGACAGTTGTGATCTATTGCCCCTAAATTGCTCGTCAACCTTCTATTGAAAAAACAGAGAATGATAGAAAATAGGCTCTCATTCAGATTCTACAGTCAGACTAAGACTATCAAACAATAATAGTAGGGTTTCAGGATATATTAGCTTGATCATTACTTGCACAGGCCCATGACTTGCTTCTTCACAAGATCTTGAATCATAAGTGATTTACAATTAAAAAAAATATAGTTTAGAGTGTTGTTTTTATGTTTTTTTATTGAAAAATGTGGTAGACCATGTGGGGGACGTCCCCCCCACGTTTCCCAGTCCCTTGATGCCCCCCCACGTTTCCCCGTCCCTAGGACGTTTCCCAGCTTCCTTAGACGTCCCCAGGACGTTTCCCATCATGCATGCACTGTGGGAAATGTGGGGGAAACGTTTCCCCCACGTCCCCACGTCCCCAGGACGTCTGGGACGTGTCAAAAATGGGGGGGACGCGTCCCTGTGTAACTATGGAAAAAGGTAGTTGGTTCAAATAAGCATGTTAACTTTCCTTTATTTTAAGATATTTTTACAGTACTTGAACCATAACAATATTCTAAAGAAAAACGTAAACTTGAAAGGGATACTACTATACAAGCTGAATGTGATGCCTTGATGAAGAATCATACCTAAGAGTTGGTGGTATAACCTCCAAGTAAAAAACCCACATGATGCAAATGGGTGTACAAAGTCAAATGCGAAGTCTATGGTACTTTGGAAAAGTACAAGGCTCGTCTTGTTGTGAAAGACTTTTCACAAAAGGAGGAAATAGACTATGAAGAGACTTTTGCTCCTATAATGAAGATGCTCACATTTCGGTTACTTCACTTTGTAGCAGCTCAACATTTGTTTGGAAAGTGTTTCATATGGATGTAAAGAGTGCCTTACTTGAATGGAGAATTGGACGAACGAGGTCTACTCATGTGTAGCTTTAAGGTTTTAGGGTACCTGCTTGTGATCATCTAGTTTGTAGCTTGATCGAGGCTTTGCATATGAGCTTAAGTAGGCTCTGCAGAGCCTGGTGTGTTAAGATTGATCAGCATTTACCAAGACTTCTAGATTCAAAAGGAGTCTTTCTGATTTGAATCTTCATGTCAAAAGCTATGGTAATGATATTGTGATTCTTATGATATATGTTGACGATCTTGCCATCACAGTGTGTGGTGCCATTGCAATTTAGCGGATGAAATCAAATATATGTGTTGCTTTTGACATGACCGATCTAGGCCTCCTACACTATTTCTTAGGTGTAAAATTTTGGCAACATGACCATCTCATTTTCATAGCCTCTGATCTAGTATGCCAGGATTTTCTTGGAGAAGTTTAGGTATAATAAATTACAATCCCTCTTCTATGCCTATGGAGGTCGGGTTGAAGTTTTCAAACGATGATGATTAATCACCGATCGATGAATCACTCTACAGACAATTGGTGGGCAACTTGATGTGTCTTATGCTTGCATGGCCAGATCTATGTTTTGCTGTTAGCTATCTTTCTTAGTTTTTGTCTCAACCAAAACTCATACATTAGACAATAGAAAAAACGAGTTTTGCGATATGTCAAAGGAAATCTTGACTTTGGCATCCTATATTAAAAGACAACAAATTTCAGATTGACACGTTACATAGACTATCATTGGGAAAGATCAATAGATACTTGGAGTTCCACCGCCGGGTATATTTTTTCCTTTGGTTCAGGAGTTGTTATGTGGAAAAGAAAGCTTTAGCACATTGTGGCTTTATCTTCCACCGAAGCAAATTTCAAGGCAGCGGTCAATGCTAGTTGTGAAGCAGTTTGGCAATGTCTGATTTTGATTGTTCGCCAACTTCCCTAGATTACATCTACTCCACTTTCCATTTTTTGTGACGATTAGGGTGTATTGAAGTTGGTGAAGAGTCAAGTATATCATGCTTTCACCAAACGCATTGAGATTCATCATCACTTCATATGACGATTGATCCCGGATGATCTAATGACTAAACCCCTTGGTTCCATTTTGTTTGTAAAATTTTGAGACATACATGGAGTTGTCTCCAGTTTAGTCATTGATGGGGGAGAAAGATTTAATTAAATATTATCTAATGTTTAATGTATTTCAGTTATCAATGTTCTCAACCTTGTCACCTGAACATGTAACTTCTTTTTGATTAGTAAAAGACGGCCACACGATATGTCATTGTGCCTTACATTTCTCTTCCTACTCTCTCATCCATACTAACACGTGTCCTATGATCTATCTACTATGGGATTTGAGGAAAAAATCAAATTTTCTAGACTTTGGTGGTTCTTTAACCACTTTCATTCGGCACTTTAATTAGAGATGCTTAGCCCCTTTTCTTCGCAAAGTTTTCACTCTAAGACATAGATTCCTACTAGGGACCCCTAGAGTTGTCACATGTATTTGGTACCACATCGTTCCCTTTTGTGTAATTCTAGTGGTGTTTCCTCGCCCCTTCAATCCCATTCTTGAAGTGTTTCTACGTTGTTTCCATATCCAATGCGTTCCATTTCTCCATTGCCATATGTGGAGAAAGGGGATGCGTTAATAGTTTTGTTTTTGCCACCAGAACTTCTTCAATTGCCGATGCTACGACAGGTTCTACAGGGAATGCTTAATTTACTCCTAATATTGTCCAACTTGATCTCTGCAGAATGTTATTATTAATAAATGCATTGTTTTGGCAACCAACTTTTTTATGTTAGTGATTGTTCCGTTGTTAAGTTAAATCTATCTAATTAGGATTGAAACTTAGAATACACAATTATACAATCAGATTTACATTAATATATAGAAATAAGAAACTAGGGTTTGATTTGTAAACATTCAAAACACTCAAGGAGGCATGTAATTATAATTAGTGTATCCATTTAGCTTTTCTGCTTCTTTGTAGATTGATTTGGAATTAGAAATAGGCCAAACAAGTTGTGACAGTCACGAAGTTGCCTCGTTTCTAGAATTGAGCTTTAAAACCCATTCAAATGTTAGTGTCAAAATTGGACACTAGAGTTTGGCACTTCTATCCTTCTTGGCGCTAGTGTTTAGCTATGGACACACGTGATATTTTTTGGGATGCTTTGTTGTTGTCTGTAACTGCTTCTTGCACTTCCGCTTCGCCTAAAATATTTCCACCTGCTTCTATAATGCTCAAACCTTGATTTCTTGCACAACACTCGGATAACAATTAAAGGTTAGCGTGATTGAGTTGGACTGCCCTTGATGGCCAACTCCCTCATTGGTTTTGATCAAGTGCTGCACTACATTGCCCAAATGAGGGGCTCAAACTCAATGTAGTTCTAATGCTCGTGCAAGAGTGAATGCAAGATTTGAGTGCCCTCCCCTATGTTTGCCTATGTAACTCAACACCAATAGTGGGCTAAATAGGTATCTTTAGATGTAAAATCCTTTGTGCATGCAAAATACGATGCTTGTAGATTGATATAACCTGAAGAATTCCCCTTGGAAGTAGTGCTTGTAAATAGATATGTAATAGTGCTTGCTAATGCCTTTTATTTTGAAATAAGGACCTAATGGCGCGCAAAGCTGACCCAAAGCCCAAAAGAAATAACATATCAACAAAAACAATGGAACCAATTGGTCAAAACAACTAACACTAAGCTCTGAGACACTATTGTTGAACTTTTGACAATACTATATAACGGTAGTGTTCAAGTTGATGCTATTGTCCTCGGGCCCAAAATAGACGATACTCCTAAACATAGCCAAATATTTCCGTGACCTTGTGATACAAATTGACATGGAGTATAACAAGACATGAGACATTGAGAAACAAATCAATCAAAAGAGAAAAGACAAGACCACACGCCATTAGCTACTGATTTCGCTCCTTAAGATTTTACACATAAAACATTGCTAAAAGTGTATTATGTAATAATGCTTGTGCTAATTTTAGATGTATTTATGCGTTGCTGGTGTCGATGTACATTAAGGCATAGTTACCAGGTTCGGCTGGATTTGTATGAAATCCGGTTCGAACCGTATTTTTTGAAGCAACCGAATAAATGCGGTTTGGTATGGCCATTTTTTTTGCAAAGATTTTTTTTTTTTCCTTTTTTGGCAATTTTTTTTTCACAAGGACAAATTTTTTTTTGCCATTTTTGGAAAGGGTCCGGGAAGATGTAGCAGCAAAAATTTGCATGTGCCATAACTTTCATTTTGTGGCTCCGTTTCAGGTGTCGTCTTCTCTAAAAGTGTATATTTTCTCGAGCTCTACACATTGATGGCAATATTTTTCTTATTTTCATAAAATCCATTTTTGCACCTTTTTGGACCAAGCAACTTCTTGCAATCTTTTGAAAGAATCATTATGATGATGATGATTATGGTAGATGGATGCTTTTTTGTATGATTTGTCTATATATAATGATATAAGTATACAATAATATAAATTTATAATAATATAAGTATATATATTCCGAACCGGATTTTTCCGTATTTTTTCAAATTTTTTCGAGAACTCCGAATTTTCGGTTTTTTGAAAGAATCATTATGAAAGAATATAAGTATATATACTTATAATAATATAAGTATATATTTTTGAAAGAATCATTATGATGATGATGATTATGGTAGATGGATGCTTTTTTGTATGATTTGTCTATATATAATGATATAAGTATACAATAATATAAATTTATAATAATATAAGTATATATATTCCGAACCGGATTTTTCCGTATTTTTTCGATTTTTTTTGAGAACTGTGAATTTTCGGTTTTTTGAAAGAATCATTATGAAAGAATATAAGTATATATACTTATAATAATATAAGTATATATTTTTGAAAGAATCATTATGATGATGATGATTATGGTAGATGGATGCTTTTTTGTATGATTTGTCTATATATAATGATATAAGTATACAATAATATAAATTTATAATAATATAAGTATATATATGCCGAACTGGATTTTTCCGTATTTTTTCGAATTTTCGAGAACTCCGAATTTTCGGATTTTTTTGCCCTTCCGAATTTAATCGGATTTCCAAACCTGGTAACTATGCATTAAGGGCATTCCCCTTTCTCTATTGCCTTGGTGATGGGGCCAATTGCGAATTGGTATATTCTTTTTGGCACCAAAGCTTTATCAATTGTGAAGGTTAGGAGAGGTTCTTCGGGGAGTTCTTAATTTTCTCCTAGGATCATCCACGTGATCCTTGTGGACTGTTATTTATAAATGCATTGTTTTGGAAGTCAACTTGGTTATGTTTTATATCATTCTATTGTCGACTTTGGTAGTTTATGTATTCGTCATATTTTGTTATGAATTGTTAGTGTTGATGGTTGTCTCTTAACTGACATCTATTGATTTTTCAAATAGCAAGTTGAATGTTGGGATAGGGGCATTGATATGACATGTCCTTGTATTAAGCATTGTACTTTACACTACCTATGCATTAAAGATTTTGTTCATTCTCTTTCTTTTGTGTTAAGTGCATAGTATGCATTTGTAATTCTGCAAATAGTATTCTTTGGTAGTGTAGCTTTTGTAGCAAACATTTCTGGTCCTGTCGCGGTGGAATCAAATACGACTCTTTGGCCTGACATTTAGGAATCAACCTTCCCTCTCAATGGCTTGCCTACCATCTCTGTGCATGCCTCTTGCTCATATATAGACCCAACATTGTTATGATCAAATCTGTAACACCCACACTAGTAACACGACCAAAACACGATGTTTTTTTTCAAACTTAAAAGCTTATCCTCAACACTTACTCTATCACTTGGGCCACATAACAACAACACAGTGCCTAAACCAAAACACAACATGCATCTCTTCGCATGTATCTCCAAAACAAGGAGATGATGATGCCAACTAAACATTAGAAAGGAAAAAGATATAATACCTCCAAGCTATAAAATAACTTGTCAAGGGGAAATGGTGCCAGTATTTCCACTTATCCCTCCATTAAGGATGGGAGACTAGCCTTTGGTTCCTCCGAAGCAGTCATGCAACCATGCATGAAAACACACTGTTAAATACATTGCTTATACAAACTTTTAATAATTCAAAACTTTAATAGTCGGAGCAACATCAAACTCACAAGATCTAAAAATTATGCAACACAAGAGGAACACAATATTTACGTGGAAACCCTTTTGGGAAAAAAACCACGGCAAAATATTTGCTTATATATATATAATTCTTTTACAATTTGTGTAGGCACCAACCTATTGGAGACACCGATCCCCAATGCCAAGCACCAACTTCACAATTCAGACACCAATCTTTTCTGCGGAGCACCAACTCAGCAAGAGACACCAATCTTTTCGTTTTATGAGGCACCAACCTCCAAACCAATGATGATACAACCTTCGTGGTGTTGTTGTTTCAACGAATGATGGAGGCTTTTATTTCCTCTTCACAAATGTGCTTGTCTTCGCAAGATATAACTCTTATTTCACACTTATAAAATTCTGCTCTTCTTCCAAATGATATTTGCTCAAAATCTTTCCTTCATAAAAATATGCTCTTCACTCAGGCATCTTATTCTTCAATGATGTATCAAATTCATTTCACTTGCTTGCTTTCCTCCAGCCTCTCTATCTTTTATAGCCCCTTGATACCTTTTCCCAAAGGAGGCAACCTTTCCAAAAGACACCCATAAACCGAAAGAGACGTCCATTCATTTAATTATTATTTTATTCCTCATTAAACACAAGTATCCCATTAATGAGTGTCGGCCCGATTAAAAAAATAAGAGAGTCGACTGTCTTTTAATGCTTTTTAATTTCATTAAATAAAATCACTGTCATCCCATTAATAGATTGTTGTTAGTTTCCCATTAACAGATCGCTGTTACTTTCCCATCAACAGATTGCTGCTATTTGCTGTCCCTTTGAATGCTGTATACAGTATGAATGTTGTTTATTACATTCACTGTCATTGCATTAAATCTGATCACTGTTATACTAAATCTGATCACTGTCATTGCATTAAATCTGATCACTGTTATACTAAATCTGATCACTGTATACAGTATGAATGTTGTTTATTACATTCACTGTCATTACATTAAATCTGATCACTGTTATACTAAATCTGATCATTGTATATTAAATCTGATCACTGTAATTGCTGTGCGTTCTCCTTCGACATCAGTGACTCCTTTTACATCAATGACAATATTTTCAACACACACTTATCCCTCCATTAAGACTAGTCTCACCAACCTTTGTTTCTTCCCAAAATAAATTAGAAACCCCATACACCATAATAACACTTATCCCTCCACCTTTGGTAATGCAAGTCCCCAACTTACACACACACATAACATACTCATGCATACAAGAAATAAAACTCACCAATCAAATGCATACACACTACAATGAGAAACCAATTAGGTCTACATAATTTAGAATAAAAGGGAGAGTGAAAATTACATTTCATCGTATAAGTATCCCCATATCAAGCCTTCGTACGAGGCTTGAAAAGAGAGAGGAATAGGAATATTCTAAAAACATTAATACGCACTACCAAGCATTTAATGGATTGCAAGGGGAACTAGGGTCATTCCATACCACTTATCGCTCCATTAAGGTATGGGGCATAAGTTCCCGGTTCCTCCAAGTAACAAATAAAAATGCATTATCACTTATCCCTCCACCTGGTTTATTCAAACCCCACTTATCTATCCACTAGAACAAATCCCACATACCTTTGGTTCCTCCTTAAGTTCACACAAGGTTTATTTTAGTTTTACCACTACTTATACCTCCATAATGACCCTCCCTTCCCCCATACACACAAAGATGCTTGGTAGATCCACAATGAGTACCAAACAAGTACACAAAATATAGGAAAGCCACATTATTACTCAAATGAGCAATAAAACACATCCCATCAAATGATAACAAGAGAAAACGTTGATTTGTAATAAACAAAAGAGGAGTGAGGTGTTTATCCATCACCATAAACATCTTTCAAGGCTTGAATTTTACTAAATCAAATCATTCTTGCACAAAAACATGATTCAATGACATTAATAGTCTTTCACACACACAAAACTCGTGAATGGGTTAACAATAACTCACAACACATTTGCTCAAACGAGCATAACACTAAATAGTAAAAAGTACACTAGACGAAATAAGAAGAAAGGGATTTTCCCACAAGATACGTAGATCAATTAATTCACATTTCCTTTTGGTTAAATTTATTCATTTATCTACATTGTTTAAACCACTTTCAGAGTGAGAAAAACATGCTCAATCCTTAAATATTGATATTTTCCCATTTAATAAAATAAATGATCTCCAATGAGGCACTACTTTATTTTTATTTGTTGTAAAGTCATCTTAGTCATTTTGGCATCATTCAGGATGTATACAATATTCATAACAATCATTCCAATATTTCATCTCATTTACTCTGGTTCTTATTACCTTTACGTTATTACTTTGATCTCATGTTGGCATTTTTTTAGAACAACCATGATTCATATAGCACTAGTACTTCTCTTATGGATTATTGTTCTTACGAAACTTAAGTATTAAATGCATATTACAAGTGAGACATTCAATACAGTTTTATGTGTAAATGCCTTATACAATACTATTGCCAATCATTGGGTAAACATAAATTAAAATTTCTTTAACTAATAGCCTCATAAGAGGTCCCACAAATTATTACTTTCATTATCACTCAAAGGGTTCTACAACCAACTACGAGGAAACTTAGAGTAATTTAAAAATCTTGATCTCGCAAAGCCTTCGCATAACCCAAGGTATTTCGATACTACTTGCCAAGGTAACAACTTTATCTGTGAGGAATAAATGAGATCAACATAAAAGTTTAATGTGTAGGTAAACTGACACATAAACTCCACTCACATTAGTTAGATCTCTCGACAAGATCACTCCTAGGTGAAAACACCCCAACTATCCTCACAAGGATTGGGTTACACGCTAAGGTGCCAAGGACAAATATGCACCTAAGGAATACCACTTACCCATGAAGTTATTAGACTTATGACACCTAGAAATGTTGGTCATACTTACCCAAAATGTAACAGGGTACGCATAGTGTAACTGCTGTACTCACACAAAGGTATATTAGTTAAGGAAATGGTCTTTGTACGACTTCTTTTGGGTGAATACTAGTAGATGACTCATAATAGGTTAACAGTATTTTCTTAAGATGATAAGGGATATTACAAACTTGACAAGACTCAATTAAGAGGGGATGTTACAATAAGGGTTAAGAACACAGTTTTATTTCAATAGTTTGGTATAATGATTTTATACCGAGTGATACGATGTGTTAAGGAATAACTATAATAGTTGCCATGATAGATGATTGTTTATTAAAACATCTAAACCATAAGTACAACATTAAAAATACAACTACATATACATTTCAAATGCATACATGATATAACTAGCTTTTACTTTTATTTTCTCCTTTAAAAAGGTAATTAAGCACAATTATTCTAAAGAAACTACATCTCATTATTATGGAAATAATACACTTGCTACAAACTAAGTACATATTTAAAGTCAAAAATCTCTTGTTTATTCATATTTTATGTGTTGTTAGCAACATGTAAAAAATAATGTGATCATGGGTCAACAACAACTGTTGGCATGACAATATCCTACGATCTAACACAATTCATGATAACTAATTTTCCATTTACAATGAATTAAAAATACTTTACACATACAAGAGATGTAAGCGGTTCATTTTCAATTTCATTTCATTTTCATGACTAGAGAGAGGTAGAGAGAGGAGAGAGAAATAACACCATTTTTCGCACAATCAATTTTCTCAAAACAAGAAACCAAATGGAGTTCCATAAAATCATATGTTAGTGTCTACATGTTTTCCCGACAATTATTTGACTTGATAAGGGTCTCATGACTGTGTTTCTCATTTTGCTACAAGTTTGTGAAAATGTCCAAACTAGTCTGAGGGCTATGAAACTACCTTCAAAAACTAATTTTTGATGGTCAAACGCACCCTGTGACAAGTCCTATAAACACTCTCCTATATATATGGAAACCTTTAGAGTTAACATAACTCAAATTTTGTGAATAGGGTTTGAACGACAATTACCTTTCCAAAGCTACCTATCGTAATTGTGTCAGATTGACATTATCGCCCAACAACCGCCTACAGAAACTCCCTTGAAGACTAGCTTGCAAAGTGATTTTATTATAACTAAGGATTGAAAGTGATTGTCATAGATAAATACTAGAGTTATGTGGGGGATGAATTCCATTTCTCCCCCTAGGGCCTAAACTGCAAGGCAAAACTAAACTAAACTTTTAGCTTTCAAGTGTCCAAAGCTACAAAAAGGTCAACGGGGCTTCTAGAGGGGTGGCGAAAAATGCACGAACGAACATTCGAGGTCATTTTAAGGTTCGATATAACACTTCACATGCAACAAGGAACACAAATCAAAACTTGACTTTCCCATTTTGGGGTTTGAAGTGGTGTTTTGCGCGTCACAAAAAATCATGTTTTATTAACTTTTGCAAGGTAAACGAATGGTAGTTTTAAACTAGAAATCAAGTTTGACTCGTCATTCGATGATGATTTCTCATCATCCAATATTGTTATCAAAGCTATTGGAACATCTAAGGAGGTAATTTGGGAATTGGGATTACACACAAAAATATTCCTTCTAGTTACGTAGAAAAGAGGAAATTCCTCTATTTTGTGCTACAATTCATTTTAAATAGAAAAGAGGAAATTCCTCTATTTTGTGCTACAATTCATTTTAAATTACTTGAAAACATATTATTCCTTTAATTTTATATTTGATATCATTGTAAAAGGGGAAACCTAGAAATATGATAATCATGCAAGATAGAGATGAGAACAATGAAATTTGAGGGTGAGAAACCATACTCCACAAGTCATTGCTAAGCGATTGAAGACCAATTCACCACATATTTGGTGCCAATCAACCACTGGTCACCATGCCACACAAAGCCCATACAATGGTAAACGATCCTTTGACCACATTTCTTTCAGGCATTTTGTCAAACAATTCACATGCTAAGGGCATGCTTCTACCTCACATCCCTAACGTTTCCGCGCCAATCTCAATCTCAGAACATTTTGCAAAGAGGCTCAGCTGAAGGAGGTGCATCACATTGATGGGAGAGTGACAAGGAGGCTTCTTTTCAATGAGGCGTTTAGTCAAATAGCACACCTCTTGTGTAAGCTGCCGCATTTTTTTTTAAAGCTCCCTTATTTGGCATTTTTGGGACTTTCATTGTGTTGGGTGCATTTTATGGAGGTTTGTAAGGCCTAACACTTGTCAACAACATTTGTAACAACATCAAACAAAATGACCCTCTCCTCCAGCTTTGGTGATGCCCAATCACTATTTTTAAAGCTCTTATCTTGGCGCAGGGAGGATGATGGCAGATGTTGTGGAATCTAGCTTTACCCCTGTCATTGCAATTGTATGAAAGTTTCTAGCGCCTTTTTAGTAAATCCATTGTGTGTATATCTAGGAACCATTACAGGCCATGAGGCCGTATTTTTCAGGCAACAATAAAAAAAAACTATACAATGCCAATCTCAATCTCACAACATTATATGGAGGTCAGATGGGAAAAAAATGTTGCTGTGGTTGTGGAATCAATGTTTACACGTGTCAATAGAAAACTAAAAGGAGTCAATCTCCTTTTGCCCTAATCCGCCCCTGTGACCTAACTTTAGCCTTTTATTAGTATTTATTTATACATATTTCATTTATTTTATTTTATCATATTACCATTTTAAATTGTAATCATTAAATATTATTATTATTATTAACTTTTTCAACATTTTAATCAAATACGTTTATATATATATTTTTATTTTATTTTGTTGGTTTGGAATAACACCCTTTTTATATTTATTTTATTTAAAAGTTGTGTATATTTATCCTAAGACCATGATAATAATTATAATATTATCATTTTATCGAAAGTATAAGAAAAGCTTGAAGATGAGATTTCGAGCTATAATAATTTATAAAAGAAATTTCTCACCACAATGCCAAAGTGGGATGCTTTATAACAGACACCATGTCATGAAAGTTTCTTCACCCTCGCCCATCGGCAACATAGAGAGCTACCTATGGATGTCGGCTTACGACAACTCCCTTAAACATAGGTTATAAATTATTTGGCATGACCAGGTCATTTTCCCAGTGGACTTGATCCGAGGTTCAACTGAGCTTCCTCATTTAGAGGAAATCCTTTATCTCGAGATGGTGTTTAACGAATTCCCCATAGGAGAAGAGAGATTTGCTTATGAAAGAACCGTTTGCAAGATTGAAGATCTATTAATTGAAGTTGCCAAGCCGATTACATTAGGTCAATCTGTAGGACAAATTGAAGTGAGAAGCACAAAAGAACCTAATGGTGAGCAAACAACATACATATTGCTTAGGGTAAAGGAAGGGTGAATTATTGTTACGTGTTCGACAATGCTGAGAGAGCAAGGAACTTTTGACATGGATCTTCATAAAGAGGAGGATCGTACTAGAAGAGCCACATCAAAACCACACAAGGCCAACAACTATGTGTGCTCCACCAAGTCTAAACTCAGACAGATAAAAGTTGCTAAAATTTTCTAGTGATGGATTTGAAGACTTAGCGCAACATCTATATAACCATTTGAACTACAATGGGTATATAAACGAACATCACTGGTTGAAGTCTTCTCCAGCCACACTTAGAAGGGTGGTTATTGATTGGTATACAAACATACCAATAAGTGACAAACCATGTGGGATAAATTGCGGAAGGCATTTGAAAAAAATCCAAGCTCCTTGGAGACGAGAATGGAATTGTCACAAAAGTTTACAACACCTATCAAGGAAAACATGAGTGTATGAGCCTAAATCAAAATACTCAAGGAACTATTATGAAAACTTAATAAGAAACTATTATGACAGTTTGAAGAAACAATGGTTCATTTAGGGGACTTATACTCGTTGTGAATGAGGATGAAGGTGCTCCCACCTTTGTCCTATGGAGATGCATACATCAAAGCAATGTATATTGAGAGTGAAAACAAGACAACCTCACATTCGGGAAACAGGAGCCGAGATGATGATTTGGAGTCCGGTGATGACAGGAACCGTGATTAGTGCAAGCTCTTAGAAGAGACACTTCAAAGAATGAAAGAGATTAATTGAAAGGTAGGTTGCATGAGTCCGTTCACATGGGTAAATTTTCACTGGAGCTTGAAATTTTAGCAGTTTCATTTTAAGCAATGCACTAAGGAGGTTTATTCACTCAGAGTTGAGTTGAAGCAACCAAAGTCAAGTACGATAGCCTCTTCAGGATTTTGCTCAGTTGTACCAGCTGTACCACCATGGACGTCTTTCTCCTCTACCTCACCACCTCATGCTTCAAAATATTTTAATATGTTATGTCAGAAGGGAATCCAATTTGTTTTAACGGGGGGATAAATGTAACCTGTTATTAATAAATGCATTGTTTTGACAACTGACTTTGTTATGTTAGGTATTCTATGGTTGACTTTTTATAGTACATGTATTAGTTATATTTCTTAATGAACCTTTGGTCATTGTCTCTCAACTGACTTCCATTGATCATTCAAATAGAAAATTGAATGTGGGGATAGGGGTGCTTATGTGTCAGGTCCTCTTGTAATGTCCCCAAATGGACACTTTTGACACCCACTTGGATTTTAGGGCAAATCCCAAACCCCAAGAAAGATATAGTGCAGATCTGAATTTTATCTATGAATGGTGACTTGCTATGGAGATGAAAATCCATAAAATTTGAATAAAAACCACTGAAACTTGAATGGAAACAAATCAACACTATTTATAATGATGGAATCATGAAGAAAATACCAGATTTGAGCTTCAAACAGGTTGAATTATTTTATTAAAATCTACAGAATGCTCCTTCAAACACACAGCGGAAAATACAATTTCCTTACCCCAAAATTTATGTAATCGGCTGATCTTGGCTTCTAAAACTATGGCAAAGTTGTTGGTGATGAGATCCAGGATAACCATGCCCTAGAATGTACCTAACTCCACCCACAGGGGTGTAGATAACCCTAGATATGGCCGCAAATGAAGTTAAAAAAATCTGCAACAAGCTTCCACCTTCAAACCCTTGTCGGAAGTAACACAAATCTGCAAATCTAGCCTTCAACAACTGCTGGAGAACACAAATAAATTTTTGATCTTGTATGGAAACCCGTGTGTGGAGAATCCTCTCAACTAGGAGAAGGGTTTTCATCCTTCTTCTAGATCTCTTAGAGGGTTTTCGTCTTCAAGAGATTATTTCTAAAGGCTTTTGTCCTTAGAAATATTTTGTAAAAGCTCTAGGCTCAGACAAAAATCAGATTTGTATAAAATAGAAAAACATGTCTTCTACAAACAAGTAAACTTGCTTTTATGGATGTAATAGGCCAAATAGCCTCCCCAACTTCCAATTAGATTTCACCCCTTGCATTTAATGTTTTTTTCCACCTTTTCCCTCCTCTAAAGGCGTCACATTTTCTCCTAGGAGAGAATAATAACATAAAGTGATATAGTTTTTTTTCTTATTTTACTTTATCACTTTATATTTGTTTTTTCTATTTTTAAATTGACTTTATCATTAATAAATTAATATAAAGTGTTTATAATATGATTTTATATTGCACTTTTATAATTAATTTATTATGATAAGTTTCCCTTTATAACATCGTTTAGCCGTCAGGAAACAAAATTGGGCTAAAGGTCTTTGACCGAGAAGGGGATATTACTCCCCCTATATCAAGCATTGTACTTTACATTACGCATGCAATAATGATGTTGATTTCTCCTATTCTGCTGTGTTATGCTTATGGTATGTATCTATAATTCTGCAAATGGTATTCTGTGGTGGTGTAGCTTTTGTAGCAAACAAACCCCAGTCCTGGACATTCACATATCAATATTATCAGATCCGATTTTGGGCCTTTTGTGGTGATAGATGATGATGTTGTTGGTCCTTTTGGCCCGAGCCTTGCTATAGGTGTGCGTGACATTGATCATCTCCTGTCATGGTATCTGTTGGTCATCTTCATCGATTCCATGCTCTATTAAGGGGTCCTTCCCTTCCCTCACAAGGCTATTTTTACTCGCACTTAGTTCTTATGGTTTGGGGTTTAACTGATTGAGGTTTACCCCTCTGTTTCTGTATATATTTCATTATTCTCAGTGTTTAGTTGCTTTTCGTAACCCAGGGTTTTTACCCCAGTACTTTATTGTAATCGAATGTACTCTTCAATTTCCTTTGACCTACTTTTTGTTATTTGGGGACATTAATATACTTTCTTTCATTCTTTCACTTGAGATTTTTCAAGCACCTCCTCTTGACTGCACCTCATGTGTTGATTTTTCTCCCTCCTATTGATTTCTTTGTCTCTGGTGTACGTTTACAAAGTTTTCATCTCATTTGTTCCTCTCTCTTAGGGGGTCACATGTCTAAAGATCTCTTTAGAGGTTAACAAACTTTCATTTCATCAATATTTTTAAATCCTAGACACAATGTGTACAGGTTAGCTCAATTCTAGATTGAAAATTTCGAAGTGATTTTTTCTTTACATTCTCTATAAATAATTGGATTATATATTTCAACTCAAGCTAAACGCTAGTGGCTATTAATTGAAACTGACAATTTATTACAGACAGTGAAGCTGGAGGACATATTGGCTGAACGAGGGGCTTGTGGTGTTGGATTCGTTGCAAACTTACAGAACAACCCTACTCATAGCATTATACAGGATTCTCTCACAGCGCTTGGTTGCATGGAGCATCGCGGAGGATGTAGTGCAGACAATGATTCAGGCGATGGTGCTGGGATAATGACCCGAATTCCATGGTCTTTATTAAATGATTGGTTTAACAAACAAGGACTTCCTTCTTTAGATGAGGCCAATACAGGGGTGGGAATGGTATTTCTTCCCACAGAAGAACAGGATAATCAAGCAGCCAAAGCAAGTGAGTACACATGTAAAGTTGGAGTTGTCTTCTTCTAAATTCTTGTCTCTCAAAGAAATTATCTTTAAAACGCTTATGCTGCATCAAAGTTTGTATGAAGGCTTGAAGAAAGTCACTATGAAATGAAATGAAATATTTTAATGACGTCCATGAGACTTAAAAGCCTATGGGACCAAAAGTTGCAACTATAAATATGTAAAAATACTTCTGAATACACATTTTCAGAAACATAGCATTGAACGTACCGAGTACATAAGATAACTTGCCATGGAGAATATAGCATAATGTAGATAAAAGTTTTGTTGTGTTAAAATGGTTATGTAACTGTTAATGCACTCTTGAATGTTTGTTCCCTTTTCTAACATATATCTTTTTTAACTTGTTCAAGGCTATTGTTTTTGCAGTTGTGAACAGTATTTTTGAACAGGAGGGTTTGGATGTACTGGGATGGAGGTCCGTTCCTGTCAATGCTTCAGTTGTAGGCTGCTATGCGAAAGAAACCATGCCGAGCGTGCATCAGGTATTTGTCAAAGTGGCAAAAGAGAATACAACTGAGGATATTGAAAGAGAACTGTACATTTCCCGTAAGTTAATTGAAAAGGCAGCAGCAGTGGAAGACTGGGGAAATCAACTTTACTTTTGCTCTTTATCAAATCAAACTATTGTTTACAAAGGCATGCTTAGATCAGAAGTTCTGGGACAATTTTACCTAGATCTTCAGAATGAGCTATACATTTCACCATTTGCTATTTACCATAGGCGATACAGCACAAATACCAGTCCTAGGTGGCCTCTTGCACAGCCAATGAGATTCCTTGGACATAATGGAGAGATTAATACCATACAGGTTTGGCATTCATTGCTTCACCAGAATTTCTTTTCACATAGAGGAAGGTTTATTTAATCCTTGCAAGATTGCCATGTTTCAGGAATCTGTAACTGTTTTACAATTTGTATCAAGTTTGTATTCTTGGTTTTCAACTGTTTTAAGTCCATGTTGTTTCTTACAGGGAAATTTAAACTGGATGCGGTCCCGTGAGGCATCTACCAAGTCTCCTGTTTGGCGTGGGCGTGAAAATGAGATTCGACCGTATGGCAATGCAAAGGCATCTGATTCAGCTAATCTTGATAGCGTGGCAGAAGTATGTGCTTTTGATTCATTGTGAACGGATATATTTTTATTCAGTCATCGGGCTCTCAATTAAAGACAATGAACTTGATTGATTTTTCCTTGTTGATTATTGTCTCTCATTCAGGCCAAAATTATCATTGCTAAGCATGCCTATGAAATGTTTTCTTCAGTTTCCTTCCAATTTTTTTTGTTTTTTTTGTTTTTCAGGTATATTAGTCATTGTAAATCTTAGGTTGGTACATGAATATTAATTTCGTGTTTGCTGGGGGTACTTGTATGACTGTATCCTCGTCCTGATCACACCTTCAATTGGCTGAGCCCTTACCTTCTTAATCTGTGGAAAATGCAGTTATTGATAAGGAGTGGTCGTTGCCCGGAGGAGGCTCTTATGATTCTTGTTCCTGAGGCATACAAGAAACATCCAACTCTGAGCATCAAGTATCCAGAGGCAAGTAATTTGCAATCTATCTGTGTGTGAAGTAATCTGCAAACATAAAACTGTAGCTATCTTAAACTTTTGTGTGGGTGCTTAAGAATTGGGCTCCTTTTTTCTTCACTAACCATTTAGAGGAGTCTTTTGAGCATGTTATGCTCAGCAATGGCAAGTTTTCTTCTTATGATTCTTATGGAGACCATTGTAGTCTGGGTTTTCTTTGTCATCTATTACTTTAAATGTGTTATGCTTCTTTTTTGTTTCAATCTTGATCTAGACTCTAGTACATGGTTGTTGTTATAATGATTTTCATGTAACATCATTATATTATCAATCTGAAAGCACATGAGAACCACGATTCTATTCTTTTTGAATGGTGGGAATATTTTTATATCTCACAGGTTGTTGATTTCTATGAATATTACAAAGGACAAATGGAGGCCTGGGATGGACCGGCATTACTTCTATTTAGGTGATTCAAGTATCCTAAGCTCTTTGAAAACCTTGGACTATTTTGGGTTCTGATCCATGACATATAATACCTATCAACAAAGAGCAAAATAATATATTATTGTATTCTATTTCATTAGCTGATTATTTCAGATTTCTCGAATTCTCTCTTTTGAGAGGATCAATGTCCCTCCGTGTTTTAGATCAGAAATCACAGCGTATAGGAATTATTATGATACTGATATGCATCTTACTTCTATTCTTCTATCCATGTTGTGTCATGTGTATAGGAAATCATCTATTTTCTCATTCTGCACAATCAAACTTGGTTGGTATTATATTTAGATTTTACCCAAATTAATCCTCCTCTTGAAAGCTGTCCTGAAGAAAAACCTCAATTAGGTAACTTGCCTAGCTTATCATGATTGTTTTCTCAAAAATTTCAGCTTTTAGACTTGGTTTCAAACATAACATGGGGAATAATATGCATTCTAGATGTAAAGAACTAACATGGGAAGCTTTAGATATACGATAAATCTTATGAATTAATTTCCAACAATACTGGATAGTACGGGTTCTCGCTTCTTGGCATGTGTGTTGGCATCCAATATGGTTATGAGCACAATACACCCAAGACAGTTTTGGGATGCTATGTCTTGTTGTATCTAGATTTGGACGTGCCTGTGATACCAAAATTTGCTATATCTAGTACTCCTGGAATGTATTTCCTAGCCGCATAAAAAATGAAGAAAAAGAAAATAAAAGCACAAGTAGAGATAAAAACACAACAAGGCATTTTAAAAACCAAAAAAGCAAAAGGTCATTGCTAATAATTGAATTGAGGAATGTTTCTACACTTTATGTTTCTTTATGCATATATGATATAAATAAAATATACATTTTTATGTTTCTTTATGCCTATATGATATAAATAAAATATAAATAAATCTATATATTATGAGTTTATATAATAAATATGTATATAATCTATTTTATAAATAGCTTGAGAATAAAGATAACTTTCCAAATTTTTTTCCATGGACTCTTATAAAAACTATTTGAGAAAAATATGCCACGCCCAAGGCACATCTATATGGACTCTCTTGATAACACCTCGCAAAAAAAGACTTTGTATGTTGTGACTTAAAAGAAGTAGAAGCTGAAATACAAAAACTTATAACTTGTCCACCATATAATGATATTAGGCACAATTACATGAGTGTTTGCAGTCATAAAGTTGTACATGAAATCTTAATTCAAGGCAATTAATCGAAGCATGGGGGATTTATTTTAAAACTAAATTAGCATAGAAACAATTTTAAAACTAAACTTTCATAGAAACAATCTTATAAACAAGTAAACCCATTTTTTTGCTGAAAAAATACTAGATATATTCACAAAGACGAAAGAAACTGTACAGAGGCCTTCAGCCAACAGTTGCATATGAACCTCTGCTTTCCACATATGGCAAAAATCAGACAAAGAGCTAATCTTATTCACAAAGACATATATGCACCAGAGCTTCCAGAGAATAAAAATAGCTGAAACTCGCAAGCAGAACCAGATTCTCCTAAGGGAATCCCTGATTATGGATATGGAGTCACCACACATAACGGAACACCAATGTAGACTCCCCTAGAGGATGGTTGCTTGCTTAGTTTGGACATGATCTCAACAGGATTTAGCAAAAAGACAATCCTAGAAGAGGTGCTTCTTTATTTCCAATCTTATGAAGAAAGGGCAAAGACCATCAGAGAGACTGCTTTTAGCCAAACAAGCTTTAGTGGGAAGTCCTTGATAGATCACCAACCAAGAAAATATTGTAAGACACCTTCATCGACCACACACTATGCAATCCCCAAATCCACATGCTCTCAGCATCGAATACATCCGTCTCCCATTAAGAACAAGGCCAAGCTCCCGATGCTGATGAAGAATGGAGTATAGTCTACAAGTGTCATTTTGTATCAAAGGGTTTCGATGGTTCTACACCCAATCGTGCCAAATGGGTCCTGGCATATCAATATTCATCTAGAACAAATTTTCCTAAGGAAAGAGGTTCTCAATATTCTTGATAGTAGGCCAATCAGCCGAAAAGGACATACTCATGAGCTAAGGAATGCCAATCCTTCTAAGAGTGGGCATAAGTAGCCTGCAAATCTCTTAAAAGGAAAATATTTTTCTTGCTCAATCTTTGGGCCCTAAAAGTGATGGAGATCTGCAATAACCCACTCTCAGTATCCGAATACATCCGTCTTCCGTTAAGAACATGGCCATGCTCCATATGGTGATGAAGAATGGAGTAAAATCTACAGTGTCATATTGTATCAAAGGTTTTCAATGGTTCTACACCCAATGTTGCCAAATGGGTCCTGACATATCAATATTCATCTTGGATAGATCTTCCTAACGGAAGAGGTTCTCAATCTTCATGATGGTAGACTGATCAAACGAAGAGGATATACTCACAAGATAAGGAATGTTAATCCTTCCAAGGGCGTGGATAAGCATCCCACATATCTCTTCAAAGGAAAATACCTTTCTTGCTCAATCTATGGGCCTGAAAGCAGTGGATATCTGCAATACAAGTGTCCTGTTGCTTCCAATTTCAAATTGGTCTTTTGGCCAAATCCCATTCCACATGACTGCCCGAAATCTGCCACCGGACCAAACTTGTAACCTTTTCCAAGCTGACAATAAACTCCTAAGAGTTACAGAGCTTGCAATCTAAAAATGTTGAGGCATAGCCCAAAAGACTGCCTAAACTTGCCGGTATGCTGTGTTGTAAGCAATCTTTGTCTCATCGAGCCTGCCATAGAGAAGAACCCTTCAAACAGTGGATCGCCCATTTAGCAACAAGAATACTCCCTTGAGTTGCCATGAGTCAAACCAAGGCCTCTCACTTCCTTGGGCATGCTTCAGACATCCCAAGGCACCGTAGAAAGGCCACGAGCTCCATCATACTTGGCCCAGAAATAGGATAACAAGAAATACTGACAGACACAACTGAATCTGATCAAGAATAAGGAGAAAATATGTTCTAAAAATGATGTCTAAACATATCTCGAATCTACTTTGGATTCTCTTCAAACGAGCCATCAGGTCCACACGAACAAAACACCTTATCAGTTATCACTTTCTTCTTTAAGAAATAAAAAAAAAACTTGGATCCCTCATCCCCCTCTTGAATCCACTGCAAGTGGTCACGAATCCGGTCTCATGTAGCTATGTAGTCCTCTCTACGCACCATCAACTCCAATGGGTTCCCTCCTTCACTGAGTAATTTCATGAAGATCCTCTAGGAATATGTGAACCTCCTCTTGCTTCTGCTCGGCCTGTCGAAGCTTCTATCAATGCTTACGAGCTATCATACATCCTCACCCTCTCATGAATTTGACAGTTCTCCGACCAACAGATTCCCACCACAACACCTAACCTCTATCCCCAATAGGGCGAGGGATGAGGTTACAAACACGATGCACAAGTGCATGGATGTCAGGGGAATCCGAGTGAGAAACATTCAACTTGAACAAAGAAGAGGGCTTCGAATCCACAACTTGCTGTACAGAGATTGAAGTTTAGATGGGTATATAATTTGAGCTGGTGGTCAACCAGACACATACTCCCAAAAAATAAAATGTCGTCTTGTGGGCCATACACATGATCCAACCTCCCCTGCATTGTATCCTTCCACTTTCTAAAATTAGACCAAGTGTACCATCGCCCAAAATCTATCCCTTTTTTCCTCTGGTTGGGGTTAAATAATTGTAGAGCAACTTACATCTTCACCAAGATTACTCTTCCGAACCACTGACAATCATACCAACACCCCCGCTCTGATCACCATCCCATTCTATCATGTTAAAGTCACCACCATGTAATGTCCCCATTTTCAAGCAGGTGGCCTTTCATCCGTCTTAGCCTTGGTCATGCCCAAGGGGCTAGTGATGTTGATGGTAATTGGGTATGGTTTGCACCTTCATTTCACTTGTATGTTATGTTTTGGAGTTGGACACGTACTTTGAGGTGACTTAAGTGAAATAAGATTGTTAGATGCTCCCCTAAGGTACTTTATGTTATATTTAGTCGATGACTTAAAATGATGGGTGAATATATGGTACTTTATGTTCTAATTCTTCGTTGGGGTGACTTAAGTGCACTTTTGGCATGTGTGGAATAAAGTGATTTAAGTTATTTTAATTAATTAAAGAAAAGACCCAATGGGGCAATTAGGGTTTTTTTGGGCCTTTTGTTGCAATGAAAAGTTATAAAAAGAAGCGCTTGGGGGAGAAAAGGGCATTCATTCATACACTCACCTATTTTGATATTGGAGCAACTGCTGTTTGCACTTTCTTTGCTTGTGGAGTAAGATCCCACATGAACCTTAGCTTCGGTGGTGAAAGATCCACACCTAGCTAGCAGAGCACTCTTTGGTGGTGAAAGATCCTCCCTAGTTTGCTATTTTGAAGCTTAATTCAAATTTTTGGATCAGATCTGGAGAGTACTCAGAAATTCAGTTTCAGAGTAAGAGGACAACCCTTCTTCATCAAGGGTTTCAGTTTAGATTTGGAACATCTATTTTCTAGGGTTTTATCTACTCAGTTCCAGATTTGCAGCAGTGTTTTTTAGGGTTTCTAGGTGTCCATTTTCAGATTTGGTGGTTGAGATCATTTCTATATATTTAGTAGATGTTATTTTTAGAAAATCAGATTTTTATCAGTTGTATTCACATAGTCACGAATTTTTGAAGTTTTTAGTAGTTAGGGCTTTCTAAAAATTACTGGCAGTTTATATATTACTCAGAAAAATCAAAAAATATTTTTCTAGTGTTTTTTTCACTTTAGCAAGCTCTCTATAAGATTTCGTGTGATCTGGGTAAGTATTTTGCAAGATATCTATAAATTTCAGTTCGCTGCCCTAGTTGGTTCATTTCCAGAAATTTCAAAGTATCATTTGCTGCATTTTTTTATTAAATTTTGTCAAATTTCAAGATTATCCCACAAGGGATATTTCACACCAACAATCTACTTGGCATCAGGAAAAAAGGAAGCCAACCTATCCTAGAGCCTACTTCGTTTTGAACAACGATTGGGAGCATAAATTTAGCAAAATCCAAGCGTCTTGTGTTGGATCAAGAGATTATTCAAACACACCTATTGACAGGGTCACCGTACGCACCCCATTTTGCATGGTACAGTATTTTAAAATGCCCAATGATGATTACAAACATCTCCAAAAACATGACAAGATGTTTTGAAATGCTTAGACCACTCACACAAACCTTTCGTTTGCCCAAACTTGGCTCTTTTTAATCTGCCTTGTTCGCGAGGAAGAGAAATTTTGCTTCTCACCCTTCTTTTCAACAACCTTTGGTCATTTGTCATGTTACCGTAGCCACGGTCCCCTCTCACGGTGTGGTGGTTCCATTTGCTACCTCGGCAACTTTAGCTCACACCGCAGCGGTTCTATTTTATGTCGTGGAGGTTCAATTTTACCCCCCCGACGGTTCCATCTTCCATTGCGGCGATTGTGCAACCACCTCCTGCTGATACCAGCGGTTCCATCATGGTTTTGCTTGCTTTTTCCTCTTGATTTTGAATCAAACGCATGTTTTGCTTTGTTTTGACCTCAATTCACTTCTCCAAACCCCTCCACCTCACTCCCTCTTGATCCAATCTTGGCCGTAGATCAAATTTTGATATCCGAGTAAAGATAGGGATTGAGTAAAAGTTTCTCTTTAAAGAAAAGTTAAGCAATCATTTCCAGCACCCCATAGCTTTTGAGCATTATAGAGAATAGAGTTGTTGCTACAATTTTTCATCTAGAGGGAGATCAAGTCCAAAGGAGATTGCTTCCCATACAAAGCGCCTTTCTTGTTGCCACCATTCACAAAGACGATACAGAGGGTTTTAGATCAGTCTTCTAAGCTCTCTGAACCAACCACAAATCTGCTGTTATTATGCTTTTATTACACATCCAACTTTCAACCTCTCTTCGCTACACGACCACCACCACACCGATCACATTGAGCATCTATTGGAGTAGTTCTACTGAGGGTATAAACAACACAATGGCCCGACCGCTTTTCTCTATGGAAAGAGGCTGGACTTGTATTTGATTTTGTTTATTTAATTAGTGTTTTAGCTTATTAGCTCTTGTCATAGTTTTCATTGCTTAGTTTTATTTTGAAAATTGTTGAAAAGGGAAGGGAAAAGGAGTTAGTTTAGTTCCATTTTGAATTCCAAATTGTTTGTAGCTTAGAGTTTCAAAATCCTTTTGCTCTGGGCTCTTCCCATCCTTGGGATTGAGTTACCGGATTATTTTTGTTTTAGCATCCATTTGCACTAAGTGTTTAGATTAATCTTAGTTGCACACAATTCTTTTATGAACCGGAAAAGAACAAAAACAAACTTAGTTTTAATTTTTCTTTGAAATTGTCATTAGTTTAGAATCACTTTCACTATGAATTTGATCTTACATCAGAGATTTGTTCAGATCTATTAGTCTTAGGCCAGCCCAATTGCATATTATAGTTCAGATTCTATTTCGTTCATCCATCGTGTTGCTAAAAGAGCATTTAGAGTAGGGACTTGCATATTGTTTCTTGCATATGGTTTACATCTAAAGACTTCATTTGCATATAGGGAATCACAATTTTGATTTCTTGCTATTTGTGTGTCATCCAAATCATTAGGAATCATCTTATTTGCAGCTATAAATTTAATTAGTTCGCTGCCCCTTCATCATTATAAAATTCATTGAAAACAACAAAAAAGATAGACTGCATTTGCATACCATTGATGAAAAGAGCTTTTATTTGTTTATCCTTGTTGCATGCAATAAAGTAAATTAGCATTTAAGAGCTTTATTTCCAACAAGTAGTTCATTTTTAGTTACTAATTCAATTCATTTCATCCAAACACTTGAAAACCAAACATCATACAAAATACAGACAACAGTCCTAAATCACAACTTCCGTGCAATAAAACACTTAATGTTTCACTCCAAACAAGTCACAATACTTTCCAACAACAACCCATAACGTTCTCAAACCATAATCACGACATTCCAACACTGAAAACACATTCAAACCACACAAAACCATTTGCTGATCCACAGGACAAGTTACCAGTCTGCAAAACATTTCAATAAGACCTCTTGTATGGATCCAGTTGAAGCCACAACCTACTCACACGGCTCCTATTCTAGCTACCTTACCCATACAATGCCAATTCAGGTCACATCCGTGCTACACTCCCGATTATAGCTAGCACCACACAACGGATACTCCTGTCCCATTGTGAATGACTTTGGGTAGCCAAGTCTTTTTGGGTAGATTTGGACGTTTCCCTCGTGTTCTTGCTCCTTTGGAGCCAGACAATATCTAAGACAACATCCTAGCCGAGCTAAGACGAGAGGTCTTTCATTCCACACCCTCACCACCCCGCACTCATTGTCTCACAACTTATCATCCTTGACGGTGAAG
Source organism: Taxus chinensis (assembly GCA_019776745.2). Classification (NCBI taxonomy): domain Eukaryota; kingdom Viridiplantae; phylum Streptophyta; class Pinopsida; order Cupressales; family Taxaceae; genus Taxus; species Taxus chinensis. The sequence goes on along the minus strand of CM034146.1, from coordinate 345,102,449 downwards.
TTTCACAAGACAACCGTCACATCTGTCTTCTCAAGAGACAACTATTTCCCCTAGGGATTTGAGTATTCTTTCTTATCCTTGGTCTAGCCTTGTCTCATTCTTCATTCCTTGCATGACCTTACCTGACCAGGGTCAACCCCTCATCCATCAACCATTTCATTTGTGTAGCCCAAACCGATATTCCTCCATTGACTGATCACGATATTGACCAAGAACTACGTACCGCTATCATCCTTGACCATACTATCCATCATGAGCAGGTCTGTAGGAGCTTTGCTGCCCTTGACGAGCATGTCTCGCTCTCTCAAGCCCATTGGTAGAGAATATTTTTTCCACCTCACCCAGATCATTAGCCTCCCATAGCCCTCTTGCTTCACACCATCTCCAAACTATCCACGACACCCCTTGATCATCATCCCATCATCTCTATGTCAACCGCCTTAGCCCGACCCACGAGGAGTCAAGTGCACATGAGAAGCCCTTGTGCTTTTGGCATGTATAGTCACATCCATGCTCCACAACAAATTTCTTCAACTAAGGGGAGATGGCAAGGACCACTTCCTTGATTATCATCCCATCATCTCTACGTCAACTGCCTTGGCGTGATCCATGAGGAGTCAAGTGCACACAAAAAGTCCTTGTGCTATTTGGCATGTATAACCACATCCATGCTTAATTTCTTCAACCCATGGTAGATGGCAAGCACCACTTCCCTTGTTCCCCGTGTATGATCCGTAGTCTAGAAGGGACCATTCCAACGATAATTCATGTGCTCATGAAGCTCGTATCTGACAGATTTTGTAGAAAGACTAAATTTAGCTTAGCTTTCTGAAGAACTCCACAGATAAACTACTTACGGCTTGGCATTACCATCCCTCTTACATTCCAAGATAGAAGGGAGAGCTTAGCCCAGCGAGCCAAACCTTTTTCTTTTTACTAAATTCCCCAAGGAAGATGGATCTTTATTCGGAGAGTCACAACTTCGTTGAAGGATTTAACCCGAAGAGCGGGATTCTCTATTCTACCAAGTTTGTTTAGATGGGCGGGAGACGAGGCTATCTTCCGCTTGTTGGATTTTATTTGCCAGCCTCCATCAACATCCATAGCATGTGACTGATACGGGCACTTGTTGTAGAGTAAGGGACAAAGCTCTTGCTCTAGCTGCCCTTATCACGCTCCCTAGGGGTGGGCCCCCCAACACTCTGAGAAGGCTTTCGAATCACACGCCCACCAACTCTACCATTAATATGAGAGGAATGAATCAAGGGCTCATTATTCTTTGTAGGGGGTCCATCTTCCTTGGCCAAATGATCTGAATTAACTGATGAACCGACCCCCTTACCTCCGGATTTTGTTGAGATAGTTGTACCTATACCCTGGGAGGCACTTGAAGAGGGTTTTTGATAAGGGCAATCACAAATAAGGTGAGCGTGCAAAATATGTATTGACAAATTCAAGTATCAGACCTTTTGCTATCAAACACCTTCTATTGTCAGGATAGAGATAAAAGATGGAAGCTTCTTTTCTAGGTCTGCTTCCACACAAATCCTCAAATTAGCTCAGAATGGATTATGCCATCCATCTAGTATAAGCACCTTACCACACTGATTGGCATATTGATCCACAAATGGACATAAGTCACTTGGAATAGCAGGAAACTCCAATCAAAGAGGATAATGCGCTTTCCTCTGATCTGCTGAGTAAAAATTTGGCCATCCAAGATTGAGCATAAGCCAATGACCCCACAATGCTCCAGGTGCCATATTGCAATACATGTCGCGCTACCACATATGAATTAAACAAAAAGACAAATATATTTGAATCCCAATCCCTAGTAAGAATTTAGAGAAATCTCCTTAGCTTCCCACTTCAACATGCACCATTTGTGAAAGGCTTCCTCATTTGACATACAATGAAGGAAGAACAAAATTATGCCATAGCATTCTAGATTTTGCTGTCCTTCCGAATACTCTGTATTGGTGGTTAGGGAAAAGTTAAAGCCCTTGTTGTCAACGGGCAGTGAGTTAGGTAGTCCTCCGACATAGACCTGTTGTCATTGCCCAAAGTCTTTGCTTGAGGGGGAGGGTTTCTTCGTAATAGAATTTTCAACCAGTAGGGTACCACTAATATGGACACCTACAGCATCATTTGCAGATAACACAGGCCCGATTTCTGGAGCGTGTGATGATTGGTTTGAGACCCGATTAATCTCCTTCGAAATTAGGGCAATATCCTTAGAGACGCCTTCAAGTTGTTCTCCATGAGAGGAATCATCCATCTGGAACTTTGATTTTGCATTCCAATTCGGTGCTATTGCTGGACTGTTCGACTTTAGGACTGCATTTGAAAGAAAAAATGGGTATTCATTTTGGGGTTTAGGTGCTGGGTCTGCGACCCCTTCAAGCTTTGCATCAAGAGCATTTACTACATTTCAAGATGTCCCTTGTAAGATCTCCACAATCTAAGGGAAGAAATTGTAGAGGGTAGTAATCCCTAGAATAAACGTGGCTGTCCCCTTCAGATTTTCATGAAATTGATCTTCCTCTTGTTGTAATGAACCTAGCCTGAGAAGGAGAACACACATGTTGCTCTCTGACTGTCACCATTACATTGCTAATGTAAAAGAAGTAAACACATTTTGATAGGTCCTACATATCATTTCGGCCTAAAGGACGTTAGTAGTCATCTCATCTTATAAAATAAATAATGTCTATATAAATGTTATATATATTGCGTATATTCTAATATAAGCACATTGCTGTATGACATTGAGTGGTTTTTCAAAATTATGTTGTTTCTGTGCCAGATATTGTACATGTACCCTATACCATATCATATCGATGCAACTTTGTTAATTATTTTTGTAACCATTGTGTATACACCCAAAATTGAATCGTGGGGGTAGAATTTTTAGCATAGTGATGAGAGTTCTAATGTATTTGGTGTACTTTGAGTCCCACTTACCTACTTTTGATCATCTGTGGATATTAATATAATTTTGTTATTTCTTTCTAATGGCGAACAAAAAGCTTGGACTTTGTTGCGGGCTTATGTCATTTATTTGGGTTTTGTTGTCATTTTGCCTCATTAATTGTATTTAGCATTCTCTATCCTAAATCCTGATTTTTCTTAGTGCTGAAAATGTGAAATTGTGGCCAAATTCAAATGTCGTGGAGTTTGGACTTTTGCCAAACAATGTGGAGTTTGGACTTTTGCCAAACAATGTGAAGTGGGAGTTTCCCTTGAACTTTTATGAGTTAAAATTTAAAGTTAATATTATTAAATTTTGACTTTTTAAGGAATAAAAGGCCCATATTTCCTGCCAAAAGTTGGCCACACTTTCCAATCAAAGGTCATCCATAATTTTTAGGAAACCTTCTAGAATAAGATAGGCCTATTTGTAGACCAAATTTGCATTCACTTCCCTGGCCTTTAATTGCATAGAAGTTTCCCTCATCAACCATTCCTTAGTGTAAAATTTAGACCTTGCAACAATTTTAGAGTACCTTAAGGAGTTATACTGCAGCCGAAGTTTGGTTTTGAATCTGCCTATGATGATAGATACATTCATTGTAGTGCTCTCCATCTTTGTAATTTTTTTTCATCCGCATAGCCTAGACAATTAGAGCCCTTCCTAATTGCCTGTAAACTAGACTAACTGAAGTGCCTATGCATGCTAGTTCTCTGGACATTCCGTGTGCTCATCCTCATCCTTGAAAATTGTTTCATAAAGCTAACAAAGAGTAAATGTTTAACAATCTTAGCACCTATCTCCCTATGTTCTGATGTGTTTGTGAAGGCATGTCAATTTGGTATTAGTGTTGATTCGGGATCCATCCATTCTCAGATCATGCTACTGCTCAGTTCTTACCAAGATGGAATGGTGATTAGTCTCTATTCCTTTGGCCTATTCACATGCGACCATGGCATCTCCACGAGCATGGATTTGGAGATCTCTCCAGACCAATAGCAGCTACTTACTACTTGATCATTGGGTTCATGTGTTTTGATCTTATCACACAACCATTTGGGGATAGAGACTAACGGCACAAACAATGGTCTGTCACTGCTGCAGGTGGCGACATGTCCATCCACAACCATCCACGAGGCCATATTTGTTTAGTGCTAACTGCATCTATAGACCCATTATCTATTGCAGAGCCTCTTGCTATTGTTACAACTCCTCTGTTATGTCTGTAGCGGGATTGTTGGTTCTTAATGGGAGCCTTCTTCACTTTTGCGTAGCACTTATCCAGATCATGACATAGTTTCATCAGTAGATCATGTTCTTCAAGAAATCATGGATCCCGGGAAAAGAAATTTGTCCTTATATTTGGTTGTCTCTGTTGCTGCTATCTTAGTAGGTAGCATTTCCTCAGTTAACACAAAAAATCGTATTTTATAAAGTTTTGGAAGAATATGAAATTTGGCATATTCCTTTAAAACATAATTGCTTATGTGGGGTATTTTATATGGTTGTTATAAAGTGATTTTTTCTAGACGTAGAGTCTCTCTGCCATAGGAGTTGTATTTTGTTTTAAAAAAGTGGAGAGATGTTAAATTTTTGAAGTTAGTATGGTGGGCCTGCTCTAGTGGTAAGATGAAGCAATTGCGGGGTCAACAACCTTCAAATGGAGATCTCCTCACTATAGCGGCTGTGATAATGTGGGCCAACCATGAATATCCTATGAGGTAAGGGGACTGTATCCCAAACAAGATTGGATTCTTGTAAACGTTCCCAAGTACCTTTGCAAACAAATTGAAGTCATTGTCCTAGAAGCTATTTTCAATTTTTTTAGTCACTTAGGGGTCTTCAATGCTTCATTATCCCCTTCTTTGCACTTTATCGTACATATAACAAATAGACAAGTGATAAAAGGAGTAAAAGTTTTCTTGGAATCTTCTCTTTGTTCTCCTTACTTGCACTTCTTATAATATGTTGCAAAGAGAAATTATCATGTATAGTGATGGTAGATCCTCAGCGGTAACCCAAGGTCTTGAAATGGTTCATTTCCATGCATGAAAGTTAATTTGCCAACCGCAACAAATCATTTTACAGTCTAACTTATGCAAGAAATGTCAAACATGTTCTAGTAACTGATGGGTCGACACAAAACCTTCAACTCTAACTACTGCTTTCTCGATCGCTCAACATACTTTCAAGTAGTGTTACGCGGGGACGCGCCCCCCCAAAACCCAGGTGTCTCGGACGTTCCGGGGACGTCGAAACGTGGAGGAAACGTTTCCTTGATGTTTCCTTAATGCCAATGATGAAGGGAAACATCTCGGGGATGTTTGGAAAAGGTAGGAATCGTTCCGGGGACGTTTCGAACGTGAGGGGGACGTCTGGATGTCCCCGAGATGGTCAAGGGATGTCCATATGTCCCCGATGTCACAACTGTTTTCAAAACATGTTTTCTTCAATGAAAACACTTTTTTCACTTTCTTTTTGTTCCCCTACAAATGGCTGAAATTCTAAAAAAAAAACACATGCAAAAATTGCTCATTGAGGAAGCCAAAATGATAATATGCTAACCAACATGGATGTCCTAAAATCCTACTTGTGAAGTGTGAATGATGAGGATTGAGTGTGCAAGAGGAACTTGTGCAGGAGGAGGAAGTTGTGTGAGAGGAGCCCATGTTGGAGGAAATGTCATTGTTGCTATTGTTCCAGCCAAGTCTGTAGATGGGAGTAGTTGGGGCATAGTTTTAGGTTTTAATCTTTAATCTTTGCTTTTTAGTTTTTTTTTTTTTTTTTAGTATTTTTTTTTTAATAGTTTTTAATTATTAATTTCTTTAAATGTATTATTGTACTAATTTTTTTTTTTTACTTTTTATTTATTAATTTCTTTAAATGTATTATTTTATTAAAAATAAAATATTTAATTTAATTTACCTTTATTTTTATTATTAATTTCTTTAAATGTTTGTTTTTGGCTGATGGTTGTACCTGCGAGGCAGACTGTTCATGTGTGTTGTACCTGCATGGCAGTGGGATTGTTCGTAGACGCAACACGGAGTTGGAGGTAATGACAATGTTCATAGTTGTGGCACAAAATTTGAGTCGATTGGACCTAAACCTAGGTGACTCCTATTTTGGGTGCTTGATAAGCCATTGCACAACTCGATAAGGTAGTGCCAAAGGTGACATCACTCATTGCTTTTCCATACCCTAGCCCTTGGTCACTACCAACCTAAAGGGGCTTAACTCAAGAGCTACGTTGCCAGGATACGGATACGAGTATTGGTTTGGATACGGATATGATACGCGGATACGTCAATTTTAAAAAACCCTTGGATACGATACGTCTTGGATACGTCCGTATATATATATATATATTTTATGTATATCTACTCATTTTTTAGTCCATAAAAAACTGAAATAGTAATACAAAACTTGAATCAATGTTCAAAACATTCAATATACTTGAGACTTTGCATTTTTATTGATCATGTGGCTGCCATACATATGATATACGAATATCATGGTAATATGAATATGAACAAAACTTGAAATTTGAAAAATATACTAGGATCCTGGGATCCATGTTCAAATTTTCAAAACAAACAATATACTTAATATTTTACATTTCATTGTTCATGTGGCTGCCATACATATGATATAGGAATACAAACAAATCTAGAATATATCATCTAGATTTTCCTCAAAATCAAGTTCATGTGTGCCACTCTCATTAACTCCACTCTCGGCTCCTTGCGAACTCCCTTGAGCGTCATCTTCGCCATAAAATAATGAGGTGTATTATTTTATTCATTTAGTGCTTAGGGTTCGGTTTTAGGGAGTAGAAAAGTAAAATAAAAATAAAAAAATGAAATAGAACTTAAAAAAACACGTATATACTGCTGGATATGTACGGGGTACGTCAGGATACGTCTGTACTTATCCGTGATGTATCCTGACGTACCCCGTACGTATCAGGTACGTATCCAGCACATATCCCCCACGAATCCGTATCCGATACGTTTCCAAGGGGATTTGGGGGGGGTTTTGGAGTACGTATCCGTGACGTATCCTAATGTACCCCGTACGTATCAGGTACGTATCCAACATGTATCCCCCATGTATCCGTATCCAATATGTTTCCAAGGGGATTCGGGGGGGGGGGGTTTGGAGTATCCGTGCAACGTAGCTCAAGAGGTGTGAATTTTTGTTCTAAGGCGTAGGAGCAAGTGTTGAAATTCACAAGAGTGAGAAAACAAGTGATGAGAGAATTGATGATGAGGATTGAAATTGTAGTCCAGACAATGAGAGTAGTGATGAGGACTCACCTCATTCCTTTCCTAGTCATGTTTCAAAGGCTGATCAAACTCATCCCGACTTTCCTCACTTCTCTTCTAGCCATGCATCAAAGGTTGATGAATCTCCTTGAGATTCTCCATCTTCAGGTCTACTTCCTCCTATCTATTAGGCTTCTGGACCCCTTGTGACATTTTGACTTCTAGTCCAATTTGGGTTCAACAAACACTATAGGATGTAGATGATTTGCTTGATGATCCATCAAATGACAGGCAAACTAAGTCACAGTTTCAAGATGTTCCACATGTTGATTTTGCCTTTGCCTCCGATCCACAATATTTCAATGCAACATCTGGCATTCCTAATTGGGATTTAGTCTTCACTGATTCCTCTTCTGATAGGAGGATCCTACATCCACGAGATCTATTGGGAGTTCATGAGGCCTCATCTTCTAGGGAGTGTGCCTAGTCCTCTTGTCTTCTCTTCTTTCCCTCTCTATTTCTAGGGGGCTTCTCCGTGTTCTTTTATGGGGCGTATCTATTGAGGGAGATTTTCTATACACTTCTCTTTTCTCTCTTTTTGGGAGGAGTTTTTCCTATAGATTTTCTCCTTTTCTCCACTTTATGAGGGTTTTTCTTTGTACTAGGGTACCTCATCAGGCCTTTTTGTCGGGACCCAATTCTTCTACCCACCTAAGCTACATTTAGGGGGGTGTTAGTGCAGGTTTTTCCTACACATGTATTTAGCTTGCTTAGGTGTCATCAGGATAAATGGGAGTTTCACTTATCAACAATATTTAGGTAGCAATTACACTTCTCCATTTCCTATTTATACACCTCTTGTAAAGCTATTTTTGATGTATTTAATATACAAGCTATCTTTTGGCTCATGTTTGGTTCCTCTCTGTTGCAACATTACTCTTTCAGTGAGTTCGTAATTTATCAGTGCTTGATCTTGGCCCACATTCTCACAATGGTGCCATTATATTTCTCAGCAAACGTCATTCTACATTTGAGCACCAACCCCTTTAATTTTTAAGCTTAGTCTGAGATTCAAGGACACGGGTATCTGAAGTGGGGCATCTTATTTTCAACAATTCCATTTAGTGATCAAATACAAGATGAAATATCCCTTGTGGGATACTACTTAAATGACACAAAATATTGAAAATTTGCAGCCAAATAAAATACTGATTTTTGCAGTTTTTTACCAATTAGGGCAGTGAATAGAAGAAAATTAATAACTCCCAAAATATCCACTTAAATCACTTGAAAATTTTAAAGAGAGCTTGCTAATATTATAAAGAACAAAAGAAAACTATTTTTGAAAATTTTCAGACAATATAACGCTGCCAGAAAATTATAGCGTGCCCTAAACAGATGGAAAACTTCTAAAATTCATATCTTCCCGAATACAAGTGTAAAAACTATGAAACTTTGGAAATAACATTTAAAAATATAGAAGATGATATTCCAACCTTCAGATCTGAAAATGGCCAACTGGAAACCCTCCAAATAAAGGCTGCAATATCCAAAACAAGTTGCCCTTTTTGGTAGATGGTCAAAACTCCTTTGAAATCCTCTGGAAATGATGCCAAACCCTTTCTTTATTGCTGCCGTAAGTCTGATATGAAAACCCACTGATTATCTTCACAAAATATCTCAAAAAACCTCAAAACCCTATCTCTAAAACCTCTGAAAATAACTTTGTAAATCAGCCCTGAAAACAACTCCAAAATGACAAGCTAGGGTAGATCTTTCACTACCGAAGAATGCCCTGCTAGCTAGGGATGGATCTCTCACCACCGAAGCTAGGGTTCCTGCGGGATTTCACTCCACAAGCTATAGATTTGCAAACAGTTACACATGAAAGAAGATAATTAGGTATGTAAGAATGCCTTTCTTTTTTCCCCCAACTCCTTATATAACTTCTCGAAGGCAAAAGAGCCCCAATAAACCCTAGTCGCATTTTTCCCTTGGAAGGGTCAATAAAATAAAAGTAACTTAAGGTACTTTTCCCTTTCTAAGTCGCCATGGTCCAAAAGTGACCCCCCAATGCAAAATTAGAACATTAGTACCATGTGGCCCCTTCCTAATGACAAAACATAACATCTAGTCCTTTGAAAACACCTTTTTGCATATGTCAATGAAGAATTATATCAAAATGGACTAGATATTCATACCCAATAGCTCCCAGTGTCCAAAGCCCCTTGGGTATGACCAAGGCCTGGACTCGAATTGGCCCTTAGGCCTTTGGCATAGGAAAGGGGACAATACAGAAGAAGGGGGTCACCAACAATATGGCAAGCCTTCTTTGCTTTTCTCCTTGACTACAAAACATCTTTGATGCTTAGTGCACATCCTATGATGAATGAAAAGTCCTTACTCCATAGATCACTCAAATTTGTGTTCCCACTATCCCCTCTCACCAACGTTTTCTAAAGGAGGCTTACTTCTCTTTCTATGAATGTTTTTGGCATATAAAAGACGTAGCAACATTTTCAGGGCATCTTTTATTAGTCTTTAACGGGGTAGCTCGGTGAAGATTGCATTTGTTGATGCTCTCTGTGTAGTCAGTCTAAGCCTTTTATAAGTTTGGATTGTAACAACTATTACTGGTAAGTTTACAACTGCAGGGAATCCATTTCTATGGATTTCATTAGTTGTTTATCCACAATTCGGCATCAACATGATTGCATTGTTGTGGTTGTGCTTTTGGTCATCCAAATTTGGCGATCTTCAAGCTAGGTATTGAAATAATTGATTCCCTTTAGGCTGCCGATTTCTTCATACATTTTTGGAGCAATTTTGCGCTGCCACTTACTATCATTTCAATGCACGACTCACATCCCAAGTCACTTTTGGTGATCCTTGTAGAAGCTTCTTGGTTGTTAACCGTGCTTCTCCACCTAGTTTCATTCACACTTCAATTGTTAATTTCACCTCATTCAATGCTTTCAGTATCAATTATATGGGTGGAATAAGGAGTGGGACAAGTTCTCAAATTTCATGCAATACAACTTGAACTGGGTAACCAAATATTTTCAAGGCGTTCTCCTTCCAAAGATTGTTACAACTTCCAACCTTTTGCACCTTATGAGATTCCGATTGCTTTTCCAGCTCTAGAAATTCTCATGATTAGAAGGAATAGGACAAAACCTTTTCCTTCGTGCAGAATTTGGTCAAACTACATATTGAAATTCAATTCATTCTCCGATAGACTCTTGAAAAATTCAAGGCGTTCCCTAAATGCAATCGAGTACCTCATTCTTTCCAAGTTGGTGATTTTTTTGGCATCGCTCGGATAGGAAAATATTTCACAACAAACATCACAAGCTGAAATTCTTCAGAGCTATGCCATACTGTACTCTCCAAGCTGTGGGCCCCAACACTTTTTGCTTAGATCTTCCAGCTCAGGTTGGCATCCATGATGTTATGAATGTGAGCCAGCTCAAGTTGTGGAAGTCATCTCATTTGGAAGAGGTGTCCGTTACTTATCTTGAACCCCAATTCCGTACTTTTGACCACCTTTGGCTGAGGATACTTTTCCCTTCATCCATTCCTCGTCTTCTCTTCAGCCTTTCCTTATGACCACAATCAGTTTCACAACCACTTTCACTTTCCATTGGAGTTCTATTTCTAAGAACCCCGATTCAACTACTCGGAGGTCTCAGTCTGCAGTTGGAGGAAGAGTTCGCCAAGATCTGAGGGATATTACAGCCAAATCAGGTAGCATTGTTTCAACCTATATCTGCTTGTGTGCGTGCTTCTTTTCAAGATTGCATCTGGAATTCTTTGCAGTATTTTTGCATGCACGATTGTTTGATCTATTTGGGCTAGTTAGTTAATATTGCTCGATCCTTGCATCGATTTCTGATTTATTGCAGTTACTTTACTGTCGATTACATGTTTGAATATTGTTTAAGGACTGATGCATTGCAGCCACTATAAACTAGCAAAAACCTTGCAAAGACACAAATTTGCTTGCCAATAAGCTTTACAACCCGCCCTTTCTTTGACTTTTCTTTCTATTTGGGCCTTGCCCACAAACTATCGATTTCCATAGAAGGAATTGATGGGTAATGTACGAGTGACTCATTCTTGTTGGATTTCATCCCATATTTAAGTAAACCAACTCAAGTATTAGTGATCTTCTTAAATTTTCCTTAAAACCTTTCTGCCTCAGTACTTTCAACCTATGTTGCCGCATTCGGCGAACTTCAAGGAAAAAATTCGAAATTCGCCGAATTTTAACAGCACATTGAAAATCGCGATTTAATTCGCGTTTTTTTCCTTTTTTGGCAATTTTTTCCTTTTTTGGATTTTTGGTGAAAAAACACAAGGACAGGAAAAAATTTGCCATTTTTGGAAAGGGTCCGGGAAGATGTAGCAGCAAAAACTTGCATGTGCCATAACTTTCATTCTGTGGCTCCGTTTCAGGTGTCGTTTTCTGTTAAAGTGCATATTTTCTCGAGCTCTACGCATTGATGGCAATATTTTTATTATTTTCATAAAATCCATTTTTGCACCTTTTTCGACCAAGCAACTTCTTGCAATCTTCTGAAATAATCATGAGCTTTGATCGCCTGTAGATAGATTAGTAATGAAATCAATGAAATGTGATATTATCTCTTTTGAAATGTGAATTTATCTTTTGTTTTTATATATTTAATAAAAATGTATATTTCTCATAGTCGAATTTAATCACGAATTTAATCGCTGATTTTTTTACCGGCAAATTTTTCATGAATTTAATCATCGGTGAATTCGAACACGAATTCGAATGCGGCAACTTAGCAGTTTCAACCACACGTGATCACTGCCTTAGTTTTTTGTTTAGGCTTTTCTTGAACCTCATCAATTTGGCCTTTACCTGCAATTTCGTGCAAGAGATTTAGTGGGATATATGTGATTGATTGCCTTGCTCAAGATAAATAGGCAGTTCATTGATACAGAATAATTCTCTGGCTTGTTTGGAACTATACCCCATTATTCCCATTTGTCAGTGAGGATCATGATTTCCATATGTATGGATCTTGGTTTTATTTATTTGCATATTTTTATGAGCTTTCTGCCATTTCTTGTCATTGACAGTTAACCATTAAATGCAAGCTAATCTATAGCTATTTTCCAAATTCTGAATGTTTGTTTCTATCATCCGTGTTTACCCAAATGAACTTGTTGACTGAGATTTCCTGTTTTAAGAATATTTATGTCGTGGCTGGCAGAAATGACAATTAATGAGAACAGAGACACATATCCTTAGTAGAAATATTCCATCACATCATACACATAAAATTTATCGAGTTTGAGTTGAATATGTAATGATGTCATGTTGATATTTAGTGCTGGAAATATATGTTATTGCAGAGGATCCCCAGGTGGGTTTGAGGGCCATACTAGATGAGTCCCCCAGGGATTCTCTCTGCTACGATATCTTGGTGCAAGACTTGAGGAGGCCTTCCATTCTATGTACAACTGGATAGTTGGGGATCAACTGCCTACACCCAACAATTGCAACCAGACACTGGTTGCATGAGACTCATTGCAGGAATTTTCATATGTGACTATTTCATAACCCCATTGTTGTTGTAAGATCATCATCATATCATTACACCTAGCTGATGCACATTTGGTGCACATCTTCAGTGATTACACACTAGGAGCAAACCTTCACTGATTATGTAGACTAATACATTTTGTGATTGCATAGATATACTTCTGGCAATTTTGTAGACGAGTTAGATTGAATAATTGTGTAAACAAGTATTTTGTGCAGTTATAATGCAGACTAATTACATAAATAGGCCACAATTGAACAGCTGGGGAGCGATTCTCCGCACCCAATAATTCTAACGAGGCACTGATTACATAAGACTCATTGCAATTATCTTCATACACTACACTATTACATAACACAATCATTTTCATGTTATTACACCTTAGGTGATAAACACTAGGTGCACACCTTCGGTGTTTATATAGACGTATTTAGAAGAGTTAAACTCGAGACTCATCTGGGGTTAACATCTGCCACCTCTCTTAGTTTTAGTGTTCTCACGTGTGGGCTCTATCACTGGTATTTGTAGCTGAAACTGCACTAGAATCAGGTCATGTGAATGTTTGCAATGCCATTCTTGCTGTTGTAGTGCTATTAACTGATTCCGCTGAACTTGTCACTGATGCTGCATATCCAACTCATGTGACCAGTGAGCTAACCTCTGTGCAAATTGATGCTGTTGCTTGCTACATTGCAATTGAAATCCTTGAAACATCCACATCCTTGAAATTATGAGCTTGTTTCCATTGTATAGAGTGATACCTGCATCCTTCACCTTCTTTTTCCAAAATCAACTGCTCGTTTCCCTCCTCAAGTCTTTCATCTACTTGTCCCAGTTCTTCAATTAACCCGGCTTCCTCCTCTCCTCTTCTGCAGGTGCAACTGAATCATCAGAGTTGCATTGGTGTCCAGCAATTTGCATTGAAATATTTTCATGGGTGTCTTTCAATCTTGAAAATCTATAAGGATGCTGTAAGCGTTTCTCCATAATGTTCAAAAATTTGAAAGTCTATCAAGTTTGAGGCTCTAGAGCCTATCAATGATGGACATGGGAAACAAATAGTTTGAGCTTGTTGAGAGAGAGGGAGAGGGGAGGGAGGGAGAGAGGGAGTTACACCATCAGAATTCTCAAAAGCCTAAACTACTAGAAGGTGCCAGAATACAAAATATTGAACATTTCAAAACTGATAACAAGACACAATCAATTCTTTTACATTTTGTTCTTTGCATTTGATCACGATTTTGGTGCCAACAACCTTGGATAGTGGATTATTCTACTGGGAATAAGGCATCTAACATGATCTGGCGCAAACATCACTGGGTGGTATGTGCCCCCGATTAGGTTGTCAACTAGCATCGTCCTACCATGAATGTTGGACAGGATCAATAACTGTAGCCTGTTGATTTTCATTAGGAGAACGATTTAACTTGTATACTTCTTCCTCCGTTGAAAGAAACTATATTTATCCTATTTTCCATCTGCATAGATGACAGGTCCCAAATCTGATTGGCACCGAAATGCATCTGCAATGAAAACATTAGAGTGACTTCCAGCTCAAAGTTAGTTGGGATACCTTTCTTTTCCTGAAAATAATATTTGTTATGGCTTGTCTGTAACAAACTAAGGCCCTTCATAAATGTAAACAAACATTTTTTAGGAAACAAAATAAGACTGCATCACGGAGGTATATGGATGAAATATCAACCCATAAATGTCCCCGCTTATAATATTTTAAACTTCAAATAGGCCATTTCCAAAAGTGAAAAGAAAGACGGAAATTGTAAAAACTATGTGCAAGATTCAGAACTACCACAAAAATTGCAGGGTGTGAAAATCCCTAAAAGAAGTTTCTGCCAAGGAAGGTCCATTAAAAACATTCCTGTTAAGGATTTGTTAGTTGACCTGGAAAAGATCAATTAACATTCTTATTTATGTGGCAATTAATGCTGTGGTGTGGCAAGATGTAGACAGTTAGAATGCCGAGACATGGTCCTGTTTTCTTTTGTTTTGAGGATATGTATCTTGCCACAAATGAATTTAATTGAAACAGTAGTGAAAAATTACTACGATTGATAAAGAAGTAAATATAATATATCTTTTGCAGACATGAATTATGAAGACTATCTAGGAGGCTTTATTAAATCTGAATGATAGCAGAATTTAAAAATGTAATTAAAACTCCTCGGACATAAAACCGTTGGTTGCTTATTCCCAGTGCATTGGAACAGTGGCCTTGAGTTTTTATTATATCTATAAACTTATATAAAATATAATTTTGAAAAATCTCTCTCAACAATTAATTCTTTCTGAAGAGGGATACTTTGTGGCTCATCTTTTTGTCGAAACAAGATATATTCTTACTTTTTATGTAAATTTTCTCTTTTAGCAATTTTTGAGTTGATGGCATTACTTAATTCATAAATGAAAAAGATGAAAATATATTGCATTATGTGGAATACCATTTAATGTATGCGGTAATGGCCACTAATAGCTGGTGCAAGTACTTATGAAGAAAAATGATCCATGTTTATCATGTTGCTATCTGGATAAAGCATATGCATTAAAAGTTATATGAAGTGCTTGTTATATGATTGCAGTAACAGTTCTAATGTGCATTTCTATTGTATGGAGGTAAGATTAAACAATTAGCTTCATGTTAAATAAGATGCTTTAAATGTGGAAAACCAAAATAAGGCTATTTGACATTGTGGAAGAATTTGATCATTTATTGACTTTCCCACAAATTTCTTGGCATGTTTGAAGTGATGGAAAAACTGTTGGTGCTTGTCTGGATCGCAATGGCCTTCGCCCTGCACGGTATTGGAAAACAAAAGATGACGTTGTTTACGTGGCATCGGAGGTGCACCTTAAATCCTATCAATTTGTGGGTTCAAATATTATTTCCAAGACAAATGCTAAAAGCACATTATCAATTTTTTTCTTTGGTGATTCCGTTAGTAAAAAAATCATTTTCTCACAAAAAGTTTCTATAGAAGTATTGCCATTTTATTTTGGGTTGAAGTAATTGATAAATTTGTCCCAGGTTTTTAGTAACTCATTAATGAAGCTAAGATAAGGCTCGTGTTTAGTCTTTTTGCATGTTAGGATGCCCCTTTTTTTCCCAGGTTTTCTTTGTTATTAATTATATATTCTAGACTTTCCTGGATATTTGTTGGGAGAAATATCCTGATTATTCAAATTCAATGGAGATGGTTATATTGATTCCATTTTTGAGGTTGAACTTTTACTGATGTATCATGGAGTTTGGTTTTCTCCAGGATAGATGTATTGCAAAAAATGTTGATATATAGCTATACCATTTGAATTTTAGTTTTGTAATCTGAGTTATTTTGGTTCTGTCGTTCGCAAGAAAATATTTATGATTGCATTTGAGTTATATGGAGGTATAATTTTGAAGAAGCTATTTTTCTGTTCTGTATTTGCAATCCCTTTTCTTGTTTTCTTGAGCAGGTGGGTGTGCTACCAATGGATGAATCTAAAGTGATTATGAAAGGCCGTCTGGGTCCAGGAATGATGATAGCTGTTGACTTGGAGAAGGGTGAGGTATATATCATACTCACATGATATTGGTTATCCTATACTTAAAGAAAGAGACAAGAGCAGCATTTTAAAGATGCTATTGAAAAAAGGATATCTATTCCAGGATCAATAGGTTAACATGCTTTGTAGATTGATTTGTACTGACAAAATTGACAACAAGAATCCTGGATGGACAGCATATAACTACAAAGATTTCAATGTTATCATGACTCACAGTAGATGTTGTTGTTTTCTTCTCCTTAACAGGCACACATTTATTCTTCTCTTCATCCTCTTTTTCAATTTTGTGTTGCTGCTATAAATTCTTGATAGCACTTCATTTCTCCTTGATCTTCTGTGATAACTAAAGATTTGTTTTTTTAAAAGACCACCCTCCTTGCACCTGAAACACCTACAAGTAAGAGAACCTTGTTCTATACCTGGAACAGATACAAACATAAATACACGGTTTTCATTATTATCTTATTCAAACTAGATGTAGTAGTGAGATATGATGCCTTACAAGAAGCAAAGAGATGCCCTATGAGACTCATTTGGTTGTGGTGGGGGAAGACTGATATTGACATTCACTGTTGACAATGAGCCACATACAAGAACCATTTGACATCAATTAGCCTATGCCTAGTCGGGTAGGGCAAACCCTTTTGTCGGGTACACAAAGGTGACGGTAATTCTAGGTGATACAATGTAATATCCCCGACAAACAATTTTAAATAATTCTGGATATTTGCACAAACCCTAGGTCAGCAGTACAAAATTTTATCTTTTATGACAGCATCAGTAATCTGATTTTTACAAAAACAGCAAACCCCAATATGTAGGAAAAACAAATTGATTTATTTCAAATCAACTTCAGTGAAAATACCAGAATGTCTGAATACATTTATTTCCATACAATTGTTGATCCAGATGGAAAGATGAACATAAGATAAGAGCATGCAAACTGATTTGACTGTAATCTGGCCCCAACACCGAATTTTGTTTCCAAAGGGGGAAGTCCTAGCTGTACTTGCTGTTCTGAATGTAGAATCAGGCCTAAAAAGTGTGCCCTAGCTGAACTGGATATGCAACAGTATCTTGAATTACCACTGTAACCCCTGAATGGAATTGCCAAGCTAAGATAGGAGGGTTTCCGTCCTCAGATCTGTGTGCAAACGAGGGTTTTCGTCCTCTATTGCTGATGCAGAAGTAGAAGCTACGTGTAGACAAAGAAGTTGATGATAAATTTCCAAGATGATGTAATATTGAACCCCAAAATCTGCTTTTATAATCTTTAATGCCTTCTCCCAAAGGGTGGCGCCAACTTTAGAGTTTCTTGCATGCTAAATAAACAATTAAAAATTATTTTATTGTCATATCCAAGTTTGGTGCTCCATCTTAGAAATAAAAGCTTGATGCTCATGCAGACACTTCTACCTTTGGCGTCCTATAATGGATGTTCATTATTTTTCTATTATTTTATTCATCATGCACTCACTTATGCTTTTGGCGCCCCATATTGGAAATATAATATTTAATCCACTTCTGCTTTGTGGTCCCACTTATTAAAATATAATTTAAGTGTCATTTTTCCAATTAAAATATAAAAGTATCCTTGGATCACTTAAATTAATTTATTTCCCTCATTAATTCCCCTTAGCCCACGGGAAATAAAAAGAAAAGGCTTTGGGTATCCAGAATCAATTAATTCTGAAGAGGGGGGCATTCATACATGGGTTATGGTTCTGGTCTAGGGGGTGGATGCCCCTTGTGTCTGTCCATGCTATAGAGCATTCCCTGGACAGCGGGATCATGAGGAGCTGAAACATGACCGCAGTGGTAGCGCACGTTTGTTAAAACCCCTGAACGGTCGAGGATCGAACTCGGAGGATGAATAAGTTGGCACATGCATTGTCCTGAGCATTACCTGTTCAAAATAAAAAAAATCTAAGAATCTCTTTAAAACAAGGCATTAATATGAAAACTTTTCTATTTTTTTTCTTGATACCAATTTTGACGTTGACTCACTACTATAGTGCTTATGCACTTCCCATGCCTAAAAGTTTCTATGCAAATCTGGATATGCCGTCTGTCATCATATATTTTCCAAGAATGAACAGAGTTTGGACTCGAGGATGTAGACAAAAGGTATATGATTATCCAAAATCTCTGATGAGATATTTCTGACTCTTGGTTTTTTTCCTTCCTGCATTATTTGATTTCTCTCAATTCTCCATTCTTGTTCCTTGTGTTTCAACTTTCCATCCTCTTGCATGCACCCATAGTTTTCTCCTTGATTTTCCATCCTATATTCTAACCTCACAATAACTGCATGTTTGTTTTAGAAGGCAAAGTAATCCCACATTTAATTGACAGCTATATAAGTTCAAAATTAATTATGTATCTCTTTTGATTGATATGAAATAAATATCAGTAATTCTCTTAAAAACATCCGCAACTGGCATTGCATCAGAGACGACTAACTTAGTCAATCTGAACTAACTATAGGGATGTGATGCCTTTTTGCACAAATTGAGGAGGCATTCTGTCAAACTAAAAGTATAATTTTGGTAGGAATTTGACTGGTTTGCTCATGTTTCTGACATTTCAATCATTTTGGCTGGCCTTTCAATTAATAATAAAGTTTCAGGAATCATCTTTTAGGAGATCAGATTAAAGAGTTAATAATAGGGGGTGTAAATACTTGTAGATTGACAGTTGAGATGTTATGCTGAGATGTATAGCAATTGTTTCTGAAAACCATCATCATATATATCGAGTTCACTTATTGTTGTCTAGACAACCTCTGTGATTCCAAGTGCTGATTATGTTGAGAGGCGATCTCTTCACATTTTGGTAGTCATATTTTGTGCATATATATTCGTGCAAAATAATAAAATAAATTACATTATAAGTTAAAATTGAGGAAGGTTGAGATTGTGAGGATAAAATAATAAGACTTTGCATTAAATATTGTAGGGTGGAAAACCAGAAATGTCTAATCTATCTATAAGAAATGCAAACCGTGTACAAAACAAATGTCATCAACAATATTGGGAACAATATAGCATAATCATAAATGAGATGCCTTTATGGAAACAGGAGTATTTTCATCATGAACATCGGCAATTTACAATATCTCTATTAGATACAAGCAATGCAATTAATGGGGAGTTTGAGAGAGCTCCCTCAATAATTAATGCAAGACCTTCATATCAGATGGGATACTATGGGTAATTTGGTTGAAAACGTCTGCTTGTATTCAACCACCAATAACGACACAATTAAATTAAGCACATGTAAATTTTTATTAGAACACGCATTGGTAGATAATTGTGTAAGTTTTATTAAAATCAACTTTCCGAGCTACACTTTGTGACTGGTCATTAGGATGAACTATATGATTACATACCAGAGCTCCTTATATAGATAAATTAGGTGATAAGTGCGGAGGATAAATTGCTGATGTGTCTGTAATGTATGGATTCTCTTCATTAGAATGCTGTGGTTCACTTGACTGATGGATGAGAGAAATTCGGTGTAGACGTGATTGTAAGAGGAGCTAACAGTTTGTATGGACTGTTTCAGTGCATTTTTATTTTTGAAAAAAAGAAGAGTGTTAGCTAGGCATGAAATGTATGACAGTTTGCTTCTTTTTCTATTATCCTTTACTTTCCTGCTCCTGTATTTGTGATTATGAAAAAGTCTAGATATAGTAAGAGAGTGAAAGAAAAACGATTTTGTATAGTTGAAAACTGGAGTCCATGTGCAGCGGGTTGGGGCTGACAACAGGGTTGCTTGGACGTACCTTGACTATATGGGGGACGTCACGGTGCACCTATGGCTGTTTTCAACATATAGAAGACTTGTGTATGTTTGGGAAACGTCACCGGAATTCAGGGTATATCCCCCTATTTTTTTAATTTTTGGTTGCGTGGGGGGGCAGGAATTGTGTCCCCGTCCTGAAGTCCCCAAGATGTTTGGAATGGCTGTAAAATGGGGGGGGGGGTGTGTCCCCGTGTGACACTGGTTGAAACTTGAAAGCTGGTTAACATAAATACACAAGAGTCGATCTTGTCATTTCCTCCATGCCGAGAGGAAATTGTGTTCAACTTCTGTATTAGATGACGCAATGACAACATGGATGCTAAGTTGAGTTGGACAATCTAAGAGTTGGGCATTGAGCCCATCTGCTTCGAGAATATCTGATGGGTTTCTTCCTGTGATGTTTGTTTGTTGTAAAACCTCTGCTCATCTAAATGAAACTGAATGCAATTTCTTATTTAGAAAGAATGAGGTAACTGATGAGGGTCATGGAATGACTTGAATATAGCTGAAGTCCGCTGGATAATAATTGGAAAATGGCCTTGAAGCTTTGCTGAAGAATGCACAAAGGACAAAGATTTGTCTTGCTCCTTTGTTGGTGGGACATATCTAGTGCTGGAAGCGCCATTATCATCTCAACAAGTGCCAAAGGTTGGAAGCCATAATATAGATTGGCTTGTGGCAAGGGTTTTGAATGATAGCCCACTAGATGTCCTCCAGCGTCATTACTACGAATATGGAATATTGAGAAGCATTGGTCTCAAGCTTAAGTAGTTGCAAGTTTGGTAGAGAAAGCATTGTAGTTGAGAGAAAAACCTCTTCGAAACGACTAAAAACTTGAATGGCATGTGGATTCAAATTAAAAGCCTTTGGACTAGTTGTAATGCCCCCAATGGACTATTTTTGCCCCCAGTTGGATTTTAGGCAAATCCCAAACTCAAAATTGCAGATTAGAGAAAATATGGAAATTTGTTTAATGCAGATCTGAATTTAACTAGAAAAGTGCGACTAGGGTAAGTGGGAAACCCAAACAAATCAGCCAATAAAATATAACTTCTCCACTCCAATCTGATCTAACAATTTTATAAAGCCAAAATATGAAAGAACATACATATTTTGTTGCATAAGAAGGCTGAAATTAATTTATAAAATCTGTAGACTAGCTGCCCAGAAAAATAAATAAAAATAATCTTTGAATCCCCAAAAATTCTGAAAACAAGCTGATTTGATTTATAAAAATCGGAATAAAATGTTGCACTCAAATCAGATCTGAAATACCTTGAAAGACATCAAATATGTCATAAAAGTGGGTCACTCCACATGGATGAAGGGCATAGAAAATAATAACTCTTTCCCAAACCCTTGCCAAAAATCTGCAACTTCCCCTTTATTCAACTGCTGGAAATAAACTGAAAACACTGCTAATGCATTGAAGCACAATGGAAACCCTTGTGTAGAGAATCCTCACAAACTAGAGGAAGAGTTTTCGTCCTTCAACTAGGGCTCGTAGAGGGTTTTCGTTCTCAAAAGTGAAAATGCAAGCAAACAATGCATAACATGTAAATCTGAAATTTTTAGAATAAACAAGTGATCCTCTTCTAAGCAAGTCGACTTGCTTATATAGAGAAAATGGCCCAACTAACCTCCCTCAACATCCAATCCGCTCACTTGCCTCATTTAATGTTTTCCACTTACTTTATTTAATATTTTCCCTTGCTTCTATTTAATATTTTCCTTTGCTTTCATTTAATATTTTCTCATATTAAATGCTTTTCCACAACAACCTTTCCCTCCTAATGCAAGTCGCATTTTTCTAGAGTGAATAACTTGGCCCATATGCTCTTACATTATTTTCCGATTTCTTTTTGCTCCTTAGTGCAAGTCGCACTTTCCTAGAATAAAACAATTTGGCCCAAATGCTTTTCATTATATGTTGCATTTTTTAATTTTTAAGTCACTAATAAATTATTATAAGTGCACCTAATGTTTTTTTTTTATCGTGCACTTTATAATAAAATATTAAAATTTAAATCACCTTTATTTTCATTCCTTAGCCGTTGGGTAGACAAAATTGGCTAAGGGTTTTCGATTGGGAAAGGGAATAGGCTAAGTATCTCATTAACAAAGAGTGGATAATGACTCTTCTTATGAATATACATGACATTCCCTATGTTGAGCACTTTTTGATCTTAGAACTTGATTTTTACAAGTTGAAGTCCTTTTTTCAGACACGACCTTGCATTTATATTCATTAAGATCCTTGAACCACTGGTTTTTGCAGGTAATATTCTTTGAAGCTCCTAAATCAACGCAACAAACATCATCCGATGTATGTTGACCAGATACAAGTAGAAACTATTCTTTGTCACCTTTCTCTTTACAAATGTAATGCAACGGACATCGTCAGATGTATGTTGGACAGATACAAGTAGAAAATATTCTTCATCACCTTTCTCTTTACAAATGAGTCCAGCTTGCGAGTCCTTGTTTTGAGCCACATCAAACCCTCTTTTTGGGCTGTTTCACTTGAAGTAACAAGACTTTCCACAATAGAAGCAAACCTTGTCCTCCTTATTTTAGATTTCACCTTGCATGATTCGAGTATTGTTTTCTCTCTCTCTCTTCTTGTTCACATTATTGACCATTTTTTAGCCTTGAATGCTTAACCTGATGTCTCTCCTTCACTAAAATTGCTTGCATGTTTGCTCCTCCTGCAACGATAAACCCATAAAATCATCAATGTGATTGTGCATCTTGCTTGTGTAATATTCATCGTAGTCATAGAGATGCTATATGACTTAGGAAAACATCATAGAGTGAGCGAGACTAGCTCTGTTTTGGAAAGAATTTCTCCCCATTCTATGTTATTGCTTTTTTAAATTTTTAAAACTTTTTGATGTGTCCCACATTCAAATTCCCCTCCTGCATCTGCAAAGAACAAAAACAATTGTTTAGATACTAAACTCTAGAAACACTGCCTGTCTCATACAGCCCTCCTAAGTGTGAAATGTGGTCCATACTGCATATGTATTTTCCGCTTTCTCAATACATAAAACAATATCATCCACTATTTGACAAAGTCTTGCCTTCCTCAAGCTCAATATTGATTGAATTCCAAAGGCCTTTGTTGACTGAGATGAGTGTCATTTTCTGTTTTCACACTCCAAAGCTAGGCCCATTTGATTCATTTGAATCAGGCAACATATTACTTTGCAAGTTTGCCATCACCTATTGTGTACAATAGAAGACAAATAACCAACAAATGCAAGACAATATCACACCCCAATTGTGCAAGAAGAGACATTGCACTAGTTTCCTTCTCCCTATCAAAATTACTTTCTCCTACAAAAACTCTACATCGTTGGAAAAGTTTTTTTTTTTGGGGATCTTTGGACTTGAGCTCTCTTCTTAGAAGAGGTTAGAGAAAAATCAAAGAACTCCAAAAACACACTCTTTTCTTTTTTGGTGTTGTTTGTTTGAGGAGTCGCTCTAATTGATTTTTACACACTGAACTTTCCCCCAAATTTTAAGTTTTTTCCATTAGCAAGAGCTCGTTTAACTTCTCTGATATGGCGGGTAGTTGTCTCCTTAGCAGCTTGTTTGCTTTGTGCTCTTGTCTCCATCTCTTCACCAAGAGTGCACTGCCAATAAAGATAACACGACAAGATCAATTCCAATGGACAACAAACTTACTTTTAACATTCTTGTGTGGGTGCCCTTTGTACATTCCCCATAACATATTCAACATGCAGTCATAAAAAAACTGCCAATGTAACCATAAAAAAAGTGCATGCATCAACATGCAAATATTATTTGCCAAGTACACTAATGAACAATGCTCATATATGTTTATCCAACAATATGCAGCTATTCTTTAGCCAGCAAAACTAACGAACAAATTTCAAAATCCTGAATGCATCAAGATGCAACTATGAATGAACAATGTTCATAAATGTACATTAATTAATTTGCAACCATTCTTCTACCATGAGAACTGATGAACAATTTCAAAATTATGAATGCATTAAGATGCAACCTCTTCAGCAAAGGAAATGAATGGACACCCTTTGAAAAATGAAGATCTCTTGGAGAGAATAATCAAGCAACTGTGGGGATATAAAGTCACACCAACCAATAGGGAAGGAATACCACTTCAGTTTTTTGTAAGTTTTTTTTTGCTAGTACTACATTAAGAGCAACATGATGCTAGATCAATAGCATGTGCTTCACTTTTTTGCAAGATTTCTTTTTCCTTGCTAGTTACTACATTGAGAGCTACATGAAGCTAGATCAATGGCATTTGCTTCAACCAGACTCAACAATTTTGCAAGCACTATATCATCCCAGACCTTGTTCTGTCAAACCAAAGCTGCAAGAGTACTTGTGGCAATCTGATATGGTCTGATATATTGAAGAGCTTTAGAGCATAACCTACATCAGGAAAATATGAAAGACAGCAAACAAAAATGATAATGTGTGAGTGCAGAAAAAGTGACAAAGTTCCTAGTAGAAAACTCACAATGCAAATTCTATTCATATGTGAAGTATTCATAACACAAAAGAGAGATCCTAAAATGACAGGTAAACCTAAATGGGAGATTCCCTTAATTTCATGCACCTCTACATGCAATAGTCTCTTTTTCCACATTCTCACCCAGTAATCTCCTCTATGACACCTAACATTTCCTTTATGGCACCTAATATTCCGTTTGTAAAAGTAGTTCAACGCTTTCTTCATTCTAAATTATTATTTCACCTACATTATTAAAATAAGAAACCATGTGGCATAAAGTTATACCATAACTATATATAACTATACACCATAAACATCTCAAAGCATATGACCATAGTTCCGAACATTGAGTTTGTCAGCCTTTAAAGCTGAGATAAAAGCTGTCATTTCAGCTTGAGTGGGCACATTTAGGAGAAATAGGGGGAAAGGAAGTGTATGTAATATATGATGTATTTTTCTATTTAAAAAAATATGATTACTCTCTCTTTAAGCCGAAAGTGCATTGATTTCTATTTTATTACATTTAGCTTAGTCCTAGGAAATGCCGGCATTATTTTAATGGTTTTTGGTCATATTTTATTTTGTTGTAATCCATTACTGGTAAAATTTGACTGTTTTGGTTATGTTATAAAGTTGAAATTGTGAAAAGTGCATGTGCGACTAAGACTGTATTGCATTTACAGGTGTATGAGAATACAGAGGTTAAGAAACGTGTTGCCATGGGAAACCCATACCGGCAGTGGTTAGATGAAAATAGTAGATCTATAAAACCTTCCAAGTTCCTTGCATCCGCATTGATGGATGGTGAAATGGTCTTACAGAAACAACAGTAAGCACATAGTTGCTGCCTTATTATATGATGTTGATATTAAGCAGTATGTAAATAAATTTTCGGTTTTGGAGACTTAATTGGTATTGAAAATTTCTATGAAGCTTTTAATAATTGAAAGTTTAAGAACCACTCTCACATGTGAAGAATAAAATGTTTCCAAACATTCCGGGTTCTTCAAAAGTATCCTTTAATTTATCCTGTAGCTATGGTTGATAAAATGTAAATTAACTCTTTTATCTGATAATAATTATGTAATTTATCTATTTGCTATATTGTCCCTTGTCTAAATTAACTCTTTTATGTTAAAATAATTATGTAATTTGTCTATTTGCTATATTGTCCCTTGCAATGAGGACGTGATAATTTCCTACTCATGCTGATCTTAGGCCTAAGGAAAAGGCTGGGACTGCTAATCATATCCTAGGCAGTGCTTCAGAACATTATCTTTACACAAATGTCTAAGACATGGTATGAGGCTATGCTGCACATATTTAGTCGCAACTATTAGTTAATAATTACTGATATGATATTCTGTTGGAGTTGAAACTTGCATATAACATACCTTATAATATAGAGCTCATCTGCTTCCCTGCGAACCCGGTAATGATGTAAGGATTATATGTATTTACCAAATTTGCATTGGATCTCATTTGTTATGTTAACAGCCATGTCTCGTCATTTGCAAGAGGGTTGTTAGTCTGATTCTCATAGTCTAAAGACAAAGCTTGAGATCTCTAGAAGCAACCGTTCATGTCATTGAGATTCCAGATAAATGTCTCCGAAATATGACTAGATGATTATGTTACGAACCAAATTTCAGATCTTGTTTCCATTTGAAATTTTAAGTATACAAAACACTGACCGATGCCATGGATGAACAGTATTAATTAAATCAGTAAGTTTATGCACATGGTTGACAGTACTTTTTGCCTATTGTAAAAGAATAATGTGAAAATCATTTTTAAATTTCCACTCTGTGCATATGGCTAAAAACAGTAAGGCTGATGCTCTTTTAACTTCTCAAGTGCTTCTAAAAACAACATATATACTTATGTCTATTAGTTTTAGCATTATTATATATAATGTAATATTTTGGGTGACAAGAATTAGTAAAGACTTAGGTCCCATGAGTTAGTGCATGGGTTAATTGAGATTTCCGTGGTTTGCAGTATACAACAAAGAAGTTATTTTCAAAGCCTCTGTATTTGAGTGTCTTCATAACAGTTACAATCATCTCAATTCTAAAGATGACAGCCACCATTGACCTGAGAGCTCCTTATGCTTCATCTCGGATTTGCAAGGTTGCAATCGAACCCTGGGTATGCAGTTCCCCTAATTGCTACTGTTTATCCCCGTTAATTTTTTCAAGTCTATCATCATATCAGTTCTGTTTTCTGTTGCCCCATTTAAGCATGCTATTAGAACCCTCTACCACAAGATCACAATATGTGGCAATGTCAGCAACAATTGAATCCTAGATACATACAAAGTGTAGTGATCCTTCGTCATAGCCACCTGATTGTTCAAATTTCTTACAAGAATAGAAACAATCTCTGACAGAGTTTCAATTGAGTATAAAGATTGCTCGTAACCTTGGCAAGATGCTAAATGATCTAAAAATCACCTTTCGATTTGCTGCCATACCAAAGACACCTGCCATTGCCCTAGTTGCACAGCTAATCCATTCCTACAAGCATTGTGCAACGTGCCACCACACCAATGTGAGTCCGGACCTAAAGCATGAAGTCACAAACAATAAGCTTAATACATTCTTAGTAACTAACTCACAATTAAATGACAAATACACTTAATACAATATAATGTCTAAAACTTTTAGAAATTATTTATTGCAATTTGACTAGGAAAAAAATAGATAAATTTTATGATAGCAGAAACCTTCATCCCAGGCATCTGGATCCAATGTCCACTGCAGTTCCTGTCGCCTAATGCTAGAAACTCTGCCAATTAGTCTCCTCTGCTATGGTAAATAACCTGGTTGGTCAAAGAATTGATTCAATGAGCACTTGCATCACG
Organism: Taxus chinensis; assembly: GCA_019776745.2. NCBI lineage: Eukaryota > Viridiplantae > Streptophyta > Pinopsida > Cupressales > Taxaceae > Taxus > Taxus chinensis. The sequence continues at coordinate 345,074,887 of CM034146.1, read as the reverse complement.
TGATAAACAAGATTGAAATCGTTCATCCAGTTCTGTGCATGGAAACTTTTACTCACCTGGAGGTACTTACACTGCAGGAAGGATGTTGGGGCGAGTGTTGTTGTAGTTGCCCACTTGTTACAACTGAATCAGAGGTGGTCTCATTTGCAGGCAATACTGTCTGCTCACAATTTGAAATAAGGTACACATATAATCGTGCTTTTCTTACTCGGAAGACAGAAAAATTTAGCTAATAATTAAATTTATAACTCTTTTATGACAAATAAAGGAAATATGTTACAATAGAACAGTTATAGTACTTACAAACATAGTTACCAGAAAGATTATTTTAATGAAAGCAGCAAGGACATAGATCCAATTGTGCTAAGTTTCCTTAAAACAGAAGAAAGGTTATGGCTTTGGAATATACACATTAAGCTTTAGGAAATGGATAAATGACTATGTAAAATGTAAAGATATATATATATATATATATATATATATAGAGAGAGAGAGAGAGAGAGATTTGCTTGGAACATCTTAACACAGACAATGACAACCATAAATAACGAATAGAAAGATCCACAAGTACATTTTAGGGTTGTTACTCTTGTACATCATAGGGATTGATATACACTTCTTTGTCATAGCATATAATGCAGTTATGTAGTTGTCATTCGGTTGGTAACTGTTCAACCAATCTGTTACCACCTCTTACTATATAATAAATGCTGTCACACTTGTTTGAGTGTGCATTCAGCCTTATCTGAATTCTTTCTTCTCTTTGCATATGCTAACATTGGTATCAGAGTGTCGAAGGTTCACAATTCGAGAAAGAAAGAAGCCATTTAGTCTGAGGAAGCTCTTGGCGGAAGAGTACAGACAAAGGAGAAGCCTATGAAGCTCGTACAAACTTGGAGCATCTAGTTCGAGGGTGTGAAGTTGTGATTTGAGGGCAAATAAGGGAAAATACCAGTCGTTTTTGGTTGCAATCATTTTTTGTTACACAGACACCAATAAAAGAGTTGTGGTTGCAGGAAAAGAAAACGAGGGCAAAGTTGTGGAGAAAGAAAAACGAGGGTAGAGGCAAATTCGCGAATACAGTGTTCTGTTGTCGGAAATCGTGGGCAACGAATACCCAGTCATGTGAAAGGAGAAAAAAAATTGGCTTTTGAAGGAGGACAAATGTCCAAGAAAGACGTGTGGGCAGAGAACCCACTCACAAATCCTCAGAATCCTGTCGCAAATCCAGTTGGAAGAGAGTTCGCCAATAGCACAGTCGTGTGGTCGACAACAAAGACATGAGACAAAATCGTGGTTATACCCAGTCACAAATCCAAAGCCGTGTGGAATATTCGTGTGGGCAGCATGCTGTTTGGATATTTTCACCTTCCCTGCCACGTCTTTGAATAAGCGATTTATTCAATTTATTGGAGTGGGCAAAATACTTTATTATTTCCATGAATTTGGCATAATAAAATGGCAAATATTTCACAGTTGACTTTACCTGAAACGCAAAAATCAACGGGCACTAATTTTAATGTATGGAGCCATAAGATTTTAACGCTTGCAGAATTTTGTGATTGTGATAAAATAATCACGGGTAGTGCAAGTCGACCAACGACAAACTTCGCAAATTATGACAAACGTCATAAGGAAGCATTATTGCTGCTCAAGTTATCAGTGTCAGATGATATGATACTAGAAGTGTGGAACGCTATTGTGGCAAGCACATTGTGGGCCAGTCTGAGGGATATATATCAGACGATAGAAAAGAGTCGGGTTTTATACCTGAAGAATATGCTCTTTTCCGTAAAGTTACAAGAAGGTGGATCTCTGTTTGAGCACCTACTTCGGATGAAAGACCTCTGAGACTAGTTATCTTCCATCAACAAAAAGGTGGACGACGATGATATGGTGGCTCTGGTTCTGAACAACTTACCTTCTTTGTATGAGTCTTTTGTGGAGGCACTCCATTTAATGGCTGAAATTCAAACACTCAAGGTGAGTTCCTACTTGCTGCAAAAGGAGCCGAGACAAATTTAGGCAAAATCTAATTGTGACCAATCAAAGAGTGCTCTTGTCACTCAGTCAAAGGGAAAGTGGAGACATCATTTTGGTGAATCATCCGCTCGATATCAGGTCACATGCTATTATTGTCACAAGGTTGGGCACCTTAAGAAGGATTGTTGGAAGTGGAAGTATGATCTTTCGCAATAGAACAAAAAGCCATGTGATGAGGAACATGTGGCAACAGTTGTAGAAGAACGGGATTCAGATGATGGGCGTGCTCTATATTGTCTTACGACATCATGCTCGCATGATGGTGGTACTAGTTGCTGGATCATTGACTCCGGTGCATCTACGCACTTTTCATGTTGTAGGGATTGGTATATTTCATTTATTGCAAATATATGTTTTGAATCAGTAATATTAGAATCACAAGTGATGGAGAATCGTTTGCAGAAGAAGGGATAGGAGATATATGCATTGTATTGAATAATGCTCAAACTGTTGGTACGGAATGTTAGATATGTACCTTATTTACAAAAGAATCTTCTATCTATTTGTCAATTAATTGAAAACCTCAATATTTCTATGGACTTCTATGGGAAGAAGTGTGTTGTTTCTGATATAAAACAGAGACGGATGATTTCCCTTGGTATTGGGCAAGGTAGCCAATATCGTCTTGTTGATCCTACTATGATCAGCATGAATTCACGTGTGGAGGAAAGCTCCACTATACAGGATGTGCAGGAGGCTACAATGCCTTGGGAGGAAGACATTCCTCACAGATCTGTTGACTTGGATATAGTCAACCTATATGCAATTATTATGGAGGGAATATCCATTATACTAGATGTACGGGAGGTGGACATGCCTTACAAGGATGGATTTCCTCATTCTGAAGAACAATTTGTTGTGGATGGAGACTCCACTATTCCAAATACCCTGAAGGTGCATGGTGAGATGGTGTGTTAAGCCACTCACTCATAGGTACTTGCTCGAAGAACAATAGAGCATGAACAGTTTGATCATTGTGTTGTGAAAGACTTTTCCCAACAGAGGGTGATAAATGAGCATATTGATAAGAAGAAAGAGTTGATTCTCACTGCGGAGTGGTTATTTCTCCCTCTCCTACTACTGCAGAGATGGTTATTTCTCCCACTGCTGAGACGAAGATGTTTGTTTCTCCTACTATTTTGGAGTTGGTTCTAACTCTTACTGCATAGATGGTCACATTTCTCTTCTTGAAAAGGTTAGATGAGCACTACATGGTGTTGCAAGGACATGATCGAGGTGAATTTGATTGTAAGATAACTAAGTCTCTGTATAGATTCCGACAGGCTACACAACCCTGGAACAGGTTTCTCAATCCACCTCTCTGAGTTTCTGATTCCAGCACGCTGGAGATGGGTTGACACTCTCAGCGATTGGTGATTCATCATTGGTCAATGAATCACGTAACAAAGAATCGGTGGACCACATGCCATATCCTTTGTTCACACGATCAGAATTTTGTTTTGCGGTTCTTCTCCATTCGACAACTGCAACACAACAATGGACTGTTGATTGAGTCGAAGTAACAAAGAACCTATGGACACAGTTTGCCAGATCCTAATGTTCACTAAGACCATATTTTTGCTTTGTGGTTCTCCATTTGTAAAATTTTGGGACACAACAATGGTATTGTTTCCGGTTTAGTCATTAAGAGGGGGTGTTAAAACCTATAGCAGCAGTTATATAGCATCATAATGACTGAACATATGTAGCTTGTCATTACAGTTGGTAAAATGTTCGGGACCAAACTCTGGTATTGTTTCCACCTCCGGTTCCTAGTCATTAAGAGGGGGTGTTAAACGCTAGAGTCATTATATAATATATAACGTGGTTATGTAGTTGTCATTCAGTTGGTAACTGTTCAACCAAACCTGTAACCACCTCTTCCTATATAATAAACGCTGTCACACTTGTTTGAGTGTGCATTCAACCTTCTCTGAATTCTTTCTTCTCTTTGCATATGCTAACATCTCATAGAATTTTGCTGTAAAGAATACGGTCCATACTAAAATTCCATATACTTGAGGATCAACAAAACATTTCTGTACACTGTTCCCAAGGAACCACCTTTCTCATCTTTCCAGTATATAATACAGCATTTAGAACCATGGAATACCTGATATAGAGTGATGCAAAATCCCTCAATTTCAAACTCCAAATTTTATGCCAATACTTTTGCATATGAGTTCTTAATTCAAGCTTCCCAGTGCATTGAAGGAATGGATTTTGAACTGGAAAATACAGATATATTATGACGACCTGCCTATTGTAGTTATTAACTACTCTCAACTGACCATTTGCAGTCTGTTCAATCTCATAACCAGTTATGTTGCATTAGGACTTGTGGCAATTATATTGAATAGCTAATTGTGTATAGATGAAGCTGCCTCTGATGTATAATGTCCATAATTTCTCATAATAAAATGAAACATTCTACTCTAATGGTCTTGTCTAATACCTTTTCTGTAAGCATAGACACAGTACATCTAGACTTCCATTGGTATTCTTTTCCCATGGTAAAAAAATGCATTTACATAAAGCGAGGGAAATGTCAAACTTGTTTGTTTATTTTTAAGAACGCACTTGACTGATTCAAATGTTCAGTGCACACAAATTCCACTGTCATCCTCCTTTTGAGCCACTGGTCCTTGTTCCTCTCTATAACAATGGCCTCCATTTTTCTGTATGTGTTGTGTCCAGCTTAATTGAGGAGTGTACTCTTGCATATATAAACTGATCCTCCGAGTTGTGCAGCCCCTCTTCCTGAAATCAGATAGGTAATAGGTACCTTGCATCGTCTCGCTTCTTATCTGCTCTCGACTCCACTCAAACCGTCCGCCTCTTGATCCCTTCTTACTTTGCCAGTGCATCCTCTTTTTGCTGGTCCAAATCCTTATTCATTTTGACTCCAATTTAGATGTGTAGGATTTTACTATGTCCATACTTGATATTCCTGGGCTAACAAAGAACTATTTGAATTAGAAAATAACTCCCCCTATTGACTCTTAGCCAACTGTACAGGTTTGACCACTTTCAAGAGGATTTATCGGAATGCGGAATTTGTAATCTTTTTGAAGCTGCATTGCTAATTATTGCACATGATAAGTACAGTGTTATGCATGGACACGTCCCATAGATTTTGGTGACGTCATGGATGTTCTGAACAGTTCGGGGACTTGTGGACTTGGAGGGGACGCCCCCTATTTTTGAAATTAAGAAGAAAGTTTTCTGATGTTTTGTAGTTTAAAAAAGCTGTTATTCTTGCTAAAAACATTGAATTCTTATCCCGAAAGTACCTGAAACACATTAAATACAGTTTAAATCCCTAAATTTCTTTGAATAAAATTATTAATTATTTATATATGATTTTAATAGCCGTCCCCATACCATCCCCAAAATTTGGGATTTTTTTGCTATCCCAGAAACCCCGTCCCAATGTCCCCCCACCCCCGTCCCCCCACACTCATCCACCCACACCTGTACCCCTGTCCCCAAAACTTAGGTAATGATGGATAATTACAAACTTTTCATTTCTTAGGTAGAATAGGCTTGTGATGTCATAATTGCTGTTGTACATTTGTTTTTCTTGGTGTAATAAATTTAAACTGTACATTGATGCTTACACGTAAGTGTTACAGGTTACAAATCCTGCAATTGATCCTCTGAGGGAAGGCTTAGTTATGTCCCTTGAGGTTAATCTTGGGAAACGAGAAAATATTTTGGAGGTTGGACCAAAGAATGCTGCTCAGGTTTGTATATGACATTTGATTTATTGTTTATTGCATATTCTTAACATGTGATAATTGCTAGTGTTTATTAGATGCGGGTAAAATAATTTGTGGCCTTCACAATAATATCTTCTAAACAATGTTAAGCTAATTCCAATTTTATTTTCCATTGATTTCAACTCATCATAAAATGTGTGGTCTGAAAAGGTAACTTTGTCAAGCCCTGTGTTGAATGAGGGAGAGCTAGATTTATTGAAGAAAGATTCGTACTTGAAGCCTTGCACATTACCGATATTTTTTGATATCGGCAAAGGTCTTGATGGGTCACTGCAAAAGGCAATAAACAGACTTTGTGAAGCTGCAGATGAGGCTGTTCGAGATGGTTCACAGATGCTCGTCCTCAGCGACCGTGCTGATAACCTGGTAATACTTGTATTTCTTTTTAAATTGCCATTAAGGCTTGTTGCTTCTAATCTATTGTTAAGGCTTGTTCCTTTTGCAAAATAATATTATGCATCCATTCTGCATGTCATGCATCATTGCAGACATGGTTCTGTTGATTAGTAAGAACTGTGTGATCTATTTAGCAAACTTTTTCCATGTTGAGCTGTTATGAAATATATGCTTTGTAATTGTACAATAACATCAGAGTTCCATTTTCCAAAGTGCAACAACATTGTAATCATTTAAATTGATGCCACCTCAAACTATAGTTTTCTTGTCATTATAGTGATCCCGAATGCATTGTGCAGTCATTGCATTATACCTCATCCAATTTAAATGCAACTTCTAATGTAATGGGGCAAGTTGTCTGGCTCTGGAAGGAACATATCAAATCTATTATGAAGTGGCCAGAAAGCTTATGTTGAATTACAAGAAGTGCATAATTGAAAGAAAGGGTCTGTCACGAAAAGGAGTGTCAATATGAATAAAAGAAATGAAAAAATGTGAAAGCAAGTATCAATCGTTTAAGATTATGCACCCTGTAAGTGTCAAAATTATAAATTTATAGAGGGGTTTAAGGGTAAACCTCCTTGGATGTCACTGAAATTGAAAACTAACCAATTCATTGGGTTGGGAATAATGAGGAACACTAGGATCAATAGGTCACATGATTATGATGGGATAAGACCAATTGCCCAAGGATGAATTCAAGTGAAAAAGAGTAAAAATCAAAAGTAAGGGTAAAAGTTGACAGATGCAAGCCGAAAGTTGCATTTCACCTAATCATGTCAATTCCACTTCCTGCAAACATGTACTTTGAATACTCTCATACAATTTGTCCAAGTCGACTTGTATGAATCAGGATAGAGGATGCAGATGTAGCACTGACAATGGCAGATTGGTGAGGATTCATAAACTCTATCTTTTTTGGTTAAACCCTTGGGCTATGAGAAAAAGAGTAAATCTTGAAAATTCACTAGTAAAATTCAGGTCATGGATGTGTGGGACAGAGGGCTTGTGGTACCTGCTGCCTACCCTTCCGCTTTGGGAACTGTGTGAATGGAGAGTGGGCAGAAGGGATGGAGGTCCTCATACGGACGGTGTAGAAACTTTGATAGGGTCAAAACAACAGGGGGGTAGTATTCAGTGTTTTCTGTAAGATGAATATCTGGTCATTTAAAAGAATTTTTTAATTTTCGTTTGATGATAATGATGAAACCACCACTTTGAAGGATATAACTGCTAGTTATAAAAGCTGGCATTTTTTCACTGAACATCAAAGGTTTTGTCACTTGAAAGGAAACACATGACCAATTTGAATTGACTCAGACCTATGACTTTTGCCTTGCTTGCAGGTAAACATGTGCTTTTTATTGAAAAATGAAGGTTTTATCATATGAAGGGCAAACATGAACAATTTGAACCAGCTCATACTTTTGAGTTTTGCTTATATAAAAGCTGACGGAGGCAGGTCTATAGATGATAGATAGAGTGAAGTTGATTTCACTGGTTAATAGGTTCTTGTATGGCATTTCGATCTATTGGGATGGTGACATCAATATGCTCAGGTTTCCCTAGGCACGAGGAGAGTGGGCAATCACATTGGAGGATGTCTTTGGGATTTTGGTGGTTATGATAGGAAGATGGGTTGAGCTCAAGGAGGTATCCCGTAGGTGGCAATTAGAAGAAAGGATTTCATTTTTTGGAGGAGTAAAAGGAATAGCGGAAATGATATATTCTTATTCAATTAGGTACTCTTTGTATGGGGGATTGAGGAGCATGGGTGATCCGTATTTTAATTGGAAATCTAGTAGACAACACACTAAATTTCAGAAATATAAGGTGCTTTAAAATAATGAACGGAATCAAGAAATTGGATACAATAATAGCACATTATTGTGCTGTAGATGAAGCTCTGTCGAAGCCAAGAAAGAAAGAAAGAAATTATATTAATATCCATAGATGACCAAAGGTAGGTCAATGGGACTTGAGTGTTCAACAGTTAACATGAGTAAGTTGCAAGAGGGCAGGAATCTCGTAGAAGAGATGTGAGGTACAAGACCTTTTTCTCTGATTTTTACATTCGGACAATAATTCCTTTATATCTATTTTTAGTAGGAAACAGTCAAAAACTTAAATACTGATTTATTCAATTTGAAATTTGAAGTCACATGGCAAGTGGTTCCCAAAGAGGTTGAGAGGTTTTTACCTGATCTGAAAGTCATAAAACTATATTTTTTTTTGTTTTTATACTTTTAGGTTTTATTTTTTTTAATATTTTTGTTTTTTGAAATTGGGCCCCAGAAGTTTGGTCGGATATGCCAAAAGGGTTTTTGGAGGAATGGTTTTTAATTCATTTCATGAGCTTTCCAATGTATATCTCAGTTTTGAATTTTCAGAAAAGATCAAGCAATTATGAACTTGGCAAGGTCCCATACATTTTGTTAGAAGATTGTCCCAAATTGCCACTTAGATCTGTTTCGTTTCCTTGAAAACCAATGGTCCACTTTGCTCCTAGTTCTGATTTCAGATGAACATATGAAATTCTTAGTGCAAAAGTGATTGTCTTTTGCTTATGTAGGGTGGCCCATCCTAAATTCATCTTTACCTAGACTGCACGGAAACGCCCTAGACCCCCTCGTACCAGGCTGGGTATGTTTTGGGTACAGGTACGGGTATGGGTACCCACAGCGTACCCACAGTTTTTTCTTTTTTCTTTTAGTGCAAAAAAATAAATAAAAAGAGTACCCACAGTTTTTTCTTTTTTTTAAGTGCAAAAAAATAAATAAAACATGAGGGCTTTGATTGGAATTGAACTTTGGAAAGTTCGTGTGAGATTCAATATTGCCAATAGGCTTTGAAGGGTTGAGAGAGATGAAAAGGACTTCATTTGGTTGACTTACTATTTGGGGGCTTTCTTGTTGCTCCTCATGGGTCCTTTATTCTTCAGTCAATTTGGAAGGCATGGGAACAAGTGAAGCACTTGGTGGTTGGGCAGCCTATCTTCTCTTCATTTGACATTAGTTACCAAGCCTACAAATTGATTTCGTTGAATCAGAAATATAATGGCCAGATCCTTGCCTTGACAAGAGGTTGTTCTGTCCTCCTTTGGTTTGAGAAAGGAATTAAAATATTTCATGACTTTAAATGTTTTTTTAATGTCCAATGATACTTCTAACTCAAGCTCAAGGCATTAATAATGAATTATCAAATCTATAATACAGTCTATGTTATTAATTATTATGTTTTGAACATTATGAATCAATACAAACTCAAGTCTCAATTCTCAAAGTATTGGAAACTCATTTTCACGTTCTATGAATGATTTTAAGTTGTATGGGTATTAAATTTCAATAAGTATGCAAATGTTTCTTATAATATATATATATATATGTGTGTGTGTGTGTGTGTGTGTGTGTGTGTGTGTGTGTAAAATGTACCCAAAAGCGTACTGTACCCAAGATTTTTAAAATTTTGCCGTTTCAGCATACCGAAACCGTACCTGTATCCATGCAGTCTAGATCTTTACTGATCGTGAAGATTGTAGAGCAGAGATGCCATTAAAACCCCCTACGTGCCCATTGTGGATTGAAAGATAATCCAATGTACCCAAGACGAAATTTTTTGGGCTTCATCTCTACCTCATTATATTATGGATTTGTTGGCCATGTTTGCTGAGACCTTGACCGGTGGACCCCATCCCGTGGAACAACTTTGAACCAATACATGTGTGTTTGTCAAAATTGCCGAATGAATTTGATGAGCAATCATGGTGCTGGAAATCAGAAGGGGTTACCATATACTAATTTGGTTCAGTTTGGGCATCTTTTTTCAATGTCTTTAATGTTTGCAACTCTTACAAACCAATTCATCATGAAGCTTTTGCATAGCTTGGTTGCATCTTTCCTCTACTCGAAGCAGTCCCTCAACAAAAAGGGTTCCGAGGTCTGATTTTCTTGAACTTAATAATATGTTCCATGACAAGATTGGGGTTGTTTTGCAACTGATGGCTCACGCCTTAGTACGGGATTCTCTTCTAGCAGAACCTTGTGCTTAATTTGGGATGTAGAATGTACATTCTTATCTTGGCATTGGCTGAAGAGTTCAAATTTCTTCAGTGTTGTAAGATATTTTTGTAGAAGTCATTTCTAGAATTCTGAAAACCGAATGCCACATAAAAGGTTGGCCAAACAAAACATCACACACTTCATCTCAGAGAGGCCCGATAACTCAGGGCAGCTGGTGCTGTCATTTGACATGTACACCTCTGAGGCACCATGTCACATAGCACCCCATCTCACAGAGGCCCGATTACTTAGGGAAGCTGGTTCTGTTATTTGACATGTACACCTCTGCTCGTTCACCCAACCAGTATTGTATTGTTGAGGGTGAAGTGTTTTCAGATCCAACCTTCTTACATCTTTTGAAAGCAAGATCTTTTGACTGCAGTTGTCCATAATAGAACACATGTTCCCTTAATTGGTTTGATGTGAAATTTTATTAGTTGAAATAAGTATTTTCCTGCTGGAGGTATCGACTATAAGCCGGATGCTAAGTTACTTAGAGGAGAGCATTGAGACTCATTGCTGGTCCAAAATGCTAGTGGGGGAAGAGTTGAGCAGGAGGAACACATGGATGAAACAGAATAACAAGTGGATGAGTAAAAGGGACATTAACCAAGAAGAGTGCCCAAATACCATTGAGGTAATAAAAAGGCATGCGAGGGAAAAGGTCAGAATAATCATGTGGACAAAACAGCTCAGGAAAAAGAGAGCACCATGTCAAAGAATTCAATCCCACATGAGACCATGTCCAAAAATCCTACACAGGATTATCAATTTGATGGAAAGAGAAAATGCTGACAGCTCAGCTTGCTCATGCCATTTAGATGTAAGAATGACAGGTGGAAAATGCCTAAAGAATATTTGAAAAAAGAAAAGATGCTGATTTTGTACTTTGGGGTTGGCGGAGGGATCCATATGCACACTTCTCCTTTGCACTGCGACACAGGTTACACACCTTTCAACACGATGTTCCCTTTTGCACACCACTTGCAGTGCACACACATCTTGTGGCCTTCTCGTGCTTGCTTGCGGTACTACACAAACTTGGCACCTTGCGTAGAGTCTTGAGAACCCATCGGCATCTTTCCACCTGCATGCACAGCTTGCCTCACCTCATAGTCTTGTGCCACCATTGTGGCACACCCTTGCGCAGTTCCCTGCATAGCGCACAATGGTACCCTTAAACATCCATGTGGAAAATCCCAATTTTTGCATGGTTTTCCAAGTTGTGCCTTCTCAGTTCTGCGAGAATCTCACTGCATAACTGCCAGAGCTAGAAGCATAACTGCCATGCACATGTAGAGGAATTTCAACAGTCACTCATGGAAGATGAAACAGATTGTAACAATTCTCCTCCTTTACTGTATCATGTTGTAATTATCTTCTGGCTTTGTTGCATAAATAGATTGCTCACAAGAGCTGGCTCTTTTAGCCTTACTGCTATATTGTACACCTCTGTACTTTTTCCCAATTCACCATTAAAAAATAAAAAGTTGCATTTCTTGCGAATAAGGCTTTTGCTGCATAATTGCGTGTGATTCATTATCTTTCAGTAATCCGTATGCAGTCTTATAATCCTTGCTGCTCTCGCTAGTGCATGATCGTCACCTGCACATGGCCTTGGGCTTCGTGGTACATATCATTAGTATCAGAGCTCTGCTCTTACCTTTTCTATTCTTGTAAACATGTGAGCACAATGAGAGAAGGAAATGAAGTCAGTTCTATTTCCACTTACTTGGTAGACCGTCGTAGCAAGAATAAGATGGCTGATGCCCAAAAGCAACTTGAGGCATCCCCAAACATTCAAAACCTTATTAGGGATGCCCTAGAAGCACAACGCACCAAATGCTTTAGCCAATTTTGCAAGTCGATGGTTCATCTTATTTTGACAATAACACTCTCTTTCTCCCAACCTTCTCCTGTGCAATTTCAACATCGAACCTCTTTCAAGGTCCAAGTGAACCTCAACATTCCAGTGTTCTATGGAAAGATTGATGCCACAAAATTCGATAAGGGGCTTCGCTAGCTTGAAGCCAACTTCTCTGTCAACAATTTCACTGGCAAGGAGAAGCTCACTTTTACAGAGTGGAAGATGTCCATTTCTGTGTCCCACTGGTGGGAAGCATTCAACGCACAACGCGACAGAGAGTTCCAACCCATCTAGGCTTGAGATGTCTTTGTCAGTGCTATGTAGGAGTATGACACCCTCAAACATTGTGTAGATGAATACATGAAGTTTTGACAATTGCAACAACACAAGAAGCAATTAGTGGAAAACTACACCAATGAGCTACATGAGTACTTTTTGTGCTTGTGTGAGGGCCTTACAAAGCAACATAAGGTGCTGAAGTACATCCATGGAATTTCTCCTTATATACGCGCCAAGACGGAGTTCTTGACTTTTGATTCCTTGGGTGAATCATATTGCACTGTTGCAAAGGTCAACGCCAAGGCAAAGATGAAGTAGCAATTCGTAATATTGTGCGCAACAATAACTCTTGTGTAATTTACATCAGGTCATGTGCAAAGAGACAACATTGATCTAGATAGTTCTTTCCTGAGCTCCCGTGCCAATGTCACTAATGCTTGCTAGGAACGTGGGCATCCTCCACACAAAGGTTTGGGTCAAAGACAACCTCTCCATGTCATTTTTGATAGTGGGAGTCAAAAGAACATCATTTCTGAAGATGCAACACAGTGCTGATCAAGAACTTCGAACTTTTGTGCATCCTCATATGTACCTGCAAGGATGCTTATAGTAATAAAACAAAATACAAGTCTGATGAAAATGCACTTTTTAGTATAAACTGAAGACAATGGAGGATAATGTGACTTCTGACATTTTTGGGAAGACCCTACTATTACAACTACAATGCTACTCACTGGGCTAAGTAGTGGAGATGGAGTATTTGAGCCAAAGAGCAGCCTTTCAACCTCTTTGAGTCATCACCAACAACCAAAGTCACTTTGGTCTTTTCCAAACAATGTTGTAAGCTTGTCTCGCATACTCAGAAGTTGCTCATGGTCCACCTAGAGAGACTTGCATTGGAGAGAAAGCATCAATTGCTAGCACACACCCTAGAAACATCATCGCAACAATAACAACTTGACAACTTACTGAAGCAACACAATGAAGTCTTCATAGAACTGAAAGGCCTTCCAACACATTGTGCAGTTAAACACTGCTTTGGTTTGGTTCTTGGATCCCCTCTTCCAAACGACCCGCTCTATCACATATCACTTTGGAAGAATGATGAAGTCCAGTGCCAAATTCAAGAGCTCCTTGATTAGCGCAAGATCATGACCAACTCTTTTCCTTGTGGGAGTTTGATAGTTCTTGTGTTCAAGAAAGATGTAAATGGTGACTTTGCATAACCTATTGCGTACTCAACAAGATCACGATGAAGACTCGATATCGATTGCCATACATTGACGACCTCCTGGACGAGTTGTTAGGCACACAAAACTTCACGAAGATTGCCTTGAAGTTAGGTTGTTATCATGTTCTAGTCCAACTTGAAGATGTCTGGAAGACTACTTTCAAGACATGGGAAGGATTGTATGATTGGTTGGTTATACCTTTTCGATTGACCAATGCATTGACAATACCTAGGCGCTTGATGGACGATCTATTTAGGCCCGTCCTTAATTCCTTTGTCATCGTCTACTTGGATGACATTCTTATCACCATCAAGACTTGGGAGGAGCATGTGGAGCACATCTCATGCATCTTAGACACCTTGCACAAACACAAGTTGCAAGCCAATTTAGTGAATTGTTCATTAAGAGCAACACAAATCCAATACCTGGGCTATATCATTGACTGTGTAGGAACAGGTTTAGATCCAAAGAAGATCAAAGTGATGCAAGATTGGCCTACTCCGCACAATCTCACAGTTTTGAAGAGTTGTCTTAGATTCACAAATTTATACCACAGGTTTGCCCTTGGTTTCTTGCACATATCATGGCCTCTCAGCCAAATAATGAGCTCAAAATCTAAGCTTGATTGGACTCATGTACAACAATGCACTTTCGAGGTTCTCAAGCAATGCCTATAGACAATGCTTGCTCTCACAATCCTTGACATTGTGCACTCCTATGAACTTCATATTGAACTATGCAATCGGCATAATACTCATTGGTGGGTACACAACTTGATCTGTCGATGCTATTTCATCCTTAGATGGACAAATAGAAGTTGTCAATTGCACTCTAGCTCATTTTTTGCATATGTACAACCATGTGCATGTTGGCACTTGGGATGATAACTTGCTTTACTTCCAACATGCCTACAACAAAGCTCTTCACAGTTCTATGGGGCATAGTCCATTCTAGACATATTTTGGGTTCCAAACAACAACACTTATCGATATCTGTTATGCACCAATAAGATTGAGTTGTGTACATAGGAAAAGGAAGCGACCAAAGCACAAAAGTTTCTGCAGCACATACAATCTATTCATCAGCAAGTTCAGCAAATGCTCTCACATCTGCAATAGAAGTACAAAGAGCCCCACAATGTGTATCATGCACCTCATACATTCCAAGTTAGCGATAAAGTCCTTGAAAAGGAATGCTTCAAGGGTCCACACTGAAAGATCAAGCCTCTGTGCTATGGTCCTTGCAACATTTTTTTCTCTACGAGAATGACTTTGTTCTTGAAATCCCTTTGTACTTGGGCATGCACCTTCTATTCAACATGGAGTTTCTTAAGCCTTACTTCTCCCCACTTCTTGAGCCAACAGTGACACAACATCCTTCTGATCTGGACCCCGAACATGGCCCCCCCACAGATAAGGATCATATTATCAAAGTGTTTGACACAAAAACCCGTCGTGGCACACATCAACTTTTTCAAGTGGTCAAGATTGAGCAATATGTTGATCAAGCTAAGTAGTACAACCTTCAACAACTTTAAGTGCAGTTTCTGCAGCTCAACACAGGTGCAATGCAGACCTTTGCTTTTCAAGAAAGGGTGAATGATCCGTACATAGGAGCGTACACTTTTTCTCTGTGCCCTCCGCATGTTACACACCTCTCAACTTGGAGTTCACTTTTGGGCGCCCCTCATAGTGAACGTATGCACAAGTCTTGTGACCTTCCCGTACTTGCTTGGAGTACTTGCCATAATCTGTGCCCTCTGCAGTGCCTTTATAGCCTTGCATAACACATCAACACCTTTGCGCACGCTCACCAAGCTTGCCTCACTTCTTAGTCTCACACCACCTTTGTGGCACACTCTTGCCCAATTCCCTACATTGCATGCAATGACACCGCTTAACATCCTTGTGGAGACTCGGTCTCCATGATGATTGCCAAGTGGCACCTTCCTAGTTTTGCAGCACATAAGAGAATCTCAATACGTAACTATTGGAGCCGAATGCGCTACTACCATGCACATTCAGAGGATGTTAAACTGTTATGCATGATATAAGAGAATTTGTAATTGCTCTCCTTTACAGTGTTCTGTTGTAACCGCCTTCTGGCATCGTTGAATAAATATGTAACGTACACAACTGTGTAAGAATTGGTCATGTGTTGGTTACCGTTGATCTGAATCAGATGGTAGGAATGTTTGCATGCTTTGCACTCTTGTAATTCTGGCACTATTTTGTATATTTAATCCAGTCTAGGCAAATCAGTCAGGAAACATTCCCCTATTTATCACAAGAGCTTGCTCTCTTAGCCTGACTATGATATTGTACACCTCTTTGCTTATTTCCTGTTTATTATTAATGAATAAAAGCTAATTTTCCTAAAAATATGACTTCTGCTATATCATTTTGTGTTTGGTTCATTGCCTTTCAATAATCTGTGCACATTCTTATAAGCCTTGCTGCTCATACCAGCGCAAGATTGCCCTGCACACACGGGCCTAGGCTCCACGATGCAGATGATGGAGACAGAGTGGCAGTACGTCATGGAGTGCCTGACTTACAATAACATCCAAATCAAGTATAATGATAAGCTTGAAAGTTGAAACTTTGGCTGCCTTGTTTTACAAAAAGAGAGATTAGCAAAAATAATTGATTTATTGATCAAGATTTATTGTAGAAGAGCCAGTATCAAAAAGGAAATGGACTTATCATCAATGTACCTTGGGAATACTGGAAGCCCTGTCTCTAAGGGTTTTTTGTGCATGAAGCAACATTGTTACCACCCTATGGTCCCGTAGACTGCTTGGTTTTGTGGACGTTATTAAAATTGTGGGAATTGAAGAAACGTCTTGCCTTCTGGCTAGGAAGGTGACACTCATGTTGTGGCAACAATGGAGAAGGGGACGGCCTTCATGATCTCCTTTCCCTTGTCTGATAAAGCGGTGACATCCTTCTGGTTGAGTGATAACTCATCATCATCTGTATGTCGAAGACAATACAGTTTCCACCATTTTTTGACATGTAAAGTAGCTTTAAAGAATAAAAAATGTTATGTTTTCAATCTGTCTTTTACAGAGAAAAATGAATCCAATTAGTCTAGCCATTTGTCTATTTCGTCTAGATCAATGTTACCTTCAAAAAGAGGAATATCAAAATGCAGTCGTATCTTAACTGGTTCTGGGCACCTGAAGGGTTTGTATGATGACGAGTGGGCACTGTAGATGTGATATGTGAAATAAAAAATGAGAATTGTGTCATCATCTCTTGTCTTTTCTTTTCAAAGGCTGCATTGAGAAGAAATTGGAAAGGATCTCACCTTCCCTGTATTGGCATTGGAGATTGTTTGGATTGACAAGGAGGATAATCCGAAGGGTTGCATGTCTCGAGAGTGTGCTTCCCATAGTGTCCTTATTCAGTGGGACATGCAAGAATTCTCATCCAGAAACTTAGCATAAATACATAAAAAAGGATGCCACAACCATGGGATTGATATTCTAGCAAATGTGGCGCTTCAGCACCCAGTGGTAATGAACTCATTGTCTCTAATATTAAAGTGCAATTGCTACCTTCAATACAACATCTTGTGGATATGGAGACTTCACTGATCAATGCTTCTCAAAATGAATAAGGGTCTCAACAATTATAAGCAAGGTAGACCATACGTCCTTCCCTTCGCCTTTGGTATATTTTTTCAATTCCCTCATCATGCAAAGCATGTCTCTAGGAAGAACCTTGACCAAGCTCGATTCACAGTCATTGGAATTAGAGTTTTCTTCTTGCTTTTCCTTGAGCGAGAGGATGTCTTGTTTTTACTTTCTTTGCCCCTGGCTTTGTTGTATGCGTCCTCATTAGAAGTTGGGGTCACCTTCATCTTCTTTCGCAATAGGGGTATCAATCCTTTGATGAACCATAATTTCTTCACCTAGCCTAGTGGTTCTTTATCTAGCTTGTCCAATAGTTCTTTGAGTCTCCTATTGCAGGCTGGAACAATCTCATGCTTACATTGATGAGTATTATAGATTTTGTCTACAATCTCAATATTGTATCTTAGGAGTCTAAATTCCTTCTCCAATGATTTTCTAAATTTGGCCTCATGGCCTTATCATTGGCTGATGCATTTGTGTAACATTCAATGGTCACTGCTCGAAGTGTGGTTGGGAAGCGCCACAACCACAGCGGTTGATAAGTGTGCTGATTTTCTTCCCAGATTGTAATGCATGTCCTATAGTGCCATATAGGATCATCTAATCCCCACTGAACTTTGGTAGCTTTTGTTTTTCCGGAGATGGAGTTAGGGTAACTATGCTTCTAGTCACAAGTTTTTAAGAAGGCTCTTGAAATGTGGTTCTTTTCAAGAAGTTTTATGTTGGATGTTCCTTCGCACTCTGGAACACGTCTTTATGCTTGATCCTTTCTACAACATGGATCTGTTCACTCTCTTGTCCACCATCAAGTTCATTCATGGTGCTAATCCCTTTTATGTGTGGTTCAAGATGCTATGGTGTATTTGATTCAGTATCATCAATAAGAAGCTCATCTATTCTGCGGATATTTGTATCGTATGCAGCTTGTTCTTTTTAGGTAAAGAAGTTATTATTGAATTCTATTTCAGACTAGACTTCCCTCGGAAGGAGGGGCTCTGTCGAATCCTTTCTAGATTTAGATTCTTCTACCTGTCTCACAAACTCTATTCAGTTGGAAAGAACTGTACTTTTTTTTCCCTTCGAAACTGGAAAATGCCTCACAATCTTCACACATAGTGTTCTCATGAGTTGTGTATGGTACTTGTCTTGAGGGATTTCTAAATGGGGTCTCTTCCTGCAACCTCTGTCTTCGCTCTTGTTGCTCCAAGAGCCTTGTGGACTGTCAAATTTCTTGGACCACTCCCTTGCCAAAATTCTGTCTTCTCCGACGTTTGTCTGGGTTTAATGGCATTAATGCCTTGGTTTTGTGCCAGTCTTCAATTATTTCTTCTTCGCGGTGGCACCTTTCCTCGTACTGCTGTAGGGTTTGTTGACATTGTATTTTGTGGTCATGTTTTGCCTGACGGATTTACAAAACAAAATAGTGCTGGGCAAAGAGTTTGGGTAATTGATCAAGCAGTCGATCTTCTTATTTTGTTACTGCCAATTTGCCCAAGATATCTCTGTCAGGACATGTGTCCTTCCAGAACCCAGATTCTTCCTTGACATTCTCACGTACAGATAGATCCACAAATACTTGAATTCCTTTGTGAGATCGTTCTCCCTTTCTTGGTTTGTTTCAACTACTTCTTGGTATAGTTGACCCATTAATTCTTCATGATGTGCATAGTTGTCAAAGAGGATTGTAGAGTGGCAGTTGCTTTTAGAACCAACTTCAACTTGAAACAATGTTCTTTAAACTTTAAAGGCACAATGCCATAATGTTATTTTGTTTATTAAGAAACTACACTACCAAGACTAGTATCGAATAATATTGCATTAGTATAGTATAGAGGCGAATGGTAGGGGCAATAGCTTCTCATTAACAAAAGGTAGTGCACAGTACAATCAGTGATGCAATGTAGGGAGGATCTAATACAAGCACTCTTACCCCTACATGTGCAACATGCTATTTGAATGACAAGGTACAATATTTAGCGGTTGCCACAACCGCACAACTAAATATTGATTTGTTAATACTTAATGTCGACAAGTCAATAGAACAATGTGGGAACAACAATTTTACATGCATTGATAAAGACACTTTACACAAGACATGATCTTCCTAGAGTTGAGAATAAGTTCCAAGCTAGGGACAAAGATGTGGCTTTACTCAAGCAAAGTAAGACTCCCAAGGTAAAGCTAAGAAGCTAAATCTATATAAGTATGGTCCGTTTGAAATTCTTGGACAAGTGTGTTCTAATTCTAATGCATTTAGATTACACTACATGAGGTAGTATTCAATTGCGAATGTAGAAAACGTAAGTCTTTATGTTCCTTCTACGTACGATGATGAAGAAGAAGGCCTTTTTGTTGCCTTCCATTGAAGGCCTTGCACCTAACTTTCAAAAAGAGTTGGAAAAGGATGTTTCCCAAAAGAAGGCGAGAATATAATAGAGAGGAGAGCATGAAAGTTGTACATTTCCAATTAAAGCCAAATTGTATTCCAAAGAGAACATTGGGAAATTGTTCCCTCATCTCTCAATCTCTTAAGCTTTTGGAGACCAAAAGCCTCCTAACTAGGGAGGTGTGATCTAAATTGGATAAAGAGGAGGGCTTGACTTAAGTTCAACTAGGCCACAACTCTCACTCTTTAGTCAAATTAACCCAAGGAAACAATTTGAAATACTCTTGGTTCTCCTAGGACACAAATCAACAAGGTCAAAGTATTTAGGTAGTGTAGGGTTTAATAGAGGATTCAAAAAAGTTTTAAAGTGAATCGGATACCTTGGGGACATAAGTAGCTGAAACTAACCCAGTCTTGAGAGGTTTTGTTTAAGATGAACGCATATGATAGGTTTGGCTTGAGATGAATCTGTACAATGCGGAACAGGGTACACAAATTGGTTGTTTGGATTTTTGCCACTCTTAAGTCAAAAGGTATCTCATGTGTTGGGCTATTGTTTTCTGTATGTTTCAGTTCTTGTTTTTATTTCAGGTATGCATCTGCATATAGTAGTTCTAGATTTTAAGAACATTTACTGTTTTCTTACGCAAGATACTAAGGGAATAATGAGCCTAATTAACTAAGTTGAATTCTTATAAGTTAAGATTTGTGTTGGCGAAT
Organism: Taxus chinensis; assembly: GCA_019776745.2. Taxonomy (NCBI): domain Eukaryota; kingdom Viridiplantae; phylum Streptophyta; class Pinopsida; order Cupressales; family Taxaceae; genus Taxus; species Taxus chinensis. Next base: position 345,054,484 of record CM034146.1, on the reverse strand, counting down.
TAGCTTTGAAATATCTTTGCTAATTATGAATCAACTAAGATGGTCATCAATATAGGATTTAACAGTATCGTGGACGAGTTCATGAAAGATGTGAGTCATGGCTCTTTGGTGGGTCGCATCAACATTCTGAAGAACAAAACATGGCACAATAATAAAAGTTTCCCAATGGTATGGTGAAAGCAGTTTTATTTTGGTCTTTGGAAATTTTGATTTGGTTCTACCTGGAAAAACCATCAATTAGAGATAACATCTCATAACCCACATCTGTATTGACAATGGTATCAATGTATGGGAATGATATCCCTAAAGTATACACAAAGTATGATTTATGATATCAATGTATGGGAATGATATCCCTAAAGTTTATGCACAGTATGATTTTTCCATTCCATTCTTTGTAAGGATCGAGACAATGTTTGATATCTAGTTGGAATAATCTGCCGGTGTAATAAAACCCACTTTATGGCGTTTGTCTGTTCAGCTTCGGATTTTGCTTAACTGACTTAGTATCAGGTTTAGACAATGTTGTTGACAACAATGGATGGTTCAAGACCAAGCATATCTGAATAGCTCCAAGCAAAGGTATTCAAAAATTTAGTGAGGAGCTGCTTGTAAATTTCAACATCTTTAGTGGTACGGGTTTCACCGGGTTTAAGAATTCTAGGCTTATGTTTAGTTCCTGTCTTGAAGTCAATAGTGCTTTCCATAAGAGAAGCATGTCCCTCTTCAAATCGAGGAGGAGATGGATGTAGGTGAAGAGAGGCATGATCAACCTCTAAGACATATTTACGCTCCCCAAAATCATCACAGGGACGTGGAGTTATGAGGAAGTCCTTATGATGTCTTTTAGGGGGTACGTCATATGCTTTAAGGAAATCAAGATCAGCAAAATCCTTATCGCTTATATGGAGGTCTGCATTCCTAATTATAAGTGGCCAAGATATTTTTTCAAAAACAATCTTTGATAAACTTCCATTTTACATCTGAATTTTGTGCAATCTATGCTTTATATGGTGCATATGGAATAAACTCATATTCATTGCATATGCAGTTTCTCACAAACATGGATTTCTATCTACTTCATTCCAAGTCCTATTTTGGTACTTGAAACAAGGTTCATGTCATCAGGTTTTAACTTTTGATGTATTTCTTCCGAACTTCATGACATTTCTCTGAACCTTGCAATGTTTTATAATGTATTTGGCCTGGTAAAGTTTAAATGGATGCTAAGTGTTCATTTCAGTTAAAGTATTTCTTGCTTAGCTGTCAATTTTACTGAAATGGTTTACAGACTCATTATGTTACTGTGCAGTGTTTATGCTTATTAGTTCTTTCATCAATAGGATTGTTCATAATAGGAATGTTCTGTCTTTCCGAACTTTTTGAAATATATAAATCATGCTACTTTTGTACGGCATCATATGTGTCTTGGGTGGGTTTCATTAGTTCCATTTTCCAATAGGTTGCAGCATTACATGCCAGTTACTTGATCATTGTAAGATATACTTACCAGACGGATAAGTGCATAAATTTGTATGCTTGTGATTTGATTATGTCATATGTAACTCTTAATCGGTATAGTAGTTTATTTCCCATTTGTTCATTGTATGACTTATCATTATAATGGAAACCACAGGTTTTATAGTGAGTACAATGAGTGCCTACTAAGAAATGCTGTTTTAAAAATGATGAAAACCACCAGTTTTATTATGATTACCTTTTAAGAAATGCATTGATTTGACAGGAGCCCACTAGGCCTGCAATTCCTTTACTTCTGGCAGTTGGAGCTGTTCATCAACACTTGATACAAAATGGTCTACGCATGTTTGCTTCTATAGTTGCTGATTCAGCTCAATGCTTTAGCACACATCATTTTGCCTGTTTAATTGGTTATGGTGCCAGGTCAGTGCTGATATACATTTTCCAAGTCGACTAGTTTTTGTCTATTTTTTAGCAGAATGCAGTTGGCTTCAAATATTTTATATCCCTGATGATGGGTCCAATAGTGAGACGTGAAATTCCAAAAAATTCTAAGTCCATGCAGTTGTACGAAAAAGACTTACAATTTGTTTCACTGCAAACAAACACTGAAAGACAAGAATTCAATTGTTACGTAATAGTAGACAAGTAATGTAATTACTATTATTTAAAGTTGTTTCCAGATACATTACTTCAGTGTCTACCTATGGAAACCTAAAACAACTGATGCAAGCTGTGTTATTATATTTTCTCAATTGAATTGATAAACATCATTCATGGTGCTAATTTATTTCAACTGTCTGTACAGTGCTGTTTGTCCTTATTTGGCTTTGGAGACATCTCGTCAATGGCGTTTGAGCACTAAAACTGTAAATATGATGAGAAATGGAAAGATGCCAACAGTCACCATCGAGCAAGCCCAGAAGAATTATTGCAAGGTGCATAATCTTGTCTTTCCTACACTGAGTTTTATATTAATTTTCTTTTGTAGGAAACAAATTCCATTAACTAGTCTACCTTCTAAATACAACAGTGCCATTTTTACTCTCAATCAAATACATTCTAAATAAATGGTGTTGATCTAAACAGTGAAACCCTCACCAAAATGCAATTTGGGTAAGAATTTGTGTTTATCCCCTAGAATTATGGCAGGAGTATGTGTACCTCATGGTGGGGATCACCTTTGGAGAGAATTTATTAGTGTGTTCAAGGCAAATGACATTCAAACCCTTTCAATACTAGTACATATTTCTTAAATACATTTATCTGAAATACACTAAGAGATATGGATCTCAAGGTTCTTAGCTTAAAGGCCAAGATATTTGATATTCCGATTGACTTCTCCAAGCAAAAAGAAAAAGCTTGCGACAGTCAAGCAAATGTCAAATTTCATGTTGAAAAATTTCCAATTGACTTCAAGAACAAAGAAAAACCTTTTAAGCGATAGTTAAATGAACATTAAATTTAAGATTGAAATTGCCATGTGATGGTCAAATGAACATCAAATTTAATGTTGAAAATTTCACGGTCACACCATCTCATCCCGCCCCTTGCTGCCTATGTGTGCCTCGTGGTGGGGAACACCCTTGGAGAATTTATTAGTGTGTGCAAGGCAAAGGACATTCAAACGTTTTTAATACTAGTACATATATCTTAAATACATATATGTGAAATACGTTTAGAGAAATCAATTTCAAGGTTCTTAGCTTAAAGGCCAAGATATTACTCTTTTCCAATTGACTTCTCCAAGCAAAAAGGAAAAACTTGTGACCGTTAAATGAATGTCAAAATTTAAGGTTGAATTTTTTCCAATTGACTTAAAGAAAAAAGAAAAAGTGTTTAAGTGACAATCAAATGAACGTCAAATTTATGATTAAAATTGTCATGTGACGGTCAGATGAACGTCAAATTTAATGATGCAAATAAAAATTTCACAGTCACACCATCACATCCCACCCCTTGCTGCCCTTGTAGAATGCCTTTTGGTGTACATATGTACACATATATGTTGGAGTGGATCTACACAAGCCCTTACCAAAAGCAATCACACTCATATCTGAAACAAGGAGGTTTGAATATTGAGATTATGAAAATTTTCCATGAACTAGGGCTTTTGGGAAAGGACTTCCATTGGATGGGAAACAATGGCCAACGTGTGTTAGTGGACAAAAGGATGAAGATTTTCAAAAGCCCAAAAAAGTTATGATAAAATTTAAAGAGGTACAATGACAAAATCAATATAAGATTTGATTGGGGTGGTATGGGAAAAATTAATTTCAATATCCTGGGCAATGATATGGGTGATAATAGGAGAAAAGGCTAGAAGTCATTGTGGACAATCAGCAAGGAGTTTTTTCCGAAACCCTAGCTGATTAGGTCTTCCATTTTGAATGTATTTACTTGTTTTATGAAATTGTTCCTTTGAAAGGTTACTCGCTACTTTCGGTAGGTCACTTGTATTATTGAAGTGATCCCCAAAACAATTCCGGAAGGCATTAACTATCCATGATGAAAAGATAGAAGGGGTGGATTTTGAAGATGAAAATCCAGAGTCATATTTTTACAAGATCGAATTTCCTTGAAAGACATGGATTTGACCAAGGGAAGCAAATCTCCACCATTGGATACCAATGAAATGCAAAACTTAGTTTCTTTTGACCACAAATTGAATTTTCGAGTGGGGCCTTGGTTTTATAAGAGTGCTGGTGTGTATTTAAGATACTGAATGGAGGGTTTTACCACATTTAATGAAACCCTAATGAAAGTACTGTTTGGGGTAAGGCTTTAAGGTTTTGCCTAAGAATTATGGCAAGAGCATGTGTTGCAGATGGTGAGGAACATTGTTGGAGACTTTATTAGCGTGCCATTGAAACTGAAGTTCAAATCCCATATATATATATATATATATATATATATATATATATATGCTAGTATATTTTTTATAACAGGTCTGCACAAGCTCCTACCAAAGGCAATCATCCTCAAATTTGTAACAAGGGGGTTTACTCCTTGGATTCTGAATATACCCCATTTAGATGTAGAACTTGCCATGACTTAGGGCACTCATAGAATGACTATCCTACAACAAGAAACAACGATTGGGCATGTGTCAATGAAGAAGTAAGATAAAGGTTTTGAGAAGCTGGATTTTTTTTCCAATAAACGTTAAGTAGACATGGTGATTAAAATCAATAGAAGATTGATAGGAGGTATTTGGAAAATTTAATTTTCAACATTTTCGATACTGTGGAGGTGGTTTATATTGGTGATAACAAGAAGAAAGTCATTAAATCCATGGTGGATGGTCACCAAGAAGGAAAGTTTGTTGAAACCAGACTGATTCAGCTCTTACTTCTTGAAAATGAGGGCATACCTGAAGGTGAGAAGGAGAAACATGCAATTCATCTCCTAGATAAAAGACTCAGGAGACTTTTGCAATTCATCTATTAGGCCTTGTTCCTCATAATTTACATCATGTTGTAGATGATTTATGTGCTTTTATCAAAACGGTCCCCAAAACAATTTTTAAGGGCATTAAAGATCTAAAGGAGCATGAAAAGGAGGAAAAGATGGAAGCGGGGAATCCATAAGTGAATATCAAGAATCATATATGTATCACGATCAAATTGAATATAAAAAATAAACAGGCTTGGAACTTTGGTTCTGTCTTCTATGTTATATTTAGTTATCTTTTATAGACTGGGGGATTGTGAAGAGATTTTTTTGGGGGGCCATGGTTTTATGGGATAGATCGAGTGTAGTATTTGAGATATCAGAGAGGTTTTTGATCCAAATAATTAAATACTCAGCAAAATGTCGGTTTGGGTAAATATTTATGCCCTTCCCCAAGAATTATTGTAAGAGCATGTGTTCTAGATGTGGTGGGAAACACCCATGGAGAATTTAGTAGCACAGCTAGGGCAATTGTAGTTTAATCTTTTTCAGTATATGCTTGTAGATTTGTTTGAATGGATCCACACAAGTCCTAGCAAAGAAAACCATGCTCAAATATGAAACAATCAAGGTTGAGGCCTTGGATTATGAAAATCTTCCATTCATATGTATAAGTTATGACAAGTAAGGTTGTTGAAGTACTACTAGGAGAAGAAAAATTGATCGATATGTATAAGGGGAAGAAGATGGTGAAGGCTCTCAAAAACCCAAAAAAAAATACAAGAAAAGTTAATTAGTTATGGCACCCAAACTCAATAGAAGATTTGATGGGGGGTCTTGGGAAAAATTAAATTTTCAGCATCTTAGTCAATGAGGAGGTGGCTGATATGGGTAATAATAGGAATAAACACACAGAAGTCATGGTGGACAATCAGCAAGTAGGAAAAGATTTTGAATCCCACACTGGTCAGGTCTTGCACCTTGAAAACGAGGGCATTTTTGAAGGTGGGAAGGAGAAAATGCAAATCATTTCCCAGTTAAAAAATCAGGGGAATCTCTAATGGATTTTCATTGTCAGGCCCTTGTACCTACTAATAGTATACTTGTTTCTGTTGATGGTTCACATGGATTCATGGAATTGGTCCTCAAGAAATTTTGTATGTTATCAAGGATCCGAAGAAGCTGGAAAAGGAGGTCAAGATAGAAGGGGTGAATCCTGATGACCAAGATTAGGAATCAGGTATGTATCAAGATCAAATTGACCTAACAGATGTGACTTTCAATTTACTGGAGGAAATAAAAGCATTTTGTGCCATGGACGTTGTTATTAAAATCAAGATGCCTCCCCTGGAAAAGGTTATCAATGGGAAAAAAAGACTGGGCAGAAAAGCTAAATCCACCATCTGAAATGAAGAGGCTATCATGAATATTGGCACGTAAATCAGAAGCAGATTTCAGAAATGCTTCTTAAAGGAGGATGCGATAGGCCTCCCACAAAATACAGCAATGTTATTTATTTCCTGGAATATTAGGTGCTGAAATGCCCTTAATAATAAAACAGCTGCTAGGGCAGTCTATTGTTGATAATAGCCCGCCTTTAATTCTATTGCAAGAAACACAACTTTATAGGGATCAATGTGTGAGAATGGTATCGGCTGCATGGATGAGTGCTGAAATTGCAGCAATGAATGCAAATGGGACATCTGGTGGTCCATCCACTTCGTGGAATTGAGAAAATGGGAAAAAGCTGATTCAGGCTGATTTCGATTGCGTGGTCATTGAATGCAGTAACTATATCAGTGCAATAAGTATGATGATCTCGAACATATATGGCCAACATTTATTAGAGGGAAAAGCTCTTTAATGGGAACATTAAGAGATTTCAGGCTTCAACATGGTAACTGTCCTCGATGCATGGAGGGGATTCAAGTACAATTCTTAATCCTCTCAAAAATTGGATGGTTTAGGTGGGAATTTTAAATCAATGAGAGGATTAGCATATCGTAGGACTAGTTGACTCTATTTGTTTGTATTTGTCATTTTGTGTAATATCTGTGAGTCTGATTCAAATTGTTTTGGCAGCAGAGTGGATTTTTAATTCCTTAAAACAATATGCAATTTCTAATTGAGATTATCCCGCCAGATAAAGTCATATTCCTGCCAAGTGGAAAATTTATGGTACATTTTATATATCTTGCAGGCAGTGGAGGCAGGACTTCTAAAGATACTTTCAAAGATGGGTATTTCTTTGCTTTCCAGGTTAAATCGCCTTTGGACTCACTATTTTTTATTTTCTGTTGTGATTGGTGCTGCTTGGCAATGTATCACTATTATTACCATATCATTTTTTTGATCTGGTGGCTTTTGAAATTAAAAAGTCTTCGTGTTTTGAGGAGTTAATGTAGCAGAAATTACAACTATTCTCAAACTTATGGAGAGTTTCTCGTGAACTATTTTCAGTTATTGTGGAGCACAAATTTTTGAGATATATGGACTAGGTAAAGAGATAGTTGATATGGCTTTTTGTGGAAGTGTCTCGCAAATTGGTGGCTTGAATATTGACGAGGTAAATAAAACTATTGCTCATTCCTTAATGACAGTTATTTTCCTGGAGACTGTTTCTGTATTGATGTCACTCTTGTTCAGCTCGTGTTTTTTGCCCTTTAATTTAAGCAGTATTTTGTTCTTGAAGTTTATGAGTTGGCTGATTTCTATGATTAATTGTTAATTGTGGAGAGTGGAAAATAAGTATTTAAGGGCATTGAAATCAGAAAATAAAGTTGTCACCATCCAGTTATTTCAGTGATTTAAAACACTATAAAAACAAGATTTCAAGGAAAACATACATTGATCAGAACTTCCCCTGTATATATAATCTGAGATTTAGATTCATCGTCTCTTTGGGTAAAGGCAAAGGTTATCTTTTTTAGTCTTATAGGGCAACATTTTCCATGAAATTTTATTGCTCAGAGCATGCAACTTTCGCATTTTTTGTGTAATATCAGATGAATCTTCAAAAAGATTAAGAAAAACATAAATTTGAGGATTTGTTGGATTTTGGAGTCTTATGATTTTTAGGAGTCATATGTTTCTTGTGTGATTATTTGATGTCAAGAATGGAACGTGCAAAACATAGGATAGCTCAGTGGATGATAAGTGATTTTTTAAATTTTGAGTTATAATCATTTAGAGGCCCAATGATAAGTGTATTCATATTGGTATCTATAAGATTGTAAATGCTTCAGTATCTGTCTCTTGGTCGACGGGTTGTACATGCTGGCTATTGGTCAAAATAGATGATACTTAAGTTTGCAAGTTTTTGGAAGCTTATTTACGCCAAACATGGCTTGTATAAATAATTTCCGTGAAACTGTTGTAGTGCCAAGGAAGGAAGAATTGACTTCTGCATGCATTACCCACATACCCAAATCACTCCTAGCATGCACCTAGTTTTACTTAGTTCACTAAATTTTCTTTGGGTACACATGCACAACACTAGCACAAGCCTGCCAATAGAGTTTTTCTTGTCATAGCTCCATGGCTAACATTGCCATCTGCATCCCCTCCGTAAGCTTCTCGTGCCACATTTTGAATTTCCTATTCCAGTGTACACATTCATAGCACATAATATTTTACCATATAATAGAGGATGCCTTTCATTAATTGCAATGAGTTGTTTTTCAGAATAATCTTTATCCTCTTTATCCTTTGACTTGATGGGATATTCGTAGAAAAACTTACCTTGGGTAAATATTCCCCTAGATCCTCATTCCATTTTAATAAAAGCACAATGCAGAACAACCATAAATTGTTGTAATGATTACTAAACCCTTGTGCAGGTTCACATGTTTGAATTCTTGAGACATGGTTTGCAATTCGAATGACTTTTGCCTTTTTGGACCACTATTGAGAATAGAATTCGTATAACATTAGTAGCTACCTCAAAATTTGTCTCTGTATTAATGGTTTATTCATCAAGTATAGAAAAGTTTGGTGATCCACAAAAAACACAAACAGATCTGTCTATAAGTAATGTCAGAATTTCTGGACTCTATTGTCAAAAGGTTCTGGACTCTGTTGTCAAAATGTTCTGAACTCTAATGTCAAAAGGTTCTCTCTCTATTGTTGTATAATTGCTTTCCACCCTTGCTAACTTATGATTAGAAAGATAAAGGAGATGGTCCAGCTTGTGGATTATTCTTTGTCCAAAGTCCAAAGTACACCCAATAGAAAAATTTGAGACATCCACGTGGATATGAAATCCTTCTTCCTGATTAGGATGTAGCCAACTTTATCTTTAATTAATCAAATGTTTCCCGTTGCATTGGATACTGTTGAAAATGTATTTCCATTCTCAAATAAACAATCCAAGGGCTACGACAGATTTGTAAAATCTTAATAAATCGGCAATAAGAGTCTTCATGTCCAAGAAAAGTAAAGATTTGAGCTATACGTTTTTAGGTTGCCAAACTCATTAATCACCTTAATCTAGTTAGGATTTGTTTTCATACTCATCTTGCACAAAACATGACCAAGTAATTTCCTGCCAAGTCACCAATAATTTTTACTTCTTAGGAACTTGTGATAATCTTGCTTTGCAGCACAACCGTGCCACCATGATAATGGCTCTAAATGATCATCTCGCATTCCATATATGCACCAGTCATCAAATATAGTTTTTAAATTCTTTATTGGCATTTCTCTGAATGTACACTGAATTTCTACAGAAAGTAAGCGAGAGGATTACACAACTCAAATGGCATTCTACCAGTACAGATATCTTAAATACATCTATTGGAAAAATGCAGAGAGATATCAATCTTAAGGCCCTCATCTTGGATTTTTTGCATACCACATTGATTAATAACTTCATTGCCTTCTCTGTGAATTGTTTATTGACTGGTGACAATGGCATCAATCTAGCTGCACTGCTGTGTTGGGATCAAAATAAAAATATTTTCAGGGAAAAAAAAGGCTCCAAACTCCATCATATGGCTAAGATATTACTATTTTTCAATTGAATTCTCCAAGCAAAAGGAAAAACCTTCTAAATGACGGTCAAATGGATGTCAAGTATAATGTTGAATTTGGCTTCTGATGGTCAAATGAATGCCAAATTTAAAGTTGGAAATAACTGTGAACAACTCATGACATTACATTCCACCACCCCCCACGTCTGTTGTAGAATGCCTTTTGGCATAATTCAAATTCGGAGACTATGTTGGTTTTTTGTTGGTCTTCTTCTGCTGTGCTGATTTGATTATAACTTGAAAATCCAACCAAGGAGTATAACTTACTTCCTGCCTTTTCCTCCGGAGTTGAATCCATATTGAGCTAAGTTTCCAACACAACTTGGATACTGGTATGGATACGAAGATTCCGATATTGTATACAAAGTGATATTGCAATTTTTTTGTTGCCCTGGATACGACAGTACCAAAAATATATATAAAGCAAAAAATATATAAATTCTAGCATGCTAAATAGGAATTAACCACGTGCTATGCATTTAATAAACAAAATAGCCACAAAACGCTATTGATATTGTGTACAAAGCCAATCAAATTCCAAAATAAACACAATACCGTGGATAATTTATATAATACCAACTGAATGCCAAACGACAAGTCAAATATGTTATGATATATATTGAACTTAATTATTGAATACTTCATCATATTGCTCGTCATCAAGAGCATCAACATCAACACAATATAGTATTCATTGTTTCTTGATGAAATATCAAAATGAGCAAAGAGAGGTAAGTATGCAATGCTGTTTTGCTTTTGTGCTGTTTTATAGTGTCTTTTTTACTTTTAAGGGTTTTATAGTGTTTTTTTCAGATTTTTGGGTCACTCTATGTTTTAATGTTGAAAATAAGAAAAATTTAAAAAACCCCATTTTTACCATGGATACTTTCCTGATGGTCCAGATATGATCACATATGCCTGCAGATGTATCTGGCTATATCCAGACTGTTTACGACGTATCCACAAGCATATCTGTATTTTATGAGTACCAGTTACATAACTTACCCATATCTGCCCTGCAGGCATAGCTGCTACTTAGCTATTGGGCTACGAAACTCTTAAAATTCTTAATTTATTTGAGTCCATTTCTGGGCTATTACTATGGGTGATACACAATTACTAGTGGTCACTTTAAACATTATCCTTGCCTTGAGAATTTGGGTTATTTCCTTATATACTTTTGCTGTGCAGCGAGGATTCATATTATGAGGCCTACTTTTTGGAACTCCTCGAAGTATCAATTCAGTCTATGAATTTGAAACACATAGTTCTGAAGGTACCCTATAAAGGTCTTTGTAAGTCCATACAAAGACCTCCTTGCATTCTACAAAAATCTTGATAGCTGCCTAAGCCAATCACATGCCAGGCTGACCCTGTTATCAGTTTTGGAGCTTTAATTCTTCATCAGCGCCTAAATGAGCTTACTGTGTCGGTGCTATTTCATACTTTTTAGTTTGAAAGATGCTTCATATACATACAAGAATTATTTACATCATTGCCCACGTTGGGTTTGAACCCGGGTCTCTATGTTAATACAAGCCCTTTCACTTCGCTGCTTGCCGATAGACCACACACCCGTGGACATACTCTTTCATACTTGATACCATCATGTTTATAATACTGGCATATAGGTGGCATATTAACTTCAGGCTTACGTGTCTTATATTCTGAAAAATAAGACAGATAATAAATATTAGTCAGCATGTTTTTTTAAGTAAGTGGTGATACATGTTCTCATCTAGACGGTGTTGTGATCTTTTTCATTTCTTAATTGGAAGCATATTATCATCATCCTCTCTCAAGTAAGTAGAAAGAGTTATCTCACATTCCCCCATTTTGGAATGGAAGAATCCAGTATCTGAATAACAACTATCCTCGAAGCAATAGACTAATCGCAAGGCTCGGTTGTTAGATTCAAAGCAGTTTTCGGAATCTGAATCCTCTCTAGAGCTGTACTGCAATTCCAATAAAGCTAGCTATTCATGAAGAGTATCCATCATTATTCAAGCACAACCTATTTCTACTGCACCAGTCTTATTCTTCTGATCAAGAATTGCCTCGACCTACTCTAACCATGGTCTGCTTAAAATAGCTTTTGATTGCTTGAGAACTCTCCATTTTTATGATGACAAGATATAATGTTAATGGATTTTCTGCAATGATAATTTCTTGTTTTGAAAGGATCTCGATGGGTTTAAATCTTTAATGGTTTGCCATCTTTAGCCTGAATAGTGCCAGAACTACAGTTGGCTTGCCAAGCTCTTTACAAATTTGTTCTGGATGTTAGGAATATTATATAATCTTATGTCCTATTGTGATCTACAGTTTATACTATAACTACCTTATTAATCTATTGTTAGTGGGTGGTTACACCAAAATTAGTTCAGGTGGTTACAATCGAATTAATTCTGATGGTTGTATTTATATGCTATATAGTTATTGAGAGAGTGATACAATATGCTGCTTGTGAAATTATTTGGTTACTCATTTTTGTGTTGTCTATTTGTTAAAATGTTGTATTAGAGCACCACTGGTTGAGCGGCCTGTGAAGAAAGGTGTTAGAAATAATATTTTAATACTAAGTCTAATAATCACCATTTTAATACTATTGGTTGTAATTTATTCTAAATAATGCATACACAAGGGGAGTTGAATGGTCATCCAAAAGATGAACTGAAGAATCTCCCTTTGTGGCTATTTATACTTGTATGCATATGTGCATCATGAATATGAGCTTTAATGAATATTTTCTTCTTGTCTAATTTCCTATCCATTTCATTCTGTCAATCTGTCTCTTGCAATTTAATTCCTTGCTTGACATTGGTGTCAGAGCACAGGCCTTGTCATTGTTTTCCTCCATTCATTTCTAGCCAATCCTATTTCCATGCAAATTTATGTTTTTCATTGCCCCTCCTTAATTTCAGCTGTACGGCCTGCACATTATCGGCCTCTCTGAAAATTTAATTTCCATTCATGACTGTACAGTTCAGCAGGGGTTAAATACTTTTCAAATATATCTTGTAGGCCATACAACACTATTGGGATGCTGAATTCTTTCTATTCAAGTGCTGGAATACATCTGACTATATCTTGCAGCCCTGACATTGGTGAATTGGCTGAGTATATTCATTGGATAATATAGTTGAAGTGCTGGCAATTGTGTTGGCAGCATATGCAGTGCCGGATTACTCTAATTGAAGGTTGGAATATCTCCACGCAGTCTGTCTGTTCCTTTGTCACTCCAGTTGCTTGCATGCCCACTAGTATTCCTTAAAGTAGCGATGAAACTATGGCCTGGCATTAGTTTTCCATGCCCACAACTTTCAGTGCAGCTGCTCATTTAATTCTAAGGAGAGCATGTTTCAATGTGTTCACTGCGTAGTAAAAAATGGTGCTGAATTAGTGTGGCCTGCATTGAACCTGCTGAAGATGTCTGATTTTGTTGTTGAAGGAGCACTGTTGGCTAGTGTTTCCATCTTCACTGGTGCTCTGCAAGCTATAAGTAATATATTCCATGAGAAAACTGTCTCGTACAGTCATTTGGTCAAACATTTCACGGACAACAAATCGACATAACCTGTGCACTTGTCTTTGTGGAGTGAATCTGCTTTCTTGAGAATGTGTTTGGCTTCATTTGAAATAAGCTAAAGTGTGGAGCTGAGTGCGATCTGCAGTTCAACCTACTGTGTTTCATTTGCACATTGATTCCATGACCATCCCCCTGCTTCGCTCACCAGGGAAGTTAGCTTTGAAGATTTTTTTTGAAAGGCTTTGATAAATTCAACATGGTCACTTTTTATATGAATTTGAGAAAATAGTGTTATAAAGTTTATTAGGGCAGTTGTAGAGTCTCATTTTGTAAGCCCCTTCATTTCCAAGAGGCCTGTCATTTTGTTCAAATTTGGAGTTTTGAATTAATTCACAAAACCAAGAAAATTAGTACCTTTGCTTGTGTTTGTCATCATATCTAGGTCTCTAGGTAACTTTTGTCTTTGAAACTTACCTTTTTGGAAAGTAGACTCCTGCACTAATGAATACAAATACTGAGGGGGATCCAGCATGTCCAGCCAGTATATTTTAATCCCCATAAATCATGGCAGTTTTTTGAAATTGCATTGAAGGGGTCTGTCTTGCCTAAAGCTAGTCAAAATTTCAAAACATCATAACTTTTGCATGCAGTGGCTAAAATTGGCTTATGACCACTCGTTTTCCATGTAAAAGAGGTTCTAAAATTATTTGTGTGGATGATTTTTTTTAATTGAAAACGTATCTTTATTAATAATAATAGAAGAGCACAATGCTAGTCATACAAAAAAGTGGGTGGCATGGATTCACATCCTAGAATGCAAAAACAATCCAAACACCAATAATGGCATGAGAAAAAAATACAACCAACAAAAGTATCAACGAATAGAAGGTCATTGAGAGGCAAAAATCTCAGCCCTTCCTTTTTTTCCTTTCATTCTTTTCACCTCAGACCATCCTAAAGCTTCAAAAAGAACCGATCTTGGAGCTCCAAAAGGCACTTGACAGTTATTATAAGACTGCTCCTTGTTGTTGCAAGATGCACAAAGAAGAAAGAATACAGAAGGCAAAAACTGCACTGTCTAAATGACACAGGCAGGGTGTGTATTTATTGTAAGAGGAAGTTACAATTGGTTGCACAGTTTAACAACCGTATAACTGTTCAATATGCTATATAAGCATCGTCATTTTAACACCCCCTCTTAATGACTAACCTAGAAACTATACCAAGTTTATCCCGAAACTTGACAAACAAGAAAGCACCAAGAGGTTTAGTCATTACATCAGCAGACTGCTCCTGAGAAGGACAGAAATGAAGAGAGATTTCACCTGAGTCAACCAATTGACGAATATAGTGATGATGAATCTCAATATGTTTAGTGTGGGCATGATAGATAGGATTTTTGACCATCTTCAACACACCTTGATTATCACAAAAAAGAGAAAGAGGTGTAGTAGTGACCTGTGAAAACTGAAAATGAACCAAAATTTGATGAAGCCATACCGCTTCGCAACTAGCATTAACAACAACCTTGTATTTTGTTTCTGTAGAAGAGATAGCCACAGTGGACTGAAGCTTACTCTGCCAAGAAATAACAACTGAACCAAGAGAGAAGATATATCCAGTGGTAGATCTCCGAGTATCCACTGAACCTCCCCAATCAGAGTCTGTGTAGCCAATCAACGTGAAATTTGCAACTCTCTGATACAAGATGCCAAAGTCAAGAGTTCCTTTGACATACCTTAACACACGTTTTGCTGCTCCCCAGTGAATGAGTTTCAGTTTAGACAAAAAACGAGAAAGATAACTCACAGCAAAACACAAATCCGGTCGTGTAGTGGTGAGATAGATCAAACCACCTACCAACTGTTTGTACAATGTTTCATCGACCGGTGGTGAATCGTCATGAGTTGAAAGTTTCAGCCTGACCTCCATAGGTTTAGATGATGAATTACAATCATACATCTTAAATTTTTGCAAAAGATTCGTGGCATATTTAACTTGAGAAATGAAAATCAAGTGATCTTGTTGCCAGAATTCTACACCAAGACAATAATGAAGGAGGCCTAAATCAGTCATGTCAAAAGCAGTGCACAAATCTGATTTTACCTTATGAATCGCAACATCTCCACTGCCTGTGATGGCAAGGTCATCAACATAAACAATAGGAATCACAATGTCATCATTTGTGCTTTTGACATAGAGATTCGGATCAGAATGACTTCGTTTGAAGCCCGAATCTCTGAGATGTGTATCGATCTTAATATACCAGGCTTGAGGAGCCTGCTTAAGCCCATACAAGGAATTAATCAACCTGCATACCAGATGCTCACGACCACATGCCTGAAAACCCTCAGGTTGAGTCATATACACTTCTTCCTCCAAATCGCCATTCAAGAATGCACTTTTCACATCCATCTGATATATTTTCCAACAAAATTGAGCGGCAAAAGCAAGAAGTAACAAAAAAGTGACCATCTTTGCAGTAGGAGCAAAAGTCTCCTCATAATCTATCCCCTCCTGTTGCGAAAAACCTTTTGCAACAAGTCGAGCCTTGTACTTATCCAAAGTACCATCTGCTTTACACTTGATTTTGTACACCCATTTACAACCAATAGGGCGTTTACCTGGAGGTAATGGCACCAACTTCGAGGTATCATTCTTAATCAATGCATCATACTCGATTTGCATGGCAGTTTCCCATTCTGGTATGCCTCGTGCATCAGAGTATTTTTGTGGCTCGCGAATATGGAGAAGATCAGAAGCAAGAGAAAATTGAGCTTGCTCAGAGTAATCAATCCTCTTGCCAGGTTTGGGAGACCGGCCATCTAAGAGTGGAGACAAATCGTCTCGTGTCAAATCCTGAATAGTGGAATAATACCACTTGGGCCGTCGCTGAACTGAGGATTCGGAATCTAGTGGGACTTCCGGAGGTGAAACCAACGCAAGCTGATTTCCAAGAGACGAAAAAGACTCAGTAGGAGAGAGCATAGACTGTAGTGGAGTCTGTGGAGGAGTATGAGAATGACCAAACTCATCATCAGGCAAGGAAAGAGAACCAATTTCTGTGACCACCCCTTGCTGATCGCTGCCATGCTGCTGGTCTATTTGCTGATTACAGCCAAAGAAAGACTCTGTTTCTTTTACATCAACATCACGACTAATAATGATTTTAGTAGTGGAAGTATCAATCAATCTATATGCTTTAGAATGATCACTATAACCAACAAAGAAATATCTAGAACTTTTGGAATCTAGTTTACTCCTCTTACGATCAGGAACCAAAGTATAAGCAGTTGAACCAAAAATACGAAATGCTGATACCTCTGGTTTGATTTTGGACCATGCCTCCTGTGGTGTGATCTCCTGCAAGGCTTTGGAAGGACTGCGATTGAGGATATAGACCGTTGTATTAACAGCTTCTCCCCAGTATGTGTATGGCACTCCCCGACTGTGCATCATACACCGGGCCATCTCCATGATGGTTCTATTCCGCCTCTCAACCATCCCATTCTGTTGGGGAGTATATGGTGCTGTCAACTGATGCTGAAACCCTTCTTTCTCACAAAAAACATCGAACTGTTTAGAAGTGAATTCACCCCCATTATCGGATCTTAAAGTCTTTATCCGCCGGCTGGTCTGGTTCTCCACCAATGCCTTGAACTTGACAAAAGAAGCAAAGCAATCAAACTTCTTTTTCAAGAGATAGATCCACATCCACCGAGAGTGATCATCCACCAATAAGAGAAAATAACGTGCACCAAGGACTGTGGGAGTCTTCCACGATGGCTCACATAGATCTGCATGGACAAGATCTAAGAGCCCCTTTGCACGCCAAACACCTTCATGAGGAAAAGGTTTCTGCTTTTGTTTGCCTGCAAAACATCCAACACACATATCCTGCTTTTCCTAGATAGGAGGCAAACCAACAACCATGTTGTCTTTATGAAGACGGGCCAAATACGGAAGATTGAGATGCCCATATCTTTCATGCCACAAAACACTGGTAATTTCTACCACAACTAAGGCATGCAAGTTGACTGTGGCAGGATCAACGAGTTTGTACAAACCTCCATGCCCAATTCCCAGGGCAACCACCTTATTATGCTTGACATCAGACACAATACATTGTTTACCAGAAAAGTTTATAGAGATATGAGGATTATCAGTTAACTGACTAATGGATAACAGGTTCTTGTTCATGTTAGGCACATATCTAACACTCTTCACAAGCAATTTAGTGTTATTATTTAACATGATACGAACATCCCCAATCCCTTCCACAGCATGTGATCTTCCATCCCCTAAAGTAACTGAATCAGAAGAACATGAATTAGCATGAAAAGTAACATACCAATCTCGTTGACACGTGAAGTGTCGTGATGTGCCGGAATAAAAAAACTAGCACTGTGTAGGGCTGCCACCATCCGAGCAAGATGCCATGAGGGCATACTCATCTTCTGACTCGTGTTGCTCAATTGTTGCCACATGTGCTTGCCCCTTCCGCTTCTTCAGGGCACTTAGTCGCTTATTACAATCCCTCTTCACATGACCAAGTTTGTGACAATAGTAACACTTTACCGGAAATTTAGGAGAGGAAGGTGATGCATCAGCCTATCGCTTCCACTTTCCTTTGTACTGTGCAGCAAATACACTCTCAGATTGTCCAGAACTGGACTTTTGTACTTGTGTTTGTCTCCATTCCTTTTGCAACAGGTAGGAACACACCTTGTCAAACGTAAGAGTTTGACTCCCGCCCATTAAATGAAGAGCCTCCACGAATGATTCATACGAGAAGGGCAAACTGTTTCAAATGAGAGCCACCATATCATCATCATCAACCGGCTTGTTGATGGAAGCAAGCTGATCTCGGAGATCTTTCATCCGAAGTAGGTGCTCAGACAGTGATCCACCTTCTTGTAATTTTACCGAAAAAAGCATATTTTTGACGTATAGAACCCGACTCTTCTCCGACATCTGATATTTGTCCTTCAGACTGACCCACAATTTACTCACCTCAATGGCATTTCGGACCTCAGGTATCAATTGATCCGATACTGACAATTTTAATAGCAGAAGAGCCTCCCGATGACGTTTGTCATAATCATGGAAATTCGCTTCAGGTCTACTCTTGACACCCATGATTATTTTCTCAAAACCACGAAATTCTGCCAGTGTCAAGATCTTATGGCTCCACACATTAAAATTCGTGCCCGTTAATTTTTGTGTATCCGGGAAAATCAAATTTGCATTGTTTGACATTTTATTATAATTAAGTAATAGAAAATAATAAAATATTCAATTTTCCAGCAAATAAAATTAAATGAATTACTTCCAGCAATATACGTGGCTGTGGGAAAATATTTTATGTGGCAGGAAAATATTAAAACACCAAATAGTTTTATAAAAATAAAACCTTTTGCTGTTCACGTTTGCTGTTCATGTTCTGTGTATAAACCCACGTTTTTTGCAGGTTTTGCCCTCGTCTGTGCATACGATGTCCACGTTTTTGCAACTCGTTTTTACTCTCCACATGTCTTCACGAATCCCTGAGCAACTCCATGATTTTTGTGACTGTGGTATTTCCTCTAGCGAACCACGAGCAACTCGTTTTTACTCTTCATGTGTCTTCACGAATCCCTGAGCAACTCCACGATTTTTGTGACTGTGGTATTTCCTCCAGCGAACCACGATTGTTGCGACCCACTTTTTTTAGGAGTCCCTTCACGTTTTCGTTTTCCTCTGAAGTTTTGCGACTGCCACGACTTTGCTGGTGGCTACACCTTCGAACCACGATGCCCTTGAACCGTTTTGCCAAACTCGTGCCTTGTTAGGGATTCGTCAAGTTTGTTGTTCGTGCCTCTTGAAGGCTTCCTCGAACTGTGACCTTTGGGGCTCTGATACCAATGTTGGAAGATGCACAAAGAAGAAAGAATACAGAAGGCAAAAACTGCACTGTCTAAATGACACAGGTAGGGTGTGTATTTATTGTAAGAGGAAGTTACAATTGGTTGCACAGTTTAACAACCGTATAACTGTTCAATATGCTATATAAGCATCGTCATTTTAACACTTGTCAGACTCCAAATTCTCGGATTCATGGGTTCTCTTCTACACCCCTACCAGAGTTTCAAATACAACTAACTCTTACTAGGGGAGATTCCCCACACACATTACTTCCTCTGGGATCTCCGGTGTTTGGCTTGACATTTAATTTCTTACTTTTGTGCCTTTATGATTTTCCTTTTTTATCTCCACCTTTGTTGCTCGAAAAGATACTTTATGTTCGTTATTTTCGGCTGCCGAAGCACAAGGATCAAATGGCTGCGACCTTTTAGATTTGAAGGGTTGGTCCTTTTCCGCTTAGGATGACCTCTTACTTGAGGACATGAATCTTGAAGATTACCTGTTTGGTGACAATATCAACACCTAAATAATTTGTTTTCATAATCCAGTATCTGAATCCATTTAAAATTATAATGTTTTAACAACATTTTGTCTAGGAGACCTTTACGAAGATAAATCTCCACACAGATTCGAGCGTCAGTGAAAATACGTTGCTTATACCGTTCATCATATGACTTTAGAAATCTACCCAAGGCATTTCCAATATCCGTAAGTACTAAAGGAAATCAAATAGGGGAGAGGCAGATTTGGAAGCCAGACCCAAACTGACATTTTGGAAACTACCAGAGTAGAGGGGTCAAAATCTGCGAACCATGGTGTAAGGAAGAGCCCCACTCTTCCCCAAAACGAAAGTCCCTCCGCAAAAACTTTTTCGTAGTCATGTAAATGAAACTGAACTAAAAAGAAGCCTTTGGAGCACAAATGAACCTCACAATTTTGTGGTCCAGTTAGAAAAAATCCATAGGTGCAGTTTTGTTGACCTTGGCCAAAATCTATTAAATCAACAGATTATGGCCTGTGTATCCAGATGAATTTTGATTTTGTAGCTTCTAAAACGTGTTTTGGAGAAATAAGGGTGTAAAAACTTGTTTGAATGAAGTCAAGACAAAGATTCGTCAAATTAAGAAATGGTTTGTATCTTTTGAGCACTTTCAGTGTTACCCGACTTAGAACTTGTTATTCCGCATACTCCAACACACTGCATACACAATGAGAACATTGTACTCAGATGACATACCATCTTTGCAATTTCATGTTCACACAAATCAGGAGCAAATTTGATTTCAGAATTTTAGGGACAGTCCAAACCAATGTTCATGCAAGCTTGTATTCAGTACAGTGTATTGCGATAGGAGATAGTTCATTTGTAGAAGCAGATCGATTCTCACAAGTCTCATTGTCTTATCAACAATATCATGGTCAATCCTATTGTAGTACACATTAAGCCTTCTACCAGTGCTAGCAAGGCAAAGACCAAAGTTATTGAGTCTAATCATGTTGTCTCAAAAGCTAAGGTAATATCAAAGCAATCCAAAACTATTGTGATACAATACCTGTTAGTCTTCCTGTTGTCGAATATGCACTTGCTGTGCAAGTTAGGGAGGCAATGAAACCCAAAAACAACGTATTGGTCTATAGTTTTATTGGGGTTGTGAATTTTCATATAACAAAATATTCCAAACCTATCAAATATGTTTGGAGGTATTCTGAACAAAAGTCAAGTTGAGTCTTTACTTGGCGGTCAGTCTAGTGAATTGCCAAGTTGTCAACTACAACCAATGGCACTAAAACCCATGAAGTCCAAAAATGTTGTCATTGTGGATGTCGTGGTTATACCTCTAGTGATTGTTTAGACCCTTGTCCTTGTTTATCATGTGGTCAACATACACATTTTGTTGAACAATGTTATCTCAAAGGTCTGGCTACGAAAACTGTGAGGCATGTGCATTTTGGATGAATAGATCTCTCTAGATGGCTCGTCTATTATCAAATTCCTATGAGTACACTCCACTATATCAGATGATGAGCCCAGCCATGCAGATATTGCTGAGCTCGGTTATGTGAGTGCAAATTCTATTGAGTGACAACCTTATGAGAGATTTGCGGAGTTACACACAAATTCTATAGAGGATTATTATGCATTCAGTACCTATGATTCCCCATTCTGATTGGGATATTGATGAAGAACACACTGAGACTGTTATAGATGCACTTTAGTACAAATTATTTAAGGCTACGGATATTGCCTTTTGTTGATTATAATTTTGTACTTGAGTTGTAAGTTGAAAACCTGAAAGGGCGGTTTACAAATTCGTCCCATTAAGCTGAAAATCTGAAAGGGTTGCTTCATGGAGACTCATCATGGAAGCATGAGAGGGTTTCATTGAGTTGTGCATTTTCATTATAGGATGATATGCGTTGGTCCCATTCTAGGGGGCCTATATAGCAACTCTCCAGTCTTATCTTACAAGGGGAACATCAGGACTCAAATTTCTAGCTCTTTGAGTAGGCACTTCACATATTGTTGCATATTGCGCTCCATGGTTTGAGTTTTTTGAGCTGATACTTTATACATTGGAGCGTATTGTCATTGCAACATATTGCAAATTATAGCATATAGTTGCATATTGTGTACCATAGCTTGCACAGTATAGTGAGTGATGATTAGACCAACATCTAATACATCCGAGATTACACTTCATTCAGATGACTATTCATGGAGCTAGTTCATCCAATTTCGATGTAGTTTTTTTGCCACAGGAGCATTTTTATGTGTCAACATGTTTCTTCATTTGAGAGCATTGTGGATGGCAAGCGGTTCACATTTTCAGCTTGATGGAAAGTTAGGTCATTCAGTGCATGTTTCAACACACTTTAGGGTTACTCATGGGCACAATCAGCCTGGGTTATCCAATTTTTAGGCAATACAATGTAGCTGCAACACACTTGGACTGCTCATGAGTGCAATTGGCCTTGGTTCTTGAGTTTTCACCCTCTTTGGCACTGGTTTATTTTGAGCATCATCTGCATCGTGAAAATTGCAGAGGATGAACAACACATTGGAATTAATCTTATAAAGGGGTTTTTGAAGTAATATCATAATACTAAGTCTAATATTCGCCACTTTAATATTAGTGGTTGTAATTTATTGTAAATAATGCTCAAATAAGGGAAGTTGAATGGCCATCTAGAAGGTGAACTAAAGAGGCTCCCTTTGTGGCTAGTTATGCTTGTATGTATATGTGCATCATGAATATGAGCTTTATTGAATACATAAGAGCTTCATTGCATATTTTCTTCTTGTCTAATTTCCTATCCATTTCATCTTGTCAATCTTTCTCTTGCAATTTACTTCTTGGATTTTGTGTTGTTTTATGGTGTCTTTTTTACTTTTTAAAGTTTCATAGTGTGTTTTAAATTTATTTGGGTCACGTTATGTTTGAATTTAATTTTTTTTTTTTTAATTTAGCCTTGGATAAGTTCCTGATGGTCCGTATATTCTTCGATATGTTTGGAGATGTATGATCCAAAATTTAGATTAGTAATGTTAACCACTTGAGCTAACTAATTCACTATTGTGATAATGTAACTTTGATTCACTTAAACGCTTTTTCTATTGCCCTTTGTTAGATGGAACCATTAAACATGGTTCAAGACGAAGTTGCGAAATCATGAGATCCCAAATAAGATTGATTTCAGTGCAAAGGATAAAACATTATGAAGATGTCAAAATCCAAACTCGATTGCATATTTGTGTTCCTCTGGAAAAGTTATGCAAGTTAAAAAAAGATACCTGATTTCGAGTTTATATGACAAGACATCTTCACAAGGAAGTGGAAGAGAGATGTGAGAAGTATGGTCCATCAAGATGAGAGGAGACTTGAAGGTGGTGAAGAAAGATTTTGCGAATTGGAGGAGAATGTTTCCCATATCTTTCAATCCATGGAGGAGCTTGGGAAGATTATGAAGGTTGTCATGACAAAGCCGGGAGTTTCTATGGATACTTCTGAAGCAAGTGAGGTCTTTGAGTCTTCCCACCATGAGAAAGAACAGGCCCATTCCAGCCAAGCTCCACCTCCATGCAAAGCAGCGGCAAAAATTGGCGTTCAACCATATGAAGGTGAGGTGAATGCGGATAAGCTTGATGATTGGTTAGCTCAATTAGAGTATACTTTCATTTGCATTGAATTAGTGAAGAGCAACAATTTTTTTTAGCAAGGTTGAAGCTAACAAGTTATGCTCTAACTTTGTTTGAGAGTTATATTAATTTCTTGGCTGTTAAAGAGGGTACCCCTAATAAGTATTTGGGATGAATTTAAGATTTTAATTAAGAAGCAATTTAATCCTATTTGTTACGAAGAGGAAAAGTCTATTGATTGACAAATTTTGAGGCAAAAAGGACAAAGTGTGCTGGTCTATACAAGTGAGTTTTGAAAAAAGGCAATTCAAATGGGAAAAGATGCATTTGATCACGACATTCTCATGAAGTATGTTGGAGGGCTGCATAGTCACTTAAGGAGACCCGTTCTACTTGCCAAGCCAAAGGACATAGATGAGGCTTGTTCTTAAGCCCACTATCTTGAGATGGACGAGTAAAGGGCCTATCTTCCTCTTCAAATTCTTCCAATCTTCCAAAGTAGAAAGGTGGGATCAATGCCACTTCTGCTATTGCCAAAAGTGTTCTACCAAGCATTGTGGGCATTGTGATGTTGAGGGTCATACCGAGGAGACTTGTTGGATGTTGAATTGGGAATTGCATCCATTTAAAACAAGAAAAAGAAAGAGAATGCCACGCCATCACTTCAAGGAGAAGCAATTGAGCGAAACTCTGATGTGGACGGCTTTTGTTTCACCACCCTTCAGAAAAATGTATGTTTGGGTAGTAATGATGCTCAAGAAAAAGTTGAGCCTTATAAGATTTTTCATATCAAAGTGCAAATTAAGATGGTAAAAGTTGATGCTCTTTTTTATTCTTGCTCTCAAGCAAATTTAATTAGCAAGGAGCGGATAGATAGACTTGGGTTGGAAATGTATGATCATTCTAATCCTTATAAGCTCTGGGATGGGTGAAACGAGTAGAGATGAGGGTTTCCAAACAATGTAGAGTCAAGTTTGCAATATATGAACATTTCATTGATGAAGTTGTTGTAGATGTTGCACCTGTTGACAATTGTGGTATTGTTTTTGGTAGCCCCTATATGTACTAGAGATGCTATTTTTTGGAGGAGATTGAACCAATACCGTTTGGTTAAGGATGGGAAAACTACACCATAAACTCCTATGAAGGAAAATCTAAGCTGTCTTTGGTAAGTGAAGCCAAACCCGATCACAAACTTGGAAGGTGTGCAATGTTTTTCATGGCGCTGCTTGTATTTAGCATTTTCTATCTGCAGAATGGTTCTCACTTGCTGCTGAATGTGCTTAATAAACTTAATAGCTTTGCCAACTTCCTTTTGAGATGAAGGATTTGCTATTATTGATGGCGGTATAGAATAAGCTACATCGATGGGAGCCAGTGGTTGGAAACCCAAACAAACCTTGAAAAGGGCTATTTATGGTAGAGAAGTTAAGAGCTCTACTGTAGCTACGGTGAGTGAAAGGAAGGGTTTCATCTTGCTTCTTCGATTTATACAATTTGAGAAGATGTAGGATCATCTTATTGACTACTTTTGTCTGTCCATCAAGCTGCAGATGGAATGCAATAGACTTATATAACTTTGTGTCTATCATAGACAAAACTTCTTTCCATAAATTCCCAAAAACCTGGTGGCCTTCTCAGAGATGATAGTTTTTGGTAATCTAAAATTGACCCAAAATTTTTCAAAGCACAATTTGGTGGTTTCTAGAGCATAAATAGATTTCTTACCAATAGAGAATCTATTGATTACTACATAAAGACAATTATCCTCATGCTTAGTAGTAGGGTAGCTTGAGAGGTAATTCATGGAAACAGATTCCCGCAGTCTCGTTAGAACTGACAAAAGTGTATACATACTGTTAAAATACGATGCTTATATAGCATGTTGAACAGTTATTCGGTTGTTTAACTATGCAACCAATTGTAACTACCTCCTACAATAAATACACTCTGCTTGTTCGTCATTTAGACAGTGCAATTTTTGCCTTCTGTATTCTTTCTTCTCTTTGCATATTCCAACATTGGTATTAGAGCTTGATGGTTCGTATGATCGACGCCATTGGAGGAAGACGGGTTACAGTGAAGTGTGTGTGAGGTCGATGGTAAGATCGACGCCATTCTTACATAATAAGGCAAAAATCCTGGAAGGGATTCGTGAAGAAAACGAGTTTGTGCACAGACGAGGGCAGGAGGGCAGCGCGGGCAGAAAGGCACCAGTACAGCAGCCGCAAATCGTGTAAAAGAAGACACAACACAGTCGCAAAAATAGTTGCGTTTTTCGCGCAAAAACAGTCATGTTTTTTTGACGGAAATACAGTCGCAAGCAAATACGACGAGGGCAGAGAAAATCTTTTTTTCGTGGGCATCGTTGCTGCCGAAAACCGTGAAAGTCGAGGGCACAGTCGACGGCAAAATCGTGGCAGAACCAGAAGGAAAATCGTGGCAGAGGTAACACTTGCGAACAACAAAGTCCTGGTTTTGTGTTGTAATATTTCTCTGCTGCCACGTATATGCATAAAACATAAAGTATTTTTGTTTATTTGGTGGAGAAATTAAAATAATTAAATATATTTGCTGGAAAATTGGATATTTTATTATTTTATTATTTTCCATTACTTTGGAATAATAAAATGTCAAACATTGCAAATTTGATATTGCCGGATACACAAAAATTAACGGGCACGAATTTTAATGTGTGGAGCCATAAGATCTTGACACTGGCAGAATTTCGTGGTTTTGAGAAAATAATCACGGGTGTCGAGAGTAGACCTACAGCAAATTTCAATGATTATGACAAACGTCATCGGGAGGCTCTTCTGCTATTAAAATTGTCGGTATCGGATGAATTGATACCTGAGGTCCGGAATGCCACTGAGGTGAGTAAATTGTGGGTCAGTTTGAAGGACAAATATCAAACATCGGAGAAGAGTCGGGTTCTATACCTCAAAAATATGCTTTTTTCCGTAAAATTACAAGAAGGTGGATCGCTGTCTAAGCACCTACTTCGAATGAAAGATCTCCGAGATCAGCTTGCTTCCATCAACAAGCCGGTTGATGATGATGATATGGTGGCTCTCATTTGAAATAGTTTGCCCTTCTCGTATGACTCGTTCATGGAGGCTCTTCATTTAATGGGCGAGAGTCAAACTCTTACGTTTGACAAGGTGTGTTCCTACCTGTTGCAGAAGGAACAGAGACAAACACAAGTTCAAGAGTCCAGTTCTGGACAATCTGAGAGTGCATTTGCTGCACAGTCCAAAGGAAAGTGGAAGCGACAGGTTGATGCGTCACCTTCCTCTCCTAAATTTCCAGTAAAGTGTTACTATTGTCACAAACTTGGTCATGTGAAGAGGGATTGTCATAAGCGACTAAGTGCCCTGAAGAAGCGGAAGGGGCAAGCACATGTGGCGACAATTGAGCAACACGAATCAGAAGATGAGTATGCCCTCATGGCATCTTGCTCGGATGGTGGCAGCCCTACACGGTGCTGGTTTTATGATTTTGGCACATCACGACACTTCACGTGTCAACGAGATTGGTATGTTACTTTTCATGCTAATTCATGTTCTTTTGATTCAGTTACTTTAGGGGATGGGAGATCACATGCTGTGGAAGGGATTGGGGATGTTCGTATCATGTTAAATAATAACACTAAATTGCTTGTGAAGAGTGTTAGATATGTGCCTAACATGAATAAGAACATGTTATCCATCAATCAATTAACTGATAATCCTCATATCTCTGTAAACTTTTCTGGTAAACAATGTATTGTGTCTGATGTCAAGCATAATAAGGTGGTTGCCCTGGGAATTGGGCATGGAGGTTTGTACAGACTCGTTGATCCTGCCACGGTCAACTTGCATGCCTTAGTTGTGGTAGAAAATACCAGTATTTTGTGGCAT
Source organism: Taxus chinensis (assembly GCA_019776745.2). NCBI lineage: Eukaryota > Viridiplantae > Streptophyta > Pinopsida > Cupressales > Taxaceae > Taxus > Taxus chinensis. The sequence continues at coordinate 345,027,109 of CM034146.1, read as the reverse complement.
GAAAGATATGGGCATCTCAATCTTCCGTATTTGGCCCGTCTTCATAAAGACAACATGGTTGTTGGTTTGCCTCCTATCCAGGAAAAGCAGGATATGTGTGTTGGATGTTTTGCAGGCAAACAAAAGCAGAAACCTTTTCCTCATGAAGGTGTTTGGCGTGCAAAGGGGCTCTTAGATCTTGTCCATGCAGATCTATGTGAGCCATCGTGGAAGACTCCCACAGTCCTTGGTGCACGTTATTTTCTCTTATTGGTGGATGATCACTCTCGGCGGATGTGGATCTATCTCTTGAAAAAGAAGTTTGATTGCTTTGCTTCTTTTGTCAAGTTCAAGGCATTGGTGGAGAACCAGACCAGCCGACGGATAAAGACTTTAAGATCCGATAATGGTGGTGAATTCACTTCTAAACAGTTTGCTGTTTTTTGTGAGAAAGAAGGGTTTCAGCATCAGTTGACAGCACCATATACTCCCCAACAGAATGGGATGGTTGAGAGGCGGAATAGAACCATCATGGAGATGGCTTGGTGTATGATGCACAGTCGGGGAGTGCCATACACATACTGGGGAGAAGCTGTTAATACAGCGGTCTATATCCTCAATCGCAGTCCTTGCAAAGCCTTGCAGGAGATCACACCACAAGAGGCATGGTCCAAAATCAAACCAGAGGTATCAGCTTTTCGTATTTTTGGTTCAGCTGCTTATACTTTGGTTCCTGATTGTAAGAGGAGTAAACTAGATTCCAAAAGTTCTAGATATTTCTTTGTTGGTTATAGTGATCATTCTAAAGCATATAGATTGATTGATACTTCTACTAATAAAATCATTATTAGTCGTGATGTTGAGGTAAAAGAAACAAAGTCTTTCTTTGGCTGTAATCAGCAAATAAACCAGCAACATGGCAGCAATCAGCAAGGGGTGGTCACAGAGATTGGTTCTCTTTCCTTGCCTAATGATGAGTTTGGTCATTCTCATACTCCTCCACAGACTCCACTACAGTCTATGCTCTCTCCTACTGAGTCTTTTTCGTCTCTTGGAAATCAGCTTGCGTTGGTTTCACCTCCGGAAGTCCCACTAGATTCCGAATCCTCAGTTCAGCGACGGCCCAAGTGGTATTATTCCACTATTCAGGATTTAACACGAGACGATTTGTCTCCACTCTTAGATGGCCGGTCTCGCAGACCTGGGAAGAGGATTGATTACTCTGAGCAAGCTCAATTTGCTTTTGCTTCTGATCTTCTCCATATTCGCGAGCGACAAAAATACTCTGATGCAGGAGGCATGCCAGAATGGGAAACTGCCATGCAAATCGAGTATGATGCATTGATTAAGAATGATACCTCGAAGTTGGTGCCATTACCTCCAGGTAAACGCCCTATTGGTTGTAAATGGGTGTACAAAATCAAGTGTAAAGCAGATGGTACTTTGGATAAGTACAAGGCTCGACTTGTTGCAAAAGGTTTTTCGCAACAGGAGGGGATAGATTATGAGGAGACTTTTGCTCCTACTGCAAAGATGGTCACTTTTTTGTTACTTCTTGCTTTTGCTGCTCAATTTTGTTGGAAAATATATCAAATGGATGTGAAAAGTGCATTCTTGAATGGCGATTTGGAGGAAGAAGTGTATATGACTCAACCTGAGGGTTTTCAGGCATGTGGTCGTGAGCATCTGGTATGCAGGTTGATTAAGTCCTTGTATGGGCTTAAGCAGGCTCCTCGAGCCTGGTATATTAAGATCGATACACATCTCAGAGATTCGGGCTTCAAACGAAGTCATTCTGATCCGAATCTCTATGTCAAAAGCACAAATGATGACATTGCGATTCTTATTGTTTATGTTGATGACCTTGCCATCACAGGGAGTGGAGATGCTGCGATTCATAAGGTAAAATTAGATTTGTGCACTGCTTTTGACATGACTGATTTAGGCCTCCTTCATTATTGTCTTGGTGTAGAATTTTGGCAACAAGATCACTTGATTTTCATTTCTCAAGTTAAATATGCCACGAATCTTTTACAAAAATTTAAGTTGTATGATTGTAATTCATTATCTAAACCTATGGAGGTCGGGCTGAAACTTTCAACTCATGACGATTCACCACCGGTCGATGAAACATTGTACAGACAGTTGGTAGGTGGTTTGATTTATCTCACCACTACAGGACCAGATTTGTGTTTTGCTGTGAGTTATATTTCTCAGTTTTTGTCTAAACCGAAACTCATTCACTGGGGAGCAGCAAAATGTGTGTTAAGGTATGTCAAAGGAACTCTTGACTTTGGCATCTTGTATCAGAGAGTTGCAGATTTCACGTTGATTGGCTACATAGACTCTGATTGGGGAGGTTCAGTGCATACTCGGAGATCTACCACTGGATATATCTTCTCTCTTGGTTCAGGAGTTATTTCTTGGCAGAGTAAGCTTCAGCCCACTGTGGCTATCTCTTCCACAGAAGCAGAATACAAGGCTGCTGTTAGTGCTGGTTGCGAAGCGGTATGGCTTCGTCAGATTTTGGTTGATTTTCAGTTTTCACAGGTCATTGCTACACCTCTTTCACTTTTTTCTGATAATCAAGGTGTGTTGAAGATGGTCAAAAATCCTATCTATCATGCCCGCACTAAACATATTGAGATTCATCATCACTATATTCGTCAATTGGTTGACTCAGGTGAAATCTCTCTTCATTTCTGTCCTTCTCAGGAGCAGTCTGTTGATGTAATGACTAAACCTCTTGGTGCTTTCTTGTTTGTCAAGTTTTGGGATAAACTTGGTATAGTTTCTAGGTTAGTCATTAAGAGGGGGTGTTAAAATACGATGCTTATATAGCATGTTGATCAGTTATTCGGTTGTGTAACTATGCAACCAATTGTAACTACCTCCTACAATAAATACACTCTGCCTGTTCGTCATTTAGACAGTGCAGTTTTTGCCTTCTGTATTCTTTCTTCTCTTTGCATATTCCAAGACATACCTCGCTTCTCGTTGAACGGTTTCTAATCGTGCATGGGTTATGAGACCTGATGTATTTAGTGACCTTTGATCTGAGCTGTGACCAAAAGAAATAATTTTGTAGCTCCGCAAGGGTCTTTTCAACTCCACACTACTCCAGATAGCCAAGTGTTTTTGTTCTTAGTTTTATAGGATTCTTTGGTGGTGTTGTGGGATTCAGATGATTCTAGGCTTATTATAAAAATCATGCTACATTAGACAATTTGACAGTCCACATTTTGTTGTTTGCTGGACTGTGTAATGATGTATTTTCCCCACCCTTTTAATTTAATCTCTTTGACTGTTTTTTAAAATTATAATAAAAAAATAAGCTAGGTATTTGATTTAGGTCTTTTGCCCCCTGCACCTTCTCTCTCCCAGACTCCTTCCATTGCCCCCTGCACAGCCATAGATATCTAATTTGTGTCAGACAAAATTATAACATCTAAAGCAGTCTTGTGCTACTTCGTGTTGGCTGTTCAGTTACAATTGCATGGATTTAGAGAAAATTAATATAGAAGATTAAATAATAGGTATTATTCAATGCAATTTTTAGGCTCTAGCTTACACATATTTTCTGCTTAACTCTCAAGACTACCAATTTTGAATGCCATTCAAGTACCTGGAAATGTGAATGTATGCTATTGAATCCTGATTATAAGCAGAGTAAATATGGGTGTGTATTGGTGTGTCAATTGCATGTTACTTTCATTCTGGGAAACTTGGAGCAGGTGATAAATAAAAATAAATTTACTAACTGAACTGTTTTTCTTGATGTAGCTGGCACGTGAATCTTTGTCATTTTGGGTAAAAGCCTTTTCGGAGGACACTGCTAAAAGGCTTGAAAACTTTGGGTTTATACAGTTTAGACCTGGAGGTAGGATTTGAATTACTTAAAATATCTTCTGATGTACCTACAGTTGTAGTTTTTTATGACCCATCTATGTGAGTTGATTGTATTATCACTTAAAAAATAATATGGGAACCAATGCAAAATAAAATCTTGTGAAAATCCAAGATATATAGTTAAGTGCTAAGAGTTTCTTCTAACTACGTTGTGATGCAGTAGGGTCAAGGGTTAAATGAACTACTGTCAACCACCACACAAATCAGAGTACACAATAAAAACTCAATATGAGTGTATTGATTGGAAATATATCATTCTTCATCGAAGCTTCATTACATCATCCATGATTCCATTACAATCTCTCTTGGCCTGCACGGGCCTTCTTGAGCTTATCACGTGCTATTCTCGAACTAAACATACTCAATAATGTTCTTCCTTTATTCTTCCACACATTCTACTTCTATCAGACTTATGACTTCTAGCATTCACTTGCAGCCGGCACTCATGCACTTCCTTGCAAGTCCCTCTCTACAAATATCAAGTCCAAAATTCCCTATTGCTAATTCAGACTGAATATTTACCTTGATGGTTCTTGTCCTTAACAAGATATAAGAATAACAATTGGCTAAGATGAAATGATTCACCTTCCAATCTTTATAAGATGATAGATCTCGAATTCTGAGATGTAACGAGTTACATGTCTAATTTGGCATCTTTACATGTGTCCAAGCATAAACATGTGACATGTTGTATGCCTCTAAAATTGAAAATCAACTTACCTAAGTGTTTTTGAAGGGCCAATTGGTGAAGACAACATGGCATGATTCTCATTGAGACATGTCAATTGTCTCATACTTAGGCATTCAACATGGTCTTGCTGCCATGATACCATAAAATAATCATTTTGTCAACCATTTGATGTCTTGCAGGATGGACCAATATTTGTTCCCTGCAAGTATTGTTGTTTCTAGACCATAAAGTTATCCACATGGTGTCATCCACTCAAAACCACATTTTATTTGTACATAGGTGTCACTGCAGTGATTCCTCGACTTGTTCTTCTTTGGCATCCGGAATACCACACAATTTTCTGCATAGAAGCCTCACCACAAGGATACCTGGAAATGGTCTCTTTGGTATCTACAATACCACCCCAAAACATCTTTTGGAAGTTGTCTTCTAGACGATACCTTATATATAATGGATATGACCTCACTTGTGGACCCCTCTTAGAAAAGTACATGAAGAAAACGATACTCCGTTTGGAGTCTGTATGGAGATATTATGGTCTTGGAAAGAGATTGTTGCCGTGATATCAAATGTCTTCTTCAACCAGATATAGTCTGGATGATATCTCACCAATGGGAAATATTCTGGCACTTTGGGTTGCTCATGAAAATTTAAAGGATTTTGAAAAACGACACTCAATTTGGAGTCTGTAAGAAGAAGTTACGGCCTTAGAAAGATGACAGATTTTGCTTCCACCATATGACATTGTCTTCTTCAACCAGATATTGCCTAAATAATATTTCACCCAAGCTGAAATCTGATGGCATCTATGGATACCTCTTGAAATATTATATGATTAAAAAAACCAGTGCACTCACTTCCAAATCTGCATGGCAAAGTTATGGCCTCTGCAAGTCTCAGGTCTTTGACCAAAAACTGATCTCACGGTCATCTGAAGATGATTTCGAACATGGCCCTTCGCATAGAATCCAACAGAATGCTCATAATTTGTTTTGCCTCTGTGACAACTCAAAATTCTCTTAAACATGTCGCATCTTTGTCGCATCTTACTTTCCCAGGATGCTCATGCTTCATGTTTTTGTTGTGAGAGAGTAATGTACATTATTTTTCCTTTGGTGTTTTCAACTGTTTATTAGTGATGATGAATGATGACTTATAAGGTCCTTTAGACTGAATTGTTCTGTTGGATCCACCAAAGTGTGTAGAAAATGCAATTTTTCTTGGGATCTCTTAGCAAAGTGTGATTTGTAGTTTTTTTTTATTGACATCAACCTTCACAATCTTAATCTTTGATATCTTCCCAACTGACATGCTTTAGCAATCTTTTGACTCATTCCACTTGAAGTGCCTTAACAATCTTTGATTCATTTCAAATCCTTGGACTCTTTTCACATGAACTGCTTAGGAAAAAAAGTAGTAAGTTAGAAACATGTTGAGATAATAAATATCTAAACCCAAAATGAGATGAAATTGAAGGACTTTTTAATAACCTAATTAACAAAAGAAAACTTGAACACTTCTAAAGGCTTGCATTATTTCTAAGAAAGACAATAAATTAATAGTGTTTTCTATTATTTTCTAAGATCATTTCATTTTAGGTGCTGCTCACTTTTAATTCCCATTTTGTTTATGTAGTCATTAATAGATCGCTTTTCAACTTTTCTAGTAGACATGGGATTCATATTGCAATTCAATTGTATAGAAAATCAAAAGCAGCACACTTGAGATTACAATTCTTCTTTTGACCTAAACACAGGAACCATTTCAATTTTCTGTCAATGAATCATCAAATCGATAGATTCCACAATGACAATAGTCTCATCTCTTGGCATTGCATTTCCACCTTCGGCTGTCTCTATTTCTCATTCTATCTTTGTACGAGTATGGTTCTCTAAACAAGCTATTTGTGAGCAAGAAATTTCATTCAGTGGTAGGTTGTAGGCTATTTATTACTTGTGGTTGGACTCCACCATTGGATTCTCCTCAGAAAACTACCTGAAATAGGAAAGGGCACTTGATTTATAGTCTGTATGAAGCAGGTATGGTCTTGGAAAGATATCGATCGCTGCAATATCACACTAACTATTTTAACCACATGTCGCTTGGGCAATACCTCATCCAATTTAAAATCTGATGGTGCCCCTTCGATTCCTCACGAAAACTATATGATTTTGAAAAAAACAGCACCCAAGGCCAAGTCCACATGACAAAGTTACAGCTTTTGCTTATCTCCAGTCTTGATCAAAAACTGATCTCATGGGAATCTCCAAATGATTTCAACCAAGGTCATTCTCTCAGAATCCAACTGACTTTTTATAAAACAAGTTGTCACAAACGTGAGAACTCTAAATTCTGTAGAAAATGCAGGATCATGTTACTTTCCCTGGGATGCTCTTGCGTCATGTCATTATCAAGTTGGTCATGTGGTAAGTTCAACTGCTTATTGCTGCGACGACGCAAACACAAGCTTGGTGGTGGTGAGCATGCTCTCTGTGATAAGGTGACTATTATATTTGTCCTGTTAAATGCAGTTCAGTACCATTGCTAGACTTGAAAAGCATTTTTATGATTCAAAATAAAGTCCTTTAAGTGGGCTCGGAAGGCATGGTAGAGACCCAAATCCCATCTGTCTTGATATGTATGATGCCACAACTTGTTGGAGTGAAGTGGACAAATCGATATGAATTCCCAAATGAAATAACAGATCCTGAATAAGAAATTCGTTTCATCTAATGCATGAAAGAGTATAGAGATGCACATTGACATCCCCCAAAGATGTTATCATCAATCCGTCATAACCTCAGTACAATAATTGCAGTAGATCAGTAGGACTTAGGTTTATGGAAATTGATTATGGGACAGCTTGCTTAGGGATGACTGGTGCAGATTTTTAGAGCTATTTTTTGGCTATTGTAGAGAAATTGTGGGTGAGATATTACTATTACGATAAATCAATGAGATGAGGGTTGCAACCTGCTTTGGTACATGTTTTGGACTCCATAAATAAAGGCCGACCTAACTAGCTTTTAGACTAGTTTTGTATCATCACCTTTATGTGTCGTTAATGATGTTTTTATTGTTATCAACTTATCATTTAATTGGGACTTTAAACCTACAAATTATGATGCATACAGATGGCATGGATGAATGGTAGATATGTTGTATAAGCGCCATCAGTCAAGCCTCGTGGCATATCCACTGAAATTTTATGTATGAGATGGCAAGGGTGTTGTATGCACAGTTGCATGACAGCAATAAGGCCTAAGGTCTATGATTCATGGTGTTCACATGTGTACCCCTAGGTTGTGGTTATGCATTTATGAACTCTTTGTTTCTGCTGCCCAACAGTATGATGAAGAGTTATGGTGTCTCCTTAAGAGGTTCACCTGTGGCATTTCGTACTTTGAATTGTTAGCATCTCACTCGTCATCACATGGGATTTTTATTTTGTTTGACATCTATGGCGGATTTTTGCTAGGAGGTCTAACAAGCTTGAGCAATTGAGTTAATTTCCTATCAAAGGAGTTTAGTGATAGGGCCTGTGCGTGGATAGTAAGCTCTAATATTTGGAGGTCTAAAATTTGAAGCACTAAGCTTAGGCTTTGGGTGCTGCATTGAATATCATGGTTCTTTGGAGGAAAAAAGAGGTTCATTCATAGAGAGTGTTGACAATCATCAAATCTCACATGCCACTGGGAGGCCTAGTGAGTTTGTCATTGCATTCTGCTAGACTCGAGTAGGATTGCATCTGTGTTAGATCATCATGCTGAATATTTCTTTATGTTTTGGATCCTTCTTGTTTATTCCATGTTGAGGTGGTTGAAATATTGTTAAGTCATTTTGGGATTTTTTTTTCAATTCTATCTGATGAAGTCCAGGCAAGGGTTCTCAATCTATTTTCTATATTCATCATAATGTGAGCACTAGTATTTGGGATTTGTGCCTATGAAGTAACATGTTTTATGCAATGGTGTCATGTTATGCGCGTATGATAATTATCAGATTCGGCTAGATTTGCACAAAATCTTGCCAGATCTGGATTTTTCAGCTGGCTGAAATAAGTTCGGTCCAGGGCAGCCCAATTTTCTGATTTTTAATATTTTTTTGTTGCAAGTTATCTATATAGTATATAATACTAAAAAATTAAACATATTAACGTTTCATAATTTCTATATTGTTTTATACATGAATTATTCATTTTTTTTGTGAAGTATATTTATCTATATAATATTAAAAAGTTAAATAAATTAATGTTTCGCAAGTTCTATATTGTTTTTATATGGAAATTATTCAATTTTTTTATGTCGTATAATGATAATATTTTTTTTCATTGTATTTGTCAGTGTTGTACCGTGCGCACACACACATATAATGCATGTACATATACATTCCAGATTGGATTTTTTCAAAAAACTTCAAGAATTTTGGATTTTAAGATGCTTTTGCCCTTCCCAAGGGATCTGGATTCCCGGACTTGGTAGCTATGGTGGATATGTTTATGACTATATCTTATATTAATTCATCATCTGTTTACTACTATATAAATTCAAATTGTTTGCCATTGTACTGCAATGTTTGACTTTGTATGGCATGTTCTCATTTAAATCACACTATCTTATCAAACTTTTCTCTTCCTTATTTTAATGTCTTACCATGATAATATGGTCTTTAAATACTGTACACTTGGGATGTTTTGTCCATCATTCCTCATGATAAAGAATCAGATGCATTGTGTCAGGTGAATATCATGGAAATAACCCACAGATGTCAAAATTGCTACACAAAGCTGTTCGGCAGAAGAATGACAATGCATTTTCAGTCTACCAACAGCATCTTGCTAACCGACCGGTGAATGTAAGTTTGCCATGAACACTTAATTTTAAATGTGGTTTTTTTCAAGTGAAAAGAAAATTCTTTTATTTAAGAAAACAAATTGAATTTGGAATGAATTAGTTTCTCAAATGAAGAGTGCTGTGGCCTGGCCCGTCTATCTAGATCTATATCTATATCTGTGGTGCCCCTATCTATATATAGGCCGAGCCCTCTATCTATATTTGTGGTGCTTGAATTTGGAATGAATTAGTTTCTCAAATGAAGAGTGCTCTGTTAAAATTGCTATCTTATACAGCAACTGATATCTTTTAAAATTGATATACTGCAATTATTCATTTACCTCAGGTACTTCGTGACCTTCTGGAATTTAAAAGTGACCGACCTCCGATTCCTGTAGGAAGAGTGGAGCGTGCTTTGCAAATTGTACTTCGCTTTTGCACTGGGGGCATGTCTCTTGGAGCTATTTCAAGGGAAACACATGAAGCAATTGCAATTGCAATGAACAGAATTGGAGGGAAATCTAACTCAGGGGAAGGTGGCGAGGTTAGTCAATATTCCTTTTAGTTGAGAATGTGTACAAAAATTCTTGTAATAGTCATAGTGTTAATCACAATATTCATAATATTTGTGATGCCTATTTAGAATGATTCTTCTGGAATCAAGTATATTTTATGTACTTTAATTATTACTAGTAAAATCAGAGCATCAGTATGAAATTAAGAATCATTTCTGTGAAGGATCCTGTGCGTTGGAGACCTTTATCAGATGTTGTTGATGGATACTCACCAACATTACCGCACCTTAAAGGTCTTCAAAATGGAGACACTGCCACTAGTGCTATAAAACAGGTGCGTTTTTAATTTCTTTCAATCGTGTATGATATTCTTTCTAATCCCTAAATATAGGGAATCAAAGACATTTTCCACTTTTCAATAGTTTAGTATGCACTTAATATTATTTAGAGAACAACAGTAATCAAAGTGCGTGAAATCATCATGTGTAGCCTTGGTGCCCTTGTTACCAAACTTGGGAACCACTGTACAAACTTCAATTCTTCAGCCATTATGGTGATGCTGCTCACAAAGACTTTTAAATTCACCATAAAATTTTGTTCTCTATTTTTGTTTTCGGCTGGTGTATAAATCATAGCACTTTGGATTTGATGCGAGAAAATAAAACTGCAGGAAAGTCACAGTGCTATACTCAGAAATATATATAGACCATTTAAAAACTGAAATCTAGTTTCACATTGGCTTGCTTTTCAGGTTGCTTCTGGACGTTTTGGCGTCACTCCAACATTTCTTGTTAATGCAGATCAGCTAGAGATCAAGATCGCACAAGGGGCAAAGCCAGGAGAAGGAGGGCAGCTGCCTGGCAAGAAAGTCAGTGCTTACATAGCAAGATTACGTAATTCCAAACCTGGCGTACCTCTTATTTCACCGCCTCCCCATCATGATATCTATTCTATAGAGGACCTTGCTCAGTTGATATTTGACCTACATCAGGTATCTTTGGGTTGTGAGATGCGTGTCATCATTATTTTAGGATGACCTAGCAATTAAGCTTTCCCTCAATTTAATGAATCACAGAATTAAGAACAATTTAAGATTCCTTTACTCTTTCATGATAAATTAGGATTTTATCTAAAATTAAAGAAGCAGTAAATGATTTAACTATGTTTTCCTTTTGTGTATCTGCAATGACATGGTACATGGTTGGCAGGTCAATCCAAAGGCAAAGGTTTCTGTCAAGCTTGTAGCAGAAGCTGGAATTGGAACTGTTGCCTCTGGAGTTGCAAAAGGCAATGCTGATGTAATACAGGTGTGGCTGTAATAAATTCTTCTGATACATCTGTCAAAATTAAGAGTTGATATCTAGGAGGAACACATTTGGATTACATATACTTAAGGAATGCGACATCTCTTAGTTACTTTTGTAGTTAATGAGTAAGTGAATTTTATTAAGATTGAATGTAAAGGATGTTTTAGACATTGTGTTGTGAAAACTCTAGAATCTATAGACTTAATTAATTTCGTTAAGCAAAGTTACCAGGATAAGGATATGGATACATGAGTTATGTGGAGACGCCAGGATATGATACTGCGTTAAGGTGTCTTTTCAAAAATTATATATAAATAACAAACAAAATTAAAACTCTCTCTCTCTCTCTCTCTCTCTCTCTCTATATATATATATATATATATATATAAATAAATAAAGAAAAAATAAAAAATCATGTGTTTAATTTTGAGCTTCATATGTTTGTTTCTTGGTATACTGTATCATACATATATAATAATATATGCTAAACTTACCTAGGGAGAGAGCCCTACCCAGCTAAAAAAGCATGAATAGCAGGTGGGCTGTTAGCAAAGTAAAGATCAACAGGCCCACAAATAATGGGCATATTATCGTGCTGGATATAGAAGAAGAAGAAGAGTCAGCAAGGTTTTGACCTCGAGTTGCCATGCTTCCAAATCATCAACTGGCAAAAGCATTCAAAGCTTCAGGAGCTATGTGACAAGTGTAAGTAGATACAGGAACCTCCAATTTGAAAGTAATACATCCACTTTGGGGAATTGTTAAGTGTTTATATGCCTGTGCATCAATTCCTGAGAAAATTTTCTTCGTACTGGGACCTATGATCTTGAACTTCAACTTAACATTCCAAAACAGGAGCCCCAAAGAAACTGGTTTGAAGATCTGTGGGTGCAGATTTGATATTACATTCAAATGCCTAGTTCATTCATTTGTGAAACTCATATGTGGGCCAAGGTGACCATTACCAACCATGCAGATATCTGGAAATGCAATTTCTCAAAACCCCAGATGATTGTGGTTAAAAATAGTGGGTAGCTTGGGGGGGGTGGGGGGCGGGCGGGGATGCATATGAGAGTGCATGCAAGAGCAGGACCAACTCAACCTTCAGAGCTGTGAGTGAGTGCAAACTGTGAAAGCTAATTTGAAACAATGAAAGATTTTTACAGGTGTCTACTCATAAGCTGTTACTGTGTGCCTTGAAACACAAGCATATTCATCAGAGTGCCCAGTCCCCATATATAACTAGTTTATATATTCAAAAACAATGTACAAGCCTTGATTCCGAGAGAATACGTTTAGCAAAAATGAATGGGGTCTTAAGCCAGGGAAAACTAAACATTCTCTCTTTTGGATGGATATTCAACTATAAGTAGAATAAAAGACAGGCAAACCCATGACTTAATAATTATCAGCTCCTCTTCTTCTTTAGAAGAAAAATCAGCACTTTACTGGGGCAGCACGACTTTGGCTGCCAGGCTTGACGCTGAAATATTGGTTGTGGGATATCACTTGAAATTCACAAAATATATAAAAAATAACAGCGAACTGAAATTCTGATTTTTAGGACAGCAATATGCAGAAACAAAGAAAAATTGGTATTTTCTAGATTAATAATTTCGAACACTACCCAAAAGCTTCAAATAACTTAGAAAAATATGTAGAACAATAAACAAGAGAGAAATAATTTTTATCTCTCAGATTTGATTTGATTTATTTATTTTAACTGCTGAAACTGCCTAAAAATTCCAAAAATTCACAAGGAGCTGAAATGATCTTAATAAATTCTGAAATTCGGACAACAATATATTTAAATTATAACGAATCAGATCCAACCTGGAAAACTGAAAAATTCCAACCAGAAACCCTAGAAAACACTGCTGCAAAACCCTAAGTAGATCTGAAAATAAATAAAGCCCAAATTGAATGAAACTCCTCCTGGGAATTCGCCAAGCTTGCCTCAAACGCTGGGAATAATTTGATCTGTAGATGGCTGAAGTATGGACCAAATAATATCTCCTGCACTGAGCAAACCCTTGAAATCCTTAATAAATCTGATATGAAAATCTGATTTGAATGAAACTCCAAATTAACAAACTAGGGAGGATCTCTCACCACCGAAGAGTGCTCTGCTAGCTAGGAGTGGATCTCTCACCACTGAAGTTAGGGTTCATGTGGGATCTTGTTCCACATGCAAAAAACATGCAACCAACAATGACTTCAATATCATAAAAGAGTGAGTGTATGAATGAATGCCCCTTTCTCCCCCAAGCACTTCCTTTTATAACTTTCCGTTGCAACAAAGGGCCCAAAAGCATCCTAATCGACCTGCTTTGGGGAAAAATTCACATAATAATAAAATAATTTAAGTTACTTTATCACGACTATGCCCAAAAGTACACTTAAGCTACCCCCAACGAAGAAATAGAATATTAAAGTACCATAGGGGAGCATCACACAACCTTATTCCACTTAAGTCACCTCAAAGTACGTGTCTAACGTCGAAACATAACCTATAAGTGAAATGAAGGTGCAAACCATACCCAATAACCATCAACGTCACTAGCGCCTTGGGCATGACCAAGGCTAAGACGGATGAAAAGCCTCCTAGGCCATCTGCTCGGAATCGAGGACATTACAGATGCCAGTTGCCTCAGTTAATTACTTATGACCTTGGAGAATGCCCTAGACCCCCCTTCATAAGAGCATGGAAACACAAGTTGTTTTCCTCGTGATTCTTAAAAAGTGATTTCTCCAACTCAGTGCGATCATGATGGAGAAGGAAGCTACTGGCCACATGATATAGGATGTTGGCGGCATTGAGACTCCGAGCCATGTTAAATATGTTCCTCCTTCCAATTGATTGACCAGGATCAATAAGAAAAGTCTTCATCAAGGTTTTCAAGTCATTTTCCTCAGATTCGAACCTCTTCTACCCTTCGATGCATCAATGGATATCTAATCTCACTATCCAGAATTTCAGAAAAAGAGTTTGCCACAACAGTCACTTGCACCTTCTTCCTTCCAATTGATTGACCAAGATCAATAAGAAAGTTCTTCATCAAGGTTGTCAAGTCATTTTCCTTAGATTCGAAATCTGTTCCACTCTTAGATGCATCCATGGATTTCTAATCTCTCTATCTAGAATTTCAGAAAAAGAGTTAGCCACAACCACTTTCCCGTCCGCTTTTGGCCTTTCCTTTAAAGCGCTGCCTTAACTATCCCAACAGAGTCCATCTTGATTCGAGCGAATGAGGTGGATGGAATGAATGCCTTGGAGCTTGCATTCCCCAAATGTAAGGTTAATTGCACATTTGGAGTACATGCAATTGGTAGCTCACATGCTGTGAGCAATCCAAATCATTTCAGGGGAATGATGAAAGGAGGGGCAAATGACGTCACCCTGTGATGAAATAAGGTGTTTGGGGGGATGTTGGTAACCTTCAAAGTACCATTTTATACATCTCATGATTACTTTAGAATGAAAATAAGGAAATGCACGTGGATTCAAAAGTTAATGTCTCAGTCCAAAAATCCCTTTTTGGGGGGTCTTTATGGGAAAAGAAAGATATAACATTCCTAGACACTACTTGCCTTAGGTTTGCTGACAGGTTAGAAGTCCAGAATCAGTTAGGGGATCCAGAAGTAGCCCAAAGATGAACTCCTAGATTTTCTGCTTTATCAACAACTCGATTACCATTTCTTCTTATGTGAAGAAATTTGACCACCTCAAGCTGCGATGCTAGGCGCTACACTTCTTCTTGGATGGCGTGAAGGACCAAGATTGGATGATGTCATTGTTCATTCCATCAATCCCAATTTGCTAGTCCGCTAAAATCAACTATTTCCCTCCCCTCGAATCAACCGTTTCCAATCCCTTGAGAAGTGCAAGACTTGATTACTAGACCCAATGCATATTTAAATTGCAAATATTAAGATTGGTTGGGATGTTGCATCTTGAAACACACAACCACCTCCAGCCAGACCTAGATTGGCCTTTACTACACCATCAAAATTCAACTTGATATAACCATCTGGTGGAGGAGGCCAAATAACTCTATGGTCAATCTTGGTACTTACCCATTATCAAGTATGGGTCCCTTGCATTTCTAAGGGAGGAGGGGCCAATCGTCGCTCCTTCTTCTGCAGGCAGAACATCTTCCATAACCTTGGTATTTTCCAAGGCAACCTAAAATAAACTGCTTATATCTTACCATAGACTCAAAAAGTAGGTTGGGACTTTTTGGTGAAAATTCTCCAGTTTTGCTTCAACTAAATATTCCAAATGATGATTGTAGGACCTTCTTGATAGATTTTGCTTAGTTTATTGCATAGTTACGTGGGGACGAGTCCCCCCCCCCCCCATTTTTGATACGTTTGGGACGTGGGGAAACGTTCCCCCCATGTTTCCCACAGTACATGCATGATGGGAAACATCCTGGGGACGTCTAAGGAGGCTGGGAAATGTTTTGGGGATGGAGAAACGTGGGGGGACGTGGGAAACGCGGGGGGGGGGGGGATGTCCAGAAGTCCCCCACGTGGTCTTCTGCATTTTTCAATAAAAAACATAAAAACAACACTCTAAACCATATTTTTTTATTGTAAATCACTTATGATTCAAGATCTTGTGAAGAAGCAAGTCACGAGCCTGTGCAAGTAATGATCAAGCTAATATATCCTGAAACCCTACTATTATTGTTTGACAGTCTTAGTCTGACTGTAGAATCTGAATGAGAACCTGTTTTCTGTCATTCTCTGTTTTGTCAGCAGAAGGTTGACAATAGCAATTGAGGGTCAATAGATCACAACTGTCAACAGTGACCCATAACACTTGGTCATAGTTTGGGAAGATTGCTATCAGAGAATTGAAGGAGAAGCTTATAACATGTTTGGAAAAGCTGAGTGTTTTGAAATCACAGTATCCTGTCTGTAACAGTTCTAGGAATGTATTTGATGTTTATGAGTTCAAGTTTCACCTTATTTAAATCTCAAATGGTTTTGTTTCAGCTTATTTATATAATTTAGTCACTATATCTTTATATTTTAAATATTTATATATATTTTAATTAGCCGTTCCCCCGCCGTCCCCAAAATTTAGAATTTTTTTGTTGTCCCGGAAACCCCTTCCCCTTTGACCCGCTGTCCCCCGTCTCTGGTAACTATGGTTTATTGTTTCCAATTGCGAGGTGTCATTGTTCATGTAATGATTTGGCAGAACATGGTATGACAAACTCCTTTTGCCATTTCTGCATCCATTTTACCCGAATTGCCTGTGAAAATGTGCAATGAAGCAATGTATGATTGTTAGTGCAAAATCACAGCACCCCCAAATGAGTTCTATAGATCTGCTTTTCTAAGGCAGAGTCATTTGGTGTGATCTGCATAACATTGAACTTTCCCCAAGGTGTGGGACTTTGCAAATGGAAAAGCTCTCCAAATTAAAGGCCAGTTTCTATTCCTCTGTTTAGGTGCATACGTGAGAACTTGCAGAGGATCTATCTCTATACCTAATCTAAAATTTGCCAAGGAGACAAGGATAAAAAGGGATACAAGATATAAGAAATGACTAAACTACAAGGTGATGCACCGAAGGAATGATGAACATTAGTTGTGCTGATAGACACAAACCAACAAAATACATACAATAATAAAGCACAGATAACCAGATTTATAATGAAAGACCAAATGCGAGCAGAAGAGATAGAAAGGATCTAGAATCGATCACAAACGTGTTTTATTGCTTTGCAGATTTATACAATGCATTACAAAACAGCCAGGAGGCAAGAACATACTGCAATTTTAATGGAAGACTTGAACTCCACAAATTCCTTTGCTAGAAGGAAAAGGGAGCTTGCAAAACAAAAGAATGTCCATCCCTTTACAACGAGTCCCAAGCCTGTATTTATAGATTCGATACAAATAGGAGAAAAAGAAAGAAGCGGGAAAACAACTCCAAGCTCAACCACCACTATTTAATGTCTCCCATAAAATTTGTTCCAAATCTGTCTTGACTGCATCAAATCCTTATTTGGCGCCTCGAAGGAGGAAGAAGCGGTGGAGCAGATCGAATCCGATCTAGTTGTTGAGGCAAGAAGATCTTGCATTAAAGGCCCGAAGAAGTTTCTCCATTTTCACCTACCAGGACCTGAAAAATTGATTTTTTATCATTCCATGGCATAGAGGACTTTGAGATGCTTCCAATGGTGTAAGATTTGGAATATTTCGAGCCCTGAGTCGAAAGATATGCCCCTTCGAAGTTTGTATCGGACCCGTACAAATGGGCAGGAAAACAGTTAGAAAAATTGATCTCCTTTTTAATACGAGGCATGTGGCAACCAGATTAGGGCAAAATCGGGTTTGTGGGTTCGTGATTTATCTTTTTCCCCCTTTTCCGCAAAAAAAAATGCAAAGCTCAGAAAACTCACGCGGCCCCGATGCTCCGCTTGGACACGTGGCACCCTTTGGTTGGTTGGGGAGATGCACTTCAATTTTTATCTCTGTGTCTTTTGACAAAAGGAAAGTTTTCACCTTTTCCTTCGACTCCCCGCTTTGACCTTGACTCAGGCTCAAACGTTGACTTTTTCCTTTGGGTAAAGTTGCGGCCCATTTTGCAACTTTTACACCTTTAGAATAACAAGGGGCGAAAAATCAACTTTGCCCCCGGTGGCCCGCTTTAGCATTGCTAGTTTAGGCTTGCCACGTGGCGCTTCCTCCGCTGCCTGCCTAATTTCAATATTTTGGTTAAGTCCTTTGCTCGGCGGGATCATATTCCTTGACCTGGGACACGCGACAGTCTGGCGCTTGTTTGGAAACCTTCTCTCAATTTGATCCTTGAATTAGCGTCGTTCGGACACTTGGTACTCTCCGCCGGTCTGCCCCATGCATTGGCTATTCGACCGACTCTGCCCGTTTTTGAGACTGGACACGTGGAGGCACCGCGCTCGCTTGAAAGCCCAATTCAAAATTTGCCTTTGAAGGAGCATCGAGTTGACACTTGGCAGCCCCCGCATGTCTATGGACTTTTCAACGGTCCCTTTTATCATTTTGGACTCTGGGCCACGTAGAGAGCTCGCACTCATTTGGGTCTCCGCCTTTGGACTAACTCTGGGAGATGCGCCAAGCTGACACATGGCGACCTCTGCTTGCACTTTATACTTAGCCAATTTTGGAGTCTTTCCTAAACAGTTTCGAGCCCGAAAAACTTTGAAACTTCACCATTTTTTCCCCTTCTTGCTCCTGGTTCCTCTGCGGCACTGCCCCTTCTTTTCTGACCCTGCTATTCCATTGTTGAGTCTACCTGCGACCTATTTACAAGATTTAAACGAGTTTTCTTAGGTTCTTTCTATGCGGGGTCGTGGCTGATCCAATATTTGCCCGGGGGCGAAATATGGATAACAATTTGGCGACTCACAGGGGTATCTGCCTGCTAGATGAAAAAACCAATTGCCTTGTCATAATCGTTGGGCATGGAGTCGAAAACAACGGTCTGATATTGATTCTGCCTTTGATTCACAAGTCCAGCTGTTTGCACTCTCAATTTTCATAAGAAATCTTGAAACGAAGGTTTCTGAGAGTAGAAAATTGTTTTGACCTGGGGCTTCATCTGTCTCTCTCTGAATGGACTGCATAAGAGCAACAAAATAGCACCACAACTATAGACAAAATTTGAAATCATACATACTCCAAATAGAACATGCAGAGCGTGCAAAGGACTTAGGAGAAAAGCAACCTAAACTACAACAAGACAATGTGCACAAGCACTTAGAGGAAAAGAAATTAACTAATATGTACAAGGTGATAACCTTCCTTCTAGTAGCAGTGTTTAAGATAGATTCCATTTATTGGAATCTGCAATTCCTCACCATCCAATGTAGACAATTGGAAAGCATTGCTACTTTTACATCTTGTGACCATGTAGGGGCCACTCCAAATGGCATCAACCTTGGAATGCCTTTCTGGTTTTGGATAATATCGATTACATTTGCTAGCAAACACGACATTTTTAAAGAGGGATATTATTTATGTTGGCATAACCTGTAGTGATGACTTGATTAGCCATGTCCTCCCAGCCAAGGTTAACCACTACCCTTTCCAAGTAGACAACATTTTCTGCATTCTGTCAATTACCAGTTTTTAGGTTTCATGACATGCTTTCGTGTCAATCAGTAGCATACCAAGGTAGGATCCAAATAGCTGATTACTTTTGAATTCTAGGATCCTTTGAGTTCTCTATTGAGTGGTAAGATTCACATTCAGGTTATATATGTTAGATTTCCTAATATTTATTTCTTGTCCAGCTGCATATTTATTCGGTAACTCTTTTATAGTTTGGGCTTTTTCTTTAGTTGGCTCACCTGTCAAGAAGGTATCATCTGTGAAGAGGTGGGAAATTGGCCCCAAGATAAAGGAAATCTCTAGACATTTTAGAAGACCCTTGACTATTGCATTGGTGAGTGTTCTTCTAAGAGCTTTGGCCAAAATCATGAACAAAAGGTGATAGTGGATCTCCTTGCCTTAAACCTCTTGTGGCTTGAAAAAACGTGCCGACACTTCATTGATGGGATTGTATGAGGCTATGGAGATGGAGCCGTGGATAACTTTTGCACAATCTTCTGAGAACTTGTTGGTGAAATAATTTATCACAAGGGAAAAATTAGGGGGTTTTCACCAACGCTCTGGGACAAGGTCCCTCTGTTTAGGAATGGAGCAGCCCCATTTATTGAAAATAGGAAATATATACGCTACTCTAATCATCGTGGGTGGCCTTTCGACCGAGGATCACGTAGGAAAACTCTACTAAAGCCATGTGCAAAAAAGAGGTGGAAGGTGTGTGTATGGAGAAGGGAGTTGTACTCAACAAATAACAATTTGAGTTTATTGACATAAAACCAGAATATTTCCAAGTTAACAATGAGAAGACACCATGTCAAGGAAAGAGGAACAAATTACAAATAAATCCAAGTTCATTTGCAGTATATTGCACAAGTAACCATGCTCATAGAGTAAAGTTGAGATCGAGAGGAAAACATAAGACAAGGAGATAGAAGAATTGTAGTTTCATGCTTGTAGTAAAACAATGGGTGCTATCAACCAAGAAAATCTAACCCCTTGGAATGGAGAAGCAATTCCAATTTATAGCTTTACAATGTCTCTTCACCTATCCCCCACATGACCTTTCATAGTCCCACCCCTTGTGACCTTTCACATTCCTCTAGGAATGAAAAATAAGACCCGTTCTTATTAATGGAAAAGGGACTTTTACAATGCAAAATCAAAGTTCACTTAAGTAAATAAGACGAAAAAGCCAAAAAGTACATTTCCCAATGGAGAAATAGAACATAGAGAGAGAGAGAGAAGAAGAGAGATGATCATGTTGTGGAAGAAAAAGCTCCTGATGAGGAAGAACCAGCTCCTGCGATACCCTGTGGAAATGCTCCGGGAATGAATTCCTTATCTTTGACCTCCTTGTTGAACCGCACCACTGTGAAGGCAACCTTCTCTGACTGCGGAATGCACACATGTTCCAAAACACTAACTCAAGTTTGACGAATGCCATTGAGTGTTCTAAATTGTGTGAACCAAATTTTGTGATCTCTTATGGTGTTAGAGATGGAACCTCTAATTCCCGCAAGAGATTCCATGGTATCCTCGTTGAAGGAAAAGGGGTCTCCAACTTCTTTTTGAACCAGTCCTTGAAATGAAAGATTTTAATGACGTCCACGAGATTGAAGAGTCTATGGGACCACAACACTGAGATTTTTAATTTGATTTTAGACTCCTTTCAATTTCTGCTCTTCGGCTGTGAAACTTGAGAATGAAACCTGTGGTCGCTTGAAGCTTTGTTCCTTCGAAGAGTTCCTCTAGTCCGTCCACCTTCAGGTTGTTTTCGTACTGGATACGAATATCATCATATGTCGAACACTCCATGACGAAATGCCATTCTGTCTCAACAACCCCTTTGCTGCATAAAAGACAAATTCTCCTTTCCCATTCTTCCTTTGGAATAGTCCATCTACCAGTTTTGCATCGAAGATGATGTGATCCGGTCCTTAACTGTGCCACTAGAATTCTTGCTTTACCCTTGATAGCTGCCCCTAGATAAACTTTTTCATCATGTTCCCCAGTGGGATTGAATTCTCTGATATAATGTGCTTTCTTTCGACCAATGTGTCCTGTCCACATGGCAGTCCTGAAATTTTCTATCACATAATTTTTTATTTCCCTGTTGTTGTTAGGACACTCTTGTAAGTTGATGCCCCATTTGTTCATCCATTTATTATTCTGTTTCATCCAGGTTTTCTTTCTGCGTTCCAGAGTATCGTCCACAACTATTTTGGGCCAGCAAAGATTGTCCATGCTTTCAACTTTTTTCAAATAGCTTGTCATCCGAGATATTGCCGAAGCTTCCAACGAGGAAATACCTGCTTTAGCCAACAAGATCTCATAAGGAACAGTTGATTTGACTTTAAGAGTGCTTGTGATTAGATGTTTCTAGATTCTTTCTATCTGTCTCCACCCGTGATTTGACATGCTACTTCCCCAAACCTCGCAGCCATAGAGAACAACTAGAGTGACCAACAATCTAAAAAGGGTTTTCTTAGTTTTCCAGTCCCAAAGTTCAGCTTTCCTACACTTGTTTTGAAATAGGTAAGATGCTTTCCAACCTCCCTGTATCCTTTTTGCTTTACAAGTCTCCCAACTAAGTTTGTGGTGAAATTCAATCCCAAGATATTTGTATTCAATGACTATTTCCAAAGGGCTCCCCTAAAAAAGAAAGTTAATTTGTCTCTCTTTCCTTTGCAAGGAGAAAATCATGATTTTTGTTTTGCTAGTGTTCACTTGCGTCTCGACTTATTGGCAGAAGAGCTCTTGGGCTTTTAGTTGTTCCCTCAATCCTTGGGTTGTTCACTTGAAAGGAACTCGAGAGTTCTTCGAAGGATGAATTTCACTGAGTTAAGGTGATCTGAGCTCTAGCACTCTTTCGATAACAAAGGATGAATTTTCACTGAGTGAAGGTGATCCGAGCTCTGGCACTCTTTCGATAACACTCCGAGATTTTCGATGCATGCTCTCCCTTGCGAACTCAAGCTCTGGAATGGCACCATTCATTACATCACACCTAGCACTCATCGTGCGGGACCACATAGGAGACAAATTCTTAGAGATGGATGCAAATACATTTTGGTTCATTGAGGAGTAGGAGTCAAGACAACTCATCTCAGATACCAATGGTAGAATTCTATCCCAAAGGGCTTTTTCTTTCTCGATCTCCCCCTTAGGCACTTTGATCTTTGAAACAGTGGCCATCACAAAATTGAATAGAGAGAACCTCAGGCAACAAAGCCTTTCAGCTTCTCCACCCATCAGTCATTGGCTCTTCCTTGCATGGTGTACCCGTGGGCTCTCTTTATCAAATGGGGATCAAAACGACTGATAGGAGAGGTCAATTCTGTAGGAGAGTGCGTTGGGCTCTAGGAATGATTGCACATAAGCAAGTCAAGGTTCTGACATGCTCCTCAAGTTGTTCCACAGTTTGCTTATTTTCTTCGTTTCTTGCGAGCAACAAAGTCTTTGAACAAATGCACATCTCCCTCGTGCATAGCTTGTCCCAAGGAAACCTTTGTCAACACATAGTCATCCAGTGTCATCTCTTCCATAGGTTTATTCACTTTAGGATGTGCAACTTCCACATACTGAGTTCTAGAAGTCTCAGTGAAGAAATGAGAAGTTGCTCAAGCTCTGTTGGTCCGCTTGGTTTTGATGTACTTTGAGATGGCCTTAAAGTTAGGTGTTGTTGCTTGTTGCATCGTTCTTGATTCTCCTCCAAACAGCTCACATACCCACGGGAAAGGCTCAAAAAGTGTTGACATGAAGTTAGACATCTTAGGTGCTTGATATGGAACCACAACATGATCGTGATGAGATGACTCCACTGCCTCCGGGGAGACAATTGGATTCCTAGGATGATCAAGAGATTGAGATGGGTCAATCTCTCTTGGTTCAAGTTGCTCCATAGGACTTTCTACAGCCATTGCCTTCTTGTGAAGCTCCACAGGGGGTAATATCAATGTTCTCCTCTCATGTAATTTTTCTCTTGGACGATCTTTCTTAATGAGAGGACCTAGTGGCTGCATCAGGTGCCCTGTGCGAAGAAGTGAGGGACACTTACTTGGAAGAAGCTAGTGTTTCTCCACTCTCAATGATAGAAACCCTTTTCTGTTTGAACCATTCTTTTGACCTCTTGATTACTGCCATGGTCCTCTCCTTGATGTCACTAGAATCTCGAATGTTCCATAGAGTGGGAGGAAGAGGAGATGACCACACTCGCTCAAAAAACCATTCATGTTTGAAACCTCTCATATGATCCACTGTCATTCTCATATAGTCCCATCTTCTGACCTCAAAATCATCCACACAATTTAGCCCAATAGTCTTCACTTTGTAAAATGTGACTCAATCCCGATAAGAGGAAGGACTCATGATTCTTCCTAAGGTCACAGTTGGGCCTAGCCACATAGGAATACAAACTGAAGGTTGCGAGGGAAGATTCAATGTTTGCTGCATCAACCATACTCTTGCATGAATAGATTCCTAATGAAATAGGGAGCGAGACACCCTTCCTCTTTGCATTCTTGCACTTGGTGTGAACATAGGACAATTGTCGGCACAACTCAATTCCGTTTTTTAAAACTTAAAGTCACTAAAAAATAAAAAATGACTGTAGAGAACTTTCAATCTTTCACTTGTAGTGGATAAGTTAGAGGAGGATGAGGGGGTTATCTCTGCAACATGGACTACAAAGAGCCTCCCAACTGAGGATTGCTTTTTACAGCCAATGTAGTAGAGAGATTTCCCAACACTCTCCGTTGCAAGTACAAATTAAATAAGTAAAAGGGGTGCCTGTAGAAGACTTAAATCTAATAACATGTTAGAACATATGTAAATGTCGATTTAGTTATCATGCATCCACTTTAAGTGCCCAAAGTACAGGTGCGTTAGTGAGGGCAGGGCCCTGGATTGGTAAAACTGCAAGGCAATTATTATGGTACTGGAAGTACAAACATGCCATGCAGATATTCATAAGCCCCTTATCCCCCTCAGCCACTAAATAAAAAAAAATGACTAAAGATTTAAAAGTCATTGAAATCTGTTTTCATGTTCCATGAATGATTATGAGTATTAAATTTCAATAAGTATGTAAATGTTACTTTATATATATAAACATACCCACAACGTGTCAACAATCTAGTTTTTGACTGTTTTGGATTTGAGAGATAAGATATTGGTGCTGAAAATCACCAGTTTCTCGGGCTTACTATTATTAGAAGGTCATTTTGGTAGGGACTTACTATAAATAGAAACTGGTCTTTCGGGTGTTGGATTGAAATGGAATTAGTCTCAAAAGTTTCCTTTTTGCAATGGGAGGCTTTGCTCCAAATTTCAAATGATTTCAATTGCTGAGTTTTTGTAGATGTGAAAAGGCAAGTTTCTTGGCTGCAAATTTCAAATGGCTGTAGAAAAACACACAAAGCATCAATGGAAACAAGGTTACAGTTTTCTGTGAGGCGTTTTGGAGAGGAACCAACAGTCCAAGTTTCATGGCAAACAGGTATGGGGTTTTGGAGATATGAGTGAAATGGCGTTTTTGGGCAAGGAGGATGTCTGAAGAGTTTTGGCAGCATACCAGCAGCAATGGAGGAGAGAAAATAACACATGGGGCTCATAAATGGTTAAGTGTTGCATTAAAATAGTTTTCCCTCTCATTTGCACACCTCATCTCATATTAAACCCAAGCAAGTTCAACTCAGGTCACGTGGGGGTGGGATGTGTGGTTGCACCCTAAAAAATAGGGGACAAAGGGACATCATCCCCTCCAAAGCGCCATGGGTGCTTGCTTCATGAGGATGGTGCTAAACTTGTGAGTTGAAAACACTTTTCTAACGCACCGGGTTGTGATTTTGAGTGACGAAACTTAGCCATGGATGGGGGAGCGCATTTTGGTGTCCCCCATGTTCCCTTAGTTGTTGGGACAAAGGGACATCAAACTTCCAGAAGGCCGCTATGAGTCCATTTGTCATGAAAAGTGGTCAAAATCCAACTTATGGTTAGTTTATAACATGTTTCTAACACCTTAAGTTTTCACTCAAGTGACAAAACATGACACTCTATGGGGTAGCACTCTTTGGTATCCCCATGTCCCCTTGCACCGAGGGACAAAGAGACAAAGGGACATCAGGCCTCCAAAATCCTGCCCGAACTTCTTGGAATGCTGATGTCATCAATCTCAATGCGAAAATAGACTAAGTGGTTTTACGGGCCCGAGAGCAAGACATGGAGTTCAGAGGGCCAACCTTATATGGTTTTGACTCCAAAGGACCCATTGAGTCCATTCCGACCATTTTCAAGTCCCGATTCAACTTGCAATTTGCCTTTTCAGTCTACTTTCCACTTTTTCCTACGCCTGTGCACTAGTAAGTTGAGTTGCCACCGGAGTCCAAAATGAGTCTGAACAAATCCAACACATGTATCATGAGGAGGGGCCAATGTACTCAACTTTGACCTTTGGTTAGGCTCCTAACAATTTCTGAGGTGTCTGAAAGCCTTTGAGCAAGTTCCACCTTGTAGAAAAACTCTTGTGCTGCACTGATGGACAGGTTTCTACATTTTTGTACTCCTAGAATTATATTTGTGTTCATGAATAAATTAGATATGCTATGGAAATGAAGCTAAAACATATAACCTCAAAGCATGAACCTAATCTACAGTAAACCATTATGATAAGAGCTAAACAAGAGCACTTCTATCATTGTATGAACTTAGATTAACTCTAAACTAACATAATATATGCTACTCTCTACTCTTTAGATCTCTAATTAAACATTGAACCTAAGAAGACCAACTTAACAATCAAAGGGGCGATTAGTTGTTTATGATTCTCAAGCTTTCAAGAATGGAGTCTCACCATTAATGGCTACAAGACCATATGGTTCTCTCTATTTACTTAAAACTTGGTTTAAGGATGCAAATGGAGGCTATTAGCTCAAGATCAATGGAGGGAGTAAGTTTAAGATCAAATGTCTAAATTAGCTTAAACCTAATACAAATGAGATCTCAAAGCTTTCTTAGTATTGAGTTGTGAGTGAAGTTGTAAGGTTGAATGGGTAGGCTTAGCCTTGCATTTATAGTTTTCCAAATGGAAGATTTTGAACTTTGGGTGCATGTGGGACTAAAAACAAGCCTAAAAGCACTTTTAGATTAGATTAGGATAAACATGCTTTAGACTTAGTTGTGCTAGGTTTAGGCTAGTTAAGCGTGATTAGCGAATGATTAGAGACTCATTGAGAGTTGGGAGGGGTTTGGTTAATCATTTGTGACTGATAGATAGCTTAGGAAGCTTGCAAAAGTGGTTCAAAGAGAAATAGGGAGGTTCTGCATGGTCAAAAGGAGGAATGTTTAGCTAATAAGAGAGATATTAACCAAATGGGTTGAATATAGGAGGAATACGTTCGAAAGAGGGTCGTGAATGGGCATCCAAGAATGGAGCGAAGAATAGCTAATTAACGAAGTGTCGTCAATCAGTTGAATTGGAGGAAATGCTAAGTGTAAGCATATTTTAGGTGTCTACAATATCTTGATTATTCCACCATGAAGTAGGCTCCGTCAGCTTTCCAATGCCTGGGATTTGGCTTCCCAAGACCTCCTGAGCCTTCCAAAATCCTTTGAACAAGGTGACTAGCTCCTTTGAAACATGCTTTTCGCATAGCCTTACCCAAAAGACTCGGTTTTTCTTGAAAGTTTACCAACCTCTCGTGACTCTATAGAAACTTCCTAAACTGCTTTGGATCATCTTAGTACTCTCCTGTACAACCTCTAGATGGGTTATGCCCCTGTAGTTAGCTTCCGGGGGATGTCCTTCTGTGACAAAAAGACCAAAAATAGCCCTTTTGAGGCCTCCAGGAGCTGTATTCTTTCATAGATCTCAGTAACTTCAAAAATCAAGCTAGGAAAACTTCTCTGCAAATGAAACACACTTGAAAATCATGTTAGCACGTTCCTCTCGACTAGAATGAGGGTGACACAGTTGAAATGCTGGCCGGAGGAAAGGTTTACATTGACAGGGAGAGAATTTCAAGCGTGGGTTTGGTTGTCATGACCAAAAATTTTAAATTTTGCATGCTAGACATTTAGCATGACAACAAAACCCAAACTTCTTCATGATTTTTATTAGAAAATTCCAGTCGACTCGGTCTAAGGCTCTGCTTTTTGTCCGATTTGATTATCATGCCCCTTCTTTCCTCGTGATTAATGGGATGGATGGGTTCATGGGCGATGATGATGCCATCCAAAATCTGCTTTTCTATGACAAAGCCACTCTGTTCAGTTGAGATGATAGCCTGAAGGAGGTGCTTCATTCTTCTTGCTAGGAGTTTCATATCTTATAGATGGTATTGCAAAGGGAGGTATCAAAATATTCTTCTTTTTCAGATTTTGGATGAGGCTAAGGAATGTTGAAGTCCACTCCGTTAGTACTGATTTCTTTCTCCTACATTCAACTATTGCTGCCGAAACATCCTTGCCAACAATGTGCCAAAATTGCTGGAAAATTCGAGCCTGGAAGACGTAAGGTCAAGGGGCTTTGTTCCTTCCCACATCCTTGATTACTTGGCACACCTCTTGTTCCGTAATTGGTTTCACTAGTGCATTATTATCTTCCTCAGTGATGATTTATGAAATGTGTCCCAAGAGTTCTGATTTGATTGCTTCATTTTTGAACTTAATCTGCTTAGATGTTGAACTTCATATGCTTGTTTCTCGGCATAATCTTTTTTTTCAGTTCTAACACTTTTGTAACATCTTATTGACATAGGTCCATAAGAAACATATATCATACAATGGTGCCATTTTGAACTTCAGCGATACTCCATGTTTAATATTTGTTTTATATACCTCATGTGTTTCATTGCTTTCTTTTTACTCTATCTCATCCTAGAGTCACATTAATACTTGCAAATCTAAATTCACAATGGTTTCCAATGCGTTTTAATATTGATGACCTTTTTCCTTTGAACGGATAACATAGCTTTTCCATTGATTTAGACTCCATCAGGGGTCGAGATTTATGCATGTTAGAAATGATAATTTGTTGTGAAGATATTGATGTCAACACCGAGACCAAAACTTAGCGAGCTTCTCACCAGATGTAAGAAGACATATTAGACTACTGATCAGATATGATGAAATAATTGGTATTCTTTCTTCAAAATACTAGATTAGTGATGAGATATGGATGTGATACGGATGTGCCTGTTTAGATACGGCTTGGATATAAAGCTATTGTATTTGAGTCATATATAAATACGACATGAAATATAAGATATGTTGTTTTTGAAGTATCAATACATTTCTATATATAAAATACACCGCGAAATTATGCAACTTAATTTTTTGGTGAGATGAACCCAGTGAGTAATGCACCAGCGCCTTTTTAGCTTGTTTCTAAAATTTTGAAGTATCTTGTAACTTGGTTATTATTTAGAATTACTAGTGAGCGCATACAAAGGGTTTGGAATGTCTCTACCCTCGTTATGCTATGTATAATGTTTCAATCGTTTGGAAGATCACATCTTGTGTGCTATCATGTTATGCATGTAGATAGGTTGTTTATGTTTTAATTAGTCAACAAGTTTTTACTATGAGTCCGCCTCTCCTCCCCCCCCGCCCCCCCCATCTACATAAAGGAAAAAATAAATGAACAAAGTCAAGGACCTGAATGCCACATTTTGGCATCCATCAGAACTCCAAATGATAGAAAACATATTTTATATGAGTTGTAGAATCTGGGTATTTACATTCCACTTGTGGTGATTAGATATGAAAAAGTCCATAGTTACCAACTTACTAGGAGGTGGGGATGGGTATGCCATTTTCCAGAAAAATAGGAAACTGGTACAAGGAGATGGCCATTTTTTGTTTTGTAAATATATTTAAATATACAAGTAAATTTTAGAGAAAAAATATTATACAGCCTAATATAGTCTAAGAAAAACATTAGTATCTTTTTAAAGTAAAGATATTAGATGTTGACAAAAGATATGAGTAATTATATCGATATTTATTTTTGATATCTCATCATGTGTAAGGTCAAGACTCAAGAGTACAAAAGATATATTTATTAAAATAAAAACTGAATCGTAAGTCTCCGAGACCAGTGCCAGCCTTTGAGACCTATTTTTTTTGGTAGGAAACGAGTCTTTGTGCAACACTTATAGAAACTAATATAAGACTGGCATATTTTTATATACTAAACAATCCTAAGGTCACTTGACCAAGGATGACCGAAATTAAAATTGCATATTGAATGCCCCAAAAGAAAAAACAAACAACATGCGTTATACCAAGATAGAAAATGAAGAAGAAAAGTATGTGGCCATGCACTCCTCAAAAAGAGCACGCCAAAGAGGATTCATTATTTATCTCTGATCAGACCAATTTCATTCTTTAAAATTGAAATATTGGGAGTGGTAATTTTATTCGTCCGAGCCTCCATGAAGGTTGAGCCAGCAACTGCAGAATTTGCCGGTGCCTAAAGAGGATTGTATCTCTTCCCAAGGTCCGAACCCTTGCCTCCAAATCCACCACTGCTAACATCGACTTGAAGATGTACTAACCTTCCCCAACGGAAGTGAGTTGCCCAAGCTTCTCCTGAATTCCCTTTTAAATAGTGATTGGGCTGCAGAGCTGAAACTTCTCAAAATTATGGGCTAGGTCATAATTCCCACTTATATGGGAGGGCAATTTACTAGCGCCAGTAGACTGACCCTCTCCATCCTTTTCTATTTTTATTTCATGGGTTTCCATCTAGAGCGTGGTATTCCTTGCATGCTTCTTTCCTATCTTGAGGTGCCACTTCTGCATATTTAGAAACAAATGAGAAAGGTGCTGGTGCATTACTCACTAGCTTCTTCTTGCCAAACTTCAAGTTGTTGACGTAATTAACTCAAGAGATGTGGATATTCTTAATGTTGGGCATATTTTTGAAAAATCATCTCCAAATCATGTTTCGGCTGGGTAATTTTTTCAAAATCCTGTTTTAGATCCATACTCCATACTTCCCTGTCTTGGCTTCTAGATTTCCCTGTAACCCACCCCTTCACCAACTACTTCTTTCTCTCCTACTGCTGATCACCATGAAAACATAGCGAAGAGAGCTGAGCCGGGCATAGAGTCTAGAGTGGGAGAAAGTGAGGTGATAATGGGATTGCAGGAAGCAAGGATAGTGAAATTGTAGAGTTAATGTTTGCTTTGATCATGATAATCGCCTTTCACCAACCCAGATCTAGGAGGTCACACATTTTTTTGTACCTGCTCATATGAAATGTTTTGAAGCCAAACATAATTTCCATGGCGCAATGCAAAGGGTGAGGCATACTATTGACCATGAGAACGAAGAACTAGAAGGATAAAACAAATATCCTTCTATTGTTTACAAAAATGATTGAAAATTAAGGGTTCAAACCCATCCCAATCATCCAAAGGCTAGATAACAAACTTTCCTTCTCAGGCTTGATAAATTCCAACATTGGCAAAAATATTTGTGGGTGTATTTGCCTCTCAAAATAAATATTGTGAGGAAGTAGAGGCGACTGTGTGGAGTAGGTCCAATGCCTTTGTCAATATCCTATTTAATTTCCAATTCAGGACCTAGTGCTTCTTCATTGCATGGACAACCAACTACTAGTTGGTGCAAGCATATAGGGGGTGTGCAATTAAGGACAACTGTGATGCAAGGCTTATCAGTCTTCCATGGACACACATGAGCACTTCGACAACCTTGGCACAATTCACTAAACTATTCTCATTAATGAATTTACTACATAGTTGATGGATACACTCTTGAGCACACGCTGCCACTCACACACATGCCTCTACACGCTTATTTCATTACAAACATTGAGAACAAAAAAACAACATGGTCCAACCTGACCGGTGCATAGACATGTTCTGGTTTCTTGTCTGGAGAGTTTTCTTTTTTGATTTCCCCCTTCTCCCTCTTTGAGATTCCTTTTTGCCTCATTTACCGATGCGTCCCACGTCTGTTCATCTCCCGAAGGACCCAAGAAACGCTTCCCATATTAATGATTATCTCAAGAATCCGTTATTTTACCTTTGCTGCTGATTACAGGTGTTATGTCAGAAAAAACTCAGTGTTTCTTCCAGAAAATGTCAGCATGTGATAGCAGTTTCGTGTTGCTTTAGGTAAATGCCGAAACTAAAAGTTCTAGAACAAAATTTTTTGAAAACCTTTCTTCTCGAGGATGCCTTGTAGGACCACTTACACCATATCAAGCCAAACCCCTAGAAAAAAAACAAAAAAGAAACGACACTTTGTTTTTGGTGATGCAAGATTACTTGTTCGCCATGGATGCTCCCACATCAGACACCTAGGGTCATTAAATTGTGAGATCCTTCTCATATGGGTGGATTAAGTGGTAAAACCACTCTTTTGGCCATTAAAATTGATGAACATCGTGTTCCTTTCCAACACACCAAATACCTCAGCTGAATTTCTCTTTTTCTCTTCTATTTCCAACTTTTTGTTGGCTTCAAATCTTCTCTCTTCTTCTTACCTCTGCTTTTTCTTTCCTCCGTGAAATTAGATCCACAATAGTCTAACCACCTCCACCAAATGCTTCTTTTCTTCTTCTTTCTTCTTGTGGGTTGAAACCCACCTTTATCCGGCCACCTCCACCAAGATGCCAACTCTCTCTTCTCTCATGGTTGCCAACTCTCTCTTCTCTCATTGTCCTCTTTGTATGTCAAGCAACACCTCTATCTCTATTGCAACATCATCTTCTTCAGTATTTACAGCCTTCAATGTGTCTTCAAAAAGACCATCTCCTTGTGTAATGCTGTCCCGACTAGGCTCTCATCATCGTCTTTATCTTCTTCACCATGTGCTTTTATGGCTTGTAGAAGCATCTCCTCCATCCCATCATCTTCAAACTACATCTTAGCTGCAACCTTATCCTCCTCTTGTCCACTCAATGCTCTTTACAAATCATCACGTGGTTTCACTTGCAAATTCTTCTCCTTCATCTTCATGTCTTTCAAAAGACATGCTTTAGCTGCAACATTGTCCCCTACCATACATTCTTGGGCTGATAATAAACTCTGTTGTACCACCTCATCTTTGTCTTCTTCCATTCTCAAACTCTTTACATCAACTGTAGGCTGACTGCAATCTTCTTTCTTCACCTCATCCATGCCATGTGCAAAGAATCTTTCACTTTCATTGTTCATATGAGAACAATTCGTACCTTGACATAAGAGTTTCTTCACCAATACCTATGTGGGTTGTTTCCACGTGCAAAATTACTTGCATCCTTCAATCTTCTTGGTAGAAACATGTTCACCGCTTTTTATCTTTTTGTTTTCTTCTATACCACATGAGTGACTTTCTTTATCTTTTCCATCTCGTCTGCTTGCACTTGTGAGAGTCTTCTCTTTCATCTCTAGCTGCTGCAAATGAACTCCCTTTTGTATGTCCTTTTGAGAACGTTCTTGTACCATCCATTTTCCCCTCTCTCGTCTCCATGATGATTTTAAGACAATCCTCCTCTGCTGCCACATCCTTACCAATTAGCTTTTCAACTGTTACTGCAACCTTACCGTCTTGCTCTTGCTCTTCAATTCGCTTCTCATACATATGAGCATGCTAAACTCAACCACACTTTTTCCTTCTTTCTACATTCTTTAACTTTGCTGGACCTGCACATTAAACAAACACATTAAGGGAATCAAGAGTTCCACAAACACTTTTTCCAGCTC
Source organism: Taxus chinensis (assembly GCA_019776745.2). Classification (NCBI taxonomy): domain Eukaryota; kingdom Viridiplantae; phylum Streptophyta; class Pinopsida; order Cupressales; family Taxaceae; genus Taxus; species Taxus chinensis. Next base: position 344,994,051 of record CM034146.1, on the reverse strand, counting down.
TTTATCACACCTCATAGACATGTTGTCCAACTCCTCCATTGCCTACATTCTTCTCATAGCTTGTGCTCACATGGACTCCAAAAGGCCTTTTCTCAACAACCTCCATGGTTGTTCTTTCTTCCTTCTTTTGGTTTTCTTCCTCTTCATATGCATCGTCTCCAACCACACTCAACTCATGTGCACTAATATGCTCTTTAGCTACCTGGATTGTTTCCTTCATGGAAACATGAAACTCTTCTTTGTTGTCCTTAGCCCTTCTTCCGCGCGAAAGATGAAATTCTTTATCTTCATTTTTCAATGAAAACACGGCCATAAACACTGTCCCATCATCAAATAATGGGTCTCCTCTTTCCGGTTCACAATCTATCGCCTCTACATCCTCATTCATGAAGATATCTTCTTCTATGGGCTGCTCACAAATCTCTTTCTCTTTGCTGTTCTCAAAATCAGATTTGGGATCCTTATATAAAAACCTCTCTTGTTGTCTTGCAAGTCAACTTTCTTCTTCTCACCAATATCCTTCTCCCTGCTATTTCTAGGAATAGCTGTAATGTCCCCTTTCCTTCGCCGAGAGCCTAAGGGCCAAATTTTAGTCTTAGCCTTGGTCATACCCAAGGGGCTAGGGATGCTGGGAGCTATTGGGTGTGAATATCTAGTTCATTTGTTATAATTTTTCGTTGACATGAGCATAAAGTAATTTGGAGGGACTAGATGTTATGTTTTGTCGTTAAGGGGGGACCCCATAACACTTTATTATTCTATTTCTTCGTTGGGGTCACTTATGGTACTTTATTATTCTATTTTCTCATTGGGGTCACTTAAGTCATTTTTTAGTCCCACATGGAGCGTCCAACTTAAAAAAAGGTAATGAGATGTTACAAAAGAAGGTTTGGGGGAGTGATGGAGGACATTCTTGCATACCTAATTATCTTCTTTCATGTGCAACTGCTATTTGCAAATCTATAGCTTGTGGAGTGAAATCCCGCAGGAACCCTAGCTTCGATGGTGAGAGATCCATCCCTAGCTAGTAGGGCATTCTTCGGTAGTGAAAGATCTACCCTAGCTTGTCATTTTAGAGCTGTTTTAAGGGCTGATTTACAGAGATATTTTCAGAGGTTTTAGAGATAGGGTTTTGAATATTTTTGAGATATTTTGTGAAGATAATCAGTGGGTTTTCAGATCAGACTTACGGCAGCAATAAAGAAAGGGTTTGACATCATTTCCAGAGGATTTCAAAGGGGTTTTGACCATCTACCAAAAAGGGCGACTTGTTTTGGAGATTGCAGCCCTTATTTGGAGGGTTTCCAGTTGGCCATTTTCAGATTTGAATGTTGGAATATCATCTTCCATATTTGTAAATGTTATTTCCAAAGTTTCATAATTTTTGCACTTGTATTTGGGAAGATATGAATTTTAGAAGTTTTCTAGTTGTTTAGGGCACGTTGTAATTTTCTAGCAGTGTTCTATTATCTGAAAAATTCCAAAAATAATTTCCTAGTGTTAGTTTTATTGTTAGCAAGCTCTCTATAAATTTTCAAGTGATTTGGGTAAGTATTTTGTGAATTATTAGATTTATTTCATATTCGCTGCCCTAGTTTTATTTTCTGCAAAAATCAGAATTCTTACTTTGGCTGCAAATTGTCATTATTTTGTGCTTTTCTAAGTGGTATCCCACAAGGGATATTTAAGAGCTGTAATCATCTTGAAAGCACTATTATGGGTACACACATGTATATAATGAAAAAGATATGTCATTGTCAAATCATGTTTGATAACGACAATACTTAGAATAGAGATATGTCATTGTCAAAGCACATTTGTAACCACATGCATGTAAAAAGAGAAATATATCATCATGAAATCACATGTAATAACCACATATCACTTACATGCTAAGATAGTACAAGCAAGAGAATGAAGAGGGACAAGTGATATGCGCCAATGTCATCACTAGGAAAGGTATCAAATCTATGTTATTCTTGTAACAAATGCCCCAATAGCATAATATAGCATTGACTTGAAATCAATTGCCCCAAAGGACATATATAGCTGAAGCTATTCTACCTTTGCATCGTAGTTGTGTATGCCCCAATAGATGCATGTTAATGACCATGGTGCAACATAGGCACCAAACATAGCCTACTATTTTCCACAAAGTAGTAGTGTGCATGATGTAATCATGTGTACCAAGCATAGTAGTAACACATAGCCTCATAACTGGGCAATATAGACATGTATCAATTATCATAACCACATATAGTTCTAAGTGAAAACATTGAACCAAACAAAGCGACCGAAAACAAACAAGCAACCAATCACATGTACCTGACACAAACTTGACAACTAGAGAAACATTTATGGACACAAGTGACTGACAACAAGCCACACGAACAAATATGTACAAGCACAAGCACCCATTTTGCTTGAGCAAGTATACCGAGCAATTATAGGGCACACAAGAGAATAGACAATGTATCAATCATGTGAAAGTATGATAAAACACAATATGTAAGCTATATATATATATATATATATATAATATATTTCAATATAAGCACGGAGAAAAGGAAAGAGAGACCTTGAAAAGGAATTGCAGGGTTTATCTTGGAACACATGTGAATGACCCAGCATTCAGGCATGCCCCCAAATTGAAGGTTGCCCCCGTGGATGCATGGCAAGATAAAGCTGCAAAACATCTGTAAGTTCATGACTCATATGTAATCTGTATGTCCTGCATCTAATTTAAAAATTATCATTAGAAGAATGTGCATAACCAATGTATATATAAACCTCCAACAATAGGTAGATATGTAACCATGTGGGAAACAAATCTGTATTTTTGTATCTTATTATATCTAGAATGAATGGAACCTAACAAGTTAGAAGAAGTAATGAAGACTGTAATCCGTAATCTGTGCAGTCAATGCCCACAAGGGTTAGGATAGCAATGGTAACTGATAGACCATCTAAATGTCTACAGAATGGTCCTGTATCATCATTATCAAAGGATCTGAAAGTGCCGAGGATCATGAATAAAAAGAGTCAGATGTGTAACTAATAGTATTTGGAAAGTAATCACGAGTTGTATGGTAACCAAAATTGTTGGCACTATAATGTAGTCATGAACATGGGAAGTAGCTGCTTGTAGTTATTTTACCCTTTTGTAATGAAGCACATTGTTTAGATTGTTTAGTTGAAACCTTCACTAGGTGCTTTAGGGATTAAGTCACACACAAGAGGTTGCAATAAGACTAAGGTAGTCTCTTCAAGAATGACTAGAAGCATTTCATCTCAAGATCTTTCTAATTGAGGTTGTAGGATTCACTCTTTTAGTAGCATTTTAGGTAATATCACAGTTGAGATTTGAATTCATGGTGACTCATAAGGAGTGTCAACAATAGTAATCACTTTGTTAGCATGCATAATCTACATTAGAAATCGGTGAAATGTGGCATGGGACAACTTGCATTTGATTCAACCAAGGGCCTCCAAGTAAACCTATATGATATGTCTCATTGTTTGGTAATATGTGAAACCACACAAGCAAGGTCTTAGGACATACTCAGAGTCCACCGAGGTGATCAAGATGCAGAAAGATGTGTCAAGTGAGACTGTCACAACCCTAATGCCTGCGGATGTTCAATGTTATCTTCTTGAGTAAATCACGAGTTTGTCAAAACTATGCATTGTGCAACATGTTTAAACCTGATCCATGGTCCACCAAATGCAAAATAGTCGTATGAGGGAGACACCAAAGTGAATCTATGAAAGGTATGAACCTTCAAACCATTGTTAGAAGGCACCCATTTGAGAATCTAAAAATGAAAGTTGTAGAATGTAGATGTTGGGAGCTTGTCTTATGTGCAACTGACGAACACCTTGTGAATACCATCAATACACGAGCATAGGTGGAAATTGCTAGAAGCTGCCATGCGAACCTCATCAAAAGGTTTTGTTGTATCTCCCCGTAATGATTTGGAAGGTTTCCGCAATTTGTAGGAAGATAAAAGATCTATGACATGGGTTGTGCCACTGAATCGTTCAATGTAGTATTAGCCCTTTCATGAAGTAATGACATTAATGATTAAAAAAATCCTGAATCAAATGTCGAGAAGCTGCCAAAACGCTTCAAAACGGGAAAAATGCTTGAAACTTTATGTCAATTGATAATATGCAAAAGACATCATAGTTCTTTTTGTGAGAAATCTGAAATGAGTCAATCTGGCAAGTATGAAAGGTAAGCTTCCAAAATGTTTCATATTGTGGTTCGTTTAAGCATTTGGTTGCTACTCTCGTATCATGCAAAAGATGATAATTATCTTTGTTGAGAAGAAAGGAAAATGCCTATCAATTGGCTGCGCCATACCATACAAAAAGAACTTTGGTCCAGACTTAAATATGAAAAGTAGAAAAGCTTTGACATCCATAAGCCTTAGCCTCTACACCAATGTAATGTCCCCAATGGACATTATTTTACCCACTTGAGATTTTGAGGTGAAATATCCCTTGTTGGGACTCTTAAAAAAAATTGTAGACAAAATATAGAAATTTGCAGTAAATAACACTGATTTTTATGACAGCAGTATATGAATTTATAAAAGCAAATGTGACAGTTATGGCAACAAGTATAAAATCCACAAATCAATATCTTCACTTATATTGTCCATTCAAATCTAGTACCACTAATTTATAAATGCCCAAATATGTAAAACATTGCAGATTTCAGATATAAACAAGATAAAATAAATTATTTAAAAACCCTTGTCTGAAACATGGCTTCGAAAATTCATATCTTTTGCTAGAAAAGTCCAAATGAGCCTTGAAACTTTGGATCTTGGGCCACAAAAATATGAAGAATAATATTCCAAAATTAGTTTCCCACAACAAACACAAAACCCTAATTTTTCTCCTAAAAAAGGTCGCTCAACACATTTAGGGCATCAAATCAGCTCCAAAAGTTAAGAAAACAAACTACTTTGATTCCCAAACAAATTAGCCCTGAATCAACTCCAATAATGACAAACTAGGGTGGATCTTTCACCACCGAATAGTGCCCTACTAGCTAGGAATGGATCTCTCACCACCGAAGCTAGGGTCCCTGTGGGATCTTACTCAAACACAAGCTAAAGAAAATCCAAGCGTGTATGCAAAAGCTATAAGCTTAAGACACAAATAAGAAAATATCAAATGGTTATGCAATACCTTCCCCTCAAGTCGACTTCTCCTTATAAAGGAAGAAGAGACCCAAAACAACCTCTACATTATCCAATTAGTTCACAAGGATTTTCCCTATGCAAGCATTTAATATATTCCCATATTAAATTCTTTCCCCTGCAACTTTCTCCCTCTCTAATGCCTAGTCGCATTTTTCTAGAGGGAACACCCATAGTACTCATGAGCTTTTTACATTTTATTCTATTTTCTAATTCCCCGTTCTAAGGCAAGTCGACATTTTTTCCTTTAGAATGGATACAATTTGCTAAGTGCTTTCTCATGTATTTGAGCTTTTTCTATACTTTATTTAATAATTATTAAGTTTATTAAATTATTATAAGTGCTTTTTGTATATGTTTATTTTATGTTATTCATGGCACTTTAAAATTAAATAAATATAACTTAAGTCACCCTTATGTTTTTCCTTTGGCCATCGGGTAGACAAATTAGGCCAAAGGTCTTCGATTGGGAAGGGGATATTACAGTCCTCCCCTTCCCAAAATTGCTTGCCCTCAAGCAAAATTCCAAATTTGTTTTGTTTAAGTGCCATGCACAAGAGACAAAACATGTTGAAGTGATCTGCAAGCCTAGCCCCTGTTCCTGTCAAGTGAGCCTAAAAACTTGCCACCATATATCATCCACCAAGATGCTTATATATACATAGACTAGGAACAATGGTTCAACAAACTCCATAATGTAAGACTTCATCATGTACCATGCCATGCATCTCATGATGAAAATAAATAGGCATAGGTAACAATAAATAAGACACATTAGTATGCTCTTTGAATACCTTTGAATATCACCAACTGTCCTCGCTCAATCTTGGTATTCAGACATGTCTTGAGCTTTGCTGCCCCAAAATCTGGTGCTTGATTGCGTGTTGAAACAATGGGCTGAAAGTTCTTCATAAATCAGTTGCTGGTTTGATAATTATGAGCATGGCGTACTTTCTTTCACACCATCTTTCCATCCGTGCAATCAGCCCCTCCTGTGGAAAGGTATGCTCCATGCTCCCAGACTGCCCTCATCTTAAGGAATGTAGATTTTCTTGCATACCCTGTTACCCACTAAACGAAGACATATTTTCCTTGAACTCTTGTAGGTGTTGTCTTGCTTTAACGGCTATCAATCTAGCAGCTCTAGCTCTGCTATTCCATTCCTCACACCGTTTAAGAGTTTCCATTACATCCTCCTTACTTGCATATACAAATTTCTTCTCCTAAGCTGGTATAATTTCTCTAACAAGCAAAGTTTCACTAGTGCAATTATTTTTCTCAATGGAAATCATACCTTTTTCTCTAGTAGCCTCTTCTTCTTCAAATGAGTTCTTTTGTAATTCAGGTACCGACATATGATGACCTCGCTTGGGCTTGCTACCAATCTTCATCATGCAATAATCTAGAAATGGCATATTATCTTTGAAACCCTTACTCAAAGATTGATATTTCCTCCAACAAGAATCCTCATCAATCACCTCTATTGGCCGCCCTTTATCACTGTTCTCACCATTTTCCTTATTGTTCCCAGATCTGCTTTGATTCAAATTCTGAGTGAGCAGGCTCAAATAAAGGTTAGTGGCTTCCTGTTGTTTCACCATGTTGGTGAACATTTCCTTCAGAAAATCCACATTGAGATCTTTCCAAACTATACCAGATTTAACCCACACAGGCTGGAGGAACAACTCTAATACCATTTGTAATGTCCCCAATGGACATTATTTTACCCCTGAACGGATTTTAGGCAATCCCAACTTTAAATGCAACTTATAGACAAAATACCAAACAAGTATCACGCAGACCTGAATTTATAAAAGAAATGCAACTTGGGTTAAGTGGAAAACCCACACCAATCAACCTCAAAATTTATATCATTCCACTCAAATTTAGTACCACTAATTTATAAAGCCCAAATATGTATAAAATTGCAGATTTCAGATATAAACAAGGCTGCAATAAATTATTTAAAAACCCTGTCTGAAACATAACTTCGAAAATTCATATCTTTTGCTAGAGAAGTCCAAATGAGTTGAAACTTTGGATCTTGGGCCACAAAAATATGAAGAATAATATTTCAAAATTAGTTTTCGCACAGTAAACACAAAACCCTAATTTTTCCCTAAAAAGTAGGTCGCCCAACACATTTAGGGCATCAAATCAGCACCAAAAATTAAGAAAACAAGCTACTTTGATTCCCAAACAAATCAGCCCTGAATCAACTCCAATAATGACAAACTAGGGTGGATCTTTCACCACCGAAGAGTGCCCTACTAGCTAGGAATGGATCTCTCACCACCGAAGCTAGGGTCCCTGTGGGATCTTACTCCACAAGCTAAAGAAAATCCAAGCGTGTATGCAAAAGCTACAAGCTTAAGACACAAATAAGAAAATATTAAATGGTTATGCAATACCTTCCCCTCAAGTCGACTTCTCCTTATAAAGGAAGAAAAGACCCAAAACAACCTCTACAATATCCAATTAGTTCACAAGGATTTTCAGGCATAAGAAAGCCTCTACACCAAGAAGGAGAATAGCTCAGCCGAGGAAAGCAATGAGAGCATATCGGACAGTGACAGAGAAGAATCTCTTTTCATGGCAATAGAAACAATTAATGATGAAGAACAAATGTTTTTGGAAGAGGAAGAAAATTTTGAGGGTGAAGGAGAAGTGGATCTGGAAGAAGAATTTGTCTGTGGCTTGGGTGAAATAAAGAGGCTTAAGGAAAAGAACTTGAAGCAAAAATTATAGCTTTAGAAATATGAAGAAGGTGGAAATCCACAATCGAACATATCTCAAAGCTTCGAATAGTTTGAAAAGATTATTATCAATTGAAAACTCAATTAGAAGAGGCTAAAAGAATTGAGGAGGTAGTAAGAGATCAACTGAAATCAAAAGAGGAAAATTGGGCTAAGCTTGAATTTGAAATTGTTGATTTAAGAAAGGAATTAAAGAAGTCTAGTGACAAGCTAAAAAAATAGCTTAAAATTTGAAAAGAGCACTGAGGTCTTGGATAACATTCTTAATAGCCAAAGGTCACCATGCATCAAGACAGGTCTTGGCTATGAAGAAAAACAAGAGGTTACTAAGAAGGATTTTTATTCAAAAACTGTTGAACCTTCGAAGAAAGAAGATAAAACTTTTCATAAGAACAACATTCCTCGAAAGGATAACAAAGATGAGAACAAGTGGCATAAGGTTCCCCTAAGAAACTTCAGAAGATCCTGCTATCCAAGGCAGCCTTACATGATCAGGTATCGAAACTCCTTTTATGGCTATTGTTTCTTGTGTAACAATTTTGGTCATAAGGCAATAAATTGTAAGGTTCAACCAAGGAATAATGGTTGGAATAAAAGTGCTTATGGTTATTCATGTAGAAATCATAACTCATTTGCTGCACTATCGGATTACAATGAATATGATATTGTGTTATAAGTGCAACAAAATTGGTCATATAGCACAATATTGTAGAAGTGTTTCTATAGAGAATCCAAAAAAAACCAGGAAAGTGGATACTCTGGCCAAGCAGAAAATAGAACCAACCAAATCTTGGAAGAAGAAACAAAAGGAAGAGAGAGAAAGCTATGCTTGTTCAAACTACTTTTTATGTGTAAAATTAAGAGCAACATTGGTACATTGATAGTGGATGCTCGAGCCATATGACAGGAGATAAGAGAAAACTTGAAGAAAGTAAGTGGAGGAACAATAAAATTTGGAGACAACGCTACAACAAGAATAATAGGCAAAGGTAATCTCAGTCTCAATGATGGAAAGACAAAAATTGAGAATGTGTTGTACGTTGAAGGGCTGAAGCATAACCTCCTAAGTGTTAGTCAAATGTGTGATCAAGGACACATCCTCACTTTCCATCCTCAACGCTGTGATGTAAGGATTGCTAGTTTAGGAGGATTAGTTGTTGATGCAAATGGAACCACGAATAACTCGTATGTGCTCAGTAAAGTTAAGAAAGAAAGATGTTATATGACACAATTAGATGAGAGTTGGTTATGGCACAAAAGAATGGGCCATATGAATTTTGACAATTTGGTGAAAATCAATAATAAGCAGTGTGTGAGAGACATGCCAAAAATCACGAAGCCTTCAAACACTATTTGCAAGCCATGTCAGCATGGAAAACAAAGTAGAGGCAAATTCAAATCAAAGGAATATTCAACAACGAAGCCTTTGGAATTGATTTATACAGGCTTGTTTGGGCCCACAAGAACTCAAAGTTTAACATGTGAGAGTTACTTTATGTTGTTAATTGGTGACTATTCTAGAATGACATGGGTTGCTCTTCTAAAAGATAAATCTGAGGCATTTGAGAACTTTAATTTTTTTAAAGCTTTAGTAGAAAATGAAACTGGGTTGAAAATTAAGTGTTTGAGATTAGATAGAGGAGAATTTCTCTTAGACCAATTCAGAGAATTTTTTGAGGAACATGGAATAAGAAGACAACTCACAGCTGCACGAACTCTGCAACAAAATGGAGTTACTGAAAGAAAGAACTGAACAATTCAGGAGATGGAAAGGATTATGTTGGGTGTGATACCCTTCTCATTGAGTCACCAAATTCTCAAGGAGTAGCATCGGTTCAGGGGGACACTGTGGACAACCCTTTGCCATTGATGTCAAAAGGGGAGAGTAAAAGAAATGGGGAGTAGTACAACAAGAGGAAGAAGTAAAGAAAGGGAGAGTATTCTGTTTTGAAGATGATTATTTCTTTGTAGGGTTGCTATCAATGACAAAGGGGGAGATTGTTGGAAGTATTGTCATTGATGTCAAAGGAATTGTTGATCTCAAGGATGTTTTGATGGCAGCATTAATCTAGTTGTGTACAACAAAAATCATGAGTGTTATCATCATTTGAATTGCAGCGGATCATGGAAGGACGTTTTGATGCACAACAATATAGTGGCAATCCATTACATATACTAGCACTTAATTAATGTGACGCTAATGCCAACAAGTTTATTAGAGGGCCCAAGGACCACGTGAAGGAGATATAATTAAATGGAAAAACATTTAAGTTACCCATTTGGCTGACCCTCTCTACATGGAGCGCTTAATTTTAAATTAAATGAGTTAAAGTAATATTAAAGAAAGTGACACATCTTTTGGAAAGGTCGTCTCATTTGGGAAAAGGTAACAAGGGGCTATAAAAGATAGATGAGAGGATGGAGGAAAGCAAGTGAAATGAATTTGATACATCATTGAAGAATAAGAAGCGTGAGTGAAGAGTATATTTTTATGAAGAGCAGATGCAGATCCTTATGAAGGGCAGATTTTGAGCGAATATTATTCCAAAGAAGCGAAGAATTTTATAAGTATGAAATAAGAGTTATATCTTGAGAAGGCAAGCAGGTTTGTGAAGAGGAAATAAAAGTCTCTATCATTCGTTGAAATAGTGACACTACGAAGGTGGTATTGTCATCGGTTTGGAGGTCGGTGCCTCATAACACGAAGATATTGGTGTCTCTTACTGAGTTGGTGCTTGGCAGAAAAGATTGGTGTCTAAATTGCTAAGTTGGTGCTTGCCATTGGGGATTAGTGTCTCCAGTAGGTTGGTGCCTACACGAATTGTAAAAGAATTATATATATATATATATATATATGAAAATATTTTTCCTTGGGTTTTTCCCGAAAGGGTTTCCCTGTAAATATTGTGTTCCTCTTGTGTTGCATAATTTTTAGATCTTTTGACAATGTTACTGTTCTGACTATTAAAGTTTTGAATTATTAAAAGTTTATCTTATACTGATTCGCCCCCCCTTCCTCTCAGGATAAGCGTGTGTTTAACACTTCCTTCTTTGTTGTGCTCTCTCTTTCCTTCATTTTCTTTTCCATAATGTATTCAAAGAGACACTCTTCTTCTCTGCTGCTACATCAGAATCTTCTCACTAATTCATCTTCCAAAATGAAGATTTATTCACTTCTCTTCAACCCCTCCTCTCTCATGTCTACAAAGAGACATTTTTCTCTTTCACTCTTCATTCTTTTGGCTCCCTCTAGAGATTTTTAAAGTGTAGCAACTTGCATTTCTTGTTCCACCTCCGGATAAATTACTCTCTCTATGACTGATTGCAAAATCAGGCCTTCTTCTTCCTCATGGGCTGATAACACATTTAGCTCCTCTCTCTCTTTTCTATCATCCACAATGAGGATTTTCTCCTCTACTCTGGTGTCACTATTTTTACTTCCTTCTTTATTACTCTTTCTCATCAAATACTTCACTGTATACTTTCTCCATTGCTCTATCACGGGCTTGACTTATCTCTAGCCACTCTCTCTCTATTGCTGCAACTTGTAACATTAGATCACCCTCTTCATCTTGTTCAACACCACATTCTTCAGCTAGAACTCTAAGCTTTTCAAAATCTTTATCGTCGCATTTGTGATATGTAGAGACCACTTTCTCTTTTCCTATCTTGACCTCACCGTGGATGTGGTTGTCTCCCACATTAACAATTCTTTTTGAAACCACTGTCAAAGGGCTGCAACACTTCTCTTCATCATTTCTCCTCTCTCTATCCTCTTTCAGTAGGATTTCCTTCTCTCTACTATTACATTTCAAGGCAATTTTTTTCTTCCTCTCTTAAGCCACAAAACATGAAGCTTTTTCAACCACTCTCCTTGCATTCTTGGGTGCAAAACTAGCCCTATCAATTTGGAAACCATATGTTCTCAAATTTTCACCTTCTTCTTTCCCTTCCTTCGTCTCTTCTGTTAGAGATCTCTCCAATAAACAGCTGCAACTCCATGTAGCCTCTTATGTGCAAACACTACCCTTTTGGGGTCTTCAATATTCTCCTCCTCAAAAAGAACTTCTAACTCCACTATCCATCTCATGAGCTCTTTTGGGCTCTCTTTACCACTTAACAAAAAAAATTTGCAAGCAGGCTTACCTCTTTGTTTCACCTTGACCTTTGCTGGTCTCTTTGATTTGCTAGCTTGTCCTCTCTTCAAGATATCCAAATTTGCTTGTATGGATAACAACATCTCCATCATCTCTTTTTCTTCACTTACTACTGTGACATCTTCACTTTATTCTTCCATCATTTCCAATCTCGCCTGCACTTCCTTCAATGTCTCAACCAAGTCTTCTACTCGTGGTGCTCCTCCCTTCTTGTGTGCCATATCTTCAACCAAGAGGCTTCTCTTTCATAACCTGCAATAAACTCGAACAAGAGTTTCTCTGTCAGTTTCTATACTGGTAGGAATTCTCACACACCTACAACATACCTATCCTCTTTTCCATGCAAGCTTTTTTTAAAAAACTTGCAACTATCTCCAGTAGATTTCTTTTTCACAGTCTGCAATGGACTCAAACAAGAGCGCCTTTTATCTTCACACACTTGTAGGACTTCTCACACTTCTGCAACAAAAATCACTTTGACTACACCAAATCTCTTGACACCTTCTACCCAACACCTCTTCTTTGTTGGAAGATGTCTTCTCTTGTTTTCTACTCACAAAAATGTGGAAAATAACTCTCAGCAGGATTCAAACCTGCTCTAATACCAATTGGTGCAGGCACAGAGAGGGTGTCCAATTAAGGACAGCGTCTAATTCTGTTATGCAAGACTTATCACTCTTCCATGGACGCACATGAGCCCTTCAACAACCTTGGCACAATTCACTAAACTATTCTTATTAATGAATTTACTAGACAGTTAATCGATACACTATTAAGCACACTCTACCACTCACATACATGCCTTTGCAATCTTATTTCATTACAAACATTGAGGAAAAAAACTACAACTCAGTCCAACCTGACTGGTGGATAAACATGTTTTGGTTTCTTGTCTGGAGAGTATTTTTCTTGATGTCCCCCTTGTCCCTTGTTGAGATTCCTTTTTCCCTCATTTAGTGATGCGTCCCATGTCTCTTCAGCTCCTCAAGGACCCAAGAAACACTTCCCATATCAATGATTATCTCAAGAATCCATTATTTTACCTCTGCTGATGATTACAGACGTTCAATGAGCAAAAAGTCTACGATTCTTCTGCAAAATGTCAGTGCATGAGAGCAGTTCCATGTTGCTTTAGGAAAATGCCAAAATTGAAAGTTCTAGAACATGATTTCTTGAAAACCTTTTTTCTCAATGATGCCTTGTAGGACCACTTACACCATGTCAAGCCAAAATCCAAGAAAAAAACCAAAAAAACAAACAACACTCTGTTTTTGGTGATGCAAGATTACTTGTTTGCCATGGATGCTCCTGCATCACTAGGCAACATCAACTAGAAGATTTATGAAGTTTAGAAGGGAAAGATGTAATCCTTGGACCATTCTAATCATTTTAGATTCATTGTTGGTTCCCTTTTTGATGAAGAAGGCCCAAAGAAATTGGCCCCTGCTGTCTTTGAATAGTCCTGTCATCTCGACATCGCATGGTTGCTTTCTGATCTCCTGTCAACATTAATATTGATTTCCCCCTCACTTTGGCGCTCCATCTAGCGAGGTCTTTTAGAATCAATTCCTTTAGTGAGTGACATGTAGAGTAGATTATATTGTTTGTGCATGTAATTTTTTACCATACATACATAAAGGGTGTAACTGTTAACGTGTTGCTACTTTTCTGTTTGTTTATCTGAAGGGAAAGCTTTAATCTTTCGATCAGCTCAATCATTTTGGCTTCATTGTTTGTTTCCTAAAGTTAGCACGTTTAATAATAACATCAACTCGAAATTTAGCATGTCTAATATTAACACTGGGCACCTATTAAATTATTATTCTGTATTTTCTGAGTGCGCCACACTGAGGAGAACAACTACCGAGCAATGAGAGGTAAGACTCTTAACACCACCTTTCTGTGAAGGTGGTGTTTTCTACTAAGTTGAGTCTTTGTCTCAACATTTCAAACTTCCCCTTATCTGGAGGCTTTGTCAAATTATATGCCACGTGCAAATTTGAAGGAACATACTCAAGAATCGTCTGTTTTTTGAACTCTGAGAAAATGGCATTGAATATTTATGTGCTTGGAGCGATCCTGAAACATTGGATTCTCAGAAAGCTTGATGCAACTCTGATTATCATAGTAGACAACTGTAGGCTTCCAACATTAGGTTGGACAATGCTTCTATCAACTTACGAAGCCATATGGCCTCACAACTAGCAGATGAGGCTGCCATATACTCTGTCTCTGCTGAACTGAATGCAACTGATTACTGCTTTGCTGGACCTCTAGCTGTGAGCCCATCTCTCAAATCAGTGATCTTCATCAAGCAGCTTGCCACAGTACCAGTGTCTCTTACACAGGTGCTACTGAGCTTGTTCTTCAAAAGCATCCTGTGGGATATGTTCACACTCTGGTATAGAATGATCAAGCCATCACAAATCTCCTTCTCTGTCGACGGTGTGAGGGATCAAGTGGTTCTTCACAAAATCAAGGACGATTCTCTTCGTTTTGGCTGCTGCCTTATTGTGCTCGGCCAACTGTACGGGATCGGTAGGAGCTGTAACCTTCTTCTCAACAAAACCCTAAAGATCAACATCTTCCAACAACATTTGCAGTGTGCACTTCCATGGTGTGAAGTTGGAAGTGCCTTCTAATCTGTCACTCTTGGAGACGGAGTTGTCATTCTGCCACTTTTATGATACACTTCAATAACCAGATCGGTCTGAACTCAAATCAAAATAGCACCTTCACAGGTCCAAGTGCGTATCACATGCACAAATTGGCTTCAATCACTGAAGCTAGGGTATCACACTTGCCTAGATCTTCTGACTGTTCCTCACAAGTAGCAGTGCACTGCATACGCAGGTCTGGAGGATCTCAGAGGCACTGCACTGATTCCATGTTGAGTTTTAATTCATGGTGCGTAAATCTGCTCTTACGGTGAACAAAACCTTAACTAAATACCTCTCAAAAAATAGTGTACTGTTAGACTTATAAATTTGGACTGTAAATTCACAAGTGCAGACTCCGGATTTAAAAAAATCAGGACTGTGAACCATGTAAACTAAATCTGTATAAAAACAATGTCGTAAAGTAAATAGATTCCTCACTCAAACACACATCAAATTTGTATAATACTCAGAACTTCCGTTACTGCGTATCTGTATTCAGGGGGCTGGACTTGGTACTGTATGTTTTGTGTACAGGTCCCATTCCGGTCCTCCTCTGGTTACTGCCCAGGTACTGCCCGGTTCTGGTATGGTCCACCTCTGGTTTGTCCCAGGATGAACCGGAGCGTACCTGGTTGCTTTTGGCCAGTACCCATGCCATACCCAACAGGTAAACACGTTTTTATTTATTTATTCAGTTGTTTAAAAAAATCGAACTTGGACGCAAAAAATAAATATAAACTGCAAATCCTAATAGACACTCACACTATTTAAACAACACCACATTTTCCTCCCATTGCATACTTCTCATTGCACGTTTTATCTCTCACCTTCATAGTTTCAATTGCTTAGGGCTGAAACTCCATTTTTATGCTAAGCCTATGCCACTACAACCAACCATTTGGTGCCAAGGAGTTTAAGGAGCGTGTGAGAAAGAGAATTCCTGATTGATGGTGTTGATCCTCTTGATGAAGACAGTAAAAAGCAATATGATAATGAATATTATTAAAATGCTGATTTATATTGATTTTTGTGTGTATACCGTAACATTTACACATTCTACTTGTTCTAAGTTTGTCCACTGAGTATCATAACATTTGGCATTGAATTATCAGTATGGTTTGTGGTTATTTAATTTATTCTGTTTACTCTATATATTATATGGTTAATTTTTCGGACTTGGCTCTTTTTATTTATTTTTAATATTTTATATATTTTTTGTACAGCCGTACCCAAAGCTGTATGCGGGCCCCCCAAAAAATAACCGCATCCATACTAGGATCGGCTATTTAGTTTAGAAAGAAAGAATTATGAAATGCTGCACCAAACTGATTGAATCATTTACCCACCCTACCTTGCTATTATAGATGAAGGCTAAAGTTACAATATATCTAGACAGTAATATTAACTACTCTAAATCTTAAAAGCACGTCTAATATAACAAAAGCTCTAAATTTAGCAGATATAATAATAACTTTAAATTTAGCATGTCCAATAATAACATTAGATGACTATTAAACTGCTGTTCTGAATTTGCTGAGTGTGCCGTGCAGAGGAGAACAACAGCTTAGCAGAAACAGGTAAGGTTCTAACAATAAGGCCCAAAGAAATTGGCTTTCTGTCTTTGAATAGTCCTATCACCATGACATTGATTGGGAGCTTTTTTATGTGCCGTCGACATTAAGTTTGATCTTCCCCATCTCCAGGAGTTCTGTTATTCTAGGTCTAGTAGAACCAAAATCCTTCAGCAAGAAGCATGCAGAGTAGATTAAACTTTTATTTGTGCATGTACTATTTTACTATGCAGACTAAAACGCGGTTTCCCTTGAAAATGTAGCTTCTCTGTTGGGAGTATGGAAGTGTGTAGCATATGGAAATGAGGAGTTTCACAAGAGTATAGTTAATGCCATTGATGTTCAAAGCCGAACAAATAAAAGGATAAGAAAAATATAAAAAGCATAACCAAATTAGTGTGTATGAAACTTACTAGGACTGTACAAGTAGAATGTTCAATATTGTGTCTGACACTGATGGATTGGTATAGTCACATGAGAGAGAATATTTCACCAAATGGAATATTTCAAATGACTTAGTTATTACAGTGAAGAAATGTTAATACGAAATAAGAAAAGAATGAATCTGAGAGAGAATAAAATTGAAGATTCTTCTAGGATGATTCAAATATCAGATACACCACCTCTAAATGTAAATGTAGCTCGGATTGTTACTAGTGGGATATATGCAATGTTATAGGATGAAGTTTGAATTTTTTCCACCCACTACATACAATGAACCTTTAGAAGGATATGGTGGAGTTGGTTGCAGTCGTTAATTAGTGAGCATATTCATGATAGATGCCGGCGATGAATGTCAAATGGCTCCTATAGAGAATTGCACATAGCTTTGGTTATGGTCATACGCCAGACCTTACCCTAAGGATTTAGTAGTATAATTAATATACCTTTTTAGTATAAGTAACATACCTGTTGTGTCTGAATGCTTGAGTAGGTAGATTGGACACTAACCCTCAGCATCTTTAATTTGCTTCTCATGCGCTAGTTTAACAAGGAGGCTGGTCCGTGGCATAATAGAGTTTTGAACTGACCTGTATTTTCCATTGCATTAAATTTTGTTGACTTGTGTACTTATATAAATTAGGCTGTAGGCAACTTATCAGATAACAAACATCACCATACAAAAATATGTAAATCATTCATGTAACACCCTCGGATCAAGATCACTTGAAGCCACGTTGACTGTTGTGAGATAGTTCTCAGGAGACGGGCACAGGTACAAAGAAGTGGGCACTGTTGAATGCCATCTTTCAGAAAAATGGGGGATGGGTACTTGAAGATAGGGAAATGTGTGTGTGTGTCTATATATATATGTGATAATGGGATCTTAAATATTAAATTTACTATTGGATTTACCATTACATTGTCTCATTCTTGGGACCCCTTTTTACACTACTTCCCTATTTTTCTTTATATTTCATTCAATATGGCGACTAATTCATATATCTGTCAGTCTCATAAAGATGTATAACACACACACACACACTTTAGAGAAAATAATATAATGCAACCTTTATTACTCCTTATTGTTGGGACATACCACTACATCTTCTCATTCTTGGGACCCTCTTTTACACTACTACCCCTATTTTTACGAGTATATTTCATTTGATATAGCTACTGATTCATAAATATAGTCTCGTAAATCTATATATATGTGTATATGTATACCCACACATATATACATCTTTTAACAACTTTAGAGAATAATGTTATACAGCTTAGGAAAAACATTAATACTTTTCTAAAGTAAAAATATAAATTGTTGACTAAAGACTTGCAATTATATTGATATTTATCTTTGATATCTCATCATATCTAGGGTCAATAGTACAAAATATTTTTAAAAAAACATTGAATTGCAAGTCTCCGAGATGAGTACCAGTGCCCTGGAGACATCTCCGGTGGAAGGTGACGAGTGTCCCTGCAACACTAGTTTCTAGTTATTCATGGATACTAATATAATTTCTCGTTTTACTTTATATCTTCACAGGTCAAATTCAGAAAGCTGTTGTCATTGGGTTCGAGATTGTTATTTAAGTTATTAACTTGTACAAGTAACTGACCTGCAGATATCAGGACATGATGGGGGTACTGGAGCAAGTCCAATAAGTTCTATAAAACATGCTGGTGGTCCTTGGGAGCTTGGTCTTACAGAGACTCATCAAGTAAGTTGTTTTTGTTGAGGTGGATTACTTACAGCAACTTAAGCTGTGACACGAAGGCTTCTGCTTGTGTTTTTTGATTGTGATTTTTAAGTTGTTTTTGTTGAGGTGGATTTCTTTGGGCATTGACAGACACTTATTGAGAATGGGCTGCGTGAGAGAGTTGTTCTTAGGGTTGATGGTGGGTTCAAGAGTGGAGTGGATGTCATGTTGGCAGCTGCAATGGGCGCAGATGAGTATGGGTTTGGTTCAGTAGCCATGATAGCTACTGGGTGTATAATGGCTAGAATCTGTCATACAAACAATTGTCCTGTTGGTGTTGCTAGTCAGGTATTGTGGATATCAAATCATTACGCGTTACCATCTTACCAGGTTATTTTGCAGATCTGAATTTTATATTTCTATCTATATATGTATTCTATTTTGGTTGTAGAGAGAGGAATTGCGTGCACGGTTTCCTGGGGTCCCGGCGGATCTGGCAAACTTCTTCTTCTATGTTGCAGAAGAGGTGGGGTCCTTTATCTCAAAGGCTAATACTTAATTCTTGATCCTGTCTTTTCTGTTTGGCCTTGCACAAACTGAAATTCCATATCATGTTTATATTAACTCAGATCTTAGCAATTGAACATATGCTTTTTAGAGTTTCAAAGTCTCACCGAAAGTGAAGTCGTTCTTGAGCTGGATGTGATTCTGGAAACTTTGAAGTAGTTTATTGAAAAATTGCTGTTGGAATGTATACATTTGGAGAAGTTGCTGCTTATTTTATTGAGCTTTTACTTTCTTCCTTGTAAATTAATCATTTTATGATTTTCAGAAAGTCTACGTATTTTTTTGTGCACTGTTCCTGTCATAATTGTATATTTCGCACACTTCATGTGTTCTTTAAGCAGATATCTGTAGTTGTCTTTAGTGTAAGCTATTTCTGAAAAGTGTTTGTCATCAGGTCAGAGGCATTCTTGCGCAGCTGGGATATGAGAAGTTGGATGATATTATTGGAAGAACAGATTTGCTAACGCCAAGACATATATCTCTCATGAAGACTCAGCAACTTGATCTCAGTTACATCCTTTCTGTATGTAGCTTTATGTTATTCCATGAAATGTTAAATGAAGTATTCTCTCTTAGCCTGTGTTGCATGTATAAATGTTTGATCTCAATTCCTGAAGCCATTCTATTGTTGTTTTGTTTCCCAGAGTGTTGGGCTGTCAAAATGGAGTAGCACAAAGATAAGGCAGCAGGACGTTCATACAAATGGACATGTTTTAGATGATGTTCTGCTGGCAGATCCTCAGGTGAAATTCTAAAACTGATTAGTTCCTAGATGGTTATACAGAATTAATTTTTGATTTTATTGGTAATAAAATCAAAGGTTAAGTTAATATTGTTAGAATTTCCAACTTAGATAGAGATGCCTACAATGCTTGTTGGTATTGTGTGGTATGTGGCGATGGATTATTGTTATACATTATATATATAAATATCGAAAGGTAAGTGTAACAAACCATTCAAAATACCACATCCCTTCGCATATCTCTTCATTGATAGTTATTCCAACACTAGTATTTTAAATACTGTAGTTTCCATATTCCAACATTCTCTCACTATATATATATATATATATATGTAGTTTAATGTGCATGCATCTTTTTGTAAGTGTTAACCTTACAAAATGTCATAAATCAAACCGTGTAAGGGGTGAATCTTAAATTAACCTCATAAATTCAATCATATAAGGGGTTAGCCTTATGTAACTTCATAAATCTAATATTGTACATATACCATTCCACAGATCTGCATCATCAAAATCTTATTGGTAGTCATCCAATCCAAATGAATACAAATTCCAAACCTGATCATGTAAATATTATAACATTCCCCAAACTGAAAGACAAGGCTCAAGTGCACCAAAGCCACAACCAAGCTTGACCCTTGAGTGTGCAAATTTTTTTCAATATTTTTCTTCAAATAAAAAATCATGGTGCCGAAACAAATTCAAACTTGTTACTTGATTGTGGGTTTGACCATTCAACATTCCCCCGCAAACCGCACCAAGGTTTGAGTAATGTTAAGACACGTAGATTTGACTGTTGAATATAAATCAAACTTTTAGCAATCCCCCTCAAGCCAAAGAAAGGCTTGAGTAACCAAGCTTAACCATTGAGCTTATGCCTAACCCCCAAATCCATTCAAGTCAACCGAAGGTCCGAATACCAAGAAACCATGGGTATACCCACTTATCCACATTAATGATCAGCTACTAAATCCAAAATTTAACAAAAGTTTACGAATGAATCAGTTGCAATCTCACCTCAATCCTCTAAATATAAGAAGACAAGTTTATATGGTGCACTAATATAATTTATCCCATATATCCTTGAGTTCTTAAATGACCAAACCTGATGAGTTTATATAGTGCACTAATATAATTTATCCATTATATCCTTCAGTTCTTAAACAACCAAAT
This sequence comes from Taxus chinensis, assembly GCA_019776745.2. Classification (NCBI taxonomy): domain Eukaryota; kingdom Viridiplantae; phylum Streptophyta; class Pinopsida; order Cupressales; family Taxaceae; genus Taxus; species Taxus chinensis. The sequence goes on along the minus strand of CM034146.1, from coordinate 344,973,065 downwards.
CCAAAGTGTGTATACACACACACACATGTATGTATATATACAAAAAATTGACCTCAATGGCTTTTTCTATAAATTGTAGCTATACGTTGTTAGATATCTGATGCCATGGAAGTTAAAAATCCCACAAGCACTACTTAATCGCTGAATCATGATCACAAAGAAAGTAGTTAAAAGCACAAGTTACCAAAAAAATCAATTCCACAAATGTATAAACAAAATTGGAAAGAGTAGAAAATCCTGATGGGGTAGAAAACCTCCTTGTAATATTAAAATGGTAACTTGAGTGGGGACAAAGTGTTTGGATTTTACAGAAATGTCAAAAACTGCAGGGAGAGAATAAAGAATAGAAGAATCATATGAAGAGCGGGAAGAGGTCAATATTTAAAATGAGTGTGCATGAGTGGCATGGTAGCTACGATCAGAACTGCCACATTCCTTACAATTAGGAATAATGGGAGCTACTTTTATAACTCACATATTCCTTACAGTCCAGGAATGCATATGTGGAAGGGAGTTACATTGTTATTCCTCCTTCCTTACATAAGAAGTATCTCCACATAAAGTTAAAAGAGTTGTAGCAGAAAACTAGTTGCATTCAATTGAAACTGTGGATTCAATAAGTCCACTCACAGCATTAGTGAATTAAGATAAAAGAGGAAAAGAATTAAAAACCCTAGTAACTAAAAGACAGGTTATATCCAGATTTACAATGTTCAGCTGGATGAGGGCAATGTTTGGGTCAGATTGAACATTTTGGATTCACCGAACTGAACTCGTCTGGTTTGGCCTGGGTGTGAACCAAAAAGAATACCTATAATATAAATGAAAAAATGCAGTTTTTCTTCTTGTTGCAAATGGTATATATACATGTTTTGCTCTTCTATGGCCATGACCAGTCTGTTCAAGGGTTTAGAGTCTGAGGAGTGTATGCTCTTATGGGCAGAGTGGGCTGAGAGGATGCCCATGAGGCCTGAGTAGGACTTGACATGGGCCTTGAGCCTTGTAGAAGTGTGAAAGTCTGTTGAGGCTGAATGCACTTGGAGATGCCCTTCGGTCCTTGAAGGGGTTGTGAAGCCTCCAGTACGCTTTCAAGCACACACCTATACCCGCAAAACAATAACAAGACCAACAAAACAAACAATACATTCTTTGAAAATGGATCTACAACACATGGGGTGGTGCCTTATGGGCTTTAACTCCTCAAATGAAACTAACTCTACACGAAAACTATGAAGCCTCCACCTCCATGGCAAACTTTAACTTGATGGTGCATAGAGGCTTTGTATGAGTTTGAGGGAAGGAGGACAAGGCATGGACATGCCTTTCCTTTCTCTTGCTCTCCTCCCAGCCTTCCTCATGTTGCAAATCTCCAAAATTTAAGTTGACTTTTATGAGGCAGCTTTTAGGGTTTTTCCAATCTAACTGTTGTGATAGAATCTAATCTTAAGCACATGGATGATTTACTCTACTTTTGGAGGGAAAAATTTAACTTCCAAACTTTTCAATACTTCCAAACAAAGCAAACTTCTTGAACATGGTAACTATGGTTATTTCTCAACACTTTGTTCTCCCAAATTTTGAGATTCAGCAATTGAGATCTTAATCACAAGGTTTGGCATTTTTTGGCTAGGAAGTTTGAAAAATCACCAAACTTTATAGATGGGCATTAAAGTCGTGATTTATTCATGCATGTTTGGTGCGGGAAAAAACCGTAAAATTTGTCAATATCTTTAAAGGTCGCATTTCTCTCAGTCAAGTCCATGCGATGAGTGGAGTGTGACGAGGGTTTTAGAAACTTTGTGTGGTTACGTGAGTAAAGCCAACACTTGCGAAATCATTGCGGGGGGCTTTCACCTATTTGCTTGCTTAACTAGGGTGTTAAGGGAAGGAAGAGGTGGTGGGCATAAAAAAAGAAGAGCGGTGTGAATTGTGAACCATGTGAGTGAAGCCCACCACCTACAAGTGACATCGAACCTTGTGAATGCCACTTCGGGGGATCTATAAAACGAGATGCCATTTGTGGAGCAGTTATGAAGGAGACATTGCCATTATCAAGCTTCGGTTGGGTCGAGGTAGGTTTAGATTTTGGTTTAAAATGTTTTGCCTTTGAGGAATTAGGTTTACATTTAGGTTTTTTACAATTTTTTTATTTTTAGTTGTTTTTTAAAAATAATTGTTTAAGTTTTCATTAATTTATTTAAATGTGATGTATTTTATTAAATTAAATTTTCTTATTTTTTAGTTTTTACATTGTTAATATTTAAAAAAATAGATTTAACATTTATAAAGTCTAAAATATATTAAAAGAAATGATATAGAATATAAAAGTTAAAAGTCAAATTTATATTTTAATTTTAATGATATTTAAAATGTAAATAATATTGCGATTAAAAATATCTAAAGATTTTCCATATTTTAAATTTCAAAACATAAAAAATCTTTAAATAATATTATTTGTCAAAGATATTATTTTTAAAATTTTAATTTGTATTTTAAAAATTTTCATTTAACTTTATTATATTTATAATGTATCTAAATATTAGTGTTGCATGGGGATGCTTCCCCCTGAAAAAGCAAATGCGCCAAATGTTCTGGGGTTGGCGGGCCGTGTGGGAAATGTTTGCCCCCATGTTTCATGTGCCTTGTTTTTAGAGGGGATGTCTCCATGACATCCTTGAATATCAGGGGACATTTCAGAAAAGTATTCCCTCTTTTTGGGATGTCAGGGTTCCGAGGACGTCTGAACATCCTTGACGTCTATTATTTTTTATTTTTTTCCTCTTTAAAGACCGACTTTTTGAAATAAAATAATAAAATAAAGTTTTTATTATTATTATTTTAGATGGCAACGAGGGTTTTAGAAACTGTGTGGTTGTATGAGTAAAACTAGAGCTTGTGAGATCATTGTGGGGGGCCTTCACCTATTTGCTTGCTTAACTAGGGTGTGAAGGGAAGAAAGAGGTGGTGGGCGGAAAAAAAAGAACAATGTGAACTGTGAATTGTGTGAGAGGAGCCCACAACCTATAAGTGACATCCAAACCTTGTGAATGCCAAACTACCACTTCGGGGTAGTTGTAGAACAAGACACCATTCGTGGAGGAGACACTGCTAGTGCAGTTGTCGCCATTATCATGATTGGGTTGGGTCGAGGTAAGTTTAGACTTAGTTAAATTCATAGTTACGCGGGGACGTGTCCCCCCCCATTTTTAACACGTCCGGGACGTCCCGGATGTCTTGGGGACGTGGGGACTTGGGGGAAATGTTTCCCCCACGTTTCTTACAGTGCACACTTGGCGGGAAACATCTCGGGGACGGATGGAGAGGGGAGGAAACGTCTTGGGGACATGGGGGGAACCACTTTGTTAAATTATTTTGCCTTTAGGGAATTAAGTTTACATTTAGGTTTTTAAAAATCTTTTGTTTTTTGTTTCTAGTTCTTTTTTCAAATTATTTTTCATTGCTTTATTTAAATGTGATTTTTTTTATTAAATATTATTTTTTTATTTTTTACTTTTTAATATTTAAAAAATAGATTTTAACATTTATCAAGTTTAAAATATATTAAAAGAAATGATATAAAAGATAAAATATAAAAATAAATTTTATATTTTAATGACTTTTAAAATTTATATAATATTGCTGATAAAAATATCTAAAGTTTTTTCATATTTTAAAATTTAAAATACAAAAAACTTAAATTTTTTTTTTGTCATTTATTATCTTTTAAATTTTAATTCGTATTTTGAATTTTTTCATTTAAATTTATAATGTATTTGAATTTAAAAATGTAAATTTAATTTATATATTAATATTGTTAAATTTATAATGTATCTAAATATTAGTGTTGCACAGGGGCATTTCCCCCCCCAAAAAACAAATGTCCCAAATGTTCTGGGGGCGGCAAAACGTGGGGGAAATGTCCACCCTATTTTTCATGTGCAACATTTTTAGAGGGGACGTCGTCGAAACATCCTTGAATATTAGGTGACGTTTTGGAAACATTCCCCTTTTCTTGGGATGTCAGGGTCTTGAGGACGTTTGGATGTCCTTGACGTCTTTTATTTTTGTTTTTTTGCCCTCTTTAAAATCCGACTTTTAAAAATAAAATAATAAAGCAAAGCTATTATTATTATTATTATTTCAGATGGTGAATCTGATTTTTGGGTTGTTTCAAGGCGCTTATCTTGAATTTGTCATAATATTAGCCCACTGAAAGTTTTCACATGATTTGATCACCTTCTCTACAAATTTCCCGATGTTTGGCCATGGATGGCCTCAATCTAGTTGCACCATTGCGTTGGGCTCAAACAAACTTAAAAAAGAAATAAATTTGGGAAGGGTGGGGATCTATTGTGCTCTTGTAGTAAAAGATTGTTTTTGGAAGCCACTCATATCTCTTTCAAAAAAAAGTTTGTATGTAAAAAATTATAAATGTGATTAAAATTCACTTTGGAAGCCCCAATTGTTGAACAAACTTACAAAGTCTATATGAAGATAAAGGTTGTGTAGATGATAAAAACTACAAGGCATAGATCAAAGCATTTACCAATTAACCATAAGCTGATTGTATTCTATTAGAAAGACATAATAAGAATCAAGAGTGGTATATGAATACAAATCTTCTCGAGCACAAATGCAGATGCTAGACTATCACAAACTACCATTCATATAATTTTTAATATTTATTTGTATATTTTTAATATGTTCAATTTCATATTTTATTTTAATAGTTGTCCCCTAGCCATCCCCCCGCCATCCCCAAATTCTAGAAAAGTTTTGCCATCTCGGAAACCCCATCCCAGAGTCTTAAGTAACCATGCTAAACAGTCAATGAGAATATCTACAGTATTTAAATTAAAAATTTAAAACTTAGTTATATTTTAATATTGTTAAATTTATCATATTTATATTGTATTTAAATTTTTAGTTTAAATACTTGCAATTTTACAATATTTAAATTAAAATATATAAACATATTTATTATTAATATTTTTAAGTTTATAACATTTATAATATGTTTAAATTTTAAAACTTAGTTATATTATAATATTTTTAAATTTATCATATTTATAAGGTATTTAAATATTTAGTTTAAATACTTTAAATTTTACAATATTTAAATTAAAATATTCAAACATATTTATTATTAATATTTTCAAATTTATTACATTTATAATATGTTTAAATTTGATATATTAATATTTTCTTCACATGTAAATTATACTTAGTGGCTCCCCAAAAATCAATCGCTGAGGGGTGGAAACTTGTGACTTGTTTGTGTGGTCATACTTTTAGTGAAAGTTTCATGAGGGTAATGGACCACTTGCTTGGCATTTCAGGGGGTTGGGGAGGGTGTGTTGCTCCATGTGGATCAACGACTCTAGAGATAAGAGCTTCTCTAGAGAAAGCCCAATCGTCTTCGATTTTAGGAAAGATGAAATCAACACAAAAATAGAGAATCTAAGGGGATATGTCTAGGTTCACGATATCTTTTGCGTATTCTTTTTCAATATGCTCAAGGCCACTACAGGTGGATCGAAAGGGAGTGAAACATTGAACATTTTGTGGAAACTAATAGAAAAACATGTGGATTATGCATTAGTGGATTTGTTTAATTCAAGTGTCATTCCATTCAATGTAGTCATGAATCCACATTATCTGAATTGCCATTCCATTCGATGTAGCCAGGAATCCACATTTTCGAAATGCAATTCAAAAAGGTGCAGAGTTTTAGGCTAAACACTTCCCTCTTCAAAGGCTTTTAGAACAACTCTTTTGCAAATGTCAAAAGATAGGGCGACTGAGAAATTTGTTGAGGTCAAAGCCTCTTGGAGTGCAACAAGTTGCATTATATTGAGGTATAGATTGTCATACATGTGTTAGAGGCCACTGATTAATGTTTTGGTGGCTTGCCCTCAAATTGTTGTGTTCTTGAAGGTGATTGGCACCATGAACCATAAGAAAACTTCCAAGTATATTTTTCAAATAACAGAAGTCATTCTTGAAGTAGGTGTTGAGATTGTGGTTCAAGTGGTCACGGATAATGCCACAAATTGTGTGGGAGTTAGAAGCTTATTGTAAAAAAAGTAACCACAAATGTATTTGAGCCCATGTGCAACACTTTGTTAAATTTGTTGCTTCATGACTTGGTTAAATTCCCATGTGTACATGAAGCAATTCACAGAGGGAGAGAAATGCAATTTTGATAAGAAATCATCATCTCACATTGAATCTTTATAGGCAACATGCATCAAGGGAGTTGTTGAGGCCATGTGAAACAAGATTTGTTTAATTTTATCACTTTAAAAAGAGTGGTTGAAGAAAAAACAACTCTAAGGTTTGTTATTTGTTCTAATGAGTGGGAACATTTTGTGCTTTCTAAAGGTCCTAAGGGGAAGAACATAGAGCAAATTATTTTAAACAACAATCTTTGGGAAAGTGCAACATGTTCTAAATATGTGCAAACTAATTGTTGATGTGTTTCGCATGGTTGATAGTGACACCCTTTGTCTCGGTATGCTTTATGAGAGTATGCATTGTTGCAAATCCATTTAGAAAGCACTGAATAATGTGGAAGAAGACTGCATGGAAATATGGGATACAATTGATTCCATATGAAAAATGATGCACACACCTTTACTTGTAGTAGTGTGTTATTTGGAGCCTAAACTATTTCAAATTGATAGACAAAGTGATTGTGAAGTTATGGCAGGGCTTTATGAAGCAAGTCTATTTAGAGTCTAGTGTTGGAAATACAAGACAAGGGAAGGGAGGTTTGCAATGTCAACAACCAAATATGACGTCACAAGTTGACATGCTTGGGTACACATGGTGGAGGTCTTATGGATTACAAACTCCTTAACTACAATGGTTTGTTATTCGAATATTGAGGCTTTGAGCTAGGGAGCAAGTTCATCAGCTTGTGAGAAGAATTGGAGTTGCTTTGACCACATTCATTTCAAAAAAAGGAACGAGTTGTTGGCTGAAAGTCGGGAGATCTTGTTTATATTTGCAATAATTTACAAATGTGTATGAACAAAGCAACCAAAGACTTCATTACTTTTTCACAACAAAGTTTAGAAGACATAACAAATGTAGATAAGCTTGAATGTTTTGATGATGATTTGAATGGTGCATCTAGTGATGATGATATTGCATTAACTCAACCAAGTGCTCTTGATGACTTGGAACTTTTTTGAAATCTCGAGTCCTAACCCTTGATTGTCACTTTTTGACGACTTCATATGTTGTTTGTAGTTTATCCTATTTTATAAATGTGACATATTTTTATATAGATTTCAAGTGTATTTAGTAACATTTACTTATTTTGATAATTTTGTGGATTCTTTTCTTATATTTAAAAAATTGCCAATTTATATTAGTCGAATTCAATCACGATTTTTTTTCCTAAATTTTATCATTGCTAAACTTAATCCAAATTCGACCATGAACACAAACCTTGTGACTTAGATTGAGATGATGTTGATCTTAGCATCTTGGTTGATTAGACTTGAGCCAAAAATTAATTTGATTCTTGTTGGGAATGTTTCAACGTTGCATGTCATTGTGCAAGGTCTATTGTACTATGGTTCAATTGCACAATTGTTTGGCAAGTGCACAAAGTGTATGGGTACTTGAGCATTATGGTATATGTTCTAGAGGTGCAGAGGCACAATGCGAACTGTGTGCGGGACTAATGCATAGAGGGAGTTGCTTTATGGTGTGCACCGTAGTTGTGCGACATTGGATAACGACTACTATGAGTGGGCGATCATCTTTTAGTTGAACTAGAGATGCCGACCTATGTGGCAATGATGATTACAAGGCGGTTAGAGGGAATCTTCTGATTCTTTGTCAGACTAATCATTTGGTTGTTTTAAAACATGTGCATGTTTGGAACATGCTAATTCCTAGGAGCTAATTATAGAAAGTGGTTGGACAACTATTTTGGGCTTTTTCTTTTCTATAAATATACAACTGAGTCTAGGATGAAGTGTTTGTGTGCAAGAATGTGAAAAACACACAAGATATTTCAGAGACGATTTGAGTATGCGAGTTAGTGTATTGAGCACGTTATGTGCTAAATAATGTAACGTATTATAAGCCAATATTATAGTTGCGTAGAAGGATTACACATAGACTACTGAAGTACTGTGAACAAAGTCTTATATTTTGTTGTATTACTGGATTAGATTATATGTAATAAGAAAGATCTTTGTTTGCTAGGTTCCATGATAAAACCTGTGTCTATATCTTGTGCTTCTATGTTCTAATTAATTTGGTTTAAGATTCATGCTTGTCATTCCTCTTTTCTACATATAGATCTAGTTTAGTTTCTTGGTTTGGTTTGCACATACTGCACAAGTAATAATCTTGGGCTCGATTATCCTAACAGGTGGTATCTGAACTGATTGGGTTCTGTCAAATCTGAAGAAAATTTAAGAAAAGATCTTGAAATTTTTTGTTGAATGGGTTGTGTGGATCTTGCACAAGGATTATAAATGTTTGGAATTGTCAAAATATAGATTGATAAATTCAACGGACAACATTTTAAGCTTTGGAAACTAAAAATGGAAGATGTCTTGATAAATAAAGATCAGTGGGTTAATGTGCTTAGACAACTCCTGCGGGGTTGAAGCAAGAGGAATGGGACAAAGTTGATAGGAAAGCAAGAAGTTCTATCTGGTTGTATATATCCATAGTTACCTAAGACTCCAGGACGGCAGGACATAGGGACGGGGTTTCCGGGACGGAATTTTTTTTTGAAAATTTGTGGACGGCGGGGGGATGGCAAGGGCATGGCTAATAAAAAATATATATAATTTATTAATTTTACAAATATAACATGAATAATTCAATAAACTAAGACTTAGAATTGAAAGTTTGAAGATTGAAACCATAATGATTAATCCAATTATTCATTTGCATCAACTTCAAAAGATTTCGTCGTTCGACGGGGATTTAAGAGGTAAGAGTCTTTATTTGATGTTTTTCATTTTACTTTTTTCTGTTTCCCCATTTAAGTAGATCTATATGTTTTGAATATATATATATATATATATATATATATATCTGTATGTATATATAACCATTTTTTCTTTCTTTCACGGGTTGCTAGGATTTTTAATTCAAAAGGTAACCTTTGTTTTATAGGTGTTATGGTTTGCAGTTTGCATATGGCAATTCAAAGTGAAAACAAGAATGGTAATTATTGAGAGTATTGCTTAGACATATGGAGAGCCCTAAAACATAAAGTGGTACTGGCAAGGCAGAATAAATGTGATCTGCTTGTCTTTCCTGAATGAAGTTTGAATTTCTGTGCAAGTGACATGTCAAAAATGGTCACCTCAGAATATTATTCCAGTACATTGAAAATGCTTACTTGAGTAGAACAGTGAGATATATTGGGAATTTTCATCATTCACAAGGATGATACTTACTACAAGCCTTCATCTTTCTTTGACCATTTCCCAGTTAGTTCGTCATTATTGACAGATAATTAGTTACTCTGCTTTCAGGCAAACCAAAATAATAAACTGCAGTTTATGGCAATTATGAGAACTCTGCATGTTGTTTTTTATTAGAATGTATTAAAATTTTAAAAAAATATAAAATAAAAGTATTATAAACTGAAATTCGACGTATTTTAATGTTGGAAAAGTGCAGATTTCATTGGGGACATCGTGAAGTCCCTGGGACCTCCTATGGACGTCACGAAGTCCCCAAAGTCCCTTTGCACCCGGGACATCCCGGGTGCATTCCTGGTTTGTGGGGGATGTCCCTGGGACGTCCCCCTTTTTTCTAGAAATTAGGGACGGCAGGGAAACGTCCCATCCCCGTCCCCAAGTCCCCGGGACGTGACGAAAATGGCCGGGACGCATCCCCGCGTAACACTGTATATATCAAATTCAGTGTTGCTGATTGTATATGATGAAAAGATTGGAAAGGGTCTGTGGGATAAGTTGAGGAAGTTATACTTGTCTAAATCTCTGTTTAACAATGCGAAGAAGGATGTATTCCTTGAGAATGAAGGATGGTGACTCAATTTCAGAGCACCTGATTGCGTTAAACACTTTGTTGAGTCGGTTATTGTCTGTTGATATCAAGATAGATGATGAGGATGGATTTGTTAGGCTTCTATGTTCTTTGCTAGAATTTTCGGATAATTTGGTTTTGGCAATCATTGTCTTAGCGTTATTGTCAAAAGAAGTAAGGCACAAATCTGCTGAAGATCACCAAGGTGATGCGTTGTTGCTGCGCGGTAGAGCATAGGAAAAAAGAAAGAAAAAGACAAGCAAGAAATGCACAAGGTCTGGGGGTAAGTCAAAAACTCCAGACAAATCATCTTGAAGAAGTGTTGGAACTGTAGCAAGATAAGTCACTTTAAGAAGGATTGCAAGGTGAAACTAGACAAGAGTAAATCACTTGATAGTAAGTCCTTCGGTGAAAAATCCACCGATGATGGTGACGATGCGTACTTAACAACTTTGAGTGCGCAATTATTCAGTGAAGCATGGTTAACCAACTGTGTGCCACATGACTTCTCATATACATTTTTTCTATGAATATGAGAAGTATGATGAAGACAATGTTTTTCTTGGAGATCACCCCACTCATCAGATTGTTGGTCGAGGAAGAGTTAAAATAAGGTTTAGAGATCGGAGGATCAAGACTCCCCCAGGTGTTATGCACATGCTCGGTTTTGCGAGAAATTTGGTTTCAGTCAACAAGATGTGTGATGTTGGAGTGTAGGATTCATTTGCAAAGGATGGCTGTAAAATGGTGTGCGGAGCAGTGGTACTGTCCAGGGTAGTGTGCACTGGAACCTTGTTCAAGCCGGATGGAGTACAATTACTGGTGGAGGATCAAGACTCCCCCAGGTGTTATGCACATGCTAGGTTTTGCGAGAAATTTGGTTTTGGTCACCAAGATGTGTGATGTTGGAGTGTAGGATTCATTTGCAAAGGATGGTTGTAAAATGGTGCACGGAGCAGTGGTACTTTCCAGGGTAGTGCGCACGGGAACCTTGTTCAAGCTGGATGGAGTACAATTACTAGTGCTTGCAACAACACTGTTGTTCTTGAAGACGATGCGGTACATGACAAAACCAACATGTCTCTAGTGGTGAAGACAATGCTATGGCATTATATGCTAGGTCATATTGGCAAAAAGGGATTGCACACACTACAATTCAAATTAATGGTGAAAGGGATTGATGAGGGTCCCTTAAATTTTGACTTTTTGTGAACATTGTGTTTATAGCAAATGGAGCAAAGATAAATTTCCCACAAGCATTGTACATGCAAAAGGGATCTTGTAGGTAATTCATAGTGATGTGTTTGGAACGGTAAAGGTTGCATCACTTGGGAAAGCCGTGTATTATGTGTTTTATAGATGACTTTTCCAAGAAAACTTGAATATATATTCTCTAGAAGAAATATGAAGTTTTCTAGAAATTCAAGAAGCTTAAAACCCTTGTGGAGAATTGGAAGGAGAAAAAGTTCAAAGTGTTGCAAACAGAGAATATGGGCGAATTCTATTCAAAAGAGTATAGGAATTCTCCAAGGAGTGCGAAATTGAAAGGCAAAAGTCAAATTCGTACACACCACAACAAAATGGAGTTGTGGAGCAGATGAATAGGACAGTGATGAAAAAGGCCTTGAGTATGCTTATTGGTGCATAGTTGGAGAAGAAGTTCTGGGCTGAAGTAATAGTTACTGCTTGTTACTTGGTGAATTTGGTCACCAACATCAACATTGGAAAACATGACAAGTTAGGAAGCTTGGAATGGTAAGAAACCATCCCTTAAACACCTAAAAGTTTTGGCTATGATGCATATGTTTATATTCCCAAGGAAAACAGGACAAAGCTTGACTACAAGTCTAAGAAGTGCATCTTCATGGGGCATGGGAATGGTGTGAAAGGGCACAAGCTGTGGAATCCAAAAACAAAAAAGAGTCTATAGTCGTAATGTTGTCTTCAAAGAGTTGAAGAGGATTCCTAGACAAATGGGTGTGCACAGTGATGAGGCCAGAGCTGAAACATCCATAAAATCAGCTAAAAGAAGGATCCGTCAAATTGCATGTTGACATAGAATTTGAAGAGACTATGATTGAGTTTGATGTTGTTGATGAAGAAAAAGAGCCAACAAAGGAAGAAGAACCTCAAACGCCTGTGCGCAAAAGGTCAGAATGAATGCACAAATTGCAAAAAAGGTATTAAGGTCAGAATGAATGAATTCACTATTATGCTTTTCTACTACCAGTAACAAATGGTGAAGATCCAAATACGGTGTGCGAAGCACTTGGTTCAAAGAATAGTGCATTTTGGAAGGAAGCCATGAAGGATGAGATGGAGTTTCTAAGGACTAACGAGACTTGGAATCTGACTAAGTTACCTTCTAGAAGAAAGCCGGTAGGCTGTAAATGGGTGTACAAATGGAAGTGCAATGCTCAAGGAAAACTGGAGAAGCACAAGGCTCGTTTGGTTGCGAAAGGATTATGTTAGAGTGAGGGAATAAACTTCGGTGAGGTATTTGCTCCTTTTGCAAAATTGACTTCAATAAGATTTATTTTAGCTATTGCAGCTGCATATGATCTAGAAATAGATTAGATGGATGCTAAGACACCGTTTTTACATGGAGAGATTGAAGAAGAAATACATGGTACAACGTGAAGGTTTCGAGGTGAAAGGAAAAGAGGATTTGGTTTTTCACATGAAAAAATTCCTGTATAGCGTATTTTACAATCGCCAAGGATGTAGAATCAGAAGTTTGACAACAATGTGTGCAAATTTGACCTCATGCATAGTGAGGTGGATCCTTGTGTATACTTCAAAGAAGAAGGGAAGAATTTTGTCATCATAGTACTCTATGTTGATGACATGTTGCTGATTGGAAATTGCAAAGCAATAATCAAGCAAGTAAAGTCTTTGTTGTCAGCACAGTTTGACATGAAAGATCTTGGTGCTGCAAAATTCATTTTGGGAATGGAAATGGATCGAGATCGAGCAATCAGGAAACTTTGGTTGAGTCATAGGAAGTATATTGAGACGGTTTTAGAAAGATTCAAAATGCAAGACAATAAACCTTTAACCACATCTTTCATAGTTGGTCATAAACTATCAACTATGCAATGTCCTGAAACTCAAGAGATGTTAGAGGACATATTCAGGTATCATATGCTAGTGTGGTGGGAAGCCTTAATGTATGCAATGATCTGCACAAGGCTTGATATTGCACAAACAATGGGAGTGGTTAGTAGATACATGGCAAATCTCGGGAAGGGACATTGGACCGCGGTAAAGAGGATTTCATATATCTGCACGAAGCGTCTGATCATAATATTTGCTATCAAGGAAGTCTTGTTGAAAGCAAGGAGTTGAGTTTGCATGGGTTTGTAGACTTGAACTAGGGAGGAGATATGGATTTGTGCAGATCTACCTGTGGGTACATTTTCAACTTGTTCGGTGGAGCGATAAGTTGGATGAGAAAATGTCAAGCAAGTGCTGTAATTTCCACCACAGAGGAAGAGTATATGGTGGCTACTCACACAATCAAGGAAGTAATATGGATTTGGAGACTGTGTTCCACAATTGGGTTCATCCAAGGGATGGTGAGGATAAATTGCGACTCTAAGTGCGTTTGTCCTGGCAAAGAACTCCTATTATCATGCACGCACCAAGCACATGGATGTGCGATACCATTTTGTGAGGGAGATGATGTAAGATAAGAAGGTGCTACTGAAGGTGGATACTAGTTTGAATGTTGCAAATTCATTGACTAAGGTAGTGCCTCTTGAGAAGTTTAACTAGTGTAGGGAAAATAGGGGCTTAATCGCTAGGGTCTGCTGAGGAATGGGTTTGTGCTTCATGCAAAGTGTTCAACAAGTGGGAGAATGTTGGGAATGTTTCAACTTTGCATAGCATTGTGCAAGGCCTATTGCGCATTGGTTTAATTGCGCAGTAACTATTGCATAATGGTTTGGCATGTACTCAAGTGTATGGCTACTTGAGCATTATGGTATATGCTCTGGAGTTGCGGAGACAATGCAAACTGTGGGTGGGACTAGTGCATAGTGGGAGTTGCTTTATGGTGCACACCAGAGTTGTGCAACATTGGATAACAATGGGTTCAAATAGCGACTACTATGAGTGGGCGAGCATCTTTCAGTTGAACTAGAGACACTGACCTACATGGTAATGATTAGGAGGCAATTAGAGGAAGCTTCTGATTCCCTGTCAAACTAATCATTCGGTTGTTCTAAAACAAGTGCATACTGATTACTATGAGATAATTATAGAAAGTGGTTGGACAACTATTTTTGGCTGTTACTTTTAAAAAAATATAGAACCCAGTCTAGGATGAAGTGTGTGTATTAAAGAATGTGAAAAGTACACAAGAGATTGCAGAGACAACCCAAATATGTGAGTTTGTGTACTGATAGCATGTTCTGTGCTGAATACTATAGAGTATTGTAAGTCAGTATTGTAGCTGTGCAAAAGGATTGCGCATGGACTACTGAAGTACTGTGAACAAAGTCTTGTATTTTGTTGTACTACGGGGTTAGAATATATGCAATAAGAAAGATTTCTGTTACCTGGTTTTTTGACTGTAAAGGGTTTTCCTAGGATAAAACTTGTGTCTATATCTTGTGTTTCTATTTTCTAATTATGCTGGTTTAAGATGCATGCTTTTCATTCATCTTTTTTGCATATGGCTCTAATTTAGTTTCTTGTTTGGGTTTGCGCAGATTGCGTAATTAATAATCTTGGGCTCAATTTTCCCAACAATGCTATCATCTTTTGCATGCTTAACCAAATTGATGGCCCCAAGTTTTGCATTCACAAAACACCCAACATACAATTCAATAGAATTTAAATCTACATGCTTCTTGGGCTACTTCATCTCAAGTTTGCAATCAATAAATGTGCTTCATACTAAACAAATAAAATATTTTTAGACCTTTGAGATTCTCAAAGTAAACATTTAATTTATTTTACCTTAAAAGGCTTGCGTTCTATATGGAATTAAAAATGATATACCACAATTATTTCTTGATAAAACACTTCAAACTAAAATATCATCCATCTTTAACTCATTGGCATGGATAAATTAATATTCATGTGACCAGTGCACTAACTTGATGCTCCTACTTATCTAACACTTAGGAGAGAACTTAATTTTCTCTGTGTCTTTCTATTTCAATTCAGTTTCCATTGCAATGGAAACAAATATTGTCATCCAAACTTTTGTGCATATGGGGTTGTGGTGTCCAATTCATGACAACACCTTCAACTTCCATTACTAGATTTGGGGTAGGTCTCATTCTTTATATGTTTTTCCCGGGATGAACAACATCCTTTCTTACTATGCGCTAATGTGCATGGACATTCGTTTGAAGTCATATCCAAGTTAAGCACACATTTGGGTAAGTCTCATTCTTTATATATTTTTTCGAGGATGAACAACATCCTTTCTTACTATGCGCTAATGTGCATGGACATTCGTTTGAAGTCATATCCTAGGTAAGCACACATTTTAGCTTATGTCTTGTTCTCTCATATAAATTTTTTTATTTCTTAATTTTCTAAACTTGAATAATGTCTCCTAAATATCAAATGATAACATATTTCTTTCATGCATTATTATATGAGTGCTAACATTTAATACTCTGATTTTTGGCATACAATTTGGCATGTGTCTCGACTTGAGTTTACCATCAACACTGACAACCTTGTTGCCCCCAACTGTACACAAAACTCTGAAAATCACTTGCAATCTCAAGTAACTTAATTCTGATTTGATATTATGGCGATTCAAACACTTTCCTTGTTGTTGGTCCTCAGATTTGTAGATCCTTCCCTCTTTGTACGATTTGTCCATTGGTCCCATGAGGTTCATCGATATTGTGTTCTTGATTTAATTCTTGGTTTGCTTTAACAAAACAAACTAAATGCGCCTAATGAAATCATCATGAGTGACCATTGTCAATTTCCAGGGAACAAATACTTGTATCCACATTGAGTCCCTTGCCGCCTTCATCAGGGGTGACCTCTATTGTTTCCAAGAGACATACTAATGCATGGGTAAAGAAATGGACATTGTGATATAGAGTATGGAAGAACTAGGCTGCATAATACAGAATTACTAGTGGGAGGCTCATGTGTTTTAGAAGAGACATTGCTTAGGTTACACCCAGGGTTTGTCATTCATGCTTGGTACAACCGTGCAATGGAGGATAAGGCCTAACAGACTAGCTCTCCTCCTCCTCATCATCTCCATCATCATTGTCCCCTCCATCCCTTTCATTCATGCTACGGTCTTCTTCCCACATCACTACATCTTCCACAAATTCTTTCTTCTTTTTGTGACCAGACTTCTTTCTTCTCCATCTTATTTTAGACCTCTCAAGTCAGTGAAAGGGAAACCCATGTGTGTAAAGATTGATGCAAAATAAAAACTAGGTGAATTCAACGCTAACTTGTTTACCTGAAAACACCATGCATCCAGTAAGGGCCCACATGTGCGACTCTTTAATTGTTATTGAGGAGTCAAGACCAATCATCCATGAAGGTCTTAGTAAATTGGCGAAGAGAGTTTTTTTTTTCCCGCTCTACAACTTTTTGAATTTCTGCTGCGTTTGGTTTCCTTGTGGCAATGTCGGATCTGTTGGAACTACCCCCTGACCCATCCCCTGACGCTACTGGTAGCCCTCCTGTTGTACCCTCGAGCTCCTGGAGGGATGTGACTTCTGGCTCTCAAAAACCCTCTCCACATGGGAAGCTTCAACCAAAGATCATTGATGGGACATTGTCCTTACAGATCCCTGCATCGATTACTGATGCGACTTAGGCATCGAGGGAATTGTCGCTTATTGGTAAACTCATGGGACCCAGACCTCCATTGGAAGAAATAAGAAAATGGGTTCGGATCAAATGGCCCCTTGGAAATGCAGTGTCACCCAATGGATTTATCCTCTTCGCTTTCAGCCACAGAAGATTTTGTGAGTGTTGCTGGTAGGGCCTTGGTTTTTTGGGTGGAGAGGTTTCTACCTTCGAAGGTGGACTCCAAGATTCAATCCACAAACTGAAACCATGACTCAGGCGCCAATATGGGTTCGTCTTCCTGACCTCCCCTTGGAATTTTGGCATACTGCAGTCATTGAAGGTATTGCTTTATCCATGGGAACTCTCATTGCTATAGATCAAACAACTAGAGCCGGTTCTAGATTCATCCATGCTAGATTTTGTGTTAATGCTAACATTAGTATCCCATTACCATCTTCTATTGAGCTCTATTTTGACCTCGGAACATGGGTGCAACTGATTGAGTATGAATACATACCTCAGGCTTGCTCAATATGTAAAAGCATTGGCCACAGAGCCCAGGCTTGTCCCTCCAAGCCAGCCCCAAAACCCAAGGAGCAACTACGTTCCTCGAAGAATAAAGGGAAATGCATCCCCAAAATCACAAAGGAAGTTAGCACCTCCAACCCTTTTGATTTTTTACAAGAGGGCGAAATCCCTGTTGAAATCACCGTCTCTCTCCCACTTCCATCCTCATCACTCCTGCATACACCTCAGTCTGAATAGACAACTACTCCCTCTGCTCATCCCTCGAATGTTTTACCTGAGCAACAACCTCCAATGGATCATCCTCTTGTTGTGACATCTTCTCTCTCCTCGGAGATCCCTGCTTCATTCCCATTGTCTGAGCATGCCTCTTGTTTTACCACCCCCCCTTCCTCACCTTTTCGTGAGCTTCCTGAAACTGATGTAAATCTCGATATCCCCTTCCAGTCTGGACCAGAAGAATCTCTTGTTTCTACTCCACCTGATTTTCCTCTTTTGAGAGAAAAGTCTCCTCACCCCTCCCCCTCAAGCTCAATGTTTCTATAGAGCTCAACCCAGCCAAAAAAACTAGAAACAACACTAAAAAGGGTATAGATTTGGGTAGCAAAAATTTCAAAGGAAGACATACCAACCAAGCTAAGCTTCAAGAAGAATCTCAAAATATTGCACAAGGAACACAGGGAACCCTCACCATGTAGGGGGGAAGCATAAATCCAAAAATGAAGCTCTTCTCTTGGAATGTAAGGGGAATAAATGCTCCCACCAAAAAAAGAATCCTTAAAGATTTCAGACTTAAACACAATCCAGACATTATGATGTTACATGAAACAAAGTTGAAAGAAGATGATTTGTTGCATAGGATATGGCCCAATGCTTCCTTAGTTACTCAGACTTTGGTTGGTAACTCTGGTGGCATATGTACTTTTTGGAATGCCAAAATCCTTTTTGGGGAATGCATTATCAAAACACCACATTACCTGGGAATGTTTTTTCAAGAAATAGGATCTAGTGTTGGATGGATTGCAGTGAATCTTTATGCTCCTAATCTGGAAAATCACAGGGAAAAAGTATGGAAAGAATTGTTGGAATTTCGTAACACGTGTAAGCATCTTCCTTGGATTATTGCAGGTGATTTCAACACTCCCCTCTATCTTTCGGAAAAGTAGGGAGGGACCAACATCAACACAAATAACATGGATTCTTTGGCTGATTTTATCAGGCAAGGTGAATTCTTTGATGTTGATCTTCATGGAGCCTCTTTTACCTGGTCTAATTGAAGGTTAGGGGAAACCATATTCAAATCAGATTGGATAGGATGCTTGCTTCTATGGACTGGATTGCTCACTTCAATGATTTTTACATGATGGCACTTCCTAAAATTGCTTCTGATCACTGCCCTTTGCTTCTAAATGCTACTCAAATGCAAAACCCGAAACACCCTCCGTTTCGCTTTGAGTTATCTTGGCTTCAAAACCACAATTTAGATAACCTCATTGTTGAGTGGTGGAAGACTGATTTTTTGGGTTCAACCATGTATAGATTCTCAAAAAAGCTTAATATGTTAAGAAAGAGCTCAAAGCTTGGAAACTAAATGCCTTTGGAGACATCTGTAAAAGAAAGGATCAACTCACTGTTAAATTGGCTGAAATCTCTGCTAGCATAGAGCTTGGAGGTAGAACTCCTATTCTACACCAACAAGAATTAGCACTCCTCAGTGACTATCACAATACACTTGCTGAAGAAGAAATATACTGGAGGCAGAGATCTCGGGCAATCTGGTTACAACAGGGAGACCGAAATACAAAAAAAAATCATACTACTGCCACCAAGCACAAAAGCAGAGATAAAATTAAAGAGCTCATAACTATATGTATGGCAGATATTTAAATTCTGAAGACACCATTGCAACAGAATTGGTTGATTACTATTCTATCCTTCTCCAAGAAGATAAGCCTCCTTGTGAGGAGGATAGTCAGGAGATGTTGCAGCATATTCCTAAACTGATCTCCAATGATATAAACACTAAGCTCACTCAGCCTTTTTCTTTGGAGGAGGTTCGTAGAGTTGTTTTTGATATGAAGGGAGACAAGTCACCTGGCCAGGATGGCTTTCCTTCCACTTTCTTTCAAACTTATTGGCATATTATAGAGTCAGATCTGTTAGCTGTAGTTTCCGAATTCCAGCAAAACGATCTTCTTCTTAAGGAATGGAATAATACTTTTGTGGCTCTTGCTCCTAAGTCTTTGGGATCTAAATTGGTCTCAAATTTCCGTCCTATAAGTCTCTGCAACACTTCCTATAAGATAATTACTAAGATGATGGCCTCTAGACTCAAACCCCTTATGGACAAATTAATCTCAGATCAGCAGAATGGCTTCATTGGTGGAAGACTGATTCAAGGGGGAGTAATAACAGTTCATAAAGCTATCCATACAACCTCTCACACTAAAATAATTGGAATGATTACTAAGCTTGATATGCAAAAGGATTTTGATAGGGTGAGTTGGAATTTCCTTCTCAAAGTGCTGAAAAAATTTGGATTCGGGGATAAATGGTGCTCTTGGATCCATAGTTGCATCTCCTCTCCTAGATTCTCGATCCTTATGAATGACATCCCTCAAGGATATTTCGCCACAAGTAGAGGGATAAGACAAGGTGACCCACTATCACCTTTTTTGTTTATCCTCATGGCTGACACACTTAGTAGAGCATTGGTTGCAGCTAAAAGATCTGGCAAAATTGCGGGTATTACTATTACTTCTAAGGTCCCTATAGCTACCCACAACCAATTTGCGGATGATACTCTCCTGTT
Source organism: Taxus chinensis (assembly GCA_019776745.2). Classification (NCBI taxonomy): domain Eukaryota; kingdom Viridiplantae; phylum Streptophyta; class Pinopsida; order Cupressales; family Taxaceae; genus Taxus; species Taxus chinensis. Next base: position 344,952,901 of record CM034146.1, on the reverse strand, counting down.
AGGTGTTGCTTCGGTGGTGGAGGCTAAAATCTTGAAAATAATATTGGACTGCTATCAATCTGCTTCCAATCAACTTATAAATTTCACCAAGAGCAACATTGTTTTCATAAATACCCCCCTTTCCAGACAAAGAAAGATCACTGCCATTTTTGGATGCAACATCATGGACTTGCCTTCTTCTTACTTGGGGCTCCCTCTCTTTAAAGGAAGGCAACTTAAAACACTCTGGAATCCGGTCATCGAAAGATTTAAGAAGAAGCTTGCAGGCTGAAAAGGTGCCCTTCTCAGTCAAGCTGGTAAGCTGCAACTAGTTAAAGCTACTATGCAAAGCCTTCCCATATACTTTATGTCTCTTCTTAAAATGCCTTCCTTGGTTGTTGCTAGTATTAAACAAATTCAAAAACAATTCCTTTGGTCTGGAGCTGAGGAAAAAAGGATTCCACCTTGTCTCTTAGAATGTGGTCTGGACACCCTCAGCGCTTGGAGGTCTTGGTTTATGTAGAGTTGCTAAAATGAACTCAACTATGTTAGCCAAACTGGGCTGGACGGTGGCTTCCAAAGGTAAATCCGCTTGGATTTAGATGTTGATTTCTAAATACCTGTCTCCACATGAAAATTGCTTTGCTACAAATATTCCGAGTGGCTCGGCAATCTGGAATTCTATTGTTAACACTCAGAATCTGCTACAGTCAGGTACTAAATGGAGAGTGGGCAATGATAGGCAGATAGATTTCTTGAAAGATTGGTGGATAGGGGAGAAACCCTTATCCTCTGACTTCATATTGGGACCCTATCAGAACTCACCTAACTAGATTATGTGGCAAAACTGTTGAGGGTTATATAGACAGGTCCAATCCTTCTCCGTGTTGACAAGTACCGTTTTGGGAAGATGGCAGCTCAATCCAGATGCAACGATTGGATAAACTAAAGCTTTTACTTTCCTCACAGTATTTACAGTTTTCTATGGAGGAAGATGCTCGTATTTGGCCACTATCAACTTCGGGAGAGTTTTCGGTCAAGGTGGCTTATCTATCCCTCCCACATCGATCGAAAGGTCCTCCTCTGAATCATATCTGGCCTCCTCAGGTGGTTCCCAAAATTGGTTTTTATACTTGGTTGGCATTTCGAGACTCTTTCCTCTCAGGTGAGAATCTTAAACGAAGAGGGATCTCTCTTCCAAGAAGGTGTGTATTATGTCTCAATGCTCTTGAAACTTTTGTTCACTTGGTTTTCCACTGCTCTTTCTCTCATTGTATATGGAGTCTCCTATTAAATAGCTTTGGGGTCTCATGGGTGTTTCCTTCCACCATTTCTAATGCCATCCTTCAATGGAAACCCTTTTTTAGACACCTAGTTGTTGCTCTTTCATGGAAACTCCTTGCTCACCCATGCCTTATGGAATATCTGGAAAGAGAGGAATAGAAGAGTTTTCAAAGACTGGTCTCAAAATCCCCTCTAGATTTACTCCCTTGTAGTTTCTGGTGTTTAGGAAAATTTATATTGCTCCATCTAGAAACAGACATAAGAAAAATATTGCTCTTAACCATAAGGAACCTTGGATTAAGCAACTTCAGATCCCCTTAAAGTTGTCCTCTTCGGTTGCAGCTGGAGCAAATACGTCTTGGATCCCTCCCCCTCTTGGTTGTCTTAAAGTAAATGTTAATGGTGTAGCTAAAGGTAAACTTAGGGAGCCTCTAGGAGGTGGTGTTATCATCAAAAATGATCGTGGTCAACCAATGTCAGCAACTACTGTAATCAATTTTGGTAATGGGACTAATCATATAGCAGAAGCTCTTGAAATTCTCAAAGGGATGGAGTTAGCTCTTAGATTTGGATTAATTAATCTCATTGTGGAAAGTGACTCCCTTAATTTGATCCGCATTCTAAAATCAAATGAACCTACAAGATGGAGCATAAGAAATATAATAGCTGAACACGAGAAGCCTGCAATCACACTTTCAAAATATTCTTTATCAGCATATCCTACAGTGAAGGGAACAGATTGGCTGACTAGTTGGCTAACCTAGGAGTTTCAATTGAAAAACAAAAGGTTTGGATTGGGAATTTTCTAGAAACTCTACTCCTGGTGTCAGAAAATGACCACCCTAAATATACTTAGGATGTTGTTTAATTTGGACACCTCTATTCTTTGCTTTATTGGGTGTCAGCATTATCACTACCTCTACCTATACCTGCCTCTATCGAGGAGTGCATTTATGAGGATGTAATTACGACTTCTTGTAATGATGGGATTCATGTGTGGGAGGGGGAGATCTTAATAATAATTCTCACAAAGGATATTTATAATCATCAAAGTGCACATTCTAATTTCTAGCTGGCACATGGAAGGGATGGTAAGGGTCAAGTTAAAGAGCTTCGGCTCTTTTCCTTACAATTCGAGTTTTTTTTCTTTCACTAGTCCTTCTCTGGTCGATATGGGTGGTTCTCTAGTCAGAGTGGAACCTGCCAACTATGATGAATTGTGCAAAGATCTTGATGTTTGGAATTTATTGGAAGAGAAAGGGTTAACTCCTTTCATTAAACACCTCTTGGACCACTCTGTAATTGTCTTTAGCTGCATTCTAGTGACATGGAAGAAGGGGAAAGTGAAAGTGGAGCAAACCAAGTTTGAAATCACAATTGAATCCATCACTACTGCTATGGGTCTCCTTACTGATGGAGATATTTACTTTAGAATTTTCACTTAAAGCGGAGATGGGTGCTTTTTTGAAGAAGGAATGGGTTAACAAATATCAGTTTGGTTTTGAGCGCGCTTCGCTGCCTCCGTCATGAGACAGAATCGCTGAGCAGATAATGCGCTATTTTATGCTAGAAGGGAGATACAAACTGGTGTACGGACCCCAACTTTTCCTCCTGGCCCATTTTCGTAATGATATCAACGTAAATTTGGCTAACTTTTTGTTTCAGTCATTGGATCTTTCCAAAAAGCAAGCCCGTGTTGGTGAGGGTTCCCTCCTCCATCAGGGTTTACTCTACTTGCTGTTTAAAATTGCCACTGTTCCTGCGATTTTAGCTCGTTATCCCACTGTGACTGGCTTGGTTTGTCATCGCATCCCTCCGCCACCCCTTGTTCGCTCCTCCGCACGTCGCCTCCGCCGCCACCTCATTCTCCAGCCCATCTCTGATTCGGAGGTGGTGATCATGGGACACCGAGACACCGCCTCTCCCCCCCGTGCTTATCTGCCTCTGTCTTCTCCCCCTCCCCCCGTCATTTCTCCCTTCGTGGTGACGGACCAACCACTGCCCACTTTTTCTCCAAATGCTGCTACTGATATGGAAATTTTGAGCCCTGCTGACGACAGCGGCATCCTTGATGTTCTTCTTGGCCTTTCAAAGGCTTACTCTGATTCCCCTGCTCCTTCTCAACTGGATTCGCCTTCCGCCACTGCTGATGTGGTGGAGGAAATTGCTGATGATGTTGCTGGCGTGGAGGGTGCAAATGTTGCTGGTGATGCTGTTGTGGACACTATGGAGGTTCCTGAAGAGACTGTTGCTGAGGATTCTATTGATGCTGCAGCCGCTGGTGATACGGATACTGGCACGACTGAAATTCTTCACAGAGTGCTTGAAAAAATCAATAGAGCCTTCACAGTAATCAAAAGTTGGAAGGATCACACTGACAAGACTTGGGAACATCTGCAGAATGGCTGTAAAGATCTTATCACTTTGGCTGAAGCAATGGCTGACAACAATCCGGATGCTGCTACTTGTTCTGAAAAATATGATAGATATGTAACTCTTTTGTGGGTCTTGCTTTTTTGGATTTTGGTACTTTTTGACTTTGGTCTTCGTATCTTGTGTACTTAAACGTTAAATCTGGCCATTTGGGCTTTTTGTAAAAGGATGTGGGTCCTTTCAACACTCTCAACGTTTTACCAATTTCCAAAAATCATCCATGAAGGTCTTGACCGTGAAGGTCTTGAAATTTCTAGTTGACATCTTCTCAAAAATAATCAGGCCGATCCTTCAAAATCTAGCTAAGTCATCGCAGAGTCTGAATGACATTCTATTGTAGGCATAGACTCCTTGCACTATAAAAGTTTCCTTCATCTTATCCTCATTGGCTATGCTGCTTTGGTTATACTCAGAAAATCCCTTGGCTAAGATGGTTTGGTTATACGTGTCTATAAATAAGTATTTCTCATGGCCTGCAACTTTATCAACTGGGTTTGGTTTTGGCTCTCTTTTTATATGTTATCCTGGTGAGAATGTCTCTAACATTCCATTAGATAACAATAAGATTAGCTCAGAGAATACATCAAATGACTAAAATGGTTCCGTGAGTGTTTCCTCTCCTATGACTGACGTTATTTGTATCAGACATCAAAAGTTATTTTATTTATGCCATGTCTCAGCATGTGATGCAGATAGGTCTTCAACTATTGAAGTCTACATAAACTGTTATAAACATACTTATATGCATTCTGTATAATCTGTTTTCTCCCCAAGGTCTGAGCTGTTTCAAATTATTTACCAAGACTGATTCATAGTTCACGATGAGTTTGATTATTCTAATAAGCTAACTATTCTTTGCGTGCATGAAGGATGCTTTCTTTGCCTGCAGTTTAGAGCTTTCTTATCTTTATGTTTTTCCAGGGAATATTTGTTATATGAAACTGCATTCTGTATGCTCATATCATACATGTCTATTTTATTCCTGCTTCAAGTAGTTGCATTGATACATCCTTTTTACATCATGTACAGATTTCAGTTGCAATAGAAGAAGAAAGATCAGTAAAAAAAACTGTTCATATATATAATGTAGATCGTGCAGTCTGTGGACGCATTGCTGGTGTCATTGCCAAAAAGTATGGGGATACAGGGTACGCAGGACAGCTTGATATAACGTAAGGCACACTTTGTATTCGAAAGACATACATTATCACCTGGAGTCCATTTATTTATCTCTTGTTGAACAAGTGCGGACCTTGACTATTTGTTCCTTGTTTGGAAGGCACTCATTTTGATCTGAACAACATTTCTTGATATACCCATTATTGAATTAGTATGGAGCACAGATAATCCGTAATTACAAAGTTTAACAAGCAGATAACGTGTGTGTTTTCAGGTTTGTTGGTAGTGCAGGGCAGTCATTTGGATGCTTTTTGACACCTGGCATGAACATTCGACTCGTGGGAGAAGCCAATGACTATGTTGGCAAGGTATCAATCAAATGCTCTGCACTAAAGTTCTGTTTTGATTTGAATTTTAAAGGTGGTGATTTATATGTTTTTTCTCATTGTAGGGCATGGCTGGTGGAGAACTTGTTATAGTTCCAAGTGAAAACACAGGATTTATACCAGAAGATTCAACTATCGTGGGGAATACTTGCTTATATGGTGCAACTGGAGGTCAGCTCTTTGTAAGAGGGAAAGCAGGTGAACGTTTTGCTGTTAGGAACTCTCTTGCTGAAGCTGTTGTTGAAGGGACTGGTGATCATTCCTGCGAGTACATGACTGGTGGTTGTGTAGTTGTCCTAGGAAAGTGAGTTTTTGATGTTTTCATGTGCTATTTGGTACTTTGCACTTTCGAAGTATAAGTTCTCCTTTCTCTGTCAAAATCTCATGATATTTTATGTGAGCAGGGTTGGTCGCAATGTTGCTGCCGGTATGACTGGTGGTCTAGCTTACCTTCTTGATGAAGATGATACACTGGTTCCGAAGGTGAGGGTATTCGTTCATAATCTGCAATATTGATAATGTGCAGATTGGGGAAATTGGATTTATGATTGGTATTTAGTTTGTGCTATTCTTTCTGCTCCACAATGAATAGTTTTGGCTTTTGAATCTTAATGCTATCTGGCTTTTAGATGTGTGCCAAAAATATTTTGGTCTTTGGAAAAAATCCTACACAAGCATTTCTTCTTATAATCTTCATTGCTGTCTTTATAAAGCACAATTGTCTATTGGCAAGGATTTATTTAACGGATAGCTGATCTACTAGTGTTTTAATCTGTATTTTCACATGAAGGAAAACCAATTGCATTTTATTCTGATGAAATGTATGAACTGCAGGTAAACAAGGAGATAGTGAAGATTCAAAGAGTAGTAGCACCAGTCGGTCAGCAACAACTAAAACAACTGATACAGGCTCATGTGGTACTAATTTTCTCTTTGTTACCTTGTTCTTTTTGCATTGAAAATCTTGCCAATTTCATTGATTTTTTTCGGATGATTCATTTCGATTTGCTATTCAGAAATTAGACTCATCGTTTCATATTACACATTATCCTATTATCCAGACATCAGATATGGTGTTGCAAACACAATCACCTATTTTGTATATTTGAAAATAATGTGAACTTGCGCCAATACATTCTACAGGATAGGAGTGGAAGCAGCAAGGGCAGAATAATTCTGGAAGAATGGGACAAGTATTTGCCTTTGTTTTGGCAACTTGTACCACCAAGTGAGGAAGACACTCCTGAAGCCAATGCTGACTTTGGGGACCGAACACTGGAAAGAATGACGCTGCGCCCTGCATAGACAGATGCTGTTCAGTAATCACCAGCAAAAATTGAAAATTGATCTGAATCATGTTCAATTTCCTTGCTATGCCATGAAGCTGAAGTTGATACAAAGTGGAGGGAAAAAGAAGACACAAATTGGCACATATAAGAACAGCACCCTTCTTGTGTGCTCTGTGCCTCTTGTTGATTACATGCTCAATTTGTTATCATAGGATGTAAATACCAGATGATCATATCATACCTGTTAACTAAATTATATAATGCCTACTGCTATTAAATATAAATACAATGTTCTAGGGTTCCTCTGTCAATTTGGTCTTTAAATAAAGGGAGATGATGATAAATAATTCCCTCTCATGATGAGGTAAGTTTCTCATGTATTTCAACACTCTTCCTTTTCACACATCCCTTCTCTTGTCATACCCCTATTTCTTTATTTGTGGACTTTGTACTTAGTCATTTCTTAAGGACCTTTCTCTCATGTATGTTGTTAATGAACACAATGCAAGGGGACACAAAAAGAGCAGAAGCTCTTTTAGGCGATGTTAGTAAACAGAGGGTGTGAATGCATCAAGTTGGAGACTCACCTCAAAGCTTGTTCCAAATTTGCAAAACTTTAAGTTAATGTAACGGCCTTATAAACCTCCCTCGTTTTATTTTTTTGAGTAATTGTAGGTTCCATCGTCCATTTTAATTAGATTTATTTTTAGGATTCATTATTGGTTACACTTTGGATGCCAAAACTTGTGTGCATTATGTTTGTTACATTTGCTTATAAGTCTGCTTATATCCACACTATATAATTATCTCTATGAAAGGAAGCATGGGAGGCTATCATCATTGCCTTCATGATAATAATGCATTGGATAAATTGGGTAGAGGATTCAGAATAAAAAATATTAATATTTCAAATTTTTAGAGATTTTATACCATTGCATAAAGCATCTATTTGATGCCCAATTTCCACGAGTTTTATATTGTCTATGGATTTTATTTCATAGACGTTGGTATAATTGCATACGAAGGGGACCCACAAAACACCTTTTAGTAAACAAATAACAAATGCTAACACATACAAAAGGTGACTTTTGCCAAAAGTTTGTTTTAGATTGCCAATTTTTCAGTGAATGTAATGCCTTAAAAAAGATTTAATTCTCTCTCTCTCTCTATATATATATAGAGTGCTGGGTCCCTATAGTTCTATATGGGGGTAGGCCTATCTATATATGGGCAGGGACTCGATTGATATATAGTTCTATATGGGGGTAGGCCTATCTATATATGGGCAGGCACTCGATTGATAACTAGTTCCCCTCGGCCCCTGCTTATTCTCTATATAATATACCATGTACATGGAGTATAGCGGGAGGCCACATTATAGGGGAAAGACTTTATAGTTGTGCATGTACTAAAACATGCACACATTTTTTCCCCATAACTTGTTGCGAAAAAAAAAAAACAATAGTTTTTCACCTTTTCATTAGTGATATTTTCAAGAGCCAACTATTGACACATAGGGTGCTCGATTATTTGTACATTTTTCAATTGTTTTATACCAATTATGTGTATTAAATTAATTCAAACTGCTCCATAAAGGGATGGTGTGTCCAAAACAGAAGTGAAGAAAGAATGTGGAAGGCCCTCTTAAGTAGAAAACTGCCCAATGTCTGATGAGCCTTGAATCCGAGTGCCTGCTCCTTGAAAAGTCTGTGGTGGACTAGAAGTAGGTGGAGGTGGGTCCCCATCACTACTATAGTCATCTATGCTAGAAGAGAAGTCCTCATCATTAGAAATGTGCTTAAGCTCAGAAGTGTTAGCAAGTACATGTGAATTTGGTGAAGAATCTGAAGGAGCGACAAAGTGAAAGAAGACATCTAGCCGAATTTGATGATCGACTACACTCATTCCAATTGTAGTGTCATTGTGTAACTCTCTGACATATGTTGAATATGTAGTGAACTCAACTCGCATTCCCTAACTAAGATGAGTAATCTGGTAGAATGATAAAAGATTAGTTAATAGGGAGGTCATACTTAAAACATTATTGAATGTTCTTCCACTCACTTCAATCGATCCTCTCCCAATATAAATTGTGTAAAAGTGTCGTCACTCAATCGTACATTGGACATGCCACATAGCTTCAAGGAAGTGAACTCCACACATGAAGAGGCCATATGATGTCATGCACCGGAATCATTAATCCATGGAGGAGTCGGTGGTACAATTGTAACTAGGGCTCTCCCCTTTTGCTTTCCTGATTCTTTGTCTTTCCCTTTTCTATTGTCATTTGCCTTGGAGGATTCATGGGTTGATGAAGATGGTTTGTTAAACTCAGGGACACCCATGTTCTACTCAAGAAGACTCGTAAGGTGGTCAATCTGTTTCTTCAAACATTTGCTTTCATCATGTTTGCATGTGCAATACCCATATTTAATCCTTTTTTTCTGGATTTAATTTTAGAAGAGGATGTTTCAGAGTTTGATTTCGAGGTGGGTTGATCCTTCTTGCTTTCATGATCCTTGTTGTTATGTTTCTTTTCTTTTGAAGTCTTCAGAATGTCATGCTTGCAAGTAGAGCATGTGGTTTAGAGGACTTTAGTGCACTCATTTGAATCAATTTATCTTGGTCCCGAGTTAAGTTAGCAAGAAACTCATCAAAGTAGGGCATTGTCCATCGTGCTCCAAGTTTATTTTAATTTGCACTAAAAAATGCTTGCAAAAAATCCTTGGAAGCCAAAAAAATTAGGTCAGAACAAAATCAAAGGACTGACAATAGGCACCCTCTAGTAGGAATCCTTGGATTTTAGCCCCCATGTCACCAAGGGTCAGGGCATGTGATGCCACTATAACATCATGGCTTGCACAACCTGAACGACTCTGTGCAACCGTACAACAAAAAATATGTTGGCCGCAGGCGCTCCCACTACAATGTGCAGATCACCCAAATGTTGGTAGTCATGTCAACGGCTCAAGAAAATGTAGATTGCCCCTATTACATGTGTAATAACCACAACCCACAAAGTGAATAGGATACCGTGTCTACAGATTCACGCTTCTTGCAGATGAAATGTTGTACTCGCACAAACAATAGCCGGAAATAGGCCCACATAGAAGAGATCCACACCAAATTTGTAGTTCACACTTGATGCACAAAAAAATAAGCTTGTAATCATGCTTGTGCGGGTATCTTACAGATAGATCCATGCAACCTGCAACAAAACAAAAACTTACCCAAAAACTTTTGGAGAAAACCTAGAAAGGGTTTTTCAAACAAATATAAAACTTTGCAACAAATTTTTAAAAACCGTGAAATCAACTGTCTCAGAATATGGCTAAGTTTACATTCGATCCTAAGGCTTTGCTACCTTTTGGATCCAATGGCGCAACCCAAATTGTATGAAAATGGTATGTAGTCAAACTTTTGCACATAACTTTATTAGTTGTCCAAATGAAGAATTTGAACCTGCAACTAAATTGAAAATGGACACACGTTTTCTCTAGCCAACTTCGATACCTTATTAGAGTATCTGTGACGATCTCTGGGAGAAAAATAAATGCACATGTAGTTGCAGAAAATGAAATAACTAACAAGCATGAAAGTGCAAAAAAAATTGAATATGCAACAAAGCCAATATTCCCCCAATATACAACTTGAATAGCTCACAAATGAAGATGTCCATTTAGGAAAGTGGATGCGTAACTTCTCCATGATTAGTGGACAAAAAGCCCAAAATAGAACTGTAACTCCCACACTTGGCATAGTCAAACAAGGAGTAACTGCCACTTAGCTAACAATGATGGCCAAGTGTGACTTGTGAATAACTGTGACTTTTTCTATGACTAATTACACCTAAGCAAGCTAACTCCTAAATTTTAGGAATAATCCACATAAATAAATAATATCATACACTAACACCTACTTAAATCTACACACCCCTAAAGCTAAGGTGCACAGTTATAAGGTCATCTCCACACACACACACACACACACACACATCTTACAAGTCTCCTTTATCTCCCAACCCAACAATTTCTTATTTTGTATTGTAAAGACAACATCTATGGTAACTTTTCATCAAATATTTATAATTTTAAGAAATTTCATCCAAAAATATCATAAAATTAGAAATATGATACTACAAGTTAAAGTTCCACCGTTGATGTTTTAGAATCTTCTTTTCCTTGGTCTGCATTCTTTTTAGGTCCAGTTGTTTTGTGATTATTATTGATTTCATATAAGTTCGAGGAAGAAATGACTATTATGAAATTTGGTTATCAAGAGATGAGTAAGTTGAACTTCTTCAAGTGCTAAGCTATAATTGTTTAACATGAGTGTATTTATTAGACCAATGATTGCCGAGCTTTGAAGAAAACATAGTGCCTACTTTGACGAGTCATTGAGATCGATTTTGAAAAGTTATGATTGAAGAAATAAAGCCCAATTTGATGAATTGTTGTGACTGATCTCGAATAGTTACGCTTAAGGTCGGAGGACATAAAAACATAAATCTAGAATTGAAAAATATACGAGGAGCTTAATGGAAGATTAAATTTTGATTTATGACACCTTAAATTTTACTTACATAAATTTAAGGCTATGTACCTACGAGATTGGGTTTTAAGAAACACCTCTATCTATATGGCTTAAAGTAAAGTAAGAGTTCGGATTTGTAGAATGTAGCATGAATGAGTCATAGTTATATTTAATATCTTTGTTTGTGGGTCGTCCTTGTGCAGGAACCAAAGGGAAGAAATTGCACGCTCCAAAAATAGGGAGTTTGAAGTGAACTCCTAGAAGTGGGAATAAGTGTGTGTGATGTGTTGTAGATTAGAGGAGAGTTGAAGCTACACCCGATGTCGAAGAATGAGTGTGACATGTGACGAAAAGGATTGTTATTTTTTTAACTAAAAGGAAACGTGATGATATGTATAAAGTATGAGTATGATGAAGATTGTCAAAGGATCCATTGTATGGGGAGTTAACTATGCTCTCTATAGTTACCACACCACAAGCTAGACCCCTTAGATGGTGTTTGCCTTTGCCAAACTGATCACCAATGCCCAACCTTTGATCTAAAATTCGAGAACGACGAGGGAGATTACCTTGATACATGATAGACAAGTCCACCAACTAAGCAAATAATCCTTCTCGATTTCAAGGGGTCATGATGATGATGACTTCTACAATTTTCATTGATACAAGCACCCAAAATTTTACTTGGAGTCCAAGAATGAAAAATGTAGATTACCTTATTACAGGGGTCATTAGGTGAGTAAGCAACTAACCCATCTTGATTACAGGGGGTTTTAACGATGAATATTGCACCTTCCTTTTTAACCAATTTGAATGTACATAAAACTACTGACACAACTTATAAATCTTACTTTTTCAACCCAGTTAATATTAACGTGTGATAAGACCTTTTCTACACATCAACTTGCATGCAATTATTGAAAAATAATCTCTTTGAATATAGCTATAAATATGAATTTCAACCCTTTGACTAAAAGGGAACAATGAAAGTGTTTTTGGTGGTCTAAAAGGTTTTGACTGCTTAAGAATGGTAAATCTGTTACCTTTGAAAGAGCAATGCAATGCAAGTGATGCCCTAAATAATCAATTTCTATAACTTTAATTTGGCTGGGAGCATGTGTGATATACAACATGATGTATTTTTAATTAATTACCAAGCCTATAATGCATAATCTATTAATGTGTTAATAATCAAAGCCTAAATCTATGAAAGTGATGAATGCATACCTTAGCATAACAAACAAGCCATGAGTAAGGTGTGTCCTATAACATGAGTGAAATTTGTACAAGAGTTTTTTTCCAGAATATGTTTTTTAATTGGTAGAGCACTTTGGCATTTTGATTTTTTAAATTATTTTGCATGTTATATTTTCTATATAAAATAATCACTCTACAAGAAAATATTAAAGTTTGATTATTTTATTAACTAATATTAATTTATACAAGAGTTAGGGTTGAGTTTGATGGTCCAAAAAATTATAATTTTGCTTCAAAATCATAAATGTTGTCATAAAAAGTCAAATTTTGTAAAACATAAATCCACTTGGCAAACACTTGTTAATTTTTCATTAATTATTGAATTGGAATTAGAAGTGGTGAGAGTTTCGTTTTTTTGTTCCCATCCATGTTTAAAATTATAACTACAAGAGCTAATTGTCTCTTTTAAAAGATAGTTTACTTGGTACTTACTCATCTCTTCATGTTTTTACATGACATTTACATGATGCTCTGACGAAGGTAAAACTGTACGAATGATGGAGTAAATATATGATATCCCATTCTTACATAATGTTTACATGATGCTTTCATGATGATAATGCAATAATAACACTGATCGAGCATTACCCAAAACATACTCAACTCTTATATGATGTTAAAATGACACTTTCATGATGGTAATAAAATTCTCGTTCCTCTCAAAAATAAAAAAATAAAACCAAAACGAACTTACAGTGAGAACATCATTTTTTTTCTCATTGTTCCTCTAATAGATAAAAATAACAAAGTTATCTTTTTTGTTCATTCGTTGTTTAATGTGGAATTCAACTTTAGCCCTTTGTTTGTCGATTATCTAATAAGACATTCCTACATATATCCACATCTACATGCAAATAACATTTTAGGAGAGGTCAATCGACAACTAAATATCACATGATTTATATGTTGAACATTAATTAAGGTAATATTGATGGGTTATTTTGGTCATTTCACTATTTTTTACAATTATTTCAAAATAAAAATTTAAAAATCATTATATATTCCGAAACTATAATTGATAAGTTTTCATTTGAAATAAATAGACTGGTTAGATTTACTAAAATATTCACGTATAAATAGTTAGTTCTAAGTTTTTCCTTCAAATTATCTATATACCCCTGTGTTTAGTCTTTGTAACTTGATAGTATCGTTTTTGGCACTCTTTGGCATGCTTGTACAATTGACATATATCATCAATTTACCCATCCATTGTCTTGGTCACCTTCAGCTGTTAATCATACTTACTCAAAGTCAACTTAGTCTACACGAGAATACCTTAGAAATCTTAGAAAAACATTCTCCAAGTTTTCGACTTTTACTCTTTATCCCTAGATATTATTGACAACATCAAACCCTACGATCTGCCAATAATGTCTCGCTCTATGTGCAATGCCTAAGAGTCTTCAATGACTACTTTCAAAATTGGGCAATTCATTACGTCAATCTAGACACGTTTTATGGATCGACTATGACGGAATGAAAAGTCACACACACACACAAATGACCTAAGGTCATTTCTCACCTCTCATCTCTCTTAGGAATACTTCTACTGTCATAACAATAATATTAAGTAGGGTTTATCCCTTTAAATTATTCTTATAAAATTTATATTTAATTATATATTAAATATAATTTATAAACCTTAGTTTATAATAAATAAATAAAAATATGAAATATTTTATTTATTTATTATAAACTAAAGTTTATAACTTAAAACTTTAGTTTATGTGTAATTGATTTTAAATCAATTAAATGGAGAGGTGTTTTCGGGGGACACACCCGATCACCCATTTAAAAAGGGCAATTGGGGCCGGTAAACATATGTGGAAAACTTATGTGGTGAGAATGGGATAGAAGTGATGTGAAGGAGTGATAAAAAGTTACATGATGTAAACATTTATCAATATATGGAAATCTATCATTCCCATGGGTTTCTTTACCTCATTTGAGATTTTCCCACGTAAATATGTGTTTTGTGTATTTATTTAATTTATTGTGTTTTATATTGTTTAAATTATTTGGTTATGATAACTTTAATAAATTCCAAGACCTCGAATATAATAATAAAAATTAATTTATTAAAATTATGTCCATAGTTTATATGTTATTAAATATTTACCACTAGCAATCGCATGTGTACAATGCAATGTGAACACCGAACGATATATGTTATTTGATTTAGAGGGATATTTATTTTTTGTAGTTGATGTTGATAATGGGTGTGATAGATTTTTTAAGTGTAGGAATATAGATGTAGCATTGCATTGAAAGGTTCTATTTCTACATTTCAAATTTGTTACACATTCGTACATATACATTTGCATATCTTATATCACGATTGGTTGTGTTTTGAGGATTAGGTTGTTTAAACTTAACATGAATACTTGAATACTTCCGTACATGTGCAAATTTTATATCATTAGTGGTTTATTTGCACTAAACATGAATACATTTGATACCCTTTTGGATAGTTAATTACTTTTTTAGTTGATGTTGATAAGGGGTGTGATTGATTGCATTGTACACATGCTATTGCTAGTATGATAAATATTTTATAACTTATGATATCATGTTTGAGGTACACACAAAATTCCACTTCCTCTTAACTTAACAAAGTTTGATTTATCAACCGCTTTTTAGATATAGTTCTTATATAATTCTATATATGAACTTATCCGAATTATCATCATTAGCTACAAGTTTAGATTAGAATTACATGTTATCTAATCCTTGTTTTTTAGGTTTACATGTTGATTCTACTCATAACATATTATTTATCTGAAGTAGTATTCTTTGCAGTTAATGTCACATTAACATGACAAAACTTCTTTTTAATGATAAAGTTTACAATTTAACATCTTGCTAAAGGATAATATTTCCCTACTATTAATGTTTGGATTTTTACACAGTAAGTAAAACATAGGAAAACAAAATCATCTATCTCTTCACTTGAAAGAACTGGTAGATTCTTCCCATGGTTATTCCAAGCTTTGTGTTTAAATATACATAGATATAAATTATGGAGAAGGATTTTAGTTTATGATTGGACACATACACCTAAATTTTTCTATCCATTTATTTGACATTAACTAAATAACTCCTAATTTTAAGATGGAAACCATATCCTTACACATGAGTCTCCATTTTTACATATCGTATGGTTGCACGTGGGGTATCTATTTTTTTATACATTTATATATCATTAATAAAATAATTCCATCTAAATATGACTTGTCATGACTTTATAATGTAGCCAAATTCTAAACAAACTCAATATACTGCAAATAATATGAACTTCAAAAGAAAATAGATCTCCTTCTTCGTTATTGAATAATGAATTACAATGTTTCCTAAATAGGAAAATAACCCCAACTCGAGTTGCCAAGCAAACTCTAACTAACTTTGACTAAATCTACTCTAGGTGGTGGAAATTACTATTTTTAGCAGTTTACTAAAACCTGCTATTCTTAGTAAGTTTGCATGCTTATTTGTACGGGCATAGAGGAATTGCTAACTTTCTAATTCATAATGCAACTAATAGACTAAAATTAACTAATGCCCAAAAATAGGAAAAAAACTGAACTACAACTTAAATCCCAATTTTCGGCCTCAAAGTGGTGGATTTCGGGCCCGAAAATGTGCTGAAAATTTCTCCAATCAGTAGGGTAGGTTAACCGGTGCGTTCATCTCATCGAAACATGTGGTTTAAAAAAAAAACCGAACTCAAACGGACACCCGGAGCTCAAGTTATGACCTTGTCAAGTTCCTACTAATTTTGGCGCATCAATTTATATCTCTAAGGAATCTAAGGATGAATTGCGATGAATCTGGGAAAGTCCATGCTAATATATTAGTAATGAATTTTAATCCTATAATCCTTATGTGAGTCCATTGTTACTAGTTGCCTGAGCACAATTCTCAGTTTTTGGAAAAATCTCCAATAGGTGATACACACTAGTTGTCTAGAAAGAGATCCTAGTGAACCAAAGTTGTAGATAATTATAAGAATAATCACCATAACCTTGAGAGCAATTAATCAAAAAATTGTAAGACTCTAACCCAACACCTCTCTATTCACAGTAAAAAAACATTGATATGAATTAAATTGATCCAAACAAACACTCAGAAACAAAATTGATTCCAGTTCTATGCCAAGTCACCCATTTTTCTATTCCCAACCCCACACATTCAGAAAATCTGTCCATGGAAAAAATATGTGGTAACAGTCTACAAGCATACTCACCTAACCAAAATCAGGAATTGAACAAGTTGGTAACGAATGGAATTGTAAAATGTCATATTACAAAGCTTTTTGTCAAACATTTCATATGCCTTTGCATGCTTCCCCGTTTTACATACATATCTATCACTAGAAAGATGCTTCAACATTTTGTAATGGCATTAAAGACCAAGTATTAATACGAATAATGAGAATCCATAAAAATCATAGAAATAACAGGCTTACGAAACCTTGCATAATTATAGCTCTGTATTGTTCAATTCAACCAAAGGCATTAATAAATATCATAACAAAACACTTGGCTACAAAATTACACTCTTCACAGAACATAAATACTTTGTTCCTACCAATTTTACCCTTCACAAATACTTTATTCCTACCCAACGAAATTAAGTACAAAATAGAGTTCTAAGTATTCACAATAAAATACAATCAATAAATTTTAAACTGGGATGATAGATGAACATGATCTGTGAGTTAACCCGCCATCAATGCAGTGATCTTAAGAAACTAGTTTATACTATTGTGACCAAAAACTGCAGCAAAAGCCACTATATTTAACTCCAAAATACCTCTAAGAATGCATTCTAGATGAAACTTGGAGTTGGGTAAGAGTTGGGAAGTGAGGAGTTCCTTAATGTACTATAGAAGCCTTTTCAACAAATGGAATGAATATTTATAACACACAACATGTGGATGATACAAGCAAGATTTCCACCCAAACAGGCTACAACTGAGTTATTGGGTATATTTTGCTTACCTATTTGAAGAGAAGGCAAGTAGGGCACACTTTCAGACTGAAAATGATTCAGGATACTATCAAATTGGTTCATATACATGATTTTACTAGTCCAGACAAGAATTTAATGCAATTTTCAAATTAACAATATATCATTCAATACGAAAACTGTGATTATTGACTATGACAAATATACTTTTTGATAAATTATAGTAGAGTTGTGATTTGTATTCATACCTAATTTAAGTACTGTAGTCCCCTTGGATGCCTGATGACAACCAGATCAACAAATGATTCCAGAATATCCTCTCCAAGTTTCTTAAGAAAATCCTTCTCACCTACAACAATACCCAAACTGGTTGTAAAATAATACCATGGCAATTCAAGGAAATAATTGTAGAGAACTTTGAGTATATTGTGTGTTGTTCCCTGTCAAATAAACAATATGGGGCTTGTCATATCATTTTATTGTTATATCTTCTTTGTTTTACAGTTCACTGATGTTAAGAGTATTAGTTCAAACTTTTAAGTACTCTAGTATGTTCAATGTGATATCAAAGCACCAATCCTTCATTTCAATGTATTTTGAATTTTTGTCTCGGGTTTCCTCCTATTTTGTTAAAACGATAAAAATCCTTCGTTCCCCCTTGCCTACTCTCCTACCAGGTTTTGTTTAAACAAAAAAAGTAAAATACAAACCCTAGCACCTTCATCCATACTTATGAATGGTTATGTATCGAAAATTCCAGTGAGTGTTTTCAGAGTAACATGTGCTCAAAGCTGAACTTGTCACTATGCCTACCTCTACCATGGCTTTTCCTCGCCCATTGCATCCATTCCTTCCTCTTCTCCACTCATTCTTTGATCCTTCATTGACAAGCAGTCCCACTACTCCATCGAAAAATGGGTCATTGTGCTGTCACTGATATGCATAGTGAGGTGACAAAATTGTTCCATAATATGAGCAGACCATTCAAGAGGACAGTAAAATGCTTTTTATCCTCTAGTGGTGCATTGATCACCAAAAGTTTTCTGATTTCTTCAAATTTTTAAATATGATCTACTACTGAGGCCCATTAAGATATGTTAGGTTGGTCGGCTTGGTTCCAAGTGGTAAAATACTCAATTTATATTTGGTTTATACAATGACTAATGTTTTTCCCAAGCATTTATGGAAAAACTACAACTCCTTATATGCGCCAGAATTTCATTCACAACAACAACTCAAATGAAATCCAAGGCATATATCTATTTTTTTTTCAATTAGGTTAATGGTTAGGAGGACATCGGTAATTACATTTTCTATTTCCATTCAACGTTATTTTTCCCACCAAATTTGAGGAATCTGACATCATAAGATTTATGTATATTTCATAATAGTAGACAGGTTTCTGCCCTAGTTTCTTTCTATATTCTAGGATGTTTTTCTTCTAACCTAATTTTTTAGAATTTAAAAGACCCCCTATTATTACGTTTTTTGGATCCAATATCCTTAATCAAACATGAAAAATAGGCCTTGAATCTAAGCAAGGACAACATCAATTAGATAAAATCTTCAAGTACATCCTTGAGTAAATTAATAAGTTTCCTTAAAACCATTTATTTGGTATTAATAGAAGCCCTGAATTGTCAAGCAATGAGAAAAGAAACTTGTGAAATCTTATATCCAGTATAACAATAAGAGCATGGTTTCATTGATTTCTTACCACTTCGTGTCTCGAGTCTGAAAATTAGCTGCAATATTAGAATCTTAAGCACCAAAATGTATAAATATAGCATACATGCCCAAAGTTTGCAACTCAGAGATTGAACACATGTCATGTTATTCCCTATTTTGCCTCCAATTTCCTTAAAACAAATATGAAAAATAGGCCTAGAATATTTATGCAACAAATAAAGAAACCCATAAAACTCTTAATCAAGTATAAACCTCAACGTTGGAGCATTTACCAATTTTTTTAACTACAAAAGCATAAAAAGAACAACTGCGAGCAATACATGTTGGAGAATTTGTGGGGGTTGGGACAAATCCTTGTTGAAGATTTTTTTATCCAACGGTGGAATTCAAGCCACTACCATACAACATGCATAGATATATACCCGACAAAATTGTTAAATATACCACATGCAAGTGGCAAAAATGGAAAAACTAAAAATAGAATGACTAAAAAATAGTCAAGAACCAAAAACGTTACAACGCCCATCGAAACTGTCAAAACGTCCATCGAAATTAATCACTTAACAAAAACATCAAAATGACCGTCAAAATTAGCTTAGTTCCGTGAACGACTGGAGAGGCCTTTCCCATAGGGGGAATGCCTTCCACGTAATAACAACACACATAATATGCTAAGCCAGAACATGGTAAAAAATGGTGTTTTAGTTAGATTTAATTTAATTATAAGAGTCCATACTGTATACATAGGAGCACCCAATTGATCTCCGAAAGTAATCACCACCACTGTTTCATTTGGATTTGAGTCCAAGTTTGTTGAAACTTTTGGTACTGTGGGGATATGCTCGGAAAAAAGGTTTTCATTCAAATAAAGTTGGTAGAGATATTACAACAACCCAAGGGAGGACAATAGACAGTATGTGCCCTGTGTGTTGATTTTGGCTGGCAGAAATGATGGTGAAATTGTTGTAGTGCACTAATTTTTTTATAGGCTTATGTGCATGGCAAACAATGACAATAGCATTATGCAGGAAGTAGATCTTCCACGTGTCCTAAAGTAACTTTAGGAAAAAAATAGCGATTCAGGTACTATTTAGACCAGCCATATCTAATTTGAAACCAAATGATAAGGATTTATCATTTCATGCTTCAAACAAACCATGGTGGATATTGACCCTTGCTTATACCAGTGGTCATTATGGGGATCTGCAGCTGTGGCTGCTCCACAATATCACCTATCAGTTTAACAAAAAACATTCCCATATAGTGTTCTCCTAACATATTGGCTATCTCAGACCACATCTAAGTGTTATAGGTGCCAAGGATAAATTGAATTCTTCTCTCAAATAAAAGTAGAATTTATATTTCTGAGCTTCAAACTAATCTAAGGAGTGCAATAGGAGCCTCCAAAATAATCATGAGGGAGTCTATTGAATTCTATTAAATTTCTAGGAAGCAGAAGTTTATAAATTTCAGAAGTCTATGTGGACCATGTCCAAAGATTGCTTAGGTTAACAAATAATAAACCCTCAATTATGACATAACCCTAACATAAGGTGAATCATACAAATAAGCATAGAACCCCAACATAAGGTGAATCATGCAAATAAGCATAGAACACCAACATGAGGTGAACCATACAAATATACATAGGATTTTTCTCATTTCCATGGGTGTTTGTCACAAAGCCACCAGTAGGCTCCACATGAAGATGACTATAAGGAGTTGTACCTCTCAATACTTTCACCATAAAAAATTGTATATCCAACTACATTTATCTAGGGATTGTATATCCATGTCATCCATCATCCTCCTCATGCTGACATTTGTTCTGTACAATGCAAACATTTCATTGCGTGCATGAAGAATGGCAACAATGGTGGCTAGATAAGGTTTTATGGCATGTTGATGCATTTGATGATAAAGTTCCAAGGCCTTCTCTAGATACCCATTCTGACAATATATAATAAACATCGCATTTCACAAAACCACACATTTTTCATATAGTCTATCAAATACACAACATGCAACCTCTTAACTCTTGCATTGACCATACATGGTTACAAGAGCACTCCTTACAAATTCATCTGACTCAATTTCATTTTTGACCACATAACAATGAATCTCCTTTCCCTGTTTGAGAGACCTTAATTTAGCTCTGATGTATGCATCGAAAGACCTCCAAGGCCTTCTTTGGATACCCACGATACACAAAAATCATTGAAGTCCACAAACCCACATTACTTTCAGATATTTTATCGAATACACGACATGCAAACCCTGAACTCGTGCATTGACCATACATGGTTATAAGAGCACTCTGTACAATTTCATTTTTTAGCATGTAACAATGGATCTCCTTGCCCTGTTTGAGAGACATTGAATCACCACATGTAAGAAGAATGCTGGTAATGGTGAATGGACCCAGTTTCACATCATTATACCGAAATAATTTCAAGGCCTCATTTGAACACCCATTTTGGGAATATGCAAAAATAATTACATCCCACAAAACCCTAACTCTTTGAGAAACCCTATTAAATACTCGAAGGGCACCTTCTAATCTATGGCCTCGGGCATACATAGCTACAAGTGCACTACCTACAACTTCATTGGTCTCTAAACCATTTTTCATTACCTGAACATGGATTTCCTTGCCCCAATTCAGAGCCTCCATGCCGATGCACGCAGTCAGAATGCTCGCTAGAGTTTTGAAGTTGGGTTTGAGACCATCATCCAACATTCTACAAAAGTAATCTAGAGTTGTTAAGGTCTCCCGATTCTATGCAAATGCTGATATAATGGTGCTCCATGTTATAACATCTCTTTCAAACATGTTTTCAAACACTTGACGAGCATCTTCTATCTCACTACACTTAGCATACATACTCACAAGGGCATTACTGACGTTAACTTGCGAGTGAAACCCAAGTTTGATGATGCTAAGATGGATATATTTCCCCTGCTTCAGATCACATAAAACAACACAGAAATTAAGTGCAAAGGAAAACGTGAAATTGTTAACATATATGCCATTCCATTTCATTTTAGAGTAAAGTGTAAGAGCTTCCTTGTGTAGACCATTTTTTGCATACACACTTATCATTGCACACCACAATACATGACATTTTTTGTCGGTAAATTTGTCAAACAGTTGGCACGCATCCTCGACACTCCCGCATGTTCCATACATGCTTACAAGCTTGCTTGCCAAATGGCTTTGTTGATCAAGACCAACATCGAGGATAAGGTTATGCAACACCTTGCAATGGTATACATCGAAGTCTGCTTGAGAGGTCAACTGGTTAGCATACTCTCTCAGCCATTTGGATTCCTTATGAATCCAAGGGCACAGTAAGAAAGTCTCTTTCTGTTGTTAACCCAGTTGGGATCACAACGTTAATGGTGGTCAACTGGGTTTCCTATTCCGCAAGACAGATAGCTCAGTCGTCTTCTAGAAGAAAAGGAAGATGACAAAGAAGTCGTGTCCAGGCCATCATTTGCCAAGAAGGCAGTATGTTAAATGGATTGGGTGCCAAATAGATAGGACCAGCCTCCAATTTTGGGCTTCCGGATAGTTGAGCAATGTCTACCATGTAAATCATGGTCTCCTAGAAAGGAAGATGTACTCTACCAAGGGTGCAAGGTTAAACATACAACACTTGGTGGGTTCGATAAAGAGCCATGGAGCTTGCTATTACCATCAAGTTTTCAGACCTAATTCAGAAATCACCTAATTGGGAACACCCACGATCCCAACCTACACCTCCATAGCCTATGCAAAAAAATAAACTGCCGCGGATTTGGGAATTTTAGGGCTAACTGTTAAAAGTATCCTTAAAAAAACGAAACCGTCCAAATGGCCGTCAAAATTAAACAACCTGAATAAATGTCCAAAAGGCCGTCAAATTTAACATTGTTGTAGATGTTAGGAATAATTAATAGTGTAAACATTATGAGTTGTTGAGATACTATTAATTAGAATTATATGTGAAGTTGTTGTAAACAGCTTCACGTATTTAGCCTATTGTTTACAACCACTCCTAAATTATAGGAGGTTGTTTTGCTATTTGCTTGGCTATTTATTAGCCATGTATTGTGTGTATGTTACGAATGAATGAAGATCAATATATTCTATTATTCTGATTCGAACCTGTCATATGGTAGCAGAGCGAGTTTGATGATCTGAGAATAATATTGAAGGGGCAGTCGATGATCTCTTGCCCCAGGTGATGGCAGTACATGTTTGAGAGAGTACGCAGGCTGTGCAGTGTGGAGGTGTCGGGTCCTTGGAGAACTCTGACTGTACAGTGTGAAGTGCCGTGTCCACGCAGTGTGGAGGATGAAGAAATTAAACGCAGGTATCTAAAGTTTTATTTGCTACACATTCTGACCACGCATCGCTGGAGCAGTCGACGGAGATTGGAGTGCAGTTGGAGCAGTCCACGCAGTTTGGAAAGCCGTGAAGGTGAAGATAAAACGTCCAAGCCTGCAGCCAATGCGTGATAAAGAATTTGGAAATTGTTTTTGGAGTATCCACGGCCCTGTCAACACAAAAACGTATGAGGTTATTTCCTGCGAGTTTCCTTCTATTGTGCACACGTCCCTACCAGATCTGACACTTTATTAACAGCTGCGCATCCATCTTCAGAAGGTTTTGATTGTATATGGTTTATTTCATTGAGTGTCATTAAATGTTGGGTCAAGATTTATTATGTTAAATGTCATGTTGTGTATAATATTTAAAAAGTAATTTTCTTTTATTACCTTTTAAATTGTCTAAGTTGTCTTAAGTATCGTCATAATATTGTGTTTGTAAGAGGGTGCATTTTCGGTTGAAACCGACACTCGTCAACGTGAGGGAAAATATTAAAAAAAAATATGGAGAAATTGAGTCTCGTTGAGAAATTCGAAGGACGTGATTTTCACACTTGGCGAATCCAAATACAGCTGACTTTGATTGAAAAAGATTTGTGGGATGTGGTCAAACCAAATGTGACAACACCAACAAATCCAACAGATCTCGCGAAGTGGAATATCAAGGATCAAAAGGCCTTGGGAACTATTGGTCTCGGTTTGTCTAAAGCGTACCTGCACCACATAGACTTCACAAAGTCTGCAAAGGAAATCTGGGAGACATTAAATAAACTGTTTGGATCTGAAGCAGAAAGTGCAAAGACAACACTGAAGCAAAAATTATATGGGTTAAAAATGGATAACAGTATAAAAATGGCAGAACACATCAGCAAGTTCCGCTCTCTTCTCAATCAGCTTGCAAGTATTAACGAGAAGGTAAAAGATGATGATGCCAAAGCAATTCTTTTGAATAGTTTGCCTAAAAAAATGTCTCATATGGTTTTTACTTTGAGCAAGATTAAAATTGGTTTAGAAGGAGTAGTTTCTACTCTTCTTGATCAGAATGAACCTTCAGAACTAGAAGAAGAGGTCTTATATGTACACAATAAAGCTAGTACATCATCAAAGAAGGGTAAGTACAATTCAAAGCACATTCCTACAAAGGGACAGATCAAATGTTACTATTGTAAAGAAGTGGGGCATGTCATTTTAAATTGTAAAAAGCGGGCACAAGATCTACTGGATGATAAGATTGATCAAAAGGCTTATATTGTTGAAGAAGAAACTGACTGGGAAGATTATGCAACTGATGAAGAACTTTCTTGCCCTAGCGATGAAGATTATCTCTTCTGAAAATAACCAAACTAGAGGTAGGAGGAAATGGAGGATGGAGGCTACTCAGCACCTCTCGTTAGTTGCCAACGACGAGGTTGTATTTTGTGGTGGTGACATATTTATTTCCAGTTGTGTGTTTATTTTATCTAGTGTGCAGAATAAAGAGCAACAGTTTGTGTATGGTTGCTTGGTACATGCAAGTATTCCTATATGTTCTCTTGAAGTGTTGTGATGTGGTGTGGAAGGTGTCAGTCAGTGAAACAATTGTATAGGAGGGCAGCTGGTGTCCAGAGGAGAGGAGCAGTATGCAGACCTAAAAATATGCGTAGGCATATGATTCTGGTTTCAACTACACTTTACCCCATGTTCACACTGAGGGGGTGAATGTTAGGAATAATTAATAGTGTAAACATTATGAGTTGTTGAGATACTATTAATTAGAATTATATGTGAAGTTGTTGTAAACAGCTTCACGTATTTAGCCTATTGTTTACAACCACTCCTAAATTATAGGAGGTTGTTTTGCTATTTGCTTGGCTATTTATTAGCCATGTATTGTGTGTATGTTACGAATGAATGAAGATTAATATATTCTATTATTCTGATTCGAACCTGTCAGTAGAAACGTCCAGAAGGGTCTTTCCCATAGAGCGAACACTTTCGGTGTAACTAGGTGGTTGGGTAGTTAAAAATCTACCCGGGTGATATAAATGGGACACCCTTCATTTGATTAATTTACTCTCTTACATAAGAGATTCTACCAGCGATATAATTAGGCGCTCTGTACTTATCCCATCCCTGAACTAATCTTATTTGTAAAAATGAAATCTCAAATTCTTCTTCTTCCTAATGCCCAATTCCGAACAATTCAAGAGCCCATATGGAATAATTCTGGGTATTCAAAATATCCTTGCGTCCGGCTTAATTATGTTACTCTCAGGTCATTAACTGAAACTTATTGCCTAAAAAAACATATTCCCATCCTAAATGTTTTATCAAATATTAGCCACTTGCATCGTAGGAATTTAACTCAGAAATTTTGCAGCAGAGAAAGAAATACCCAGTGTAGACCTTCTTGCGTTGGCAACAAAAGAAACAAGCATATTATTGGCATCGCTCAGAAATTGGAGAGAGTGATGTTGTGGAAATAGCGGAATCTAACCAATGGAAAGGGTACGATTGCAACTGAAGACGACCATGTTGAATTTGTATCAGTATACACCACCATGGATGAGGACTTTGAAGAAAGTATAGTACATGGATTTAAATTTATAGAGAAAGGTCGGCCCGTGTTGCCACAGACGAAGGAGATAGCTATGTTTTCAGGGCCTGCTCTTGGAATCTGGTTATTTGGGCCTCTTATGAATCTCATTGATACAACAGTCAATCGTCAGAGGTGTTCTTTGGAACTTGCAGCATTGGGATCAGGAACTGTTATATGTGATTCCTTAAGCCATGTTTTCATGTTCCTATCCATTGCTACATAAAACAACGTTGGTACTTCTCATGCTTGAAAGTTTCGACGCCATGAACTTTGTTGTAATGTGAACCCATGTTCAATTATTTAGTATCTTCAATAATTTCCTTGCCAACATTGTTTATATTTGAAAGAAGAAAATTCGCTTGAATTCAGAAAATAAATTTGATTACAACAGAAAATATGTTGAAATTAGATGACAACGATTCCTCTTTGGTGGATTGAGATCTTATTATTCAGCTTGCTGTTGTAACAAGACAGCTTTAGTTAGAATATGGATAGGAACGCACTAATGAATTCAGTTCTGTATGAATACTATAAATCCATGTATGCCCATTGACGCTGTACAAAAAAAAAAGAGTTGCAAGAGGAAGAACTGTGCTGATTGTAATTTCCTGATTTGAACAATAAGAGAACCGATACCGTTGCGCCGTGGATGTTTCCCTCTTGAATTTGATCGATCAATTGAAGGAAGGACAAAAATCGATCAAGCGGGAGTCGCATAAGAGGATGCAAGTGAATCCACTCGCTTATGGCATCAATGATTGGGTCATATCGGCGAGAAAGGAATAAAGGTACTTGCTGATCGTAAATTACTTCCTAGTTTAAAAATTGTAGATTTGAAGTTATGTGAGCATTGTATTTATGGGAAACAAGCTAGACATAAGTTTAAACCTGGAAAACATACAAGTAAAGATATCCTTGACTATATTCATTCAGACCTTTGGGGTCCATCTCCAAAACTCTCTTATGGAGGATCATCATATTTTGTTAGTTTTATAGATGATTATTCAAGAAAGTATGGATCTATTTGTTAAAGAGAAAAGCTGATGTATTTAACACTTTTAAACAATTTAGAGCTTTAGTTGAAAAAGGCACAGGAAAATCCATTAAATGTCTTAGAACAGATAATGGAGGAGAATTTACTTCTAAGGAATTTGATAACTATTGCAAGAATGAAGGGATTGAAAGGCATAGAACCACTGTTTACACTCCACAGCAGAATGGTGTTGCTGAACGGATGAACATGAATCTTCTCGAGAGAGGAAGAAGCATGCTCAATAATGCAAAGTTGCAGCAGGAATTGTGGGGAGAAGCTTTGCTTACAGCTTGTTACCTAGTTAATCGATCGCCATCGATAACAATTGATTGCAAGATTAGGTATGGATAGGCCAACCATGTAATTATTCTAGTCTTAGAGTTTTTGGTTGTGATGCCTATGCACTTATTCCAAAGAGTCAACGTTCAAAGTTAGATCCTAAGTCATAGAAATTAGTCTTTGTTGGATATGGTGATGGTGTAAAGGGGTATAGATTATGGAATCCTACTGCCCATAAGATCATCATAAACAGAGATGTCATATTTGATGAAATTTCACTCATGAAATTAGATGATAAGAATGCCATGAAACAGATTAATGTACCACAGTTACAGCAAATTCAATTTGATATACATTCATCCATGGGTGAAGATCATGAAGATGTCTGTGAGCAGGATATTCATGAGGAAATCACTCAGGAGGATGAGCAGATTGAAACACCTTAGGAAATTGAGGAAATACCACTGCAAGCTCTATGAAGGTCTACACGGATCAGATCAGTTCCAAGCAGGTATGATGATTTTGTCACTTCTGTTGCTTTAATTTCTAATGAAGGAGAACCAAGTTGTTATAATGAAGCAATAGAGGTTTCAGATAGTGACAAATGGAAACATGCCATGAAAGAGGAAATTGATGCTTTGATTAAAAACAAAACATGGGATCTGGTGGAACTTCCTAAGAATAGGAATTAGTTGGTTGTAAGTGGGTATACAAGTTGAAGAAAGGTGCTGATGATACTTTTTCGAAGTACAAGGCAAGGCTGGTTGCAAAAGGGTTTTCTCAGGAAGTAGGTATTGACTTTCATGAGAGTTTTTCACCAGTTGTAAAAATTGTTTCTATTCATATGGTGTTAGCACTAGTTGCATTACTTAATCTAGAATTGGATCAGCTAGATGTTAAAACTGTATTTCTACATGGAGATTTAGATGAGGAAATTTATATGAAACAACTGGAAGGGTTCGTTCAAAATCGCAACAAGAGGTTTGTCTGCAAACTCAAGAAATCATTATATGGCTTGAAGCAGTCTTCAAGACAATGGTACAAGAAGTTTGATTCCTTCATGGTGAGCCAAAATTATACCAGAAGTGAATATGATCATTGTGTTTACTTTAAAAAGTTGGATAATGGCATGTTCATTATATTGGTGTTATATGTTGATGATATGCTTGTAACAAGCAAAAGCATGGTTGAAATCAGCAGGTTAAAGGCTCAGTTGGCTAGGACATTCAATATGAAGGATATAGGAGTAGCAAGATAGATCTTGGGCATGGAGATGCACAAAGACAAGACGAAAGGCAAGCTGTGGTTATCACAAGAGAAGTATGTGGATAGAATACTTCAAAGATACGATATGGATAAAGAGAAACCAGTGAGTATCCCTTTAGCTTCGCATTTTAAACTTTCTTTAGGTTTGTGTCCTAGTAATGATGAAGAAAAGGAATATATGTCTCATGTACCGTATGCTAATGTAGTAGGATGTTTGATGTATGCGATGGTTAGTACTAGACCAGATATTTCACATGTAGTTGGTGTTGTCAGTAGATGCATGGCAAAGCCAGGTAAAGAAAAAATGGGCAACAATGAAATGGGTGCTTTGGTATCTTAGAGGCACAAACAGTTATTGTATCACTTTTAATGGTTGCAGTGATAAGGTTTGCAGTTATGTTGATTTAGATTTTGCAAGTGATTTGGACAAAAGAAGATCTACTTCAGGTTATGTCTTTACTCTTGCAGGTGGTCTTATTAGTTGGATGTCAAAGCTTCAAAGCATTGTTGCTTTATCCACTACTAAGGCAGAGTATGTATCTGTTTCACATGCTTGCAAAGAGGCAGTATAGTTAAAAGGTTTATTGGGTGAGTTAGGATAGTTTCAAAAAAGTGTAAAAATTTTCTATGATAGTCAAAGTGCAATTTATTTGGCTAAGAATCCAGCTTACCATAGTAAGTCGAAACATATTCCAGTTAAATACCATTATGTAAGACATGTAGTTGATGAAGGACATGTGATTCTTGATAAGGTCCACACTCAAAATAATTGTGCAGAAATGTTCACGAAACCGGTTATATTAGAGAAGCTGCAGTGGTGTTTCGCTTCTCTTGGCTTGCAAAAAAGGTGATGAGCAATGAGCAAGGTATCAGGTTAATTGTTGTCAAGGTGGAGATTGTTGAAATTAGATGACAATGATTTCTCTTCTGGTGGATTGAGATCCTATTATTCAGCTTGCTGTTGTAACAAGACAAATTTAGTTAGAATATGGATAGAAACGCATTAATGAATTCAATTATGTATGAATACTATAAGTCCATGTATGCCCATTGTGGCTGTACAAAAAAAAAAGAGTTGCAAGAGGAAGAACTGTGTTGATTGTAATTTCTTGATTTGAAAAATAAGAGAACCGATACTGTTGCTCTGTGGATGTTTCCCTCTTGAGGGTTTTACCACATAAATATGTGTGTTTATGTTTTTTTTGTCTATTTTGGCCATTGAATTTCATTTACTCGCATTAATATTTTGTTGTGCATAATCTTTTCGTGGCTGTATAATTTTTACAAAATAAACTTGATTGCAACATGACTGATGTAGAGCATATCTAGTGGGATTGACTGGGAGAGTTGTACTTGAGCAAGTCAACACCATGTACATGATGTACACATGTCACTTAAGCGTTGAGATATTTGTGTTCTTCTAAAAATTAGAACTCAATGTTAACTACATGTTTAGTGGGAATAGGGGAAGGGACCCCATAACCGTGCACTATAACTTCGAGGGTGTCTACAATCATGTAGGTGCATAGTTTAACCTCCAAAATATGATCAACAGATAGGCATAGAATTTGTAAACATAAATATGTGTGTTTTATAGATTATTCATATCTAATAAAATGTGTGGAAAATTAAATTTACAAAATGTAAAAAATATTACATTTTCAACCACTGACTGATAAGTGTTAATTATTTAAACCACTTACTATTATTTTTATACCTATTAAATGTGCAAATCTTTTGTAAATTGGACCATTTAGTTTTGCAGGTTGTGATGGATGGAAGGAGTAATTGGTCACATGGCAACTTAATGTTGTAATAGGTGGTCATTAACTGTGATAGGTGGATTGCATTTAATAATTACACCTGTCAACTGAGCCACATACGCATCCTCAACTTGGATTTTTACCTCTGCTGGTCCATTCGATTATTATTTGCCAACAACTATGAAGCCTTGCATGAAGCTATGTGTTTTTTCATGGATCCTCAGACTGATCAACAGCTCGGATTTGTCTAATTTCCCCAAAGGTTTCATAGCATTACCAAAAATATCTCTATCCCAATTGTCGCAAGAGGATTTTCGATGTGAGTATCTGCAACTGGGTGTTTTCTTTGTTGATTCAAAACATCAATATGTAATTAACACACTATATATATCGACATTTATAGGTACAATTTGAAGGATTCGATGGAACATGAGGACCACCATACAGGGTACAAGCTGCATTCATCGAAGAGATGTTTTATGCGGAAGCGAACCACAACAGAGCTCCCTTGAACCCTCAATGATTTCCGTGAATTTAATAAGGGAGAAATCAAGCCCATTGGAGATGTTAAATGAGGCAAGAATACTTGCCCAGTGCACCTACGAGAAGAACTCCCTTTGGGGGAAAAAGGTAAATGAAAATTTAAAATATCTGTATTCTACATATTTGGTAACCCTGGAATATGAATATATTCAAACAATTATGTTTTAATGTTGCAGATTGGAATGTTTTACGGGTGTGTGGTGGAGGATGTGTTGACAGGATTTACGATATAGTGCAGAGGTTGGAAATCCATTTACCGTGTTCCAAAACAAAATGCTTTTCAAGGTCACGTGCCTGTTAATTTGAATGATACACTCATTCAACATGAGAGATGGACAACATGTCTATTCGAATGGACCAGCAGAGGTAAAAATAAAGAGAGGGTATTTCCTGAAAATGGAATGCTGCGGCTTGAAACTAGACCATTTTGTGGCTTGAAACTTGTCCCACACAAGAATCACAGAAGCTGTTTATCTCGACTTTGTTAGATACTTCTCTTAGTTTGTGTTTGGGATTTCAATTTATTTCTCATTTTCTATTTCTTAAAATTTGTGGGCTCACTTTGTTTTTTTAACTGTATATTTTGTGCAGATGGCTCACTGTCATTTTCTTTCTCATTTTCTATTTGTTAAAATTTGTGGGCTCACTTTGTTTTTTTAACTGTATATTTTGTGCAGATGGATCATTCACTTTCTTGTTTTTTATTTGTTAAAATTTGCGGGCTCACTGTTTTTTTAACTGTATATTTTGTGCAGATGGCTCACTGTATATTTTGTGCAGATGGCTCACAAGTTTAGTAGCATCTATGGCTCTCATTTGGGAATCAATAAAATAGGCAAGAGTTATACACAATCTTTGAAGAAATTACACTATGCAAAATTGTGTTTTTAAACACATTATATTTTCAGAAATTGAAAAAACTTCTTCTTCAAACTGTGTTTTTAACAAGAACTATTATTTTGTTGATATTAATTTGTTTGCAGGAATTTTGTAAGTTGTTGCGGGATTCAAACTATTTCCAGGTAAGGTCGAGTACCTTGCTAAGGAAATGATCTATTTTAAAGAGTTTAGATTGAATGGCATGTGGATATTCTCTGCAGTTGTTAGATTGAATGGCATAAAGTTGAGTTTTTTAACATACTATTTCAGTATATTGTTTTCCATTTCAAAAATTTAGATACATTCTTCCAGAAAATTACAGCAAATAAAACTTACAGAATTTTTACATATATCGATTAAAGTCTGCTGCTAAAGCATTCGATTACATATTTGACAAAAGATTTGTTTAAGACCTGAGGACTTATACTGTGCATTTTACATATTCGTGAAAATATTTGAAATCTAAGACCTGAGGACTTATACCTGAGGAATTTTGTTACAATTTCGACAAAATTTGCTAATGCTTACTAAAAAGGTAATGTCAACCAAAATTTGTACAACTTTTCACTTAATAGTTTGGCCAAAATCCTGGAAATGGTGGAGGTTGCACTTCCTCGTGATTCTCTGATGTGGAAGCATTCACAAATTGAACTGCAGTAGGTAGCATGGTAGGAGGTGTACCCTGAACATTTGCATTAACTTCTGAAAGTTGGCCAATCTGACTAAGCAATGGTTGATCTAAAATTCCAGAATTTGTAACATTTCTTGTAGGAGAAGATGGGCAGCTAGATTGGTTATTAAAAATGGAAGAAAAAGCAGGCATGAATGTGTTATACATGCTCAACAAAATATGATGTTGATCAGGTAGGGGATTTGAGGGACTACTCAATCACCTATTTTGTCAGTCAGAATCCTTTTGTCGTTGTTGCCATTCCTTCATCCTTTTATCATGCTCTTTGGAGAGTTTGGCCTGCTCCTTTTTCAACTCATTCTCCTTTTTTCGTTGTAACTGGGCCTCTTCCTTTTTCTGCCTTTTCAATTCTCTTTCAATTTTAAGCTGCCCCTTCTTTTCTTTTTCTATTAACCTTTGTGCTTTCCTTTCATCTGCCTACTCCCTTTTCCTTGCCTTCAAATCTTCAATTTCTCTTTTTCTTGTCTCTTGTTCTTGAAGTAAATGCAAGTAGTCATCAGAGGTAAGTATTTGAGATTGCCTTCCAATTCTAATTGCATCATCATTTAGCCGTACATGGGTGTGAACCTTCTCAATTGGTAGTTTTAAGAATTTGCTTACTGGTTTATATGCTTGGTTGTTCTCATCTTGGTTGTAGGTCACCTCTTGGTTGTCTTGATTGGCTAAAAAGTCATCAGCTTCAAAATTTCCTTTATCTAAACCATTTGCATCATGATCTTCCCACTCCAGTGTGTTAGCATAATAGTGCACCACCTCGCTTGGAAGAGGTGAGGGAGGAGATGGCATAGAAGTTGAAACTTCCTCATTGTTGAAATCAATTTGCATGCCCAGGTTAGCAGCCCCTTCTTTAATCCATTGAGGTGCACTGAATTGTGTTGGTAAACTCATGCTATCATCAATATCTGTAGCTTCTTGTGTTTGGCTCACATGAGTTGCTGAACTAAGGTGATCATCTTCTTCATTAAGTGTTTGGGGCTGACGAAAATTTGAAGGCATGCCAAAACATGTAGACTCAACATGCTCTTCCCTTGTTTTTTGGTTTTCCTCATTACCTACCACATTTTTTGCAAGTTCTTCTAAACAACGTCGCACATCTGCATCTTCCACTCCCGCCATCCTCAACATGTTTTCAATAGCTGCCACCTCATCTTCTTCAACATCAAAGGCCTCACTTGGCCTCATATCATTGAAAAGAGCATTCTAATCAAGTGGCCATATACTTGTCCTTTGAAAACCTGCCTTGACATTTTCAGGTGTAAGTGCAAGTTGGAAAGCCTAACTGCTAAATTTTTCCAATTCTGTCCTCCTTATTTCAAGACCTAGGTTCCTTGCCATCCATTTAGACCTCACTGTTTTAAAGTAGTTCTTGAATGGAGAGAACACACTAACATCTAATGGCTGAAGCTTATGGCTGGTATGTGCTGGTAGAGTCAGAAGGTCAATGCCTAAATTTCTAGCCTCTTGGATTGTGCCTAAAGCTACATGGCTGCCATGACCATCAAATATGAGAAGATGCCTATTTTTTGGTGAAACCCCACCTAGAACTGATCTTGCAAAATGATGTAACCAATTCATAAACAACTCTTTTGTCATCCAAGCATGTGGTTGGGCTGCCATGCATGCTCTGGGTTCACATCCAGCTATATAGTTCTTCAGTTGTCTCTTTGCTTTGAAAAGATAAAATCCAGGAATGCTTTGTCCTGCTGCATTAACACAACATAATATGGTAATCCATTCCCTACTTTTTGACATAATATGTGGAACACTTCTACATCCCAACTTAGCAATGACACACATGCCACAATTCCTGCCTGCTTGAACACCAGTTTCATCACAGTTCCATATTTTGTTTGGCCCATACTGATTTGCAGCATACATTTTTTGCAAGTTATCATAAAAAGCAGCAACAATTCTTGGCCTTAACATGACTGCTCTATCTCGGTCAAGGCCTTCTGCAGTTCTTATTGTCAAGTCAGGATGACGTCTTTGAAAACCATACCACCATGACTTTCCTGGCAGGCCATCTTTGAATGGGTTTGGTCTGCATTGGCACATGTGCGCTACATAGGCCTTTAGGTGAATGACTTCAAGACCATGGCCAAGTTCAGCCATATCTTGGCACCAGGTAACAATTTCTTTCTCTTCCTCATCTGTTAAAATAGTTGGAGGTCCCTTCCTCTTACTGGTTCTTTTTCCATACAACCAATCAGTCACATTTGTACTAGGGATTCCCCACTTAGTTGTTGCTTGCCATGTGGACATTCCATTTTCTTCCACATCCCTTAAGGCTGCTTTCATGTCAGCTTCTGTCCATTGCCCTCTTATGTATACTTTCTTTGTTATAGCAGTACTTCCAGTTACTTCCACAGTTGGATTAGTAAGGTTGATTTCAGGATCTTGGGCAATTGTGATATTCTCATCAAAAGAAAATTCTTTACCTTTTGGTGGATGCCTCATTTTATTGGAAGCTGTTCTTTTCTTATGTATCTTAGTTGCATTGATGAAGGCATAATTTTGTGCTTTGGCTCTTGACTGATTCTTCCTTTGATTGGCTGTGGTGGATTTTTGAGGTTGTTTCTCAACTATATTATCCTCATCAGAAGAGATATTTGTGAACTTCACCCCCCTCTGCAAGTTACTCCTTGTTTTTCTAACTGGTCTTTTGGCAGGCTGCTTTGCACGTGCCATTATGAAATGCAAGAAACTCTATTTTTTCAATTAATCCTCTGTCAGCATATTTGGTTACACTATTTAAATGCATGTATATTTTAAGCAAAACTTACAGTAAATTTCTAGCAAAACTACAACAAATTTTTAGCAAAATTGCAGTAAATTTTTAGCAAAACTGCAGTAAATATTTTATTTCCAGGAAAGTGCAGGTTATCATTAAAACAACAGTTATGAATAATGACAGATGATCAATTGAAAAAACATAGGATTCACTGTAAATTTAGTGATTTTATCATTAAAATTGTTACGAATAATAATGAGCTGCTCATTTGGAGATAGAATATAAACGCTTTGGATTTCCAACAAAAAAACAATTTATTGTTGATCATAAATCAAATCGGGTGTTGCTTATAAACTATCTAAATGAGCCATTATTGTTCATAACAATTTTAATGGTAAACTATCTATTTTGAGATACAATTTTTTTTACCAAAAAATATATCAAATAAACTTTAATTAATGAAGGATTGAACAAGATTACCAAGATGTAAATCAATAGGAAATGGAAGATATTGCACTTGGCTAGTTAGCAACTTTTGCACAACATGGAAGAGATTGCACCTGGCTAGTTAGCAGCCTTTGCACAACAAGTTAGTGTTTGCACAGCAAAATGTAAATCAATAGAAAATCTTTTTTTGAATGGGAAAGAAGTATTCGACTCAACTCTACTATTTATAGATTTTACTCAT
Organism: Taxus chinensis; assembly: GCA_019776745.2. Classification (NCBI taxonomy): domain Eukaryota; kingdom Viridiplantae; phylum Streptophyta; class Pinopsida; order Cupressales; family Taxaceae; genus Taxus; species Taxus chinensis. The sequence goes on along the minus strand of CM034146.1, from coordinate 344,917,139 downwards.
AAATTTGGATCCATGTTTGATCCGTGTGCTTGATTTCTATTGGCTGAGGGAGTTTGACATGGATTGGTAAAGTAAATAAAACAATTTCTTTGTTATATTTGACACTTTAGTTGATCCATGCACTCGAATTCTATTGGGGGAGAGAGTTAGGTGGAGATGGAGTGGGAAATACATCACTTTGATTGTGAAATTTTTAATTATATTTTTGAAATCTTGTTCAATCCTTCATTAATTGTGATTTTTCTTGTAAATAGTGAGCCTTACAACACTTTTCTTGTTTGTAGGTGCTTGCATTTAATATAGAAGATGACATTGGAGGTTGGGAGATTTTGGATGAATAAATTTTAGATATGGATTTGAATTTGTCAAAATCAATATAAATAGTTGGACATTCATGAACCCTTTATATTTGTTACTAGGGGAGAGGACCCGGTTGTGGTGCAGGGTCCATTAGTGGAGATAGTAGGTGAATAGTCATTCACCTTTTTTTTAACATATTTTGAATGACATGTGAAGTTAATACAACCCAACTGTTTTTCTCCCTTCATTATTTAA